>OY986435.1:203444379-205944379 GCA_963920525.1 Dichetophora obliterata
TGAATGTTACGTCATATGAAAGGTAGTTAGAAATACAATTTTTACTTATTTTTACAACTTTTGAGTGACAAGTAAATATTTTGGACCTTTTTTAAAAAAAATAAAAAAAATATATATACTCTGACCTAGCGGTACTGTTCAAACTATTTTTGTAAGGTCTCTTTATTGGACTCTTAAGGAAAAACAAAAACATTAAAAACTGCGGAGATATTTGTATCGAAAGTCAAAACTTTGGTTCTGAAGTCGTTTTTTACATTCTTAGGTAATGATGTTTCATAAAAAAGTCGTCGTACTAAAAGTCTCTAGTTTTCTGAAGGTTTCACTTCAAACACATACTGTTTTTATTATCTTATTATTTTATATTTACAAAAAAGTTTTTAAATTATTTTTACGTATTTCTAAAAAAAAGGTGCGTTGCTGGCCCGGGTGGTAATGGCACTTGAAATCATTTGAAACAAAAATTGTAAGTACACTGAACCAAAAAAGTACATACCATAAATGAAAAAATTCATAAATGTAATGAAATTATCATTAAATTGCAACCAAAGAAAAGTTTCATATAATTTATGAAGCGTTCTTATTAAAAAAAGCTTATCTTCGTAAACGTCAAAAAATTTATGAAAACGTATGAAAGTTTCGTAAGATGTAATGAATTTTCATACAAATTTGCATGTAGCGTTACATTGGTCTTTTGAAGTTTTTATAAAAAGTAAGAACAACTACATGGGTGCACCAAAAAAAAAATTTTTGTAACATTAAAATAGTTTCTGCCTATTTAAAAAATCTTTTATTTTTTACTCCAAAAAGATAGCTTTTAATGCAACAAGATAGGTGTTGTTAAATACAAAAAGAGAGAAGGAGCAAGCATTGTCAAACAAAGAAAAACCGCTTTTATTAAAGACGGTTTTGTAAATAGTAAAACAAAACATAAATAACATTATACTGCTCCTTATTTATTTTACAATTTTCTGTTCGTGCGTGTAATACAATTTATTTATTTATTTATTTATTTAATAATCAATGTTTTGTATTGTCGGGCCGTTGCAATAATTGTACAATGTAAATTCAAAAGCTACAGTAAGTTTATTAATTAGAGAAATGTCATGTAAAGTTTGTTATTTTATACATAAATTAATAAAAAAATGTCTCTTTTTTAAGATTCAATAAACCCTGAAGAAGGTAGAAAATAACTACCGAAACGTAGTGAAAAGATGAAATAAAGTTTTTTATTTGCATTTCACCAAAGACCAAAAAAGCCAGCAACGTTTATTTCAAATGAAATTATAATTGGTCAAATATAACATCAAAACAAAACATAAATTTTTTTTTTTAAAATTGGGAGAAAAATCACAATTAATAAAGTAGTAATACAATGATTAACAACATTGTTTTTATATGAAAGATGCTTTCTTTATTATTACAAAATAAGTATACAAAGAATTAAACGAGAAGCATATCTATATAATAACAAGCATGTTGTAACTCAGAGAAATGGCAAATCTTTATATTAAAGACATTTTTGTTTTATTAACAAGAGTCAGGTAATATTAACGAAAATTTTTAAAATAAATTTAACAGTGTTACTCTGTTTAACAATACAACAATATTTCTTTGGGTGTGTGTTAATGAAGAGTTCAATGGCATCCCAGTAGTTCGCAGCATCATTGACGAACTTTTCGTGATGATTTCTTAAAGGAAGTTTCTGCATGAGCTACTGGACTTAAAAAAATTCATACAAAATATAATGCAAAGCAGTGGTTGTCAGGGCCTAACTTTTTCCACTCTATTGCAATAACTTTAAGATATTCATGATTGTTGTAATCGTTGAATTCAGAGGCTAAACAGTAGAGTTCGCAAACTATCGACGACACTATGGATACTATCGATAATTTCACACTATCGTGACCATAGATAGTTTTGGACTGACTATCGATGGTTTTCGATAGTATTTAAATATTCATTGACACCACTGTTTAGGTGTCATTCCCATTGCTGTCGAATTCGTTCGATTTTGACAATTTGGTATAATTTTTTTATGTTTCGTAGAGTGAAAGCTCAGGTCATGTTTCTTATAAATGTATGAGCAATGTGTTGATTTGGAAGATGGGTGATAGTTAGAGGTTGAAGAGAGGAGGGAGACAATTCCACAACTTTACCGTACGACTAAAGAACGAATTATCACTACAACGTGAGGTTCTGTGTGGCATCAAGGCAATAGTAAAGGAGTGGGCTTGGACAGCTGCCCGAGTAGACATGTAAAACATACGGTGTGGTGGCGTCAAGCCATAACGAAACCAACATTACGTCGATTTCCAATAGAGTTCAGAGAGGATGAAATATTTTTATCCCCTATCAAAAATATCGCACGACGCTGAATTTGGTCTAGAAGCACGTTTCGATTTTAATTCCTTGACAAATTTTCTTTGTATCTGTGTCTACTTTTCGTTAACAAAACTTCCTCAATATTTTGATATGATATGGTTCGTGCATGATAAATCCCGACGTTTCTGCATTGCGTCTTGCACGAATTTGGAGCATTTATATTAATGTATGTCCAAATCAGCATGTTTCGTCAAGGATCAAGAAAAATCGTACATGATTCATTTTAGATTTCTTCAAGACTGGAACTACTGGGATGTATGAAGTTTTCATAGTACCAATACTTGGCACAGTGTAGATTATTGTTTGGGAGGCTTTTTCTTCTGGCAGGTAGATTTAAACATTTTTATTTAAAAATAACAAAATGGCGGACTTCAAAACAAAAGTTTTCAAAAATCGGGTAAAAAATTAAAAAATATTATTAAAAATTAACAATATAACTAGTGTCCGACCGAAACCGGAATTTTGGCCGAAACCGAAACTGAATCCCAATATTCGGCCACTTTATAATATTCGGCCGAAACCGAAACTGATTATTAATACGAAATTTAAATTTTTTACTGATAAATTTTTTTATAAAAAGTAAACAAAAATACCATTTCATACATATAAGAAAACAATTTAACAAAAAAAAAACATTCTTTGAAAATTTTATAATAATTAATTGAAGTTTATAATAAAACAGAGATTCTTCTTTAATTTTATTCCGTAAACACTAGACTTGGTCGACTTTTATGGAGGTAAAAAAATTGATGTTGCCTGCGTGATTTTCGGATCCGACATGAAAAGTTATTAAAAAAAGGGGCGATAGGCGTGCATTTTACTATATCACATCTTCAATTTTGTGAATTTTTTCAAACAATTTTTGTAAATAAACATTTACAGCTAGAAAAAAAAATGATCAGAAATGAAATTCTTGTATTCGGTTCAACCTAAATCCAGTCTCACATTCATACGTTTTTATACAAAAATATATCGTAAAATTCAAGGTATAATTTTAACGTTCGTGCGTATGTATATTTGATCATCACGGCTTCTTAATTCCTGTTGTAAATTTGTAGTTAAACTGCAAAAAGATTTCAATTAAATTCGGATTATCAATATAAAAAAAAAAAATTAATGAAAGACAATTCTAAAAAATATTATATCTTGAATTTTTCTTTGGGAACTTTTTACGATAAATTTTTGTAAAAAAACGTATTAATGAGCTACCGGTCTTAGGTTGAATCGGGTACGAACATTTTATTTCTGGCATTAGTTTTGCTCTTGATGTGCATGTTTATATACAAAAATTATTTTTTTTAAAATTCCTAAGGAAAAAATTAAGAAAATTAAAGATGTGATAGGATAAGGTGCACCCCTATCGCCCCTTTTTTTTCATGCTCGATCCAAAAATCGCCCAGGTAACATAGGTTTGCAAACCGACCTAGCCTAGTATATACTCAAAACAGTATGTACCTACAATGTAAATTTTTATAGAACTAGAAAACATAGTATCTTTGTTTTTTTTTTAAAAGGTTAAGTATAATAAGAATAGAAATGTTCGTTTTCTTTTCCTTCCTCACATACAGAATCGTTTGGAAGTAAAATTAACACTTTTTGGCTTCAGTTCCTATAAAACTTCAATATTAATTGCAATAGAGATGATAAAATCGAAAATAATAGTATTGAACGCATAAAATAAATCAAAATGTTTATGCGTTTTGCGTTGTGAATATTTTGATTAAACCAAACTTATATATTTGAATCAAATGACTGATGCAAGAAAGTTTTGCCAAAAGTTTCGGTTTCGGGGTTCGGCCATATTGAGGCCGAATAGCCGAAACTGACAAAAAAGGGTCGAAACTGGCTGTAACCGAAACCGAATATTCGGCCGGACACTAGTTATAACTTCGTTACAGTTTTTAAATTTTTGGTGATACATTAAACAAAAAATTCATTTTTTGAAAGTCGAACACCAGACTACATTCTTAAATTATATGTTAAGTCAAATGTGTTTATATTTTGATAATTTACTTGTTAACTGAAAACTGTTCTCTCTTTTAGAAAAAAGTTTCTCAAATCATGTAAAATGCTCTTATTGTAGGAATATTATTTACTTGGATCAAGCAAATTATTATCATTTCAATAAAATGATAGTCAAGATACAAATGTACTAAAGTTTTAAGAAAATGTTTTTTTTCCAAAGACTTTAGACAATTTTTTGTTGTACTAAGACATTTTCTAATTTCTCGATAAAACAAATATAATGCATGATTTTTTCTCTCCGGGTATTTAATTCATTAAATTAAATATTCTTATTCATTAAATTTGTATAGTCCAAACGTTACTTGCTGTCAAAAGCTTCCCTACCCTTAAAAATAAATGTTGAAACTAAAATTAATATTAAAAGTTCAAATAGTTATAGCTTTCTAAAAAAATTCAGTGTGCAGCGGTGAACAAAAACAGAATGTATATTTTTCGACGATATTATGCGAACAAATTACTATGGGTTATAGATATACAAATATAGAATAAAACAATAAATAGAAGTTCCATATAAAATAACCTCAATTGTGCGAATTTTCGAATTTTGTAAAAAACAAAACTAATGAATATTCACAGCTATTAAACAAATAAAAAATTTAATTTATTTAAAGCTATATCACATGGATAAACACTAATTATATATTATTCACACGTTATCACAGCCTCCAGACATTCGTCAACCTTTTTTGGCATATGACTCTTTTCCCCTTTTTTAAATGTGTCAAATTCTGCAGAAAATCTCATTATTTTAATTAACTTTCTCTTCAAATTTGACTGCAGACTTTGTACTATAGACACAAATACAAGCATATTTTTACACACTATTTTACACAGACAGCATCCAGCTGTGCACTTTGCACGCTGTCACTGTTAGTGTCCTTGCTGTTTGTGTGGATTTTAATGTTTTTTATCCTGGTTAATCGCATTGCTTACCTGTCCAAATGTCAACCGTAGAGCATTCGTTGATTGTTCATTTCACTTTTATTTTTTTTTTTTTTTTTTTGCTATTTTCGGCTGTAGTAAGTTTTTTGGCTACATACAATGCAGTGCAAATGCATTTTTGGAGATACGAACAGACAGAAGGACGAATGAACGGTAGTAGGAATGGTGCTAGAACAAATAGATAAACATTCCAGCATTCCACAAATGCAAGTCAATTCCATTCAATTTCGTTTGGGTTATTTCGTTTAAGCCATTTTAAGGATTAAAGTCTTTGTTATAAAGTGTTTAAATAGTTCTCATACAGTCCGTCTGTCCGTTCGTCTATCTGTCCGCCTGCTAGTTTGTTTGCATGTATGACTGGGTATTTAGGTGTGTTCTGGTGTGCAGAATTATAGTGTGCAATGGTGATGCTGCTTTATTTGCTTGCACTGTTGCACCCTTCTTTATAGCCTCGTCTGAGCTAGGTTTGAGTTCATTGAAATACCTGAATAAAAGCCAATTTAAATTCTTTATGTATGAATATTTTTCTGTGTGAGTGTGTGCTTGTTTCTATATCTCGTTAATCCGTTGAGTTTTGCGGTCAATGAAGGTAATACCTGTATTTTTTTGAACAAAAGCACAATAGTTAAAATATTTTTTGAACTGGTTGGAAAAAGTGGCGTAAAATTCGCAAGAATTCTTGCAATAAAGTGATCTAGAAATATTTCTAAAAGATATTTCTTATCACTAACAAGTGAGATGAAAAATAACTGGAACAAATATAAAATCAATCGATCAAGTAGGTTTTCAAGAAATCTTAAAACAAACCCAGCAAAGAAATTAATCATTACAAAAGAAGTTTTGTATTGATTGCCCAATAACAGGAAGAACTACATTTTGTATTACGAGTACTAATAAAAAGGACATTACTTATAACAGTGGAAATGACACAGGAAATAATCACTTTCGCTGACATCTCATATACGCACTGTAAGCAAGATCATGACTAGTAATGGTATAATGTGATAGTCAGCTGGAGTATGTCGTCACAGATGTCATTATTTGGTAAGGACAAGACCTAAAAACTTAAAAAAAAACAATTTTTTAATTTTTTAAAAGTAGAGGATAGAGTTATTGTAGATATGAATTATTCGTAGAGGGCATTAACAAATAGCATAGAATTACTATATGTATTGAATTTTAAATTTAACACTGAATGGATTCAACCCGGGCCCCTCACGTCCTAGTCTGTCGATGTTCTAACAAACCACCTCAGTTGTTATCAAATAGTGCCGAAATACACTTTTAAAAAAAATTGGAAAAAGTTTTTCAAAGGATATTATGAACCTTTCAGGTGTACCACTAGGTAGTCATCTTGGACCACTCTTGTTCGTTTTATTTATAAATGATCTCCCTAACTATATTCAGCACTCGGAATGTCTTATGTATGCAGATGATGTTAAAATATTTAAATCTGTACATTCACATACTGATCATTTGCTTCTGCAACGCGATTTAAATTATGTTCATAATTGGTGTTCGGTTAATAAACTACACTTAAATATTTCAAAATGCAACATAATGTCGTTTTATATGAAACTGACACCTTTCTTTTTTGATTTCTCAATAACGATCAATGAACTCCAAAGAGTTGAGTCTAAATCTGATCTAGGTGTGTTCTTTGATAAAAAGATTACGTTTGCCAGCCACTACGATACCATTACCAACAAGTCTAATGCAATGATTGGATTTATAAGGCGCAACACAAAAGAATTCAACGACCCATACACCCTTAAAACTTTATTTATCTCTTTAATAAGATCAATCTTAGAATATGGCTGTGTCATATGGGATCCATATTATGAATCACACAGTGCAAGACTTGAGAAAGTACAGAGACGTTTTACTCGTTTTGTAATTGGTAAACTAAACTGGGATTTTGTGCCAAATTATTCATCTAGATGTGCCCTTCTTGGCCTCAGCACGTTGGCCTCTAGGCGAAAGTATTTTCTAATAATGTTTGCTCGCGATATTTTGATGAACCACATTGATTGTGCTCCTCTTCTTGCACTTTTTGGAATATATGCCCACGAAAGGCATTTTAGACAAAGGAATTTCTTTCATATTCCACACCATAGAACTAACTATGGCCGAAGTGATCCAATCTATAATATTAGCTCAGCGTTTAATTCTATATTTGCTCGAATAGATTTCACACAAAATAGAATAACGTTCAAACAAAATGTAATGAATATTGTGTAGGATAATTTTGATACTATTTGCTTAATTTGTATATTATAAAAATCCATGTAAATCAATGACTGTTAAACATTTTTGTTGATAGAAAGTAAATAAATAAATAAATAAATAAATAAATAAATAAATAAATAAATAAATAAATAAATACAATATAGAAAAATGGTCGTAAATAAAAAACTATTATTTGCTTCTTTCATTATTTGGTAAGTGGCCAGGGCACAAAAATTTTTATTCGGAATAAGCTTTGATATGTTAGCTTAAGTAGTAATGCCTATTCCATATAACGGAAGTTCTTACGGAGGTAATAATGTTGTAAAGGCGAATTTACACATTTCACTCAAAACGATGATAGTGAACGTTGATCGATGAAAGTGAATCAATTTTTAATTTACATTATTCAAAGTGTAAATTTGAAATTTGATGGCTCATTCGGTGTTGAATGTCAAATATATTCGTTGGCTGATGAATTTTATTGACGTTTAAAAAAATTAAGTAAATAAAAGCTATTCAGCAATTAAATAAAAAAACATATAAACTTTCTGCTTAAAATTATGTTAACACCTTTCAAATGTGTTTCAGAACGAATGACACATCAGTTCAGTTTGCTTTCACTTTCATCAAAAGTAGGAAGACCTTCTACTTCTTTCACTGTTCAATGAAGATGACAATCATCTTCATTTTAAAGTGAAACTCAATTTACATTTTACAAATTAGATGATTCATCCAAAGTGAACAATGATAGTGAATCGTGTAAATTCGCCTTAAGGCATACAGATTTTTTACTGGAAATGTTTTTATGAACTATCCTTATCATAATTTTAGTTATTTGAAGACGCTTAGTTAGTATTAATCAAGTAACCAATTCGCGGAACTTGTTTTTAGTCGACAGAAGACATAATAAAATATAATATTGTAATTTGAGGGCGATGAAATTAATTTTGAGAATAAATAAATGTTTTGTAATATATTGACCAGTTCCTGGTACTTTTTAAATAGAATATTTACTAATACAAAAATTACTTGTGCATTTCAGTAAAATTTGAAATTTATTTAACAATAAAAACATACTTTAAAATTCAACATTTAAAAATGCGAGTTAAAAAAAGAATTGTGACCAAATGCTTTTAACTCTTAGGAATTGGATAATTTCTAATTTAAAAAAATCATTTTTCAAAACGTGACGATATGTTTTTGTGTAACTTATTTTAATATATTAAGTGTAGTTAAGAGAAACACATAAATTTTGCATTAGAATTTCAAAACGCACCGTTTTGTTCGATATTGTGTTGCAATTTTGAAGGTAGAAGAAACTTTAATTTTTATTGACGAAAGATAAGGTGAATGTATAAAAACCTCGAGTGAACCGATGTGTGTGACCTGGCGTCGTTCCGATGAAACACAATTCCTTCGATTACTTCCTTTAAACTGTCCAACTATCGACAGTACAGGTAATAATTAAGAGTTTGGACGTAGGGAAGCAAATCATAGTTGATGAATCCGTGGCAGTCCCATTTCAAGAAGGTCATTGAGGAAGGTCTCTTGATATATGTACCTTCTAAGGCAAAAAAAGCTTGCTATAAACATCCATGGTATAATAGAAGACTTGTTAATCTAATATCCTAAGATATAAGAAAAATTCACAATTTAAAAAAACTTTTTTTTTTAAACGATTAAGTATATTTAACTTTCGCAGACGCGAACTCGAATTTCTTTCGACTTTTCGAAATCGTTCTTACTTTTTAGGAAGTGTGCTCAAATGTAAAACTTTACATGCACATTAAGATGATTTTAACAATTTCAGAAAGAGATGTGTTGCAATCCTTTATCGCTCTGGACTGCAAAAAATGTGCTGTTTTTTACCTTTTTCCCCCTAAACTTGCCAAAAGACCTTCGGGGTGTCTGCCTGCGTAGCGCGCAGATAAAGGGTGATGGTTGGATATTGGATGGAGAATTCATGGGGCACGGCACATGCATTGATCTCAAAATGAGCTCATTCCTGAGGCACAACTTTTGAATGATTCATCAGATTTCTGTATAACAAAAGATCTACCTTGAACCTTGGTTGTTGGTTGCCGAATCTTGGAAAAGAAATGGTTATGGTATTAAACTATTATAACTATTATAACTAGAACTAAGCCTTCGATGGACGATCAATCCAATATAATTGGAAGCACGGGGTCATCCATCAAATGACGTGGATCCTGATCTTACTTTGACCTCAGCCCTTTCTTTCTGAATTAGGGTTCTATGTGCGGGTAATTAGACATAGTAATCCTTAGATATAGTAAACCTAGTATAGTGTCAAGGTATACTACGGCACGCTTTTAAGTTTTCCGAAAAATAATTTTAAGAATCTTTAAGTTAGCTAACGAAGTTGCGTAATTATGATTGTACCTATCGGCATTAAATTACCGAGAAGCCAATTGTTATTTTAACCTACAATACACATGTACAATTTCAGTGACTGAGTTAAATAAAAATGTTTTAAAGAACTTTTGGTCTGTTGGTCGGGATGTTGAAGAGCCTTTTATGGTGGAACCTTTTGCCCGGGTATTGATTCTGATTGGGCTGGTCCTTCGGGGCTCATACGTGCTGGCTGTGATTGCAGATCAGAAGGGTCCGAAAGAGTTACATTTTGTTTAACTTGGATTGGTAACTCCCGCAAATTACTACGAGAGTGATAGTAGATTGAATTATTGACAATTTCAAAGAGTAAATGTTAGGAAAGTAACCAACTTCCGGATCAACACACTGTTACCTTTGGGATTCAAGGGGGCATTTGCCCTTGAATTTCAGGCGTTTACATCTATCAGATTTTGTCTGTTGGATAATTTGAATTTCAAAACTGCGTTGCTTGACCCATTATATCGGTCCCAAATTATGGAGCACCGCAGAATTAGGCCTGCTTGGGGGATATCTTCCCGATATTTTTAAAAAATATGCTGAAACTCTACAATACGGCCTTGAGCAAGACTTTTAATAAGTCTCTTTTAGAATTACTTTTTGCTAGAGAATGGAAGACAGAAAATGTTACACCTTTTTTCAAATTAGGCCAAAAATATTTAATCTAAAGCTATAGGGCTATAATAAAACTATCCATTAAACCCAAAATATTTGAAAAAATTGTAAATAAATTGTAAACAAAGCAACATGGTTTTTTGTAAGTTCACAAACACATAACTTGCCATATTTTCTAATTTTTGCCTGAATTGCATCGAAAGCGGTTGGAAGTCGATATATACAAAGACTTTTCTAAAGCTTTTGATAGGGTTCAACACAAAATAATGCTGTTGGAACTTGAGAAGTCAGGACATCACCGTCAGCTCTTGAAATCGATAATATCCTATTTATCAAAAAAATTCTGTTCGTTAAGGTTGGTGATTGCTTATTTAGCCCTATAATGAAATGGTCAAATCGGGTGTATCTCAGGAGAGTCAGTTGGTTCCGTTACTTTAAATTTTGACATACCGTGAAAACTTCAGTATACTGACAGTTAACTATACACAGATGATTTTAAAATTTATCACATATTCAACAATTTCAATGACTGCATAAACTTACAAGATGAAATAAATTGTCTTCTAATGTGGTGTGAAAAAAATCTCTTGGACTTAAATTTTTCAAAGTGAAAAGTTCTTATGGTTTTTTTTCTAAAAATTTTCCAAATAAATTTGAATACATTTATAGCTCTTATGAGAATTTTGCAAGCGTCTATCAAATTAAAGACCTGGGCGTGTACTTTGATTCTAATTTTTCTTCTATCTTCTTTTAAAAGCCAACTCGCAATTTAAATTTTTAAAAAGGAACTCACTTTTTAGCTAAGTGAAATAAGTTTTAGAATATGGCAGTGTAATTTGGGAGCCATTTTATACGAGTAATTATTTAATAACGTTCGTATCGTAACGTTACCGTAAAAAGAATCGATAACGTTCAGAAACGTTTCAAAAGGTTTTCCTTGTGTACTCGTGAGAAAATGTTATATAGTTTTGCTCAAAGACGAATAATGTCCAACATAATGTTTTTCTAAAGACTAATTGATGGAAGAATAAATTCTGTAGAGCTATTTGCACTAATTTCGTTTCCTATTCATATTAATTCTCTGAGAGAAATAGTTCCGTTTTTCTATACTCCTCGACATAAAACTAATTATGGACTCAATGAACCAGTTATCAGGCTTACTTTACAATTAAACTCTTATTAAGCTTAAGCTATAATTACAATTAAGCTCTTTTGCAAACCAAATCTACTTATTTACAGAAAGAAATATATTCAAGAGACAGCTGGAGGAAATTCTTTCAAATAATTTTTAAATTTTCCTCATAATTGTTTTTAAAATATATATTCGAAAATCTATAGATTTTCACTCTCGCTAATTTAAGATTACGTATAAAATTATTCGTTTCATTTTATAATCTGTTAGGATTTAAGTCCGGTAGATAAAATAAATAAGTATATAAATAAAAAATAAAATCTCACACAGCGAAACCTTCCTGACCGTCAATCCTGGCTTGGCCACAGCTTACGCCAGTTAATCACGATTCGACCATTACCGTTTTCGCTTGACGTTGTCGTTAGTGACCTACTTTTTGCAAAGGGAAATCGATTTGCAAGCGGAAATTCTGTCCATGAAGCTTTTTTGCGTTAACTCTTCTTCTTCTGAGCAACCGAAACAGAGATGACGCTACGACCAAACAATTTTTAATGAAATGTGGTAAACTTTATCTTTCTAACCCAATCTAACAAGAAAGATATGAACCAACTAGAACTATGCGTAACCCAATCGCATAATGCATACAATGCGAAATACAGATTACTAAAATCATCTATATGATAATATAAAAATAATGGAATTATTTTTACCAAACCTGATACTTGCACTAACTTATATTTATAATACGAAAAGGACCTCTTTCACACAGCACTTTAATGTAATATCATCATAAGTGCATTTTTAAAAAAGAGTAGTGACGTGTTTAATTCTAAATTCTAGTGGTTCATTTAAATAAAATTAATGTTTGATATACAAAAATTAATACTAAATAATTATCTGGTGTTTTATTCTACGCAAAGTTATGTTTCAGTCACATTTTTGTAGTAAAATAACACCTCATTTAAATTTTCATGTAATTTAATTTTTAATTTTAAGATTATAATTATACTAAATTTGCCCCAATTTCTTACAACATTATGTGATAAACACTTCTGAAATAGAAAAGATATAAGTTACAATGTCAATATTTACAATACTTCGAAAAAAATTCCAGAAAATGTAGAAAAATAGCACCCAATCATTAGAAAATCGGACTTCATTTAGCGTCATTGCCGATTTTCTAAAAAATTATGTATATATTTTTCGTTAAATTAACACAAGAAGTGGGAAATATTTTAGGAAAATTATTCAATCATTTACGAAGTATTTCGCTAATTTGAAGAATCTTAGCGCAATGGCGTTGAAATCTTATTCTTCCGTTTATTTATCATCGGCTATAACTAAAAGAAACATTTTCTCCTAAAATACGAAATTTTCTACCGTTTATTACCTGAATATAAGAAATTTTTCATCGAATCCCTGGAAAAATTTTGGAATTTTTGCAAAATTTACGATTTTGGTGAACTTTGTATGGGAGATAGGAGTGGTTTTCATCCTATTGTTACAAATTTCATACTCAAAGTTTAAAAGAAATATTAAAAACTTTGTGCAAAATTTTAAGTCACTATATTAATTTTTGTGGATTTTAAAGAGATTTTACCGTTTTGGCTAAGTCACTTTGTATGGGAGGTAGACCTGGAACTTGACCTCCATTTTTGAATAAAAAGGTTACATATTGAATTTCATTACTTTGGCTAAAAAATTAAGGCTGTTATCGTGACCACAGACGGAGAGATAAACAGGCGGACAGACGGACATGGCTAAATAGACTCAGGAGGTGATCTAGAATATATATACTTCTCTATACTGGCCACACGCCTCTTTAGCGGCGTTACAAGCAGAGTGACAAAGTTAATATATCCCTATTACGTTTTTTAAACGTGGGGGTATATTTATCCAAATTGTTTGAGAAACTTGTTAGAAAATGGTACAAAACTGTTTTGCCTACGCTTATTCATATATAGACTAGCAGGCCACTGTTGCCCGCGGCTTCACCACGGACGCTTCTTTATCAATCTCCTTAATTCCTAAAAGACGATACAATTTTTTCACACGTGTGCTAATTTTTATTTTGACTAATTTTTATGTGATACGGCTGGTTTGCCGTGATCCAATTTAGTGATGCGATATGGCATCATCATCCATATTGGGTTAAGGCAATACAATACATATCAAAGAAATAAAAAATTGTACTTTTTATTTTTACTTGTGAATCAAAAAAACTGTCGCACTTGTTTTATGCCATAAATCAAAAGCACTGTGTAAACTTTATAAAACAAAAATTTCGATTTTTTATTTTAAGCATTCTTTATAACTCTTCATCGTTAAATTCGAATCTTTCACGATAAATAATTTTTTAAAATTTAAAACAATTTGTGAAAGACGAGCATGCAGCACTCATCTGGTTTGCAGGTATATCATATGATATTATCGTCGCTTAAATTTATCTACCGTCATGTGTTTATGTTCTTTCATTTGCTCAGCACTATACCCCAAATAGAAAAGTCCAAGGGGCTTAGGTCAGGGGATGACGGAGACCATTTTTCAACAGAAATAAAACATGGCAAAGCTGCTCTGCACCAGCCTTGAACGATTTTTGCCTTGTGTGCTGGAAAATAATCTGGCTGAAAACAAAAGTAACCCTTTAAGATAGTTCTTTAAAACAGTTTCTAAGTAATATTCCGAATTATTTTAACGCCTTTTTTATAAGAAGAAAGGGCAATTTGCCTTTTTGGAAAAAGCGCCCCAAACCATGATTGACGAAACATTTTGAAATCTTTCAATGATTTTTTTTTTTTCTTTAGAAATATCCGCCATGCAAGCTGCGTACACTCTATCAGTTTGCGAGTTGTGACTTGCTTGCAAAAAGAATAGTTTTTATTCTTTCGCAATATTATTGACAAAACTTTTTAAACGGTTCATGAAATAAGCGTACAAATAATGCCAGAGTCGTATAAAAACAACATATATTTTCCAGTGCTGCTTCTTTTCGTGTTATTGATATTAATACAGTATATTAATTCACGCTGTATATATGCGATTTTCTTTATTAATTCAAAGCGACGAGCGCAGAGACTTATCACTCAAAAAATGATCCGAATAAAGAGTTTTAAACTCATTTTGAAACACATTGAGCAAAAATTGTCAAACTGCAATATGTGTACGAATTTCAATTGGCAGAAATACTTGTAATCGTAATATTTGGTTTAATTATTACCAGCAACGCAGCACTTAAATAATAACTTTAATTCGATTTACATCGTTCATTTTATTGGTTTTGTTATGTGCTCTGGTCTGAGCTCAATTTAATCCATCACATGAGTATGTTGCATGTGAAGTAGGGCTTGAGCGCGCTCAAAATGAAAAAAGAAACACCAATTTGGTTATCTGAGCGATCAAAACAAAAAATGAAACACGAGTAGTTATTTTGACAGTTATTTTTGGATAAAGAAAATCTCCTTATGTATCTCGCTTTTCGCCAAAACAGGAAGTTTTGCAGTGAATTGTGTTTGTGTAAACTATTAATCTTTATGTTTAAAGTGGAACAAAGGTTAATGTATAAAATAACAAAGTATTATTAAACATTTATTTTGAAGTGCTAGATAAAAGTAATACATTTATTCATTATATTGTAAAAATTATTGTGGGAATCATTTGTGGCGTCATTTGCATTTGTTTGCTTCTTTTCGGTAATTTCTCTTTCGTTTTCGTTGTGTATTTGGCGTAGAGATGGTTTTCGTTAAATGTATTTGTTTTCGCTCTAATTCTGCTCATCATATTTTTGTTCTCGCCTATCTTGTGCATACCTACTCCTTTCGTCGCTTATTGTGTAAGGTAAGTGTCATCAGTGTTTTAGCGGCCATGTCCGAAAAAATATAATTGAGAATAGTAAACAGACTTCGGAGGCCCCGCAGCTACATTGTATTTAAGAAATAATTGGTTACGTCATGTGTCCATTTTCTACTGGGTTGAAACCAAGGTTCATTTATAAGATTGTGGCACTTAAGAGAAATGCACTCTTCTTACGCCTTTGCTCGAACTGTCACTGTGCTTTTATTTGTTCTAATCATTAATTTTCTTACTTTATTTTCATCCATTCTGACAGTTCGACCGAGCTCGCTCTCAAGTGCCACAACTAAATCAGGCTTATAAATGAGCCTTGATTGAAACTCTCGCAACACAAACGCTTCAAAAGACAACGAATAAGCAATGCGTGGCAGCTGGTATGATTTCTTAAAAAAATTTAGACCTTATAAATATACAAAATATTAAAATTTCGAAAGAAATATACCTCTAAAAAAATCTGTAGCACATATAAAAATCTGCTTTAGATTTTAGCATTAGCATTTTAGATTAGTAGCACTTTAAATTTTCACTTAAATTTTATATAATAGTTAGATATAGATAAGGAAAAGAGCAAAGCTCACACAAGCAAGGCTAGATGAACGTGGTCTAGCTTCGACATATACCAGGCGAGACGTACGTGGCCTCGCTCTGGATAATATACCATAGATAATTTAGAACAGAGTTCCAAAAAAGTTTATATTGTTGTACTGTGCAATTAGATGAAATAGAGTATAGCGCTTTTGAAGTCATCCATGTTAGCTTTGGCTAAAATTTCAATATAAAAGTGTGCGACCAATAATCTACGCACCGATGACTTTTCCGCTGCTTTCAATGAGTCCACACTGACAAAGCCAACAAATCGATCATTGAATTGGATAAAATTGGTTCTTCTTTGTTAGACTCCAAAATATCTTGTCATAGATAGAAAATTGTGAGCATTCTCACACTATATTCGATATACAATAGATGATATTCTTTTATATATTCGAAATTGTACAACAAATTTCTTCACTTTGTGGCGGTCCTTGGTAAAAGAGTTTTTCATAGCCCGTCACACAACAGTTTTACACAAACATACATACATGTACGTTCGTCTAAGCCACTGTGTGTCGGTGTGTCTGTCTGCCAATCCACCATGGCGATTGTGTGAGTTACTCCATAGTCGTCTAATGTCAAGAATTGCCGCTTTTGTTGCATGAGTTTATCTTACACGCTCACAATCTTAAGCTAATGGCCCTATATATAGACTATGGATTTCTAGGTTCTGTCACAGGTTTTTCATTTTCGTTTCGTTTGGTTTCGAGGTTTTTTAATTTATTTTTTTCTTATTTTGTTAAAGTTGTAATCGAGACAAAAAGAAGATGGATGGACGCTCGTTTATTTTAATGTTTTGTCTCCACAGTGGGTCTCTTTAAAAGGAGTATCTTTCTTTTATTTTTTTTTTCTTACAATGTTTTTATGCTTGATGCTGCTGGCTTTGAAAACCTTGCCATAGCGTCAAAACAGAAGAAAGTTACAGGTCGTGATGGTTGTTTTCGATTCGATTCTAGTGACTTTTTGTTGTTGTTCCTGTTGTTGTTGTGTCTAACTTTTGTGTATGGTTAAGTTGCACCATTAGTAGTTAATTTTAATGGCTTATTATTATGTGTTCTGTAGCTTCGAAGTTATGAGTGGTCGAATGCTTGAATTTGTTGTTGTTGTTGTTCTCTTATAAAGAAATATATATTTATTTAAATTAGTTCTTAATGCGGTTGCGTATAGTTATAGAAGCTTCTTTGATCAATCTGTATATTATTAAAACAGATTCAAATTTCTCATTGATTTCATTCCTATGCTGGATTTGTTTCTATTGTGTTTTAGGAAATATTTCATTTTTATCGATTTTTAAAGCATGTAATTTATTACTGCGATGCACGTATAAATTCGTTTCTAAGCGACTAAAATTACATTTGTGAATATATTAGATTAGGTTAAATATAAAATGCAATTAAAATTTATTCTAGCGGATAGATATAATCTTGTATTTCCATAAACAAGCGGTTTTCATTTTTGATTTTATATCAACATACGGGTGGATTTAAATGCAGTGAATTTCACAGAAAAAAATCACATGTAAAATGGAATTTGTTACAATATCATGGTCCTTTTAAAGAATAATAGATCTTTCCACTTACAATACAAAGTGAAAAAAGTTCTGTTGAAATTTCGGTAGTTAAATTTAAGATGTAACTGTTTTTTTTTTCATAAAAAAAGTTTTTTCTTTATTTTCTTAAATTTATGTTGATGTTCTTACCACTAGCTTCTAAAATTTTTTAAAACATTGTGCAATATTTCTAAAAACTGTGAAGTGCATATATTTTTATAGAAAATAGGGAACTGCATATGGAAGTAGGCTTGATAGACATAGACATAAATATTATAAGTCTTTCATAAAAATTTTGATAGTAAAGCTCATCACTTATTTTAAAAATAATTTGTTTGAAAAACTGTTTGGTAATAAAAAAAAAAAAGGAGATAACAACCATTTCTTAGTACAACAATGAAACTAGTAGTTACAAAGCTTACCTACTTGTGTGAAATAAGCATCCGATGAAATGCAGTATCCGGCGAAACAAAAATTTAATACCATACATTCTCAATAACAAACAGTTTTAATAAAATTAAATAGTTCAGTTTCTTAGAAGCTGTGGCTCTTACAGTTTTGACCTTTAGTGCATATTCACAAAAGACGGGTTTTTCAACTCCTTTTAAGAAAAAGTGAACGATTTCGTTGATCTCGTCATATAGCCGGTGACGGTCGTTTATCTTGTGTTGTTTTTGTTATTGTAATTTGTTTATATCAGTTTTTATAAATCTCCGTGTGTGCTGTTTTGTAATTGAAAATTATTATTAGTGTTAATAATGTGAAGTTCATTTTTTTATGGTGTAGTATATTAATTTTTTAATGTTTTATTGTGGTACATATATCGTTTTATTTATCGTCATAGTTTGATAGTTGAGCTGCTGCTTAAGTATATACTTTTTCTTTCTCTTTTTTTCTTTGCGTTCCTCTTTGTGCGTTGTTTGTTTATTTGCATAAACTAAGCACAGAGAACTGTTGCAGTTGCTTTTAAACTGCAACATATTATATTAACCCATTAGCACTTAGTGGACATTATTTTTGCTCACATAAAATTATTGAACTTTGTTTATTCGCTATGGAATATTTTTCCGTAGAAAATTTTGCTGCTTGTTCTTTAGACGAGCTTTGCAAAAGTCAAAACATTCTGAACCGTATGTTCAGTTGTTCTGGCCCATGTGGGCGTTTGTTCCATACATCATGTGCTGGGATCTCTAAGTCGTATCTTGATGATTTAATCTCACCACGATCAGGTCTTCGCTGGTATTGTGCTTCGTGTAGGGTTCTTTCACTAGATGAGTTTTTCTCAAAAATTAAGCTTTTCGGTGATAGTCTTAACGCTTTAAATAACAATTTTAAAGAAATTGTTACATTTTTTAATGAAGTAAGCACCTCACCCTGTACTTGCATTTATGATGAAAAGTCTTCATCGGTAAATATTTCGACCGCATTGTCTCAGACTCTTCCAGCCTCTTCTTCTGAGACTCAAATAGTTTTATCTAAAAAAGACCTAAATATTTCGAAGAAAAAGAGAAATAATTCCAAAAATAAAAGTAATAAGCGGCGCATGACGCTTCCAGCCACTTTAGAAACGAAGCAGATCTCGGCTAAACCAGTGTTTACGCCAGTGAGAATAGATAATATAGTTATTACTCCATCATCTCCATCTGTTTCTCCCCCGGCTAGAAATGACATGACTAATGAGCGCAATAGTTCATTAAATTTAAGAGCTTTGTCGAGAAAAAAAAAGATTTTCATTTCACGTCTTCAGCCCGACACAACAAGTGAAAATGTATTGACGTTTGTTAAACACAACCAATTAGTAAGTCAGGCTGCTTTCTGCTCATGCAAGAAAATTGGCAATAAACCGTCCCACGCATCATTTATTCTCACAGTAGCTGCTGAAGAGTTTGCAACTGTTCTGAGCTCTAATCTGTGGGCTGATAATATCTTTGTTTCTGAGTTTAAGCCTAAACACAGGTCTAGAAGGACGAATAATATCACCAGTCAGACCCAAAAAAACAAAATAGGCTTTCCCTTTACTATCAAAATGTAAGGGGATTGCGTTCAAAGACGCGCGACATTTTTTTGTCAACTCAGAATTTTTCTGAAGATATTATCGCGTTAACTGAAACTTGGTTGAACGGAGGAATTACTGACTTAGAACTGTTTGACAATAGTTTTGAAGTATATAGGAAGGACAGACACGCTGACAATAATTCTGCAGTTGGTGGTGGTGTCCTATTAGCTGTAAGGAACTCTTGTGTTAGTTCCTTTATTGATATTCCCTGCTCTGCTAATATCGAACTTATATGCGTTAAGGTTGTACATTGCAATTCTAATGTATTTGTTATTAATGCATACGTTCCTCCCAAGAGCCGTGTAGAGGTCTATGCAAGCCTTGCGGATTGCATAGAATTTATATTAAATTTACTTGACGTTAATGACGACATTTTATTGTTGGGCGATTTTAATTTGCCTGACTTAAAATGGCATTCTTCTGACGATGAAACACATTTTTGTGCATCTAATTCGAAGACACGCCAAGAACATATATTTGTTGACAATATATGTTCTGAATTACAACAAGTTAGTTGTATTTATAATAGTCTGGAAAGGCTGCTTGACCTAGTCTTAACTACAGACAGCAACAATGTCATTGTTCAGAAGGCACTTCATGCTTTGACTACTATTGATAATTACCATCCACCTTTGAGTATTTGGTATAAATCCGATAGGGAGAATATGGTAAATTCAAGCTCTGTTGACACAGTTTATGAATTCAATTTCAAAAAAGCTGACTTTTTGGGGTTGAATCATTTACTTTATAGTAAATTAAATATAATAACAGAGTACATAAATAATAATAGTCTTAATAGTTCAATAAATTTTTTCTATACGGAGCTCTTTGCTATGTTTTCTCAGTCTGTACCATATAGTCTCAAATTTGCGAAAAATTCTGCGTACCCTTGGTACACAAAGGATTTAAAGACTCTTCGCAACAATAGGAATAGGGCATGGAAGAAATATGTTTGTAGTTTTGACTCAAATGACCTAGAAACATACAAACGTTTGTTTCTGGAATTTGAGAATTGCTCAGCTGCATCATATAATGAGTATTTGGATAATATGAAGCTGAGTATTTTGTCTGATCCAAGAAAATTTTGGGGATTTATTAATGTTAATAAGAAGACTGATGGATTTCCTTCTTCTTTCAAACTTCAGGATGGATTTACTGACGATTCCACCATTATTTGTGGCTTATTTGCCAATCTTTTTAAAGAATCATTTTATTCAGATTCTTTTAATCCTGATTTAGCGTATTTTGATTATATGAACAACGCATCCAGAGTTTCTTTGGGGCATATATCTTTTACCTCAGAGGATATTTTTAAGTATATTGAATCAATCGATGAGGATTTTAGCGCTGGAACAGATGGAATTCCTGCCGCAGTGTTAAAACAATGCGGCTCCATTTTATGTCAGCCACTTTCGTTACTTTTTAATAAATCAATTAATGAAAGTAATTTTCCTTTTTTTTGGAAAAAATCTTATATCAGTCCTATTTACAAAAAAGGTTGCAGGAATGACGTCACTAATTATAGGCCTATCGCTAAATTGTCTTCGATTCCTAAACTTTTTGAGCGAATGGTGTACGATCGAGTGAAAATTCACTGTGTGGCAAGTCATGACAACTCGTCAGCATGGTTTTGTTACTGGCAGATCCACTGTGTCTAATCTCCTTGATTTCACTACATTCTGCTTAAAATCTATTGATTCTGGTAGCCAAGTCGATTGTATTTACACTGACTTTAGCAAAGCATTTGATAAATTACCACATAATCTAATTTTATTTAAACTTAAATTAATGGGATTTCCACAATATTTTGTAAACTGGATCAAATCGTATTTGATGGAGCGATCTTATCAAATACGGTTCCGAGGCGTGTTGTCTTCTGAATTTGTTGCAGAATCTGGTGTTCCTCAAGGAAGCCACCTGGGTCCACTTCTGTTTATTTTGGCAATTAATGATGTTACCCACGTCATCAAACACTCTCATTTGCTTATTTATGCAGATGATATGAAAATATACAGAACAATTGATTCTAATGACAATTCAGATCTGCTCCAGTCAGACTTGAACTCCTTTGAGGTTTGGTGTTCTAAAAATAACATGTTTTTAAATCCAGATAAATGCCAAACTATGACCTTTTCGCGTAAAAGGAACAATTTTATTTTTGATTACAAAATTAAAGATACTGCTTTAAGTCGTGTAACTACCGTCAAAGACCTTGGTATATGCATGGATTCTAAATTGTCGTTTAACATGCATATTGATACAATTTGTAAAAAAGCGTCTTCTATGCTTGGTTTTATAAAACGGTGGGCCAAAGAGTTTGATAGTTTAATAACAACTACAACTCTGTACTATTCAATCGTGCGTCCTCACTTGGAGTACGCAAGTCAAGTATGGTCCCCATATTACAATGTGCATGTTGATCGTATAGAAAGAATCCAAAAACGTTTTGTTCGGTTTGCTCTAAGAGGCTTGAGTGGAACTGACACATTTAACCTTCCTCCATATGAGGATCGTTTGAAATTATTAAAAATGCAATCTTTAAGTGAGAGAAGAAAATCTGCTGATATCGTCTACTTACACCAACTCATAACTGGTGTATTCGACTCTCCAGAGCTTCTTTCTCTTTTAAATTTTAACACTAACCGTAGAAGCAGTAGAAACTCTAACAACTTGATTTATTTACCATTTAGTAGAACAAATTATATGTTAACTGCTCCATTAAATCGCATGAGTACCTTTGTTAACAACTGTAACGTGTTTGATGTTAACTTGTCGAAAGGTCAACTCAAAAGTAGATTGAAAACTAATGAAGGATAAGATCTTTGTAAACGCATGGTTAGTAGTTATGTCTTGTGTTTGTCCCTGAGCCCAACCCATATTATGGTGGGTAAATTTTTCTCCCTTTTGGTTTTTTTTTTTTGGACCACTTCTATCGATATCTTTGAGATATTTCAATGATATTTGGATTGGTTCTTAAAATGATCTATTGCGGAGAAAGTGTGAAAAAGCTGTAGTAGCTGAACTCTATTGTTATTGCATGTTTAAAATTTTATTTCAATGCAACCTTTTGAGGTCAAAATTGTAATAGTCATGTAGAAAATGTATTTTTACGTTTTGATCGATGGTTTTTTGGTTTCTTGAATCTGTGGCTATAACAGTTTTGACTATTTTTTGATATTCACAAAACATGATTTTTTGCAAATCATTTAACAACAAACTGAACAATTATGTTCGATCGATAAATGCCGATCTTGTTATTATTTTTATAATGTGTTTAGTTTTTAGGATTTGTTGTAATATATATCAAATAATGTTCTCATTATGTGATAATATTGCAAGAACAATTAATTTTAACCAACCTTTTTTTCGAGAGCATACAAAATATGCTAAAAACATTAATGATATGTTAAATGGAAAATATGTTTTGTTCTTTATTACATAAAATTTTTTAAGGCATAGTGTTTATGTGTTTAAACATAATCAGTAGTGTTTTCTTAGTATTCAATATAAGTAGAATATTCTCACAGCATATTCTACTGAAAATGTTTGTGTTGAAAATATCTCCTTGGACTTATAAAGGTTTCACATTTTTCTAGGATAGCATGTACTTTTAAACAAAAAGCAACAAATGAATTAAGTGCATCGAAAATCTTTCGGAAAGCTCATGATTTACTTTAAAAAAAAAATCCCTACCAAATTAAAAGAATGCATTCACGGCATAAAAAACAATAGGTACATAAATTTTTATTTTTAAGATGTGTCTTACACTCTAACAAAAATCCACGAAAATAAACAGCAATTATTGCTGGCAACAGACTTCCTTAATTTAATATAACTTTATTCTAGAGAACAGAATTCAAAACATTTTACGCTAGAAATGCGAAAAACTTTATCCTACAATTATTTCTTTCGCACTTTCTTAAAAAAACTCTCTCCTAAATTATCTCTTTCACTCTTGTCTTCGTTTATAAAAAAACACGCTAGAAATGCGTCTCTTATACACTTTTCTCAACAACTACAACAACTACAACAACTCCGTTTAGAGTCAATCACACAGCAGACTTAACAGGCTGTTTCGGAAGGCGCTATCCCACCATCTTCACTAGGCTTGAGTGATTAGCTGCGATCAACCCACTGTTTAAGTTTTATATAATTTGAAACTTGTTTGAATAAACTCTTCGAAATCATATGACAT
This sequence comes from Dichetophora obliterata, assembly GCA_963920525.1. Lineage (NCBI taxonomy): Eukaryota > Metazoa > Arthropoda > Insecta > Diptera > Sciomyzidae > Dichetophora > Dichetophora obliterata. The sequence goes on from OY986435.1 coordinate 203,468,357, forward strand.
TAGAGCAAAAATTTTTATTTTAGGTCAAGCATGAAAGAGCGTAATACCCGCTTCTATGACACAATATTTCCAATTATTGTGTCATCCCCGCTCCAATAGCGTTAAATATCGCTGCTATTTATAGATGTATTTTTAGAACTCTGTAGTATTTTTTTTAGAAAAATAAAAAAATAAATACACATTTTGAAAAAAAAGCTGATTTTTTGACATAATTAATAAAAACCCACTGCATAGTGTGCTCTATTTTTAAAAACGCCAATAAATGGCATGAAATTTCACAAAAGTTATTGTAGTGGTTTTTCAATCAGTTTTTAGAGTGTATCAGGAAGAAAAATTTCTTCCACATCGGATAAAATCGGTTTTCCAGAAATTAGGGGGAAAAAGCCCGAAGACTTGGTCTTAAAAAACGTAATAAAAAATGATAAGGTAAGATTATTTAAAACAAGCGTATTTCTAGAGAAATTACACAAATTTTATTAATTTTTTGTTGGGCTTTAAAAAAATTTTTTGAAATACGAGGATGTGTCAAAAAGTAATGAAAATGAGTAATGAAATGTGAAATCATATAAAGTCAACATGTGTTCAAATTTAAAAATATTAAAACAATAACTTTGTATTATTTTTTTAAAAAAAACGAATATACTTTGCAAGAAGATAATTTCCTTACAAGAATACATAATCAATATATGAAAAAGGTTGATCATCAAATATGTGAGTATGACATGATTTTGTGCCTGATTTACCTACACAAAAAATTTGCCACAAATAAAAAAAAACTACTCTTTAGATATGCTTGAAACGTTCACAAGATGAATAATTTTTTTTATCATCTTCACAAGTTTGAAATAAAAAAATTTACAACAATAAATATTTTTCCAGGATAAGGGTGATCTTAAATGAAGTTAAAACCTATCTAAGAAGAAAATATATACAGCTGTAGTCAAAATAATAGCAGTACTCTTTTGTTCACGCATGTTTGTATAAACAATACTTGTCTACAAATTTCGGATCCGGTAAACCCATTATCGTTCCTATAAAGTACATATAGTAAAGTACATCGCTGGTTCAAAACTTTTCATCAGTTTCCTCCTATATTGTTAAATTTTCCAGATACATGGTGTTTTACGTTTTTGGCAAGTGTTTAGTATTATTGATTTAGAATCTAAGCTACCCACCATAAAATAAAAAATAATATTTTGCATTTTAGAAAAATTATCAAATTTTCATTCAATACATCAACCACTATAGTGTCATGTGCTGTAGCAGAACTAAAATTTTGAGATTATCAAACGAAATATCAACAAATTTTGTATCTCTATATGTCTGTTTTTCATGTAAAAATACACTTAATTAACAGGTTTTTTCTAAATTCTAACTTTGGATGATAACAGCTCTGCTAAAATAAAAGATACAAAATTTGTTGATATTTCGTTGTTTAATCTGAAAATATTAGCTCCGCTACAGCACATAATACAAAAATGGTTGATAGATTGATGGAAAAGTTGATATTTCTTCTAAAATAGAAAATATTCTTTTTTATTTTATGGTAGCTTAGATTCTATATAAATAATACTAAACACGTGCCAAAAACGTAAAACACTCTGTATCTTGAAAATGTTACAATATCGGAGAAAACTGTGAACAAATTTGGAACGAGTATTGAAAGTACATCTAGGAATGATAATCGGTTTACCGGATCGAAAATTTGTAGACTAGTATTAAGAGAACTGCTGTTTTTTGACCGCAACTGTAAATGTAAACGTTATTCAAAATTAGCGAAATAATTCGAGAATTATTAACGATTTCTTATATTAATTATAAACAGGGCTAGGATTTCGATGAATTCCCAGCTAGCACAAAAAGGTTGTAAAAGTGTCACAGAAGAGTCGCCAATACAGATATAAATCGTAATTGTAACGTAATAACAACTGAAAGCAGATATTTTACTCTTATTTTGTAACAACTTAGGTTGCAATTAGGAGAAAAACGTGTTATAATCATGTTATAAATAAGATATTAATACAAACTTAAGTTGCACGCCACAAGATGAAACATACTTGAAAGATCCAATTTATTGAAGTCATTTTTTGTTATAATCACAGATTTTTTAACAAGGAAGGAGTACTGATGACATGTATATTCTTTATTGAAAAAATAAGTTCTTAAAAAGCTTTAAAATGTTTTGCGTACACAATTCCTTAAAATAATTTTCATTAAACCAGTGATAATTTTTTAGAGTGTATTTTGAAAGTCAAAGACAAATTGGAATGAAATAAAAATATGTGAAATAATATTGAAAATATGAAGAGTTATACACAAAAATTTTACAACAAAAGCCATTTTGTCGATGAATGTTAGTGTTTTACCTCTAGAAAACTCTCGCGCTACAATAATGTTTTTTTAAACTTGCATCAACTGAATAATATCCTTAATACAGCACAAGCTTGCAATGATTATTTTCGATGTTCTTGCAACTTAATAAAAACCTTAATTCAACGTTATTTTTCCCAACTACATTTCTTGAGTTATAATAATGTTTCCTAAAGTTGTAGCTATTGAATAATAAACTCAATACAGCATAAGGTTGCAATGACTATTTCCAATGTTCTTGTAACTGAATAAAAACTTCATTTCAACCTTCTTGCAACAAAACAAATTCTCATAATTTTATAATGATTCATTGCCATTCAACAAAAAATTTGTTCGATTTGGTAGTCTCGTTGAACGCTAAAATAAAATAAAAATGGATTACATGGTAGTAGAAGCCTACACAAAGAAATTGACAAGCAACACAGAATTTTTGGGGTACAATAGCATTTCTATTTTGCTTATGGTATTTTAGTGCGTCACAGCAAAATTGGAAACATTTAGTTGTAGTGACTTCCCTATAACTTAATAAAAACATCTTCAAACCAAAGTTTTGAACATTTAGTTGTTGTGACATTGTTATAACTTAATATTAACATAAAGCAACTTAGTCGCATCTAGGTTGCTAACTCGTTACTGTATGTCTTACAATTACAATATACAAACATTTTTATAGGTGCTACAAAAATAAATGTTGTAATCATGTTAATTTAACGTAAAAATTACATTTCTTTCAAAACTTTAGAAAACATTTTTACAGCAAGTGCATTTATTCGCAACATAATTAACACTGTATTTTAACTTATATGCAACAACACGAATGATTTGTTGCAAATTACTTATTTGGAACTTTAATACAACCCATTTGTAACTAAATTTGTTGAAAACAACTGGAATACTGGAATTGGAAATAGTCATTGCAACCTTATGCTGTATTGAGGTTATTATTCAGTTGCTACAACTTTAGGAAACATTATTATAACTCAAAAAAAGTAAATGGGAAAAATAACGTTGAATTAAGGTTTTTATTAAGTTGAAAGAACATTGAAAATAATCATTGCAAGCTTGTGCTATATTAAGGTTATTATTCTGTTTATGCTAGTTTAAAAAACATAATTGCAACTTATAAAATTTTGCTTGATGTAAGAACGATGTATTGACGTTATTATTATATTGCAAGAACTTTAGAAAAAACTATTGCTACTTATGTAATATAATTAGTAACATAAACGTTGTATTGTAGTTATAATTCAGTTGCAAGAAAATTTGAATAAATTTGTTGTAAGTAATTGCTGCATTAAGGTTATTATTTAGTTGCAACAACTTTAAAGAACTATATGTTAGTTTTGAAATTGAGTTAGTTGCAAGAACTAAGCATTGAGGCTATTATTCAATTGCAAGAACTTTGAAAAAAAGTGTCCCAAAACTTCATAATCGCCATATTTGATTTTTTTTCCACACTATGAATTTTGATTGGAATAAATTTAAATACGCTTTTCTTTAGTATTTATTATTTTCTTTTATAATTTTCAGTGTAATATGACACTAGAAACTTAAAAGAAAAATTGGATTAAACTATATATTAAACATTATTTCGCGGAAATTAAAAACTCGAAATATTTCTTATTTCCAAATTATTTTAAAAATTTTTATTTTTTGGGTGGCGCGTGAGTTTTCTAGAGGTAAAACACAAACATTCAACAACAAAATGGCCTTTGTTGTAAAATTTTAGTGCATAACTCTTCATATTTTCAATTTAATGTCACATCTTTTTATTACATTCCAATATGTCTTTGACTTTTAAAATACACTCCAAAAAATTATTACTGGTTTAATAAAAATTATATTAAGGAATTGTGTATGCAAAAAATTTTAAATCTTTTTAAGAGCTTATTTTTTTTAATCAGAAATATATGTGTCATCCTTGTCAAAAAATCTGTCATTATAACAAAAAGGAACTTCAATAAAACAAAATATTTGTTACATTTACGATATTTTACCTGAATTGTAACGTAAGAATAACACAATAAAAACTTTTTTGAATGTTTCAAGTGTGTTTCGTTTTGTGGCGTGCAACTTAAGTTCGTACGAACAACACATTTATAACATTATTATAACACATTTTTCGCCCAATTTAAATCTAAGTTGTTACAAAATAAGCGTAAAATATCTGCTTTTTTACGTTACGTTACAATTACGATTTATATCAGTATTGGCGACTCTTTTACGACAATTTTACAACCTTTTTGTGCTAGCTGGGCTTATTGCCATTTTTTGGCATTTTAATTTTTAGAGCATTTTTCGTCATTTTTAGGTCATTTTAGTTTATCGTTATTTTCGTACCAAAAAATTTAAAAATAGAAATTTTTAAACATATTCCTTTAACAATAGCGTCCTTTCAATCAAAAACATTACCTCTCGAAAAAGGAGTAGCTTTGTTTATAGACCTGAATGAAAAAAAGCTCTGCGCGTGGTGAAACTGACGAAAACAGTGTAGAAATATGAAACAAGTGTTAGGTAAAAGCTCGGGATATGCTAGTTTGAACCCTATTTAAATGCTCTATTGCTAAAATATTAGGGGGTAAAAATTTTAATTCAATGAAATTAGGAGAGGAAGTTACATCCGATTACATATCGTCTTTTAAATATGTTCCTCTCGTCAGTGCAGAAGTAGAAAGAAGTTTTTATGTTTACAAAAACATTTTGCCAGACAATCGACGTTCTTTCAATTTTAATAACTTATAAATATACCTTGGAAATATACTGTAGACTCTTATTTAGTAAAGTTTTATTTTTAAAGCTTTATTTTATGTAATTGTTTGCGTTGTTTAGGTAATTTTCTGCAGTTTTTAGGTAATTTTTGACATTTTTTAAGGTAATTTTTTCAGTTTTTTAGGTCATGAAAAGCCGATCCCTGATTATTAATAGCTTTTCAGGTGTTGAGTTATAGTTCTAAGGGATTAAACCAAAGTCATAAGAAAAATTTAACTGGTACAGAAACCATGTGAGATATACATTCTCTTGCTTAACAATTAAAATATTTGACTTTACGTTTTTTTGCAACAAATAAAAAATCAACTGTCAAAGAATTGTACTAGCACCTTAAATATATCACACTAAGCTGTATAATGATGATGTCAAAACCACGTTGTTTTTGTAGTTTTTTTTTGTCTTAAGTTGTCTGACTGTAAGCATTAAAACATTTTATTGAAATTGCATATAAGAATCTAAACATACAGTTTGTTTTTTTTTTGGTCAAGAAGAAAAACTCTTGGAAAAATGTTCCCATGTGAACCATACATAAGTGAGCGGTGAACGGAGTGAGTGAGTGTGCTGCGTATGGCGCGTGTCGTCCAAGGTATTCCCACATGGATGCTGAGCAAGTGAGTTTTGGACTTGATATGGTTGGATAGTCAATTGTTTCTTTGGTCTTTTTGGAAGGGCTTCAAGTTTGGGGTTGATCAATTTGAAATATATATTTCATTTGCGTGGGTTGAGTGTTTTTAAGAAAATTGTTTTGTGCTTTTTTTCAAATGAATTAAAGAGGAAATTTTCCCACTGCGCCATAGTTGAAGTGACGCTTAATTTATCTTTTATTGTGTGTGTCTTGTTTGATACTTTCGCACAATTGCTATAACGGCCAGGCATCACCTGTCAGTGATATTCCCAGCAGACGTTTGGGTAAAGTGATTACATTATTTTGTTAATGGTGAATGGAGAGAATGTGAGTGGTGTGTGGAATTTGTCAGTTTAATGTTATTGTCAAAGGATAGGATGGCATGATACTTTTCTACAAAAATAGTTTAGTATAATATTGTGCATTTAGAATTCATTTGGTTATAGTTTAGTAATAGTTTTAGAAATTATATAGACAAGCATTGATGCCGAAAGACTAGCGAGAATTGCAGCAATGTTGTAAATAAAGTTTATGTTTAACTTTTCATGACAACATTTGACGTTTGCATATGCGAATAAATATTTAAAAATTTAATTGCTGCAACATGTTAATAACTGGCAATCAATTGGCGAGGGAATTCAGCAATTCGAGGTTTTAATTTTTTCCACCAGTGCCGCTGCAGGTAGGTGAACGTCATGTTGTGATTGACAATATTGGCCGTTTTTGGTGCCAATGTGCTGTTAGTCATGTCATTTTTGTTGTTTATAATAAATAAATTATCTGACAGTTTAACACGATCTGCATGCAATTCAACTCCAGAGGGTATAAAATAAAGCATACAATACTATTTTTTTATTACTTAATTGCAATCAATTGCAATTAAACACGAATTTCATTACAGCAGCAATAAGATCTACAACAACAGCAACAACAGTAACAATTGCCTATAACTGACTACTACAAATCACAGCTCATTATGTTAATTTGTGATTGTTTTTTTTTAGCTGTTGCAGTTGTTCATTTGTAAATTTAAACCTTATATGTTGCTGTTAAATGCTGCCAAAAGAACAGCAACACAAGCATAAGACAAAACAAAAAACTACAAAAACTTGGACAGTTTTGCGTGTACATTGCCAAAGCATCAACAACATATCATAAAATCCCACGAGCTCATCCACAAGGATGAAAAAAAAATTGCTCCGAGCGCGCTCGTTGGCCTGGACCCACCTGTTTTAAGCCACCAGCCGCCAAGTCAACAAGGTATTGGTATCTCTCACACACACTCACACGCAGCCAGACGCAGACACACATAGACCCACTTTGGGCACACACAACTTGAATGCATTTGAGTTGATTAAACATGCGATCGAGTCAACAAAAAACAAACGAGCGATGATCAACACAAGATGAAGCACCATGGCCCCGGATGCAAGGCATCATCTATATCGGCTAGTTTCGTGTTTGTGTGTGGGGACACACGGACTAACGGACGCATGAACACACGGACACAATGATGCATTTTTGATTTTAAATCTCACATTGAGCGCACAACAACAACGATTAGTGCTGCAGATATTGTCAGTTGTTGCTGTTGCTGGCTTTATTGTTGCTAGTGTTGCTTCTTTATTTTGATGGTGTTTATTTTGCTTATTTTTTTTTTCATTTCATTAAATATCTTGACTGAAATTTGATCCGTTTTGGCATTGGCATGTTGCGCATCCCATCCATATCGTGCCAAGCGCATTCTGGCTGGTCGTCAGCCAAAGTAACTACAACAACTAAAATAAAAAACAACAACAACAACTCAGCAACAACATACCGAACAAGCAATGATTGCATCAACGCACATATATCCCACATATTGGTGATGTTAGCATATTAAATTGGCTGAAATTCCTGAGGAATCTTTCATTAACAACATAGTCGAGTTAATGATTTGACAAAGATTTGCAAGAGTTTAAGATACGCCAATTTTGTGTTATTCCGAAATAAAGCCAACACCCAGTTGGAACTTAGTGAAGGACATAAGCATATGATTGGAGAATGCCATTCGGGAAGTTATAAAAGTTTATGGGAAACATGGAATTATATGGAAAATGATGACTTCTTAAGCAAACTTAATTAGTACACTGTGCTATGAATACTATCCTGTGTAACATTTCTACTAAGGATTGCCAACTCTTAGAGGCCCGGAACTTTTTAACATAGTTTTTTTTTTAATTTTCTCAAATTAATTTTTGATATTTGTTTTAGAATAAAAACTTTTTTATTTTATAAGAAACAATGTAAGAACAATGTAAGATTTTGAAATATTAAACATACACTCAGCTCTTTGTTTACACGGTAGATACGTTCCTAAGTAAAATGTGCTAAAAAAATTCGAGAAAAAAAATAAGAGCGACATATGGTAAATTTAGGGATGTGTTCCAAAACTTTGAAAAATGGTGTCAGTTGAAAAACTTTTCAATTTTTGCCTATAAAACCATGCAAAAAAGTAATGACTTCAATATCACATGCAAATAAATTAAACAAAAAGATTATGTTTTTATTAAAAAAACCAAAAGAAAAAAAGAAGTGAGAGTACAACGTAAAAAATAATATAAAAATCGGCTGTTCCCCGAAACTTACAAAAGTAAACAGTGGTCGGAAAAATATTCAAGTAAAGATCAATTTAAACTGATCTTATTTGAATACGGCATGAAAATTGTTGGAATACAAAATTTTTTTTTTTAATCACGCAAAATCGAAAAATTCGTGTAAACATTTTTTTTCGGTGAACCGTGCTATTTCACAATCGTGCAAAAAAAGACCGTGTAAAAATAGAGCTGTGTGAACATAAATATAAGGCCTATTCTTTTCCTACCGACTTACAAAAGAACACTAGGTAGGATAACTTAATACATGCAAAACAACAACACCAAGTCGGATATTTATGCGAGTTTAGGCAACTCGGTAAACTGCTATCCGACCAGATTTGCAGTGCTGGAAAGTTAAAAAACTGCTCTATTGTGAATGAGTCATGAAAAAATCGTTGGGAAATTTCATGCATACGTCAAAACAGTTTTTTTTATGAACACATAAACAAAACGAATTAAATAAACGAGGAATGAAATTAATTAACTGCATTTTCAGGATTCAGAGAGGACACCGATATGCTTGGAGTCCAAGATGCGAAGCATTCTCCAAGCATATCCAAGCAAAGAATCCTCGAAATTACTCATTTTGTTTTGATTTTTCGTATTTTTTTTTATCAAACTAAACATATGCTTGTGACAGTGTTGGTAAGCAACTAAAAGCAAATTTTATCCGAGTTGCAGCGTTCTTTTGTAACTCGTTTACAAAAGAACGCGCCTATAATAAATAATTTTGTAATTTGGTGTTTTAACAAAAAGTACATACAAATTTATATATTATATCAATATTTTTAAAACTATAACTAAATCTAATTTTTTTAAAAATATATTTGAATTGCGATTTTGAGCTTTTAACAAGTTCTTGTTGATCCGGGTGTTGAAGATACAACAGACACTGCGGGCAGTCCAAATTAAAATTTGATCGTCTTTTACCAAATGTGTGCTAATTTTGTTTCTGTCGTCTCTATAAAGACTCAATTATAATACTAGTTCAACGAATGCATTGCTTATTCGTATGCCTTACACTTTTACACCAAGTTGCTTAATTTCTAATTTTTTATTGGTTTTTAAAATTGCTATCCAAATATCAGCTACCGATGAAATGGTTTTCTTTATGTTTGCAAGACTTCATCAGTTAAGTTTAATTCATCAAAAAGCTCATCAACATATAATTCAACATTCATTTTAATTTTTAAGAAGACTTCTAATTAGTGTCCGGCCATTTTATAATATTCGGCCGAAACCGAAACCGAAACTGCTTATTAATATGAAAAATTTAAGTTTTTGAAAGTAATTTTTTTAGAATGGATCATAAAATTAATTAACTAACTACATGAATTAAGATTGTGAGCTTTAGATCAAGTAAGTTTTCAAGAAGGCAACAACAACAACAACAACTCTGTATAGAGTCAATCACTTAGCTGAATAGACAGTCTGTTTCGGAAATCGCTACATTTTCCTCTTCAGTAGTCTTTGAGTGATTAAGCTGTGATCAACTCACTGTTTAAACTAGCATATGAATGTGCAGATTTTAGAATTCATTCTTATGAATTGTATGGCTGCTAATCATATGACTCTTCAAAGCAGTAGGCATTTATAGATCACCGCCATCAACTCTATCAAGGGTTGCCATCTGTTCTAGTTGCTTCTTCATTTATTTCAATAGTCATTGGTGTTCGATAGTTTGTTGAAATGCACCATAGAAATGAAACGAGTTTTTGCTTCGCCAGAAGCTAGTGTTCTAACTGAAAGGTGGCTATTTTCACAACCAAATGTTCAATTACACATGACTTTGACCGAAAAATCGATCAATTAATAGATTATTTAATTAATTTGACATTAATTAAACATATTTGGCCGTGCTCCGCCATAGTTAAGTTAATTAGTTTTTATGATCTATTGAATAATTACATGAATTGAAAACTTACTTGATCTAAAGCTCACAATCTTAATTCATGTAATTATTCAATAGATCATAAAAACTAATTAATTAACTAACTTTTTTTATTAAAAGGAATCAAAAGGACTTTCTAACACATAAGAAAAAATTTAATATAAAAAGTTTATATTGAATATTGAAGTTTATAATAATTAATATAAGTTTATTATAAGAATAAAAGAGATCATTTTTTATTTTATTTTTTATTACATTTTTCCGAACACCTCAAATTAGTATGCACCTACAATGTACATTTTTTTGTAAAATGTACTTTTTATAGTACTACAAAACAAAGTATTTTTTTTTAAAGGTCTAGTATTATAAGGCCATATTGAGGCCGAATAGCCGAAACTAGCTGAAACTAGCCGAAACTAACAAAAAGGGCCGAAACTGGCCGTAATCGAAACCGAAACCCGAATATTCGGTAGGACACTACTTCTAATACACGTTTGAGTGTGAGTTAAGCTTCACAATATTTAAATAATCTAGAATTTCCATACGGCTTTCCTCAAAATTGTAAATTTGATTTTAAATACACTAAGCGTTTTTTATTAACTTCAACCACGTCATTCAAAATAATTGTTGTTGCCATGCTTTAAAAGCGTTTAAGTGCATACGAACTTTAGCTCAAAAAAAAATTCACAAAAAATAACATTATATCAATTTTAATATAATTGTAATTTTGTAAAATTTTTATTAAAAAAAAATCTTGGAGTGCGAAAGCCGTAGAAAACCTGTAGGGGCCGGAGATCGGCCCTTCAAAACCGGAGTCTCCGGGCCAAATGGTATGATTTGGCAACCCTGTATGTAATGCTAACCTTTTACACATGATAAATTCATATTCAGTAGTGTTGCAGCAACTTGGAAACCCAATGAACTAAACAGTTTAAGTTTTACCATAGTATATGTTTTGACTTGGACGAGAGAATTTTATTCTTTTTTTATTTTATTATTCTAAAAAATATTAGTTTTTTAGAATTATATTTGGTTCTTATGCCAAATATGTTTATGAAGAACAGTAGCGTAACTATATTTTGGGCACCCGCCTGCAGGTTTCTAAAAGCGCCCTGCTATTTACTTTTAGAGTAAAACTATGTTACTAGTAAAACTATGTTAGGTGACTAGAAGCGTAGGAGAAAACAAGAGAACTCTTGACAAAAAAAATAAAGAGAACACGAAGAGACTTTTTCAATTCAATAGTCATCATTAGAGAGGATAAAAATATGCACCATAAAACTTGATTTATGCGCATTAAAAAGCACGAAAAATCGAAAATATGCTCGATAAATTTAAAAATATGCTCGATAAAAAACTTTTAGAGAAAATAAAACGAAATTGTACATATTTTGGAACGGGATATATGTTTTCAATCTTATACATTTTTGGATTAACATTTGCTTTAAGCGTTTTAATATGCTGAATCTCTTACGTATAACTATATAAGGTAAACAAAAACTGTTTTTTAAATAAACGTAACAACTTAAAAATAATATTCATTTATACTGAGGAACTTCGTTTTCAGTATTTTTGTTACTATTGAATTTACTTAAAAAAATAAGCAATTTAAAATCCAGTCAAACATTTTTCAAAGAATGACAATAAACTACTAAGTATTGCTTTAAATTCTCCATTGAAAAATTTATACGTTTTTAAGTTACAAATTATGAATATGCAGGGAAACTACGTTCAACATCGCAAGATGTTGCCAGGCAATATCTTAGATTTGATAATTCTTCGGGCGAGAGTTTACTCGCATACTCACTAAAAACTTGTTTGTTTTTAAACGAAATTTTCCTACATTACGAGCGAAACCTGAATCAAATTTATTTAAAAACTTTTGTTCACTTAACTGTTTCAAAGATTTTTTAACATCTTTTACAACTTTTATACTAGGCTGAAGCGATAAACCTTATTTATCTAATGCGGCAATGACACGGTTCATTACGAAAAAGTTATATTTAATAAAGGCCAATTAGAAAAATGTTGCAATATAAACTTTTTTATTTTTTATTTATTTTATGGGACAAATATGCTTATATAAGCACGAACGTTGTAAAAATGCAAAAACGTCTAAAAAGTATGAAAATATGCAAATGCATATGCAATATATTGGGGGTTGGAATTAATTTTAAAGGTTTATTTTCGGTTTTTGAGCATTTATTTAGAAACAACGGTAAAATGTATATTATTCAAAGTATTGTCCATCGTTAGTTACAACATTTTCACATCTTTCTGGCAGCATATGGATTCCGCGCCGGAAGAACGATTCGTCTTTTGAGGCAATCCACGAATCGACCCATTTTTTGGTATCCTCGTAAGAAGTGAAGCGCTGCTCAGCCAAGCCATGCGTCATCTATCTGAATAGGTGGTAGTCGGAAGGGGCTATGTCTGGGCTATAAGGCGGGTGGGGTAGCACATCCCAATTCAGCGCCTCCAACGTTTCCTTGACGGTTCTTGCAACATGTGGCCGTGCGTTGTCATGTTGAAAAACCACTTTGTCGTGTCTTTTGGCATATTCCGGCCGTTTAACCTTTAATGCTCGGCTCAATTGCATCAATTGTTGTTGGTAGCGTTCCCCAGTGATGGTTTCGTTAGGTTTTAGCAGCTCATAGTACACGACACCCTTCTGATCCCACCAAATACACAGCATAAGCTTGGCGCCATGAATATTCGGCTTGGCCCTCGATGTTGATGCATGGCCGGGTGGTCCCCACGATTTTTTTCGCTTAGGATTATCGTAATGGATCCACTTTTCATCGCCAGTGACAATACGATGCAAAAAACTCTTCCTTTTATGCCGTTGAAGCAGTTGTTCGCACATGCAAAATCGCCGTTCAACGTCTCTCGGCTTCAACTGGTACGGCACCCAATTTCCTTGCTTTTGAATCATTCCCATGGCCTTCAAGCGTTTGCCGACCGTTGATAAGTCGACTCCCAATGATTCTGACAATTCTTGAAGGGTTTGACACGGGTCTTCATCGAGCAAAGCCTCCAATTCCTCATCTTCAAACTTTTTCGGCTGGCCCGGACGCTCTTTGTCTTCCGTATCAAAATCACCACTTTTAAACCGACGGAACCAGTACTCACAAGTAGAAATCGATGGAGCATAGTCCCCGTAAGCCTCAGTAAGCGTGCGTTGTGCTTCAACCGCTTTTTTCTTCAAATGGAAGCACAAAAGTAAACCTTCCCGCAAATTGCGTTTTGTTGGAACGAAAGTCGACATGTTCACAGAGAAAAAAATATATGTTGTTTACACTTCAGTGGAATGACACATACTGAAAAATGAAGCTTAGACAATGTGCTTTGAATTGAATATAGTCACAGGTGTGCCCGATGCGATCTATTGATAGTTACGCCATCTCTTAGAAAACCTTTAAAACTAATTCCAACCCCCAATATTAATTATTTAAAAAAGTTAAACAAACTTAAAGTTTGAAAAACGAGATCAATAATTTTTTTATTGGTGAAATGATAAGTTTAAGATATTAAGTTTAAATGTTTTGTATATGACGTTACCTGTTAACTAAAGAATTTAACTAACGTCACAAAATATGACCAACTGAATGATTAAAAGAACATCAGTAGCAGACTTGCTGAAAATGTGAAAGCTAATCGACTTCGACCATAATCAAGTTTTGGCAAACAAAGGCGACTTTTGCTCAAAAAAATCGGCTTTATGACGATTTTTGTCAATTATTGCACCCTGAGAAATCGTCTGTACGGGACTCACATTTTATTTAAGCCCATATTATTAAATTATTTTTCATTTATTGTTAATAATTTTAATTAATAATAATTTGCGAAGGAAATAAATATTTTAGATTTTTTTAAATATTTGAAATATCTTAATTTTTTTTGGAAACAAATGTCGCAGTGTAACGTCCCCATTCTTGGCCAAAAAGAGAAGGAGTGATCGTAGAGTTATGAGAATCGGCACGAATATCTTTCTTGTTAAAATTAAGAAATGTTGAAAAAGTTATACAAATCCGCCCTCTGTCACACCCACCTCCCATATAAACGAAACCCATTTTTGTCTGAAACTTCATTAAGTCTTGTCTCAAAACAGCGAAATTTACTACATCAATTTCTTTTGTGATTATAGATAATTGAAAAATTTCAATGGCAAATTCCACGACCATTAATTATAATTTAGTAACTCAGCCTTGAAAAATACTACCAACACAAGTCAACTACGTTTTCGTTTAAATTTGTAAGCTTTTTTGATTACAGTAAGGAAATTATAAAAATTGAGTTGTTATGTGTTTGTAAATAAGGCGAAATTTTGAAAAGTAATCAACTGCCATACATCAAATATATCTCACATCTTAACTAAACAAGTATTAAGATCTCTGCCCACTTGCGGCACGTAACGAAACGACACGAAACTACAAAATATAACTACCATGTGTTCTTATGTATACATGCTCACTAAGCGACAATGAAACGGCAACGACTGTTGACGCCGACGAAAAAGCCGATCGTTTCAAAGAATTCTGACCGGCTTGTCGTTCTCTTTGTTTACAAAAATTACAATGGATTCCAACAGTTTATTGTGCAAAGTAAAAATTCGACATCGACAGGTCGTTTTTAAAGCATAAAATCAATCTAAAATCTATGGTTTTATCAGTTTTCTACATCGTCATCTAATAGCAAAGCTATTTAAGCTAATTGTGTACTAGAGAATTCTGCGCTTATTGTTTTGTTTAATTAAAATTTTTGTTGCCGTTTCGTTAAGTGTGCATTGAACATAACGTTGCCTTTTCGAAGCCGGTTTACAGTCGTATCGTTACGCGCAGTAAGTGGGCAGAGACCTTTAGCAAGAAATTTTTTTGGATTTGGTGCAACGCAGTTCTAATAATATTTTCGTGAAAAACTTATAGCCAATCGCTAAAATTTGTATCGCGTTTTTAGTGTTTACTTTTATGTTAAAAATGTAAGAAAAAACAGTAATTTGCCAGACATAAGAAATTTAAACTTTATTTTGATATAAAAAAAAAAAAAAAATTAAATGAAATAAAATGTGAATAACAAGAAAAATCTAATTTTTAAAAAATGCAACTTCGATGGATTGTCATAACGAAACGGTTGCAACTATTAAAAAAAAATTATTTTGGTTTTTTCACCCCAGATATTTTCTGTTCAGTTGAATATTTATTGAAGAGTATAAAAATTAGAATACAGAGATTGTAATTTTGTTTGACCTATAAAACTATGCTTTTATGAATAAAGAGAATGCTAAAGTAATAAGGTTTACTATCAGCAAGTTTTTTCATTCACAACACCTTCCCTGAATGACTTAAATAGCAAATTTTCGATGTTACTCTTGCATTTCCTTTTAAAATTAAGGGATAACAAATTATAATTGACACAACGGAGAATACACAACTTTAACAATAAATTTATACTCAATGCCTAGTTTATTTAAAAAATATTGAAGTTTCTGAACTGGAACAGCTTTGGTAAAAATATCAGCGATCATTTCTTTTGTTGGAAGATATTTTATATCAACTTCTTTGCTCTCTATTTTCTCTCGAATAAATTTTGCTTTGAGATCTACATGTTTGGTTCACGAAGAACACGAATTCTTCACAGCTACTTGTATTGCTCCTTTATTGTCACAGCACAAAATCATAGTCCTCTTATTGTTTTGTACGAGCTCGTGCTCAAGTTTTTTTAGCCACACGGATTCCTGCATCGCTGTCACCACTGACATATACTCTGCTTCGGTTGATGATAAAGCAATTGTTTTCTGTTTCTTGGTACTCCAAGATATTGCGCCATGTTGAAGCAAGAAAACGTATCCTGTCGTTGAACGCTTATCGTCTAGGCTGCTAGCCCAGTCGGCGTCACAAAAACCAATTAATTCACTGTCGCACGATTTTCTATAGACAATACTCTTGTCAATGGTGCCTTTCAGGTATCTCATGATTCGTTTTACAGCCTCCCAGTGGGCCTTCCCTGGGTTCTGTGCATATCTGCTTAGAACGTTTACTGCGTAACAAATATCTGGTCGGCTAATCTGTGCTGCATATAGCAAGCAGCCAATCGCTTGCATATATGGCTTTCCAGCCATCAGCTGCTTCTCGTTGTCATCTTTGGGTGGCATTTCGGCGGTAAACTTTTGGTTGCAATCCATTGGTGTTGATATAGGGTTGCACTCGCTCATTTTAAAACGACTCAAAACATCAGCTAAGTACTGCGCTTGATCTATTTTGATGGCATCTCTGGAACGAGTAATTCTTATGCCAAGGATAGACGAAGCCCCATATCTTTCATCTTAAATCGTTGTGAAAGCTTCTTCTGTACGTTTGTGATATTGGCTAAACGATTGCCAAATATCAACACGTCATCCACATAGACTGCGACAAATACCATGAACTCAGTTGATTTCATATAGTACACGCACTGGTCAACCTCGCTTCTAATGAGACCAATGCTAACCAGCTCGTTGTTGAGGGTCTCATTCCATACACGTCCGGATTGTTTGAGCCCATATATAGATTTTAGTAGCTTGCATACTTTTCCTAAACCGTCATTAAAACCTTCAGGTTGGCGCATGTAAACCTCTTCCTTCAATATTCCGTTGAGATATGCGCTCACAGCATCCATTTGATGTACATGCATATCGTGCGTCACAGCCAGCGCCAGCAGGAATCTAATTGACTCATACCTTACTACAGGCGCAAACGTCTCGTTGTAGTCGATTCCTTCTCTTTGACAAAAACCTTTTGCCACCAATCTGGCTTTGTAACGAACAGGGACACCATCAGCGTCGTACTTGGTTCTGAAAACCCATTTTGAACTAATGACTTTCTTTCCTTTGGGAAGTTCAGTAAGAATCCATGTGTCGTTCGAAACCAATGAATCCATTTCACTTTGCATTGCTACTTGCAACTCCTTTGCATTGTCGGATGCTTTTGCTTCCGCTACTGTCGCCGGATCATTTGAGACGAACTGCATTGCACAAAAGTTATATGTTGCAGCCTGCTTGTTGGCAATTCTTTCGGACCGTCGAATCATAACTTGGTCTTGTTGAATTCTACTTTCAACGGGAATCTCACTGTCAATACTGTCTTGAAATTCATCTTCATCACTCGTGGCATCGTTTGATGATTGTGGTAACACTTGAGATGAGGAATCATTACCACTTACACTCTCCGCTGATTCTACGTTCTCATCAGTGTTGCCATTAGAATCACTTATCAGTTCTTGGTAATAGAAATCAGTGGCATTCAGTGAATCTGAAAAAATTGAATTTTTAAACCTATTTTTTGACTCATTATCTTCAAAGAATACAAACTACTGGTGATAATGAGTTTTCGGCATGGATCGTACAGCCTATAAGCCTTACTCTCACTGCTGTATCCCATCATGATGCATTCTATTGATTTCACGTCATTCATTTCAGCTTCTGCCCAAAAACGATGATCCAAGTTGCTATCAATCAACATGCATCGCACGCGCTCAATTATCGTGCGATTTATTCGCTCTGCTACGCCATTCTGTTCTGGTGCATAAGGCATGGATTTTTGGTGGATGATCCCATTTTTTGATAAAAAACTTTTAAAATTTCCATTGACGTATTCTCGTCCAATATCAGACCTCAAAATTTTTATTGATTGCCCGCTCTGATTTTCGGCCATATTTTTGAACTCTTTAAATTTTGCGAAAACATCTGATTTATTCTTAATTGGAAAAACAGTTACCCTACGGGAAAAATCGTCCACAAAAGTCACCAAAAATCTCGCACCAGCAAACGAATTTGTTTTTAATGGCCCAATGACATCTGAGTGCACCAACTCTAACAACTTGTTCGCTCGTGTACCAACTTCTTTATTGGGTTTTATTGTCTGCTTTCCTTTTAGACATACGATGCACTGGATACTTTCAGCATTGTTAAAATTAATACCTCGGCTTGAATTCTTTAAAACGCGTAAATTTTTATCACATATGTGGCCTAGACGACGATGCCACAAACTGTATTGATTATTTACAATAAGCGCTTTATTCTCCTTCATGTTTATCGTGGATATCAAACGATAGAGATCATTGTGAACTGTTGCTTTTGCTATCATACATCCTTTTTTGTCAAAAATTTTGCAGTCATCTTTCTCGAACACTACTTTGTTGCCGATTTTAGCCATTTGACTAACTGAGAGAAGGTTCGCGCATAAGCCAGGCACATATTCAACGTTTTTCACTTTTGCTTCTAAGCTTCCATTTTTACTTTGTATGAGCAAATCTACATCACCAGCGCATTGAACAACCATCTCGTTCTTATCCGCTACAATGATACTTTTACTCGCCGCTTCATGAACATTTGATAAAATAGTTTTGTGATTTACGAAATGTCTGCTAGCACCCGAGTCCATATACCAATCGATCGAACAGTTATCTACCACATTCAAATTCTTCGGACTCTTCACTGCTGCCTGCATTACATCGTTTCTTTTCGATTTTTCGTTCATACCGGAAAAAGTTTTTGCAAAAAGTAAAGCGCCATCTTTTTGTTTTGTTGAATTTTTGCGCTTATTTTTATTTGGACAATTTCGCGAAATGTGTCCCAAGGCACTACAGGAATGACATTTAATTTGGCTTAAGTTTTTACCTTTTTTCATGTTATTGGTATACATTGCCGATTTATTTTCCGCTTGGCAGTCGAATTTTGCATCTTGAAGCAACAGATTTTTAACAGCATCCACAGTAAGCTTCTCTTTAGAGTTTTCAATAGCCATCACCAATGGCTTAAAATCATCGGGTAGTCCAGCAAGCATCAGCGACGCAGTAATTTCATCGTCTATCTTAAGGCCTGCATTTTTTACTTTCAGTGCAGTCATTACTAACATATTTATGTACTCCTGAATATTGCTGCAGTTCTCCAATTTGATGTTGACCAGATGCTTCAGCAGCTCAACTTTTCTTGTGAGTCCCGTATCCTCGTAGGCATGCACAAGACAATCCCAAGCTTCTTTAGCTGTCTTTGCAGTAGCGATGTGTGCGAAATTACTAGGGTCCACCATCAATGTAATTTCAGCCAACGCACGCTCATTGGTGTCATGGTCCTTTTCGTCAGCGACACCCTTTTCGACAACTTTCCAGCATCCTTTGATGACAAGGCAAGATTTACCTTGCCTTTTCCAGACATCAAAGTTCTCTCTACCGCGCAATCTTTCCAATGGAAAAGATCCGGTTGACGATGCAGAAGCCATTTTCAGCAAAAAAAAATTTGATTAATTTATAAATTTTTCAATTTTTTTTTTTTTTTTTTTTTTTTTTTGACGCGTAACTACAGGCCCATAACCTGTTCAGTTGAATATTTATTGAAGAGTATAAAAATTAGAATACAGAGATTGTAATTTTGTTTGACCTATAAAACTATGCTTTTATGAATAAAGAGAATGCTAAAGTAATAAGGATTACTATCAGCAAGTTATTTCATTCACAACATTTTCTATTGAAAGCTATACAAATGTTGGAAAAATTCAAACATCGATATACTATATTTTTGGCCGCTTATTTTACACTGTGCGTCGTTCTTCACTTCATTAATCATTTTCATCAAGGAACTTGAGGGCGCCCCTGGCTTAGTTGCGCCCGCCCGCAATGCGGGCTCTGCGGGCCCGCGTTTTACGGCACTGATGAAGAAACAGGTTGCAACAACAAGTTCTATACAGAAGAAATCATCAAGCAGACTAGACAGTTGATCGCTGCATCAACTCCTCAGTAGTCTCTTGTCGCTTCTACATACATTCCTCTCCCTTTGACAAGGCAATTGGCACAACTTGATCAAAGCGAAATTATACTTAGCACTTTCATAAGTTCTGGTACACGGATTGTTTGCGATAAAACCAAAACGTGAGAAGATTTTGTAGTAATATTTTGAAAACCTTTTAAATAATAGTCTAGTTATAAGGCCGCAAAGAATTATCCAAAATGACCGCCATTTGCTTTCCAGCACGACCGAAGTCTGTCCGGCCAGTCGTCAATCGTCAATCGGACAAGTGCACTATTTAAAGATTCCAAATTTGGGTGTCGAGTGGTGCACACCATGTCCTCTAACACTGACCATAATTTGTAGTCCAATGGATCTAGGATTGGGCTAGCAGAAGGCCAATCCTCAGTAGAATTAAAATTGGGTACATTTCTGCAAGCTCTTGTTGTTTTAGCCATATGTTCTGGAGCAGAATCTTGTTGGAACGTTCAATGGTCTTTTTTGAACACAGTGTTTTTAGAGGCTTCATGATAGGAGACTTCCACTAGACTATCATTTAAGACGGATGGTGAACTCTTTGAATATTAGATGACGGAGCGTACAATGAATCATTTTGTTTCATCATGAACAGTAATTATGTTTTCATCCGTAAACAGAATTCATCGATTGGCGTTTTTCGCGTACTAGAGAAGCAATGCTTTAACCTTAGAAAATAAAGTGCAGTTTTTACTCATCAAAAAAATGTAAACAAAGCTGGAGTATGGTTGGTAGCTTTCTGAAAACAGGGATAACATCCATGTACCAGAACTTATGAAAGTAATATGTTTGCAGCAATTTCATTTAAAACGATATCTGGTTTTGGCCAAATTTTGCATGTAAAGTAATGCCACTGACGAAAATAAAAAATAATTTGGAGGAAAAAAGTCTAGCATGATTTTTGACAAAGGGGATACACAATATTGACAAAAATAGAGAAAAATTTCAAAACTCGATTTTTACGAAAATTCATATTTCAAACATTTCCAAACTAAATGTTAAATTTGAGCTGCGGTTGGAAAAATGATTGAAAGGACTTTAACATAAAAAAATTTTTGGGAAATTTTGGAGTTTGGGGCTCCATCTCTTGTGGTACGGTATTTGATTTCGAAGAAAAATATTTGTAATCTCAAAATACTTTTTTGTTAAAGCTGGTAAAATTATATTTTCGACAATATAAACATAACGGGGGGACAAAATGGGTTAATGAGATATGGTAATTTTAACATCAGTACACAAATATTTTTTGATTAAAAAAGAAATTTGTAAATTTTTACCGTTTGAAAACTTATTGAAGAGACTTTAAACTAAAAATAATTGTGGGAAATTTTGATGGTTGGGGGTTTTACTCCTTGTGCTGCGAAGATAATTAGTTTCGATGTAGGGATTTAAAAAAACCTTTTAAAAATTCATTTGTTTCTTAAAGCTGATATAGTTACCTATTTAACAATATAAAAATTAGGGTGGGGGGGATTCAATGGGTCAGGATATATGAACATTTTAACATCTAAAAAATAAAATTAAAAAATATTTTTGATATTGTGAATATTTTGATAATTTGAATATTTCAAATTACCATATCTCATGAACCCACTAAGTATGCACTCTAATTTTTATACTGTATAAGGTAATTTTGACAGCTTTAAGAAAAATAACCTGTATAAAAATAAATTATATATCATATTTTTCGTACCACAAGCCAATAAAACCATTTTTAAAGGTAGATTTCTCTAAAATTAACTTAAAAATAACTACTTGTGCATTAATTTTTTTAATGTTTATTAAATGAAATATTTCATAACTACCTACTGTTTCATAAATTTTTTAATATAGTATATTATTTAAATTTTTTTACATTAATGCTAAAGAAAGCAATTAATTTATATGTAAAACAATTATAAAAACTTATATAAAAAAACTTAAAATATCTGTATTCCTGTGTAAAAAGTCATTCCATAACTGCAGTTACGATACTGTTGAAACTGTCTTTTTTTTATTTTCGTCAATAAAAGTGTAAACAACTTATAAATTTAAGCCAGGGGCCGCATTGCTCATTACTTCAACACAACTCGAATTAAATTGCCAAATTAAATGTTATCAAAAAAATGTCTTAAAAACCAAACTGCACCACGCCCACATACTTTTCCAAAAATAGAAATTCGCTTCTAGACCTCTTTTTTGTCGGTGATAATGATAAAGTCTTACTTTATGACCAGTTATCTGCTCCTGTTTTTTCCAAGCATGACCGGATTTTTCTTTGCCATAATTTTCAGCTGCTAATACCAGAGCAAAAAATAACATACCGAGATTTGACAAATATAGATTACAGCTCTCTTTAGACAGAGCTCAATCACGTCGACTGGACAGAAATTTATCACATGCTATCAGTAAATGATAAGTTAGATTTCCTACAACGTAACGTCAATTCACTATTTGAAAAACATGTTCCTCTTAAAACTAAAGTTGTAAAGCACTATCTAGGCCCTGGTTTTCCAGTACCCTTAAAAGCTTAATGAAAAAACGTGACGCAGCGTATAATAAATGGAAACGTCTCAAAACACCCGAGCGTTATAATATTTTCCGAAAATGCAGAAACAATGTAGTCAGGGCGGTGAAAATTGGCAAGTTAGCATTTTATGAATCTAAATTTAGCTCTGCCATAGACAGCAAAACGAAGTGGAATATTATTCGGCAAATTGGAGTTGGTAGAAATTTTTCGCCTACAGACACTAGCGTAGACGTCGAGGCTCTAAATAACAAATTTATAGATATCCCTATGCCAGCGCCCAGTGTCAACTGTTGTCGCATCTTTCAGAGATCTATCAACTCGTACTCAGCAATGAGTTCAATATACAGAAGTACTGCGCAGTTGCTAAGAGATTAAATCTAATGCCGTCGTTTTCGATGAAATTCATCCCAGGTTCCTTAAGTTACTTCTTCCTGCTCTAGCCCCTTTCATTATTAACATTTTCAATACCATCCTAACGAAATCAGATTTAATCCC
Organism: Dichetophora obliterata; assembly: GCA_963920525.1. Taxonomy (NCBI): domain Eukaryota; kingdom Metazoa; phylum Arthropoda; class Insecta; order Diptera; family Sciomyzidae; genus Dichetophora; species Dichetophora obliterata. The sequence continues at coordinate 203,491,445 of OY986435.1, forward strand.
TGCTATTTGGAAAAAAGCTAAAATTATTCCCAGCCCCAAAGCAATTTTACCATATCTATCAAAAGTTTTTGAAACGCTGATGTACAACCAAATAAACAAATTTCTTTTGGACAATAAACTGCTAACTGACAGACAGTCTGGATTCCTGTCCGACCTTCCGACAGTTGCGTGACTGCTCTACTTGACGTCAGCGATGAAATTCAAAATAACCTCGATCGCAATGAAATCACTTTCTTGGTTTTGCTAGATCATTCGAAAGCTTTCGACACGGTTGATCAGCAAATTTTATGTTCGAAATTATTAAATGTGTTTCATTTTTCCGCCACTGCAACTCGACTCATGAGCTCATATCTCACAAACAGATCACAAGCCGTAAATATAGGAAGCGTTATATAAAGTAAACCATGGCGTTCCTCAAGGCTCTGTAATGGGCCCTCTTTTATTTTCGGTTTATATAAATGACTTACCAACTGTGCTGCAAAATTGGGGTATACAAATGTACGCTGATGATGTACGACTGTATACTAGCTGTCGCAAATGTGATATTATTTATTTTATTTTTTATTATTATTCTTTATTCTCATAGTAAAAAGTTTTGACAAGATTATTCACTCAAAAATACAATCACTAGAACAATTATTACTTATAAGAATAGTATTGACATTTAGTATTAGAATAAATAGTGTTAAATGCCACTTCAATAAATATATAAAACTAAATTACTTGTGTTAACATAAAAAGTGTTTTGTGGGTTGAATTGAATCAAACAATATAATTTAAAAAAAGTTATAAAAATTAACAATTATTATTAGAAAAAAAAAAAAAATTATTTCTGTCTAAAAAATAAAGAACAAACAAAAATTAGCTAATGGAGCGCAACAAAAATTCAACTTCCGAGTGGTCTAACTCAAAGATCCACAATTTTATTTTTCTTAAGAAAGTACTCAAATTTCTTTCAAGGCGTATACTTGCAGGGAGTCTGTTGTAAAGTCTATAAGATAAAATCGAAAAAAATTACGATAGTGGGTTGTGCGAAAAACTGGAACAGTCACGGTAGAATTTTGGTTCGTTCTTAAGTTGTAATTACCATATATGGGATTCTGCATATACCCACTTCTTTAAAAAAATATTTTTAGAACTTTAAAATAATAAAGATGCCTTAATGGTAAGATCTTTAGACGCCTAAATAGATTAATAGATGCAGTCAAGCGATTTACTTTACAGATTATTCTAACGGCAGACTTTTGTAATATTAACAGGGGACGTATATTATTCAGATAAGCACCTCCTCAGCAACTCACACCATATTGTAATCTAGAATGAAAAATCCCGTAGTATATTTTAGTTAATGTACTTTCAAAACAAAAATGGCTTAGTTTATAAAAGCATCGTAATGAAGAAAAAAGATATTTCTTCAACAATGAAATGTGTGTGGTCCAGGTAAGATGTTCATCAACCATTGCTCCTAAATATTTATAGCAAGGAACTCTTTCGACAACAAAGCAATTATTACTGCAAGGAATTCTTCTGTTATAGGTTGAACCTAGGTCATGACTCGTATCCGATGTTAAACTAAATCGACAACAATCATAACCATGAAAAATTATATCAATTTCCGGCGATACTATATTACATAAGCTAAAATACAGTAGTTTAGTCTTCCTGCTAACAAGTAACTTATGTTCTGCAAACCAAACTCTCAGTAAATAAACGTCATGATTTATATCTCCAATTAAGGGGGTTAACTGATGCATACCCAATGGCTAGATCATCGGCAAATGCAGTAACTTTACCAGCAAAATTTAGAGAAAAAAAAGAATTAATATAAACTAGAAATAGAACCGGACCAAGTACAGAGCCTTGGGGAACTCCTATATTTATACATTTAGAGTCACTTAGTTCACTACAAATTTTTACTCTCTGCTTTCTGCAATTCAAAAAGGACATAAGCCAATTGTAAATAAAGCCAAGAAAGCCAACATTATGTAGTTTTTTCAGAAGAATATTGTGATCAACCATGTCAAAAGCCTTTGTTATATCAACAAAGAGGCCAGCACAATTTTTCTTTTCATCAAGACCTTTGTAAATCGATGTGCAGAAATCAAGTAGTGCGTCTTCAGTTGAGAGACAAGTTCTAAATTCGTACTGACAAGAACTGAAAAAATGTTGTCTGTTCAGAAAAGCTAAGATCCTCGCCTTAAGGGCTTTTTCAAAAATTTTTGAAATTGAAGATAGCAAACAAATAGGTCTGTAATTATTAATATCTCTCCTGCAACCTGTTTTAAAAAGCGGAATAACAATTGCTTCTTTGAGTTGGTCAGGAAATAATCCAGACAGGACACTTAAGTAAAATATATGTTTTAAAATATCAATTATATTTAGTGCAATATTTTTTAGAATATTGTTTGAAATCTTATCAATGCCTCCAGAGTTCGAGTTTTTTAAGGATTTGATTATTCTTAGTAGCTCAAGACCAGAAACCGGCTCAAAATAAAAACTGTCATTAGAAAAGTGTTCTAAATTGGAAGAAACGCTTATGCATGCTTCCTCCGGAAATAGAAGCTGCCTAGACGTTGCAAAATGATTATTGAAATCATTTGAAATTTGCTTTATATCAGTAATGATATTAGATCCATTATTTAAAACGAACGAATCCGCGTGATTGGCTACATTACGATTCAAAATGTTATTAACAACTTTCCATTCTTTTTTTGGGTTACCTTGTGCAATTAGAATCTGGTTTTGATAGTAATGATTTCTACAAGATTTTATTTCGATATTTAAATTTTTACAAATACTAGTATAACGTTGTTTTAAACTGACATTAAACGGATGTTTCTAGCATTTATTTTTTAGTTTATTTTTTAGCTTAATTTTCTCAAGTAGGCTACGAGTCATCCATGGTTTCAACATACGCTCTGAATTTCTAAGAACAGTTGCAGAACTAAAACGAATAATATGATTTGTCAAAATACTTAGGAATATGGTATATGCATGAGATACATTTTGTTCGGCAAAAACAAGCTCCCAATCTTCGAAACGTAAAGCATTATTAAGTTGTACAAAATTAATTTTCTTGCTGTCCAAGACTGTTTAAAAGAATACCCGTTAGACAATGATCCGTCACACGAAGATCTACGTTTATTCCAAAACAGAAGTTGAGAAGTATTTTAGCAAAACGACCAAGTACATGGTCAAAACAAGTACCTGACACAGGTCTGGTAGGCTCATTAACGAAGAAAATTAGTCCATTTTCAGCCGTGAGAGTTAGATATGAATCTAAGTGTTGGTTGGTGTGTAGTAGGTCTATATTAAAATCACCCAGTAAAACAAGATTAGCCGAATGATCATTACTTAAAAATAGTGAAAACTCATCCAAAAACAATGAAACGGGATGAGAATGAAATCTACATAAGCAAATAAAGTTAAAGATGTCTTTGTTTCAGCAGAAAGACAACGCCACGTGTGTTGATAGTCTGAATGCTAATTTGTGTAAAGTTTACGATTTGGCTTCCGCTAATGGCTTAAGCATAAACCCAAATAAGTCAAAATGTTTAATTATAACTAGAAAACATAACTCTTTCTTGCCCTTTCCGGAAGCAACTATAAATGGGTCATGTATTGAAGTTGTAAAAACGGCAAAAAATTTGGGTATTACCTTCAGCAGCACTTAAGACTGGACGAATCATGTCAACATCACTGTAGGAAAAGTTTATGGTATGCTCCGTAGCCTATGGGCCACACAGTTTTTCACCCCTTTAACATAAGAATGTTATTAGCTAAAACGTATCTTGTCCCCACCTTTTTGTACGGATCCGAAATTTTTGTATACTGTGATGCTGCTAGAAAGCGCAAGTTGAACGTTTCCTATAACAACATAGCTCGTTATGTCTTCGGACTTAAACGAACCGACCGTATATCCCAGTATGCAAAACAAATATTCAATTTGACTTTTGACAATGTTTTGAACTTTAGTGCGTTAGTTTTTCTGCACAAAATTATTTTTACCAAAAAGCCAGTTTACCTATATAATAAACTAAAATTTTTAAGATCTCAGCGCGGAAACAACCTAGTGCAACCAAAACATGCCTGCTTAGCGTCCGAACATCAGTTCTTTGTTAATTTCATACGTCTTTGGAACTCACTCCCACCGTATCTACAGCGTATTTGCAATACAACCATATTTAAATCTAAATTATCAGATTATTTGTCTTCCTTCTAACCAAAACTTTTATCTTTTCTTGCTTGATTCGCTATTCTATTATTTTTCTTCATTTATCTCTTTTCATTCGATTTCTTACCTAATCCATTTCTTTTTAATATTATTTTCTCTCTTAATTTAAAGTTATTTTATTTTGAATTTTTAGTTTTAAATTCTCATAATCGTTTTTTAAAAACTGTTCTGGACTTTAATGTATTTAATTAATTAATTTTTGTTCAAGATTATGTTTAAGTGTTTAATATTAAAAATTTTGTTGATTTATATCCACACATGTAATCGGTACTTAACTATAAGTTTATGTCTTATAAGCGCTTATAAATAAATAAATAATAAAAATAATAATCTTAAAATACAAATAAAACAGAAATACAACAACAAATGTGACATTATGAAATTGAGAAAAAAAATGAGAAATTGAAGCTTCAAAATCTCATCGCCCCGATGGTGCAGTGCGTCAACGCGCTTGCACGGGCAATCACAAAGATTTCTGATGACGCGTTTAGCACCGCAGAAATTGTACAATAAAATCAATTGCTAGTGGTTTTTTTTTTCCTTTCATATTGAAAAACTTTGTTGTTGTTGTTGTTTCTTTGGAAAAATTCGTTAGAACAATTAATTGTTCTAACTTTGACCTTAAGCTCGATAAACGATTTTAAACTGTCAAACAACTAGAATTTGTATTTAAAATCAAGTATGATTTAAACTATCAAACATTTAGAATTTGTATTTAAATCATATAAAGTCAACAAAAATAATAATCATCATAAAAACATCACAAAACAGATATACAATTAATTTTTTTTTTAAAGATCAAAGAAAAAAGGCATGCGCCTTATACAAACAAGGTTTTGTCTTTGACCTGAAAGAAAAGGGATAGATTATTTAGAGGAATTGATTGGAACCATACGTGAATTATTGATTAGGCGAAACAACAGTGAAAGACAATTTGAACTGCTTTTAACCGAGGCTAGTGTTGTGCCTTAACCTCAGCAAGCATTTCCAGCCCTTTGTTGTTCTTATCCTTTAATTTCACATTTTCCACAATTTAGTTGTGGATTTTAAGTTTAAATGATTCTTAAATGTAGGAAAGAATAAAGATAGTGAAAAGAACCATGCCCGGAACCCGGATTCGAACCAGGGATCTCTGGGCCGACAAATTTTTGAGATTTTAAGTTTGTGTAATCATTCAAAGTGTAAAAACCACTGATGCCACTCTGAAAGTGTTAAAAATGAAAATGTTTCATAAAAGTTTAAGCTAAGAGTGTTTTCTAAAAATTGTTTTTTTTCCCTTAAATATTGTTTTTTTTTTTGAGGTTTGATGCACAGAAAGGAGCTAAACATTAGCTTTTTTGTGGTAAGACTTATGCAATAGACCGAGGCGATTTGTATGATATATGACGGAAAATTTTTCGTCATCGTTCAGTCGAAATTATAATTACGAACAAAAAATTTTTCTACATATTAGTGTAGCACCATGGCTCTGCCAAAATTCGAGCTCGGGACCTCTGAGCTGCAATCAAGCGCGCTACCACTAGACTATCGAGGCCGCCTCAAGGCACATGGAATTTTTTATAATTTTTCTATGACAATTGGTACTCGGGGGTTTTTTCGTATGATTAATTAATTTTGTATATTAATTTTTATATCAGGCGTTCGATGAGGATCAGATAGGCCTCCGAATATCGAAAATGTTTTTGTTTTTTTTTCGTTTTCAATGCTAATTTTATTCCATAACTCAAAAAAATCTCAAACAAGCAATTTTCTTTATTTTCTTATTTGATTGATTAACTTATTTGCTTAGATTCCCAATAAAAATGACAATTTTTTTTGCCAATACTTATGTAGACAGCAGTGTAATTTATTTGTATGTATATGTAAATTTTGTTTTTGAACTCAAAGATCTGCCTCAAAATCGTTTTTATCCTCCATCCGAGTCAGTATCTATCGACTTTCTTACAAAACCCCATGACCCGGAATTTTTGGATGGAACTTCGCCTGTTTGTAACTAAACGTGGCTGTGTACAAATCAGTGGAAAAATCGGTAACGGCAGAACACCAGAAAAAGGAAGTGGAGGCTTACCAAAAAAAAATAGATGCTTGCCATACTTGCTATCACTTTATCGGTACTCCTCATAATTTTATTTATCTCTTTCCGTTTATGCGATATTATTTTGTAATCGATATAATTTTTGTATTATGATTTTATTTCAATAATCTTAATACTTTTCAGGTTGTTCTTCATTATCATTGCTCAAATAAGATTTAATAAAATCGAAAAATTTCCTAATAATAATATGTGAAAATGAAATGAATATTTATCAATTGCTTACTTTCAATCAATTAGCATTCCGAACAAACTATCAATAACAGATTTTTTTATTTACTTTTTACTTGTCTAGTTTCATAACCTCAAAAATTTTCAGGTTTCCAGGTTTTTAGGCGCTAGAATATCTCCAAAAATTAGGAAGATCGAGTATTTCTGAGCTCATATTCGTAATCAGCACATACAAATTCTACGAAAACACTACGTCTGGTTTCAGGTTCTGAAAATTGGTCGGCCTGTGTTATTTTTTTTATTATAATTATATCGTTTTATTATTGTTGGATATAACATTTGTCGTTAGGGAAGGTCTTAGACAATAAATTTTTTGAAAATTGATTTTTTTTTAAATTGATTATTGTACTACAACTATTCCAGAATTTGTAAAAATCAATTCAAATAACTCCCGTTTATAATACAGCGCTTCAAACACTGTGCGCCAGAGTTACTTTAACTAACCATAGTAGCTTTAAACGCGTTTTTCTCGAAACATAATCTTCGAAACAAACTAATCAACTGATTTTAATATATTTTTTTTATTATTTTTATTCAATTCTTCACCCAATTTACCAAAATTAATGTCTTTGAATAATTTGTCTAGTTTTTACACTTAACAATTTAGCCAAAAATATCGTAATTTTTATTTTCTCTTTCTCGCTTCATAATTTTCTTAATTTTCCATATTTCCATTCCAATTTGGGAAATTAAGTTATTCAGAGGTCTACTTTCGAATGCATTTTTTCAGACAATCTGAAGCCGAGCTATGATGGTGCCAATTTTAATATTTTTAAAGTACACCAACTTCAGCGCCATCTGCATACCTATATAAAACTATTTGTTACAAAAAAAAATGTTTTTTATTTAAACTGATGATGTAAAATTAACATGCAAATTAAATTTTTGTCTATATCTATATCTATATATCTTATAAAAGACAAACATCTTCTAAAAAATTCCTTTATTTCAATCGCTTTTGCCTAAACTTAACTTCCGTGCCTTCGTTGTGATACTTTTGTTTTATTTAAATTTTTTTTTCTTACTGACCCTTAAATTAGATATGAAATAATAATCTGGGTAAGTTCTATTGATAGTTTTTTCCCCCATAACTTTTGGTAAAGCTTTTTGTTTATTAATCTTGCTATGTTTACTGTTTTGGGTTTTGTTGAATTTTTTTTTGCATACATCGATGACAAATATTGTCACTGTATTAACCAAAAACACAGAATTTTATTGATTTCAACACCTTTTATGATGAGCCATGCATATCTTTATAACGACGCGTAATAAACGGAACAGCGACAACCTCAACAACAAAAACATTATCAATAATTTTACGGCCAACAATAAATCTGCTGCGAATATTCCCAACATATACCGTACAAAACCCACAAACCGCGAATACCACTCCATAAATTGATAAAATAAAAATAGCAGGCAGGATGATGATAGTAAAAGCTCGGTTGTTAAAATTAACTCCTCACGCTAGTCAAATCATGCTGCTCGTATGTGGGTGACCTTAAAACAACAATAACAACAACAAAGTAGCGTCAGCAGCATGCTCAACAGTTACAGCCACTGACGAAACGATGTCATGAAATTGCAATGAAGTGTTAAGTGTGTAGAATGCCAGTCGCTAGATGACGCTGATGTCGTCGATGGCGCGTCGCATAGGACGTGATATCAGCTTAATAGATGACGAAACATTTATCTCGATGTCTATCCATCCATCCATCCATCTAACCAAATATCTAAATATCTATGCATGTTGCACCAGTTGCACTCGATAAAATTTAAGCAAATTCCGCTCTCCAGCGATTGTCTAGCGTTGGCCGTATATAGTAGTGATGAGATTTTCATATTGTTAAAAATCCCATAAATATGCCAAAAACCCGTTTTACCCCATTTAAACATTCAAAAAGACACAAAATCCAGTAAATGTATACATATATATGCCCATATAAGGTATTTTATTTCATTATTAGAAGATATTGTTTACAGTATTTACAAAAGATAATTATATAGGCATTTCCAAATTGGTGTTGCGTACGATTTGTATGAAGAAATATTAAAAAAAAGAAAGAAAACGTCTAATTTTTAAAAAAGTTTTTTATATTAGCGTAATAATTAAGTAGCACTTTATTAAGTAAAAAACAATGACAACAATCGGCAATAAGGATTTGAAGATATAAGCAAAACTATGTGCTGGCATTACGTTACAAAAAACAGAAATGATTTTTGGCTAGGATTACAAAATTTGCAAAATGCTCTGAATTGGGTGAATTTTTTGTGTACCTATTTTTACAGAAGGATTTGAAATAATATAAGTTTATTTTCCAAGTGATCAAATTGAAAATTTTTCTCTGGTTTTTTTCATTAGGCTTTTTGATTTGGAGTGACGTTACTTGCGTTACGTTACTTTAATTTATATTGTAGTTCAATTACGTAATTAGGTAGTTAAGTAATTTCGTAATTAAGAAATTAAAAAATAATTTGAATATTTTTTTTCCTTTTTTTAGCTAATGCCTTTCATTTTTTTTAAAACAAAAAAATGTGCGAAACATTTACGAAAAAGAAAAACTATATTTCTGAAACAGTGTCGACGATTTGACCATGATGGAAACTGACTTAATGCACAAATTGCTTAAATTAATAAAATTAATATGATTCTCTTAGATAGTATCATAAAACACTTAGTTTTTAAGAAGTTTTAATTTATTGGTCACTGTAGACTTTTCTGTGGAAATGCCCATATATAAACGGTTGTTGTTCATTCCCGAGTAAAAATATGAGCGCCCGATCAGCGGTCGATCATGGCCCGCACGGCCGTACAAGGGTCAAAGATGGCCTAAAAATAATCCAAAAAGCCCATCGGCCGCAAGTTGGATCAAACAGCGGCGGTACAAGGCCTAAGTTAAGCTGTTTGGCCCGGTACGGCCGCTGTACGCCCGTTGTATGCCACCAAATTTTGGAAAACTGTTATTGAACAAACATATGCGCAACAACAAAAGCCACCCTCACTCGGCAATTCTAATATTATTGCCACTTGTGTGTGGCGCAAAACATTTTTTGTATATGAAGTTAGATGTTTGAATACAATAGCTGCGTTCAACTCGCCAGTGCTCAACTCAATTGCGAAAAAAGTCTACTCATAAGGCTTTTACTCGCTCAATAGTTGGCAACACTTTTGTTTTGACAGATCACATTAAAGTCCGTCAATAAATGAAATTGAAAAATAAATAAATTTTATTTAAAAAAAAATTAATACCACTAAACAAGAGAAGATATGTCGACTTTGTAGAACTGTTGGGATCGCTCTAAAGCGGATTCCTGCGACGGTACACAAAACAGCAATTAGAGTATCGATGAGCATCAATGGGTTTTCTGCTGCTAGCAAGCTCTATATGCGAAGAGGAGAATGGCAGATCGGTGGTATATCCTTTTGCTGTTGCTAAAATGCATTTGTGTGGCACTGTCGTTCTTTCCGTTTTGAGACGATCATGAGAAAACTTGGCATCAAAAATTCTTAAAGATTTTTTTATTTAATTATTTCTCCTCTCTTCTTGCTATGCAGCAACGCGATTTTCCACACCTTTCGTTTCCGATCATAGATATCATTATATTTAAATCATTCTTCAAAATTGCGTTATAAACCTTTTCGGCATGCGACATTTTAAAAAAATTTTAAAATAAAACTTTTTTAATCAGAGCTAAAACTTCAAAAAACCAAAACAAAAACCGCTGAATGCTTGAAAAAAGTTAATTTTGTTTTTGTACTCAAGTCACATTTTGACAGAATCTATTACATTTTACCTTATCCCGTACACAAACCAGCTAAGATATAAGAACTTGGCAATGTAACTTTACTCAACTCAATCGGCAATTGACCACCTACTCTATCCTCAACTAGCTGTAGACTTTGTTGTTGTTTTAAAATATACAAATTTTAAAATAAGCGATATTAATTGAGTAAAGGCTGGCGAATCGAACTATTATTATACTAATATTTTAAAATCCCAAAATTCGATTCAAATACAGCTTATATTGCATGCGTTTGATATAGACAGGCTTAGTGAATGAGACGCGCAATGAACATTCGTGGCAAGAACAGTAAAGTGACCTTGTAGTGTCATTAAATTACCATTTATGGCAGCAGGACCATTGTGACACTGCCCGAACATAAAATCACAATCCCTGCCGAAGTCCTTTTATAATCTATGATCTGAAAGCATGGGTTGCAATTCAGTTCAAAATTGAAGTGGTTTGCATTTTTTAACGCTGTTGCGAAGTAGTTGCCTTACATAACTTTTATATTTTTATACTTTCTGGACTATGGTGGGGAAGGGGGTTTTAAGCCCTAAAACCCCTTGTCTGCGGGCCTAGTGTAAAATGATTTCTTGTAACAATCTTTTTTAAAGTGAAAAATTTGTCCTAATTGTATGGTTTTTTGAGTATACATTTAGGGTATTCACAAGGTGTGCTATCATGTCATATTATCCTAATATTTTATAACTAAAATTTACAAGATAAATAAATGAAAATGAGAAACAGTTGTCTGATTACGACACTTCAATAAACATAGCTTTCAGAGTTGTAATATATTAGTACTTTTTTATATGGAAGGCACACCGAAAAAATGTGCGGAGTTGACCCAAGTTTTTTTATGAGTCAAAAGAGTTTTTGAGAAGTTAATAACGTTTTGTCGCCGTAAAACGTAAAATGAATTACATCAATATTTTTTTTTTTTTGTTAATATAAAACTTTTTTGCTTGATACAACTCTATATTATTGTCCCGAATATTTGTCCTTTTAACTCCATTTAAACTTATTGTAACCATCTATGAAGAACGTCTTTGTATTTTAAAGCTGAAACGGAGTTATTTTTAGCACGAAACGTGCTCGTTTTACTTTAAATGAAGAGAAAGTACTAAATGAAGAAATTAAGAGAAATATTTGATATTTTAACAAGCAAATCAAGTGTGCTGTAAGAATTAAGTGTTGCATAATGATAAAAAAGGGCCGTTTTTACTATTTCGAGTTATATGTTTTCGTTATGTTTATCTTTAATATGCGGTTATTTGATACAGGGTACAATTTTTCGAGTCTCGTCACGAAAGTTTTTTTTTAATCTCGTCACGAAAAAATGTGTACACAAGCAATGATATTTTTTGTATGGGGACCCCCAGAAGGGTGGTAGAGAGAGTGCTGGTGTGATAAGAAGAAATGTTCAATGAAAAATTCAGTAGGACCAGACATTAGACCCTCTAACGGTCATAGATTTTTTTATATTAATTACAATAAACATTGTTTCATTTTGTGTTTTTTGTATCGGAATCCCCAGAAGGATGGCAGATGGAGAAAAGGTGATTTCAAAAGAAGTGTTAAGGGGGAAAAATTAATAGGACTAGCTCATATATTGATCCCCCTAGGGGTTATAGATGTTTTGATATGAATTATAAAAGCCATTTTTAAATTTTTTTTTTTTGCATGGGGACTAACACTATAGATCACCATAGGTGAATTTTTTCCCGTTATCTTGTAAATATCAAATCACGGACATATTCCGCATAGATCGCAAACTATTAAGACCAGTATTACTAAATGAAACACCAACCAATGACATGAAAATATTGAATAAACAGAATACTTTTTATGAAAATTTTGTATTGTATTTCGTTTGAGAAGCTATCTCTTTCTTTCTCTCAGTTTTTTTTACAAAAATCTAACTTGCGATGTATTTTTTATAGAAAATTTTAGGAAACTAAACAATTGTATTAAATTTGGTATACAACAGTTGTTTTACAATAAGTCAAGATACATACATTTTTTTAAAGGTATTCATGAGTTTTTGGAACATACTAAAGTCACATATTACCATATTTTATTAACGAAACTACTTTAAACACTAATAAACAAATTTTTAATGTATGTATGACGACATTTAGGCACCCCTAACACAAATCAATTAACACAAATCGCCTTGAGAATATTCTACCTATTTTTGTACCAAATTTAATTATTCTAGCATCAATATATATCGGAATTAAGCATATTAAATTAAATGCCTCATCCATTTTTGCATTAGTATAGGAACACAACTAACTCATATTTTAAGAAACTTTCATAAACCTAGCGATCACCCTGTTGTTTAATCCTTACTACATTTTGATAAATGCTTAAAAAATATCTTTTCCCTTATTCAACGAACAAAACTACAGCAATAAATCGTAAAATCAATGCAAATATTTATCCCTTTCTTCAAATATGTTAAATACAAAAATCCCTTTTTTGAAAAATTCCCCTTAAATCAATGAAATGAAACACATTTGAAACAAATTTTGAGAGTTGTGCGGAATTTAAGCTCAAAAGTAAAAAAAGTTTTGTTGTATGAGAAATTACGGAGATTCAAAATTGCCAAATCGTGGATAAGCTGCTCTGTGAGTATAGAGAAGAGTTTCTGTTTTCGGCGTTAACCATGTCTTTAATTTCCTTTGAATTCAATTCAAATAAGAAATAAATAAAAATAATTAAACACAAAAGAAATTACGGGTTCTTTATTTGACTCTTTTGTGGGTGAGTTTGTTTATTTTAAAAGCTTCATGCTAAATTTAAATGGGTTGATTCTAGTTTTTTTTTTGAGTGAACTCAAAATTTAAAAATTCTCAATTCCTCAACCTTAAAACAACTCAAAATGGAGTCAGTACGACTTTTAAAGTAAAACCAATTTTTGAAGTAAATTGAACACACAAACTGAGTTAAATATAGTTTTTACAGCTTTGGCGAAATACCATGCACGAAAAGAGTTGAATTGACTCTGAATATGAATTTATTTACTCCGCTTTTTTGGGTGCAACAATAAAGTGTTTAAACTAGTGTAAAATCTTAGGACAATATGACATTATGACATGATAGCACACCTTGTGAATACCCTTATTATAAAGGACTTCTTCCTCTGGCAAAGAAAAAAATTTTCTTGTGGAAAGTTCTTCAAAAAAGCCGAAAATGCCTCTCTCTCTTTCTTGGGTTAAGAAAAAATCCCACAAAAAAGGCGAAATACCGCCAAATCACATCACTCGTATTAAGTGCGGCACTATGAATTGATTTTATACGCTAGCTGCAGTTTCAACAACTGGTTGACACTTCAGTTTTATGAAGAGCGCGGGAATTTGACAGCTTGCGTCAGTATTCTCGCAGCACACACAAATGATGAGCAGCTCATCAAAATAGTCTACGCGTCGCTGTAGCGTCCTTCCGCCTACACAGCTGTTTATATATGAATAGGTTTATGTTTGCATAAGGCATTGTATGAATATTGTTCTACATTGTTTTGGTGTCTACTGCTTGCCAGCCCATGCGAATCCGCGCACGAGTCAAGTTGGTGGATTTTATTGTTACCACAGAAAATTAACTCGTTCAATTTTAGTGGACTTTTCATTTTTATTTGATGTCAGTCGGTCGTCCGGTCGTTCGGTTTATAGTTTATAGTTAATTGCTGTCAACGCACTATGGGGCAACTTGTACGGCCGGATATTTTGTATTTGTGTCTATATGATGGTTTAAGGAAAATGTTATTTTCAATAATAATTGAGATTCAGCCACTGATTCAGAAGTGGGCGTGATTCTGATGGAAGCAAAATGTACGAAATAATTTCGTAGGCATAAAATGTTCCTTACCTTGTGCCTTAATATTTAATAGAAATTGATCTCACGTTGTGATTCAATGGAACAAGTACTAGTACATGAAAATATTAGTAATTTTTTGTGTTAGATTCCATAAATTAGATTACTCGATATAATGTAAATTTGTATAAATCTGTGAAGTAAATTGTTTTTTTAAAAATAAAATTACTGGCAGTTCAGAATATAATTGAATATTTGAAGTTAATTTGGAGCTTTAAATTTTAACAACCTAATAAATATGATGCAATCATTAGGAAAAAGCGCATTTTGTTCGCCTTTTTGGTAGATTTTAGAATTGAAAAGTTGGCAGCACTGGCAAGCAGTACACATGTAAAACTTTTTAAAATTAAGAATAAGGGTGATTTTGGTGAGAGAACAGAGAGGAAGGGAGAGAAAACATATCAAAAGCAATACAATACAATATTTGCATACAAATATTTTTTATGCTTACACTGTCATTGGATGGTGCTTCTATTGGTAATACTGATTTGAATGGTTTGTGAAAACTAAAATATGAAATATATCTATGTCCGTGATTTGATGAAGAAATTTCATCTATTGTAGGGGGTCTATTGTGGAGGTCCCTATACAAAAAACACTAACCATAAGAAAACATGTCTTTTATAGTTCATATCAAAAATCTATGAACCCTAGAGGGACCAAATGTATGAGCTGATCCTATGAATTATTTTTCTCAACTTTTCTTCTGAATACTCTGTCACTCTATCAGCCACCCTTCTGGGGGTCCCCATACAAAAAAAAAAGAAAAAAAAAGAAAAAAAAAGAAAAAATTATTGCTTGTGTCACAAAACGTAACAAGACTCGAAAAATTTACCCTCACTATCAGATCGCCTCCTAAGAAGTTTCACTTCAAAAAACTATGTTGACAGAAATACAAACCACTCCCCTACATAAAAATGTCTTCGAAATATCCGCATTTTAGCAATAACTTTTTGTTAAGGTTTCCATACATGTTGCCCCATAGTGCAACTGCAATGACATTAGCAATAAATTGTATTTCTAATTTCTTTAGAATGTTGCTGTTATTGTAATGATTGTTGGTTACAGTCGATGTTGTTTTTGTTGTTAGTATTGCACTGTGTGCTAGTGAAAACGTTGGCATAAAGCGTGAAAGTTAATAGAGGAAAACAACGTTTGATGAGGTGTCTAACGTCTGTTTTCAATTGAATATATTTTGGAACTGGTTTATAGTTGTTCAAGATGGTGTGCCAAAAATCAATGGTACTAAATTGTCTAAAAAAAGTATTTTTTTATAAACATTTTATTATATACGCAGTTATTGCTTACGTCTAGGCACACAATCTGCATTTGCACCAACTTTCGAATAAATCAACTGCGTAATCTATCAAATCAGTTACCTAAACATTTTCATTTGGCAATAAATAAATTTTCACCGACTTTAGCTCGCAGCCATAGTGAGCTGATTTCAGCAAATTGACAACTTAATCCCTACGCATGTCACCAAGCTGCTCATTTTAGATTTAGGGCCTTAGTCAAAGGCATTCGAGGCACTCAATCATGCAGACACTCATTCAACTAGTTCAGTAGAATTTAGCTCAGTTCAGTTCACTTCAGTTAGAAGGCTATCCAGCTTGTGGGCCTCTAAAAGCGCTGACAACTTGTTGCTGTTAGTGTTATTGTTATTGCATATTGTTGGCCAAAATATTAGTTTGTTGTGTTTAAATTTTTGTTCCAAACACAGCTGTTGCACTTCAATCAAAATGTTCAATTATGTCAACTAAGGTTGGTCAATAAATTAAGGCCTGCCTGCATGTACAAATGCTCAAACAACAACAGCAACAAGCAACAACACCGCTGACAACAAAGTGCCACACTTGAATCAAAAATGGAAATTCCATGTTGTTGGTACTCCAGATACATGTTGATAGCCTCCTCCAGTCAACTCATAAATCTTTTTGCTCAAATCCAACAACGATCGCATGCAAAGGCAGAAACACTGTGGAGTAGAAATGTGTGCAACAGAGACTACATCTGCACAGCGGAAAAGAGACAAAAGTTATAAAATGTTTTATAACCACGTTGCGACTAATTATCGAAGTTAAATTATAATTACGCTGCGCGTGCGAACAAACTTGTTGCTCGTATATCAAGAGCCACAGATCCTGGCCAACTGCTGCCAGCCAACAGCTTCCTTTGATCTTGGCTCTTAGGTCTTAGCAAGTTGCTGCAATTTTTTCTCTCGTATTTGGTTGACTTTCGGTCTTAATGTTATTGTTGTTGTTGTAGCATTTTTTTTGGGTCTGCATTTCAGTTGGCGCCATAAATCTATCAACAGTTTAAACACGCGTGCGCATGCGCAACCATTTGACTGAAGATTTACGATTGCAGCCTTCGATGATTTTGTTTGTCCAACCAGCAACAAATTCTGTGTATGTTGTTGCTGTCATTTGTTGTTGTTATTGTTGTTTTTCTTGCAACAATAATGTTGGCTGATTGCAGCAGTGGTTAGATTTTCTCACTCTCAGCTAATAAAAATGGGAATGATTTGATGATGATTACTTAATTGAATAGATGTTTCCATTGGTTCAAATACACCCAGGAAAGTAAAGTGACAAGAGTTGTTAATTAAAAAAAAAAACAAAACAGAAACATTCTCAGATTTTATAGATGCTATAAAAGACTTTTCTGAAATTATAACTCCGTTTGATTAGAGTCGAAGTTAAAGAGATTCAAAAAGATGAAGTGAGATTTTACGGACATGATTCTTAGGAGATTTTTTAATGAAGACTTTGATGAAGAAGAAAGCCTTGATAGGCTAAAATTTATAAAGAAGTGCTTTCATATTCGTTTACATGACATAAACTTGCTGCAGACAAATTTTGTGCCTTGATATCTTAAAGATAATTTTAATTTATTTTTCATTTTTGTTTTCTTCAACGGCATCTCTTCAAGTGTTTTTTAAGGAGCTGTTCACGCATCAGGCGTTAATTTACTC
This sequence comes from Dichetophora obliterata, assembly GCA_963920525.1. Taxonomy (NCBI): domain Eukaryota; kingdom Metazoa; phylum Arthropoda; class Insecta; order Diptera; family Sciomyzidae; genus Dichetophora; species Dichetophora obliterata. The sequence continues at coordinate 203,508,641 of OY986435.1, forward strand.
CATCACATTTATTACTTTCACAATCTGCTCATGAAATTAGAAAAATAGGCTAAGATAAAACCTAAAGTACCAGCATCTATACAAGAATTATTAAGATTAGCCCAATCGTTAAAATTAAGCTCGACTTTTAAAAAAATCTATAATTTATGTAACTTTATAGTGTAAATAAATGTTTTTTAATATGTAAAAGTCTGTAAAGTAAAACACAAGAATAGAGTTAATTTCTCAGCTGTATACTAAACTCTAGCTTAAGCTCCAAGCAGTTATGGCAAAATATCAACAAATATAGTGTTAAGAAAAAAGCCAAGTGAATGCAGCTTGGATCGTTATCTTCTTAAGGGCAGGTTCTCATCTAGAGTTCTAAAAACACAGTGATGTTCTTGATTTTTTTTTTTAAAGTAAGTAAATGAACACTTCGAGTTTTTTGGCAGTTATTAATTGATTCTAAAAGTGTATTAAAATATTTTTATTTGTGAAAACAGTGAAATGTGAAATTTCGTAAAAAGTCGCAAAAAGTCGCGTTGAAAATAAGATACCCAAACGGTCTTCATCGCACAGCATGTTCAGGTCGTCTGATATAAAAAAACAAAAAAATTTTGTAAATTTTATTATACTAGTATCGCCTGAAATTCAACAAACTGCCCGTTAAGCAGTGAACAAAAATGATCACTAAAGTAGCGTTTGTTAAGGCAGATTTGAGAAAACAGAACATTAAAGACGCATATAAAGGGTGTTTCTTATAGAGTGATACAAGTTTAAATCACAATAAAATATAGTAATATATTTTCAAAATCAATTAAATGAGATTTATTGGATAGAAAATTTTATGATATTAATGTTTAATTATGATTTCGGCCATATGACTGCCACAACTGGCACGTACAAGGCGAAATCTGGAGCACCAATTCTCACAAACTTTTCGCAGCATTTGCGGCCGTATCTCGCTGATAACTCTTCGAATGTGGATTTCAAGGTGTTCAATTGTTAGTGGTTTATCGACGCAGACAAGTGACTTTACATAACCTTAAAGAAAATAATCCAATGGGGTTAAATCACACGATCTTGGGGGCCAATTAATTGGGCCATTTCGTGAAATTATTTTTTCGTCAAAAGTTTCCTTGAGTAAATCAATTGTAGCGCCCGCTGTGTGGCATGTGGCCACGTCCTGTTGAAACCACATATCAGCAAGATTAATGCCAGCTAATTGAGGTACGAAAGAACTTCGAATCATGTTCCTTCCTATACCATTTACCATTAACAGTAACATTCTGACCTTCATCGTTTTTGAAGACATATGGGCCAATGACTCTGCCAGCCCATAAAGCGCACCAAACAGTAATTTTCTGTGGATGTAATGGTGTTTCGACAAAAGCTTGTGGATTCTCCTCACTCCAAATACGACAATTCTGTTTATTTACTTACCCATTCAACCAAACCGGGCTTCATCGGAAAATAAAATTTTCCATGGAAATTCAAAATCAATATCAATTGTGCTTCAGACCAATCGCCGAATTGGCATACGATGGTCGTTTGGCTTTAATTCCTGCACAAGTTGAATCTTGAAAGGTTTTAAGCCAAGATATTTTCATAAACCTTCCATAAAATGGAAGGACACAGCCCAAGTTGCTGAGAACGGCGACGAATTGATTGATTAGGATCATCTTCAATGCTTTCCTGTACATCGGCTACAGATTCTTCAGTGCGCACTGTTCGGCATCTCACGGGATGCACATTATCAGTAACAGTAAATGTGGGCCGAAAACGATCTATTGTTCTTCGAATTAGCAGCTCTGAAGGACGATTATGTACGCCATAAAATGGACGAAGTGCACGATAAGTTTGACGAACAGAACCATAATTTTGATTAAAAATTTGCACAATTTGTACGCGTTGCTTTGGTAAAAGTCAATTTATAATAAAATGCCAAAGCAAATTGAACAAAAAGCAACTATTAGCTGTTAAATGGGTGGTCAAATAAAGCAGTAATGCCAACTCAAAGTTGTATCGCTCTATAAAAAACACCTTTTAGTAGCGTACTGCCGTCATAAGGAAGAGAGCGGTATCTAGCATGGAAATCAAAATCAGTTTTATTGTTTTTTTCAATAATTTTTCTTCCATTTTTAAGAAAATAAAATCAAAATTTCGAATTTTTGCTCACTTGCTTAATATTTTAATATGAAATATCATATCTACACAAATTAAAGCAATCATTCAAACAAAAAACGCAGACAGATACTGCGTTTTTCCTTTGTATTTGTAGTTACCGCTTTGTAAAATGCTTTTTACTTCTTTATTTATGTGACAAAGAAAATCGTTTAAATATTGATTTTTTAAACATAGCACATTGATCTTTTATTAAATATTCTTGTGCAAGATATGACGGTTTTAAAAATATATCATTTAAATATCATAATTACATAAACAAAAAAGATTCTTACTATGTAAAAAGTACATTTGATTTAGATACGGCTAATGAACTTATTTAAATTTATAGAAAAAACAATAAAAAAAGCAGCAACTCAGTGTTTGTTCCACAGTTTTTAATAAAATCGAAAAAATTTCATTAATATTGAAAGCAAACTGGATTTCACTATCTTGTAGAACCAAATATTTATAACCATCTAAACCCTAATCAGTGAAATTTTGATAAATTACTGTAAGTCGTTTATCTCAGAATATTGAAATATGTAGATGCCGCGCTCTTCTTATGACGGCAGCGTAGATGACTCTTTTGCCATTTTTGAAGCGTTGAAGTTTGTGAACCCAAACGCAACCACAAACCCTTCACTATTTTCGCATTCAAATGAACAAATTTTGTTATTCCGGAGCTTCACCGAAGAACCGCTTCGCAAAAATTTGTCCAGCAAAACTTATATCTCTCCCGAATTAGCCTCGAGAGTAGTCAAATGTATAAGCTGGTTCTATTATTAATCCTACCAACATTTCTTCCAAGCATATCCACCTCTGTCAGGTCTTTCAGTTAGCTTTTTCAAATATTAATAATAATAAAAGTTTTTAGTGAAGGTTTAATTGAAAATTTTTCGAATAATATTTTCAAAAGTTGTATTTTGTTTTAATTTTCATAGTAAAAGCAACTTGTTTTAGCGCCCAAACGGAAGGGCATGGAAGCTTAAAATTTTGCTAAATTTTGCTAAATTTAAACTGAGAAGAGGTATGGTCTTCAAGATATAGAAATAATTTTGGTAGCAAAATAGCGGGAATTTTGCAAAATTTATTTTATTGTCAGTATTATTTTGTATACATTCTATCACTGTCTAAAACTACCTCTGACACCATTTTCTTCCATCTCTTATAGTTAAGCTTTTATTTAAGAAATTCTCTTTCGACGGCTGCACATTTATGACGCAGAACCTTTCAAATGGTATACGTTTCATTGCCCTTCTTCTAAAATATATAATAAAAAAGCGTAAGATAACTTTTGGTGTTGACGTATTAATACAAAAGATATAGTCATATCACATATAGTTTTGTCATATCACATGTTATCGTAAACTGATAAGCATTTCAACCGCAAAAATTCAAGTCACCAGATTAAAATTTTCCAAGAAAGCATACATAAATATTGAATAAAATATTAAAACAAAAATAATATCTGTGACGTTACGCATAAATCACATATTTCAATATCACATAGCTTTGAAACTTTTTTTAAAAATATAAAAGGAACATGTCCACTTAACAATAAAATAAAAATATCCACACTGGATATTTATTTTATTTTTAAATTAATTGCTCTCTTCTCTGTCACAAATAAGCAGACTAAGGATAAGAAAGACACGAGAGGCAATACAATTTTTTATCGAAGAAAGTATTGCTTTTCGTGTCTTTCTCATCGTTGGTGTGCCTCGTCATATAAAATGAAGAAGTAAAACGTGCACTTTTATTAATCTTCGTATGCTCGATTATGGATCTGTCAGACCATCGGCTTATGTTTGCCTTTCTATAAAACATTTTTATTTTTTATGTTTTCACACAATCTTATCGAACAGTTAACTTTATGTTTAGATGATATTTTACTAAAAGCATTCAAAAATAGCACCGTGCACGTTACGTGCAAATGTTACACTATTTGGCGCTAGTATACGAAGGTTAAGAAACCCTTTATTTTGTTTTGTCTCAGCAACACTGGTTGAATGCGTCCATAACCCGGCGTCTCGACATGCAATAATCCATTGCTTACCATCTGTCAAATTCCATTGCAAGCAATAGCAATATTTCAAGAGTGGGTTTTGCCATGTTACGAAATCAACATATAATTTTATCATTTATTATATAAATTTATTATTTTATAAATTTATTCTGCACGCTACTTGATTTTTTTAGATATACACTAGGGCGGGTCAATTTGTATGGACGAATTTTTTGGTGGTCTGGCTCAGCGAAATTCGTAAAATACATGTAATTTCAAGACTTTTTCTCCACTACAGCATATACAAATTCTGAAAAAAAAGCTGTGCGGACTTTCGTAAATAGATTTTGTTCTCAATTATAAAATATGAATGTATGAATGTATGTGTATGAATCTATTTACGAAAGTCCGCACAGCTTTTTTTCAGAATTTGTATATGCTGTAGTGGAGAAAAAGTCTTGAAATTACATGTATTTTACGAATTTCGCTGAGCCAGAATTTGACCCGCCCTAATATACACATTTAAAATTTTGGAGAAAAATGAAAAATGTCTGTCAAACAAGAAAAAATACAGCTCATTGCTTGGCAATACATGGAAAGCAATATTGCTCGCCATGAATTGCCAACCATGGCAATTGAGTGGTCTTGATTAGCAATAATTGCCAATTGACAGATGGAAAGCAATGAATTATTGCTTGTCGAGACGCCCCGTAAAGATAGAAAAGAAAGAAGCGACAACAACCACACAGCTCTCTTTTTTCACTCTTGCATTCTGCGCTCCCACAGCAACGCTTCTCAATGTGTGAGTAAAATGCGTGGCTTCCCAGTGGGCAAAAACAGGTCTTTGAAGCGCTTCTAGCAGGCCATCATATGGATTTCTTGGCCCGTCCGTGCTCGTTTCCAAGCCCATTAACTTTTTTTTATATGAAACGAGAATATTTTCTAGGCCTTCCTCTCTCGCGACTCTAAAGAAGCCTGCTAGAAGCCCTTCTTGAGAATGTACATTAGAAAGAAAAGCAATATAAATATCAACTTGAAATAAAAAACTTTTGACAATTTTCAGATTTGAACCAACGTCCTCTTATCTGACTGTCCGGCATCTTATCCATTCGTCCACCGCAGTTGTTAACAAACTTCAGCTTATTTTGCATCATTACAAATAAAAGTAAGCTTTCGGGAGCGCGGGTTCGATACCCAGCTCGGACCAAAAAAATTTTTGTTTGTATATTTTTTAAAATCTACATTTTTTTACAAATTTTTCTGTTCATTTAAAAATTTTTTTGGAACTTTTTTGTTAATTTCTTCATACAATAATAATAGTTAAGACTTAGAATTTTTCCATATAAAAGTTTTCATATAATGTGATATGCAATGTGTTAGATTTCGGAGACCTGGGTTCGCGACCCAACTCGGACAAAAAAAAAATATTTTTTTTTGTTTTTTCTTTAGGATTTGATTTTTTTTATTGATTTGATCATTTATAATTTTTTAAAAAATTTTTTAAAAATTTTTTCTTATAAAATAACATGAAAAAACTCCAAACCTTCAAAAGGCAGGCCTTACAGAAGCACTCATCAGTAAGCGATCATGGAAGGTATATTGACGCCAATAAGAGCACTATCAGCATGCTTTCTTTTGCGTATCGCTAGCTAAAATGCCCACTGGGTTGGGTTCTTGTTGCTGTAAAGCAGGGCTGGGCATTCTAACACAGTCACATTTTATTTTGTCTTGTTTGTATTAGTGCGCTCCTGAATAACTTACACTGAGCGAAATAGTTGTAACAATTATCTTGATTTGCAAGTTTGTATGTTTATACCTTCATACATACTGTAATATGTGTTTAATTTTTTATTTTTAGTCGTTGGTATTGTTCACTATATCTACTATATCATTATTTCTACAGCATTATCTTCTAATTAAATAAATTATATTAGTTTGCTTGCAGTGGCAAATTACACATTGTGCTTCGCAAGAAATGTTCTCTGCACAACAAAAATTGCATTGCGATTCAAAATCAAACAATGTTTTTTAGGTGTTTTGTTTTTATTTTAATATTAAATCCTAATATATGCGAATCATTAAAATTATAATCAAAATCTCAAAAAATTAAGTATCAAAAACTTAATGAATACAAATAATATGAAAAAATAATGCAAAGAATCTTAAAGGCAATATGTATGAATTATATTAAAACTTAATAAAATCAAAAAATTAAAAATATATGCATAAAAATTATAAGTCTACAAACCAAAAAGTTGGTTTTTTAATAGTGTACATAGAATTTGCGACATAGGTCTTCACCAAGAATGATAGAACAAGAGATTACGATATGCGCAGGTGTGTTACTTCTGCTAATCAAGTTTGACAACCAGCAGTTCAGTTGACTACGTCACGATATTTTATTTCTTTGAGAAACGTACTGCGATTGGTTGTGTTTTATTTAATTGTGTATATATCGATACATATTTGAGAGTTTTTAACTTAAAATTTAAAAAGTAAGTGTGCAGCTGGTAACAGTAGCAAACAAATATTTTTCAGAAACCTGATGTTTGCAATAAATACAAAAATTGAACCAAAAAATTGTAGAAAACGCACACAAACGAAAACAAAAATACAAAAATATATTAACTTATCAAAATTTGTTTCATTATTTAAAAACTTGCAACTATCATTTATTTGTCCTTTGAATTCACAGGTAAGTTAATGGAAATAAAATATCTGGGAATGTTTAAACTACATCAATTAAACTCTTTTTTATAAAATCCAAGTCGAAAAATAATGCTTTCTGAAGTTGGTTTCTCACACAATTTTTTTTTTGACTAAGCTGCTTACTGGCTGTAATAAAATAATAGTAAAAATAATGTTTGCAAAGAAGTACTTAATAAATTTACCTTCTTCTCGTTCCAATAAATTGCTTCTTACTTCTTTTATTTTAATTATACAAACTAAAATGTATGCAATTTTCATTTTTGTGTAGAAATCGTATGCAAAGTGAACGCTCTCCAAAACAGCATTGATATTATGACGCAAATTCGCAGAACGACAATTTTGTTGTACTCATTTTCTTGTCTTCGGCGCAATCTTTGTATTCTATCATTCTTGAGTTTTGTGTACATGTGAAAAGTTACGCTCAGAGAGCGCTCAGTGAGCTATGGGGTGCCCAGCGCTGCTGTAAAGCTTTACAATAGCTGCATTAATTGTGTTGATATTTTGAAAAATGTTTTCTTTGCCTATGATAAAACGTACGTTATCATTAATGAGTTAAAAAGTACAGGATTTCAAACCTCCAGAAAATAGAAAGATTTACGTGACACAACTCAAAAAATGACAAATATTTTAGAACAGAGAGTTCTGGCGGCATAACAGAAATTTAAATTTATTGGAAAAACATTCTGAGCTGGGAATTGAACCCGTGCTAATGCAGTTCTTTCACTTACGGGCCACGCACTATACCCATAAGGCTTTGGCCGCCACGTTAGCTAACAAAAGGGTGCTTTAAAGAAATAGTTGTGGGTTTCTTGGAGAATTATTCCGGCTATTGAACTCTTTACAAATTCTGAATTCAGACATGAAACACATTCTGCAACACTCTTCTGACTCAAGTTCAGCGCATGCTCGGCACCCACAAGATCATCAGGCAACCAAAAAACTATCCAACCAAAGGTATTGAAAAAATAGTCTCAACAACAAAACGCGTTTATTTTCTTATTTATTTATTTGCTTGGCTATTTTTGGTATTTCTGGTTAAATTTATTTATTTATCTTAACCAGAGCTCTTAACCAGTATTCCGACTCCTATGGAGGCAAGGATTATTTATTTACATGTTCAGTGGCTTGAGTTGAGTTGAGTTGACTTGTTTGTACTACGTTTCTGTGACTTTGGAACTGTAAGAGTTAGTTTTATGGCAAAGTTGTTTGTTGTTCTAGCGTGTTGCATGTTGTTTGTATTCCTGTTCTTGTTCTTGTTGCAAGAGGTGACATACTAGGTGGCATGTTGCCAGTGTTGTTGTTGATTTTATTAAAAATCAGGCTGCGGACACAGTATTGTGTTTGTGTTGATGTTGGTGCTGTTGATTTTATTGCAATTAAAATCATGTTATTCACAAGGCGCATGCGTGAAATGCCAACAAGGCAGTCTAACTAAAAGTTCTGGAGCAAAGTTTGTATGTTTTTTTAAATAATCTTGACCTTATTTGGTGAAGCAATAAAAAATAAACTAGATTTATAAACATATATTAACTCAAGTTATGTAAGAAAAAGTGCTAATATTTTAATAGTTTTATAAGAAAAAAATTGTTTACAAGATCCAAGGTCAACATTTTGACAAATAAAAACATTGACATTGCCACAATAAAAAGGTAATGTATTAAGAACTTATAAATTATGATTTTATGCTTTTTAAGTAAATATAATTACAGTAAAGCTTATCGCATATATATAATTTTTGATTTCGTTTAAGACATGCAGTATTGAACATTTTCAGCAACTATTTTGTTAAAATTATTTTTTTAGGTTAGTTGAAATTCTTGAATATCTTAAACAAATTTCTATCTCCATCTCAACACTTTAATCCAGTTAGATATTTTCTTCAAAAACTTCTTATGCCTCCCATAAGCATGTTCAAATGCCTTACTACCTCAACTGTTCTACAAGTTTTCTTGAAGTGCTAAACAATTTCATGTCCACATCTGTTGTTTTTGTCACATTAAATTTGCATTCAACAGAGGTGTAAAATTATTTGATTTGGCACAGTTTGACTTTTTGGTTTTCACACCTCAGACAAACGTACAAATAAACAGGAAAGCGAACGCACAAATGAACTCTACCTCATGCCTTGTGTCGTCATAAAATGAAGTTACCACAAATGACAGACAGCAACAGCAAGAACAACAACAACGGCAATATGATCATAAACATGCTTACGAACCACAACAAATCCATGCCATAAACTTCCAAACTCCAACGCCCTGCACTTCCTTCATATCTTCATATATTTGACTCTTATTCTTTGTGGCTTTGATTTATAGCAATCTATCAAATTATCCTTGATAAGTCATTAATATTATTGTTGCTTATTTGTTGTTACTGCTGTGATTCTCATTGTTGCTGGTACAAACTGTTGCTTGCACACACAGCCTGTTCGTTGAATATTGGTGATTATTTTATTTTTGGTTGTTTTTTTTTTTTTTTGTACACGTACTGTGTTGTACATTTGAACACTACGGTGATCATCTGCCTCAATCTGTGTTAATCACATGATTTCATCTGAAAAGTTTTGGTAAGAGTGTAACTTGATCTTTAATACGTTGTTGTGATTCATCAGATATTGTTTTATATCGCGTACTTGCGTCTAAAATATTGACGACATTTACATATGTTTACCTTTAAGAAAGTATTTGTTTAGGCATTTTTTTAGAAATTTTTTCTCTAACTTTGCTGATCTTTTATCACTTCTTGCTTTTAAATCTTGATAGTATGTTACCTTAAACCCAAGTTGTAAAATAATTCCTGGAACTCGATTGTTGTGTAGCATAAAAGTTTTTTGTTTTGCATGCATAGCTTTAATAAATTTACGAGATTTTTGCTTTTCTTATCTGAAAGATCATTATCTTAATTGATTGTTCGCAAGGTTCTTTTAAATAAAGGTTTTGTCTTTCGAGCATCAAAAATATAATGGGCCGGAGTTAGTAAGATTAAGATGATATGCTCGATGCTTGACAAGAAATCTTGACTATTTTGCTCTTATAATAGTAATCAATCGAATGCATTTCTGATCAAGGCAGCCGTGTGTGTAGCCGATCTTCAAAAATATTTCAAACATATTTTCATTGTGAAAAAATAATTTTCTTACAACCAAGATTTAACCATTTTCCATGCAAAATTTAAAAAAAAATCATTGTATCAATGAACATTTTATCAAGATAAACTTGCATTTAATTTTAATTTCAATAGGATGTGCATATATGTATATCTTTGTATTAATCAGGATCGACTATCGTAAAACAAGTTATTTGTATGAATTCAGAAACAAATATAATTTTTATTAAAACTATTAAAACACAAAAAATGGCTTCACTTGAGATAAAAAGGCTATTCACAGTTTAAGCGTACTTTCAACAAATCGTATTTATAGCATTTGTTATTGTTCAAACTGTGAGCACCTCGCCATGTGACTGTCGTATTAAAAAATTCTGCAACCCTGTGATGTATGTTATTATGCGGCTGCAGACAAAGCATAAAAATACGAGGTACAAAAAACACGTCCAAGGGCTACTTTTATTTACGCGTGCCTGCGTATTTGCGTTTGTATGCAAAAACAATAACAAAGCAAAATACGCTTTCGTAAATTGGCGTACAAATAGCAAATCGTACAAATAGCAGACTTTCGTATTCAAACTGTGAATAGCCTAATAGTTTAAATCTTCAAAACTAGTTCATCCGACAAGACAAAAAAAAAGAAGACGGATCGAATTATATTGAAATAAGAAATTTACCATTTGGCAACCCTTTAAAGTTAAAAGAAACTTTTCGAATAATATAAATATTTATTTATTCAAATACTTTATCTAATTTTTCTATTTTTCCAAGATACTTTTAGGAAAAAAATTTTGGTTTTTTTGGAACTTTTTTTACCATAGACCCTTAATCTATAGATTAACCTTATGAATTTACGAAAATTTGAAATTTTAATAATATTTATAATATTCGGTTGCATTTTTCTCTTTTAAAATAATATGAAAAAACAGCTTTTTAATAATTAAAACAAAGTTTTTTTCATTCAGTAAAAAAATATTCTTAATTTTAATCATTTGACAAAATGGGCAAAAATCTAAAAATTATGGACAAAATCTTTTTTCTAAAAGATTTACTGAATCAAAAACACATAACATCTATGCTAAGCACTTTTTCTTTGAATAAAGATAAAAGTAAAAGCCACTTATAAAAGATATCATCAGAAAAATATATAAAAATATATCATTTTTTTTAAGCATATGATAAGCAAGTTAGAGACAGTGCATCGATATTGTCCGATATATTGTTGAGAAACATCGATGTTTTCTCAAAATCGAGTGCTTTTTCCAGAATTACATCACAATGCTGAAGTCAGCCCCTTCCTTAACACGTCATAAAAAGGACATTCACGACACAAGTAAAATCATATGGAATATAACGTTTTTATTCAAAGCTTACCAAAGCAGAAGAAACAAGCTTATTTTCCCTGCCGTGTCATTATGAGTTCCTAAAGAAACATACTCCACACAGGTACATTTGTCGATAATTTGTTACCAAATCTGTCCTGTTTTCGTTCATCGAAATATGGACTTTACTGCTTGGAACTTTAATATAAGATTTTCGTCAATGAAATGTATAAGCGAATCAGTACGTTTCGTCAAAGTTAAAGAAAAATCGTGCATGATTCATTCAGGATTTCTTTACGACTTGGATTGCTGGGGTTTTTTTTTATTTTTCTACCGTTGCCAATATTAATTTCTAGATTCCGCTTATGCTAAGTTTACATTACATATTTAACTTTGGCAACTGTTACCAGTGTTTACACTGCCGAGGCGCAGCACAGGCATCGTTTTCTTTATTTTTCCATTTTTATTATTTAATATAATTATGTCATTAGCTGGTTAAAATTCATTCGATGTTTTATGAAAATATTTATTTATTTTTTATTTTTATTTATTACTACTAAACCATAACGATTACATTATTAAAAAAAAAAATTTATAAATTTAGGATCATCAGGATACATGTCTATAGCTGTAAGGGCTTGTATCGACAAGCTATCCAATATGAAAATAAATAGAATTAAATAAAAGAGCAAAGACTCAGGATCCTCGCGATCGTCCAACCCGACGGTCCATAAGAAAATTCCTTGCGGCAAAGTCTATAAATTTAGAAAAAATTTATTGTTTTTTTTTGTCATAATACAAAATACATCGATTCATCGAGTCGATGTATCGCATTGTAAACATCGAGTAAATTTGATGCATCGGTTTATATCGAACATACCCAGAAGGGGCTGTTCAATGGTAGCCATTTTTTGTTGCTTCCGATCACACCATTTTGCGTGGTCCATTGTTGTTTGGCTAAGGAAATTTGATAATAAGGCAAACACAAAAATAAGACAACAAAAAACAACTAGTTGTCAAACGAAATGAGATACTTTCACAAAAAACTAATTCAAACACTTTTGAATGACTCATTTAAAATGAGTCATTTCGCCCAATGCAAACGTAGTATGATCGAAACAAAAGTCAAATGTCTCGCTAGGCTTCTATCGCATTTCCTTGGTTTATATCAGCCTGAACACAAGTGTCTTTTTGAAGTTCTGTTGATTTGCTAGCCAGTAGATAGATTTTTGCGACATGGTTTTCTAAGAATTTTGTTGCTTTTTACTTAAGTCTATTTCAGCAGCAAAATTGTAATTAAAAAAATATCTCGTTGATTTGAACTCGCTACTTCTCGATCGTATAAGTATTAATATGTAGTAAAAAGTATTAATTTGCTTTCCTTATCTGATAGAAAATCTCAGTTTTAAACCGAGGCACACTAAGGCATAAGTCAAGGCACACCACATTTGAAGTTAGATGGCGCATTATGAATTTATTTGACGCGTTGTAAACGTTAAGGGCATATAAACAAATGCAAATAGTAATCCCAATAGATTTTTAACATACTTTTAAAGCACCCAGAAAACTGTCATTATTTTATTTAGTTTTTTTATTTTTTGTACTTATAATATTTTATAAGTAGATTTATAATAATAATTTATTAATAATGAATAAAAAATAAAAAAATAAATAAACTATTATTATTTTGATATATTGTTAGTTTTTTTTTTGTATAAAAAAGATCAAGGCGTGCGTCTTATAAAAAAAACGTTTGGTCTCTGACCTGAAAGGAAAGGGTCAGATTATTTAGAGGAATTGATTGGAACCATACGTGAATTATTGATGAGGCAGAACAAACTTGAAAGAAAATTTGAATTGCTTATAACCGAGGCTAGTGTTATGCGTTAACCTCGGCAAGCATTTCCAGCCCTCAGTTTATCCTGTCCTTTAATTCCACATTTTCCATAATTTAGCAGTGGATTTTTTTGTTTCTATAATTATTAAATAAACAAAGAAAGCTCGAACCTGGATTCAAACCGGGGGCCTCTGAGTTGATAGTCTAGCGCACTCTTCACAATACTACAAAAGCCGACAATTTGATTTTTTAACATGACGATAGAACGATTTCAGTTGCAAATTTTGTATGATGAAACGTGTCCAGTTATTTTAAATTTTATAATTTTATGATGTTGAAACCTTAACGTACATACGAGTCTTCAGTGCGTGTGAAGAGTTTAAAAGATTTGAATTTGATTTTCAAACTGACTTAAGACAAGCTTTAAACTTCATCAGCGCGTTTTCTCTGAGAGTGTTGAGAATTTTACAAAATTTATTCAAAGATCACTTGTATGCTGTACACAAGAAAGTTTCATTGAACTGTATGAAAATTATCGCAATTTTTCAATGATTTCAGGTGATGATTTCAATTGCGATTCAACACTTGAATGTTCACGGACTCTTAAACAGTTTTGCACAACACGATTAGGTACAACTATTGAGGTAGTGCTTGTCAGATATCTTGATGATATTCTATTTATAATATAGGTTCGATTTTTCAGTTATCATTAACCAATAATTTATTTTATATTATTTCATAATTATTTTATTATATATTTCATAATTATTTCATAATTAAAGTGATACTGAATGTATCATGTAATATAATAATAAATACTAAAAAATGTAATAAATTATAAAGGACTGAATCTTAACTTGTGTTTTAGATTTATTCTATATTATTACTTAATTTAAAAATTATTTAGTTTATTATTTTTAGCTATACAATAAAAAAATCTTTATAAAAATAGCTTTGCTTCTCTCCTGAGTCCCAAGACGAACCCGGGCTTTTAATTTTTTATTTAATGTTTTAGTTCAATAGGGGGAAATCGGTACCCTCCTGCATCCCTGCGGACACCTATGTATTAATATATAAATAGAAAATGCCAATACAATAGCGCGCGGTGTTTTTGGGCAGATATATCCGAGTTAAAGTAAAATCTTCTGACCAATTACTGTCGTATATTTAAATACCTGTGTCATATCTGAGGTGTGTGCTCCGCCAGGCACATATTTCATAGTTTCATCAAAATCGTACGATCCGATCTATGGTCAGTCTTTAATGGGTTACGGTTGCCATTCCAAACCACTGATGAAAATGGATACAATTTACATCCGAGTTTATAAAAACATATAAGAATTATATTCAAAACTCAACAATTAAAAATTGTTTTTGCAATTTAAAAAAGAATATAGTGATTTCATGCTGAAAATAATATTTTTCTTTAACGTGTATTAATTTATCATCGCACTTTCTCGATCTGCAAAATTACAATTTCCAAGTATTCCAAGTATTTCCAGATATTAAATGTCTGTTTCGATACTTGGAACTTAGGGTCCTTGAACTTGTAATAGAGTAGAGAGAAAGATGTCACAAAATATATTATATATTTTCTTCAACATAGTCAAACTAAACTGCCTCATAAATTTATTTAATTTTAAAAAATATTACTAATAACTTGTAACTATTTAAAACAATGTTAAAAAAAGTTTTAATTCACAAAAAATAAAAGATTTTATTTTAAATTTTATAATATGATTAACTGTTTTTTATTCTACTTTAATTGAATAGTCTTATTTGTATTATTTTTTTGTATATCTTCGGACCTTAGGGGGGGGGGGGTTGAACCCCGAAAACTCCTATTTATCTACGGGACTGTTATATTGTGTTTGGAATTAAAGCAAACTAAATTTTTTTTGTTACATTCCTTGCTGGACAATACCTTTCGTAAAACAAATATTTATTTTTCATATTGACACTGAAGAAATGAAGACTTTTCTTAAAAAAACGTTGTCTACAAACTATCGCATCTCTCGGACCAATCACTTAAGGCAGGACCAATCACTTAAGGGAGGTTTTAGGCAAGCAATTTTTTGAAAAGTAATTTTTTTAAATTGATTATTTTTGTTCAACTATTTAGGAATATGTAGAAAAATTTTAAATTCATTCCCGCTTATAATACAAATTCTACAGCACTGCAAACCCGGTGCTCCAGAGTTACTTTAAAAGAGTTTCTCTCAAAAAATACTTTTTCAAAACGGACTCCTGCAAACAAACTAATCAACCTATTTTAAAATTTTTTTTTAAATTATTTATAAGGTAGTTTTACACCATATTTAACAAATTTAGCGTCTTTGGAAGATTTGTCTTGTTTTGACACTAAACAATATGGTCAAAAACATCGTAGATTTTTTCATTTTCTTTTTCGCGCTTCATAATTTTCTTGATTTTCCATATTTTCATTCCATTTTCGTAAATGAAGTTTATTCAAGGGTCAACTTTTAATGCATTTTTTCAGACTATTCGGAGCCAAGCTATGATGTGGCCCGATTTTCGTCTTTTTTAACACACCAACTTCAGCGTCATCTTTATTTATAAAAACTGTATGTTGCAAAAAAAAACAACGTTTTTTACGTAGAATTACGTCTTACAGCGCGGTTTGTATGGGGGTTATTTTCACAAATTTTTTCAAACACATTTAGGAAGCTTAGTTGACACTTGAGGGTATAACTACAGCCTTTAATATTCATCATACAAAGAAAAAATTTATGCCAAAATATCAGTTAGAGTACGAATAAAACGAATATCTATCTTTGGATTTTGTCACTTATTTAATAATGTCACAAAACAGCAAAATCTAATAAAAATATTTTTTATTTTATTAAGGTTTAATATAATTTATACATATTGCCTATTAAGATTCTTTGCATTTTTTTAATATTATTTGTATTTATTACTATTTTGATACTTAATTTTATGAGGTTTTGATAATAATTTTATATTAAAATTAAAGTGTTAAATTAAAATGTTAAATTAAAATTCAACGCTCACATAGATTTCATTACAGCAAAAGCTTATTCAATGTTAGGTTTTATAAAAAGAAACACAACGGACTTTAGTGATCATTCATCTTTTAAAGCTTTGTATGTGGCATTTGTGCGAAGTAGACTGAATTACTGTTCAGTTGTATGGAACCCGTATTATAATGTTTCTTCAAATCGCATTGAACGAATTCAAAAACTTTTTACGAAATACACATTTTCAAAAATGCAATGGTCAGATATTATGCCCTCTTACGTAGCCAGGCGCAAGCTACTTGGTTTACAATCATTAGAGGATAGAAGATCATTTTTCTCTATAATGTTTGTGTATAAATTACTAAGTGGAAAATTAGTCTGTCCCGAACTATCTGACCTTTTTCAAAGTTATGTTGCTCCTAGGGATTTGAGAGTAAACCATCGGTTTTGGAGACAACGCACACGACAAATTATGCATATAATGAGCCAGTCGCAAGATGCTTACCGTTATGAAATACGATCTCTCCAATTCTTAATTTTAATGTTGATGAAAACCGTTTTAGACTAAATTTATTTATACTCTTTAATTAAGGGCATAATTTATTAAGTTATCTTTGTAATAGTCTGTAAGATACATAATCAGTAGACTGAAATAAATAAAAAATTTTAATGATTCGTACTATATATTAGGATTTAATAATATTAAAACAAAACTAAAACACCTGAAAAACAATGTTTGACTCTTGATCGGAATGTGACTTCTGTTCTGCTGAGAACCTTTCTTGCGAAGCAGAATGTGTAATTTTCCACTGCAAGCAAACTAATATAATTTTTTTACTAAGAAGAAAATACTGGAGCAATAATGACATAGAAGAAATAGTAAACAATACCAATGACTAAAAATAAAATCTAAGCACATATAACTGTATCTGTGGGGGTATAAACATACAGACATAAAAACCTAGATAAGTGTGACTGGTATTTCGCTCAGTGTGCGCTATTCGAGAGCGCACCAATACTAAAAAGACAAAATAAAATGTTACTGTGTTAAAATGCCCAGACCTGATGTAAACCAAGAATGATAGAGTAAGGGATTACGCTTTGCGCAGGTCCCGTTACTTCTGTTAATCGAGTTTGACAAACAGCTGTTTAGTTGACTACGTCACAATATTTTATTTCTTTGAGAAACGTTCTGCGATCGGTTGTGTTTTATTTAATTGTGTACATATCGAATTGCGACATTTGCGAGTTTTTAACTTAAAATTTAAAAAATGAAGTGTGCAGCTGCTAATTGTGGTAACAGTAGCAAACAAATATTTTTCAGAAACCTGATGTTTGCAATAAATACAAAAATTAAACCAAGAAATTGTAGAAAACGCACACAAACGAAAACAAAAATACAAAAATATATTAACTTAAAAAAATTTGTTTCATTATTTAAAAATTTGGAACTATCATTTATTTGTCCTTTCAATTCACAGGTAAATTAATGGAAATAAAATAACTGGGAATATTTAAACTACATCAATTAAACTCTTAATAAACATTTTTATAAAATCCAAGTCGAAAAATAATGCTCACTGAAGTTGGTTTCTCAGACAAATTTTTTTTTGACTAAGCTGCTTACTGGCTGTAATAAAATAATAGTAAAAATAATGTTTGCAAAGGAGTACTTAATAAATTTACCTTCTTCTCGTTCCAATAAATTGCTTCTTACTTCTTTTATTTCAATTATGCAAAACAAAATGTATGCAATTTTCATTTCTGTGTAGAAATCGTATGCAAAGTGAACGCTCTCCAAAGCAGCATTGATACTATGACGTACATGTGCAGAACGACAATTTTTTTGTACTCATTTTCTTGTCTTCGGCGCAATCTTTGTATTCTATCATTCTTGGATATAAACCCGTGCGCACACGGCTTAACCCTAGGATGCGCGACTGCCTAGCAGGCAGTAAGTGACCCTACTGGACCTCGCGAGGCCCATAAATCATGTCCAGCTGTCCTTACGATTTTCATGCATATAGATGTCCTATCGCAAGCTACTGTACTGTAAAAGTATTGTAACACACTACATCTGTGTGTGCGTTTTTAAGGAGGTGGGGGGTTAGGTGCCTTAATATATAAAATTACTTGTTTTATGGCACAGGTTAACTTTTGACTAATTTATATTATTTTTAAACAAAAATTTACAAAAACTAAAAATGCGTGGTGTCGTGTTTAAGGCATAGGCATTTTTTTGTATTTTTTTTACACGACAAGAATGTTTTGTGCCTCTTCTTGCCGTTCTGAGCATTGCACGACTCGTAGTCTTTCCGTTTCATATAATTCAGGGTAATGGATTTGTGTATGTTATAATAAGGATAGAATTAAGAATTTATAAAATATTTTTGCTTATAATTATTGACAAAAACATTGAATTGAAATTTTAACGTAGCTATTCATTATCCTATTTTTCATGTGAGAAGAAACAAACTGGATTGTCAAAACCTGTAGAAATTCACGATGCTTACTATTAAAAGAGTAGCAACTGAGCATCTTCCATAGTACTGACACCTGCTTTATTTTCGTTGTAGTCTTTAAATTTATAAGACTTGTTTTTCCGAAAGGATAGTCTTTCTTATTCTATAGTTTTTTAGTAGAAAAAAACCTGTCCTCAGTGAGCTATTGCCGGTCTGACAGTAGCCTAAAAAATTGAGAACAATATAAAGCTCTTCCCACACTTTGTCACTTATTCACGACATTTCAAATACTACTTACAATCAGGGATGGCCATGATTACAAATCACGATTACTGATTATGATTACATGTATTCAGATTGCACAGATTATTTGATTTTTCTAAAAATTCAAAAAAATCACATGGAAAACCAAATAAAAATACTTTCAATTAAGTAATCAAGGTAAGGTTATTACATGAGATTATAAAAAATAAAGTAATCATCAAAAAATTAAGTAATCGTAACATGGAACTACATGATTTTTTAAATAAATCAAGTAGTCAGTAATCCAGTTTTCACCCAGCTTTTGGTGATTACCGATTACTTCTCGTCAGACAAAAAATTCAAAATTTGTATGTAATTTTATTATTCCAGTAATTGCTATTTACCATAAATACAATATTTTCTTCAGTAGCTATTAGTGAAGCAGCTATAAGTGATGTTAATGTTTGTTAGATTGGTTTTGTTAAAGAAGTGGTAACAATAGTGCTCAGAAACCTTTTCTGTATTTTACTTGTCTCAGTTTTACACTTGAACGACATATAAAAAACCAGATATAAAACCATATATTAGTTAAAGAAATCTGCAAGCAACGAATGGTTAAGCCTGATTACTAATAAATTTCTTAATCAGAATAATTCATTCATTACTAGAAAGTGGTTGACTACTTAAATTAATCACTGATTACTCTTGCATGATTACTGATTTCTCAAAAAAATCACTGAATATTTTAAAGTTATAAATGATTTATTTTAAGCAATCAAGTAATAAATTTGTGTATGATTAATTGTAGTCAGTAATTTTTTATAATCATTACACGAAAGTAATCATTACTGGCCTACCCTGCTAACAATACAAAAATAAATATGTAATGTGACCATATGCACACAAGAGCTTTACACATATAGCGTAATAAAGTCGTCAAATGTGATCGATTGCGTTTGAACATATTTTGTTTAGTAGCCTACAGACATCCCCATAAATTTCCCATACATTTAACGGACGGGCCTCGTGAGGCCAAGTAGGGTCACTTACGGCCTTATTATAAAAACAGATCAGTTTGTTCTACGAAAGTAATGCAAACTCTTTTTAGTTTATTTTGTTACGTCTAGAAAACATTAGCGGTAGTTGGCGTAAAATATTTTGGCGCTCAGAGCCAAAAGAAAAAAATTGACGAATTCTTAAAATCAAAATGAGCCTCGAAAAGCCCAGTCGCACATCCTAGGGTTAAAGTTTGCACAAGTGCATGAAAGAAAAAAAAATTTTAATATTTTCATTTGCAATTTCATTTTGAAAAAGAAAACATTTAGGACTTTTTTTGTTTTTTCCAAAAAAATTTCTGTTTAATAAAATTCAATTAAGGTTATTCACCTCAAATTACTTAAATAACTCAGGGGGACAAATTTTTTATTTTTGGATTTTCCCAGCAATATTTGTATTATTTTCGACTAATCTTGGTGTGCTGATTTCAAAACTATTATTATTATTTTTTTTCTAGCATCACCAGTTTTTGAGATATACGTTAGTGAAATCGTTGAATGAAAACTTACGTAAAATGTTGTTATATCAGAATTTATTCAAACAATTCAACGAGTTGATGAAAATTTTTTGGAAAGAACAAAAAAATCCTAAATGTTTCCTTATTCAAATGAAATTGCAAACGAAAATTTGAAAAAAAAATGTTTTCTTTCATGCACTTGTGCACACTTTAAGCCGTGTACGCACGAGTCTATATGCATATGATTTTGCAAAAGTTTTTCACGAATTTTTTATCATCTATTACAACAGTTTGAGCCCTTGGGGTGGTCTTTTTAAAAGAAGGTCCACTCTGGTGCAGCTTCAGAGCCAGTATTTATTATTACTACGCAGGTTTGCGCATGCGTTACTAAGAATGCGTTGTTCTTTGAAAATCTATTTATTTTTGAAATACCATAAAAAATTCGAACTATTTCTGTTATGCATTATATTTTTTCCATATTAAAAATATATTTCAACTAAAATTGTAATTTTAAATTACTTTTAAAATATACATTCATATGTTTTATGTGTAAGTTATCTTATTCAAAATTAATAACACCAAAAAAAAAGTTTTTTGTGAGCTAAGCTCTTTACTCTTCCAAACTGAAACTTAAACTGAAACTTACAATTTTTATATCTAAGAACTTAACTTATTTCTGCTGGCGTTGTCTTAGTATTTGTTGCTATTTTTGCTGTTGTATGCTGATGTTGGAATACCCAATGTGCACAAAAACGGATGCGGATCCGTTACGAACCCGTTACGAGTCCGTCAGTACGCACTGCGCTTTCTTATGTTTCGACGGACCCGTTACGAACCCGTTACGAACCCGTTACGAACCCGTTACGAATCCGCCAAAAGAGTCTGAAACGCATTCGTATATGAAGTCCGAAACGGATTCGTATCTGAAGTCCGAAACGGATTCGTTCCTGAAGTCTGTTCTGAGTCCGAGGCGGATCCGAAAAAATGAAAAAAGCAATTCGTATTTTTGAGAGGAATCTTATGTTTTGACGAACCCGTTACGAATCCTTCATAAAAATTTCCACAACGTTAACATAAAAGACAATCTTAAATTTGTTTTACAATTTCTTATTTTATTTTCAGTAGATTAGGGATACGAAATACAATTGTGTACTCATTTTTGTTGTTATTTTTATTTTTATTATACATTGATATAATTTTAAATTTCCTTCTTTAAAATGTAATTGTAGAATGTAAGAACTGAATAAGCCAAAAAATAAAAAAATGTTGAAAATACATAAACATTATTGTCCCTTTTTGAATAAGAACTATTTTTAAAAAACGAGTCCGTTGTGAGTTCGCATTATTTAAAAAAAGAGTCTGAAACGGATTCGTATGTGAAGTCCGAAATGGATTCGTATCTGCAGTCCGAAACGGATTCGTATCTGAAGCCCGAAACGGATTCGTATCTAAAGTCCGAAACGGATTCGTATCTGAAGTCCGAAACGGATTCGTATCTGAAGTCCGAAACGGATTCGTAACTAAAGTCCGTAACGCAGAGAGGAATTTCATACGAAAAAGGATCCGTTCCGGATGCGAAACGCAATCCGTTTCGGACAAAATGTACGAAGAAGTGAGTTCGTTACGGATTCGTAACGGATCCGTTTGGCACACTGGGTACTTATTCAATTCCCTGGAATCACGCCATGCAGCTGTAGACGTGTCGTCAGCAGTTTTTAGTGGGGCGGATGCGCGTTAGACCTAAGCTGCGTTTTGGTCAACGAAACATTGTTATCGTTAACTTGTATGTTATTTACTACAGGAAAAAGAAATAATTAAAATTTTTCCGATATTAATTTCCATTTATTAAACATAACTTTGAATTACATTTAGTTTTAACCAATATAAAAAATTAACAAGAACAACAAATTTAGCACTAAAAATATCAAACGAAAACTTTTTATAAAACAGAACAAATTTTTACATGAATTTAGTTGTGAACTTTTTAGATCAAGTAAGTTTGAAGAAGGCAAAACAACAACAAATTTGTTTTTGAAAAATTTTTATTTAGAAGATGAAATGCTTTAAAATAGTTTTGAAAAATATAAATGAAAAAAACCACAAGTTTTTTCTATTACTGTATAAAAAGCAATTCTACGTCTATACTTTCGATACTATCGAAACTGTGTCTTTTTTTTTTATTTAAACTAAAGATGCAAATTAAATTTTTTGTCTATGAATATACTTTTTCAGTAAACATCTTCTAAATTATGTTTTCATTTCAATTGCTTTTGCCTTAAAACCTCCCTTGAGATCGGCTTAGTTCGACTAATGATTTAATTTCAGTGCCTTATTTCCAAGCATAGCTTTGATTTAGCTACAAACATTTCTAATAAATATCATTCATTTCCACCATCACTTAGAGTAAATATATCCCAATATTGTACCTCCTTTGCGCTACCTTTGTCCTCCTTAGCCTCCTTTGGAATACCTTTGAAATAACTTTAAGCTGCTGCTTTTGTAATTAAATCATTTTATGGTCTGAGAAAACGAGCCACAAAATATGGCATCTTCAATTGTGCAAACACAGTTAAACATGCGCAGTAAGCGCGCATAAAAAATCTGGCTAAGGTGACCAACTCATTTTTTATTACTTTACAGCAATAATAAAATTTAATCCACCATAAATGTAATAAAAATAAAACTTTTTATAGCCGCTCGCTTCATTGAAAGTTTCATGCGAATTTCTTTTGGCTGATGTCCGCCAGCCACTTTGAGGCTATTAAGCTGCGTTTAAAGACCTCTAAGAACCCATTTCATGACTGTGTTAAATGTTTATTTTGCAGCGCAGGCCATTTTAGAATTTTATGTGACGCGCTTTAGTTTTGCAAAGAAATGAAAATAAAAATGAAAACTGAAAAATAAAAGGAATATCAGTTTATTGCATTTTTGCGCTCTTAAAGCAGTCATGCTTCCGTCAGCTTAGTAAAAGGCTTAAGGTTGTTAAAATTAGCATGTTTTTTTAAGATTTTTATTTTTATATATTTCAATTGCGAAATAAATAAGTTCTCTTGAATTTGCCATTTTATGGTTTATTTAGCTATTTTCGATTTTTAATAAAGTTCCATCTTATGTTGCTGATGGTCATAAAAAATCATATAATTTAGAATCTTATTAAAAGTTCGATTTTATTGCTCCTCTGCTTGAGCCTTTATTGCTCTTTGGGTTATCCTAAGCTTTGTTCTTTTTCTTAAATTTATATTGAGAACTTTTATTGTAATTAAATTTTTAGTTCTTAAAATGCTATCGTCACCACCATTTTGTTATCTTATCTATTTTTATTTTTGTTTATGCTATTTGGCTTGATTTGGTTTTTTTACTTATGCTGGAAATAGTTTTTTTATGCTAGAAATTATAATTAAGTTTCTTGTTGAATGCTTTAAAGAATATGATTTATTACTTTGATCCTTTGTGGCATTGTCTACCCATGAAGTTTTTTTTTTGTCATGTTGTCTTTGTCGCAGTCATGTCGGCTTCTTTTTTTTGTACCACTAGAAAGGTGCTAAAATGCTTTTCTAAAGATATATAAAAGAATATAATTATAAATTCTTACCATTGTTCTTGTCCATTTAATGCGCTTAAAATTTTTGGGACTTGACTTTATTTAAATTTTTATCTAAGCAAAGTCAGTGTATTAAACATAAATAATTTCGGTTGCATAAAACTGGAAGAGATGCTTAGAAAATGTATGTAGAAGGTTACAGAAAACAGTTTGAATTATAACCAATTCTAGAGAAAAGTTATCCATGCAGCACTTTCCATTCCTGTAGGTAAAGAATCTGTCACTTTCAAAAGTATTATCTTCCAAATAAAATGATTTGAATAGTTTTAAGTTAAACGTTGAAATTTGTTCCTTTTATGTTAAAATTTATTTGGCCTTCTACGTTTATTGCTGCGTTGTTTATGCCGGCAAAAATCTCAAAAACAACAACAATTTTCCTTTTTATTTAATAAAATATTTAACTTTTTTGGAATTTTAAAAATTAACGTGAAGCAAATTTCGGTAAAATTTTATTGAGCTGGACCACAAATTTTTAGTAAAAATAATTTGCAAAAAGTCAGTAGCTCTTAAAAATTTGTTTATTTTTTATTTCTCCAATATAATGAACTCATTCATGGAGGATTAGTAAGCTAAAGCTACTCTGAAAGCTATTTTTTTTTTAATTTTTTGTTACTTATGAATATATTTTTTGATCACTTGTGCGAATATTTGATTTTTCGCACTTCGACTTTCACACTTATTCTAAAACGGTCCAAATACCAAAGTTTTTAACATACCTTTTAACAGGG
The DNA here is from genome assembly GCA_963920525.1 of Dichetophora obliterata. Lineage (NCBI taxonomy): Eukaryota > Metazoa > Arthropoda > Insecta > Diptera > Sciomyzidae > Dichetophora > Dichetophora obliterata. The sequence continues at coordinate 203,533,313 of OY986435.1, forward strand.
CCGTAGATAAGGATTTGGGCGCTCGGAGCAAAAAAAATTTGCCGCCTCTACTCCAATAAAACAAATATTTTTCAAAAAAATTAGACTAGATTTTATTCAATAAAAAAATGCTGCAGAAGATAAATAGAGTTAAATATTTGCGGAAAATTCATATTTTTTTTTTTAAATAAAATAATAAATAACAAATAATAAAATTAAAAATACTTGCTAATTGTATAAAAACTAATTTTTTACATAATAAAAAAAATTGCTTCTTTATAGCCACCTTTCAGCTAAAGCACTAGCTTCTAGCAAAGCAAAAAAACACGTTTCATTTCTATGGTGCATTTCGACAAACTGTCGAACACCAACGAATATTGAAATAAAAAAAGAAGCAACCAGAACAGATGAAAACCTTGGTAGAGTTGATGGCGGTGATCCATATATACTGGTTTAAAATGGCCTACTGATTTAAAATTTCATACGATAATAAGCCAATTGAGCGTTCAATTTGTTCTATATAATTCAAATTAATGAATTCCTAAATGTGTGAAATTATATACAAATATAAACAGATATAAACAAATATAAACAGATCACAGCTTAATCACTCAAAGACTACTGAAGAGGAAAATGTAGCGATTTCCGAAACAGACTGTCTAGTCAGCTAAGTGATTGACTCTTTTCAGAGTTGTTGTTGTTGTTGTTGTTGCCTCCTTAAAAAAACTTACTTGATCTAAAGCTCGCAATTTAATTCATGTAATTCATGTTTTGAATAATATTTAAGAGAGATTATTAATGCTTCATTCAAATAAATAATTCTTCACGTAAGTTCTATGTCCTGCAAGTGACTGTTTACATGCTTAGAAACCAACAAATGGCACAACAACAAACAATAAATGTCAGAAATTATTTTCATTTCATTGTCCTGTTGACAAAATGCTTTCACCGTTACGACTGTATAATAACAGTTGTTGTTGCTGTCGTTTTTGTTGTTGTTTTTGTTGCATCTGGTTCTGAAACTGCTCCTGTTGCTCTATCATTACTCTCATGCTCAGAGGACGCAGCATGTTTGTGCATTTAATGTGTGATGCAATAAATTCTAAGCTGCAAGGATACGTTCAGCTCACACGTTATCCAATTCCTCTACTCGTCGTAAATAGGGGAAAGTCCTTTGAAATGAAAAAAAAAGGAGAGACAACAAAAAATAACAAGACAGCAACAACAACAAGCGTCAGATGAAGTACACTTTTCACTACAAATAAAAAATAAAGTCAAAGTAAAAAAAGGAAAAAAAAGCAGCGCTGCATATTATAGAGTTTGTTGAAGTGACCTGCTGAAAGCGATAATATAAAGGATTGCTCAACTTAAGGGTTTGTTGCTGTTGTCATTGCACTGTCATAGAAAATTAAATGTTTTGGTTAACTTAAACACCAACATACATTTGTCAAAAATTATCACTGCATTTTGATGAATCGTAATCCTTGAAGAGAGCCTGCATGTGCGCTAGGCTGTTGACTTTCATCAGCGTGAGCTTTATTAGAAATTTAATGGGAAAACTAATGCAAAATTTGTTTCCTTATAATCAGCAAGCATTTAAGTACAGCACCACCGCATTCTGTCACATATTCGCCTGAAACCAGCACTCGGCGTCTCGGTGTTCGGTTACATATTCTGTTATCCTATTGCAAGGATTTGCTTTACGTTCTTCGACTTCAGTTGTCCAATGCGGCTGTTAAGAAAAGTGAAAGCGTTGTCGACGTAATGCCATTAACTACGCTCTTGATTGTTTTGTTGAATTTGGTTGCGCCCTCCTCTAAGTAACACAAACTCTAAAAACCAAAAGAATAAAAAAATAGCATCCTTTTCTTCCTTTCTTGCTTTTCCACAGAATTAAAATGTAGTGCTATAGTGTAGGTATAGTAAATGAGTCTAATACCTGGAACTACCGTCAGAGCTGAAGGGTCCTTCTAGCTGACAAACACACGCACTGTTGTCGTCCCATACTTATGTCTGCTTGTGAGTGTCTGTGTGTGCAAAGTCAACTTTTTGTCGATTTACGACCATTTTGAATGACTGATTCTAGCGTTGATGGAATACGATGCCCTGCAAATGGCTGCAGATGTGAAAAATGTAACGCGTCGGTCGTATTGCGCCCAAGCGTAACACAGGACATTCCCCTAAGGACATTGAATATGATTTCTTCTTTGTGTTTTGTATTATTTTTTTTCCTTAAATAAAACAGCCGCTTTAGCTGCTATGAAGTGAGCATGCAACGTGTTCTATTGCTGGTTGCTGTTGTTGTAATCTTCTTGCTGTTAGGATACTGCAAGGATTATGTTAGATTTTGACATTTGAAACTGGTAGTTGTCGTCAACATATTCTCTAGATTTTTCAACAGTTTACGCTCTAGAAGCAGTGGCGCAGGCGTGGGATTTTTATATGTGGTATATTTTATTTTAACGTTTTTTATGGGATATTTTTAACAGGGTGTTTACTAAACACTTACTTACTTGCTTACTTAGATAAACAAGGATATGTCTTATTTTATTTAATAAATGAAAAAAATTCACAATAGATTGCCTTCTTTAGTTGTGCTGAAAGATTTGAACTTCTTTGATTTAGCTTGTTAAAATAAAAGAAATAACTTCTTTTTTTCTGATGTTTCTCAGATTCGTTTGCTGCTTTTTCAGTGATTGAATATAGTTTTGTTATAAAAGATTTAAGATTTACATACTTAAAATCCCAGCATTAACTTTTTTAATTTGCCAATTATGAAAAGAGCACTGTAAGCACTTTGGATTGACCCAAACTATTTTAAGAGAACTTTTATTTTAAAGATTTAAAAAATACATTGTCGCTGAGTGTTTTAGCGAAATTCAATATACCATTTGAAAACATTTAACATAAAGAACTCTTCTTAGCTATTTATGTTTGAAAATTTTATAGGCTTTTGCAATGACAAATAAAAATTCCAAATGGTTTGTGTTTTAAAAGTCTTAATTTTTTTGTTACATAAACTGCAAATTTTTATCCAAATAGCAAAATATACAACGTGTTTACATACACATATATGTATTAAGATATAAATGTTGTTTTTTTATTTCCGTAAATAGTGAAATTTTCGTCTTACGAAGCGAACGATTTTCGAAATTTTAATTCCTTTTCTTTATTAACTACTTTATTCGGAATATTTCAAGAATGAGAGAAATAACGACAAATATTAAAACTATTTACGCTCGTACATAAATTTAATTGAAATATAATTGTGGGTAAATGAAATATTTTCTAAACAACAAGTTGCTTTTGCGTATTTGAATTTAAGTTGATTTTGTTTATTTGATATCGGCTTTCACTTTCAAACGAAGTTTTTAAAAAGTTGTAAACGAAGTATAACTTTCAAAATGATTGTTTTATTAACATTAAAGTTTTCTATATGACATTGTTATTTATTATGTTGGTTAGTAGAATAAAAATTCTAAATGTTTGCAATGAAATGTTTTTTTTTATTTTAGATATAAATTTTATTTGAAAGTTTTTTATTGAGAGTAACAAAATTTATAACGATTTGAATTGAGAAAATGTTTTTGAATAATTATTGTAACAAATTTTTATTGATTAATTATAACTGACATTTTTTAAAAACAATTTTTTAATTAATATATAAAGTAAATTAAAGTAGGTATTTTATAAAGTGTTTTTAAATTTATGTAATCATATATGTAAGTGTGTGTGTTTTTATATGTATGTAGTTAGAGCACTACAGTTTGATAGTTTAAAATCGTTGAAAGGAAAACATCACTAGCTGATTTTATTGCAATTTCGGCCCTGCTACAGGCTTCATCAGAAATATTTGTGATGCCACCACTGGGAATCGAACACGGGCCGTGGTCGTTAAGCAAGCGCTTTTTAGCGCAGTACGCTACAGAGGCGATGAGATTCCAGTGTGAATTTCTCAGTTTTTCAATAAATGGTTCTAACCTGACCTAAAGCGCAATAAACGATTTTAAACTATCAAACAACTAGAATTTGTATTTAAAATCAAGAATGATTTAAACTATCAAACATTTAGAATTTGTATTTTAATCATAGAAAATCAACATTATTGTTTTATTTTTACACTTTCTGTAGTAATGAAATAGTTTATTTTGGAAAAATACTTTCTTAGTAGAATTATTTTGATATAGGTTAAATTAAAAACAAAAGTAGCAGAAAGACAAATTGTAACATAAAATACGTCTTCCGAAGTTCACACGTCAGTTTTAATCAGAAGCATGAGTGAGTGCGTTGCTACCGCTTTCTTATTTAATTTTTTTTTTTTGTGTTAAACTCATTATTAAATGGTCATATTTTATTTAAAAATGATTTCTTATAAAAGTTTAAATAAAACACGAGCATAATTGAAATAAAAAACTTATTTAATTTTATTTGAAATATATACGTCATCGTTGTATGCAAATGCGTTATTGGTTCAAAAACAATCACGTTTTTTTAAAATTAAATACTTTTTTGCATAAATCTAATACTTTTTTCCGTACTATTGCAATACTTAGTATAATAGTAATTTTTAAAAATACTTCCGTATGAAAAGACTTTTCGACGATTTCGGGATTGTTGAAAATAGTTTGAAAAATCTCAAGAGTTTTCAGCAGTCGGAATCTCATAGAACATATTAACCCAGGTTTTCAACAAAGGTTTTCAACTGTTTTTTCAGAGAATATTTTTCTAAAAATATAAATTTTTTACAGAGTATTTAAAAATAACCACAACAGAAACAAACTTAAAGTTGTTTGTTGTGGAAACTTTGATAGGCGTTTTAACATTTATCATTAACTTGTTCGGGGAAAACGATGGCCCATTCAGCAGAAAATTTGCTACGTAGCTGTTCCACAACTTTCGCGCTGAATGGTATGCATCATAATGCGCTTAAAAAACATGTTCCCGAGCGGTCGCCATCTAAGGTATCGAAAAAATTGTATGCTACTTTGGTGGAGCTGCTTATGCTCTTTTCATTTTGACAGCTAAAAAAACATGGCTGCAAATTGTTAATTGTTGCTGAAGCTGTGCTGTGAAGTGAAAATAGATAATTATTAATTATTAGAAGATTATTCTATCATTCTGCAATAAAGCTGTTAATTAATGATTTCTTGTGTGAAACGAATGCACAATAGTATAAACAAATTTTAGATGTTAAAAAAATAACGAATGGCGAACAGCTGTTTGCCGTTTAACGTTTCGCAAAAAAACCCATTCAGCAGAAAGTATCACTTTATGCTACTTTGCTACCTGAGCACTTTTTCAAAGTTGATGCTAAGATGTTGAAAATTTTTTTTGGCTGAATCATGGAACTGATATCACTTCCTGTTCCTCAATTGTATTAATTTTTGTTATTTGAGGGGGGCTTAAGTGGAAAAGAAATTTTAGGGCTTTCCCTTATGAGGATCATTTAAAACTTTTAAAAATGCAATCTTTTATTGAGCGAAGGAATCTGCTGATATTTTCTATTTAAACTAACTTTTAACCGATGATTCAATTCTACAGAACTCATAGCTCTTATAAATTTTTACACTTATCGTGGAAGCAGTAAAAACGCTAACAATATAATTTACTTACCTTTTAGTAGAACAAATTATCTGGCTACTGCTTCTTTGAACCACATAAGTACCTTTGTTAACAACTGCAGCTTTTTTAATGTTAATTTATTGAAAGGTTAACTCAAAAGTAAATTGAAAACTAATGTATGATTAGATCTTTGTAAACGAATCGTTATTCGTTATGTCTTGTGTTATCCCTGAGCCTAATCCATATTATGGTGGGTAAATTTTTCTTACTTTTGATTGTTTTGGATCACTTTCATCAATATAGTTGAGATAGTTTCATAATATTTGGGTTGGTTCTGAAAATGATCTAACGCGGAGAAAGTGCGCAAAAGCTGAACTCTATTGTTATAGCATGTTTCATATGTATTTTCAATTAGTGGTTCATTTATGTTAAATTTAGTGTTCTTCAAAAAACATATGTAAATATGTCCAGATACATTCTTAAACACGACCTAAATTTTTTTTTTTAAATTGAGTCAAATTCAAAAGTTTATGAAATTTGCCGGCAATCAGATTGTTGACCTTTTATTTAAAAAAATAGACCATTTTTTACTCTTAATCTTAAAGTAAAGTTAGGAACAAAAATATAATTACATCCAAAAGGTGTTTACTCCCAAAGAATCGATTTTATATATAGCACGTAGTATGAAAATTATATAGGGAGAGAAAACGAGCGTTAGTAAAATACTCAAGAGTTACGTTTTTCTATTCAGCAATATGTGTGAGACAAACCAATGAGATGAGACAGACCAACAATTTGTGTGAGACAAACCAATGAGAAAATACATTGCAGAGAAATCAGAGTCCATTGCACTCTTATGTGACTGGTCCAGTGACAGCTCCAATTTTATCTATCACTGGAACTCGTCACGGAACAGGTCCTTTGTGCCTGTCACGGGACAGATTTAATTTAACTCAGCATGGGACCAATTGTATATGAATCTAGCGAAGAAAGATCTATAAATATTATGAAACAAGATAAGACAGATTAGATATCTGTTAATATTCAAAGTTAAAAAGAAAAAAAATGTGTATATGCTACAAAATAATTTTTTAACAAACTGATGGCCCTATCGAAAGTTTTTAACAAAAAAAAAGCGATAGTTTTTATTTGATATTTCCCGTCACTATAAAATTGACTCTACAAAAATTTATATATATCAAGAAAAGTAGTAATTAAATAAAAAAACAATATGTGTTAAGATGCGAAGTCTTTGAGATAAGTGGTATTCTATTAAAATAATATATCACGCAATTTGTACCAACATTTTTGGTTCTGAAACCAGCAAAAGAAACCTCAAAAGATTGATCAGAAAAAAACCGAAGAATCTTTAAAAGATCATTCTTTACAGGAGATTTCTTTGCAAACTGCAAGTATTCTAAACATATCCAATATTTCTGATTAGGAAAACGTCACAGAAAATTGCACTGCTTTGCAAGGATACAATGTTGCCATGGCTCAATCAAATATAAAAAAGATATCTAGAGATGCATCCGAAATAAGCCAACTAAAAACAGTTTTGATGAGTTATTTCACTTCCATAAAGAGTTAGGTTAGGATTTGGAATTGAATGGAATAACATTGCTTCTTAACCCATTAACAGCCAAATGAAAAGTCCAAAAAATGTTTATTTTACAATAGAAAACAAACTAAAATAGCAAAAAAAATGTTTTTTTTATTTTTTTTTTAAGAAAACATGTTTAAAAAAAATATGAGAAACAAATGGAATTTGTTTACCCGCTTTACAATTGACAATTAACAAATAAATGCTTCACTAATGCTTAACAATAAAGAAAACTTTAAAAGTTAAAAATATTTTGCTGTACTCAAATGAGTACAGTGGCGCTTATTGGGTTAATAGCGAAAAGACCATGTTAGTTGATGTTTCTTCAGGGGTTTATTGTTATTTGGGTATCGCAAACAACTTATAATCTTTCTTTCCATCTTAAGTATAATCTCTGAGCAAGTCGACTGAGAAACAGTGGTGGATGGGAACATTGATTGTCTTAAATTATTTAAAATTCAAGAGCTCAATTGTGATCAATATTACTATGAACTACTAGCGTCAGAATTATTTCACGCAGTTTTTAATGAATGTCCCTATTTTTGTGAACATAATTGTATACGAAAAAACAAAGTTATTAACTCGCAATAAAAAAACTTTTTTAACGTGCTGGAAAATAAGTTCATAATATCAACTATCAAAACTCTTCCATTAATTTTGTGCCAATTCTAGCATGTTAAGACAATGTATTATTTGTTTTAATTATTCATTTTTGTTCAATGACATGCAATATTTTTGGTCATTTTGATTTATTAAAAAAACACTTTAATTTTTATTTCGAAGCACTTGCTTCCGTATTAATTTTCATAAATTTTTTTCTTAATTGATTTTGCCCATTAAGACTTATTAATGTGAAATATACTCTACGGAGAAAGAAGAGTCAATTGATCCTGAGTGACCTCTTCCGCAACAGGTTAAAGTATAATCTTTTTAAAATAAATATGTGCTTCAAGATATTCTACTTTGTTCTTTTCACATCTTTTTTCACAATTGTTCTGTAAGTTATTGGAAACTATTTGACTACTTGAGCTTAGGTGGGTAGGAGGTGTCAATTGCCTCCTGCCAAAATATTTTTTATCGGTACTTAGGTAAAGGCAAAGGTATCTTCCAAGTGTGAATAAACTCCTGCCGAAATAATTTTAGACCGATTCTTAGGCAAGTTCAAAGGTATATCTACCTGATTTAAATTGTTGAAAACCGGTTGTATTTTCTGTAGGCGCGGGAAATAAATTTTTATTATAATGTATTTAAGCAATTAACGCCAGCACATATTTAATTACTACGCTAATATAAAAACCTTTTTAAGATATCAGACATTTTCATTTTTTTTTACATTTCTTCGTACAAATCATCCGTAACGCCAGTTAAGAAATGCCCGTATGTTTTTGTTCAACACTTTAAGATCGCACTAAGATAAGAAATTCTGTTGCCAGAATCGAAATCAGCGTTTATAAATCTACTTAAATCGACTACAATATACAAATAATTACATTTTTTAAGACTGTGGTATTTAGGGACATTTTGGAATTGGAAGATGATGTCATATGGATACCAAATTTTGTATAGAAGATTTTCTACCTTATAGTTATTAATTAAAACCTATTATTTTAAAGGATCTTCTGCAGCTGTATAACGAGATCATATCGTTATGAAAGTTAATATTAATTATTAGTTAATCGCTCCAATTTCAGTTCCATTCATACGAATTTCTTTTTAGAAAACGTTTAAAAAAAATGTCTATTTATTGGCTCAAAACCGGAGCAGAAAGATAAAGTCTTATCCTTTCAAAATGTTGTATCATTAATGTATGATACCACATCTATCGATCCCCTCCTGAGCCAGTTTGATACAATGGTACGTTTTTGTTCTCATATTAATCGCTTTGCACTATTGTACACACTCTATTGTTTATCCGTTATCATAAATTTTTAATAAGTCATTAGCATCCGGCATGTTTTCAGGTGAGATACAAAACTTTAGACCAGGAGTGCGCAAAAGGCCGCCCATGTGCGAAGAGCTCTCACACGCATTTGTTGACATGAAAACAAAAAAGCGCTCAGTAGCTATCCAGACTTCCAGCAAAGCTGGTTACGGTTGCTCGCTGCTTAAAATTTTTTTGTTTTTACGTAAATTATGCACTCAAAAAAAGAGAGATACAAACTGAACAAAGTTGAAAGGTTAGAAATGCCTTTTTATAGAAAAATATAATAAGTTTTTTGAAGCATATCTACCCATTTGGGAGAAATTATCGTATGTGACAAAAACCAAGCTTAAAACATAAAGTTTCATGAATGTATTCTAGTAAATTAATTTTTTTTTATTAAGGCTAAAGAACTGCTAAAATCCAAAAATAACTCTTAAAAATTTCAGCTCAACAACTTTTGTATAATAAGAATTAAAAATATTTGAATACATTTTATTTTCGGGTACAAAAATAAGAATTCAAAAATATAAGTCCCAACAAGAAATGAATCAAAGATAGTTTGTTGAGTTTAATTGTCAACTCTTTGGATCGCACACATAAAAAAAAAAACGGAGGAGCAAGCAACAGCAAACTACTAGCATGAAGTCTGCACGGCTAATGAAAGTTTTCTGCTTTCGTTTCGTTGTTGAACTCGTGCTTTTTTTTTAAGTGCAAACCTTAGAAGCTTTACAACACAAACATAAAAATGTTTATGTATATTAGAGTGTCCAAGGTTATAAGGGGGAGATTTGTTTTTTCGAATTGAGACACGCATACCTCTATATTTTTTCCATTGGACCCTAATAACTGAAATAACAAATATTATTGCTATCGGATAATGATAACCCGTGCCGACTTGATGTTAAATATTTAACATAAAAGTTAGTATCTTCCATACCAATGTTTAGACCAGGGATTTTAGAACTTAAGGTTTATTCAGTAAATAAAACTCTTTTTTACCTGTATCTTTTTTATATTATGTATTTATCATTAAAAGGACACTATTTATTAAATTGTCTTTTCAAGGTTTGCTTGTTACAGTCAGGATACACTTGTATGTGTTCTTTCACACAACGTAATAAAAATTGCTTTTGATCCTCTTCAGCAGTGATTAAGCCATGAAAGTCTTGCATTAACTTAACCGTTCTTTCAGCTGTATCGTTAACAACTCTTAGCGACAAAACCGTTGTTTTAGTGTGTTGAAATGAATCATTACTTGACCATGAAGTAGGACACACTTTGAGAAAACTGTCATCAATTTTGAGTCAATTGAACAACAATTTGCTTTTGACTCTAACAAAGTTATCGATGTTTTTCTTTGAAATTGAAAAAGAGAGAACAGTTTTGGTATATAAAAAACTTAATAAAAAAACCGTAAACTGAGTGAGAGACTTACTGTAAAGTGAGCCACAAAATGCTTCTTTTGATGGAATGTTGCGTTTACTGTGGTTTGATGGTTTTTCTTTTGCTAAGCTAGCAACCATTTTTACTTTTGTTTCTTGGTCTACATCGTCGTCAAATAAAGACAAGACAGACACTTCTGGTCCAGTTAGCCTCGCATGGCATAGCAGTGCATGGCTTAACAAGCGTCACATCGAAATCTGTTTAATAGGATTTGTGTGTATCTGATTATGCACAACATGGCAACGCATGGCAATGCTCAGATAAAAACAGAAATGCATCTCTGACTACATAGATAAACATGGAAGATCTATTTCATTTTAATATCTGTGTATTCTTCTATGTATTTGACATTTTGGCAAAACAGATGTGAAGTTGTAAAATTGTTTGATCAAGTGCGGTTAATTTATTAAAATAAAATCATTGTATTCTTCTTTTTTATTGTTTTATTTTGACCACGTGACTATGCTTTGCATAATCACCATTTATTTAGCTGTGTGCTAGCTGCTTATCTGCGTTGCATGCGCTGCTGTGCCATGCGAGGCTAACTGGACCATTCATCTATCAAATACCATAAATGCATGCAGAACTTCTGCAAAGCTGCTTTCGAGATGGTTTTTTCGATTGTTTTATAAGCCTTAATGGCCTTCAAAAAACACAAATCTTGGTAAGGTGCTTTTACCGCTAAAGTGCATTGCTGCCAGTGTTTGACGTAGGATGTCACAATGAACAGGCAAACGTCTAAGAGAACTGCCTTATCCTTGTTTAAAATACTGAGTTGAGAGCTAAGTAATAATATTTCGGCTTAGGGCCGAATCTTAAATTTTTGCTGTATATATCCGCCAAGAAATATTATTGAACGCTCTTTTAACTCTCGATAGTCACCTCTAGGAATTTCTTTTGTCAATTCAATTCGGTGAAATTGTAGTAGTTTGTCAATATCTGAAAAATTCAAGTAAGAGAATTTTTTTGTATAACTTTGTATTTTTTTTTTGGATCGACATTTTTCCAGTTTTCTCGGAATTTTTCAAAAATGGAATGTTAGGGCTTGTAGTTATTTGTTATTTTTGTTATTTATTTATTTATTTATTTTTTTATTTCATATAGCATTAGAACAAATAAGAACTAAGTTCTTTTACCGTACAATTTGGCTAGAAGAGTTGTCCAATTTTGGCACAGCGAGTAGTTGTTCTTTATTACCATATGAAATAACTATTGGTAGGCCTTCTTCTTTGTATTTTCGTGCATCTAAAGCTGGCAACAGTTTTCCATTCCAATGGACAGTTAGTGTCCGGTACCTCGTTTTGGAAATCGACTTTTATAGCTTCTGCGCGCTCTTTTCGTTTTTCCGTACGAATTCTTTGAATAGAGGTCTTGCTGGCTGAAAATTCGTCCGTGTTATGTCAAGTGCCTCAATCGTTGCTTCAATAATAAACGCAGAATTTCTTGTACTTAAGTGACACCTATCTAATGCTGCCACTAATTTTGCAGCAACGAAATTTTTCCTCGTAGAAGTTCTATTAGTATTGGACTGTGTGCTCTGAGTTGGTAAGGGCATATTTTCTTGTAAATCAATTATATCCGAGTTAGAAGACGAATTTTCTTGCAGTGGTTGAAAAAATGAGGTCGAAGGAGTTAAGAACGATAAATATTTTGCACGCCGGTTTTCTTCCTCAATGTTTCTAAGGCGCGTGTTTTCCCCTCTTTCGGTCAGTTTTTTGTCCACTCCAGCTAAATGACCAGAGGGCGGATTCTGAAAAACGCTAAAGCTAAATCTCTGCCGCTAAAGCTAAATTAATAGTTTTTAGCGATATTGCTATTCTGAAAAACTCCATCGCTTATTTTCATGCTAAAAATTTAGAGACTGAACGAGCTTTTAACGAAGAAAAAAATTAAAGCTGTCATAGCTAAATTTTTAGCGATTGCTGCGATTCTAAACTTTTTTTAGCGATTTACAGAAACTCTCATTTTATTTTTAGCTATAATTTTAGAGTCCAATATTTTGTTGCCGCTAAATTAAAAATTAAAAGATTTTTCAATTACAATCGTAATTTTTGATATATATATTAAGAAAAATTAATGCATTGTCTCTTTTGAATGTTTTCAAAGAATAATATACCAATTTAAAGCACTTTTCCGAAAACTTGCTGTTTGTATTTATCAGTTGTTTTAATATTAGGGGTATTCACGTGTCAGTGCATTTGCCTGTGCAGTTGAGGACTTGTGCAGTTGAGCAGTTAGGTTTTCGTGAACAAACCACTAACAGTTTTTCAAAGCTGTCAAATTTTTCAATACACACAAGTGCACAACTGCTCAAATCTTCAAGTTTTAGGCTGCAGTAAAAGCACTTGTGCAGATTTTTGACGCACGTATATTTTGATTTTGTAAAGTGCAGAAGTCCTCAACTGCACTGGCAAGTACACTGAATCGTGAATACCCCTATTGTTATCATATAACATACTTTTAGAAAAAGGTTATCTCTTAAAACTTTATAAAAATTTATTAAATGAATTAGTAGTTTGCAAATAAGCTAAAATTGTTGTGACACACTCTTATGTGATAATTCTGTATCACGAAGAAGCACACCAACGATAAGAAAGACACTTGAAGCAAAACAATTCTATATAGAAGAAAGTATTGCTTCTTGTGTCTTTCTTATCATTGGTATGCTTCTACGTTATACGGAATAATGCAGTTAGTTTGCAATTAAGTCATTAATTGACAAGAAATTTTGCACCTAATTTTTAATATGTAAAATGTACTCTGAGTGCAAAATTTTGAATAATTGAATGAAACCTAAGCCTCCAATAAGCCACGACTGTTTTGGTATTTAAAGTTGAACCAGTCAAAATAAATCTTTACTAGTTTTTACATAGTTTTATTCTATGACAACACGAGAATATTTAATGAAAAATCATAAAGTACTCGTGTAAATATACTTAAAAAATTAACTACAAATTTTTAAGTATGTTAACTTAAGTTTATTTAAAATTTTTTCAAATTACTGAATGTTTTTATTTTGCACTTTTTATTTAGATATTGGTGCAGTTAGTAAACCATTTTAAAAATAAGAAACAAGCTTATTTTAATTATTACATTAATTTAATTACGGTTCGAAAGAAACTTTAAAAAGTTTTCGAAAACTTTTCACTCGGATGATGAATTTTTGACAGTCGGAAGAAGAATTTTTATATCAGTGAGGTGAGTTTTATTGTCAAAACTTCATGTAGCCCCGGGGACTAATAGAAATTTTGACAACCGGCACAAAAATTTTTGAGTGAAGCAAAAGGGTTGTGCTTTACCCTTACAAAATTGTTAGTATCAGTGTTTTGTTGTGTATTTTTTTCTGAAAAAAGTAGTTTTATTTATGTTTCTGTATAAAAAATTGGATTGTGCTATGCTTTTAATATTTAGAAAATATTTATTTTTAGGCTAAAAATGCAGGCTTGAGGAGCAATTAAAATGCATGGAGAGACTTCAGTCGTCTTTAATTTATTTTAGCGTCAATAAAAATTACTACAATTATTTTTTAAGAATTTTATAACTAGGCCAGTCTTAGGAGCTAAAGAGTTTAAAATAAATATTTATGTTAAATTTGGAAGTTCATTACTTCTGATATACGCAGTGTATTAAGTTTTTTCTTTACTGCATTCAACTTGCAAAACTAATACATTGAATATACGTGTTCAAGATTGTTTTATGGTTAGCTGCTTGATCGACTGAACATAAGTCAATATTTTTTTTCGTATTACAGTCGATTGAGCTCAAAATTTGGCAGTAAGTGTATTTCGGGTATGGCAACCTTTAGGTATAGTGCGATTTTTATCCTCGCGTATAGTTTAGGTTAAGGATTTTTAGGTCCAGTTGACAAGAAAACTTTAACACTGATACTTTTTTTACTACAGTATATTTTATAAGTGGAGTAAAATTTAAACATATAATTTTAAAACATGTTTTCAATATATTCCATTTCTAAGCTAATTAGATAAAATGCATACGACAAAATAATCATGAATAAAAATTTTAATTTTTTTACAAATATGAATTAAGATTGTGAGCTTTAGATCAAGTGAGTTTTCAAGAAGGCAACAACAACAACAACAACTCTGTATAGAGTCAATCACTTAGCTGACTAGACAGTCTGTTTCGGAAATCGCTACATATTCCTCATCAGTAGTCTTTGAGTGATTAAGCTGTGATCAACTCACTGTTTTAAACTAGCATATGAATGTGTAGATCCTCTAATTCATTCTCATGAATTGTATGGCTACTAATCATATGACACTTCAAAGCAGTAAGCCATTTTAGATCACCGCCTTAACTCTATCAAGGGTTGCCATCTGTTCTAGTTGCTTCTTCATTTATTTCAATATTCATTGGTGTTCGATTGTTTGTCGAAATGCACCATAGAAATGAAACGAGTTTTTGCTTCGCCAGAAGCTAGTGTTCTAACTGAAAGGTGGCTATTTTCACAACCAAATGTTCAATTACACATGACTTTGACCGAAAAATCGATCAATTATTAGATTATTTAATTAATTTGACATTAATTAAACTTATTTGGCCGTGCTCTGCCATAGTTAAGTTAATTAGTTTTTATGATCTATTGAATAATTACATGAATTAAGATTGTGAGCTTTAGATCAAGTGAGTTTTCAAGAAGGCAACAACAACAACAACAACTCTGTATAGAGTCAATCACTTAGCTGACTAGACAGTCTGTTTCGGAAATCGCTACATATTCCTCATCAGTAGTCTTTGAGTGATTAAGCTGTGATCAACTCACTGTTTTAAACTAGCATATGAATGTGTAGATCCTCTAATTCATTCTCATGAATTGTATGGCTACTAATCATATGACACTTCAAAGCAGTAAGCCATTTTAGATCACCGCCTTTCGACAAACAATCGAACACCAATGAATATTGAAATAAATGAAGAAGCAACTAGAACAGATGGCAACCCTTGATAGAGTTAAGGCGGTGATCTAAAATGGCTTACTGCTTTGAAGTGTCATATGATTAGTAGCCATACAATTCATGAGAATGAATTAGAGGATCTACACATTCATATGCTAGTTTAAAACAGTGAGTTGATCACAGCTTAATCACTCAAAGACTACTGATGAGGAATATGTAGCGATTTCCGAAACAGACTGTCTAGTCAGCTAAGTGATTGACTCTATACAGAGTTGTTGTTGTTGTTGTTGCCTTCTTGAAAACTCACTTGATCTAAAGCTCACAATCTTAATTCATGTAATTATTCAATAGATCATAAAAACTAATTAACTTAACTATGGCAGAGCACGGCCAAATAAGTTTAATTAATGTCAAATTAATTAAATAATCTAATAATTGATCGATTTTTCGGTCAAAGTCATGTGTAATTGAACATTTGGTTGTGAAAATAGCCACCTTTCAGTTAGAACACTAGCTTCTGGCGAAGCAAAAACTCGTTTCATTTCTATGGTGCATTTCGACAAACAATCGAACACCAATGAATATTGAAATAAATGAAGAAGCAACTAGAACAGATGGCAACCCTTGATAGAGTTAAGGCGGTGATCTAAAATGGCTTACTGCTTTGAAGTGTCATATGATTAGTAGCCATACAATTCATGAGAATGAATTAGAGGATCTACACATTCATATGCTAGTTTAAAACAGTGAGTTGATCACAGCTTAATCACTCAAAGACTACTGATGAGGAATATGTAGCGATTTCCGAAACAGACTGTCTAGTCAGCTAAGTGATTGACTCTATACAGAGTTGTTGTTGTTGTTGTTGCCTTCTTGAAAACTCACTTGATCTAAAGCTCACAATCTTAATTCATGTAATTATTCAATAGATCATAAAAACTAATTAACTTAACTATGGCAGAGCACGGCCAAATAAGTTTAATTAATGTCAAATTAATTAAATAATCTAATAATTGATCGATTTTTCGGTCAAAGTCATGTGTAATTGAACATTTGGTTGTGAAAATAGCCACCTTTCA
Source organism: Dichetophora obliterata (assembly GCA_963920525.1). Taxonomy (NCBI): domain Eukaryota; kingdom Metazoa; phylum Arthropoda; class Insecta; order Diptera; family Sciomyzidae; genus Dichetophora; species Dichetophora obliterata. The sequence goes on from OY986435.1 coordinate 203,549,819, forward strand.
GTTAGAACACTAGCTTCTGGCGAAGCAAAAACTCGTTTCATTTCTATGGTGCATTTCGACAAACAATCGAACACCAATGAATATTGAAATAAATGAAGAAGCAACTAGAACAGATGGCAACCCTTGATAGAGTTAAGGCGGTGATCTAAAATGGCTTACTGCTTTGAAGTGTCATATGATTAGTAGCCATACAATTCATGAGAATGAATTAGAGGATCTACACATTCATATGCTAGTTTAAAACAGTGAGTTGATCACAGCTTAATCACTCAAAGACTACTGATGAGGAATATGTAGCGATTTCCGAAACAGACTGTCTAGTCAGCTAAGTGATTGACTCTATACAGAGTTGTTGTTGTTGTTGTTGCCTTCTTGAAAACTCACTTGATCTAAAGCTCACAATCTTAATTTATGTAATTATTCAATAGATCATAAAAACTAATTAACTTAACTATGGCAGAGCACGGCCAAATAAGTTTAATTAATGTCAAATTAATTAAATAATCTAATAATTGATCGATTTTTCGGTCAAAGTCATGTGTAATTGAACATTTGGTTGTGAAAATAGCCACCTTTCAGTTAGAACACTAGCTTCTGGCGAAGCAAAAACTCGTTTCATTTCTATGGTGCATTTCGACAAACAATCGAACACCAATGAATATTGAAATAAATGAAGAAGCAACTAGAACAGATGGCAACCCTTGATAGAGTTAAGGCGGTGATCTAAAATGGCTTACTGCTTTGAAGTGTCATATGATTAGTAGCCATACAATTCATGAGAATGAATTAGAGGATCTACACATTCATATGCTAGTTTAAAACAGTGAGTTGATCACAGCTTAATCACTCAAAGACTACTGATGAGGAATATGTAGCGATTTCCGAAACAGACTGTCTAGTCAGCTAAGTGATTGACTCTATACAGAGTTGTTGTTGTTGTTGTTGCCTTCTTGAAAACTCACTTGATCTAAAGCTCACAATCTTAATTCATGTAATTATTCAATAGATCATAAAAACTAATTAACTTTTTTACAAATTTTTAATGTTAACACAAGTTTTGGTTTTATAAGTTATCTTACTGAAAACAGTTACATTCCTTGTAGCTCATAATATTATTTTGAATACAAAAATAATTTGTAGTAGAAGTGGCAGTCAAATGCGACTTAAAAACTCGTTCATTCGCTGAGAAGACGTCCAAATTTCTGGATAACATTTTCAGGTTTCATTTGCCATAGCAAAAAATGACAATTTAAACCAAATGGCACACAGCCATAACCAAATCAATTGTTTGACATAAGAATCGCTAAAACAACGCTTCCTGTGGCGAGTAGTAGAAGCAACATTTTTAGCTAGGCGATTTGAAACTCAGAATCGCATTTTAGCGAAATCGCTAAGGAATTGAACGAAGCATTTTTTTTTAGCATTTAAGCGATAGAGATTTAGCTTTAGCTAGGCGATTTTCAGAATCCGGCCTCAGGTCGGCCTGCCTATCTTTGGCGCTGCAAAAAAATCCTATTTTCATTTATCTGTCTTAATTGAAGCGCATCGGCATGTGCAATGTCAAACAAATTGTTTAAGTTTGTAAAAAACTCTTTTTGACGTTGCTCATACGCGTCTTGTGTTTTCTTTGCATTTTTTTGCAAATCTCTCCAAGTTTGGCATAAGCTAACTAGTTTCTTAACACAGTTAGGTAAAGATTAAGTCAGTATAAGTGCCTTTTCCCCAATAAATAATGCACTCACGCATAGTAAGATTTGCGATTTTATTTACACTTAAATTCACTTCACGAATATTATAGAACAGAACTGCCAGTACTTGTCCATTAGAAGGAAGTTTTGAATCGGTTATTTGATGTTTTACGTCCCCAATAAGAAATATACACTTTTAAGAACTACGTAAATCCACTGACATGTTGACTGATTGAAAACAACGCGTTAACTTCCAAAATATAAAACAACTTACAATCACATCGACTACTTGTTCGTACAAACAGACATCTAGTAATATTGGCCTTAGCCAGAAAATATTGACATGTTTCGATGCAAGTCGGCACAGGTTGCCGTGGTCCTACGTACACAAAAATTGATTTACAATTGTTTTGACATCATACAAATAAATTCAGAGGGTATGCGTTAAAAAAAATTGGCTTCAATTTTTTTGGGACACCCTAATGTATATGTGTGCGCACCCCCGCTTTAGACCGATTTGCAGACTCGCCACTTTACCTAAATTGTTTGAGAAAATAACAAACGAAAAATTTTTAACTCCGTACCAGCATGGTTTTTTGAGTGGAAAATCTAAAGTCTCCTACCATTTTTTTTTTCTCAAACTTAAAGTTTTGTAATATGGAGAACCATTTGAAGACGAAAGTCATTTTCACCGACTGTGCAAAATGCTTGTGACAAAGGCAATCATAATAATCTGGTAGCAAAGCTCTCCTCAATTGGTTTCCATTTAAAATTGCTCAGTTGGATCAGATCCTACTTAGAAACTAGACTCCATTTGATCAAACGATGCAACATCCAGCCCAATCAAGGTCACTTAAGGCGTCCCACAGGAATGCCATCTAGAATCGTTGTCACTATTTATCGATGAACTCCCCCTTGTATTGAAACATTCTAAATGCCTTATTTTTGCTAACGGTCTTAAACTGTTTCGTCTAATCAGATCTAACAGATTAAATGCCAATTTCTTCAAGATGATTTAAACTCAATCTCCACCTGGTGCAAAGAAAATGACTTGCCACTTAACATCTCTAAATGGAAAGTTGGATACTACACCATTGATTGATCTACGAAAAAAGATCATCATTCTGGAAAGAAATCATTCTGGATCCCTAACTTAATTCTAGAGATCATATGGCTTTTATTGTAAACAAGGCTAATTCGATGCTTGGGTTTTTAATAAGAAACAGCTTGGAATTTAATTCCTTAAATATTGCTCTTTAATATGGAACTCATCATCATTCTTACACTCAGAAACAATTCAAAGAGTGCAAAGAAAATCCATATAAAACTAGATGCGCCCTGATTGATTTGAGTACTCTGCAATGCAGAAGAACAGCTTCTTCAATCATATTTGTTAAAAATCTTATCTACAACGAAATAAAATGACCGGAACTACTAAACGTGCTTGACTTCGATACATCTGCAAGATCCCTCTGTAGTCAGTTCCTTTTCCATTAAACGTACCATAGAATCTAACTTATGCATATCATGAACTCTTATCACACAGTACTAGTGAAATAAGCAAAGTCCTTCCCTACATCGATATATTTACATTCTCTTCTCGTGAGCATTTTAAAAACAAACTCAATACCCTGCTCAAAGGCTCTGATGTCTGGAAATACTTCTACCTTTCCTATCAATGAACTGTCGATTAATCTTATAAACAAAGCAATTTTGTTCTTTAAGTTATTTCTTATTCATCACCGTTCTGTTTACATAATTTATAAGTTCATTAGTTTTTTATTATACATATACTTTAAAAAATATTCGCTGAGTATCTAATAAAATTAATAAATTGTTTGATTAAATAAAGAACAAATAAAGTTAGGAGAATATCTGTGCAGTGTACAAAAAATCGACTGATTACATAGCAGTTACAAAATTAATTTGTGCTGGTAATACTGAAAAAGCTTTTTGTAAAAGTTTTGTAGCAATATGTTATAGTAGGAACTGGAAAAATAACAATATATTAGGAATCAAAATGATTCAAGTCAATTGTTTCAATGAAATTACATTAAAATATAGGAAAAAATGTTTCCTTTCAAAACTGTTACCATTTTTTAAAATTATTGCTGAAGAATAATTTTCATAGCGCATAATATTATATTTTTATAGCATTGATTTAACTGCCAAGAGCTCCAAAATAAAATTCAAAAATAGCATGCATCTTAATTGAACTAACCATTTGAAGCCTATTTGGTCCCAGTTAAACCATACAATTTATGATTCGAAAACATAACCTAACACTCAGTTATTTATTTGAAAAAAAAACCCAACAACTCAATTACAATCAAGAAACAAAAAATGCTAATTTATTTTACTATTTTAAATTTAACGACATTTTAAGTGATCGTAAAAATAATACGTAATTTAAATGTTTTGAAATCTTTTTAATTTTTATGGCGTTAAATAACTCATCGTGGGTCAATTTCATGTTATGTTAGGTCTTAATCTTGACTCGAAACAAAATAAAAACCGTTTGAAATACTTGACGACATTTTAACAACCAAATCAAAGAGTGCTCGTAAAAAGTAAAAAAAAAAACCCAACTCGTTCCCGAAATATTCTATCAAGGCTTGCATGCTTCATACAACAATTGAATGCCTATAAATTTCATGTTCACAGCGCATAAAAAACACCTAAAGTCAGCAACACAATCTTATCAACAAGTTTCATTTTCATTTTCGTCTCTATTTTTTATTGCATTCTTGTGTTTTTTTTTTTATTTTCATTTAAGCTTCGATTTTTACGACCAACAAATTGTACAGCAAATTACAACGATAAATGAAAAATTATGACAGCCCAAAATGTCGGGCATGGGTCTGAGCCACAAAAGCCGTTTGCCGGCAAAGACACCGCATAACAGCGCGGAGCGGCACAGACCAGACATGGAGATAGGCTGGCTCATCAGGTTTGTCGCTCGTAAAGTCATCTGAAGCGTCAATTTGACATTAAGTAAGTGTCATTCGGTTGGTTGTTGGTTTTCGCTCTATCTTGGTAGGTTTTTTCTGCTTCCGCTGCTGCTAGCTGAGTTGTCCCATAGAAGTGACTCTAGTAACAGCTAGCTTCAAATTGATTTGAGGATTTGAGTGCAGATTGAGTCATTGCCACTGATTTTGGTTTTTCCCAGTTTCTCACTTAGAAAGTCGTAAAATTACGTTAGAATTATATAAATAATTTTACGACTTTTCCCTTGTTCACTCCTTCACTCGCAGGAGATGATTGGTGGAGAGGAGAGTAGAAAGTGGAGTAGTAGAATGATAAGAAACATGAATTTTTTGCTCGTAGACCAGGAAAGCAGCGCACAGTGTGATTTTATTTAATTTAAGAAAGAAAAAAGTTTAAAAAATTTAAAAAAAAAACACGTAGAAGTCAAACTTATATATGAGGATTCTTTAAAATTTCGTCAAAATTGGAACACCTAAATTGTTTGCCAACTTCCAACAAGTAAACTGAAAAAAGTTTTTATATATTCTTTTACTGCAATTTTATAATTGTAAATTTTATAAAAAACGAATGCAACAAATACAATGAAAAAATACAAAATTAATACGAAAAGCTGATTTTTTGCAAGTATGAAAATACCCCCAAAAATCGTAAGCGTAAGCGCCTGTTTTTTTATCATTTTCTGTGTAACTACTTTACAAATAAATAATATTATTTCTCGTAGACCTATTTACGTATTTCGCAGAGCTGTAAGAGAATGCATTCAATTTGATTTTTTTTTCACAACAAAGTGAATCAGTGAATAACGAAATAAGAATGCATTCAATGAATGCAAAATTGATTTATAAATTAAGTTTTTAATTCCATTAATTTTAAAGAAAAATTATAAATTATTTATTTCAACTATTCCTTTTCATTATTCAGAATAATGAATAAATTTTTTTTATTTATTTGAATGCTACTCGCAAAGAATGTCAGAATTTACAATTATTCCTTTTTTATTCGTTATTCATTTCTTAAAAATAAATAAATAAACTGGCCATTTCAGCCCTTGGAAGGACTTTGACCTAGCTTCTATTGATCAATTGTGTTGTGCGTGTTATTAAATGTTTGATCACAAATGATCGAGAACTGCACCTACGTGTTTTATGCCGACTCCGAACGGCTTATGTTCTCAAGAAGCTTTACATGGCAATTTATTACTCTCTGAGGTTTGCCATTGTCTGCAGAGAGGTGACGACCGAACAGAAAAATTAATTCAATTGAAAAAACTTTTCTGTCTGAGCTGGAATTGAACCCGGGCTACCGCGGTTCTTTAGCTTAGGGGCCACGCACTCTACCCACTAGGCTACGGCCGTCACAATTCATTCATTTCTTACTCGTTACTAATTTTTTTGCAATATTAATTTGGTATTCATTTTTTATTCATTATTAATTTTTTATAAATTCTAGTCCTAAGCCATAAATAAAAAATTAACAACAAATGAATAATGAATAAGAAATGAATAATGAATAAAAAATTAATAATGAATAAAAAATACTGAATAATAAATTATTTATTTGTTATTCATTATTTATTTTTTTTTAAATTTTAGTCCTTAGCCATAAATAAAAAATTAACAACAAATGAATAATAAATAAGAAATGAATTATGAATAAAAAATTAATAATGAATAAAAATTACTGAATAATAAATTAATAATATGAATAAAAAATGAATAATGAATAACGAATGAGTAATAAATAAAAAATTAATATTGAATAAAGACAGAATAATTGAAAATTCTGAGATTCGTTGTGCAATGCATTCATTGTGAATATCATTCAAATGAATAAAAAATCATTAAATTTTCTAAATAACGAATATGAATAATTGAAGTGAATAATTAATAATTTTTTTTTTAAAATGAATGTGAATTAAAAATTTTATTTATAAATCAATTTTGCATTCATTGAATGCATTCTTATGTCGTTATTCAGTTGTACTTAAAATTCTGAATAGGAATGCCAATTATACAGCTCTGGTATTTTGACGCATAGATTTCAAAAATGGCAACCGTTTTCCGCACCCAAAAACCGTTTATGGAAAATACAAAAAAAAATGTTTACACATTTTTCCATATTTTGAAGAAATCTTCAATGTTCTCTATCTTCTGTTTCGTATTCTCTATCTCAACACATTATGAAGACTTGTCTTAAAAACAGAATTTTTTAGCAACTATAAATAATAATGGTATTCCCTTAAAAGTTTAAATTTCCCATTTCGTAAACATATAAGCTTCAGAGCTCTTGTTAAGGGAATGCACTCTTTGTCATTCTGTTTAATTTTCCTTGCACATGTCAATAACAGCTGATGTTATGAATTGAACAATATAAAATTTAAGAATTTATGATGCCTAAGCAAAGTGAAGAGAAAAAATTAATTGAATATTTAAAACAATATGCATTTTAGCAGTTATTAATTGAGTATATAATAGAATCGTTTCAAGTTTGACAGCTGATAGTTTAAGCAAATATGTTTACAAAATTTACGCACAGAAATTGTAGCTTAAACCTTGTAAAAAATGTCCCATACAAAATTTGCTTAAAATTCCCCAATTGTTTAAAGTTAAGGAGTTTAAGTGGTTTAAGCAGTTTAAGAAGCGTTAAGGGAATACCATTAATAATAATTGTATAACTTTTCTAATATCGGAAAAAAATGCTGAAGTTATTCAGAAATAATGAAAAAAGGTGTTTGATTTTGGGAAAATCTTACATGTATTTCTGCCTAAAATTTGAGAATGAATATAAAACTTACAATAAAGTTTGTGCGAATTTGTTAATAGGTATTGCTAAGAAAGGTAGTGCTATATGCGGTGTAAGGGAAAATTCATTAGTAAAATCCTTAAATTAAAATTATTGGAACATTGTATAGCCCAAAACTGCTTATTTTAAATCATGATTTTAAAAAATTATAAATCTTTTCAAAACTTTTTATTCGAGTTAAATATAACAAAATAAAAATTTTGTTTTATATGAAACGAAAATAGATTCCTGAGGGCATATATTATCGGGATAAAGTATATCTATGCTTTTATATAAAAGGAGACTCACGAAATTTGAAGCCAGACAAGCTCGGCTTCAAACCGCTGAACCGATTATTTTTTGATAATGCTTTATATTAGTTATTTGATTACAATTTTATAATTTTGATAATTCTTTGATTATTCCATTCCTATGATAATTTCCAGTGTTATGGGTTACTAAGTTTTTTGAAATGTCGTATGTTTTGAAGGTAGCTGCCAAAATTCAGTTATAAGCATACATTATGTTTTGTAGCCTTGCCAGCTAATTTTCCCGACTATCTATACGATCTTTCTATCTCTACTATTACAAGCGTTGTGACACTGAACAATCATGCGAAAACCACTGAACTGATTTAGACGATATTTTATTTTATTTATTATTTTATTCAACATATTAGTTCAATAAGAACAAGTTCTTTCACTATACACAGCAATAATCTTAAAAGTAAAGTATTACAAATGACATTGTTTTTAAATTTAAATTTGACATAAAGTTTGATATAAGTTTTTAAATGTAGAATAAATATTACTGTATAATTCAGCTTACATTATAATAAGTAAGATTAACAGGAAGTGTAGAAGACATTTTAAAATAAAATATATGAAATAAAAGTAAAATAGAAAAAAGGAACGAAGAGGAAAGAGCTGAAGTTAAGAAAGAGAGAAAGTTTAAATATATGAAGAAATAATGTAAAAAAATTAAAAATAGCTTGCCTAAAACTCCCAATTCTATTTATTGATTTTAAGTGATTAGGTAAGGTATTCCATAATCTACTGGCGTTAATGAAGAAGAGTCTAGTAGAGTTTAGAAATTTAAAATTCGGTACTATTTTAAATACCGTATGGCAAAACTGTAGTTTATCCAAAAGGTACCGTGGAGTTTTCGAACGAATTAGCTTATAGAGAAAAATACAGTTTCTGGCGTTAATATAACTTATAATGCTGCAGCCGAGAAAAGCATTCTTAAACTGCGGAAGATGATCAAATTTTCGAATTCCGTAAATATACCTAGTTGTGTGGTTGAATGCTACTTGTGACTTATGTTCAGAGATGAATCTAATATGCAATACACATGTTCCGAATAGGTATTACAAGCTTACTCCTGTTTCTATGGGTGTAAAATCTTTAGACATCCTTACGTTTCTCAGAATGCTATATATTTTACGTATTACGCTATTCACATGATCGGTTCATGTCATTGTTGAATTAATATGAAAACCAAGACTTACAACATTTGTGACCAGCTTAAGTTTTTTGCCCCCTATAAATAGATCTAGAATATTCTCCGGAAAGATTTTTGAGGCTGAGATCGGTAGAACATATGATTTATCCGCATTTAGCTGCAGACCATTATTAATGGCCCACTGGTGAATATGATTGAGATCTTCATTCAGCCTGACACTTAGATCTTCAAAGAGGCTTGTTCTACGTGAAAGATGCAACTGAATGTCATCCGCATAAGCATGCATAGAAGCATATCTGCAGGTTGTAAAAATGTCATTAATAAACCATGAAAACGGCAGAGGACCCAGAATAGATCCCTGGGGCACTCCACTGCTTACCAATTCAAATTGAGATTCAAATCCCCTATTCTTACTCTCTGCAACCTGTTGGGCAAGTAGCTTTCTAAAAGACTTACAGCATTATTACAAAACCCATACCAACACTTAAGTTTTTGACAAAGCAGAATGTGATTTACGCTATCAAACGCTTTGGAAAAATCAAGCATGCAGAGTAAAGTAACTAGGTCTTCATCATATGATTTCCTTATATCGATGGCTTAATTCCAAAGTATGCTAAGTCGACTTAGCATGTTTTCAAGGAGATTGTTTTTTTGAATTCGGATTGATGTAACTTGAGTCCTGTCAAAATCTCGAATTTATCGGACAAGTCTATTAAAAGTTATGCTCAAAATTGCACTTAGCCTACGACTAAAATTTTAAAAAACTTCCATTCCAAAAAGGGCTAAGTACAGTTAGCATTGTTTAGAAGGGAATTGCAAAATTTTGTTGAAATCTAAGTGAACATAGCATTCTTTAGAAGGGGAATTTATTTTTTTTTGCTTTCTAAGTCTACTTAGCATACTTATCATACATTTTTGAGTGTCGCTATGTGTACTTGGCATGTTATTCCCCGAATAAACAAAACCTGTTTGCACGTGTAAAGGCCGCTTTACATTATCCCACTGTGTGTTAACACATGTCAAAATTTTCATGTGTGATAGAAAGTGCGATGGTGTAAACAACGGAAAGCAATGTGTGTTCTGATTTTTTTGGCATGTCGTACCACATTTTATTTTTTGGTTTGTTTCTAATTTCATCACACATTCTATCCCACCAGAGATGCATTTTACCAGAAACTTACTTAAAATTTATTATTTAAGTGAGAACATTTTAAGCTCGTAATGTATTTCCAAATGGAATAACAGAAGGAAGCAGTTTACAGCTTATTGAACTTTGTAGGGGCTTTAAATTCATTAAAAACCGATTCATTAACCTAAATTTCACGTTTTAGTATAGTGTAAAGTATAAAAATGCGGTGCGACTCTGTGAGATAGTCTAAAAGCGAAAAATTAATTTCTTCATACAAAAATTAAAAATGACAGCATGATGAAATTCAATAATACTTTCTATCTCACATGTGGTAACACACAGTAGGACAATGTAAAGCGGCCTTAAGTAAACATAGAACAGTTTAGTTTGGAGAAATTCGTGAGTGTATGAAGTGTTCTTTGTTGTGAATTTTTATAAATCTAGTGATTTAGAGTTCTGCAACATTTGTGAAATTGACTTTAAATGAATCTAAAGGTATTGTCTTCTCATATCTAATGCTATAAAGTGTAATTAAACTGGCGTAAATGCAAAGTAATACCATGGAAATATTTTTATAGAAGCCGACATGGACGAATTTGTTTCAACTGTGTCGCCTGGAGTTTTAATTGATATTTTACCTGGAACATCAAGCAATGTAGATTATGACGAAAGTGACCATAGTTCTTTCGGTATGTAAAATGGTTTTTTTTTAATGCGAATTTAATTTTTTTTTAACTCGAATGAACATGAAAAGAAAATCATTCAATCTGACTTTAATCATCATTTATTTTGCAAGCAAAAATCTAGAGAGCTAAAAGATATTGACAAAAATGAAAGTCTTAACAACCCAACTGTTTCCACTATATGCTTCGATTTTCAGAAAATCCTTATGATATTATCATCCAAAACTTTTGTGGTAGCGGTTGTGCAGCTATGGCCAGCACGAAATTCAGACTGTAAAGGAGAAAATAAATTACTAATGCTTAAGTATTTTAAGATTTGATCAGCCATTATAGCTTCGCACACTTTAGAAAGCGAAGACAGAATACTTATTGGCCTGAAATCGTTGGTATCAGACGCTGACGATTTTTTGGCAACCGGTAGTACTTTTGCTATTTTCCAGGAGTGTGGGAAAGAAGACGTTGTAAAGAAGTGAATAATTATGTGCGTTAGAGATTGAAGTACGTATGGTAAAATAAGTTTAATAAACTTTATCGAAATACCATCCTCACCGACAGCATTTGATTTTATTTTCATTATGCACTTGCCAACGTCACTCTCACTCACAGCAGAAAATTAAAATGTTGGTTCAATCAGCATTTCGACAATTGTATTGTTTACAGGACTGCTATTGTATAGGTACCAAACGATTTGTTATTTCAACGAAATCGTGATAGGCTATAAATATTTTGCCACTCCTACTTTTGAAGTCTAAAATATGCTAAAAATGCTAAATATATTTCAGACGGTTTTGGTCGTACAAGACTAAAATTTAGAAATTTTATTTGTAAGGCTACTTTGGACAGTAGTACTAAAAATGGGTTTCCACGCCCCCTTTAATCGCCCTAAAGGCTAAACTGAAATGATTTGTTGTTTGACGTTTTCCTTTGTTTTTAGTGTGTACAGTATTTTTTTATACATTCTCCATTGAATGCTTTTGAAATAGTTTGCAATAAGTTTTAAGAACGTATCCAATCCCATGAAATGAAATTTGTTTTAAATGAGCTGAATTGCAGCAGAATTTTTATGGGAAATGGAATGACTTCGTTTCTTATTTAGCTGAATGTGCTGAAATGAGTCATTTGATCCAATGTTAACATAGAACAAGACTAAAATTTTGTAATGTAGTTTGTAATATTTGAAAATTTTGTCACAGAAATTTTTTTTTAAGCTGTAGAACATTGTAAAGAATATAATAACGCATAGTAACGAAAAAAAAACTTTACAAAAAAAAAAGAGGGGGTGGTAGCCTATGATTTTTATTGATAGAAACTGTTTATTGAATTTTGTGTCAAAATTAAGCAATTTTTTCAGTTAAATGATAGGTATGCACTAAAGAGTGGGGAAAATGGAAATTGAAAAAGAAATGGCAACAAAAATATTTTTTTTCCTTTTTTTTTGAGCAAAAGTTAGTATTTAAAGGTTTTGTGAAAACAATATAAAACCCTAAACTGGTGAAGTAACGGTTAATCTTTTCTCATTTTTCCAATTCACTTAATTGACCTTTCAGACAAAGGAAATTTGATGAATATAGATTTGATATAGCCGAGATGTTTGCTTGCAAATTAAAAAATAAATTGAAATATTTTATATCTGAAGGTGAATGTGCGATTCAAAACAAATATGAAAATACCCAATGTGAAAGTTAAAAAAAATTCATAAATTCATCATAAATAATAAATAAATAAATGAATATATAAAAAAATGTAAAAGTGTAACAAAATAAAGATTTTTAAAATCTTTGAAACGTTACGAAATTGTTACTGTTTTTGCAACAAAAAATTCAATTTATTTAATATTTACAAATTTATGCAGTACATTTATGACTACTTAGTTATGAGCTAGAAAAATAGTTGGTATTTTCTTTAACTGGTCAAAATGCAACTAGCTAGTTAACTATAAATTAAGCAACTAGTTCTTTTATAACTAGTAAAAGAGCTTGTATTTTTGAACTAGCTGGAATACAGATATTAACTTATCTAGTAACTTTTTGGTTACTTGTAAAATTTGACTAGTTTGCTAGTATATTTTTGACTAGTTTATTTTAAGTACTGAGTTATCTAGTTAAATTCATAACTAGTACGATTTTTCACTGCAGGGTAATAAGTAGGTTCTTTAGTGTCGTATAAGTCCTTAAAAACAATTCTTTGTAGCTATCACATGAAATTTTGTTATTTAATAATATGTTTAGCATTTTAAATTAAATTGAGCAATTAATAAATGAATCAGTAGGTACCTTTAAGCATGGATCTATCAATTAATGCACAAATGTTTTTCAATACATTTGCAAAACCCGGTTTTTTATTTCCAGGCCTCATTTGATTAAAAGCTATAATATTCTCTTTTAAGCACGGAAAAGTTTGATTGGAACGTGTTCTGTTTGCTTGTATACTCGTCTTTTTATTTAAAAAGTTGATGACGTTTCATATTTTGATTATTTAATTCAAACGTGACATCTTTGATATAAATGCAGAAACATTTGGTTGTTATTAGCGTTTGGATTGAAAAAACAATACGAAAAATAAATTAAAAATTAAATGTTAATAAGTGGATTCTGGTACAGGAGGCAAACAAAGGTTAGATGTACATAAAGCAGAGTTATGAAAGTTTAAGTCTGAGTTATGTTTTACATGGGTTTAAAGTAACAGCTGCTTATTAAAGTTTATTGAGAAAAATTTTTGTAAATGTTTTAACACTCCAGCAACAAGGACATTTCTAAACCCCTAAAAAGAGATAAAAAAATACTATTAAAAAGTATCTAGTTGTAAGGAGTTTAGCTATCTATTAAACTGTTTCTTAGAATATGCCACTTTGAGACTCTTTGAACCGGATTTCTTTAAACAAATAATGTAAACTTTATAATATGAATTAATATGGGAAATAGGAGTAATAATTGATAGATTAATCCAATATTTAGGTTTAGATTTTTTGTTGCAATATAACCTTAGAAACCGCATTTGACCTTTTAAGAATGCATATTACTAAAATTTTGCCAACTTTGTTTCTCCAACTTGTATGGAAGTTAGGAGTGGTAGATGAGTAATTACTCCCATTTTCCTGTTACTTTAAATTTGTTGACTTTCAAAATGCCTGTACAAAGTTTCATGTCTCTAACTTTAATGCATTTTATGTTGTTACTCGTATGAGTTTTGTTCTTCTAAAATTGAAAAAATCGCACTGTGCGGTGCTGGGGTTCTGCTCGGTAGGTGTTCGGCAGCAGCAACAACAAAAGCAATATTTTAAGGTAGTAAAGATCATAGGGGTAGTATGGATACTCTTCTTTTGCTTTTATTTGTTGTTGTTCTGGAGTTTACTACTATATGATATGGCCATAAAAATGAAAGTGTTGCAACAAGTGTCTGCTACAGATTGTAATGTTGTTTTTATCATTTTATTTCTTAGATAAGAAGGTTAGTTTGACATAAGTTGGCTTGACACTGTGACATGCAATTTTCTTTACTTTTAGAGGTCAAAGAAATTAACTACATTTTAAGTGCTATTACACAATGTTTCTGGGAATTACTTGAAGTCAAATAAAAATTGTTGATTTTAACTAAATGTTAAACAATTTTCTTTTGCATAGAACAGAGTTTTACGATATATGTTGTTATGTTTATTTAAACTCTCTTGAAAACATGTTATTTTGTTTTAAAAACTCGATACAGTTTATACTTAATACAAGACATGAGTTAAGCACGTATCACTACAAGTGCATTACTTTGAAAAAACGATATGTATTCCATGCTCAGCTACTTAAAGATATGCATTTGAAAAAACATCTTTTGGCAAGAATGTATTAAATTTTGAACGAGTTTTAGTGTGATTCATGGATTTTATATATCGCTTGAAATGTTGGAAAAATTTATTTCTTAATATTTAATAATGAACTTTGGTGTAGAGTTGATTTGAGTCTGAGCACGTGGAATGCAGTAGTTTTGATTAAACTAAACATAAAATTAATCATTATGTTATGGTCCTAGACAAACTTCGAATGCACACTAGAGTGTATCGAAAATCTGACCCACAATTCCGATACCATAATTATATAGAATATAAAAAGACATGCGATTGTTGTACTTTTTTGGTCAAAACCAAAAAGTTGAGCAACTTTTGATTGGAGACCTACTAATGGTTGATTTAAAGAAAAAAACCAGCTTGTCAATCAATTCCCTGGATATAAAAACATAGAATTGCAAATTTTCATCTCATTTGACAAGTCCTTTAACAAGATTTTTTTTTTTAATTTTTTAGGTGATCGAAAACTTTTTTTTAATATGTTTATAAAAAATTTATTGATTTTAACGAAAAAAAGAAAATTTTTCCTAAATAAATAAATGTGTTTGTCTGCATTTTTCACTGTAAATGGTTTTGAAATTGCAGTTAAGTGCTCATATTTCCGAGTGGACAATAAATTGCAGCAATTTTAAGAATAAACATTAGAGTGGCCATGTGTTTATTTGTATGAACAATTTCAAAATATCGAAAATTATATGAATCAAAATCACTGTCGCACTTGTTTTATGCCATAAATCAAAAGCACTGTGTAAACTTTATTAAACAAAAATTTTTATTTTTTATTTTAAGCACTCTTTATAACTCTTCATCCTTAAATTTGAATCTTTCACCTTTAATTCTTTTTAAAATTTTAAACAATTTATGAAAGACGAGCATGCGGCACGCATCTAGTTTTCAGGTATATCATCTGATATTTTTAATAATATTGATATTTTAATCGTCGCTTAAATTTATCTACCGCCATGTGTTTATGTTCGTTAATTTGCTCAGTACTATTAACCAAATAGAAAAGTCCAGGGGGCTTAGGTCAAGGGATGACGGAGGTCATTCTTCAATAGAAATAAAGCATGGCAAAGCTGCTCTGCACCAGCTTTGAACGATTTTTTCCTTGTGTGCTGGAAAAGAATCTTGCTGAAAACAAAAGTGAACCTCTCCGTAAATTTGCTTGGCATGTGGCATAAGATAGTTCTTTAAAACATATTCCGAATTATTTTAACGCCTTTTTTGATAAGAAGAATGAGAACTAGTTGCTTTTTCGGAGAAAACGCCCCAAACCATGATTGACGAAACATTTTGAAATCTTTCAATGGTTTTTTTTCTTTAGAAATATCTGCCATACAAGCTGCGTGCACTCTATCATTTTGCGAGTTGTGGCTTGCTTGCAAAAAAAAATAGTTTTTCGTCGGAAAATATGATACTGCAACCTCCGTGCGGGCGAAGGATCTCTTCACTTATTTCTTTTTGCAATATTATTATTATTATTGACAAAACTTTTGAAACGGTTCAAGCAATAAATGTACAATTAATGCCAGAGTCGTAAAAAAAAACAACATATGTTTTCCAGTGTTGCTTCATTTTATGTAATTGAATTTTGTGTACGTGAAAAACATTGAAAAATTTATTAACTTTTTAAAAATTTCTCGATTTTACGCACATTAAATTTAATTTGGTACATAAAATTGGCATTCACTACGTTTTTTAATTAAATTATTTCTTAAAATGAGCTTTCAAACATATAAATCGGATAAAAATTAATAGAGTTGTGATATCTTACCGTTCGAAAAACTTAAATTTCCTTTCTAGTTGTAAAAAAAAAAATCGTAAAAATTCAAACTTAAAAATATTGCAATGACATGTTGTTGAAATGTTTTTTGAAATAACACTTAAAATAAATACAAATCATTATGTGATTACGTTGAATAACTTGGTCGTTATGAAATCCTTTACTAGAAGTTTACATTTTGTAAATTTCGAGTTTGGGTATTTTTAGTTGTAAACCACTTCTGGTGCCCAAGATATAAAATATTATATCTCGGGTGTCTAAGGATCTATTTTATAGAGTGGTACTAGTTTAATTCATAATAAAACATAATAATTTATTTTTTATATCAATAAAACTGGCTTTAACTCTTCGAATGTTGGTTTCCAGGTATTCAATTGTTTGTGGTTTATCAACGTAGACAAGTGACTTTACATAACCCCAAAGAAAATAATCCAATGCGGTTAAATCACACGATCTTGGGGGCCAATAAATTGGGCCATTTCGTGAAATTATTTCTTGTCAAAAGTTTCCTTGAGTAAATCAATTGTAGCGCCCGCTGTGTGGCATGTGGCTCCGTCCTGTTGGAACTACATATCAGCAAGATTAATGGCAGCTAATTGAGGTACGAAAAAACTTCGAATCATGTTCCTATACCGTTACCCATTGACAGACAGTAACATTCTGACCATCATCGTTTTTTAAGACATATGGGCCAACGACTCCGCCAGCCCATAAAGCGCACTAAACAGTAATTTTCTTGTGGATTCTCCTTGTGGATTCTCCTCACTCCAAATACGACAATTCTGTTTATTTACGTACCCATTCAACCAAAAATGGGCTTCATTGGAAAATAAAATTTTCCATGGAAATTCAAAATCATTATCAATTTGTGCTTCAGCCCATTCGCCGAATTGGCGGCGCATACGATGGTCGTTTGGCTTTAATTCCTGCACAAGTTGAATTTTGAACCTTTCAAGATCTTTTCGTAAAATCTTCCATAAAATGGAGGGACACAGCCCAAGTTGCTGAGAACGGCGACGAATTGATTGATTAGGATCATCTTCAATGCTTTCCTGTACAGCGGCTACAGATTCTTCAGTACACACTGTTCGGCGTATCACGGGATGCACATTATCAGTAACAGTAAATTTGGTCCGAAAACAATCTATTGTTCTTCGAATTAGCAGCTCTGAAGGACGATTATGAACGCCATAAAATGGACTAAGTGCACGATAAGTTTGATAACCAGAACCATTAATTTGCACGCGTTTCTCTGGTGTAAGTTGATCTATAATAAAATGTCAAAGCAAACTAAACAAAAAACAACTGTTAAATGGGTGGTCAAATTAAGTAGTGATGCCAACTCAAAGTTGTATCACTCTATAAAAAACACCCTTATATATTATAATCTCGGATGCCTTTAATATTTTCTTGAGAAATTTTTTGCAAAAAAATTTAAGAATCGAAATTCGGATATAAGTGTTATAACTGTTGAAACTTGACTTTTTTTCAAAAATGCTCGCTAAATTATCGCTAAAACTATGTTTCTCATACTTTTTTTGATTTTTGGGGATTGTTTTCGTAAAAATACCTATACTCAAATTTTACAAAATGATACACTTCTAGTGTAAAATTTTATAACTACCATGTTTTTCAAAGTAAGCACATAATTTTTTGTATTTATATTAAGTGTTGTTCCAAAAAACATTATTAATACGCAAAAATACGAATCTGTTCTGGATATTGATACATACATATATTTTATTTAAATTTTTTGTGCGACAAAAAAATGTTTGTTATTGATATTGCATTCAAACTCAACATCTCAGCTACCACAAAAAGGTTGTAAAAGTGTCGCAAAAGAGTCGCCAATACAGATATAAATCGAAATTGTAACGTAATTACAACTGAAAAAGCAGACATTTTACGCTATTTGGTAAAGATTTCTGTTGCAATTAGGCGAAAAAATGTGTTATAATAATGTTATAAATGCGTACCAAACATACTTAAGTTGCACGCCACAAGATGAAACATACTTGAAACATCAAAAAAAAGTTTTTATAGTGTTATTCTTACGTTACAATTCAGGTAAAATAACGTGAATGTTACAAATATTTTGTTTTATTGAAGTTATTTTTTGTTAAAATGACAGATTGTTTAACAAGGAATGAGTACTGATGACATAAATCTTCTGGATTGAAACAAAATAAGTTCTTAAAAAGTTTTAAAATGTTTTGCATACAAAATTCCTGAATATAATTTTCATTAAACCAGTGATAATTTTTTGAAGTGTATTTTAGAAGTCAAAGACAAATTGGAATGAAAAAAAAGTGAACGAAAGTTAAAAAAGCAATGTGAAATTAAATTGAAAATATGAAGACTTAAACACTAAAATTTAAAAAAAGGCAGATGAATTTTTTTGTTTTACCTCTGGAAAATTCAAACGCCAACCAAAAAATAAAAATTTTTAAAATAATTTGGAAATAAGATATATTTCGAGTTTTTAATTTCCGCGTAATAATCTTTATGAAATAGCTAAACACATTTTTTTAAGTTCCTAGTGTCATATTGCACTGAAAATTCTAAATGAAAATAATAAATACTAAAGGAAATCGTATTTAAATTTATTCCAATCAAAATTCATAGTGTAGAAAAAATATCAAATATTTCGAATATGAAGTTTTTGGACACTTTTCTAAAGTTCTTGCAACTGAATAATAATCTCAATATATAGTTCATGCAACTAACTAAATATCAAAAGTTACAAATATTTTTTTAAAATTATTGCAACCAAATAATAACCTTAATGCAGCATTTATTTACAACAATTTCATTCATAATTTCTTGCAACTGAATTATAACTCCAATACAACTTTGTAACTAATTACATTATATAAGTTGCAATGGTTTTTTCTTAATACATCGTTCTTATATCAAGCAAAATTTTGTAAGTTACAATTATGTTTTTAAACTTGCATCAACTGAAAAATAACCTTAATACAGCAGCACAAGCTTGCAATGATTATTTTCAATGTTCTTGCAACTTAATAAAAACCTCAATTCAACGTTATTTTTCCTAGCTAAATTTTTTGAGTTTTAATAATGTTCCCTTAAGTTGTAGCAACTGAATAAGGTTGCAATGACTATTGCCAATGTTCTTGTAACTGCAAAAAAACCTCATTTCAACCTTCTTGCAACAAAACAAATTCTCATAATTTCACAATAGTTCATTTTGTAAAAAAATAAAACAAAAATGGATAACATGGTAGTAGAAGCCTTCACAAAGAAATTGACAAGCAATTTAGAATTTTTTGTGAACAATAAAATTTCTATTTTACTTATGGCATTTTAGTGTGTCACCGAAAAAATTTGAGACATTTAGTTATTGTAACTTTCCTATGACTTAATAAAAACATCTTCAAGCCGAAGTCTTAAATATTTAGTTGTTGTGACATTAGTATTAACATAGAGCAACTTAGTCGCATCTAGGTTGCTAACTCGTTACTGTATTTGTTACAATTACAATACACAAACATTTTTAAAGTTGCTACAAAAATAAATGTTGTAGTAATGTTAATTTAACGTAAAAATTACTTATTTTTCAAAACTTTATGAAACATTTATACAACAAGTGCATTTATTCGCAACATAATTAACACCTTAGTTAAACTTATTTGCAACAAAACGAATGATTTGTTACAAATTACTTATTTGAAACTTTGATACAACCCACTTGTGACTAAATTTGCTTAGTAAAACTGGTATACCACCGAGTTATAATATATTTTTGTTACAAATCGAAATTTGTGCTAGCTGGGATTTGTTGTTTGATTCTAAAACATTTTGATTGATGTATTATAGAACTTGTAGAAAATTACAATTTAGTTTAATATAAAAAAGTACTATTATTATTACAGTAAATTTACATTAATTGTTTAAAGTGTTGCTTGATTGCTTTTTATAAACAAGATATTTCTAAAAAGCAAAATTCTTGTTTTAGTTGGTCATAAATCTTGGACTCGGGCTTTTCCAGTGACTCCAATGACTCTTATGTCCCAAATCTTTTTGGCGAACCTTTTCAGTCGTTCACTTGGTAAAGTTTTGAAAAATTTCTGCTTTCGATTGTCTAATTTTTGCTTCAAATAAGAACTAAATATTAATTAAAACTATGCTCTTTAGTTCCGAAAATATACCTATCGTTTATATTTGTACAGGGGGAATTTATTTTTTCGAAATGGTCATACATTAGAAAACTTAAAAATTTTTACTTCATACAATAATAATTATTTTATATTTATTTATATTATAAATAATTTATATATATTTATATTATAAAGGACCAATAGCCTTTTATAACAATTTCACACTTAAACAAACCACAAATTAAGGATATCGATTTTAACTAGTAAATATCTGAGACATTGAGACATTAGCTCAATATCTAAATAAATTATGATTAAAACACTTGCACCTACTTCCGTTTCCTGCTTTGGGTAAAAATAAATAACTGACTCGCCTCCACTGGCGTCTTAAAAAAAAAATAATGTGTTCAAGTAATTCGTCAGATTCTGCCACAAAGTGCTTAATAACTAAAAAGGGCAAAAGTATACTAACACATTAAACGAAAAAAGATATGAATACCTTTTAAGACGTTTGCACATGCGCGGCATAATAAATTTTATCATAATTGAAGGATTCACACCTTTTGCGCACTTCATACTTCATAAGAGGGCATGACAGGATGGAAAAAAAAGGAAACGAAAAATAACCTTCATGGCTTTGAAGAAAATATTAAGAAAATGAGTTTGCAACATTTCGACGAGCCGTCGACACGCCGATGACGTCGTCGACACTAAGTGCCACAGTGAAGGCCATAAAAACAAGTTGTTAAGTGAGTGCGAAAGAAAAATCATTTCTTTTGACAGGTAGAATATTAAAATATAATCGAACATGTCAAATCAACAACTGTTTGGTAATAAAATATAAATGTTTATGTTAAAATTAAGAAATACAACAACAACAAAAACACAAGACAACAGTCTCGAATTTTCACGTCAAGGTGTAAAATGCTTAAAGCGTCTAGTAGAGTTGAAGACACACCAGCCAAGTGGTTGAAGGTACGAAGGCATTAATTACTGATGACCAAATGAGAAGTTATGTTCTTGGCAACCTTGCTGATATGGACTTAACACTTTAAGAACCATTTTCAGCACAATAATAAAATCGAAATGAAGGCTTTCATGTTTCAGTTGGCTCACTCAGAACTCACTAACAACATTAGTCGGGCCCAGTTAGATACTATTTTTTAACTTGATTTGATAAGCTGGCCATGATTCCTTGATTCCATTTTGTCATTTGGATTTTAATTGATGTGCTGTTTATCGAAATCAAAACTTTATCTTTGACTCGATATTTTTGAATGTTTGTTTACTCGCATTAATTTATATACAAATACTTAAAGTTATCATAAAAGGTTTTTACTTTTCAGCTGAAACACTTCAGCTGCTATCTCAGAGTCACCACCGAGCGAGCGAGTTCATATATTTGGAAATTCCCACACATGATGAATGCTTTGTGTGGTTACTTTACAAAAAAGAGTGACAAAATTGAATTCACTCAGTTAGTATTTTTAGTAGTTCGATTTCTGTTTCTTCGATGCTTATAAGTTCTATAGAACTACACCATGGTGTTACGATTGAATGCCTCCACTGAATGCTGAACAAAAAACAAAAAAAAAACAACAACGGAGTAAAAATAAAAATCCACTTAATCATTTTTATATATGATTTGATAAATAGACATATTTTGTGCTATGCTCTGCTCTGTATGTCTCCATCGACAATTCCAACCCCCGCAACACTTCAGTTTTTACATAACCGAATGCGACTGAATTTCTTTATACTCTGCTCACTCATATACAGCTGGCAACTGCTAGTTGGAGGGTCCAACAAGTTCTTCTTCGTTGTCGAAGGAACCAACAACATTGTTTCTAATCACCTCCAACAGCGTTAAGAAATCAAAATTTTGTGATTTATTAAATTTGTCTAGCATAACTCCAATACTCGTATCTATGCATCTGTAAATGAACGTAATGTGTTACGCTATTTCTGGGTTGTTTTTTTTCAGGTTTTTATTAGGATAGGGCGCTATTTTGGGGCATTTCAATTTAACCCAGAAACGATCAATTATTTTAATTTGAAGTGCTATTTGACTTAAATACACTTGCTGTATTTGTCCAGTCAACGAAGTTTGATGAATTGTTTGTTGAGTTAAAATTTCTTAAGAAATATCTTTTAAAAAAAGAATTATCTTTAAATTAAAAGTACAGCTCCACTTTCGAAATCTGTGACCTGATTATCTACTGGAACAGTATCAAGTTTTTGACATTGATGTTAGTAGATATCACTAGAATTGAATTAGGGCAAAACTTAAAATTTTAAATCATAGATAATACTAGACAAGTATATTTTTAGCTCCTATGTGAGGAAAATAGGTTTAAGAAACAAAAAATATGACAGACATCGACAAACGGTTTTTTTAATATATATAGCAGCAAAGTTGTTTTTGTTGTATGCCATGTCGTAGACCAAAAAAGGTATGCCACTGGTAGCTAAACGGAAAAATTTTTAGGACTAATGCCGTTATCGTCAAACCTAGAATTAAGAGGGTCGTAGCTTTTGAAAATATCAAAATTTTAAAAAGGGATTTTTTAGGAATTCAGCTCTGGTATTTTTGGAGCAACCCTTATGATTCTACATGGTTAAAAATCTTGAACTAAATTTAAACGTTTTTGGATTACATATTTGGACATTACACATTATATAATAAAAAGATTACTTTTAATCCAAGGAAAAGTTAAAAATTTTCTAATCCAAAAAGGATTACTTTTTAATCCACAAATAGTTTAAAATTTGCAGAATGCATGTCAGCAAAAAAAAACCATACAAACATAAACTTAAAACCAAATTTAGTTTGACCAACAACTGATATAAACCTGCGTCCTCTCAGTCCTCTCGAACCGTCTGGCGGTTCGACATCTTATCCACTTGCCTACCGCAGTTGCTAACAAAGTTTCACTTAATATGCTTCATTACGAATGCAGGTAAGCTTTCGGGAACGTGGGTTTTTTGTAGTCAAATTTGTAGTCAAAAAATAGTCTAAAACTTAAACTCTTTTTAGATTAAAATAAATTAAACTAAAGTAGGGAATAAAAAATAGTGCTTTTTTAATTAAAAATTCCTTTAATCCAAACTTTAAATTAAAAATCAGTGTTAAATTTTTAAACTTGTATTTTCAACGCAAATGACTGATGTTTAAAGTTTGTGGTGCAAAAATTTTTAAAATCGGAAAATAGTTTTGATAAGTTTTTATTCGAAAAAGTGGTCTCGAGATAAACGCATTTCACGATTTCGGAAGTTTTTTCAGCATAATAAAGATTAGTTACGATCGGTTTGAGAAATTTTCCCAATGCATTTTTGTGTTGACTACAACGAAGATAAATTTCATTGAAATTGGATGATTGGTTTCCGAGAAATTAGGGTGAGAGTGTCTGAAGACGTGGTGTTCAAAAAAGGACATAAAAAATTAATTAAATATTAATTAAAACCAGCATATTTCTGGAGAAATTACAAATTTTTTATTATGTATTTTTAACTTAAACATTTTATAAGGGTGGATTTTGAAAGTAAATAAATACTATTTTTGTTGAATCGGAATGTGTAGAAATTTTAAAATATAAAAGCAATAACTTTGGAGTATCTTCATGAAAATATAATAAAATATTCATAAAATATATATATAATATATATATTAGGGCGGGTCGATTTATTTTTCGACAATTTCCCTATGATTTCCGTATTCTATGGGTTATTCCATGAAAATTTGCCAAAGGAACCATACCTCTATCGTTAAAATCGAGTCCCCTACTTTTTGTTGTCATTCTTATCTTATTCTTAGACATTCTTATGTCTTAAACTTATCTGCAGAGTTTAAAATTCTTTTTTTATTTTGTAGTTAGATGACTATAACACATCGAAAATTTGATTTGGCTATCATAATACTGACATTTTTGTTCAATTTGCAGCCTAGTGTAACATAAAAATCTTTACTAAATGATTTTAAAGAAAAAAATGTGAGAAGCGATTATTTATAACAACAGGTTAAAAAAACTTCTTATTAGTCCTAATTTGTTTCCTCTCTAGTATTTGGTTTTTCGTAAATAGCTTTTATCACAGCTTTATAGACATAATACTTGAACTTTCGATGCTCTGAAATACGTGTTTTAATAAAATTAAGGATTCCGGCAAATATTGTTTCTTAATTGTTCATAAAAAATATGATTTTTTTCTCTGAGAGAAATATAGCCACAGTCTTTCCAAATTGTATTTCTAAGCGTAAGTTGAGAAAGCACTATTTTTATTTGATTTTTCTTGCTACTTAACTTGAAAGATTTAAAAATGCTTTATCTTTTCCCTTCATATAGGGCCCTATCTCACTCGAATCACATTCTCACTCAGCATGAACTCTCGATTGAGTATTTCTATTATAATTTTAAACTACTTATTAAACAATAAAATGGTAATAAATGACAATAAAATTCAATCGAATTAAATAAAAATAACTCAACATTTTTTTATTGCAATTTAAATGCGTTTCACGTTGCGCTTCATTCAATTCGATCCGATTTGATTTGATTCTGACGATGCGGCGAAATGATTTATTGTCGACCTTGTTACATTAAAGCGACGCTGCTATATATCTATTTCACTTTCGCGGCCATTGCAGACACTTTTCCATAATGGTTGCTCCACAACAAAAATAACAATAACAACAAGAGCAGTTAAATGCTCTCAGCGTAGCATAGAGCAAAAAACTCAGCTCAATTTGTGGTGGAGTAAAAGCGATAGCAACATTGTGAATAGCAATGAAACATGTAGAGAGAAAAAAAAAATTAAAAGGGTGTCAGTTGGGAAACATGTTTGTACAGTTGGGTGGGTTGCAGGGATACCATCGTCTGAACATTAATCAAATCACTCAGATACGCCGCTCTTTTTGATTGTGTTGTCACTCAAAAAGATGCCAGAGAGCTTTGATGAAAAAAGGGGAACCTGGGAGTTCTCCTCTTTATAGCAAACTGCATAAGAATGCAGTATTTCCCCAAGTCTAAAAATTTCCCCAAAAGAACTTGAGTGATTTTTTGTGCTTTATTGAGATGACATCTGAGTGTGTTCGAGATGAAGCGATGTCCTGACGAGTGAATTATATGTTAAAGTGCAGTGGAAGTGCGAAGGATCTAAGAAATATGGAAATGCTGACTAACCAAATTTGATCAAATCTCAAACCTGAAACGAGGAGATTGGAGGCGATAGCAATCAAATTAATTTTATGAGAATCGATAATTAGGAAAGGTCACTCACTCACTATCTTAGTGAAGTAGCGAAGAACAAAAATGCTTGAAATTTAACTAACGAAATTATCTTTTATCTTTTAACAAATTTAAATAATCAAAAAATTACCTGATTTTGGTGGTATTTTGGTTGAACGTGTTTAATTTAAGGTAGCGACTGTTGTATCATAAAAGGTTTAAAGCCAGTCCTGGTTTCATTCAGGCACTTTGTTTGTTTTGCGTGACCACATTTTATGAAATGCAATTAAATTTAATTTGACGTAAATGTCAACATTAAATGCGCAATAAATGTGGACTTATAAATTATTTTTTGTTTTAAATAACTCGATTGTACGTAAAACTACCCAATGCTAACACATAACACTTTTTTTGGGGGGGGGGGGGGTTAAGGGAAGTTATGGTGACATGTAGCTTTGAATATTTAAACATATACTTACTTTTTTTTATATAACCTGAACAAACTATTATTATTCTGAACAAGCAATTTTAACTTTTCAGGAGAAAAATTTTTATCCTAAATAACACTAAAAAGGCAATATTCTAAGATACATTACATACATATGTATCGAACACAGAAATTCGGATACTACAAAAATTTTGTTTTGACCTGTATTTTTTTTATGCCTGAATGAATAAAAAGGTTTACTATAGATATAAGGGCTTTCAATTTCGGGACTACAAAGTAATTTCGGGATTGATAATGCAGAATCCCGGGATCCCGGCAGTAGTCGCGGAATTTAAAAAAAGTTAAAAAGGATTTTTGAAAAAAAAAATTTTTGTGTGAAAGGTATAAAAGTTAGGAAATTGTTTTAGTAAAAAGTTGAAGCACTGCCGCGAATAATTTTGGATAAGCACTTTTTGCAAAAATATGTATCTTTCGCTATTAAAAATATCGGTTCTTAGAATACACACTATTTAAATTATTTTACGATGTAATCTTAAATTTATAATAAGGGTTCTCATCTAAGCATGTAAACATGTAAATATGTAAAACATTTAAACTTTTGATGAGTGATAAAGTGTAAATAGCGTAAATGTCGACAAAATGGCGGCTGCGGCTGCGACAACATTATGACTTTTTTTAAATTTTAAACCTTTTAAAAACCTTCATTAACATAGAAAAATAAATAAAACGTGTTCATATTTACTTTAAATATGTAATGATTAGCGCCAAAGACAACCCTCATTCACACACGTAGATTTACATGCTAGTTTACACTACAAAATAGGCTCGGAAATGATGTAAACTCACGCCCATACAAATTTTGACAGATAGTTTACGCGCATGTAAGTTCACAAGGCTTACAATGTTTACGGGTCAGTTACATGCTTATATGAGAAGCCTTAATATTAATGTTAATGTGGTCAAATGAAGATGAAATTAAATTTTCTGAAAATGCAATAAAATGGAGTTTCCACTAGTTTTGATTTTAACTATCAGAGTGCTGCAAATTTGCTTATTTTTAAACCATTTAAGGTAGATAATTTAAGCATGAACTCGTTTCCAGAGTAAAATTTTTATTCTTTCAGAAGTTAAGAAATTAGACCGGTACAAACACAATTTTTTTTTCGGTGTTCGGATTTCTGTGTTCGCTACTGTACATAGAGAGGAGTTATTTTTTTCCATGCTGGTAACATCCAGTTTCAGATTCTACATGAAATTCTGGGAAAAAACTCTATGGGACCATACAGCTCCGATGAAATTTTTCTTAGCGTAAGATCGTTTATAGATTCCCATATCGAAGAAATTTTTTTTAGCACAAGACTGCTCAAAGCTGCACATCAATTTACAGGGGCTACGAATCGCCAAAAAAATGGTGCTCCGGGGATTTTCAGGGTCGTTGATCACAAATCCGGGGTCAACATTTTAAAATCAAAATGGCTGCTTTGGAAATTCGGACATGACCATATTTCAATAAAATAATGAAAGTAAAGCTTTTCTCTTTTCTAAAGAATTTGTTGAACCTTTGCAAATGCAAGATTTTATATTCCAGGAATTAGATTAAAGAGTATTTTACCGCAAAAAGCTAGTCAGTATGTTGTATCCAGTCGGACTTATGAAACTTTGAATTTGCCCTAAAAATACATTTTTAACCTTTTAGCTCCTAAAATTTATCAAATTTTCAAAAACCCTGAAAATTATTTTGAAACAACTTTGACATCTCAGGTATAACTCCAAGTAGCCCGTTACACATTTTTAACCCTTTTTACTAAATTTTAACCTTTTAAAGGTATAATTTAATTCTTCTATACCAAGTAGTTTGTGCTGTGGGTCGATCAGTGAACGAGTAGACAATAAGAAGCGAACGCTCTATGCAATTATTTTGAAGACATCTTTAAACAATTTTTGCTGGAAAATTTTTTATCAGAGTTATATGGTCCCAATGAGTTTTTAATTCAGAATTTCAGGTAGAATCCAAAACTGAATGTTACCAACAAATTACTCCTACCTAATGTTTATCGATAAGCCAACGTTAAAGTTGGAAGCTCAATAATTAAAAATTTATAGTGAGACTTTTTATATGCAGATTTTGCTTTGCAAAGGATTCAGAAAAGAAAAACTGAGTACAGGGGCTTAAAGGTGAGGTATAGAAGTACAAACTTCTGTACCCAATTTTGAGCTTACATTTTTTTTATAACAAAAACAATACCTAAAAACTTCATTTCGAGAGCTTATATTCAATATGACCTATCTACATTTTCCACGAAAATGAGTATTTTATGGCAAAGAAATCGTGGACTCTACCACCTATAAGATTTTTTTAATGCAAAAAAAAAAAAGCTTAGCAAAGTTTTCCCTCTTAAATGTTTGACTTATCTACAATACAGTTTTTTTTGTTTATGAATACAAAAGGACTCATCTACCTAATTTTTCGGAAGTATTCAAGAAAATTGTAACAAATTTGCTGTAGACTGCAATGGCAGGGAAAAATAGAGAAGGAAATGCATTGAAAAGCATAAAAGTAGATTAGCAGATCAGATGAGAAAGATATTGGACAAATAACAGGGCTTTTATAATCGAATGAAATTCTCTTAGAATATTAATAAATTTTAATGCAGATTAGGATGATTACTCAACAATGGGCCTTATCTGCAGAAAGAAGAGAAATCATGACTCTAGTTTGCATACTTCAAGAATAGAAGTCTGTAATTTTATCAGAATATCAATATTTTTGTGATTATATTATAAAAATGTAAGCAATTAAATTAATAGAAGCAATTATTAAAATTATTTTTATATTTATATTAATTAATGTAAGCAATTATTAAAATTATTTTTAACAAACTTTTCTTTAAATTTTAATAAAATCGTCAATGAATTCACGAAGAACTTACTTTTTCTATTAAATAAAAAGACTTATCTACTGATTTCATTTATGAAAAAAAAAATGTCATTATAAAAAACACAAAACAACTTATTTACACTTCAAAGAAAAATACGAGATTTCACAAATTTTTTTTTTTTGTTTATGGAAACTTGTTATTCTTTTAATACAAGATTCTGGTACTTTGGTTGGTGAATATTTGTACACTGAAAGATTTAAACGGTCTTTTGCTCTCCTGAAAAAAGTTTTTTTTTAGATAGGTCTTATTGAATATAAGGTCTCGATATCTTCAGTTACTAACTTATACGTTGAACGTATCGATATAATTTTTTAAAGAATATTCTTTCGGCTAGGTGGCGACAAACAAAAGCACTAGTTTACTAGAAGCTTTAAGGTATTTGATGCCAAGTTATCTAAAACAAAAAATTGGATTGCATACCAACAAAACTACTTTTCTCAACAACATACTCTTACATGAAACAATTCTAATTTATGCAAAAAACGCACAAAAACAAAAATACGCATGCCATCAGGGCAAGTTAAAATGATTAAAAACACAAAGCCAGCAATATGCAAATGAAAAACAGCAATAATTACAAAAATAAGAAGCAAGAAACTAAATTCGGCGAATAAAAATAAACATTCAAATATGTAAGTTGCTGCAAAAGAGTGGGAAGCGTATAAGAAGTTAGTTGCTGGACAACATTGCCTTAGGATATATCCATTTGTCAAAAAAGAAACATTTTGCGGGATATTTGCAAAAAATCGATATTTTTAATCCTTTAAGTTCCTGGTGGAAAGGCACATTTGGCCGAAATTTAAAATTCTAGGGAGTAGGTGAAAGTTATTGGCTTAGCGATCAAATCAATACTAACTAACCAGTTTCTTTTTTTGACTACACCTAGCGGGAATAATATTCGTTCAAAAAAGAAGAACATTTATTTCAGAATACTGTTTTTACTGTTATTAACATTGAAAAAAGTATATATATTTTTAATCGATATTGGTTTTTTGCTTTTCAAAATATTCTCCATTAATACAATACAATTTTGCATGAGTTTGAATCAATTTCGAAGCACTTTTTCCATTTCGACTGAGGTAACTCGAAAACATTCATATTGAACGAAAACCACTTAATAGTTTTTTACTTTTAGTGCGCGAACAAAAAAATGTCATTGAGTCAGATGTCCGATCAATTCGATGTTTTTGTTGGTCCAAAAATTTCTCTGATTAAGCCAATATATGAGAGCTTGCATTGTTCTGATGAAGAATAATTCGTCGCTTTTCCTTTTTTACCCCCGAATTTCTTCAAACCCTTCTGGACAACAAATGGCTGTGTACCATTTTGAATTGGCCATTTTGCGTTACTGTAACATCACTGTAGCCACATGACCATTAATGCACCAATTGACACAAGCCTCTTTTGAACGTATAATGCGGAATCCAACGCGAACAAATTTTTTTACTGCTAAATTATCGTGCAATAACTTTTTAATGCTTGCCTTAAGATTCCTCAATGTCAATGGTAAGTTATATAACGATCTTTCTCTATCAGTTCATTCACAGTATAAATTTTTTTTTGCACAAAAACGACTACCTTCACTGAATTTTTCTTTGAGAGAGCTTCGAATACTTTTGAATTAATTACAATTTTTTCGCTGTGCCAAAGGATGGTGCTTGATCGTCTTGTAAAGTTTATCGTGAAATCGCTTAGACCTACATCGAGAGTTATTCTCTTCGAAAAGCTTATTTCAATTTTCAATTTCAATTTATTGAGACTTTTTTTAGATTAATAAGTAAAAAACAATTTTTTAATATATTGTATATACTTAGAATTATAAGTATTATTCTAAATTATGCTCTAATTGAAAACGCCACACGCTATATTTGGTATACAAAGAATATTTTTTTAAATACTTATATATACTGTGCTTGCTCCCGACACATTTAATTTCGGAGAAGATAATTTCTCATTTGAGTAGACTTATAAACTATACTAAAAATAATGTTAAAACTAAACTTATAACCTAAAATTAAAACTAATATAACACATGTTTTTTATTTTTTTTATTATTATTTATTATTAACCTCTATGCGTGTCCGGAGAGACTCTTTCATAAAAATCAGGCAATAAAGTTATATCGTTGTTGTTTGATGGGGTTTCATTTAATATTCCGATTGGGGAAACATAACGCGTACTTGACCAGCTAAAGGTTTTTGATAATTCAAAACGTCAGAAATCAAATGATTATTATGAAACTCGAGTTTGTTTACGAATTTTCTTAATAAGTTTAGAGAGTAAATGCACAAGGGAATTATACCAGCTTTATTATATATATATTGATTTGAATATTTTTATCTAAAAGACTCATAATTTCTGTCAACACATAATCTTAAAATTGTTCTTTCCAAATTTTCTAAATCGTTAGCGATAGTTGGAGAAATCGTGAACCAAATTGGAAATGTATATATGATAGCAGGTCGAATACTTACTTTATATATTAATAATTTAGAATTTTGAATTAAGTGCTTATTCCTCAAAAGTTTTGCAAACATTCCCTTAATTTTATTAGCTTTCTTTAAAATCAGTCGCGCGAGTTATGTATTTATCTAACCTTTGGGTTTAGAAGAAAACACGTTTTTATATTTTAAATATTTATTTCAATTGAAAGAAACCCTTTCAATTGTAGTTGAATCTTAAGACTAATTCCTTAATATCAATCATGCCTTCTTAATGGCTTGAATAAATGCAAAAATAATAACTAAAACTATGTCAACTAACTCTTGTGAACTTTTGTTTACAAAGTCCGTTGACTTTGGTGTTTTATGATTGCTAAGCAGTCATTGATTTCTTCATAAAATAATGAACCGTTGTAATTTCGTTTATGCTTTATTATATGAAGCAATCAAGATCGTTGACTTTTAGTTTTGTATGCCGGGATCAAGTTGCAATATAGCTGTTGATTATTTCATCAGCA
The DNA here is from genome assembly GCA_963920525.1 of Dichetophora obliterata. Lineage (NCBI taxonomy): Eukaryota > Metazoa > Arthropoda > Insecta > Diptera > Sciomyzidae > Dichetophora > Dichetophora obliterata. The sequence goes on from OY986435.1 coordinate 203,581,856, forward strand.
TGCTTAGCTTTATTTGGGTCATTAGTGGAGTTTGATACAGGGTATGTAACTTCTCCCCCCTTAGTTTTGGAATTCTCCTGAATTTCGTTTTGATTAATCACTATTTTCGTGCTATTCTTTTTCTTGTACCAGACATACAAAACTGTCAAGCAAATTACAAAAATAATTATTGTGGTAGAAGTAGTTGCATATGATACTTTTTTGTGATATTTTAGCTCTTTTATTGCTTCAATATTTTCCGTTTGTTTTACTATAATTTCTTTAAAGTTTATTGGATCTTCATATATTTGGTTTAATTCTTTCACTGGATACACATATCTATCAGTGAACTCAATTTTTCTGTTAGAGAATTTTCGATTTGCTATAACAATTTTACAATTAGAAAAGTTAATTAGATAATTTTTTTATGCTTAAACTTCTTTTGTCACAATTCTGTGCAATTTCTTCGTTGTATGCGTTTTTTATTATTACTGTGTCTTCGCTTAATTCTTGAATATTTGTTTTGTTATTGAACTTAAATGAACAGTCATTTGTAAATACACAATGTTTACTTATTTTTAAGTCTTTATATAAGGTGTTTTCAATAAATTTATAATTTTTATTATTAATTGTCACAACGATTTCGTTTTGTTCATCTATTTCTAAATTTCGACTGTTCGGTATAGCAGTTATTAATTTTAGATCGGTTACATAATAGTTTTTTGGAAACTTAATAGCAATAACTATTGATTGATTTTTATAGAGTAGTACACACATTTTTGCAAGTTTTAATTTATAGAAATCAATGTCGAAATATTCTATTTCTTCTTTTGTTATAATACCTGGGTGTACTAAATTATACTTTGCAGCGGCAATATTGCCTTGTATTTGATTAATTTTATTTTCTAAATATCTAAGTTTGTGCATTTGTTCATTAAACATCAATTGTTTTGAAAATTCTGAATTCTCTTCTTGTGCTCGATTAAGTGACTGTGCAATTTTTTCCCTATCGTCGTCAATTGTCTTCTTGAATAAATTTATATTATTTTGAAAGTTTTCATTAATACTAATTTGTTTATTGATCGTCGAAATCGCATTATGATCGTTTTCTTCCATAATTTTTAAATGGTCAACGATTTCCTGTCTGTCGTCCTCGTCCATGAGTCCGAATAGCCATTTGTAGGTTGTGCCTACAAAATTAGCTAATCCCCTTTTCGTCCTACTTATTTCATTGGGAGTGATGGATTTAATTTTGGCTGTGATAGTACTAATCTCGTCCAAAATAATATCCTTATGTTTGATGTCTGAATGCTTAACATTTTCTTTCATTTTATTAACCATATCTATTATTTCCGTTGGACGTATTATATGTAAAATAGTGTTTACTTCGTTGGCAATATCTGCTGTCCCATCTGAATAAAGGTGTATCCCGCTTCTTCACTTATTGGAATTAGTTGCAGTTTCCCTTGCACGGTGTTGATCAACAACACAATTACGAATAGTAGTTGGGTGATCTGAAATTGGTTGATATGAGTATTTTAGTGGTCTTTTTATATTGCTGTTATGAACATTGTGTAGTGTTCCATGTATAAATTTTGGTACATCTTTATGTCTAACGCTCTTATAGTTTTTTATGTACCCTTCTTGTCTTTGCTCGTTAAACTTTTCTCTATTTTTGTTTGCCTTTTTTATTTTTTCCTTTTTTATTTTTTCTAATCTTTTAAAAATTATGGTGTGATCGATTTTATGGTTTTGCGCATCAAATGGTGTACACTTTATCGTACTATGGTAAGTACTATTATAGAACATGATAGCTTTACTCATTTGTTGAGTGATTGGGAGTTTTTCCTCAATGTTAAGTGTACGAATTCTTTCTGTTAGTGTATTGTTTAGGCGTTCTGCGTCCGAATTACCTGTATGGCTATTTGGTTTTGTAATGTGGAATTCAATATTTTCGCTCTTTAAATATTCTAGTACATTATTTGATTTAAATTCGTTGTAGAAAACAAAGTTTTTTATTTTGCCTTTTATTGCTAAGAATTCCTTAATTCTTCCTACTATGGTTTGACTGTTTCGATCCATTAACGGGAAGATTATGACATGTTTAGAAAATTTGTCTATAAATATAATAAACGACTGCTTACTGTTTATATACGTATCTAAGTGTATAAGATCGTTTGTAGTCTTTAGTGTTTCAGTATAGTTAAATTTTTCTTTGATGGGATTTCTATCGTATTTTCCTCCATTGCATGTACTGCAATTGTTAATTATTTCATGTACTGTTATTCTAAGTGTCGGGTTGTAAATTTTGTGCTTTATGCCTTCATATGTTGGAATTATTCCAGAATGGCCTGTTTCTTCTTTGTGGAACAATGATATCTGCTTTCGTAACTCTTCTTCGTTTACGATATCTTGTGCAAGGTGTAAGCATTTCACAAATTTAATGTGACTGTTACCTAGAAATGTTTCAAATAACATTTTTTGTAGTTTGTTATACTCATGATCATTTACTGAATATATGCCTATTTTTCCTTTACCGACATGTGATTTTATTATGGCGCTAGCTTTATTATTTATAAGGTCATTTTTGTCAATAAATATGCGCTTTTTGTTAAATACGTTTTCGAGTTCCTTTTCTTTCTGATCTATAAGTATGATTTAAAAATTAAACCTGGTAATAACTGTATCAAGAATAGGAAAATTATTGTTTCGCTCTTCTTCTTGGGAATGGGTTGTTTCGAGTAACAAAGATTGGGTATTTCTATCTACAGAACTTACTTCTTCTGGATTGTAAAGGTGACGTATGCAATTTATTTCTTGGTTTTCTATGTCTATACGACTAAGAAAGTCTGCAATTTTATTGTCTTTCCCTTTTATATAATCTATTTTTCCGTCATATTCGCCTAGTTCGATTAACCACCGTTGTAACCTAGGATTGATATCTTTCCCTGAGAATTTGGCTTGTAACCATTTGAGGGGTTGGTGGTCACTCTGTAAATCAAATTCACGGCCATATATATATGGGCGGAAATATTTAACAGACCACACTATTGCCAAAAGTTCTTTTTCGATAGTGGAATAGTTTACCTCGTGTTTATTGAGAGTCCTCGATGCATACGCTATTGGGTGACCATCTTGGGTTAAGACGGAACCAATTGCAAAATTGCTTGCATCCGTTACTAGTTTGAATCGTTTGGCAAAGTCGGGGTATCGCAAAATAGGTGTTTTTGTGACAATATCTTTTAGTTTTTCAAAGGAAAGTATATAATTTGGGTCTTTAGTATTTATCTTCTGGTTTTTTTGTACATTTTTTACCATAGGAGTTGCTATTTTCCAGTCGATTGTCTGTCTGTCATAAAATAATGCACCGTTGTAATTTCGTTTATGCTTTATTATATGAAGCAAGCAAGATCGTTGACTTTTAGTTTGTATGCCGGGATGAAGTTGCAATATAGCTGTTGATTATTTCATCAACATGCTTAGCTTTATTTGGGTCATTAGTGGAGTTTGATACAGGGTATGTAACTCGCGTGCTCATTAAATTTCACAAGTTTGTTGAATGTAACACCCAGATATTTTATACTATTTTTAAAGGGAATTTCAGAACCGCCTAAGGATAAAGTAAGTTTTTTACTTTCAGGGACAACGGATCGACCACATCTTCCGGAGACATTCCTTAAGCATATTGCTTGGGATTTTGAGACGTTTATTTTAATACCCCAGTTTTTGTAATAATCATTGATTTGATTAAGATGGTTTGAAACTTGTCTCAACGCAAGGGCATCTGCGTGTGCATAAACTAGAGAGTCATCTGCGTATAAAATACTTTTGGATCCATTCCAAATATGAGGGATCATAAATCAAAATATTGTATAGATGTGGTGCTAAAATTGAGCCTTTCGAAAAGCTTAATAAAAAATACTTCGCAGTTGTAAGTATTGAGCACTGAATTCACGATACATCATATCGTAGCATATCATCAAGTGATATTAGTTTTTATTATTTGGGAAAATTTCTTGGAATTCAAAAAGGCAATAACTCACAATTAAATACGTCCAAGTCGCATAGTTCTTTATTTCAAACCAGGAGATCCCATTGAAATTAAAAAATGAGAGAAATGTGTCTATGATGGTTTATGGGTTATTACGCTAAAAGTTTGTTTTTTAAATTTGAAAAATGTATTAATGTAAAAATAAAACTTAAAGCTAGAATTATAGTTTCCTTATACTATTTGGCTCCAAAGTAAGTTGAAACCGCATGAAGCCACACTGCATTACCTCATGAAATTGATTTGTATGCATTTTATGTGTTTTTAAGTGGGTGCAAAATCGTTTTTATTTAGGAATTGCAGGCTTCAGAGAGAACTGAAACACTTTTCCGCACGTTTTTTTCATACATTTGTTACATACAGTTGGTTACAGAAATGACAATGAAATATAAATAATTTAACATATTATAAATAAATATTAATAACATAACAAATATCGATTTAGTCTGAATTCACCGGAATGGTAATCTCCTAATTAATATTTTTCCCGAAAATGTTTAGAGATGCAGAAAATCTGAACTTTTCAATAGAAAAGTTTGTTTACAAATATTTATAAAAAGTCTTCTTCTCGAAATAAATTTTCTATTTGGCCTATCATTTATAAAGCTATTTTTCTTCAGTATGATCTGAGCATATGATCATTTCTGTATTTAATGTTCAGAAAGCTATTCTCTTACACTATCTAAAAATCTCTGAATTTAGTTTTTCATGTATATCAAGGAATTTTTTATCTTAATAACTTTCTTTTGAATGACATAATCAAAAGTAACAGCAAATACACATATAATCTTATATGTTGTATAATCTTATGTTGTATTGTCGTATTTTTTCACAATAGTTGTAAATTTATTGTTGTGGCCTTCTATATAAAACTAATTTACGACAATACAATCGTGTTTGGTATGTAAACTGTCTGTCATATTTCACCAGTGCTGTTCTTTCTTGTTACGAATTTGTTATTACCGTGTACATTTTATAAGTAACATCACTACCATAACAGCTTTTCTGTTTATTTTGCGAGGCAAAAATGTTTGGAGAAGAAATTGAATTTCTTGAAAGTTATGACGTGGCTTTCTGATTCATAACAAGAACAAATTTACACTTTTCGCACAAAGCTCTTATTATTTCATTCTTTTAATTTTGTTTAGGCATTTAAAAAATTATATTTTCTCCCGTCATCTGTCTGTTTCCACAGAAACAGAAATAAACCGTTAGGGTATTATCACAGTTATTGTATTTTTTATTGAAAACGACAGCTAATGAAAACCGTAATTGATTCAAAAAATTTCGTTCTGAGAAATTTCGGGTATATTTCTTGTTCTTGTTCAATAAATTTACCTATTATATTGCTTCCATATTTAGTAATGCCAAAAATCAATACAAATGAGCTACAAACTTGTAAGTGCAAATTAATTCCCCGTTTCATTTGCCAACTCATGTTTTTACAGAATATGAACTAAACATTTAGATACTTTATTTTAAATACTCATACATGTAGGTTTCAAAAACGCAGTCTCACTCATTGTAGAATCAGTCGTTTTCAGTGTTTGTTTAAATTTTTCTATGCCGTCATGCCGATATCCTAGTTTTATGTAATACGTTACTGCTGCTTCTAGCAAATGGAATATCCTGTTGAACGCTTGTGTTATGTATTGAATGCTAATGACTGACAGCATGACAGCAACATGTTATTAATTTTTTTTATATAACTCAAGCCAGACACACACCCTCACTCACTCAGCCAACAGCGATTCGACGGCTTCTAAAGATTTTGCTGTCAAATGCAATTTTATTAACTTTCGATCTTCGTCGCTTGGTGTCGTTTAAAGAGTCCTGGTTGTTGTTGGCTATATACAACACGCTATATGTTAAGGTTGTCTATAAATATATGTTTGTATGTGTGCTTGCGTCGTCTGCCGCCACTAATTGTTGTTGTCACAATGCGCCAACAGGGGGCGCTGTCATATGCAGCTCTTTTTGCGCTCACAGCCTCTAGGTCAGGTTTTGGCACTGTCATGATTTTGTCAGTTTCGGGTTAAATTTTGACAGCCACCGTCGAGTCACTCTGTGCGGCTATGCTACAAATGATGATGATGACGACAACGACGACGACTGCGGAGTCAATTTGTTTGTTTGATTTTATTGATTTTCAAGTAAATTTCATAATAGGTGATATCGGCAACGTTGGTGAAAGCAACATCAAAGTCCAATTCTTTGTCAGTATGTCAGAATTTGAGTTGAAAGCATGAAAGTTCAATAACTTAGCTAGTTTTTGTCAATAATATATAGGCTCGAAGATTCTTTCAAAGGACTTTATTGTCACATAGTACATATTAGCATATTAAAAAATTAAAAATGTAAGTACATTACATACTTGGGTATTTTTAAAAGCACAATAACTCTTTAAGTACAAAACACATTAAAAAGAGAAAATTTACTTCTCTACTTAGGCACTTACAGAGGCAAAAACCTCCTCAAAATTCTTTTGATAGTATTAAGAAAACCCTTATATCTAAAACCTCGTCAATATAAGGATAAAAAACTTCCTTTGAAGATTAAAATATATCCCAAAAAAATATTTTAATATATTGATTTTCAATTTCACCTTATTATCGTTTTGATTTTAATATTGCTTAATAAAGAAACTAACAACATTTCTTTGTTGGCTGCACTATTTTGCAATACTTTGCTATCAGTTTTCTATTCGATACATTTTTCTACTCCGCCAACAAGGTTTTCATATTTATATGTCCAACGTGTCTGCGTTGTCCTGCCTTGTTTGTTGGTCTTTACGTTGGCTGGTCTGTCGGTCAGTCAGTGTCTATCTGTGCGTTCGTTTTGAGTTTTTTAAAAATTCATAAGAAGTCGTTTGAGACATACTTTATGTTTGTTCTGGCAGTAGTTGTTGATATTGTTTATTGATGTTGTTGTTAGTGCTGGAACTCCTTGCTCCTGGCTCAAACTGTGGTAGCGCGATAATAATATTTGTTATTTACTCTAACGGAAGGAAAAAACCAAACGGAAATGCACATAAATTTATTTTGTTGTTTTTGTTGTTGATTAATAATGTTGTTGTTTATGTTGGTAGTCATTACAGCAACGCATCAGCGTGTGTATGTGAGTGTGCTTAAAGTTCATTACTTACTATTCCAACATTGTGATCTAATGCGATAACATTTCAATTTAATGACATTGATAAGGAGGACGAAGGATCGTCAAAGTCTAGACTTGGCTCAATAGTAACAATAAAATTATGAGTAAAAATTTTTTGGTAAATTTTTTTTATTTTTTTTTTAATTATTATAATTATTATTATTATTATTGTTGGTATTCGCACTGTAACTTTAAGATCTAATGTGCCCCTTCATGGAACTAAAGAACCTTCTTTAGTACAATCTCTGAGATAAAATCTGGTGTTCTCAAGCGCGTCGGAAGCGAATTTCATCTGGGGGGGCAGTACAAATGGGGGGGCAGTACAAATGGTGGTGCAAAATAAGTTCACCAAAATTTCTTCACATGAAACATGAAGAAGAGAGAAAGAAGAGGAAAATATATAATACAAAAATATTATCGTTGTAAAAAAACTGATATTTTGAATAACTTTTCCTTTTAAATTGTTTATCTAGCTAAAAAGTGGGGGGGCAACTGCCCACCTTGCCCTCCCGCTTCCGACGCCAATGAGTGTTCTATATTATCTCTTGATTTTTACCTTTCGTCTGTACCATGTTTGTATTTAAATACATTTCAACCAAAAAAGTCAATAACTTCACGATTTTTTTTAAGTTCTCAGTTTGTTTGCATAGAATAACTTATAGAATAACTTGTGGACTTATGTTTTTTTAATGTGTTTGCTTATTTTAATAAATCTTCTTGAATAAATAATGAATGAAAATTGAGACAGAACCAAATAAAAAATTAAAACAAAAAATTACAGATTATTATCGATTTGCGACGAGGTACTTTCGCTCGTGGTTCATGTGTGGATGGTGCTGCATCATCTGTAATCCTCCACCTTTTTCTTATTCATCTCCTTCATCACTTCTTTCGTGCGTATTAGAGTTATTGCATTTGGTCTGGTAATAAAATGCACCCGATATTGAGTCACATATACACACATATCCAGATATGAAAATTCACTGGTGTGTAACTGAAAGTTCAATCTTTTGATTGGTATAAGTCCTTATGACTTATTTATCTGGCGCATAGGGGGTTGTCTGGGGCAGTCAGCTCCCTATGGTACAATCTTAATGTTAATGAGTTATCTGGTATTATATAGTCCAGTCAAAGAGTCATTGAAATATCTGGTATTATATGGTTACCCAGATATTTCTGTCGATCTTGAACAAGTGTTGGACGCTTTCATAGAATTTGCATCGAACATTCTTCGACTTCCACGCAAAACCTACATGTGCTATTAATTAAAGTTCCCAGTTTTGTGAGGGGATAGTTCAACCTACCGTGACCTGTTAGCACTCTTGTGATTTTTCTTAGATCATTATTTGTTGGCTTGATGCATACCTTAAATCTCTTTAGGTCATATGCTCCTAAGAAAAGTTAAGAGTGCACTAACCCTGTCAGATTTTCCCCCTTTGTTTTTCTTCATATTTTGTTATTGATAGAAAGAGAATTGCTTTACCCATTCTACAGAGTGTTTCCGGACCAACCAGAGGATTTTATGCTCTTTTCTTTGATAATTGATCGGCAATTTCGTTCCTTTCTATATCTTTGTGTCCCGGAACCTACAGAATCCAGACCGAGTTTTGTTCCCCAAGTGTATGAAACTTATCAATATACTCCATCAACAGTTTTGAGGTTACCTGATATGGTCTAAGTGCTTTCATAGTCGCTATACTATCGGACAGAATAGCTTTATTAAAGTTCTGGTATTAAAGTTTCAGGTTAATATATACGCACTTGTCAATGGAGTATATTTCCACTTGGAACACGCTGCTGTTCTTGCTTTGAAGAATTTAATACCTGATCCGTAGACTACTGCTCCGGTCATTTTTTCTGTAAGAGAGCAGTTAGTGTCATCATGTACTATTTTATCTTATGAGTTTCGGAAAGGAGAAATAGACCTTCTATTTCTTTCTACTATTTAGTTCAGTTTGGAATCTTTTAGTGAAACTGAATTTTGAATGCATGCTGTCCCTCGGTATTCTTCTCGATAGAATATTAAACTTCTTTCGAGTTACGCAATCTCTTTGCCCTAATAATATCTTCACTAATCATCCTCAGAATAGCCCTCTTCGCCTGGGATATAAATGTGAAGTGTAGTTCTAGTAGAACCTCCATGGATTATGTTGAACATATTCGCATGACTCCGGTGATGCACACACAGGCCAATCTCTGAAGCTTGTTTAGCGCAGTGATAACTGTGTTGCTTTATTTTTTCTGCCCAAATGACGAGCCATACCCAGTCATGGGACGTATGATCATTGCATATATCCATCACTGTATATTTGGTGTGCATCCGAAATGACTTTTTCCAGCGATGGATTTGCAAATCATAAATGTTCTAACAGCCTTCTTCGATATTTCTCGCAAAGGTGTTTTCCAAAGTATATTTTGGTCTAGAAATACTCCCAAACAATGAACTTCCCTTCTTTCTTCTATCTCTGTTCCGTCAAACCTTATAGGTTTAGGTTTTTCAAGTTTATATTTGCTAGTAAATGATACGATGGTGTTTTTCCGGATTTATGTTCAGCTCCACCTTTTTGCACCATTTTTTTTTTTGTCATCCTTAGCCCTATTTAATTTCTATCTCTCAGGGTCTCTTTGACGTTTCCCATGCAGATAATTATTATGTCATCAGCTAACCTTAGAACATTCATCCATTTTTGGCCAATTCTTCCAGTAGCTCATCTACTGCAATGCTCCTCATTAGAGGAGATAATACTCCTCCTTGTCGACAGCCTCTTGTTGTAGTTGCTGTTATATTGCTTGTATTCTTCAATGTCAATTTCATTCATTACTGAAGACATCAAACATCCATTTGGTTTTATTTATCTTAAATTATTAAATCTTTGTTTTGTTTTGAGCAATATATTTAAATTTTTATACATGAAATTCTGATTTTTTGCTTTTAACCCTTAATATCCAATCATTTTTCTAATACGTTATAACTAATGTAAGAAGCTATTGAAAATGGAAAAAATATAATTTATTTTACAAGAAATCAAAAAACATACCAGAGAAACAATTTCATATTTTGTGAGAATAAAGTATCTGATATATGTCAGGTGCCCGTGTTGGTAAATGTCCGACCTCTGCACCGAAAGAAGTGCTACTTCTAAAATACCTTGGCCAGGCACAATGTACGAACTAAGACCGATTCGGATACTCGTCACTCGTTTAATTTTTCCGAATATTGTCGCTCGTTTTTGAACACTTCATTGACATAATAAAGACTTACTACGGTACTATTTCAGGTGACTTTCGAGGTACTTGTTGGGTATGTTTCGGGTACATTATAGTTTAGAATCAGGCCAGTTTCGATACATATCAGCTACTTTATTGACACAGTATATAAGTTTTTTCTCGGGTCCTGTTCGCTGAAGCTCGTTTGTATTCGGCTTAATATCAATGTGCGATTAATTTTTTTTCATAATTTTTGCAGTTTTTCGTTACTACTCGTAGCTTTTAAAAATAAAATTGAGTCCGAGATTCTGGACTTTTGTGCCTAAGTAGTTTGGTACGGATACAAATTGTTTCTCGGTAAGTATATTGATCTTTGTTTTGCTTTTTATTTTTGACAATTAATATTATGATAAGCTTTTTATTTCATCAGTTCGAAAAAAAAGAGCAGTGTTAGACGAAACGATTAAAATTGGTTATCCACGGATAAATAACCTACATTCACATTCTACAAAAAGATTCATTAAATATCTTAATCTCAAAATATTATAAATGTCCAGGTGCGCTTCAAGGGAAGTATGGGGTCCAAAGCTTCTCAAATGGTAAAAGCTAAAAAATGCTATTAATACTTTGCTTCTTTACTTAAAATGCACAAAATAGATCTTGTGGTTTTCGTCACAAGTTATCCGAACTAAAATATCTAATATTAAGTGTGACATCGCTGAAAAATTCTAAACAATATTAGTATTATAAAAATTTCGCACGAAATTATATAATTTGAATGATAAATTGTTTCCATTTTCGCCATAAGCTGGAGTAATATAGGAGTAACTATAATAGGAGTAACAGGACAAATCTTAAAATGGTTATTATTTGATAATTTGGATATGTTCTTTTAAAGCATTGACCAGCTTTGACCGATTCTGATAATTTTTACTTCAGAGTTTATAATTGCGTGTTTCTTTCTACTTTAAATATATCGTCCAATAACTTAAAATAATATATAATATATATTACACAATAATGTTTTTATATTATTTATTAAAAAATTTAAATAAAAATGATTTTTGTGTGTTTTTTATAAGTCTTAATAAACATATGCATTTAAGCATATTTTAAAAATTGAGTTACTTTCTGGAAAACCTATCGTCAAAACGTTTGAAACGCTCATAATGGGACGATAAGTGTCAAAAATTTTTATTCAGTTATTTTTATAATATTTTTTAATTATTTTTTATAATTTTTGTATTCACATAAAAATATTTTGTCATAATCATGTCACTCAGTTGCTCGAAAAACGTCATAACTCAAAAAAAGTCAATTTGCATAAAACGCTTAAAGTTTTCAGTTGACTCACACCTTGATTGAAGAGATAGAGGCATTTTCTCTTCTCACACCAAAAATATTAAAAATAATAACATGAAATTTTTACACAATATAAAGAACAATTCTGCATCATAAACCCAAAAATCTTGTTCTTTGAGTTATGATGTTATTCGAGCAAATTAGCGATATATTTGTCTTGCGTATGTCTGTTTAATGAGTTTTATGACGCTATGGACACGATCGCGGTAGCAATTTTTGAAGTATTGAAGTATTGCAGTAGTCAAAATATAGATACGTCAATCTACAAAAAAATAAAATATCTAATAAATATCACTGCCATTTGAAATTTCATGCAAAAAACAATTTCTTTGATCAACACATAAAAAGATATAATTTTTTATTTAGTTCCAAACTTTTATTCCTAATGCCTTCATTTCATATAGGAAATTTTTTTTTAAGCAAGATCAAAGAAAGGAGTAGGTTTTGCGTTCAAATTCATTTTAGATTTGTATTAATAGGCCTATTACGGTTTTTTTTTAAAAAGATCAAAACCAAGGCATGCGCCTTATACAAACAAGGCTTGGTCTTTGACCTGAAAGGAAAGTGATAGATTACTCAGAGGAATTGATTGGAACCATACGTGAATTGTTGATTAGGCGAAACAAACGCGAAAGACAATTTGAATTGATTTTAACCGAGGCTAGTGTTATGCCTAACCTCGGAAAGCATTTCTAAGTCTTGGTTCTTCTTGTCCTTTATTTCCACATTTTTCACAATTTAGTTGAGCATTTTTAGTTTTCCATAATTCTTAAATGCAGGCAATAACAAAGAAAGTGAAAAAAACCAGTCCCGAACCCGGATTCGAACCAGAGATTTGTTGATAGTCCAGCGCACTCTCCACTAGACTACAAAGGCCAACAAATCTATTAAAGGCATTGGTAAAAAGCAAATACCTCTATAATATCGAAAGTAATTAGATAAAATATATCTTCTTGGAAGTTTTTTAAGGTTTGCTTATTACACAATATATGAAGCATTTTTTAAGTCTTAAGAATAAAATTTTCAAATCTTCGGAAAATAATAGTTTTAAAAGTTTTGTGTATAAATGTTAAGTGCCTCACATAAAAAAATAATATATTTATAGATCATCGGGTTCGGCCAATAGATTCATAAGGAAAAAAACCAGTCCTTTAATATTCTTGACCATAAGACTTGAACTCAAGCTGATGACAAGAAAGAAGAAAGAGACGTTATTTAAAATTTGCGACCTAAGTTTAAATTTAAAACGCAGTATTCATCTGGAATTACTTACATTATATCTTTATTGCAGCATTTTTACTATTCTTGTGTGAAATTTATGAATTTAAATCTGATCACTTATTTCCCTCTCCCCCCCCCCCCCTCAAGAGCACTTTCTTGATCCCTAAGAGCCAGTTTTTCAGCCAAGTTTAAACTTTAGTCAAATTAAACCTAGCTTAACTCACCACAACTGGACTTTTAAACTCGGTTTGACTATATATTTTAGCATTTGTTGAAGATAAATTATAATGATCATATAATGTGATAAAAAATAAGAAATCATATAATGTGTTTCTTCGTGGAGTTTAACAATTTGGAGTTTAAACGTCAAATTTTGGTGAGTTAAGCTCGTTTTAATTTGACTAGAGCTTAAGCTCGCACTGAAAAACTGGCCCTAACTATAAACATCTGCAACGAAAACAATAGCAATCAAAATGCTTGCTTAGTTAAATAAATAAAAGCAGACAAATAAGATTTAATTTTATTTATATTATTGCTTATACAAATCTTTGTTTATGACTTGAAACTTGCCATATATTGCGGCTTGTGAGTTTTTGTTTCAATTGTTATGGAAATTTCTTCGATATAAAATATGAATTTTTTAATAAAAAGAATGTGTTAAAAAATAGTGGAAAAAAATATTTATAATAAAGAGTGATTTATTTGCAGTGATGCGACCACGAGGTCAATGCAACCAATGAATTAGTTGAAAATTTAAACTGAACTTGTTTTTAAAAATTGATATAATATAGATAAGACTTGCATTCAATCGAAACTTTAGGCGATTTTTGTTTGTAATATAATCACTTAATACAAAATATTCAAATTTACTTGGAATGCCGTACGGTTATTATTATATTTTAAAGAAGATAGCCAGAATTGATAGAACTTAGTTTGAAATAAAAAAATATTTGTAATTTATATCATACAGAATAGTTGTATTACAGACATTGAGCTGCATTTTAATGTTTCAAAAATATTTTCAGGAGTTTTCTGTTAAATATTGCTCTTAAATATTGCAACTGCATCAAAAACTAAACTCAAGTCAATTTGTATTGCAGCCGTAAAAATAATTTCGTATTTCAAATTTATGCAAAACATGTTTCATCGCTTTCTCGGAAATGTATATTTTTTTATTCAAAACAAACGCAGACTTTCAATTCAATTCGTATTCAAAACTCTTCACATTGAAAGTCGAAATCAATCATGTTCACCATTGAAACATATTAAATTACCGATTCGTTGGTGTTTTTAATTATTGGTTTTTGTTGTTTTTTCTGCTTACTTAAATGCTGTTTTGCTGTTTTTAATTTTTCTTTCCTTTTTTTTTTCTTCAACATAAGTTAAACATGTGTTAAATTTTCTGACTTAATCCGTTGGTATTCATTTATTTTTATTTTCTTGATTTATTTATTTGTATCTTCGTTGCATGTATTTTTTTCTTTTGGCTTTGCTTTAGTTTAGCTCAGCGGTTTCATGCTGTGTAGCATTCTTAATTTGCATGCATCATTTATGACAACACCAACAACAACAATACGACTATAAAAAGCATGATTATTGGTCAACCAGAGTAGGATTTGTAGCTAGGAGGCACATTTTCACAAAATGTTTCACAGCAACAAAAGATGTCCAAATGTCATAAAGACATAAAGATGACAAACGTCTCACTTAACTTTAGATGCTACACTGATATGTCTAATCCTTGATGTCCTTGATCTCTATGTGTCAAAAATTAGCATATTGTCTGCAAGATTTAGTTGCTGTTGGTTACATTGTTGTTGTTGTAACAGCTTCATTTTAATATGTTTCGGATTCAAGTGTTAAGTGCGTTCTTAAAAAGTTAAAAAATTGTATGGATTCATGGAATGTAGGCAGAATAGTAGTTGCAATTTTTGTAACACTTGTTGAAAATGTGCAGAGCAGATAATAATAATAAGTGCAGAAAATAACCGACGGGTTATCTGATACATATTATTAGAGAGAAAATTGTAAATTTCTTTAAATTAAAACGATTTCTTATTATATACATACATAATTGAAGCATTTGTTTGATGTTACAAAAAATTTTTAAAATCTTTGAATATTTTATGTCAAGGTAATGAAATCTTAACTTTTCATAAAAGAAAAAATCAAATTTCTTGAGAAGATCGGAGTTACTTTGAATTCCACCTAAACTTATTTAAGTAAATTAAGTTAAATATAAAAATTGTTACACAAATAACTGCAAATCTTCAATATTTTAGGAGATCAACTTAAAGCATGTGACATAATATGATTTTTTCTTGTATTGAGATATTTATGGATTTGAGTTTGAACTATTTAAAAAATATTGGCAAGCGTTAACCAAATTGGGTAATGTTTTTAGCACTACAAACTATCTCTAAACTCAAAATGTATTTATACCACTTTTAATAATAATAATACTGTATGTGAAATGAAAACAATTGGAAATTAAGTACATATTTTTATAGACAGTCTTTACTGAAATGATAATTTTAATGACAAAATAGCAAACAAAATTACGACAAGCAAAGTCGACTACGAATTTTTCAGAAGTAGCCAATTCCGAGTAATTATTAAGAGTCTGATTCCATATGAAGTCAGCAAATCGCGTCACAGCTCTATTTTAGAATTAGTTTAAACTTGGAGAAAATATTCCTCCAGGTTTCATGAAAGGAAAACCACGGTAAATTTTTCAGATGCGCCAGTTATCGATTGCAAGAAGCAAAATATTTAGAAAAATTGTTTTTTTATGCTTATTATCCTTTAGTTGTAATACTTAATAGTCGAAATATTTTAAAATTACGGTTTTAAAATATTTCGCTTCATGCAGTCGATAACTGGTGCATCCGAAAAATTAACCGACTATTATTTTTTTACTTTAAAACCTTAAACTATATTAATTACAAGTTTAAATGAAATCAAAAATAGTGTAGTGATGCGATGTGATGACTTTATATCAAATGATTGAATGTAGTGTCAGACCGAATGTGAATTTTTGGCAGAAGCCGAATACTAACAAAACTTTTTTAAAGTAAAAAAATAATAAAATTTAGGCCTTGCTTTCATTTCAGTAGAAGAAACGGCAATCATTAAGGGTTCAGTCTGGTAAAACAGGCCGAAATATTTGAAATTTTTATTAGACTTTTTTGGAAAAAGTAAATAATGTAGGTACTCTAAACTTTTTAGGTATATTTACAGTACTTTGAAGAAGATTATATAAAAATTTCAGATTATAACCAATATTTATTTAATTAATATACTACAGCAAGCCACGTGGCGACGTGGACCAGTGCTTAAAACACGTACTGAGATAACGATTTTCCTACAGGTCGCAAAATTCATCTGAATCAAAAAATCAAAATATTTTCCTGATAAGTATGAATGTTATTATGGTATAAATATTGTAATTTTTACTGAAAATGTTCGTTACTTTTTTGTTGATAAAAATTCCAATATGAAATTTATCAATGGTCCATTGATAATTTAATAAATAGATTTTTGACAAAAACAACAAAAAGATTCGTTAAAAATTGAATTTCTATTTAATCTTTTAGAAAAATATCTTACTCAGTAAACTATCAAAAAATGAAAAAAAATATTTATATAAAAAATTTTATTCGTTACAAAAAAGCAAAAACATTTGGCAAATATTCGGCTATTTTTGTCCGAAGGTTAAAAAATCGGCCGAATGTGCGGAATACCGAAGCCAAAGCCAAATATTCGATCGGAGACTAACTGAATGCTAACGTTATGATTTCACGTCATATTTGAATTTTGGGCACTTTAATTTTGCAATCGCAATTAATAATTTTTCTATGAAGAGATTTTCAAGACATAAATTTTTTACATTTGTTTCCGAACTTTTCATATACGAGTATACATTCTGTCTGGAAAGTAGCGGTAATTGATTATTTTAATAGCCCACTTCAATGAATTGTTAAAAATCTACATTGGCGCAACTGTCCTCTGAACTGACGCTAAGTTTGCTTGCGATCAGTCTTTTAGTTTGATTCTTAACCCTTTCGGGACGGAGTTTTATTTTGAAAACCGTGATATTTTTCGTGGAAGTTTTTGCATATTCTAACAAATATGTCAAAAAAATATGTTCTGCATACTCAGAAATCCTGAAATCGCCCTTTTATCCTGGGACATATAATCCCAATAAGCATTTTTCGTGGGACATATGATCCCAATAATAATAAAAAAATAACCAAAGTATTACAATATTAGTACATTTCAATGGAAATTAATTTTTATTTGTTTTATTTATTGTTTTATATTATTGTAGTAATATAATTAGGAATTTAATTTGTGGAAGGGTCCAAAACATTGGTAGCACAAAGCGTTGTTACAGCCTGAGCATATCATCTTTGTGCGCATCTCGATACCAAGTGAAGTACAGCGAACGCAGCGACAACGTTTTTCTTGTTCCACTGGCAAGTGATCTCCAACATTGAGACTATCAGTTTTTGGACGCTTGGGTGTTCTTCCCCCCTGGCGACGTGGCATTTTCTCTCGTCTTTTAATTCCTTCGGAAATCATGCCTTCAGCAAGAGGGACCAGGAAATCTTTCAACGATATTTTTTGTTTCTTATATTCGGTATACACAATCCACGAATGTACCACGCAAACCATTAGTAGTTTGTAGAAAACTTTCTTCCACCATTTTTGAGACTTGCGGTTAAAGTCATAAACGGCCGTTTTCTGGTCGGCTAAGTCGACTCCTCCCATATAAATGTTATAGTCGCTGATACTTTTAGGACACTTGATTTTCTTCTTTGTTCCGTCTTTTTGCTTTCTTTCAATGTCTACAAGCGATGGCGCATGGCAATTGCAAACTAAAAGAACTTCTTTCGAATCCATCCATCGAGCAGCCAGAATACCACTAGATTTAGTTTGAAGTTGGCTTTCTCCTCTCTTCAACTTTCAGATAAATTTAGGTGTATTTTTTCTGTTTTGCATGTATGTTCCAAGTGCAGGAAATGCAATGGTTTCCAATAAATTTATTGAAGTAAAGAAGCGGTCAAAGGACAAACATACATTTTTCTCACGAATAGAAGAAACCAATTTTGATACGACCCTCTCTCCAAGAGTGCTGATGTTGGACTGCACAGCATTTTCTTCCTTTCCAGTATAAACATTCAAATCGTAACTGTATCCTGTCTTCGAGTCACATCGCATCCAAAGTTTTATTCCACGTTTTATTGGTTTCATGGGCATATATTGCTTCATACTTGATCTGCCTTTGAATTTTACCATACATTCGTCAATAGACTGGAAACAACTCTCACTGCGAGCAGCAGCAAATGTGTATCTTAGACAGTTCACAACATCGGAGATGTAATAGTCTTTGCCAACGTTAGTGGGCTTTTCACAATCATTGAAATATAGCTTTGATGCCAGTAATAAAAAGCGATTTCGTGACATACAGTTTTTTATAACTGAATTACCCATTGATGGATTTTTGCTCCAATAGTCCTTCAGAGATGGCACCTTGTTATAATGCATAATCAATGAAACTCCCAGAAATACAAGGATTTCATTCGGATCGGTTAAGTTTCGCTTTGACTGCGCACGATGGTTCAAAGTTATTAGACGCTGATTAGTGCATTCGGCAATTCGAATGCACAAACTGTAGGGAAATATCTTGGAAAACACCTTATACTCGTTGCACTCATCAGTGAGATGAAGAGGTATTTTGCAATTTCGTTCAGTAGGGAATTCGTATTTTGGATTGAAATCCTGACGGCCATCGGCGGTAAAATTTACCCACTGGACAACTGGCTGTGACTCGTCATCTTTTTCGTCGTGTTCACAGGGCACATTGGGATTATCGTCAGCTTCGGCAGATTCGGTGTCATCGGAGTTCTCAGTCAAATATTCACTTCCCGAATCATCAAAATCAACATCAGAATCCGACTCTTCGCATACAATACGCACAAGTTCCTCAAGGGTTTGCTTCTTTTTTGCCATCTAAAATGTGTATTGGGACAATTAATCCCACAAAAAAAACGTATTGGGACTATATATCCCAATTTTACGAAATCAGCTATAACTTACCTTATATTGTCATAAAACACCACCAACCAAGTAAGTTTAAAAAACAAACACTTTTTTTATACAAAACAATACAATTCTATGAAATTAATATTCTTTAGCAACAGCTTTCAGCTAATTATCGATCACAACTGCTCAAATTTCACCGATGTTGTGAAATTCATTGTCAGCTGGTGTGAGTACGCTGACATGTACCGTTATGTTTTTGTTTACATTTCATAATGGACACTTAAATCTGTTTTCGGGACTATTTACATAAGCAATTGCGTTGAAAATAGAGAAAATACGGAAGTTTAACTATTGGTGGGACGTATAGTCCCAGTAGTCCCGAAAGGGTTAAACGTATTTTCTGGAATCAACTTCAGTTCTCGCCACGAATACTTTACTCGGATGTCTTCTATCGACTTAAAGAAAAAAAACTGCCCTGAGCCATATCAGATGCTTACGGTAGTTTTTCGGTGGTGTTTGTTGAATTTTTAAATAGAAATTCATTGACAATGATAGCCTTGTGAGATAATGCGTTATCGTGTTGAAAAATCCATGAGTTTTCTTTCCAGAAATATGAATTTTTTCGACGAATTTTATCTCTCAAACCCCATATACCGATCAGATGAAATTCTTTATTTACCGTCTGTCTTCCCGTTAAGCGGGCTTTTTAAATTATCATTTGTTGGTACTTTTGTGACAGAATGTAGTCTCATATATAATTTTCAACAGATAGTGAGCTAGAATGGACCGATTCGGTAAAGTAGGACAATCAAATAAAAGGCAATTAAATATGATAAATGTTTGTCTTTTGTCAATTGAGTCAATAGTTTCGCGTTATCGATAGAATTATGGCAAACTATAACTTTTTTTTGTAAAAATGCACTCAAAATTTCTTTAAAAAATGTTGGACAAAAGAGATAGCTATTTATCACAGAAAAAGAATTGCTCTGAAAAAACATCATGCGAAAATGACAAAAGGAAAATTATCTGAATGAATGTGTAAAAATTCGATTTTTTACCAATCTTTTGATATTTTTCCTATTTTGTTTCGGCTAATTTAATTTGTATCCAAGTATACTGATATAAATATGTGTCATAGGACTTACTAGTCTATTTACATTCCTTTTGATTACCTTACCGTTTATTCTAAGTTTTTAACACACGTTTGCTTTGTGAGAATTCAAATATTTGTAAAATTTTAAAAATAGCAAGAGAATACACTACACTATAGCATAATAAAATCGCCATTAACCCGAATCACCCTGAGTATTTTTTTTTAAATTTTCAGAATGACCTGTTAACGCAAATATAAAATAGTTTAAACTAAAATAAGCACATTTTAAGTGTTTGTGTTTGCGTTGCCATATGATAACGACAGGGTGTTTTGGGTTAAGCCATCTTTTTTCAAAATTTAAACTCTCTATTCCACTCTCATTTGTAACTTCTCATTTAGTAGCACGCACAATCAGGGTTGCCATTTGTAAAAAAATTTAGTTACCAAAATTTGATCAAAAAGTTACCAAATTAAATTAGAATTAATTAAATAAACAAACATTTTTTTAAAGTAAAAAATCAACAATACTATCATTTTTGTTAATAAAAAACATTTATTCAACATTAAAATACATAAAATTATTAAACAGAAATAGTGGTAAAATAAATTTTGCTAATATTATTAAGTATTAAATTTTTATTGTTTAAAATTTCTTATTTTTAATAACTAAAAATCAAAAATTCAATAACTCATATATTTATAAAAATTTTTATTTTGAATTAAATAAAAAAAATAAATACGTATATAGGAAAAGTATAACTTTTTTCTTGTTTAAAATTTACTTATTTTATTAATATAAAAATCACAAATAAGTAGTATGTTCAGGTCAACGTATTTTTTTTGTCACAAAACAAAAAATTATAAATTAATTGTATTATAAAAATGAGATCCTTATCTTTTTTATTTGAAATAAATAGGAACTAAAAAAATATATCGCATTCATTGGCTTTGAATATTGATTTTGAGAAAGTTAATGAGTAAATACAAAGATATGGCATTTAATACTATAAAAAAATTATCGGTTTCCACAAGTTTAAATTTTAATCATTTTTTTATAACTAACAATCAGAAACTACACAGGTCGTTTGTTTTATAAGATATCAATTCTAGTTACGGGCGCTGATTTTAATATAAGGAAACTTTTTCACCATCACCTCAAGTTAAGGAGTTATGAAAAAATATGATTTATAGTTCTTTTTCCAATAACTGCCCCTAAGCACAAACTATTGCATAGTATTTAAAGCTTTTGCTGATATCTTTTTACGTTTTAGAAAATCATGTTGTGAAAGAAACGGAAATTTTATTAAATTTATTCAAAGCAATTTTAAGCAGTTGGAAACCCCTAATTTTTCAGTAAGTTACTTTAGAAAATTTTTCCATAAATTTTTCCATAAATTTTTCATGTAATCAATTTTCATTATTTCAAAATATATCTGGAATTATCCGCAATATTTGCAAAGGTAAAATGTGCGCTTAAACTTCAAAGACAAAAGATATTTTTATGATTAAGACAATTCATGGTAGCAAATCTGTTTATTATGAAAGAGTTTTAAAATTTATGATTTTTTAAGGCCAATATCTTCCAAACAAAAGATGAAAAAGAATTTGTTTACAAAAAAGGTTATACCTTATCATCCCTATTATGAATAACTTTTCAAGTGGAATCGAAAAAGAGAGTTTTAATTTTTAAGATAAACCTCAAGAACATTCAGGAAACTTAACAAGAAAAAAAAATTCAGAAAAAATAACTTAAAAATGTCCAAAATGCTCTAGAGCCTTATCTTAAAAATTAAAACTCCCTTTTCCGATTCCGCGTAAAAAATTAGGCATGGTAGGGCTGAATATTTCCTAATCAAAGCTGTCAAATACGATCGAAATCGACTGATGCTATTTAAATATATTATTCTGTAAGAACATAACAGGTTTTTACATTTTTGTCTATAACGAAGATGGCGAAAACAAATCTCAATTTTAAACCTACAAATCCTCTTCTGGTGACCCCACATAATGAGGCTTGTCTCTCATTTTGCAGAGTTCCTTTGAAATCATTAGGGCAGTTTACGATCTTGTTGCATCATTGCAAATGCAAAATAAACAGCTTCTACAAAAACAAAAAGCATTGAAAAGTTTTTGCAACATATGCTTTTTGTTTTTGTAAAAGCTGTTTTTTTGCATTTGCAATTTTTTATATAAATCTTGCAAACAAACTAGTTATTTAGAATTTTTTGAAAAAACTAAAGGGGAAAAGTTACCAAAAGTATTAAAAAATTGCCAAATTACCAAGTCAAAAATTTTCTACCAAATTTGGTAATTAATTACCAAACTGGCAGCCCTGCGCACAATACATTTAATCATAAGTAGCTCGTTCAAAGTTTTTCATTACTCTTATTATAGTCTTATATTGCCCATATTAAAATTTTTTATAATAATTTTTTTTTTTCCTTTTTACAGGTAATGATTTTGAGTATTTACTTTAAAATGAGCGCAGGTGAGTACATACTTTTTAAGATTTATATGCGAAGAAGGCAGATATTCTAACACTTCTATTATATTTTCTTTCTATTCTAATATTTACTATACAACTATTTGTGTAAAAGTTTTAAATAAAAATTTAAATAAGATAGTGAAGGGAGCTTAAGTATATGGATCAGTATAAAGGTTATTTTAATACTACCTTGTAATATTTTCAATTAGAAAAATTTAATTTTTAGACACACAAAAAAATTGATGTTAATTTTGTTCATTGCTTTTCAATCATATTTTTAAAACTGTCGTCGATTTCATGGCATGGGAAATTTTCAGAGTACACAAACAAACACACATAATTTGTAAATTACGTACTCCAGATCAGTTGAAGTGTATTAATATCGCATTTTATAAGGTTAAAAATCAAATAAAATGAAATTTCTGCAAACTTGACTTCTTCAGATTTGGCAGAAATTTTACATGTGGCCATAACTTTTTCAGTCTTTAAAAATAGTTTCTTAGTTACTTAAAGTTTCTCTTTGCTTAGAAGTCTTATTTCTCCGAAATTTATGGTTGTTTGCAGGGCCGTATTATCCATAAGACAGCGAAGGTAACTGTCTAGGGGGCCCGCGCAACTAGAAAAAAATTTGAAAATCTTTCATCGAGTGAAAATTTGATTTGAAGATTTGTTTCCTCAATGAAAATATTATTGCCCTGTTATTTTAACCCACTTCAAAGAGGAGGAGGTTCTCAAGTCCGTTGGTTTCTTTGTTTATTTTTTTCGTAATGTAAGTATGTACATCGATAACTCCTAACGCACTTGTCCGATTGCCATAAATTTTTGTCAACAGATAGAGACATGAAACGCAAAGGTGTCCATGCAAAAAAGTAGGCGTTATTGGACAAAGGGACAAAGTGGCAATATTAGAAAATCCCTGTATCTCGAATAATATTGACAATAGGGTACTAAAATTTAGTAAAGGTGTTGGCACAATTATGAAAAACTACGGTCAAAAAAGTGGGCATTATATTGCAAAGGGGCGTGGAAAACACAAAATTAGAAAAATATGGTATCTCGAATAATACGGTTATAAAATTCTTTATAAGAATAAGTAGAATTATTGGAGTTATTGGATAAAGGGGCGTCGCAATATAAGAAAAATACTGTATCTCGAATAATATTAACACTAGAGAATTGAAATTTAATAAAGAGGTAGGCACAATGAGGACAAATTACAAGAATGAGTATTATTATTATTACAAAACACGGTGAATTAAATGGGTGGAATTCGACAAAAGACGTGTCACTATTAGAAAAAAAACTGGGTCTTCACCACGTAAATTTTGAAAAGGCTATCGTTTGAATGATACTATCCGACAATATCGTTTTTAGTTTGCTTCATATAAGTCCAGAGCTATCGTCTCGTCTATCGTTGATTTTTCTACAGTTTCAAAGCCACTGCAAAACATATATTCAGTGCAAAAAGTGACATTTACTTTTATGTTTAATTTGTTTTTGGATTTGTTTGTTTCAAGTGTGAACATTTTTAGCAAAAATGTAAGAATATTTAATAGTTATTTTGATAACAATGTTTTGAAAATATAATATTGGGCATCGACATCTTAGTAAGGTATTGCTACACTTTGTTGATGAACATCCGCAGCTGGCCAACAATTACGTTGCAAACATAGTGCTGGAACGACATTCCATGAATAAAATTTTAACAAAAAAGTGCACAAAACATTTCAAAATAATTTTTATT
Source organism: Dichetophora obliterata (assembly GCA_963920525.1). Lineage (NCBI taxonomy): Eukaryota > Metazoa > Arthropoda > Insecta > Diptera > Sciomyzidae > Dichetophora > Dichetophora obliterata. The sequence goes on from OY986435.1 coordinate 203,606,196, forward strand.
ATTATTTCCAACCAGAAAAATAGCCAAACGATATCAAATTAGCTATCGCGCCGATATCATATCAGTTGTTTACATGAAGCAAGCAAAAGATATCGTTTAGACGATACATAAAATTAAAGTTTACGTGATGTTAAAGTATTGTAGAAACGATATCATCAAACGATTCTCGTTATACGTGATGAGAGCCCTGTATTTCAGTAAATATTGACACTAGGATACTGAAATTCAGTGCAAGAGTATGTAGAATTATCAAGAAAGTAGGCGGAATTCTAAAAAGGGCGTGTCTATGTAAGAAATACACTGTCTCTCAAATAAAATTGCCACTAGGAAGAATTATTTCAAAATTTTTCATACCCTCTAATAAGGAAGGAACAAAGTCTTTTTAACAATAAAAATCTGACTGCAACGTCACTACAAAGTAAAAAATAATTTAATATTACTTTTTCTTTTAATTTTCTGGTCAAATTTGATAATTTATTTATATTTATATTGGAAATCTTACTTTTACTCTTAATTTATTATCATAAATATATTAATTTCTTTATGAATATAAAAGCAATGCTACTTTAATGACATCACTTTGTACACTCAGAAAAAAGGCATCATATTAAGTGAAAAATGGTATTGACTTTGCTCCAGAGAATGCTTTTTTGCCGAATGCCGAAAACAGATAAATATTTTTTTTATTTTAATAAATGTTTTCTTTAAGTTGCGTTTAAAGTTTCTCACAAAAAATAAGACTTTCCTTAAAAGAAAGATATATTTTCCTAACATTGATACAACATATTTCTTTATTGCGTACATTTTTCTTTAAAACACAGAAGTATATCCGCAATTACGATTAAAAAATTATGTTTGTCAAACATTTGTTTTAACTCAGTTCTACGCAAAGTAGAAGTTAAAAATATGTTAAGAGGTAGAATTATTGTTGTGGCATTGTTGTTCGGGACTCTTTATAAATATTCCAGAAATTTATTCTGAAAAACGATTTTGTAAATGCATCCAAAGAAACAGTAGAATTAAACAACATCACTTTGTGTAGCTATTTTAAGTAAAAAACAACCTTTTGAAGGAACAATCGTCATAATATGCAGAATATGCAACACTTCCTTTTCACAACATTAATCAATTGCTCTCACGCTTTCTATTTTTTCGTATCTCATTCAATATAAGAAAAATATATCGATTTTTGAGAAGAAGGCTTTTTAATTTTTGAGAAAGGATTTGTTGTTATTGAAGAAAATATTTCGCATAGTGAATTATTTATCAACAAAAGAGAACATTTTTCATTTTCTATAAATTTTTCTCTATAAATGAGATTTTTTCAGTGAGAGAAAAATACTTATCATTATTAGAGATATGAAATATTTTCATTTCCCACAAGGAGGGAAATATTTCTTCGAATATGTGAAAATTTATTATAATTGAAGTAAATTTTATTTGAAATAAAGAAAATTTCTATTATCGAAAATAGAGAAAGTTTTTATCACAAACAGATAGGTGTGTTTTCTGAGTGTATAGGAGATTGGCCGAGTTCTTAAACTATTTAGTTTTTTTAGAGTTAATCGTTTTCTGCAGGTAGATGTAGTTTTATACCATTTTGACATATATGAATAATATGGTGAATATTTGAGAAAATTTCAAGTCATTTCATTAGTTTTTGTGGCATTTAAAGAGATTTTACCATATTGTAAAGGTCACTTTGTATGGGAGGTAGGAGTGGTTTTTATCCGTTTTTAACAAATTTCAAATTTATGGTGCAAAGCAAATGTACGAAATTCCAAGTCACTACATTATTTTTGTGGCATTTTTAGAGATTTTTTTGTTTTGATAAAGTAACTTTGTATAGAATGTAGGCGTGTTTTTCATCTGAATTAGCTCGTTCTCGAACTTGAACTTCGTTATTTGAATATAAGCAGATATACCATTCATCAATAGGATAGCTTTAAAATTGTCGAACTCCACTCAGGATGTGATGCTGATCGAGAATATAATGACTTTTCTATACCTACCAAGCCTCTTAATCAGCGTTATAAACGGAGTGACAAAGTTGATATACCTCTGACACAGTACGCGTAGGGTATGAATAGCGTAGCTATGAATATAATTGACTTGTGATAGAAAAAATGTATTTTAAGGCGTTAGAAAAGGGTAAAAAAGCCCCGAAAATAACAATATCTATTTTACTGACTCATACAGTCGGGGCCCTGATGCTGTGAGTCCTTTTGAGATGAAAGCATAAAATGAACTCAAATTATATTTTCTTTAACTAAATATCACCCTAGTCCACTGAGAATTTTTTTTAAGTTCTAGATTGTACCAATGATTGTAAATTTAACATTTAGATGGAATAAAAAAGAAATTCAACATATTTTTTCCAAGGATAACGAATTTAAGAAGAACAACAGAAGAGTAAACAAGTTATGACCGCATGAAAAATTTCAGCCAAATCGGAGAGTTGAAGTTAAAAGATTTTTTTTTATTTCACCTAAATATATTCAGGATCATAAAGAAATTTATTTGAAATAATTAAATGGTATATAACTCTGGCAGATTGTTTGCGTTAAACAAGTATAAAATTTATTGTTGGCGCTACTTAAATTATCAAATACATTTTATAAGCATTTATAAACTATGACAACATACTAACAGTAATAAATTCTCTGATATGTGTGCTCAAAAAAAAAAAAAAAAAAACAAAGTTAAGAAAAACCAAATAAAACAAACACGGGACGGGATAAAAATTGTGACAAATGACAAACACTTTATGCGACGGTAAAGAAAACGCAGACCCGAAACAGTCAGACCAGACAGACGTCAACAAACAACCGCACCAACACGTAACTACACTTTGAAAAGCAGCAAATATAATCACAACAAACACAACAAATAAGGATGATAAAAATCGGTTCGATGTGTCAAGTCAAAGAGTCAAAAACAATTTACGACGCAGAATTGATGAGCGGTTTAATTGCAGCGAATTTGCGTAGATAAACCACGAAAATACACATGTACACAGACACGATGTAAACAGACGCGGGAACAGTAGAAAACACATAAAAAAAAACAAAATGAGACATCAAGGAACATGACAAACACATGACGTTGACGACGTCGTCGCCTGGTTTGGCATGAATTTAGGCAAAAATGATTCATTACAGTAGCGAAAAGCATGAACAGGTCAGAAAATAAAGGCACCTAGTCTGACAGCCAGTTGAGCGAACAAACACCTAAAGTGGGTAAGACTTTGGGTAAGGAACCGCAGGATGTAGGAGGTAACATCATTGAATATAGAAAGAGAGAAAAAAAAGGAGTCATTTATTGTCTGGTCTTAGCTTTGTTTTGCTCAAAGATGACTTTGCAAAAAATTGTACTGAAGTTGCAGGCACTGTATTCGTACACAAACAAAATCCTTTTATGCGAAGGATGCTTATTTTTATATATTTTTGTTTGTTTTTTTTTTTGTACTGCTATTTTGCGTAGACAAAATGATACAAGTTATTTCGTTCAAAGTCACAAATTCTGAAAGCCTAAAATTGCTTAACCTGATCCTTTTGCTTGCTGTCAAGCGATGTCCTGTCGCAGCAGTCGTCGCTGGATTAGGACAACATCGCATCAACTCAACGCGTCGGTAATCCGCTTAGCATTGGTTTTTGCTACGCTTTATCATAGTAAAGGTTGTAAAAGTAAGTATTGAGGAATATATTTTGTTACTTCTGCTGCAATAAAATTTAGTTTAATGTTTGTTGTTACATGGCCTTGTTTGAAGGATCTCACAACAGGTATGCAACGCAGCGGGTTGCAAACGTAGTTTTAAAATATTTAAGAATATGTCACAAAATTCTGCTGAAGTGTTGTAAAAAGTTTCAAAAAAATTCGAACCAGCACGTAAAGGAAGCGAAAGAAAGAGCTGCAGGCAGAAAACACCTGCAGTCAAGATTGTTGCAGACATTTATTTTTAAACTCAGCAACAATTTTAGCAGAGGTTGTCAAAAAAAGATCCTTGATTTTTTTAAAATTGTTGTAAAATGAAAGCTAGTAAAATTGTAAATTCAACAGATTTCAGTTTTCTTTTAACAAAACAGATGGAGAATGGTTTGAGTTTGTGTTTGAAGTAAGTATTTAAAAGAAAATGCCTTTTATGAATTCTTCTGCCAGAAAAAATAAACACAAAAATTATGTATAAAAAAATTTATTTACAATTTTGTAATATTTTGTAAATAAGTGGTCGCAAAATAGTCAATAGTTTTGAGCTTAAAATAATTTTTTTAGGTAAAAAATACAGAAAAGAATCTATATCAAAAATATTATTATAAATATGCTAATTTAATGCAAGCTTGTCATGTAAATATTTTAAGCCATATTAAAAATTATTTAAGGATTTAATGTCATAAATATTTTGTAAACAAACCATTCTAGATGAATTCGTCGCATTTTGAACCACTTTTAAATCACTTAATATGCATATTATTTACAAAGTTAAAAGCATTATAGAAATATCTTGTTTTATATGTATAAAAAAAAAAAATCAAACAACAATAATCAATTTTGGAAAATAAAAACAAATTGAATGCTAATATTTAAATAAAAGCATATCAAAAACTAAATTAAAAAGAAAAATAAAAACCATTCAAATTAAGAATACGCATTTAAATGAATCCAAATCGAACAGAGCGAATATTTGTTGAATCAATTAAATGTGCTGTGTCAAATTGATTAACTGGTTTTTGCTATTGCCTAACATCAAAAACATTTTTAAGAATTAACATATATTAAATCAATTGAAAAGTTTCATCAGAATAATAAGTTCACCATTTGAAACTGTATGGCTTAACAAATTTAAAAACTTGAACAAAAAATGTGCAAAATAACTCATAATCAATAAGGAAACAATATAAAAATATTCAATGATTATAATCAAAATGTGAATAAGAAATGGAATTTTTAATATATATGGAAATAATTAATAAGTCAAGTTTAAACAGTGGAAACAACGAGTAATATCCAGACACAAGAATTTCTAAAGGACCAATAACTTTGCCCTAAAAAGTTATACCTGAACTCAGACATCAAAATTTAGGTCAAACATGCAGATTCAAATAATAAATACTATAATATAATAATTTTTAATCGTCAATGAAGTGCAAAAAAATAAAAAAGCAGATGTAATTGAGGAGTAATTTCGCTTAAGATCGCGGTTTTGCGCTGGCAACGATTGATTGAACAAATAAATAACATAAAATCTAAATTCAACTTCATCTGTTTAACCTTAAACTTAAAATAATTTTAACTGTAAACTTTTTGCAAAATATGTCATTAATGAAAGGATAAATATTTATTTATTAGCATGGTCTACTGATCCAAGTTTAGTAAGAAACACAAGAAAAAACTGAAGTTTTGGGACAGGACATAGACTAGAACACTTTTAATGCCTTTAGATTATAATAATATTAGAATTTCACAGAAGAACTAGTCTGCATTAAGTATTTAGCGAATTAGAAGAAGTCAGGCTATAGAACTTTCCCATTAAAAATTATCATTAAAAAACTCGCTAATAAGAGAATTATCGAAACCAGAAACTTACACACTTAAAAATGTCTGCATTTTTCATTGCAAGACTTTCATCGAATCATATTCCTTGGGAAAAATGATCAAAATGCCATAAAAAGAAGTTTGCTATTACTATATAAATCATAAAAATTCTTGCATCGTGTGTAAATCAAGTTGAATTTGCGACGATATTTAATGTTAAATGATGCAGACCAATACACTGCGATGCATAACTATAGCCGCACCTACATTTTAAGACATTTTCATCTATCGCGAATCATTGGGAAAAACAAAAATGCAGTTAAAATGGACATAAGAAAACAAGGAGATGAAAAAGTTTTCAAAATTTGCGCTGTTTTATTAACAGTTATTACGTAAAGTTAATTTTTTAGGCGATGCATAACTTTGGTCGCACTTAAATATTTTGCAAAAATTAAGGAATTTTTCACTTTTAAGCTTAGTAATGTCATAATTTTTTTCTGAACATAATTTTCTTACAAACAAGTTCCAAAATTCTGTTCTGCATGCTCTGAACAAGGCTAATTCGAACACTTTGATCAACTGACTCCGATGAGTCAATCACACTCATTTTAAGGTCAAAAACACTGCTATTTTTTGAGTACACTTTGCGTACAAATATTCTCCAGGCTATTGGAATTGGAGCTAGTTCTGGGAAAATCTCAACATCATTTGATGTTCCAGGAACGAACGAATCGCATCATATTTATACACTAGAACAGTATCCTATTGAAAAACAACATTTTTCATGGGACGTTGCAGTAAATATGGAAGCAGATTTGTTCTCATTAATTTTGTGTGATCTGTTGAGTTCATGAAAGTTGTTAGAAAAACAATATTCAGCAATTCATCATCGTAAAAGTCTTTCCAAACCATCAATGAACCGCTTCCGATTTTTTTTTAAAGTAACGTCGTTCTTTACGCAAATCTTTCCAACACGAATGAAAGCCATCCGAACCACCCATCATCAGAAAAAATTATCAGCGATGTGAAAAATGTAAGCTCTTCTAAAAATTTTGGTACGGCCAAAATTCATATTTTGTTCTAGACTGTGTTCATATTTTATCTTCTGAATTCGCGGCAGGCAAGTTTATACGGCAGAAGTAATAACCTAGGTATTAAATTGAATTTCTATCGCACAATGTTGGTAGAACTTTGTAAAGTCCGGTAAACAATCTATTTTGAGACAGCTAAAGTCCAACCTAAATTAATGCGCCTTGCGTTGCGTTTAAAAGCGCCACGCTCAAATGTTCTATGAGCGCTACCGAAACTGAACCCTGCGTGAACTTCAACAATAATTGCCTTTTTTCTTGCTTTTCTTTTAGTTCTCTTTGTTGCAGCCAACTTCACTTTGCAAACGCATTGCAAACGCATTGTCAAAATTAGAAATTCGAATAGAGTTGCGCCAGTGCGTTGCGTATTTCAGTAGGCTCCATACAAAGATATGGTGCATAAGAATTGGTGCATGAACCAATTTTGGTAGATAAATGACGCTGACGCACCAATTTAGGTTAGTGTTACTGTCTGAACAGATCAGATTGGATTTCAAATCCCCCTAAAATTTCCCTAAAAATTTTTTTCGAAAAACATACAAAAATTTTAGGCCTTGAAAAGTAGTGCAACTGCAATGCAATCCTATGTAGTTAAAGGGCTGATCTGCTGGACGTCTTTAATAAGGGCAAAAAGTTGCTTCATAGTTCTCAATTGTCCAATGTGAAATTGACCTAAGTCTTACTTTTGAAAGGAGGATCCGTCTCCTATTTTTTGATATATTTTTGGGCATATCTTTTTTGTCTATAGGATTTCCTATTAATTATTAAATTAATTATATTAAATTAATCAATTACAAGTAAGTCGCGAAGCAAGTTTGAAGTGATGTGGGAAATGATTGGTGATTTATTTAAAGTCCTGCAGATTCAGCTCTTTTTATAAAGTGTGGCTGAAATAGCCAAGAAGCCAAATATCTTCTTTTCCTAAATTTTTAGCATTATTTTTAGCAAAATTTTATTTTCAAAAGCCAATTTTTGAAATACCCCTAAAACAACCCTAACAAACATTAAATCTCCCTAAAAAAAACCCTAAAGATTCGTTATCCCTAAAATCCCTCAAAACAGTTTAAAAATTCCTAAATCTAGGGGGGAAATCGTCTAACCTGGCAACACTGGAAAATATTGACCAGCGTCAACGCAATTGAACAAAATGTATGAAATCAACGTTAAACGCTTGCCGCTCTCTGTCAGCAGCCGAAATGGGATCTATTTCTATTTTCAGTTTGTCGCTTTCATTAAGCTCTCTTCTGAGCGAGAAAACTGGTGGCAAATTCAATAGGAGTTGAAAGTGACGCCAAATTTTTATGAAAAAACATATGCTAATCGGACCCGCCAACGTTTCTTAGTTTTCATTTTATCATCCCAGCAGGGAAGCGAGCGCTTCATTAGCGCATCTGAAGCGCTCAAACAGTAGAGCGCTTTATTTTCCTTGTGTATAGCGCATTTTTTAACATAGTCGTGCTCGCTGTAGAAAATATAAAATCGTAGCGAGAGCCGAGCGCTTTGTTCTACTTGTATTTGATATAAAAACGTAGCAAGAACTTAGCGCTTTGTTCTCTTTGTAGTTGGAGGAAAAATGTAGCTAGAACCGAGGGCTTTGTTTCCTTTATAGTTCATACCGTCGGCCTAATTCTTTGCGTCATAAGTAAAAATTAGCTATTTTTCATGAGGCAAAGAAAACTGTTTATTTAATTAGTTTTATGATCTATGAAATTATTACATGAATTAATTTGTGAGCTTTAGATCCAGTAAGTTTTTAAGAAGGCAACAACAACAACTCAGCATAGAGTCAATCACTTCGCTGACTAGACAATCTGTTTCGGAAATCGCTACATTTTCCTCTTCAGTAGTCTTTGAGTGATTAAGCTGTGATCAACTCACTGTTCAAACTTGTAAGTCCTTAAATATGTATATTCTCATGGTAAAACTAGACAAGGTAGTGTTAGGGCTGAATGTGCTCTCTTTCTCAGTGGCTGTAACTGTCAAATTCAACCATTTTGCTGTTCTTACCATTTTTTGCTTTCTTATGGCATTCTCATCGGTTGCAGATTTTGTATGAGCTGTCAACTTCCTTTTGACAGTTTCGATCACCGGCTCTCCGCCCTAACAATACCTTGTCTAGGTGAAGGCTCATTTATAAGGTTGTTGCACTTGAGAGTGAGCTTGATCGCACTGTCTGAATGGATGAAAATAAACCAAGAAAATAAATGCATATAACAAAGAAAAGGACAGTGACAGAAAGTCAGAAAAAGAGCGCATTTTTCTCAAGTGCTACAACCTTATAAATGAACCTTGGTCTAGTTCTACTATGTATTTTCTATATTCTCTACTTTTCACGCTATGTCAGCGTGTTTTCGCTCAGAGAGTCCTAAAATATGTAAATAATCTCTAGTTTTCACGTTATTTCAGAGTGTTCTCGCTCAGGAAGACCTCAAAATGCTCCAGCAGCGATATTTTGCGTTATTGGTAACTGTCAAGTTAAAGCCTGTTTAATGATGAATGTGTACAAGTCGTTACCGAAATCGTAACATGGTGGCGAAAAATATTGTTTTACTTAACAAAATTGTAAATTTTAATATTATATAAGAAAGGATGCAGTGTTTTATTGAAAAGGAGAAGTTATAAGCCTACTAGAAAAAAACGAGTGCTTTATAAGAAATTTTCTCCGGGTAGCAAATTGGCGCCTGCATTACGTTGGCCTACGATTTCGGTAATCGTTTTTTCTCACGGCAACGTTGCACTACGCTACGTCCCGCTGCGCCATCTTACGTTACGCTTGGGTAATCAAGCCTTGACCTAAAATAAACACTTCTGCTTCAACGTCATATGATTTCGAAGAGTTTATTCGAACAAGTGTCTAATAGATTAACTCTATACAGAATTGTTGTTGTTTTTTTCTTGTTCAAAACTTACTTGAGAGACTTTACGCATTTGCAGCGTTTTTTTTTATAAGCTAAGACAAGATTGAAAGAGATAATTTTAGAATAGAGTTTTTACAAGAGTGGAAAAGAGATAATTGTAGGCATTTCTAGCGTGAAATATTTATAAGTTTGCTCTGTGGGATTTAACGAAACTAAAAGTAGGCAGTCAGTTGCTTGCAATTACTGTAGTTAATTCTCGAGAATTTTTGTTAGAGTGTAGGTAAAAACCAACCTACGAAGGTAGATAACTTTTTATCACAACAAACGAGCTCCCACCCATCAGCTCAAACAAAAGCGCTTTTAAGCAACTAAAATATAAAATAGATGAATCATCCGCCTTACAGTCCCGACCACTTTGCACCATATGACCACTTCTTGTTGTCTCACATTAAGGAATTAATGGCGTAGTGAGCGTTTTTTACTCCCGCCCAATCAGGCCGTTATTTTTTTTCCATCGGATCTAAAAGTTATTTCTTGGTCGTTATTTCTTTCAATCAGAAATAAAAGTTATTTCTTGATCGTTATTTTTTCTATCAGAAATACAAGCTTTCTTGACCGTTATTTGATCAGAAATAAAAGCCATTTTTTTATCAGAAATAAATATTATTTTTAATCGATTTTTCCGAATTGGTTTGAGGTGATTTGTGTCTTTAAAATCATTAATTAAAATACTGTAAAAATTGGAATCTCTAGATCCCTAGCGTCACACTGCTATATTTCAAAGCATTATACAACTTTTTACACATGATCTTTTGATTTAAAATTTCAAAAATGATCGTTATTTTCTGTCCCTCCTTCAAAAACCTGGTTTCGGAATTAGTAACTTCAGAGTGACGAAACTGTTTCGAAAATTGGCGCAAACGAATGCAAAAGTGTATTAATCATCTGATCATCTTGGAGAATGCTTTGAAAAAAAAGAAAACCATTTTCACTGATTAACCACAGCTTTTTCGGTGTAAGGCGCAAGACTTAAAGGGTATATTTTTATATAAGCGTTCGATCGATTTTAACAATCACATTTCAAAAAATAATAAACGCAAAGCAATCCTTTTTAATGCATATGTGAAATATTTTTTCGAAACCCAAAATAAGTTCGTTTTTAGTAGAAAATTTATTCCGACGAATTATGAACAATGGGTTCAATTCTAAGAGCCAAAAATATCTGAATCTATGGCTATATTTTTAAATTATTCTTTATCAAAAAGTAAATAATTCTATGGTTATTTTTTAGCTCATTTCTCAATAAAACAGCTTAACTTTTGAGCATCTGAAATTTAAAAAACTATTTCTGCCCAAAATAGTTCAAAAATTAGTTCATTACAGTAGTTTTGGTTCAAAAAGTGTAATTTAAATTGATGGCTAAATAAACCGATCAAAATTATAAAAAATCTTTATGAAAATTGTAAATAGGTTTCTTCAAAGATTATTTAGTTGTCTATTAAATCAATTTTTTCTTAAGCCGCTTAATTGCATCTGACATAATGGAATGAGAGCACATTTTCTTAATGCTTATTCGACACAAAATTTTTTGCCGTCGCTAAATGAAACAACTTAGACCCAAAATCTATTAACTATGCGCTTACAATTAAGAGGCTTAACTAAAACTTTTCAGTATAAATAATAAAAAAATGTTAGAGTTTCCTTCTTTTGAAATCAAAACAAATTGAAATGTGTTCGACGTGATAAGAAATATCACCAAATGGTGGCTAAAACTTTGCCATGTGGCAGAGTAGTGAATGCAGTGAACGATGGAATGAGGCTTACATTCAAATTCGCCGACAATTTAATGTGCATTTCTTGTCCGGTTGAGTGATTTTCCTAACAGTCTTGAATAAGGATTCAAGCAGATATATTTTAGACTGAGAATTAAAAACGCCTTTTGGTAAGTTCGTTGTCGAATTCCTGAATTTCTTTAATTATAAAATACATATTTTAGTGATTAGTATTTCTATTGCAAAAATTAAAAGATTCATCAAGTTAAATAAGAAATCAAGTTACAAATGGCTAAAGTTATTAACACTTATATAAAATATCTCACACTCTTCTTCACTCAACTAAAAAAACTCACTCAAATTTTATAATCGATTCATGCTCTCTACACAATTCGATTCGCCGTATATAAGGTTAAATGTCGAAAACAGCTGATTTTATCGAGAATTTTAAAACACTCTCTGCTTGCTCTTTGTTTAGCTCTTTGTACTCTTTACAAATGCACTTTTTTGCTCTTTTCCACCATAAATTCTCGGATGTGCGTCTATTGTCATCTCTTTTATACCTTGTTGTTTCATTCTCAACTAAACTTATAGAAGATAACGAAATAACAAAAACAAACCATAAAAATTGACGGCGAACACGTGTGCGGCGAGATTTCAACAATGACACACACAGATACTCCAGAAAAACACGCACACAAATACAGTCGCACAAAATGATATATGAGCGAAAACAAAACGTAAAACAACTCAGCTGAGAGCTGCAGAGCGTTGCACTTGTTTGCTGCAAAAATCAGTAAATATCCGGCTGAAAGGGAGAGAGAGAGAGAGAGAGTGTGAGATAGAGAAAGCAATTGGCAATGTCAAGAATGACATTTAAATCGCATTATGGCGGTTTTTCATGCAATTCTGAGCGACGACAACAAAGATTGCAACAAAAAGTTGATGACGTTAAAATGATGAAGCAAGGTGGCAATATTGTGTGCCTTTGTTGTTGTTGGGGCTGCTGAGTAGTAGAGCGCAATATTATTGGCAACACCTATTTTTCTTTTTCGCCGCAACTCTTTGTGTATGTTTTTTTTTACATAGGTTTTTTGTTTGGTTGCTCATTTTTACACACATGTCAAAAAATGTGTGCAAAAATGAGAGAAGCTGCAATTCTTCTTGAGTGGAGTTTTATTTTTGCTTTCTTTGGTGCACGCTCGTTGATTGTCGTCAAACATTAAAGTCATCGTTGGCGTTGTCGCCGTCTTTATCGTCAACATTTTCAGCTGATGTTGTTGTTGTTGTTGCATTGTTGTTGTCGTCGTTTTCACTTGATGATAAATAGCGTTTATAAGAAAGAGATGAATTGTTGTCAAGCACAAAAGCGTCGTCGTCCGGCAGGCAAACCGCCCACCACCCCACAAAAGAAAAAGTTTAGCGAGAGAGCGAGAGCGCGTAGAAGCTGCAGTGCGTTTGTGTGCGATGGCGCGCTGGTTCATCATAACTGCATCAATTTTGGAGCCCTCAACGTCTTGCGACTTACGTCGTCTTCTCTCTGTGTGTGTTTGGTGTGTGTGTGTGCGACGATGGACGAACGTGTGTCCATCGCAGTCTTCGTCAGCGTTGTTGTCGTTGTCGTTATTTTCGTCGCGCATGAAAAGTTGGGAGCACAAGAAAAATTCCTGAAAAACGACGATGACGATTTAAAACAACAACAGCAACAACACTGTCGCATTAAGGATAAGCGATGTTGTTGTTGTGGTTGTCCGCCAAGTAGCAATGCAAGAAGTAGCTGAAGACGATGTCGTCGTTGGAGGCACGCCTGGGATTGGAAGCTTTCAAAATGCACTTTCTTTTAGCTTTTGTGTTCATTTTTCTTGAAAGCTGCTAATTTTTCTTATTTTTTCACTCATCGCTCTCGCTCTTTCATGTAGAGCTTCACTTTTCTCGTACGCCTCCACCCACTTTTTGATTAGTTTCGGCCCTTTTTTTTCATCGTAGTGTTTTCGTTTTATTTAGTTTTTGCTTTTCCAATTTTATCATTTTAAGCTAGGTTTCTTTGGAATTTTATTTTTTTTTTCGTTGCTTTGAATGGACTTTAAATTTACGATTTTATTGCAATCGTTAAATAACTTTTCTCTGTTAAAACTACTCGTAGAAGGACACCCGGTCTTGTACAGGTTCTATTAAGGATGCACGTATCGAAGCATATCTTGGAATTTTCTTTGACTTTGGAGAAGTTTGCTTAAATTTAAAAAACAAAATAGGCATGGGCGACCGCAGGATTTGTTCTAAGGGGGGGCCAAGGCATAACGGAATCTAGAATGAACAAAAACAAAATGTAACTTATATAATGCTATTTACTCGGATTTTTGTTACTAATTTTGTAACATTATACTTACACTACACCGGTTGGCACACACTTGTACACAAAAGCGAATACTCTAATAGTTTAATAAACTAAATAATGTGAGGCCTATATCCTTAAATGAAATTGCATTAATGACTTTTGAGCCCCAAGTTTTCAACTTTTAAAATAACAATGCAAAAATTTCCTAATGCCAAACCATATTTTTTATGTTGGAAAACTGAAAAAAACAAACTATATTTTTAGTCCATTTTTTAACTTTGTAAGCCTTTAACTTCTAAACCAATTTCGAACGGACTGAAATTTTTCAGATTTGGATTTAGGAGGTCAAAATCTATATCATTCGCAAATATTAAAAAGTTGTCGCTATTCTTGAAATGTTCCCCGCAAGCTAAGGGAGATATTTTTTACTGGATCCCACACCGCATTGGTACCAATCTTCTTATTTCTTTTTCCAACATTCTTTTTCCATCAGTTCTAGCTTGCAAGTTCCTACAATAGAGTACGGAAACATACCTATTATCTGAATGATTTAAAAAAAAAATTTTAATTCAAAACGTATAAATATATAAATAAAGATGTACATGTATATTAGATTTGTTTTGGGTTACATACATTTTCTTAACATATTTCAGAACCTTCAGAAAAGTACAGAAAATTCTCAGACTGGGTGGGCGCCGCTAAATAACATGAGTTTTAAGAAGTATAAAATGGTTGTTTCAAATCGAGTTTCCTATTTACTTTTATGTCATAAAAAATTTTTGACTATTACAAATTCTTATGTAAAATCGTTTGCTTAATACGATATAAGATTTTTTCAAAAGTAATTCCTTGAAAGCAGGCCACTCTATTAAATTTCCTAATTTTTTTCTTTCGCTTTCGAATAAGAAGCTTTACTCTCGCCTAGATCGCTGCAATTTTCTTAAATTTAAATGCTCCAGGATTGTTTGTCATATTATTAAGCTTAGGCAACATTTAAAACAAATCCTAATTGGATCACCTTTATTATAGAAAAACAAGCCGACTTTTTGGAAAACATTAATTTCTTTATTAACTTAATTTACTTTGTCTTCTGCTTGTATGCGATGACTTTAAAACATAAATTTGCTTATCGTCAAGGTTTATATCAGTTATTGAATTAAATTCCCTGCTAAGAGGAATTGCTATCTGTTGCTAAGAAGAATGATCTTCGACTAATAGGATATCATTCCGAAACTTTCGTCAATTTCTCGTAGAAAAAACTACGTAATTTCTTTCATTACACTCGTAGTAAGCATTATTCGTAGAAGGTGGGAATTTTAGTTGAGTTTAAGAAATTCTTAATTGAAATCGTTCAGATGGTTTCCAGTATTCGTACAATATACATTTGTTTTTGTACGAATCCGAATAAAATATTTGAAATGTATGCCAAGCCATGATTCAATCATATAGGTTATGCAGATATTTGACGTTTACTTTCAAGAATGAACTTAGATACCCTAATGATGCGAGGAAAGCAAAAGAGCAATTTTTTTATAGCAGAATAAGCACTTGCTTGCATGAATATGAAACTTTTTCATTGTACGAAATATCCAAAGTTACATTTTCTATAACTTATTTCTTTTGACTCAAAATTGTATTAGGAGTTTTAAAATATATAATTGCCACGTTTTTGTTGTAGAAAAATAATAAAAGCAATGTGTGCACGACACAGTACACAGAAAATGAATAATCCTTACATGCAAATGTTTTCAAAACTTTAAATTAAAGAATGTACTGAAAACATGGTTTTCATTATAAAATTTATGCGACACAAACTTTTTGTAGCGCTTTGTTAAAAACATATATTTAGTTTCAATATGAAAACACTAAAAGTTATCTTTTATGAGTCATATTTACACAGCGAATTGTATTCTTTACATAAATCTCGCTCATAAAAATTAAGCTTGCCTGCCATAAACGCTGTTTTTAAATCATCAAAATATTAATAGAGGATTAAGGCGAATTTTTTTTTTGAAAATATATTTTTTTAATTGATTATTGTTGAAAAACTATTAAAAAATATGTAAAAAATCAATCAAATCCGCTGATAATGCAGATTCTACAGTGCTAACAACTCGGTGAGCCAGAGTGCTTTTAATTAATCATAGTAACTTTAAACGTGTTTTTGTTGAAACATGCTTTTTTTAAAACTGGCCCCATTTTTAATTTTAATCTGTTTGTAATGTAATTCTACACATCTTTTACCAAAATGAGCGTCTTTGTAAAATATGTCTACGCTTCATAATTTTCTTAATTTTCATTCTATTTTGGTAAAAGATGTGCATTAAAAAGTCTATTTTCAAATGCATTTTTTTTTTGTTTGTTTTAAAACAATCTTGGCCGAGCTATGATGTGGGTCGATTTTCACCATTTTTTAAGCGCCATCCAACTTCAGCGCCATCTTAATATATACAGAATATATGTTAGAAAAAAAACATCATTTCTATGTTACTTAAACTGATGATGTAAAATTAACCGGCAAATTAAGTTTTTCGAATATTTTTTATACTTTTTTAAAAAAGAACTTATAAAATATACCTTAATTTTAACAGATTTTGCCTAAATTCTCCCTTAATTTTAATGAAAAAGCACAGTCTTTTAAAAAAAGTGTGGCAAAAGAAGAACTACTTCTTTGAAGGAAAAAGAAATGATACTTTTTTTTATGAGAGAGAATATGTGTTTGTTTACATAAAATAAGGATATGTAAAACATATACTTAACCTTATTCTGATTGAATCATGTGCCAAGCTACATCCATTCCGAGAACAAAATTTTTGAATTTAAGAATACGTTCAGAAAAGTGTCTGTGAAACAAGGGTAAACGAAATGGTATCGTAACTTACTAAGCCGTGTTCATATCACGCTTTATTTCGCGATCGCGATATCGCTCTCATTTTTTTTCGCACGGCTGAAAAATACTAAATATTAAATAAATAAATGTGAAATATGAAATAAAAAAGCCTTTAGTTACAAAAAGTTCAAAATTGACTATTTAATTGATTATGATGCACCTTATCAATTTACATGTTTCTCAAAATTGTACACTTCTACAACTAAAAACGACGTTTTTATTAACAAAGTTCACAAAGCCCTAAGTTTAAGCGCAACTCACAATTAAGAAAGTTTTTTGCTTCTCTCTTTAAATTTTTTAGTTTAAACTTCCGGCTTTTTTGATTTAATATGAAGACATATAAAAAATGTTCACTGCCCTACTGTGGACGCCCATGAAAATAGGCACAAGTGGAAAAGCAGAAATGCCAAGAAAATTAACTTAATTAGATCACACCAAATAAATTTTAAGATCCGCATTGTTTTCATGGTATTCTGCAAAAATAATGCGATTTAAAACAAAACACAATAATTGAATAGTTGATAAACGAAACAGCACATAGCCTGGAATCGATAAAACTTATTATGTCTGAATGAAGTGAAAGTTTTTCCTGCAAACTGTTCAGACCCAATAAATTTTTTCGATTTTTGATTATGTTCTGCTTCGTTTACCAACAAGCAAAGAATAGTTCAGACAAACATTCAAAATTCTAATATGTTTGACTCTATAATAATATTCACATTTATTATGATTGACAGAACTACAACATTTTTGTTGCAACTAATAGTTGAGGCAATCATAGTATGTTGACGATTTCAATGATGTTATGATTTCAAATATAATGTTATTTTTGGTACCACCATTAGTAAATAATGACTTTATTAAGGCAAAAATTTTTGTTTGCAGAAATAATAGAATAATTTTAGTAAACAAATTATTATTGCAGTAATCATGTCTCAACCATGTCTTTTCTCTGCGTGCAGTATCCATTGAAGTTTCATAGGACACTAGAGCCAAGGAAACTCAGAAAATTGAAAGATTGGAATTTAAAAATATTGTACTAAAACACTTTAAATTCTATAACTTAAGCAGGATAATGTTTCTTAACTTTGTGACATAAGAAATTATTTAAAAAACAAAACAAAGCAAACAAGAAAGATTAACTTTTTTATATATAAAGAGACTTTTATTATGAATTCATTGAATAGGCTTTTTGCAAGTTAATAATTCTCTTTTGTCGCATATAAAAGATAAGATATAAAAAGGAGACCTTGATAGCATAACTCCTATAGATCAAAGTTTTATTAAAATCGAGAACACAAATTATAAGTCACAAGCAATATAATATTCCAAGGAATTGTGTTTTCACTTTAGAAGAAAGCAGTGGTGGATTTAGGCATTCTGCCACCTCAGCCCTGACATTAGCGCAGCCTCTAACATATTAAATTTTTTCTTACAAAAGAACAAAATTATAGAATGTATACAAAATAATAAAAAGAAATAATTCCATTATATGCTCGTGCGAAATCATTAATTACTTCTTCATAACTTAGTTTTTGTACTAGATCTGCTTCAATATATAACAAGGCACGTGCTTTTAATCACTCCTCATTCATAGTTGCCTGCAGATAGTTTCTATTCGTTTTAATGTAGAAATGTGCGTCTTTCTGGACAGCTTTTTTCCTCTTCCTCTCAATCTTCATACAACTTGGGCGTTTTTTAAATGAGTATGAATGACAAAAGTCAGTAGCAAAGGAACGAATTTGGCTATGTGTCAACAAAAGAAGGTTGTTTATAAAAACCATAAGCAAGGTTGGCAGTAGAACCTTGCGGCACTCCTGCGTTGATGGCGTGCTCTTCAGACGCAATACCGCAATTCGAATCATTCTGTCCTTGAGGAAACACTCGGTCCATCAAGCAGAGTTACCACCAACACCATATGGAAATAGTTTTAACACTAGCTCCTTATGCCACACTCGATCAAACACCTTTAAAATATCCAGAGCAACAACTTTGTTCTCTCCGAAAGCATTGGTTTAATTTTTCGATTAAGAACATCATAAGGTCACCAGTAGGCACTACGGAAACCACCATATTGACGATCACTGAGCAGTTGCTTGAGCTCCAGATAACTCATAATAATAAAGTTTATTACGCTCTCTATTACTTTGGAAAGCGTAGAGAATATCGCAATGGGTCGGCAGTTTGTAGGGTTCATGGCATCGCCTTGTTTAGGTCCTGGCTGGACATTCGCGACCTTCTCTTCCAACAAGATGGAAATACATCTGTTCTGTAGGATATGTTAAAAAGGTTGCGCAAAGGCCGAGCCAGTAAAGAAGCACACATTTTATGTGTTTATGTTGAGATTTGTAAGGAGCCTTTTAACTGCTTTCGTTCGAAAGTAAATTTCTTGCATTGCAGAAAATCTACCCTCTACAAAGGGCAGTCAGTGGCTACTTGCTATCGGAGAGAGTAGAATTTTGTGCAAAAAATCCAGCTAATAGGTTCGCTTTATCAGCCGAGATTTGGTCATCTCTTAGAAGAATTGGAATCGATGACAATGTCTTTAATCTTTTAAAAAATGCCCAATAATTTTTGCACTTTTTGGGGCAGAGAAGCAGCTTTTTCGAATGCAACTTTCGTGCAGATACTTTTCGCCTTTTAAAAATGCATTACAGCGATTCCTTGCCGCGATGCGAAATCTTTTGTTATCAGTATTCTTGTGAGAATGCCAATTTGGAAAAGCTTCCTCTGTAGACATGAGTGTAATGGTGCAAGTCTCATTAAACCAAAACTGATCTCTTGGTTTAATATTTGTCATCTAATTGGGAATGAAAGATCTCGCACCCAATAAAATATTTCCTGTACCATAGAAGTGCGGTATTCATATTTCTATCAGCAAAAAATTAAAATTATAATAAAAATTATTTATCGCAGTCCAATTTGCATTTCCATTAAACCATACAGTCTTCCTTGAAAGTTGTAACGGGAATACTCAAATAAATTCACAATGATATTTCTACATTTTGATATATATTGCAAAGTTCACGTAAATGTAAAATATTTTTTATTTTTGATGCAGAACTTATATTTTCTTTTTCTTCTTGCAATAATATTAGAACAAAACTTTTTTAATGAACGAACAATTTTGGAACACGAAACTTAAAGTTACTTTGTAAATAAGCTACAATATTGTTCTGTCGTCTTTTAAACTTTTCGGCCATCAAAATCATTCCGACCTCTAAATACACGTTTTAAAAATATTGCAATTTTTTACCCAAATTTTTTATTCAATAATACCTTTTATTAAGATCAAAAATGCATTCATTCCATTACGTTAATTTTCAAGACCTCCCCATGTTAAAGTAATACCTTCTGTAACCCAAAAAGTAGTCGATTGCACGATATTTCTGCAATATTTTATTTATTGCCCGTGAGGGAAGTTTTTGCTGGTTAGCGTTCCTTAAACTTTTGTCCCTCTACATTTGGCAATATAGAAATTTACATCAATCGTCAAACTAGTTTTTTGATTTATATTGAGTTTATAAGAAAATATTTTGCCGCCCTATCAATTCCGATGCAATCAAATAATTCCATTCCTAGCTTTTGGTTTTCCTCAAAATTGTTCAATCCTTAAAAATTTTGGCGCCCCTTAAATATTGTCACACTAGGACCGGGCCTTACGGGCCTAAGCCGAAATCCAGTACTGGAAGTGATAAAGTAAAAGAATTCAGTTAAGAAATGTTTGCACATCCTATCTTTCAAACTTTATTTTAGACATCTTTTCGTTTATTTGGAATAAACAAAAAATAAGAGTTTTGTAAACGTTTTTGGGGTAGATATTTCTTCTTAAGTAAATGTTTGTTTTTGAACTTGAAGATTTCTTGCATTGTATATACTTCAGGTATTGTGGTACAGGTATTTGTGTTCTGCGAATTGTTTAAAAACAAAGTCGGTTCTTAGTCAAATGTTATTAGTAGGGCTAGGAATCTCATGCAAATGCATGTTTTTACTGGGCATCTTAAAATGGAAATGGTTAAATTATCTTTTCGAATCTTGAAATTTCTTTTAAAATGGTATTCAATCGTTAGTGCATATTTTTGCCTGTTCTTGCATATTTATTGCGCATATTTTTGTATATTTAACAATTAATGCATGTGTTTTTGCATATTTTTGTTTTGTTATATATTTGCAGACATTGAAATTTAGTGCGACATATTTTGGAAAAATAAGTTCAACTTAAATTCACTTAGAACTTACTTTTATGTTCACTACATATTTTTGTTGTTTTTGATAAACTAATTTCATATGTATTTTAAAAATAATTGTTTTCAATTTTCTTGTTAAATTGCATGCAATATTTATTTTGGAACTGATAATAAAATATTAAAAAAAAATTTTTTATTGTATATTTTACCAGTTTTTAGCGCATATTTTCGATTTTTTGGTGCATGAGATTCCTAGCCCTAGTTATTAGTGTTGATGCTTGAAGTATTGGGAACGGAAGAAATAGAATAAAAATTCTATGATAACCCATAATTAGGAAAAGTTTTAGAAAACATCCTTCTTAGAAATTTGGAAGGTATTTTGGTACACAGCATAGGTTCAATGTTGTATACAGTACCATTTTACTCGAAACCTTATTAAATTGTCTTCGAGAACAATTTCATCTATCGATACCATTATATAAAAATTAAACTTTTAAAAGTAGAGCATTTTTGTGGCTGCCGCTATTCTCAAGAACTTATGGACATATGAAAGACCTTTCCGATTCCAATAAAAAAAATCTACGGTGGAATTCACCTACAATCAATAGTTTTGTCGTAAAATTGACTTTTTAATAAAAAATTAAATCATTTTCTTGCAAGCAGTTCGTTTGTTGATTGACTTTGATGCCATCACTGCTTGCAGCTTCGGTTTCATTGTTGTTGTGTGTTTCTTTGTAACAACAACAACAGCTGTGCGTTGGGAAAGCAACGTAGTTTTTATTGCATTAACCTTTTGAAGCAATTATTGAGCAAATTAAATAATAAGTGAAACATTTTCATTGTAATGTTTTGTTTGGCAAACACTTAAAGACTTTTTAGAGGTTTTGAAATTCATTAGTATGGTTTCATGATTTCCTATTGTTTGAATGGAATTATTTTCAAATAAAATCTGTTAGTATTAAAATATGTTCAAAAATACTTTTATTGAGGGTGATATTTATTCAACGAACAAACTGGATTCTGGTAGAATTTCATATTCAAAAGTTAAAATCTTGTTACCTTTTTAATATTAAACCTATTACACTGTTTTTTTACATAACGCAAAAGTGGGTGTACTTGCATAAAGCTGGATGACTAAAAAAAGGGAGTTTAATAATTTAAAAAATCATAGTAAAAAAGAGATACGTATATATGTAGAGAGAAAGAGTCTTGAAGTTATAGAATTTCCTTACATAAGCAATTGTATTTCTATAATAGCAAGAAATATTTGCAATTTTCTAAAAGCTTTTATCGTTGTTATTTGTTTTAACCATTGCTACAACATATATTATTATTATTATTATTAAAAAAAATTTATTATTATACATTAAGACTTATCTTTTATAGTACATCAAAGAAGGAAAATCAAGTTAACAGATACTTACTTAAATACTAACATTTATCTTAAATTATGTAAATAAATTATTAAATTAAAATAAATAAAATATATAATTTCAAAGTTATTAAGTAATCAGTTTTAACAGTTTATTTAAAAAAGAGAAAGAAAAGAAAGTTTTTAAGCAAAGAAAAGAACGAATAGATAAAAGGAAAAATAATAGCATAGAAAATTAATTTAATCAAAAATTATTCTATTGCTGAAAGTTATCTAAAAAATTCCCGTTTAAAGCTGGTTCTAATATTTATTTGTTTTAAATAATTGGGATATGAATTCCAAAGTCTTATGGTGCTAATAAAAAAAAAATCTGCTACTGTTGAGGTAGCTGTGTCTTGGAACAATAAAGTTGGTCGAACGATTAGATTGGAAAAACTGTAATTTTTCATAGAGATATCTAGGGTGTCGAGTATTAATAAGTCCATATAAAAAAATTATATTACGCATATTTAAATATTGAACTAAATTACAACCACGAATTTCCTTACATTTCGCAGTGATATCGTCACACCGTTGGATTTTAAAAACTTACCTAGCAGAATTGTTAAATGCAACAAGAAACTTATGCTGTGAATGTGAGTCAAGCTTACTATAGACTTCGTCTGTAAAAGTTATTTATAGAGAATTAAGAATAAAGCCAAGGTTTTTCACTTTATTCACAACCTCCAAATGATCAGCTCCTATCAATAAAGGCGAAATATCCACAAAGCAAGAATCAGTTCTCGCTATTGGCAACACTTTTGATTTCAGGGGATTTATAAAAAGCAAGCTAGTAGCAGCCCACTTTTCCAGTAAAGACACCCTGGGGACCCAGAATAGACCCTTGGAGAACACCGACAGCAACTGATTGCAGGGAAGAAATATTATTTTCAACTCTTTCATGCTGCTTTTTTGCCTCTAGGTAACTGGATAAGAATTTAAAAGCACTGTCACTAAACTTGAACAAATATTTAAGCTTATAACAAAGCAGATTGTGATTTACCGAGTCAAAAGCTTTAGAAAAGTCAATCAGGCAAAGAAGGGTTACAAAGTTTTTATCATAAGATATTCTTATGTCATCCATAATTTTCATAGCTACCGTCACACAGCTGTGACCTGTCCGAAACCCAGACTGAAGCGGCGATAAAAGGTAGTTTACGTTTAGGTATTCAGAGGTTTGGTCAGGCATTATCCGTTCAAAAACTTTAACTGGAGCTGGAAGTATGCTTATGGGTCTTAAATCCTTCTTTGACATTTGAAAGTGTTGCTGCATTTTAGTATTTTTAACCAAGACATTTTTAAATAAGCACTGAAAAACAGATACTGAAGTTAAGCTCAGGTTAGTTTTGATCTCCGTTCAACTAATCTAAAGTATAATAAGGTTTAAGCCTGGACTGCAAAACTGGCCCCTTAGACTTATTATATTTTTAGTTACATTTAAAGAATACATTTTCGTAAAATTATCCTCTTTTAGTACATTTGTGTACTCACTTCCATACAAAAAAAAAACAACATACGGTTCTTTTTTTTTACACATTTATGAACAAAAATTAGTACAATAGGAGGTTATTTTTTCGGTGGGACGACATAAGGTCCATACACGAGCGCAAAAGTTCTGCAACATGTAAGCATATTTGTTTTTTTGTTTTTCCACACACTATGAGGACATGTTCACGGACTTGTTGGGATGCCACACTTTATTTATTTTGCGTTTGTTACAGGTCGTAGCTATGATTGAAAATACAGATTATAGGGAAAAAAGTTACATTAAAGAATGTATGAAGTGGATGGATATTTGCTTTAATAGTAATTGCACAGATTTGCTCCAGATTTGGTGGAATCATTAACTTTTTTAACTTCCCTTCGGTAGCATGAACGAATGTTTGCAATTTTATTTTTTAAGTTTGCAACAGTCGCATTTGAGTCAATGAGTTTGCAAGTTTCCAATAAGGTAGTCCAAGCTTGGCGCTTTTTATATTTATTTTTATAATCTTCACTTTTAGCTTTCCAAAGTACAAGAAGATCTTTGTACTTTTCGAAAATATTTCGCCAAATTTCTTTTGCACAAATGCTTGCAATTTATTTATTGTCTTTTCTTCTGAGCTTAACGCAGTGCAAATAGAACAGCAATGCCAAATAGTGCTCTAAAAATACATAAGATTTGCATTAAGTACGCGGACAATCCTACAAACAGAACAATATGTTGTACAACCAGAAGCTCCGCCCTTAAAAAATCAAAAGTTTTTGATTTCTGGCAGACCAACTAACGAATCTTCAAAATGGTCCGCAGACAATGCCGCAAAATGGTTAACATTTCCGCAAACTAACCAAGTTCTCGGACATGTTCGCCTGTGTATGGTACCTATAGAGCGGATATATCTATGGAGCTTTTATCCGTAGACGTTATGCCATCTCACCTATTATTTCAATTATTTTCGAAAAAAAAGTAATTGGTTTAGTAAGACGAATGATGGGTAAGTCAAAAGTAGTAAGACAAAATAGGTTTATTTCTGAGTGTCTAAAACGAAGTTTTCAGCCCGAAAAGGTTTATTAATTAGTTCAGCATAGTTTTGGTTCACTGGGAAGTGTTGTCTTTATTTCTGCCAATTTAAATTCCTATTTACTATGTAAATCATCGGTGAAATGTTTCTTTTAAAAAAATAAGAAGTTACTAACGTTGGGACATGTTTGTTACCTGGAATCTGATCCAACTCAAGAGTCAGTTCCTACCATTTGTGCCACAATAGCTGCTAATGTTTGCTGTACCGATTAAGAAAAACCTTTTTTTTAATAATTTATTAACAATTTGTAACCTAACTACGGACTGAAAACTCTTATCTATGAACTAACACTTACACTTTGTAGCAAAAAAAAAATATGCTTAAAAAAGGCACCATCGCGGAAACAATAAAAACGATGTATAATTAATTTTATTTTTTGATCGCTGTACAATATTGAATATTTTAATCAACTCTGCTGAATAATAAATCAAATGAAAAATAGTTCGAAAATATTTGCTAGGTTCAAAAAATTAGAAAACTTTTATGTAGTTAGAAACAAGACCACTTTTATAGAGTTTGATTCGACGTTTTTTTGCGGGTTCAAGCCAAATAATTTCTTGAAATCAGAAAATGATTTCTCTTAGTGTTTTTGCTACAGTTATAAATTTGAGGTTTACTACTGACATAATTTTAACTTTTTAGTCTAAAAGGTTTTCTGTCTTTCCTATCCAAAAAACATGTTGAACCAATTCTGAGTTGGACTCTTACTTTTTGACCTTTTGAACTTATTTGTATTCCCTTTAATCCTTTAGATCATTACCTTTGGCTTTTATTTTAGTTCGAAGATTTTATTTCTTCTATTTTTTTGTAAAAATTACTATGGAGTACTCAGGGCCGCCGAGAGAGGGGGTAAAGACGGTGTTTTTCCCTGGCGGGGGAAATAACAAAATGATGAAATATTGTTGAGGAAGAGAATTGGTTTTTGTTTTCATGAAAAGTATTACATATTTTTCATATATCTTACTTTGCCTTGTATCGACAATATCAAAAATTATAATGAAACTTTCTTAAGGCCTGGGAACTTTTGAATTGAATACGTTGATACACCTTTGTTCTCAGTAGAAATACCCAGTAGGAAATTTATCTTATAGTATACAACAAAGGAAAAAACATGGTCGTTTTTCGGCGCATATCTGGACATATATTGTGCTGATATGTTTTGTTTTATTATGCACGTTAATATTTCTTAAAACACTCATAAGAACTAAGTACATTTACAACTCATAGCTTAGAAGTAATTCGATTATATTTTTTAAGTTAAAGTTTGAGAAGTTCTAATATAACAAATAAACTTAATTTATTTGCGAGCTTTAGATCAAATAAGTTTTTAAGAAGGCAACAGCTATAACAACAACTCTGTAGAGAGTCAATCACTTAGCTGACTAGACAGTTTTTTTCGGAAATCGCTACATTTACTCTTTGGCAGTCTTTGAGTGATTAAGCTAGGATCACACCTTTTGGAACTCTTTCATCTGAACCATATTGAACAAATTGAACGTTTAAATTGGCTACTTAATCATATGAAATTTAAAGCAGTAGGCTATTTATAGATCACCGCCATCAACTCTACCGAGGTTGCCATCTGTTCTAGTTGCTTCTTATTTATTTCAATATTCATTGGTGTTCGACAATCTGTCGAAATGCTCCATAGAAATGAAACGATTTTTTTGCTTCGCTAAAAGCTAGTG
The DNA here is from genome assembly GCA_963920525.1 of Dichetophora obliterata. NCBI lineage: Eukaryota > Metazoa > Arthropoda > Insecta > Diptera > Sciomyzidae > Dichetophora > Dichetophora obliterata. The sequence goes on from OY986435.1 coordinate 203,632,518, forward strand.
TTTTTAACTTAAAGGTGGCTATTTTCACAATCAAATATGTTCAATTACTCATGACTTTGACCAAAATCGATCATTTATTAGATTATTTTAATTAATATGACATTAACTAAACTTATTTGGCCGTGCTCTGCCATAGTCTAATGTTCGCAATTAAATTCATGTAATAATTTAAAAGATCACAAATTCATTTAATAACAAATAAAGTTTGTCATAAACTTTTTAAAAATATCAACTATCATAAATAACTCATATCAAATTGCTGAAATTTAACATAAATAAAAAACCCGGATTTGCAGTTTTTAACAACATAAAAAAAAATCCTTTAAAATATTTCGTTATGAAGCGCATGAAAATGTGTGTTATGTTATCTTTATTGAATTAAGGTAAAAATTCTATTTATTTTTTCAAGTTTTTCTTAGTATATTTTAAGTATAATTTATTGAGAGCATACTAATTTTAGATCAAATATCAAAATATTAACGAAGTTATAGCACATAGTCGAGAGCACATCATAAGTACGCAGTGTATGTTGTTAAAATTTTAATAGAGTTTTTCTCGAAACAAGGTTTTTTTGATCGGCCCGGGTGTTTTAAAAAATTCTATCTAGTCGATCGGACTGAAATTTCAATGTGTTATTCTCAACATCAATTGCTCTCGCAGGTAGTAGAATTGAACATTTTTAATAATATTTTTTCTATTTGTTCCCCCGTTTTTCGACAAAAAAAGACGCGATTTTTGAAAATTTTTCTTTAGAAGTCCACCATTTTGTTATTTTTTAATTAAAATGCTAAATCAATTACCTTCCAGAATGACAAGCCTACAGAACAAGAATCTATTTAAATAGAATCAGCAGCAAAACATTTATTTTTGTGTCCTCTTTGGGCGTAAAAACTTTTTTTAAAAAATAGTGCAAATAATTTTTTTTGCAGTTTAATATAGTAGTTATTTAATCGACTGTATTTTACTTTCTTATAACAAAAAATTAAGAAATAAACCTTGAAAACTTGGACGCAGCGTCAGACTTATTGAAACATATGTTTATATGAACATATGTTTACATTTTTTCATTTATGAAAATGACATATAGTTTTTATACATGTAATTAATTTATGCACTCGTTTCTGTTAGTTTGAAATATTTCCTCTTTAACTTACGAATAAAACAAGGATTTGTCTGATAAGAAAAATTTATAAAATTTATAAGATAAAAAATATTATCACAATACTAGAAATTTTTTCTTTACTGCTATTTGCCATGGATCCTTTCCAACTTACCTAATAAATTGTATTCAAATTGGTAAACCTTTAAAAAAATAATTCAAAAATTTCTGTCTTATTTCTTGCTGATCTTATCCATCTTATCAACTTTAAACGTTTTTGTTTTTGGCTAAAAAACAATCTTGCATGTTTCAGTATTGACGTCAGCTTTAAGTTTTATTCAAGTCTTAATTTCTACTGGGTATGTTATACTGTGAGTATGAAAAAATGTGAAAAAAACAGATCACACTTTGAGTGAAAAAAATCGGAAAAGTTCGAGAAAAAGAACCGAGTTAATGCAGGAATTTATAATTATTAAAAATTATACTCATGAAGAGCTATTTAACCAGTTACATCTTAAATGAAAAACTGTTAGTAAAATTTGCAAAATTTATGAAAAAATGTATGTGAATGTAATGTCCAGACGCTAGGACTTACCCATATGTTAAATTCTATTCCAAGTAAAAAAGTTTCCAATATATGTCAAAAATTCCAAATTTCCCTCAAAGGATGTTTATGTGCCAAATTGACCTTTTCGCTTTAAAAACTTCGTAGGTAATTTCACCAAATATATATATAAAAATTTTCAATTTGTGCCAAATTTTTTGTATCAATAGTTTTTTAAATTTCTCAAAATTCGGATTTTTACGATGAATAAACAGGATTAAAAAATAAAATAAAAATAATGTCACAACAATGCGAATCATCAGTACGATTTAATTATTCGGAATGTCATAAAAAAATTAGTCGTTAGGTAGAGGCAATTAAAACAGACAGCCAAGCGCGTCGGAAGCGAATTTCATCTGGGGGGGAGGGAAGTACAAATGGGGGGCAGTACAAATGGTGGTGCAAAAAAAGTTCTCCAAAATTTCTTCAAAGAAACATGAATGTGAATACACAAATTTTTTATTTTAGTTTAAAATAAAAAAATATAAAAATATATAAAAAATATTAAAATTTCATTATTTTTAAAAGTTCTTCCAATTTCAATATTAGAGATCATTCTTTAAAGGATCTTTCATATGGTAATATGAAAATATAAGAAATAATGGTTGCTTTTATAAAGCAAGACTAGGTATATCTTTACATGGTTTAAATGCAATAAGGTACAAAAAGTTATATCAATTTAAATTATTCCAAAATGTTTCTTTCTGTCCTTGCGAGAAACAAACTCTTTCACCACCTCCATCGAATTCAATTCTTCTGTTTTATCTTTGTGAATGTGTATAAGTGCCGCATGAGTGAGTCGTTTCTGTGTCATAGTTGCTCGAAGATACGTTTTAAGTCGTCTTAGTGCACTAAAAAACGCTCAGATGAAGCTACTGATGCAAGCACAGTCAAAAGCAAAGCAATAAGTTTTTCAACTTAATTTAATATTTTTTTAAAGTATCCGAATTTTTTGCAAATTGGGATACAATGCCACTACAATTTGAAGGTATTTTACCAGGCAATTGCTTCAGCAATTTAAGTTGCGCGTGGAGGTCGCTCACATCAAAGTCATCTGCATAAAGATCTAGTTTTGTTTTTAGATTTTGTTCAGAAGGCACTTTCCCGTTGAAGGCTTCGATTACAATATTACAGTATTAAGCTTCATACTTAAGGGTGCTCTTAAACTGAAGTGGTGGGTTTGCAGTAGAAACTCTACATTTATTCTATCTTTTTACAAACACAGAGAAAGAAAATGGTTATCCGCAAGCATGCTTATAAAGAAGAGAGAAAGAAGAGGAAAATATCTAATACCAAAATATTTTCGTTGTAAAAAAAACTGACATTTTGAATAACTTTTTAAGTTTTCTTTTTAAATTGTTAATCTAGCTAAAAAAGTGGGGGGCAACTGCCCCCTTTCCCCCCGCTTTCAACGCCAATGCAGACAGCAATGACTAAAGGATATGCTTAACTTGTCATTGTGCATGAATTTAATATCACTTTATACTATAAAAATAATAACTAAGAACTTAATTATAATTTTCGCATACATCTCGCAATATCTTGCCCTTGCTTATATGTTTCTTAGTGCATTTTTGGGTTTTTTTTTCAGGTAGGCCCATGTATTGTAGCACCGCGGGCCCAAGCTTGGCTCTCTACGGGCCTGGGAGTACGCTTGGGTCTAGATTTGGGTTTTGGTTACAGAAATACATGTAGAAAATAGCTGAAAAAATATGTTAGGTTTATAGATATGTACCTCGGGATTAGGAAGGTGAAATTAACCTAGTGTGTTTTCTTGGTCTTAATTTGGTTTTTCGTGATGGGGTTGTTGAAAAGTTCAAAAATTTGCATGCAGGTGATTGGGGTAAAAACATGTAAGCCTAGCATTTGGTTAAAGAAAACTGATTTAACTCGATTTAAGGGTACCTTAATGCAATTTAAGCGATTCTGAATTAAAGAATACAAAATACAAAAAAATGGTCAGAGATACTGATATAAATTTTTTTTATTGCACTTAACAATTATAAAAGTAGAATTATTATTATAAGAAGATTTGCTTTAAGAATAACATGATCTGTAATCATCTGAAAACAAATATATATTTGTAAAGTAAACACTTACGCTGAGGTAGTGACTTCGCCCTTTTTTAAAAAAGGAGCCTGAAAATAAATTTACAGCTCGTTATGTACTCAAATTTACAACCATTTTTTAAACAATTAACTTTAAAGATGAGTTATTTTTTACAAACAAAAATCTTTGCAAAAACTCGAAGTCACTACCTCGGCTTAAGTGTTTACTTTACAAATATGTATTTTTGTTTTTTTTTCAAATTATTCCAGATCATGTTATGCTGGAAACAAAATGGTCCTACTCTTCTCTCATCGCGTCATGAAAACGAATCATTTTTTTGTAGTATTCATTCAAAAAACGCCTTCAGAAACACTTATATTACATAAAGGTAACCTTAACCACAAATGCTAGCTAAAATTCGGTTATGATAACTACATTTGTCAGTTTCATTAAACCACAAAACTTAGTAATCTTAACCTGGCGATTCATGTTGGAAAATTTTAATCTGAAATTTAGTTGAAATTTGGTGAAATTAACCACATTTCTTTTCTGGGTGTAAAAAAATCTTTTCCACATCTGAAAAATCTTTTTGATCACAGACTTTTTATTTTTCTAAGAAATTTTTCTTTTATCTGACCACTTTACTTAAATTTTTCAGTCATTTGGAGTTGAAAATGGGTAATCTTAGCTAACCACGAAAATGAAAAACTCATTCATGGTTCCGAATCTGCCTTTTTCTACATTTTGGAATTTTGGCGTTTGTGACTTCCTTTCTTAGGACTGCAGTGAAGTTGTGATACAATTTCATTAATAAATTCAAAATCTTTTTAAAATCCTTTGATACAATGTTAATTAAAAATGTTGAAGCAACTTTATCGCAGCAATTACAGTTTAACGTTTTGGTTGCTCACATTCTTTAACAGCTATGCTAATGCTGCCGGCAGCCTTTGAAATAGAGTTAAAGCTTATTAGCAACAGATATTTCAAAATAAATTATCACAGACTCCAAAGCGGAGAATTTATCAAGCAAATCACATATTAAGAGTTAAGTGTTTATTAGTCTTATATTTTTTTAGTTCTCAAATAACTCAAGGTACAAGAAAATGAATTCAAAGAAAAAAAAATGGTTCTTATGACAAATTTTATATAATGTGACAAATTAATTCGTTTTCATTTTACATAATCAAAATATTTTTGTAATGACTTCAATATATTCATATATTTCTTACTCAAGTTTTTGTTAACTGTATTGCTACAAATGCTTACTAGCAAACCTGTTGTCCGAATTCAAGTACCCAGCAAAATTTTTTATGGAAGTGTGACATGCATTCTTAGGGCCACTGCTTCCAGAAGGAAGAAGTTCTATCAAGAGGCATTCTTATAACCTTCTTCTAAAAGACATTCAACTGGAATTTAAATTCAATTAAAGTAAAAAAAGTTATATGTGATTATACCATATGTTTTAGATATTTCCGTGGAATTTTTTTAAATCCCCAACAAAACCCAAACACTCTTCATTTCCAACACCAAAATCGCGAGAATGTCGGGCAAAGGGTTATTTTCCTAGGGATTTTTTTAATCCACAAACCATGAAAATCATTCCATTCCATGAAATGCCTTCTTAATGTTCTTCTGGAAAACACCTACTTGAATCCTTTCATTGAAGGGCTTAAGAAAATCTATAATTGAAAAAGTTCTGGAAGGACTTATAGAGAAGATTTAGGACAGCATTCGTCCCAATGACATGCATATGTTAAAAGAATGCCTTCTGGGTAAGAAAGTGGAATGAATGGAATTCAAGACTTTTCTTTCCATTGTGGCTTATTTTGGAAGCAAATTTTTGCTGGGTAATTATTAAATTGCAGTAATATGCGAAAATGTTCATGCTTGTGTAATTTCTAGTAAATGACGGTTAATTAGAAAAAAAGCTAAATTTGAGATGGCAAATAATCAGAACGAAATTATTTTGCCACTTAAAAATAACTAAATGATTTTAGAAAACATTTACCTCTTTTCACGACAAACATTAAAATATTGTACATATATTTATAAAAAATCATAATACAAATAAAGAAACATTTTCTAGTAAAATAGCTTTAGTACTACACTTAGGGAAAAAAACTATGTCCTGATCCAGGTTCTTTTTATCTGACGAATTTTGTGGAGAGTCAACCACATCGTACATCTGATCCAAGTCACTTGCACCTGACGGATCTGGTTAACAGAAACACATGCAGAAAATAGCGGAAAAAACATGGTAGGCTTGTAGCGAGAAAAAACTACCACCTGTCAAATTCTGCTCTACCCTCACTGGGTGTTTTTAGTCTTAATTTTGCTTCTCATGATGTGATTGTTAAAAAATACCCAAATTTCCATGTAGGTGATTGAGGTAAGAACATGTAAACCTAGCATTTAGTTCAATAAACCTGATTCAATTCGATTTAACCGCAAATGCTGGTTAAAATTCGGTTAAAAAAACCACATTTGTCAGTTTCGTTAAATCACAAACACAGGTTAAATTGACCTGAATGACATGTGGTAATTTTAAGCTGACAATTTACGTTGGCAAATTTTATGCTGAAATTTAGTTAAAATTTGGTAAAATTAACCATATTTTTTTTGTTGTTACCATAGAAAAATATAAAAAAACTTACACAATCCTTTAAAAAGATTTATTTTTTAACTCAACATAATGAATAATTAAAACATATTTATTTTCGGCATATAATTACAGCAAAAAAAAAATTAGGCAATTTATATAAAACTTCATTAAAAATACTAATACTTAACCTAAGACAACGATTGCTTTCTTAAAGAAAAAGACTAAGAACCTAAAACCCGTTTTATTAAGGAGTTAAAATTCGACTAAGATAATAATGGCAAATGCGATTTTTTTAGTGCTCTTTAATTTATCTTTTAAAAATTTGAAAGCTTTTCCAATTTATACAATACAAATTATTTTTAAAAGTCTTTGTGCATATTATTTATACCTCAATCTGGTATCCTGTTGACATATTGATTGCCAGAATCGGATCACTGACTTAGGAGGTGTTTATGTCACAACAAAACTCTTTAATTGTTAATTGTATGGATTAAAGGTCCATTCTTCCTTAGAACAAATAGGTATTTCCATTTTATAAAATCAACACCATCATCAGCTCTGAAGTTTACCTCAGTATTTAGGTCACTTGTACTGTGTTCCTTTGAAATCACCTTTACATTGATACAAACACCTTACAACAAAACAAATTCAAAATATAAAATAATAAATCTTAAATAAATAACCGCAAATCAATCAAAATCTCATGTATTTTAACACAAAACAGCGCCGAAAACAAAAGTTCGGCTGCCACACGTGAATGTGTGGCAACAACAAAAACTCAACAGGAAACGCAAACAAACAAACAAACAAACAAGTCAGTAACGGCAATCAGCTGATTTTCCTGAAATGCACAGCAGATCCTGCGAAAAATTAAAACAACAACAATAACGAAATTGGCAACAACCATCCGACAAAACTGCAGCATCATCAGCAACAGAGCAGCAATTTCTCATTTTTCACCGAAAAACGAAAAAACACAACACCAACAACAATAAGAACACCAACAGAAACGACAACAACAACTATAACAACAGGGCAAACCATGCAACGCAATGGCATCAGGAGTCGCGAACGGCAGGCAGCTCCTGACTATGCACTAGAACGTTGAAACGAGCCAACAACAAACAAACGAATGAATGAATGAGCGAAGGACGAATTTGGACGAGAAAAAAAAAATTAAAGCAAAATAACAGTGAAAAATCGTTGGCAAATATGTGTTAAGCACTTTTTAAACTGCTTTACCGACGACGACCATGACAACGACGGCGGCGACAGCACAAATATTGCTGCTGATCAGGCCAGCGGGCTGGCTGGCTGGAGTATCCTTGTTGGGCAGCAATGATTTATAACAAAATGAGTAGCAGATTTTTTGCTTGGAAGCGCACGGAAGTTGTTGCGGCGAATTCAGTTGATTGAGTAAAGCGGCTCAGTTCTTGGCTGAGGCCATTTAAATGCATAATTGTAAATTAAATACAATTTTTAAATAATTGTTATGCTTTATAACAAAAAAAACTTGCAAATAAAACGCATCAGTGGCCAATAAACATGCTCGATTCAACTTGCGCGCAAAGAGTTTTAATATTTGTTTCGAAAATATGACACACACACTCCGCTGCTACTCAAGACTCTGAACTCTCTAGCGTTGAACTTAAATAAGCATGGCAACCCTCCCTCTTGATTGCCGCTTATGTTGTTGTTTTCACCTGAATTTCAGTAGATTTCAACAAACAACCGAATGAGTGAGTGAGTGCTGGCAACAGCAATGCAAACACACCAACAACCAACCAACCATCCAACCACCCACCGAACGTCCGATCCGATCGGCACAGTCACCGGTAGAGCACCGCGCCGCCGTTGATGCCGCCCACCCACTGGCTTGAAAGCTGAACTGATGCAAAGTGCCACTCAACTGAAGCGAAAATAACAAATGGGATTGGTTTTTGCTGATTTTCCAAAAGTGCAAAAACGCACACAAACACAAACGTCAACACACACACACGCAACGACACATACACCAACAACAACATCAACTTGTCCATAAGCCATCTATCTCATTTTAACGCAAGTGAAATAAATTTTGTTGCTGCAAATAAGCAAAGAGCAGCTGAAGTGGCGACGGCAGTGGTGGCGGCAGTAGCTGCAGCCAAGCGACAGCAGCAAGGCTCCAAAAGTTTTCGTATTGCTTGTGCTCGCTCGCACGCATGCAGCAGCCAACAGAAAGCGCTCCACCGTCTGCCGCCCTGCCATCGGACAAGATGATGTGCCGCCAACAAACAACAACACATCAGTCTGCAACGGGCAACGAGTGACAAGTGTGTGCCAGCAGCTTGTGGAGTGTGTGTGCTTGTGTGCATGACAGAAGAGGCGTTCTATCAAATCAGTCATTCCTACTTTTCACGAGAGCGACGAACGAGCGGCAGAGCTTTCCTTGCGAACGCGCAAAAACTCAAACTGCCAAGCAGCGGCCAAAGCACTGAAGCCATTTTGTTTATATGGTGTGCGCACAAGAAGAGAGTGTTGTTGAGCGAAAAACATGTCAAAGATAAATTCGCCGCATACTAAATTTGACGTGAGTTCAATTCGCCGTCAGCTAGTAGCGTAATTTAGAGCCAAGAGCGCATAGCAGCGCAAACTCTCCACTCCGGCGACGCACACAGATACGCCATATATTTTCGTTTGTATGCGCGTGTTGGCAGATCTAGCTGTCTCACTCTTCCACGCTGCAAAAGTCTCATAAAGCCTTCTTTATCTGTCCGCCTTTGTTAAGCATTTCTTTTTACCTGTTTGCAATTTATTGTTGGCTGTTCTTGCTTGCGCGCTGCCTTTAAACGGCGCGCAAGTATGCGTGTATCTATGTGTAAGTATGTGTGTGTGTGTGTTGTTTTTGTTGTATTTTACCCCCGCCAAGTTGAGTTTGCAGCGTGATTGACAAGCCCAGTGTGTATTTGCCTTCGAAACGCGTACGACGTGTGTGCTGAGTGTAGTCGAGGAAATAAAAACCGAACGAACGCATTTATTTTTATCCAACACTACAACAACAAGAAGAAGAAAAAAACAATATTTTACATTTCGTACACTATACATCATCATCGTCGCCGCCGTTGTTGTCGTCGTCGTGATAGTCATCATCGTCAACAACAAGATCGTCGTCGTCCAAACCAAACAACAACGTTAATTCATTTGCAATTCGTAAGCGTGAGCGGAAAATACGTAACGTGGAAAACGTTTTTCCGTCAAACAACTTTTCCGCAACCCAGTTAGAATCACGCGAAAAACAATAAATTATTTTGCGTTTTTAAAATAAATTACTTTCTCATTTTTTTTTTGTGTGACGATTTTTGGCTTTGTCGCAAACTGCCGTCGTCAAAACAACATTACAACATAACATAAATTATCACAAAAACAGTGTTTGCGGTGGTTTATTAATTCTCATCAATGACTTGACACATTGCTGTCGAAACTCGCAGCAATTTGCAGCATTTGCTAGCAAAAGATAAATTTGCTGCGATTTTGCTAAGGTTGTTAATGTTGTTTGGAAGTAGTAAAATTATCAAATTTTAAGTAGCAATAAATAACTGAAAATAGTTCAACTTGAAATTCAAACACCGCTGCAGCTGCAGCTGGCAATTTTATGTGCGGCGAATTCATCTAGACGTTATTTATAAGTTATATGAGCAATTTGTTTAAAAATTGTCCATCAAAATATTTGCTCACATCTAAGCTGCTTCTAGAAACATTGTTTGTAAAGCCAAAAATTTTTTTAAAAAATTTCATCACTTAACATTTTTTAAAAATTTTGTGTAAATTTCTTTTATTTTTAATAATTTCAAAAAGCGCTGTTCAACACCGACAGCAGCTACAAAAACAACTCAAAAAAGAAAAACAATAAGAAGAACAATAGCTCAAAAAACGTTCATCAATGTCGTCGTCGGTTGCACATGTCGAAAATGTCGCGTCGCGTCGCGGTCGCGCGATCACAATATTTGAAAAGTGCTAAAAAGTTATAGAAAAAAAGAATTCACAAAAATACCCATGAAACACTTTATCTATGGAATAAAACCAAGCATAAAATAACGTTTATATGCAGAAGCTGTGATATTTGAAGGCAGAGAAGCAGAAGAGCAGAGCAGTAGAAGAAGAAGAAGAAGAAGAAGAAAAAAATATTAATTTTTGTATACGATATATTTAAAAAACAAATCACACAAGAACTTCAAACAAGCTATACGTTCAACAATAATGGAATTATGACAGCTGCTTAACTACTTATTACGGCCTAAAACCAACAAGCAGTGAAAACATTATCTGAAGAAAACAACAAAACCAAACACATAACACTAACGTATACGATTTATGTCAGATCTCAATAGAAGCTTAACAACAAATTTAAGAAATAAAAACAAACCTCAACAATAACGTCGCGTCAAATCAAGTTGAAGAAATAATAAGAAAAATATTTGTATAAAATATAACAAATAAAACAACAAATGTGCCTCTGCTGTAAGTTAAATAAATGAAGTAGAAGAAGAAGCAAAAAAGTGCACACTCTATAAATTTCCAAAAATATACAAAAGTGTTGAAATAATTCCTAAGCAGATAAAAAAACAAAATTACATTTATATAAATTGTTACATAAGCTGTTTTAAGCCGCAAGAACTGCAGCAACATCATCAACAAGGAGCCGCCCGAAAACAACAGCCAACAACAGCATTTTGTGCCTACAAAAGTGGCACAAATCGGGCTGGAACTCGCTCCCAGAGCATTAATGGCTCAACCAAGGGTAAGTTCAAAAAATTATTTTATTATTCTACTAGGCCTTAAGTTAGAAAGGAGTTAACGAAAGCCAGTTAGTAACATGTGTCGTTGTAACAAAGTGTGTTTGCCAAAATATTGATGGTTAGACAGTTGCGACGGCAAAATAATAAAAACATTTTTTTTTATATATATACAGAATTTGATGTGTTTTCAAAGTTTTGCGATAAATCTGGGTCCGTAGTCAGCGTAGAATATGTCAATTGTTAGTCACGCTCAGGTTTAGGTGACGTAGATACATATGTCGCAACAAGTTTTTTAGTTTGAGAGATAGTAGCAAGATGCTACAATGGCATTTTAAGGACTTGCGTCGGTGTTTAATACATTTGCCGCAGAATAAAATTATATGAAAATTTGAATCAAAATCGAATATTTCGTAATATATAAAAAAGAAATAGCAACATTAAAATGATTTCGTAAATTTAACGCCCTTAGCAGCTCTTTAGCGTATTAAAGATACATTCGCCGCAAACGGTTTGAAGTCGTTTAATACCTAATAAGCATATTTTATCACTTTAGATGCTACTCTGCAGTTGTATTGTAAAGCAGTTTAAAGTGTTGAAGTGTTTTGAAGTGAACTATGCATCGTAGAATGCTATTCAATAGATATCTGAGTACAAGCAAATCTGGATACATTGCACAAACTTTTTACATTTTTTCGCATTTTCTTTTGTTCGCATTTTCGAGAGTGAAATCTTTTTTTCAAAAACTGATTTTTCTTCTTAAAATTTTTAAATTTTTTTTTGTTCTTATTCTTTGAAATGTCAGTTACTATTTTGTTCACTATTTAGAGCAGTCTGTTTAAAAAAACACGTTCAAAATTGCGCGCATTCACTATTTCGGAGATTCGTTATACTCAGATTTGACTGTACTTAATCGAAAGCATTTAATTATATTCTTTAAAAATATGGTACCCACGATCACACCAGTACATTTATGCATAAAATATAAAAAGTTTTAAATTGGCAAACAAAAAAGAAGATTCTAAATAATTTTAAAAACATATTTTTTTATTAAATTTTTCACTTTTAGTACAACTTTAATGTACAAAAATGATTACAAGATCGTTACGTTAGATTTAAAGTAAATAAAGGGCTTTCAGCTTCTTATTTTTCAACCGCTGTATAAAGTCAGGTTTTATGCATTCAGAAGATATTTCAATAATTAGATACATTCGCCGCAGAGCATTTACTGATAAACACATCGGAGTCGATATGTAAAATTTTTAAAATTTTCTATCAGTTTTTTCGAAATTTCAAAAGTTGAAGATCTCGATATATTGGATAAACAGATTTATTATAACAATAAAAACAATAAAATAATATAAAAGATATGTAAAGAAAATTTATGTTTAAAGTTTTGCGAATCATTCGATTCAATAAGTTTTCTGAATTTTGTAGTTTCAACATTAATAACATTAATTAAACAGAAGAACTTTAGTGAGAAGCAGTAGAAATACTTAATAATTTTTTAATACACATGGCCTAGCAATGTGCTTAGGACATTCGCTACAAATTAATTGTGAAATGTTAATTTTAAAAATAGACGAATTTTTTCGGAATTTTTTTTCTTAGAATCGTGCACTTTAGTCATTGTTTTTTGAATTGCATTCATGATTTCTCATGTTTCGCATTATTTTCAGTAAGAAATATTTTTATTTGCTTGCTTTATGGTGCCATTTCAGTGTTTCGATACATTCTTCGTGATACGTTCTATTTTAAAATTTGTCTCATAAAGAAATTTATTGTTTATTTTCATTGAAAACAAACATTTATAATAAAAAAATAAAACAAATTAAAATCAAATTAAATAAACCTACCAATGATTTACTGTTTATTTTCATTGAATATTAACATTTATAAAAAAAAATTTAAACAACTCATGAATTTTGCGTATTGCGTATTAGATAAATTAATTATCCACAAAAGAAAATTTTTTTATATACTATAACAAAATGTTGAAAATTGATTGATTTCATGGAAATGTTTAATAAAAATAAATTTCAATTATTGTATTGCAATGCTGTTTTAAGCTTTAAGATACATTCCCCACAATATTATACATTTTGAAAACTATACCGTAAAGGCAGTGTACTTGGTCTTCAACTTAAAATTATATTTAAAAATCTGGAAATGACTGAAGTTTGTATCTTTAAATGCATTTTCATGTGCTTCGCAAGGTATATTCGCGTTAAAATTTTCAGATTCTCAGTTACTTAAACAATCTTTTAAATTCATGTCAAGTTTTATTTCATTTGCACTCAGAAAAAAACACCTATCTTTTTGTGATGAAAAATTTTTCTATTTTCGATAATACCAATTTTCTCTATTTCAAATAACATTTTCTTCAATTAGAATAAATTTGCACATATTCGAAAAATGAAAATATATCATGTCTCTGATTGAACTGATAATTATTCCTCTCGCATTAATAAATTCTTATTTTTAGAGAAAAATCTATAAAAAATTAAGAATTTTCTCAAATGTTGATAAACAATTCACTATGCTAAATATTTTCTTTAATGAAAACAAATCCTTTCTCTAAAATAAAAAAGTCTTTTCTTAAAACAATATATTTATCAAATATTGAATTGGGTACTTAAAATATGGAAAGCGTGAGAGCGAGTGAATAATGTTGTGAAAGGCAAGTGTTGCATATTCTGCAGATTATCACGATTGCTCCTTCAAAAGGATTTTTTTATTTAGCATAGCTACACAAAGCGATGTTATTTATTTCCGCTGGATCTTTGGATGCATTTATAAAATCGTATTTCAGAAGAAATTTCTGGAATATTTATAAGGGATTCTGAAAAACAATGCCACAACAATAATTCTACCTCTTAACATAGTTTTAACTAATATTTTTATGACCTAATCACAGTACTATATTAATACTTTTACTTTCCGTACAACTGAGTTAAAACAAATGTTTCATAAAAATTAATTTTCAATCTTAATTGCAGATATACATCTCAGTTTCAGAGAAAAATGCACGCAATAAAAAAATGTGTTGTTCCAATATTAAGAAAATATAACTCTCTTTTGAAGAAAGTGTTCTTTTTTGGGAGAAACTATAAACGCAATTTAAAGAAAAGATTTATTTCAATTAAATATATATTTCTCTGTTTTCGGGAAAAATTGACACAATAAAGGGAAGGTTTCTTTTTGGATGAGAAAATATTTATCTTTTTCATGGAAGCTTTTTGCCTTTGTTAGGGAATTTTTGGAATCACATTTAGAGAAAAGCATTCTCTTTAGCAAAGTCAATAACATTTTTCTCTAAACATGATGCCTTTCTACTCATATTTCGAGAAAGTTTTTTCTGAGTGTATTGTTGCAGTTCTAATTTAATTTTTTTGTTTGCTTTAATTAATAAAAAGATACTTTCGTCGTCTTCTGAAATCTTCCGAATATTTATTTTATAAACTTTTTAAGGGAACTTAGTATGGACTCATTTAATAAATTGTTCACATAAAAAAAAAAATCGTATGAATAAATAAATAATTAAGTGCAATGTTATGTTAAGGAATGCTATTTGACTTATATTTTTGTGGAAAAAACATTGGCTCAATAACAAATTTTATGTTTTATATATATTATAAGAAAACCGGCGGCTTTTGATGGTGAAGAATTTCCCTTAGTTTGTATGCTATTTGCATTTTAGAGCTTAAAATCAAGTTTTGGAATCTGTACAATTTTTTTTATGTCCAAGAATTTATTACAGCTTTTTATGGTGAAGAATTTTTCATAGTTTTCATGCAATTTGAATTTATGTGCATAAAAAGAAGTTTTTAAGTCTTGAAAAATTTTTGTATTGTTGCCAAAAAAATTATTCCGCCACAAATATGTTATGCAATACAAGCTATGTCATTTTTATCGAAATTTCTTAAAAGTTCTTGTGATAGTATTGTCGAAACAATTTATTTTTCTAAGGCTTATATTTAAAAATTTAAAACAAAAGTAACAAATTATTCCAATTTCCCAAAAATACCAATAGTTAGGCGAACAAGATTTCGCCATTGGACAATATATAGAGTCTTTTAATAATATATTTAATGTATTTAATATTTGGTGAAGTAAACAATTAACTACAAATATCATATAAATGAGATACACACAATACAAGAGCAAACCATATACATCAAAGTGTGAATAACCCATTAAAATTTATTATTCACATTTATTTCGCAAAAATATAACAGTAAAACATGTAGAAACTAAAAAAAAAATACAAAAAAAAAACAAACTTTTTGAGCTCAAATTGGTAAAAAGAAGATTCTAATATGATATTTTTTTTAAAAAATGCTTTGAATTTTGAAAACAAATTGAAAAATCCTAAAGCAATGAAAGTGAATTATCGCCAAAATATTTTTTTTATTATACAAAATAATGTTTTTCATCTGCTAGAAAATCTTTTACATCAAATATTTCGATTTATAGTTTTAAAAAAGTTACTCTTCCTATCACGAAATAGAAAAAAAAACTGTTATTCTCGCTTCTTTCTAAATTCTTTGAATTTAGTATTTGAAATTACTTATATTGATTTTTTTTAAGGTTTTAATACTTCATAGATTTTTTTTATATATCTAATGAAATCTAATAACTCTTGATTGATGATAAAAATTAAAAAATATCACTTTTCTTAGAAAATATTATTCATTTAAACTTTTTAGAATTTCAGAGTGAGTGTAATATTTCGTTCAAACACTTCAGTTCGATTTTGTTAAATTTTTTACTCATAGATGCTTTTATCTAAATTTTTGTTGTTTTTTTTTTTGTTTACAGCAAACTTGTTAATGTCTGTTTATGTTATAGAGATTAAAATATAGAAAAAAGGTTTTTGTGCTAAGCTCCCCTTTTGCGATGGTGTTCAATCGTTAACTTTTTCTTTCCTAATATTGTTTCTGAATTACAAAAACATAACTTTTACTTGATATTTATAGTTGTATTATTGATTATTTAAAATATATTTTATATTAAAATCTTTTTTCGTAAGTAACGAATAATTAAAAAGTTTTATATGGTTTTTAATTTCAAATAAATTTGCACAAAACCATTAAATAAGTTCGTCAAGTTATTTAGAATAATAAATGATCTCAATAAACTTAAAACTTTGCTATACAGAAACCAAAAACATTTTCTTTGGCTTATTACAGCATATGAAGTTCTTTAATAAAAAAAGGTTTATTGTTTATTTTTTAAAATATAATCCGCTGATTTGATAAACAATTTTGCTTAACAATTTTGCTTAAACAAGAAAAGAGTTTTTTCCATCAACCAAGATGTGGTTATAATAGTTAATAAACGGCTTACTTATTTTTAGAAAAATAAATATTTTTTTAAAAATAAATTTAATTTAAAACTTGATGGCTTAAGTATATAGCCATCTAGTTGATAAAAATGCTTATTTGTTTTGTTTATTGTAACAAAACCATTATGCTTTCTTCAATTTGTTTTCTTAAATTAAATACCTCTTAATCTTAATATTTTTTATTAATTTTACTCAATTTTTTTTTTATATAAAGGGTTTTTCTACGGCCAGATTATTTTCGATTATTTTCGATTATTTTCTCTGATTAATTTTTATATCGTACTTTAAAAAATATATTCATTTCAGTTTTAAACGAAAAAGTTACGCTGAAATATAAATTCTCAATCGTCTAAATTCATGTTATATTCGATAATATTATTAGCTGGCTTAAGAGAGGAGTTAGAAATTTCTACTAAAACCCTATTAACTATCACTAAAATTTTCTAAATTATGTAAAAGAACTATTTATTTGAGCCAACCAAAACTATCCAAATAAAAAACTGCTCTGATTTAATGTATTCGAGTTTATTGAGCTGCGACTATTACGAGTTGCAAAATTTGTCTAAAGTCAATAAATATTTAAAAAAAAATGACAACACAATATATTAAGCAAATGAAGCCAAACTCTTTTTTCAGTGTACATATATTTCTTCACCCTAAAACAAAAGAATTTCTAGTGTCAGAGTTTTAAACAATGTTGAAATTAGGAAAGAGAGATCTAATTGAACATTTGATAAGAAAAAGAGACAAAATATAAACAGATATATTAGAGATTATATTGCAAAAATTTGTTGCAATTTTATTCTGCTTTTTTTGCAGCTGTTAGTAGTATTTTAAATTTCTTATCAATTTTAATATTTTTCGAAAAAATACTTCTCACCATTTTTTGAATCTTAAAGTTAATAAATGTTTTCTGAATTTTTACTTTGCTTCTATTCAATTTTTCAAAATCGTATTTCTAAGAATTCTTTATCTTTTATAAATAAGGTTCCCGAGATCTCGAAAAAAAATTCGGTATTAAAAGTTAGGCTTAAATCGTTCTCGATCCCTAAATCATGTAATCATTTAATCAAATTGTCGGCCTTTGTAGTCTAGTGGAGAGTGCGCTAGACTCTCAACCCATAGGTCCCTGGTTCGAATCCGGGCTCGGGCATGGTTCTTTTCACTTTCTTTGTTCTTTCTTTGTCCTACATTAAAGAATTATGGAAAACTAAATCCACAACTAAATTGTGGAAAATGTGAAGGAATGGAACAACTAAGGGCTTGAAATGCTTGCCGAGTTTAAGGCATAACACTAGCCTCGGTTAAAAAGCAATTCAAATTGTCTTTCGCGGTTGTTTCGCCTAATCAATAATTCACGTATGGTTTCCAATCAATTCCTCTAAATAATCTATCCCTTTCCTTTCAGGTCAAAGACCAAACCTTGTTTGTATAAGGCGCATGCCTTGGTTCTTTGATCTTTTAAAAAAAAAAAAAAAAATGCTACATTCCTATGAAATTGGAAACAGATTTCAAATAAATAACATATTTGTAAAACAAACACGCTAGTTTGTGCATTCACATGTATACTTACAATTATACATAAAAATTTTTAAATATTCGTATTAAGTAAACAAAAAAGGTTTTATTATGTTTGTCATTTATAAAAATGGGCATTTCCATGGTCACGCACGTAACGATCGTACCCCTATTTTGTTGTTAAAAAAAGTAAGGAAAAATTTAAACTCTTTGTCCTGTTTTGATTTTTGAATAGCACTCCAATATGAAATAGTGCAATATTTAGTGTAAATGGTGAAAGCGATCGAAAGTATTGTTCAAAGATATAAATAAACAAAAAAGTGCGCGTTACGATACAAAAAACAGAAGCGGTAAAACAGATCATCAAAAAAATCTGCGATGTTTGCACTAGTTTTTTTATCAAAGTTACTTTAATTTTATCTGGAA
Organism: Dichetophora obliterata; assembly: GCA_963920525.1. Classification (NCBI taxonomy): domain Eukaryota; kingdom Metazoa; phylum Arthropoda; class Insecta; order Diptera; family Sciomyzidae; genus Dichetophora; species Dichetophora obliterata. The sequence continues at coordinate 203,650,935 of OY986435.1, forward strand.
CAATGTTGCTATATCTGTGCCTTAAGTCTAATTTTAATGTTTCGAGAAATCTTGCTACAAAGTTTTCAATCGCCATATAGAGTCTATAAAAAGCTCTTTTGTTTTTGAGTCATAACTTTGGCTTAGGTCATGCCAGAAGCTCGAGATTTTGTGTGCTTATAGTGCTTTATGCGTGGAATACAGCTACATTTAAAACTCAGTCCAGTCTTAGCTCGACTTTAGCGATTATTGCTTATCGACACAGATATAATCATAATAGTTTCGTTGAAAAATATTTTTTTAATTATTTTTACACAAACCATAATATGAAACGTTACGTTACATACGTTATGATACAAATTTTTCAAATAAGTACATAATGGCCGCATTCAGCGCAGACAACAGTTGGCAACTGTTGTGTAAAAATTCGCTGAATGGTACAAATTTGGTAGCGCTAACTAAAACTGACAAAGCAGCGAACGCCATTTAATCGAGCGAACAAATTTTATGCTACATGAACACAACTGTTTGCTTAACTGTCAGATGCTGTTACTGAACGCAGCAAATTTAAGTGATAAACCTTTGCAATTGAATTAAATTTACATTAAAAATTAAATTGAATCTAACTTCTGACGTGTAGAGTAGCAACACATTTAGAGAAAAACATCGTGAACTAAGGTTGCTTTACCATTACAGTTCACAGCAGTTGTCTGCGCTGAATGCTGCCAATGTTTCTATTTTTTTGTTTTATTTAATTGAACTAGAAAAACATATAAAGTCTAATTCAGAGCCGTAAAAATAAAAAAGTGGAATAAATTTAATTAAACTTTGTGAATATTATACTTAAAAAGTGTCCACTTTCGTTAAAATTTTTCAACTTGTGTCACCATTTTTCAACTTATGTTGGCATTCATCATGTTTTTTGTGTTTTTTTTTTAAATTCAAATTGAGATCAGTTCTCAGAACTACCACAATATTCTACAATTCTACAAAAAGATGACTACAAAACAGCGAAGTCTTAGGTATTGGTTTGAAAAATATCAATTTTTTTTTTAAACATTTAAAACTGTCGCAAAATTTTTGGAATATTTGCAAAATAAGTTTTAGCGAATTCAATGTATAATGTCTTTTATTGTTTTTTTTAGCTGCATTGCGCAGCAGTTAAAGCAACTTTTTAAAAAGGAGAACTTTAAAAAAAGGTCTCTAGTGAAATTCTTTTAGTGTTTAATGCCCCAATAGATGTGGTTGTTGCAATTATTGTTGTTGTAATTATACTTTTGGGCCTTCATTTGCGGCCACTTAATTTTTGCGTTATAATCGTTGGCGTTAATTTTCCAGGCCGCATCATTGCTGCTTTTATTGTTGTTGTTATTGCAATTGCATTGTTGTGCATTTTTATAAACAACAAATTAAAATTTTTTATGTCTCACTGTGGTTTAATTTTTCGATTTAACACTCAAGCGCACTTTTTAATATAAGTTTTTTTTGTAATGTTTTAAGCTTTTATTTTTATTTTGCAGTGTGTTGTTCTTGTTGCTGTTGCAATTTGATTGCGTTGTGTTGCGGTTTGATTATTTACAATTCGTGCTAGTTGTTGTTAAATTTTTACAAACAACAATAACAGCAACACCAAAAATAATTGCAGCTAATAAAACAAAAATCATCAACAACAACAGCGAGAAGAAAAAAAAATATAAAAGGAATAATAATAATATGTAGGCGATAAAAAACGCACGGCAACCCGCAGCATTTTTGTTGGCGACGAATTTTTATAATTTGATTAAATCCGGCAGCAACCGCAATATGCCTATAAATGTAGTATTGTTGCAACAGCAACAACAACAACAACATCAAAATATTGGTGCAACATAGCTGCGGTTGTTGATGGGTTTTGCAGAAAGAAAAAAGTTTGGTTGTTGTTTTAATTTTAGGTTAACCGCAACGATATTGTTGTTGCTCTTGGCAACAGCACATATAGCAATTGTTTTTAATTTAAAATAGCTTTTGAAGAAAAAACTAGTTATTTTGTTACTATTTGTAGCGCAATTTGCCGTATGCCTGAGCTTTGAGTCATGCAGTAGATACATTCGCCATGTTTTCAAGAGTGCTTTTTTATGTTAAAATCTGACAAATATTTATATAAAAGCTATTTTAGAGTCCCTGCATTGAGTTAAAGTAATTAGATGAATTCGCTGCATTTCAAAAACAACATAATTAATTAGAAAATATGCAAAAAATCCAAAAACTGCATCTTTCTATTTCACTTAATTTCATTAACAACATTTGCCGCTTTCTAGAATTGCATAACTCTTGCATAAATATTTCCTAAATTAAAATATAAGCAACTTCTTATGAGGGAAATATTCACTCAATTAAAATATTTTCGCCGCATTTTCAAAATGATTTAATTTAAACATAAATGCCCAAAAAATGCTTATTAAAGCTATGGTCAAGCTTTCAAATTGAGTTGTTGTATGCAGATAAACTTGCCGTCGGCACTCAGTATTGCAAATTCCAAGCTTACCAACCCATACATCAACATTTTTGTCTAATTTGTTTGAAGAGATAATTTTGTCAGTTGCAACAAATATTTGCACGCAGTGCAGGCTGCAGCACACACTGCAACAAAAAACAAAAAAATCCGCTCTTTATCGACAAGCTCGGAAGTTATTTGCATGTGCTTGGCTGCCGCTGGCATTGCTTGCCTTGCTCAAACCTTTAAAAATAAAATAACCAAACAATAAAAATTCACAAAATTACAGCAAAACATAAAAACAAAAGAGAAAAAAATATAAAAACACCTTTGCATAAATATCTGAAATAATAGTTGGCGCAAAATTAAGTTTTCCAGAACACTTAAGTATGCAAGCAAGCAATTTTTCTTCATATATTTAAATAAGCAACACTTAATGACGCTTTTGCGTGCGCGCACATTTTTTCAATCGTATTTTTTTATATATTATTTTATCATGTTGCCTGCATTTTTGAGTTTGATACAGAAATGCATACAACTTGCAGTGTGGCAGCAGCAACAGCAGCGAAAGACAAAGCACAGGCATTGCAAAAATTGTTTGGCTCACTTTTGCTTGAATACTGAAAGCATTCCAAGGAGCATTGTGGCCAAGTCAATAGTTTAAATGCAAAACGAACCGGAGTTTTAAGTTAATGGGCGAATAAGAAAATTTTTTTAAAACAAAGCAGGCAATTTTCGAAGGTTTGCAGTTTTAAAAATTTCCTTTTTTTTTTGTTGTAAGAATTTGGCACATTTCTTATGCCAACATTTTAATAATATTTTAATAATCTTAATGTTTTTATGAAATTAAAATAAAAAATTTAATTCTCTAAGTAAAAGTGAGTTTTTAACCTCACACATGAATTCGCCGTAAGTTAAAATGTAAATGTATTACTTTTTTGTAAATCAGGCGGTACAAATATTTTTACCGCCCAAATAAGACGTTGGGCGTAGTTCGACTTCAAGAAAATAATATTAAAGCATACTTTTTTTACATTAAAAATAATTACAGACGTAAAAAATTGTGTGTTTGAAGCAAAAGATAATTTGCATTTAAAAACATATTCTTCAGAATAAAAAGAGAATAAAAAGAATAAAATTTTGCAAGATTTACAATTTTAAGTGCGATAAAAAATACTCTCTAGAATATACCTTTAAAGTATAAACAATAATGAGTGGAATAAAAATCACAATTAAAAATCGTAGATGCATATGTACATATTAAAAGCAAAAGTCTCGATAATAATACTCTAGCAGTTATTAAGATTATATGCAAATCTATTTTGGCCGCAAGTTAAAATAAGAAAAAAAAATTTCACATGTATATCAATATTAATAACAGAGTGAAAAATGGTTTGAAAGCAGCAAAAATACACCTTCAAATAATTGTTCATATATTTTTTTTCAATTGTCTATCGAATCCCAAGGATAGTTTTGATATAGATATCTGAGAAAGATTTTTTACGATGTTTTTAATCTAGTAGTAATTTTTTAATCTAGTAGTTTTTATCTAGTAAAAATAAAAACTTTAGACCTTGCAGATACCTTCGCCAAATTCTTAAATCAAGGAGTAAGAAAAAGTTTTGAAAATGTCAGAGATATTTTCGCCATACATGAATTCTGGAATTAGTGCTTGATTCTAGTTTTCAGAAAAAATATTTGAACTCCATACTCAAGATAATTTTAACGTAAGCTTAAAATTAAACAAAAATATTAAAAAAACATTTTTTTTTTAATTTTTTGCAAATCTAGAAATGAAAAATAGTATTAGGTACTATTACAGTCCAAATAATTTTTCGCTGCAAACTTAAATTGAGAAAAAAAAAACAAAACATGATAAACATGTTCGCTAGACCCCAAATCTATTTTCTAGTAAGCTTAAGTTTAGAAAAACAGTATTTTATAATATTTTTCTGCATATTTTGCAGAATGAACGAGTGAAAAGGTGCCAATAAGACCTAAAAGCTGCTTTTGCCAAGGCACAGATTAAACACAGATTAAACAGAACTAAAAGTAAGCAACACATACCTTTACAATAGCTTTTCGTAATCTTTTGCTAACATAAAACTAGTGAAAAAAACTACCTTAGACCCAAAAGATACATTCGCCGCTCTCTTTCTTAAAGTGTTTTTAATAAAACTGCTAAGAAAGTTAGGAAAAATTACTCTAGCCTTAGAACATTTAATGTTCTGCTACACTCACTTGCAAACTAAGATTTAAACTGTCAGTTGCGATGCTTAGCAACAGCAACTTTAAGCACTCGGAATAAGAAAACTCCAAAAAAGGTTTTAATTTTAGTTAAAAGAAATCATTTAGACAAGAGTTGCACGCCGCTCATTAAATTAAATGAGCCATCAGCACGCAATTTGTTTGCCATGTCTTTTTTCTTTCATTCTTCCTCTAAAGCAACTTCAACCGCTGCTGCTTGTTCGTCTGCCGCCACTTTTGAAGTGCGTGTTTTTTTTCTTGTATAAACAAAAAACAGTTTACTATAAAAATTTTAAATTTCTTATAATTTTACGCTTTAGCAAATTTGTGTGCGTAGCGCATGTCTTTAAGCTTAAAACTTAGTAAGTTTCCACTTAACGCTTGTTTTTCAACATTTTTTACATGAACCAATTCGAAGCAGCTCAACTTAAAAAAAAAAACCCAACAAAAATATAAAAATGTTTGAATATACATATTGAAATCTTTGTGTTTTTTTATTCATTTTTTTTTTTTGCTAATATATGAAACAGCTCTTATTGGCTATAGACTGACGTCATTGTGAACTCTGAATATATTTAGATATGTCAAGAAAGTTTTTTGTTTTTTAACAGAAATTCAAATAAAATTACTTTGAAGTATATAACAGCGGCGAAAATGTCTCAAAAAGCTAAATATAAAAGCTAAAATTGTTTTTGGTTGTAGTTCACTGTTATATTTTGAGCATAAATAATTTTGTAAATTATTTTTGTCAGAAGTCTTGCAGCTCCTGGCATTTACGAGCAATGTGTTTGAATGTGAAATTATTTGTTTGAAATTAAACTTGATTAATAACGTGAGAAAAATTTTGAAAATTTTTAAGGAACTAAAAAAAAATTTGAAAGTTCTTCTTCTAAGTAGGACTTTATCGTGTGCTAATTTAAGAAAAAAAAAACTCTAAAAAAATTATTTGCCTTTCAAAAGCAAAAATGGAGTGCTTTGTGTTGTAGATACTTTCGCCGTGTTTTACAAATTTACCAAAATGAAGAGTTTAGAAATGTGATTTCAAATATTTAATTAGTAGTGAAGTATTTAGTTTGGTAAGTTTAGAAAAAGTTTACCGCCGCTTACGTCATTTATAGGTCATTCGTGACAATTTTAAAATTTTTCTATTTAAAGCTTATACATTGAGGCATTCAAATGCATGGCATAGATAAATGCGTCTTTAGCAAAATTCTTCATAAAAATTACAACACTATAGACAAAATGTTTCGTTATTTTTAATTATTGCTTAATCTGCGTCAGCTTTCAGAGTCTATGAAATCGCCAAATAACATGCAACAGAAATTAATTGCTTAACACCAAATAAACCGAGGGCACCCAGCAGTATTGGCAACAATAACAACAGCAACAACAACAACAATGAGGAGCACACAAGAAATGGGTGTGCAATGCCCGAACCCAAAATTAAGAGGAAGAAAAGAAAAAACAATGTAGAGAAGTGTAAAGAAATAACATTCAACCTACTTAATAATTAAAAAAAAACAAACTAAAATTCGACAAGCTAAACAATTAATTTTGATTACTAATTTTGTGTTGAGGGTGTATCGTAGAGCGCGAGCTTAAATTGCTCGGGAGCCACCCTTTGATGAGAAAACTCAATCCAAAAAAATTTTATATTAAACACAAAATCAACTTATGACAAAGACGTCGAGAAATAGTTTGGAAATTTTCAAAATTAATAAAGTACGCTTAATAGAAAAATTTATTTCGTGTAGAAACTTAAAAATCTATCAGAAACAAGCCGCTTTCCCTGTCTACTATCAATAAAACAAGCTGTTGCGCCTAAAACACAGCTACAAAAATCACGAAAAAAAATCTATACGCTTTGCCATCACCTCGAAGGCTACTAGATTTTTAGAGCAATAACAACAACAACAATGCCAAAAATTCACCTAAATCCAATAAAACCAACAACAACAATCTATATGCCGGGCTTTATTCCACATTCCAGTCATGCAAATGCAAGAATTTATCTACGAGATACGAATACACAAGCTTGCTGCACTATTTTGTTTCTGTTTTTTTTACATATACATTTTTGTTTTGCAACACTAACACTATCTATCGAAGTATCTAAATATCTAAATTTTGCTTGCCCCCTCTTTTCTATGTAGTCAACAACAAGCGAACGACCTGAAACCGACCTAAAACCGTTCATTGTCACCATTGGAAATTTTTGGAAAAAAATATCTACTATTAAATAAAGTGCATAGGTATCTAGTAGATACACCAAGTGTACTAGCTGCATCCATGTTGTCGATGTGTGTAGATATAAAATGTATCTATGCAGAGTTGCGTTGCAAATATTTTGGAAGGTCTCGTGTTGTTTTTGTTGCAGTTTTGTACCAGCCAAACTGAGGCCTAAAACGTGCAACACAACGCAGCGAAAATTCACAATAGTTTAAAAAACAACAACAACAAAAAGTGTCCCCAAGTGTCAGACGCAGAGCGGGCGTTGCTGCATACCCACATTTGTCTGGACACTAACCAACAGTAGCGAGGATATATGTAGTCGTTGTTGTTGTTTTGTTGTTGTGACCATTACTCTTCTGCCTTGGCTGGCTAGTCAGACAGTCGCTTTCACTGATAGCTGTTGTTGGTACTTTAGCTATGTACAGTTGTTGTGTTATTGTTGATTTTATTGCTCGAGCCCATGTAACTGTTTTTATTGTTGTTGTTTTTATCAACGCTTTTTTGTAAATATTAACTTCAAGCTATATACGTGTATGTATGTAAAAAGGCTACAAAATGTATCTGGAAAATATTTCGAGGCCGAGCAAGCAACATTTTGAAAATGCATTTTCAAATGCAGCCACATGCAATAGCAGCAACAAAAAACACACATACACACACACACACACTCTCACACTCTCACACTCAGCATTTCAAGTTCACGCAGCAGTTCTGTTGCCTAAAACTATGCTAAAATTTACAGTTACATGCACTTTATATATGTATATCTACTAGATCTATGCAAATTGCTGGATGCTGTACCACATGGCTAAAAAAAAAAATACAAACACCAACACGAACATACATACATAAAGCCATCTCTCTTTGCATATTTAGCATTCATTTAAGCGTTGAAATTTAAAGAAACTGAAGTCAGACTGAACATTTTTCAAAAGCTTTTTTTTTATATAAAAGGTTCCAAGTTTATACATTACTTAGCGCAAGTGTGAAATAATTTTTTTAAGCCAACTATTTTAAAAGTTATCAACTTTTTCAAAACCGTCGGAACGTGTGTCAAAATCTGCGTTATTTTTAAAACATTGCTAAAAAAATTATCTTTAAACACTGCTAACAAACCTGACTTGAATTGTTGTTCGCTAACATGTCGCGCGTCGTCTCCGCCATCTCACGAAGAAATCGCGTGCGACTTTATTTAAATTCATATGAAAAATATTGTAAAAAAGAGGTACATACGCTTTTAAAAACATTCTACATTGAGCTCGGCAGTTATAAAAGGCTTAATGCTTGTTTGACATGCAGCAAAAGTGCTGCTCGCTTTATTGTTACCGTTGTTGTTGGTGTTCTTGCCGCTTGCTACACGTGGTTATTCAACAAAATGTTGACATAAAGCGTCTCTGGCCTCTCTGTTGGAACGAAATGGGTAAAAAAAAAGTTTGAGAATCGTCGAAATTTTCGTCGATTTTGAACTTGTCAAAAGCAGTCGTAAATGTTTTAGTTTCTTGTTGTTATTTAATATTTTTTATACATGCGTTTCTGGCAACAACACAACAACAATAGCAAAAACTGTTAACATAAGTGCGTCGCTTCGCCGTTCAAATAAACTGCTATTTCGTGCCAGTAATCAATACTTTGTAAATACAGACAAACACACAAATATTTTGTTAAAAGACGCACTCTAACAAATACACAAAAACAAACAAGAATGGCCTGAAAGTTTCGGCAAAAAGGGTAGAAGGACCCCCAAAAGCAAAAAGGAAAAAAAGGATTACATACAATTTGAGTATAGATCAGAAGTTTTTGAGCTGTCATTTCCAGACATTCAAAAATATTAGAGGCAAATACAAAATATTGTACAGTTAAAATTATTTAGAATTATGCTATTCTAAAGGCTAGAAATCCTAAAATAACTTTTCATACAAGCCAATTAACACAAAGATTTGTAATGCTCTTTTAATTAAATTTAATACTTTTCAATGTATTACAAAATTTATTAATATGTACATTTTGTATTAAATTTTAATACAGATCCGGTGTTACAACTATGCATCGTTAATTTTTTATGTATGTTTATAATTTATTTTACCAATGGTTGATAATTTTTATTCATATTAGAATTGTATACGGTTTTGTTGAGTCATCTTACATCAAAATAGTCTAAATATTTTCAAATTAATATCTTTATATCAGGGTTCGCAAAAACTCTCAATTGAAGAGAAAAATTGCACTTCTCCTCATCAATATTATTCAATTGACGAACGATTCCCTTTGCTTTCCTCATTCGTAAAAAAAAAAACTAGTGCGCTCTTATGTTAAATATTCAGAGTGATCAAAACTTTTCCTTCGCTCTTTCATAGTATTCGTTCGTAGATTGTGCTCCTCTAAAAACTGAGTTAAACAACGCCTTCTCTTTGACTTTCATTTAATGTTTAACGCTCGCGAGTTTGTGCAAAGATATACTCATTTCATTAAAATTTTTGCGTTCGCTAATTTATTGACCTAAAGAGTGATCTTGTTAATTAAAAATAAATACGTATTTTATGATGAACTATATTTTTTTTGCCTTTTTTAATGAAATATTTAAGTACTTAATAAATTTTTAAAATGTTCTTTTATGTTTATTTATCTTAGTTTCTCATAATTTCATAAAATATAATAATTTTTAAGTTCTTTTTAATAAATATATTATTAAGAAAATTACTTGCTATTATTGATTTAAATCCTTTCAATTTATTATGTGCGAAGTGTTTAACTAGAGTGTCGCATCAAATGAAAGCGAGCGATTCAATGAGTTTATCATTTCAAAATTCACGAGCGATGAAAACTAAACTTCTCTCATCAACACGACGTCGCTCTTTTAAAATTTCTCAGCATATAAACTCACGAACGAGAAAAGCAGTTAAGGAGTTCAAAGAAGAGTGAATATTTTGAATTGAGGATGCAAAAATTTTAGACGTTAAAAACAAAACAAATAAAAGCATGACATTGGAAAGTTTAAGAATACAACTAAAAGGGGAAAGAGCAAATAAATACAAAGAAAACACTGACAGCATAAACAACAATTATGCAGTAGCAATTGACGTTTAAACTATAAAAGTTAGTTGAAATAATTGTTTGAATAAATCTTTTTGTTTTGAATATGTTTATGTAATGTTACGTTTAATTTGTGTAGTTTTAAATTCAAGTTTAATTTATAGCAGATTTTGTTATTAATTATTTTCGAAAAAACTGTTAAATATTGTGTTTTTATGAAAAAATATGAAAAAATCTTCCCTGAAGATGTCGTTAAACAAGTGTCGAAACGTCGGGAAAAAATTTAATTTTTATTTTATGGTCAAAAATTAAGATACTGAAATTTGCCCAAAAATAACATACACAATTTCAACTCAATTTTAATTTCTTACACATAAATACTTAAGCAACTTTGTTAATTCAAATGTTGACTTTCGTCTTATATTGTACAGTATACAGTATTGTAGGTACAAAGATTTTGGTTGTAAAAATAAAAACTGGAGGAAAATTTTTATTGTTAAGAAAAAGTGATATTTTTTATTAAAAATTAATTTTTATAATCTCTTTGGAATGAGTTTTCTTAAGTGTTTATTTAAACAGTTTTTTTATGAAGTTTTGCATTAATATATAAACAGTAATTTTGAAGGAAGGGCATGGTAGAGAATTTGAGAAAGAGAGGTGATGGTGAAAATAATTTTTTTCATTTAAACCTATGTACATTACACTAAAATACTGAAGAATAGCAAAGCATAGAAAAATAAATTAAACTACATAAACTAAGAGGATTCGAGCCAAAAACATATTGAGATGTTCAATATATTAAGTAAATATAATAAACTTTAAGAAGTAGTCAAAACTTAAAACCACATAAAACTACCAAAACTTCACCTGCAAAATGGTCAAAACTTACTGTTTTAGGAAGTTCTAATCTTAGGAAAGCCAAAAGACTAATTTTTTCATAAAAATTTTTTAACTTCGTTTTCATACGGACTATCTATGAGAAATTTAAATGTAAGGAAGATATCCCGAGAAACAAATTGTGTCCGTACCAAACTACTCAGGCACAAAAGTCCAGATTATCGGACTCAATTTTATTTTTTAAAGCTAGAAGTAGTAATGAAAAACTGCAAACCGAGAAAACAATTTATATATGGTGTCAATAAAGTAGCTGATGTGCATCGAAACTGGCCCGAGTCTAAACTTTAATGTACCCGAAACATACCCAACAAGCACCTCGAAAGTATCCTCAAATAGTACCGTAGTAAGTCTTATGCCAATTATATCAATAAAGTGTTCAAAAACGAGCAACTATATTCGGACACAATAAACTGATGAGTGCCCGAATCGGTCCTCGTTCATACATTATGCCTGCCCAATGTGTTCCAGAACTAGCACTTCTTTCGGTGCAGAGGTCGGACATTTCCCGACACGGGCACCGGACAAATATCAGTTACTTTATTGACACAAAATATGAAATTGTTTCTAGGGCATGCCACTCAATAGCCTAGATCCAAAATCCATAATTTCAAGTTACAGATTTAGCTCTGTCTAAATATTGTTAATTTTTCCTGTCAAAGATTTTAATACAAACGGAGCATTAAATTCTCATATTTATAGCTTTGTAGATAATGGGAATACTTTCAATATTTTAAAAGTACTTGCTTTCTTAGTTTGCGCTATAACTGTATGTCGATATCTAAGAACTTGCAGTTGGAAATTCCAAGCTTCGTCAGGTTGTCCTCTACTTGGTCTTTCCAACGAAGATGCAGTCGTCCTCTTCTGCGTTGACCACCGCTGGGTACCGAATCGAATATTTTCTTCACTGAATCATCGTCTTTCATACGCTCAACATGACCTAGCCAGCGAAGCCGCTCGATTTGAATGCGCTTAACTATGTCGATGTCGGCGTACAGCTCGTACAGTTGTTCATCTTTCCACCGTTTTCGGTGCTCGCCATTGATGCAGATTGGTCCATAGATCTTGCGAAGGATCTTTCTCTCGAAAGCTTCTAAAGTCTTTTCATCTGAACTGCTTAGAGTCTAGTTTCTTAATGCATAAAGTAGGACGGGCATGATGAGTCAGGGTTCTGATTCTCATTTGCCTACTGAGCCAAAAGCAACACCTGTTAGCAAGAGTTATTCTTCATTTTCAATACTGATGTCGTTGGTTGAGTTAATGCTGAATTTCAGATAAACGAAGTCCTACACAACCTCGAAGGAGGTATTGTCAACTGTAACGTGGGCTCCAAGACGCTGCGATTGTCTGCTTGATTCTCTTTGTAATCTAGAGAATGCTGCACTGACTTCGCTCGTATTACTGCCGATGACATCAATGCTATCAGCATAGATTAAGCAGCATAGATTAGGTTAGGTGCAACGGCAGCCGCTGCACGTGCTTAAACCATACCGCACATACCATACCACATACCACTTAGACCAATAAGCTCAATTGTGATACCGCTGCACACTTGGCCTTCAGTTCGAGTGGAACCACATTGAGCTTTTGGAAAAGCCTTTTGAAGACATTTGAAGCTTGTCCCTAACAGGTCGTCACACTCGGAAAAGAAGAACGACCCCAGACATTTATGGCTTCTTCTAGCGAGCGCAGGACAGGAACATAGAAGGTGGCAGATGGTTTCTTCCCCCTCCTCGTCCCTGCAGCTTATGCAAAAGTTATTTGCGCTGACTCCCAGTCTAAAGGAATGTCTGTCTTTAAAGCAGTGCTCTGTGATAACGACCACTAACGTAGCTACCTCTAGTCCGCTTGAGGTGTAGAGTTGGCCAGACAAGCCTTGTTGTTCTGCACGTTGAGAGTTCAGCCCGTATTTTATTGGCTTTAGATGTGGTGTACTCATTAAGCAGCAGTTTGATAGCTGTCATCGGGATGCTCGTTGAGTTCCGAACCATTGAAGTCACCGATGTACCTTTCCTAGCAAACTCGTCTGCTTTTTCATTTCCCCGTATGCCCTTATGCCCAGGTACCCATATTAAGTTGATGTCAAAAAACTTTGACATTTAGCCTAGTACAGCACGGCATTCTTTTGCTACTTAAGAGTTGATGGATACTTGCTTCATTGATTTGATCGCTGCTTGGCTGTCCGAAAAAATGTATATTTTTAGTTTAGAGATGCCATTCTCTGAGAGCCATGTTGCAACTTCCTTTATTGCTATCATTTCGGCTTGGAAAACAATGCAGTTAACAGGCAGCTTACAAATTAAGGATAATCCTAATTCTTTAAAGCCGGCATTGTCATTTAATTTTAACCCATCTGTATAGAAGTGTAGACACTCTGGTTTCTACGGTGCACCTTTATTCCAGTATGTTCTAGGTGGAATAAGCGTGCCGTAGTTTCCATCAAAGGAAAGCACTCGTTAGTAATAATAGTCTTTGGTGGAATGAAGTTGAATTTATAGAGTATGGATACATGTCCTGTTCCCAGGTTTTTCCATACTCCAGTTTCCCTCAAAGCCGCAGTCGGTGTTGTTCTCAGAGCACCGCTGATGCAAATAGATGCTATTCTTTGGACTTTTTGAAGCTGGTTCAGATATGTTACCTTGTCCAAGGCTGGCCACCATATCGCTGCTCCTTATAGAAGTATTGGTCTATTGACCCCTGTATATAGCCAGTGAACGATATTGGGGAAAACCCCCTTTTTGTCCCTATAGCTTCTTTGCAGGTGTGCAGTGCAACTGCCGCTTTCTTCGTACGCTCAGAAATATTAAGTTTCCAGCTTAGCTTCCTATCAAGAATGAGACCTAGATATTTTGCACTTTCCGAAAGAAACAGTGTAGACTCATTTAGCAAGCAGCATAACACTCTTGCAAAATATTGTGCCACTACGTCTCAGATCAGCAGCTCTGATTATCTTCTCTATCATTAGGTTGAAAAAGTTGCACGATAAGGAATCGCCTTGCCTGAAACCTCGTTTGGAAACAAAAGGTGGGGAGAGGTCCTTTGTGGGTGTCGATTTGTTTTTCTTGGGTCTTCTCCAAGACTTGTAGTAGTGTTAAGAGCTGGGGCCGAATTACAGCATCCGTGATCGAGCAAAATTACGAACGGCACGACGCGACAAGAGTCGATAAATTTTGAAGATTTTGCTCGATCACGGATGCTGTAATTTGGACCCTGGTCGATTGTAGAATTTCCAGGTCTGAAGCGACACTGTTAAGGTCCATTCAGTGGGCTCACGATGGGCTTCAATCTTTCACATAAAATTATATTCACATAAAATATATGCGATATATTTGAGAAGTTTTAAATTTTAATAAAATCTTGGTGTGAGCATAACTTGTCTATAGCGTGCTTGAAATTATTCAACGTAACGACCACAAATCAGTTTGAATCTATCTTAAATCCAATTGATTGAAGAAAAATACTGCAAATACTATAGTAAAATTATAAGTGTTTAATAAAACTAATGCATGACAGACACTATCGCTAGCCAAATGTAAGGCGTCCGCCTACAACTGTTAATTGTCTTGATTGCTTATTTACGCTCACATACCAAACAAATGTATCTACACAATCTTAGATAAACATGCTTCAACTGTTGTACTTTAGTAGGTAGGTATGTAGGAAAACAAAATAATACAACAATTAATTTATTCAAGTAACTGTCGCTGTTAGAGCTAGATACTGTGCTACACGCTGCTATCTTTTCTGTATGCAGATCGGTTTTTTGTTGCTTCTTTTGTGCTAATGCATATAACTCTAATAAAAAACATTATTCTAACAACAACTCGTAACAAATGCGTCTATCTGGCTAACCGAGCCTAAAAGACGAAAAACCAGTTAACAACAAAGAAAAAATATACAAAAATTAAATATGTATTAATAAAAATGTAAAAAAGATGGATTGAGTATATGAATTATTGATTTAATAACAATGCACGGTCGACAATAACAACAACAACAACAACAACAACAACAAAAAACCAACGTAGGCCAGTTTAAGGTACTTAACACACACCAGGAGAGAGACCTACAGCTACGCACTACCACCAGCAATATATACGCTTTAAAGACGCTAGAGGTCACTACAACATCAAGTCACTAACGCGTTGGTCTGAATTCATGTGTTTTTTTTTCTTTTTAGTAATAAGCTGACCATTCGTGTAACTTCACGATGGTCAAAGGCTTCAGACGAATTTAAACGATAACGCTTAGTTGTTGTTTTGGCTGCAATTTTTTCTGTAGCAAAAAAAACCATCAATCAAAGAAGAAAGGTTTTAGATATTATTGAAAAAATATATTTTCTATTCTATGTTTGCTACTTATGTTTTGCCAAGTTATTCAATAACTTCAGGCTTAATGCTTTAGTACTAAGACATTAGTACAACTAGTCTCGATCTAGTTTTCTTTTATTTAAAGCATAAAAGTTGATCTTTCAGTAACTATTGTCGGCTTACTTACAAGTGCAGCTCAACATGTTGTTGTGGTGGGGTTTTTTCAGATTTTTTACCCAATAGATACATCTTTAAAACGGCAAATACGTACTGCTCCGACTACAACACATGGATTTATTTATTTATTTATTTACTTTTGAGTGCAATACAAAAGCAGTTACGACAACGGCGAAAAAAAACACAAACAGCAACAACAACAACGAGCTCAGAAAAATTAGCATAACAACTTTATAGTTTAACTAGCGCTATCTACATGCCTACAAACACACATGCACACATCCACATGCATGTTTATGTTTAAATCTAGATATACACAGCACTGCACAAGAGTATCGACAACAACAGCAATAACAACAACAACAACAACAGAGCGCTACAGATTGTCGCTGTCTTTAAATATGGCTTAAACTAAAACAAATGCCAAAACTTTAAGATGGTAACAACAGAAACAAAAAAACCAATAAAGAAATTTTAACAAAAACATTGAAGGGAGCGAACAATTGCATTGTTTTATTTTTATTTTTATGCTTTGCTCTTAGGTTTATATGAAAACCTAACAAAATAAAAAGAATAAGAAAAAAACATTATAAAAAACAGCAAAAAAAAAAAAAGAAAAGGAAGCAGCTATACTTAATCTCTTGTATGTATCTAGAGGACATTCTGAGCGCGACTTAAACTACAATAGCAGTAAATTCTGTCCGTCTGTCCGACTGTTTTGTCAGTTTGTTTGGTTTTTGTTTTTATTCAACTCTTGTGCAGCTTTTTATTTTATTATTGTTTTTTTTTCAACGAGCCGATATTCACAGCCATTGAAGTTGCAGGTGGTTGGCATTCTTGTTGCAAGCAAACGCGGCGGCAGAACCAGCACCAACAGCAACTGTGAAACGTTACTGAATTGAACCAAATTAAAGCCTCGCTTTTGTTATCCACAGAGACTAAAGTTAAACCAGAATTTGCGCATTTCGTAGCGGGCAAGAAAAATAATGCCAGCTTGCCGGCAAAAGTTGTTGAATTTATTGTGGAGGAAGTTTTAAGGAGCAGCACAGCATTAAATAATGTGGATATAGAACATAATGAAAAACAGCTGGAGTAGAGCTTAAACGAGAGCTGGAGTAAGATAGAATGAGTTTCAGCTTTTATTTAAGCTTCGGCAAAAATCTAAGCTTAAAGCTAGGTTTAAAATCTTAAAGCTACGAAAAATCTAAGGGCATTTCACAAGCTTCTCATAAATTTTTGTTTGAATTTAAGTGCCTCATCTTATTTTTTAGGTTTTAAACAGACTTGGCCAAAAGTGAAAGCTTAAACCTCAGGCTATAATTATAAGGTCTGTTTCCGTACTAACTTCAAGTAGTTGTAATAGAATAGAGAGTGGTATTTTGCATGTTATTCTTCTCTCTCGAGCTTTAAAAATTTTTTAATATAACGCTTTCAAGCAACTTCAAGCTACTTGAATCGAGTACGGAAACAGTCCTATTATTTCCTAAGAATTTTATTCATAAGAGACATTCTTTTCTACTTCTACTGTTTTTCTTAATGTTAAATGTTTAATGTTTTTTAATTTAATTATTAAAAATATAATGTTTTTTATCTAAAAGCTTTAAGCTTGGCTTTAGAGTTTAATTTATAAATAAACTGTTTTCTAAAAATCTTTGAGATATATTATTAAAATTTTTACCAAAATATAAATTTTTAAATGCAATAAATTTAGACAATTTGTCGGCCTTTGTAGTCTAGTGGAAAGTGCGCTAGACTATCAACCCAGAGGTCCCTGGTTCGAATCCGGGTTCGGGCATGGCTCTTTTCACTTTCTTTGTTCTTTCCTACATTTAAGACTCATGGAAAACTAAAAATACACAGCTAATTGTGGAAAATGTGGAATTAAAGGACAGGAACAACTAAGGGCTGGTAATGCTTGCCGAGGTTAAGGCATAACACTAGCCTCGGTTAAAAACAATTTGTATTGTCTTTCACGTTTGCTTCGCCTTATCAATAATTCAAGTGTGGTTCTAATCAATTCCTCACCAAACCTTGTTTGTATAAAATACATGCCTTGATTCTTTGACCTTTTCTTTAAATAAATTTCCTCAGAAAATTTTTTAATAATTTCTGCAAGAAATCAGTGATAATAACTAGCGTCCGACCGCATATTCGGTTTCGATTTTGGTTAAGGCCAGTTTCGGCTAGTTTCGCCTATTCGGTCTCAATAAGGCCGAACCCGAAAACCGAAACTTTTGGTACAAATTTCTTCCATCAGTCATTTAATTAAAATATATGAGTTTGGTTTACAACGCGTTATACAAAACAAAAATGATTAATTCGTCTATAACTTGAATTATTCATTCAAGTTATAACATTTGAAAACATTTGGATTATTTTATGCGTTCGATATTATCCTTTTCGATTTTATCCTCTATATTGCAATTAATATAAATTTATTTTTTATAAGAAGCCAAAAAGTTAAACTTCAGAACGAATTCTGTGTGTTGTACTTAAATTAAACTAAAGAAAACGAAATATTTTAAACCTTAAAAAAAAACAAAGATACATTGTTTTGTAGTTCAATAAAAATGTATACTGTACAAACTGTTTTGAGTGTGTACGGAATAAAATAAAAAATTATCTCTTTTTCTATTATAATAAACTTAATTATAAACTTCAATATTTAAAGAATACTTTTTTATATTATTTTTTTTTTCTTAAATGAAATAGTATTTTTGTTTCCTTTTAATAAAAAAAAAAATTATTTTTAAAAAACTTAAATTTTCATATTATTAACCAGTTTTAGATTCGGTTTCGGTTTGGGTTTCAGTCGAACATTATAAAATGGCCGAATATTCGGACTCGGTTTCGGCCGAAATACCGGTTTCGGTCGGACACTAGTAATAACAACTGAAAAAGCCCCAAGGTTGAGTTAAATTCTTCAAGTAGTTTTTACAGAAAATGTTTTTAACAATTGTTTTGTAGTAAGCAGTTGTTTATTTAATGCCATTTTATTTATGTTTAGCTCTTAGTTCTATGACATTTTAAAAACTTTCAGTGTAGAAAACTGTAAAAGTTTAGGTGTGACTTTTGAGTTAGATTATTTAAAAAAATTTATTTTCTAAAAGCTTTTAGGGAAACTTTTAAGAATTTTTATTTTTTAATAAATTTTAACTTCTGTTGGGATTAACAACTAAAAGCTTTCAGTTTAAGTACAAAATTATATGTAAAAAAATTTATTATCGACAAGCAGCAAATGTTTTTTTCAAAATATTTTTTTATGAAATTTTCTTGAGTTATAAGAAAATACAACTGAAAGCTTGTAACTGAAATTGAGATTCTTAACAGATTTTTATAGAAAAGCTTTAAGGCCTTAAAAATTTTATGACGTTTAGCATAGGGCTGCCATACGTCCGGGTTTTCCCGGACATGTCCCGGTTTTGAGATCGATTTCCCTGTGTCACGGTGTACCATAAAAAATGTCCCGGT
This sequence comes from Dichetophora obliterata, assembly GCA_963920525.1. Classification (NCBI taxonomy): domain Eukaryota; kingdom Metazoa; phylum Arthropoda; class Insecta; order Diptera; family Sciomyzidae; genus Dichetophora; species Dichetophora obliterata. Next base: position 203,669,748 of record OY986435.1, read on the forward strand.
AAAAATGTTAAAGGAAATACTTAAAGTTTGTCAGTAAAAACTAAACATATATTTTGCAAATTCATGTAAATGAATGCAAAATGAAAGATTTTTTTTTAAATACGAAACTAAAAAAGCGAAAATAAACTTAAAATAGAACAACTTTTGTTTGCTTTTCCAGGACACAACGTAAATGGAGCGAGTATTTCACTGGCCTTCTCGCACTGAAGTAAGCATAACCTCCTTGAAAAGCATTTTGCAATGCAAATTTCATTATTCAATGACGTGCACAGAATTTAGTTACTATATTAAAACGCAAAAGACGAAAAAAAAATTTTAAAATATGATTGGGCCAAACCATAATTATGAATAGGTCAAACAATATTTTTTTTTACCTCATTGAATGAATTGATGTTTTTTTTTTTTAGATTTATAAATTGTATATAAAGGGTGTTTTTTTTAAAGAATGGTACAAGTTTAATTCATAATAAAACATAATAATTTTATTTCTTATATCAATAAAACTGGCTTTATTAGATAGAAAATCTTATGACATTAATGCTTAATTATGATTTTGGCCATGTGGCCGCCACTACTGGCGCGTACAAGTCGCAATCTGGAACACAAATTTTCACAAACTTTTCGCAGCATTTGCGGCCGTATCTCGCCGATAACTCTTCGAATGTTGGTTTCCAGGTATTCAATTGTTTGTGGTTTATCAACGTAGATAAGTGACTTTACATAACCCCAAAGAAAATAATCCAATGCGGTTAAATCACACGATCTTGGGGGCCAATAAATTGGGCCATTTCGTGAAATTATTTCTTGTCAAAAGTTTCCTTGAGTAAATCAATTGTAGCACCCGCTGTGTGGCATGTGGCTCCGTCCTGTTGGAACTACTTATCAGCAAGATTAATGGCAGCTAATTGAGGTACGAAAAAACTTCGAATCATGTTCCTATACCGTTACCCATTGACAGACAGTAACATTCTGACCATCATCGTTTTTTAAGACATATGGGCCAATGACTCCGCCAGCCCATAAAGCGCACTAAACAGTAATTTTCTTGTGGATTCTCCTTGTGGATTCTCCTCACTCCAAATACGATAATTCTGTTTATTTACGTACCCATTCAACCAAAAATGGGCTTCATTGGAAAATAAAATTTTCCATGGAAATTCAAAATCATTATCAATTTGTGCTTCAGCCCATTCGCCGAATTGGCGGCGCATACGATGGTCGTTTGGCTTTAATTCCTGCACAAGTTGAATCTTGAACCTTTCAAGATCTTTTCGTAAAATCTTCCATAAAGTGGAAGGACACAACCCCAGTTGCTGAGAACGGCGACGAATTGATTGATTAGGATTATCTTCAATGCTTTCCTGTACAGCGGCTACAGATTCTTCAGTGCGCACTGTTCGGCGTCTCACGGGATGCACATTATCAGTTACAGTAAATGTGGTCCGAAAACGATCTATTGTTCTTCGAATTAGCAGCTCTGAAGGACGATTATCTACGCCATAAAATAAACGAAGTACACGATAAGTTCGATAACCAGAACCATTAATATGCACGCGTTTCTCTGGTGTAAGTCGATTCATAATAAAATGTCAAAGCAAGTTAAACAAAAAACAAATATCACCTGTTAAATAGGTGGTTAAATAAAGCAGTGATGCCAACTCAAAGTTGTATCACTTTATAAAAAACATCCTTTATATTACATACTATATGTACCTATGAATTATTTTGATTTGCTATTTTAATAAACTGCATTTTATAATGTTAAAATTGCGTATTTGTTTTTTTGGTGGAATAATAAAAAAAAAATGTGCACAGTTGTCCAGGTCAAGTGCTGTAGACTTATGGCAGCCCCAGTTTAGCATGACTTTTGTATTAAATTGATAAATACATTTCTCCCGTACAACGTCAAAACATAGTATCTCCATTTTTATAGTTTTAAGAAAACTCAGTTTTTGTGTTCTTTTGTTTTGCCCTTTATAATTATTGCCGGCGTTATGAAAAATCGCCCAATAAAAATAGCTCAAAAAAAAAAATAAAAATCACTTAAAAATTCTTTGTACAAAAATTGGGTGATTTTTAATTTTTTTTGCCGATTTTTCATTTTTTGTTTTTGGTCAATTTTAATTTTTACCTTAAGTCGATTTTTTATTTTACTTTTGGGCAATTTTTCATTTTTTTTAGGTAACTTTTCTTTTTTATACATGTTTTTTTTTCTGTATTTATTGATTATATTAATTTTTGTTTAATTGTTCTTGTTAATAATAAAACATGAAAAAATTGAAGAACGAAAACTCAACTTTATTTTAATCATATGTTTTAAGGCCTTCTTAGTCCAATTCCGGAAAAATTTCAGGACGCTCTCAACTGTCTTAGAAGTAGTAGGGGTCCAGGATTACAAAAATTACAAACTAGCAAAGTTTTTTATGTGAAATAAGTTGATAAAAAAATGTTTACTTAAAACTTAAGCTGAATATTTTTAGTTTTCTCTCTTTAATAGGCGGCCTTTGGCCGCTGCTAAGAGATTACAACCCTCAGTAAGACCAACACGGGCTTCGCTGTCTGACCAATATTAACGTTTTTTGATTTCTAGTAAAATTTACATAGTTTTTCCATTTTCCATGTATTGTATCTTCTAATGTATTTTATGTACCAGCAGCTCATCAAAAACGAGTTTTGGAGCATGTTATGGAATTCGACTAACATTGGCTATAATGTATTAGAAATTACATTATAAATTTCCTCCAACCCTCATGAAATCAGCAACTTATATGCAGACTATTTTAAAGAAGTTTACTGTGTCTTCACAAGTAATACTTGACTTATAGTTCCCCTCCCTTTTCAGAAATTCGCCCTATAATTAATGATATCCAACTAACGCGTGATTAGATATCTAATGCGATTAAAAAAATTGATACAAATAAATTATCCGGCCCAGACTTGTTACCCCCGCACTTACTACTCCGATGTTTAGACACACTTATCATGCAATTTTATATTATATTTAACAAATCTCTGCTTCAAGGATCTTTTCCATCGTATTGAAAGATATCTCACCTAACATCAATATATAAAAATGGCGATAAAAGGTCTGTTTAAAACTATAGAGGAATCGCCATATTATCAGCTTTTCCAAAATTGTTCAAAAAAATTATATGCGCAAAACTAACATCTATTACAAATCCTGTACTCAATGAACAGCAACATGGTTTCCGTTAAGGTAGATCAACCACAACAAATCTAATAACTATGATCTCTGATGTTTTAAGAATAATGGAAAAAGGACATCAAGTGGAGGCAATAAACACCGACTTTAGCAAAGCTTTTGATCATGATATCTTGGCTTCCAAATTGAAAAAGATTGGTATCTCAGGATCTCTGCTCAGTGGGCTGAAGTTCTACCTCCACGACAGCTCCCAATTCGTAAAATTTCAAGGTACCTTATCCAAACAGATTTTAGTTACATCCGGCGTACCACAAGGTAGTCACCTCGGTCCACTTCTCTTTAATGTTTTTATCTCAGACCTATCTGATATTCTTTGCGATATCCTACATCTAATGTATGCAGACGACCTAAAAATGTACCATGTTATTAAATCGGAAATAGAAGTAATTTACTGTCAGTCGAAACTGTCATCTCTTGAGCACTGGTGCAATCAAAATAAACTTTATCTTAATGTTAAGAAATGCTGCGTAATAACCTTCTCCCGTAAAAATTTAGTAACAAAAGGCAGTTACTTCCTCAATAGCATTAAACTTGAAAGAGTCAACCATATTGTTGATCTTGGTGTAGACTTGGACAACAATTTGCGTTTCAACTTACATTGTGATAAAATTGTATCTAGGGCCAGCAAACTACTTGGTTTCATAAAACGAAGTGCAAAAGAGTTCAAAAATGTTTGGGTCACGAAGGCATTATACTGTGCGTTAGTACGCCCTATTCTTGAACATGGATGCATTATTTGGAATCCTACTTTCGAATCACACAATGAAAGACTTGAATCTATTCAAAAGTTATTTCTGCTTTTTGCGCTTAGGGACACGTATAGCCCCCGTGAGTACAATATATTGCCACCTTATGATTTTAGGCTTAGTCTTCTGAATTTAATGCCCCTTTCAACAAGAAAGACTTTACTCAGTTCATGTTTTACCTTCGATATCATTAACGGTGTTGTTGATAGCGAGTATGTATCAAACAAGATACGATTTAATGACCCGATCAGACGTACACGGCATACACGACTATTAAATTAATATCAATATCACACTGTCTACGCAAGAAATGAGCCGATAAATAGGTGCTGTAGAGAATTCAATAACATCTGCGAGTACTATTAACCTCCTATGTCTAAATTAACTTTTAAGAAAAATCTTTCCAAGTCCCTATATCCGTCATAATACCTTCCTTCAAGCAACTAGGTTTGAAATCTTAATCTATAACTAAGCATGCCCTCTCCAAAACTTTTTTCTCTACTAAAAGCCCAATAATCCTGCGCTCTTCATTTATTGTCCTTTCAGTCATAAAGAATTAAATGCTAAGATAATAAATAGCCAGTTTCTTGTATTCTTTGCAATTCTCGTATTCTTTGCAATTTCCTATTCCGTTCTCAGATCTCTCCTATTCTTACTTAGCTATACTACTATGTATAAAATATGTTAGTATGTAAGTTCCTTTTTTTTTCTTTTCTTCTCTTTCTTTCCTTTTGACGTGTTCTTGAATTCATGTCGATCAGGTGGGCGGATTACGCCAACATCGAATTGCATATCTTTGAACAACAAAACAAGGAAATGGGCGAAAAAAAAAAGAAAAAATAAATAAACCTGTTAGAATAAGTAAATTGCCTTGCTTGGCCAATGAATAAATAAATAAATAAATATAACTTGTTATCCACAGTTAAAATAATATGAAAAATTTTAAAATAATGTTTCAATGTCTTAGACATAATTGAATATGAACGAAAACTCAAATTTAAATTTTTTTTGTGTATGTATAGTCGATTTGTATGCCGGGTCGATTTGTGGGGAGGCAAAAACATCGCCCATTGCTCAGTGAAAATCGTATTCTGACTAAATAAATTTCTAAAGAGAAAAAATAAATAAAATAATAAAAATAAATAAAACAAATAAAGCGCCAAAAATGGTGATTTTTTTCACAAAATTCAAAAGTTGAGGCATTAGAATTCGTTTAAGAGGTATAGTTCCTCGGGCAAAGTTTCCTATTTTAATCCCTAGAATACGATTTTCACTGAGCAATGGGCGATTTTTAAATCGACTCACCCTAATGTATTAAGACCTTCTTTGTTCAATTCTGGAAAAATGGCAGCTCTCAAGTCTTTTAGAAGTTATAGAGGTCCGAACTCGTAAAAATTAGCCTGAAAAGAGAATTATTAAAAAGAAAATTATATCCAGAAGTACTGTAGGCAGCAAAGCCGGTGTGGGACTTACTGAAGGTTGTAATCCCTAAGCAGCGGCCGAAGTCCGCCTATTTAAAAGAGAAAACTAAATACAGTTATTTTAAGTTTTAAGGCTGTGTGCGAATTGATCTAATTGCGACCTTAACTAAATTTTGTCGATAAGGCAGAGCTACCTAATTTAGAAAATGAATAATCATACTAATTTTTGTTAAAATGTTCTTGTTAATAAAATAGCATTGAAACATTATTTATAAATTTTGTCATTTTTCATTTTTTTTGGATGATTTTTCAATTAATTTTTTGGAGCACATTTCATTTGGGTGATTTTTCATTTTCGTACAAAACGTTTTGGGTGACTTTTCTTTTTTTTTGCGATTTTCCATTTTATTTTGGGCCATTTTTCATTTGAGTGATTTTTAATTTTTTTTGACGATTTTTCATAGCGCCGTCTAATCTAAATACTAAACTTAAAATGCTAATAAGTATCAAAAATGCTCTAAATTCGGGAATCACTCTCAAAATTATTGCAAAATATTTTTTTTTAGTATTAAATTACTTACATTGTTTTGTAAACCTTTTTGAAAATATAATAAAAACCAAATTTACAAAACATATTATTTTAGGGCATATTATGTTTAGACAGTCCAATATCTCAAAAAATATATAGCGTAAAGACTAGAGGGGAACTGTTATAGATAGAACAACAAAATTCGTATTTAAGTTTCACCGCAAAGTGCAAATCCTAGAAATGGCGTTTTGTGCTTGCACAGGAGATTTTTTCCAAAATATTTAAAATAATTTTTTCTACATATTTTTTCATAAAATTTCTAGAGCTTTGGGTGAAGTGAAATGCAAGTTTTAAGCTTAAGATCTCTAGCTGCCTTGCTGTTTCTAACACAAAAACTTTCAACAGTATATGTTTTAAATACTTGTTATGAAATTTTTAATTATTTTAACGCAATAATAGTTCTAAAGCATCTAAGGTTTTGCTTCTTGCGGGTAAACGATTTTCTAAAGTGGTAACTGCAAGAGGTGTTTATTAAAAAAAGCCTTTTATTTGCCCAACAAAACAAAAACTGATCTCCACTTGTTTGTCATTTGGTCAACTTTACTTAAATCTTACAGCCAGCTGTCAATAGCTCTTTACTCGCTTTCACGCCATTCAAGCAGCAACTCTGCTTTCAACTCCTACTCCTAACTTACTTTTCTCACTATAGACACTAAGAAATAAGTTCTTCAGCTCGTTTTTTCTTTTCTGTTTTTGTTATTATATATTCGAGATTGTTTTCCATATGATAAGCAGCGCTTCCCAACTTCAACGCTTATTAAATGCTTCGCATATGCGGTGTGAAACATCAGCAGAGTTCACGTTATGATAAAAATCTTAAATTTTTTTCTTGCTGCTGCTTTTGTAATCACAGACAACTTGTTGAATTTTTTAACGTCAGTGGAGTTTTTTCTCTTCGACTTTTTTGAAGTCGATGGCGTTAAAATATAAATGTTTTACAAAAGTTTTTCATTTGTTGTTTTTTTGTTTTTTTTAAGATTTGCTGTAGATAAGTTTTTGATTTTTTGGCTTACTTGCAGTTGACATTTTTGGTTTGTTGTTATTTCTTGTGATCATCATTTAATTAAGTATGCTAAAAACGTAGGAGCAGCAGGCTTTAGTTTTTTTTTTTTCTACTTTGTCAGTTATATTTTGTATAAGTAGGTATACATTCACATACATAATGGGAGACAACAATTGCTTGAAACAAGTTAGTACAAGGTCATCAGCATGGTTTTGATATTGATGAAGATAGCGTCAAAATATGTGATTTTTTTAGTTTTAAATATTTTTTTGTCTGTTTTGGATTGTGGGAACCTGCATGAAATTTTGTATTTGCGGTTTGTGGTGGGAATTGAGTGCAGGAATGAAAGCGTTGGTGAGGAAAAATTAAGTTAATTCCTTACCGCTTAGCAATGAACTGATCTGAGTGTGAAGTTTGCAAAAAAAAAACATAAATACTGTGTCATATGGAGTCTGTTTTAACCCAAAGTAGATACCAAGAGAAAGCGATTGAAAATAATGTAACAACAAGGCAGCCGATGCATCTTCTCCAACATAAAAAAGATTGCCTTTATGGCGCTAAAAATGATATGGGTAAATTGGAGGACATACGGTTTCTACAGGGTGAATTGTAATGCATATTAAAGTTACCTAATAATAATGTGGCGGCCGTAGCCTAGTGGGTAAAGTGCGTGGCCCCTAAGCTAAAGAACCGCGATAGCCCGGGTTCAATTCCAGCTCAGACAGAAAGTTTTTTCAATTGAATTAATTTTTCTGTTCGGTCGTCACCTCTCTGCAGACAATGGCAAACCTCAGAGAGTAAAAATTGCCATGTAAAGCTTTTTGAGAACATAAGCCGTTCGGAGTCGGCATAAAACACGTAGGTCCAGTTCTCGATCATTTGTGATCAAACATTTAATAACACGCACAACACAATTGATCAATAGAAGCTAGGCCAAAGTCCTTTCAAGGGCTGAAATGGCCAGTTTATTTATTTTATAATAATGCAGCAACAATGTTAAAAAAACAGATGCGTCGCTGAACACACAAAAGAAGCGAAGATTTTTTGCAGTTTCATAAGTTGGATAATTTAATTGTTTTTTAATGAAAAAATGTTTAAATTAAAAAATTTTAAATACCATAATGTTAACTGAAAACAATAATATTCCCACCAGATAGTTTTATTAACTTACAATATTATTTAACATTAATTTAAAATTATTTTTTTAAATTTTAACGAAATTATTGGTTTTTAATATCAATAGTCGTGTTGTGCAAATATTTGGATAGCTTATTATTCGCAAATTGTATTTATCAAAACGCCATTGTTTCAGGCCTAGAATATTTATGAAATTTTTTTATTTTATATTTCAAAAGTATAGTCTTGCTGAAGTTATTTTCACTTCTACAGCCGTTTTAGTAGGTGTAGAGCCACAGTGTTTCGTCTTAATTCATTCTTTTTATACTCATTTATCTCCAAACTACTTTTTTCGGCATGGTTTTTTGCCAAGTTTTTTTCAAAAAATCGTATATTTAACACTTAATAACCGATAGAAAACAAGCTGTTTTAAGAACTTAATTTTTAAAAGCGCGTCATTCTGTATATTTTCAAAATTTTTATTTCTAGTGCAAGCCATAGCTGCACTCATAGTGATTAATAATATTCTTGGTTTTTATTTTTCAGATAAAAAGAAAAGTCAAAATCTACAACACCGCCCATGCTGCTTTTCCATGAGAGCGTCTCATTGAGCGCCATTTTGAACAAGATCAACTATTTTTTATATTAAAAAAAATATTTTTTTTAATGATGAATGAGTGTTACAATATGACTGTTATCGCTTATATCGCTTAAAGTTTAAATATCGTTGTTCAATATATTAACTTTTTAAAAAAATCCTTAAAATACGTTAAATTTTCGAGCGCTAGACCACCGGCCTTGCCTTTTGTGCCTATGAACCATTCATGTCTGTATTCGAAATTAAAATCTAAGCCTAAAAAAATTGGCATCTAGTGATAATTTTCAACCCGTTCAATGGAATCTTGCTACTTTTGTGGTTTGGATAGCTAATGTGCAATGCTTTTAATCGATTATTGTGATCAGCTGCATCATAGCTTCATTCACAATAAAATAAGTATGATAGCAAAATGCAGAATGCTTAATCCTTTTATTCAGGGACAGTAACCGTTATAATTTTTTTTAAATCCATAAATAATCGTTATTTTTTGAGCGAATTTTTTTCGATAAAAAAAAAGTTAAAATTTTACTTTTAATTTTAAGACAAAAAATAAAAGTTGAAGTCTTTCTTTTATTTTTTTGATAAATTTGACTTTTATTTTTTCAATCAAAATAACAGTTTAAATGCCATTTCTTATTAACTTTAATTGTAGTTTAAATTCTTAAAAAAAATGAATATATATTGGTAACATTTTTGCACGAGAAAAAAATCATTGCTAACGATCGTTGTATTGAATCGCTTAGTTGCTTATCATTGCACATTCTGTTTTCATTCATTTCGGAAACGACTGAGGCAAAGATTACAAGCGGATGATAAAGCTATTAAAATTTTAATTTTACTTATGATTGAAAAAAGAAAAGTCAGATATTAACTGTAATTTTTGATCGAAAAAATAAAAGCCAAATTTTAACTTTTATTATTGATCGAAAAAGTAAACAAAAATGTAACCTTTATTATTGATCAAAAATAAAAGTAAAAGGTTTGCTTTTATTTTTGATCAACAAATTAAAAGTAAAATTGTACCTTATATTTTTATCGAAAAAATAAAAAACAAATTTTAACCTCATATTTTTGATCGAAATAAAATCGGTCAAAAACCAACGATTATATATTATTTTTTTAAAAAAAATCTGAAAAATTAAAGTCATTAAAGATTATAATTCCTTAGCTAACAAGCATCACATTGCTATATTCAAATATCGAATAAACTAATTCTTTCCATCTGACTTTTTGAATAAATTATTCGAAAATAACTGTTTTTTTCGGTACCTGCTTTTAATACATTCTTGTAATCTGTTGCATCATACCTTCACGCATTCACATGTAGCAAGAATGATAGAAACAAGATTACTTCATTCGCTAGATGACGTAATTGGAGCCAACTGTTCCAATTGGCTAAAAAGAGATGGCTAATAAGGAAAAACATAGAGATGGCAACATTCAATTTGCTCCAGTGACGTCGATGTCGCAATCTTGTTTCTATCATTCTTGCACATGTTGGATAGCTAATGCGCAATCCTTTTAATAAATTCCTGTCATCAACATAGCTTCAGTTAATACTTAATATTGAATGAATCACATCATCACACAAAGGGTTTTGGAGAAGTGGTTAGAACTCTCGATCGAAATGGTGCGAGTTCGATTCTTACTGCTTACGCTTACAAAGAAATATTTTTAATTTTATATCCTCCTGTTGTAATAGACTCAAGTAAAAAACAACAACAATTCTAAGAAAAAGGTGTATGGAAAAAGGTGTCGTTTTTGGGATTTCACTCAAGTAAATCAAAAAAACGAGGCGTAAAAAACTTCGCTTCAATAATATCATGAAAATGTTATTACCTGTTATAACGAGAGTTGCCATTTTTATTTCTGGTTTAACTATGAAAAAACTTAAACTTATTGAAAATGAATTCAATGTTTTTCAAAACAATCTTTATGAAAATTAATACACTTTTGCATGCGTTTAAGCCAATTTTCGAAGCACTTTTTTCCACTCTAATTGAGGTAGCTCCAAAGCTTTCATTTTGAAGTATCAACCGCTTTTACGGGCGTCGAAAATGGTATACCATGTAAAGTTTTCTTTTATGTTAGAGCACAAAAAGAAGTCATTGGTGTAATCAGAACCCATTAATTCGATATTTTGTTCGGTCTTTGTTTGATCTGATGTGTTATTATGTACCTTTTCCAAATTCCACTTTTCTGACCAAAACATGACCATGCCAATGTCATGCTTCTTCAACGAACACCTTCTGTTGGACACGACTTGTCTTGGATGTCGAGCGCTGTTTTGTTTCGGGTTCATATGGATAGATTCATGATTCGTCAGCTGTCTAGATGTTATAAGAGTACAGTTGAAGCACTGCTATTGTATTTGTTCTACACTGCCTTGCACCAATTGACACGAGATTTTTATAGTGTTTGTTAGACTATGCAGAATTTAACGTTATCAAAAATTTGGCAACACTGAAATATATAAACATAAATAGCAATCCACTGATATTATTAAATATTTTACTTTCGCATTATGTTACACAGTAAATTTTTAGAAAAGATTTAAAGCTTTTATGCTGCAATAACACTTTTCTTGTAGTCTGCTGTGTGATTGAATTTGCATAGAATTTGTTTTTATTGTTGTTGCCTTCTTCAAGCTTACTTTATCTAAATAGCTCATAACTAAAAGTCATGTAAAATTCAAAGAATAGATCGGAATTAATTATAAAAAATACTTGAAATTGATTAAAATTACTTTAAAACCTAAAAAATTCTTGCTAGTCTAAAACTAAAGAGATTATTAGGCGTTTATTTTTAATTAGCGCATTTCTTATTTTCAAGAAGCAGCAGCAACAAGTGTTAATTTGTGTTATGCACATGAACAAGTATATTGGTTGGTTAAATGCGTGTACAAAACCTTAAGAACAAAGTGTAATATTGTAATAAAAGGCGTACTTAATGACCACACCAACAACACCTGGCTTTCGTTTACTTCAAAAAATTTAACATTGATTTTGATAATTTTTATGAAATATCTTTTAAAACATATTATAAAGTCCATGACTAATGCAAATTTTTTGTTTTTTTTCTGCTCTTTTTTACAGTACGATGACGGCCTGCATGGCTATGGCATGGATTCGGGTGCTGCAGCAGCTGCCATGTATGATCCACACGTTGGACATCGGCCGCCTGGATTACAAGGCCTTCCCACGCACCACTCTCCGCACATGACGCACGCTGCTGCGGCAGCGGCAACAGTTGGCATGCATGGCTATCATACTGGAGCTGGTGGCCATGGTACACCTAGTCATGTATCGCCGGTTGCCAATCACCTAATGGGCGCAATACCCGAAGTACATAAACGTGATAAGGATGCGATCTATGAGTAAGTATTTCAAATCTCTCTAATTAGTTTTGTTTTTAATTATGTAGTTAATTGAATACTTAATTAGTGTAGTGGTAGTTATTTTCCTGGCTGCTGCTTGTATCATATTAAATAATCTGCGCACACTTCTGCAGCAACAGCCAACAACTCAAGACACCCTTAATATTCGATTAATAAACAACAACATCAACAAAAAATTGCTTTACGCATGCGTGCATTGCTGTCGGGTTTTTTTAATTTTATTTTAGAAATGGGATCTTTTTCTTGATCTTTTGATGTTGCTGCTTTTTTTTAGTGGGATTAAATATTTTTTGGCGCAACAATAACAACAACATTTTGTAGGCGTTCGACAACAAATTGTTAAATTAGAGGTTCCCAAAAAAGGCATATTTTAGGGTCGTTTGCTAGCGATCTGGGAGTGTTTTTCTCTGACATGCTGTTAAGCTGTTGATTTAGGGAGTTACTGTGGAGAAGTTGTGTGGCATATTATTATTGCGTGGTCTTCGAATGACTTATTTTCAGAGGTTTCCGGTGCGATATTTGCATTTGTATTTGTAAAAGTTTGTTTTGATTTAAGATGTGAAAGTTTTTGTCGGTGCAGAACATGCTAGCAAAGAAAATTTCAATAAGCATAATAGATATAAATATTTTTTTCGAAATATTTTTGTAATATATTTGTCTGCCTTTGTAGTCTAGTGAAGAGTGCGCTAGACTATCAACTCAGATGTCCCCGGTTCGAGTCCGGGTTCGGGAATGATTCTTTTCGCTTTTTTTTTTGTTCCTTACTACATTTTAGAATAATTGAAACAAAACATCCACAGCTAAATAGTGGAAAATGTGGAATAATAGGACAGGAACAACTGAGGGCTGGAAATGCTTTGCTGAGGTTAAGGCACAACACTAGCTCAGGATATAAGCAATTCAAATTCTATTTTACGTTTGTTCCGCTTAATTGATAATTCATGTATTGTTCCAATCAATTCTTCCTCTAATAATCTATCCCTTTCCTTTCAGGATGATAATCTAATAATAAGGATAATATCTAATCAGGATAATAATCTATCCCTTTCAATCGTTGTTGATATAAGGCGCATGCCTTGGTTTTTTAATATTTAATAAAAATAAATATATACATATATATTAATAATTTATAGAAAAACCCCCAATAAACATTTTCATTCGCCTCAGAATCGTCAGATCATCGGAAGATTCATAAAAGATTCTCAAAGACGGTTCCTTAGCAATGCGCCACACAGTGGTCAAGAAGGTAGTTTTTATAGAAAAAAGTCGTAACTTTTGACAAAGTAGAGATTAGAGACACATTGAAAAACTTTTTTTTACCAGTTTTTGGCAACAACAAGTATTAGTTTTTTTTTGTAAAAATTTATAATTATCATACAGTTTTTTTTTAAATTGTGTTTATTACAATCTGTAAAAAACATCTGGTTTTTTCGTTATAACTCCCAAACCATACATCCTACAGGGACGATTTATACACCAAAATGTTTGGAATTACTATAACCATTACATGGAAATTATTTTTAAATAACTTTAACTCAAATTTCATGCACTATTTTATTTTTTGGTAAAATATTTTTCGATTTTTTTTTTATTTTTTTCATGATAAAATTACGATTTATACACCAAAATGTTTGTTAATCCTCTACCTACAAGACTGCATCCTTGAAAAAAATTTTAAAATAATATATTTTCATACGTTCCTTATGTTGATTTTTTTTCATTTTGTTGACATAAAATTCGCCATAAAATCCAAACTACAAATCGGACAATGACGATTCATGCATTAAAATGATCGCCGGAACATTATCCTTAACGCCGGTTTTTTCTTGGTCAAAATGCGTTTTGCTCTACCTCTTCTAGTTTAGGAGTTATATAATACTTTTTGAACAATTAACATAAAATTAACATTAAGGAAAAAGTAACATAATTCACTAAATGGCGAATATTGGCAGCTGCTTGTTTTCAAAAATAAAAGAAGACATTCTAATCTTTCAATAGACACCAATGAACCTGCTGCGGCAAAGTGTGCTAATAAAGAAATGCTCCACGCAAATTGAATTTTCTTTTTTGTGTAAATGATATGTAAATATTTTAAAAGCAAATCGTATTATTATAAATGTTTTTCTTTTGAATTAAAAATAAATATATATTTATTGTAATTAAAAAAAACCAATAAAAAAGTTTAAATATAAGATTTATGCTGAATTCTAAAACACTAAAATTGGACAATTTTAAAATGAAAAAATTGCATGACTTTTAATGTTTAAAAAAACTTTACATTTTCTTTTTAATCTGTGGTCGGACTATTTATACTTGATAATTTCTCTGAAGAATACTTTTCTAAGAAATTATCATTTTTGAAGTTGAACAACAGACCTTTTTCCTAAAATAAACTATAGTACGCCGGGAAGATTCGTGAACCAATCGCCGAGAGGGCGATTCGTCTTAAGCGATTCGCTGGAAAGAGTTTCAAACGAATCGCCAAAAGAAATCCTAAGCGATTTGCGGGAAGAATCGCACACTAATCGTCAAAAGGCGGGTCTTAAGCGATTCGTGGACAAGAGTGGCAAACGAATTGCTTTTAGGTTCCTCAGCTTTTTGTAGCGAAGCATCTGTGTTGAACGTTACAAGTTCTTTTATAGGGGATATTCTTTGTCAAATCGGTCAACAAAGAGATCGACCACCGCAAATCGTGCTGATACGAATATTTTCAGTTTCAAAATGTCAATTCAACACATAAAATTATTTTTAAAAACTATTTCCATGATTCTTATATACTTATTAGTGGATAAGTATGTATATAGAATAGCCTGTTTCATACTCCAACGACCAATTTTAAAAATTTTAAAAAGTCATCTTCAAACGATCGCTGGAATGAGCAAAGAATGGTTTTGAAGACTTTACTTGAATCGTGCATTCATCGCTTGGGTGATCGAAAAGCGATCCATCTTCCAAAGATTGCCGAAATGAATAAATCAAGATTTTAAAATAAATCTTTCAAAAAAACCTTTTTCGAATCGCAAGAGCTTCGTAAAATCAACTTATCTTCGAATCGTCTTGCAAAAATTTTTGTAAATGTTTCTTATGTCAGTTTCAATACCCAGCAGTCGTACTTATCGATGCTTTAGTGATAATTCAGCGATGTTTTTGCTATGAATCATCGATACCTTTTTGTTTGTAGCTTTATATATTTTTTAACATTACGTGCCATACGAAAACTATCGATGCTGTGGCGATACAAAAAAACTACTTAAAAAACACAAAAGTGTTGCTTTTTAGCTTCCATGGAAGCTGTTGAGGAGACAATATGGATTATTCTAAAATAAAATGGATGTGTGGAGAAATGCTATCATCACACAACCCAAATTATCAAAATAAAATCAATATTACATGAATTAAGATTATGAGCTTTAGATCAAGTAGTTTTCAAGAAGGCAACAACAACAACAACAACTCTGTATAGAGTCAATCACTTAGCTGACTAGACAGTCTGTTTCGGAAATCGCTACATATTCCTCATCAGTAGTCTTTGAGTGATTAAGCTGTGATCAACTCACTGTTTAAACTAGCATATGAATGTGTAGATCCTCTAATTCATTCTCATGAATTGTATGGCTGCTAATCATATGACACTTCAAAGCAGTAAGCCATTTTAGATCACCGCCATCAACTCTATCAAGGGTTGCCATCTGTTCTAGTTGCTTCTTCATTTATTTCAATATTCGTTGGTGTTCGATTGTTTGTCGAAATGCACCATAGAAATGAAACGAGTTTTTGCTTCGCCAGATTAATTTTTTTAGATCAATATTGCTGACACCAAGCAACCGAAAAATATTAATTAAATCATTATTACTGCTATCAAACAACTAAATAATCGCAACAAAATGCTTACTGATGCTTCCAAGTGGGTAAGAAAATCTCAAAATCAACACTACTGCTGCCACAATTCTTCTGCAAGAATCGGAATATAATCAGTTTATTATAAATTTATAAAATTATAAAAAGGATACTTTATTTAGTAATTATAATAACTCATTATATTTATAACATATATCAATTTTTTATCACAAAGCTAAATTTTGTTGAAGTATTCTCTTCGCAACATTTTTTCAAAGGCTTTTTTGGTTTGATTCTAACAAGCTTCCAAAATGGTCAATAAAGTATCTAAAATATAAAGTTCTCACCACTGATTCCTCAAAGTTGCTTTAAAGAGCACGCCAACATCGATGTTAATGTGATTTTCAAAGCAATGATATCCGTTTTGCTGCTGAGTGCCTAAACGGTTAGAAATCTTGGAATAAATTTTAATACAAGCAAAGTATTACAGAGATTTTTAATACAAAAAGTATTAAACTTAATATTTCTCCATTGATTGACAAATTTTTAAATTTATTTTGTTTTACATTATAATACTGTTCTTTAAAATTAAACTTTAATACAGTTAAAATATTACAATGAAATTTTATACCATTTGAAATTAATATGATACTATGGTTAATATTATAATTTATTTTTAATACAAAATGAGTATTAAAAATTAATACAAACTAAGAATTAAAGTTCAATACATATTTTTATTAAAAATTATTTTTAATATTTGGCCATTATTTAATTTTAATACAATTTTGATGTATTCATATATGTAAGCCAAAAAGTATTAAAATTTATTCCAAGATTTCTAACCTTGCAGAAGTTTTATTAATTTCTTTAAAAAGGATTATCGTTTCAAATAAAGTATTTGTGCAAGCGCTCTGTTGTATATGTGTTTCTTATACGAAACGATGCTGTATAAGACTTCTAGATAAACTAGAAGAAGAAATGTTTACTCTTATAGAATTAATAGTTTTTTTTTTAAAGGCTTCTAATGTTCTTTGACCAACTGATTTAACCTTCATCGGTCCTTTATTTCTAGAAACGAATAGGTTCCTTGTGTGCAAATTTTACACAATCTTTTCGGGAGCAATATTTTCATTGAATGAAATGCATGCAATCTTCTCGTTAAAAGTAATTCATTATTCATTATTTTATTCAATTAAAAAAAAAAATATTTTCAAATCGATTAATCGAGTATAAAATCTATATGCATAAAAGTGGATGTATGTATGTGGGTATGTATGTATATCAAGTATAGACTCAAAAACCGCTGAACCAATCTTTATGAAATTTTCAGGGAAATTGAAACACCATCTTGAGAGTGCTTCTGGTGAGTGAGAGTTTGGTGTCGATTGAACAAGGGGGCGTGGTACCTCCCATACAACTCTAATTTATGCTATCGCCCACAAACCATAAAAAACGCTAGATATCGGACGGTTTTGATCGTAAGAAATTAAAATTTTGTTTTGATGGTTATTGGCAGCTGTACTAAAAATGGGCGCAGTCGAACTTTATATACGCCTACTTTTTCGAAATCATGCCAATTCCTGAGTTATATAAATTTTGATAGTGAACTATATATATAAATGTTGCCACGCCCACTTTTACCGCCAAAAAATTAATGGAAGTTTTCTATATATATGATGGTTTTGATTGAATAAAACTAAAATTTGGTAGATTAGTTCATATGTTTACTATGGTCGCAATATACCTACGCCCACTTTTTCTAAATCTTGCTAATTCCTGAAATGCTCACGTTTTGATAATGAAAATTGGTATGTAGGTGCAATGGGACCAAGTAGCGATCATTATATATATATAAATATTGGCATGCCTAGTTTTTCCACCCATATATCTTTATAAAAAAAAATTAATATATGTATGTGTGTATATCTCGTAAAGACTCCGAAACCACTGAACCAATTTTTATAAAATTGAATTCTTGAAATAAAATTAAAGTCTTGAAAATGTTCTTGTGAAGTCTGGTGTTGATTTCACCTCAAATATACTCCAAAATTTTCGATATCGAATAGCTTTGGAATAATAGGTCGCACAGCATCGGAAATTGGTTTCGTGAAACTTTAGGAAGTTATTAAACGCATACCAAGGATGGTTTTTGTATTACAAAAGGGGCGTGGCACTTCCTAAACAGCCCAAATTTTCTATATCGAATAGCATTGCAAATAAAGATTGCACAGCCTCGGAATTCGATATTCGACCACAATTTACACGTGCCGTTCCACTCATAAAATTTTATGGGCGTCGGACAAGGGGCCGTGGTAGTAACGAGTCAGGTTTCAGCTAGTTAAAAAAATGAAAAAATAGGAAAATATCGAAACAAAAATTAACAATAAAGCAGAAGAACAGTGACAGGGTGTGTAAATTTTACACACAAGAACCTATTAAGGAAATTTTTTCTGAAAGGTAGCAACGACACTTAGCGTGAAAACCTTGAAAACATAAATTTTTCATACGATTTTTACATTGAGCCAAAATCCTAGCTCAATTTAATAAACTTAAAGTAAATAAATATCAGCTTGAAGTTGAAAAGTGTGTTAAATTTACTCAAAGAATCTATTAAGGTTAAAATAGTTTTAAACTCGATGAAGCATTTTTTAGTTACAAACAATATTCTTACGACTTTATAAAGAACCGATTTGACCTCTGTTAATTTTAATGTTACTTTCACAAACCTTAGCGTAAGAATTTTTATTTTTAGGTACTACAAAAAATGTCAAATATGAAATCACTATTCAGAATTCTTTTATAGAAATTTTAAATTGACTACAGATTGGCCTTGTTTTCACAAACATTAATTTTTATTTCATAAAAAATACAATACAAATATGGAATATTAAAAAAAAAAGAAGCAACGTAAAAATAATTCATAGAACTGTTCTGTATAATAAAAAATGGAAAGACATTGTAAAACAAAAATTGAATATAGCTTATTCTTACAATTCCCAGTTTTGAAAAAATTAAATAAAAAAATTAACTTTGATCTTTATGTTATTAAAACTTAAATAAACTTGTAACTGAAAAAAGCTTAGGTCAAATAAAAAAAACTTTTTTAAAACAACCACCCTATGTGGGCTATATCATTTTGACAAACTTATCTATCTATACTATTATAAAAAATTCAAGTGCAAATATACATTTACCATTTAACTCCAAAAAAACTGGGTCGATTTTTATGAACAGGGTTTTGTAATATCATATTTGTGCTACAGCATGTTATAGCAGTACTTTCCTTTCGAATTTTTAATAATAAGTTTATATAATTTTAATTAAGTTTTTTAAGAAATCATCCCAGATGCCACTCTTTGCTTAATCGTGGAGAGGCCGAAAATAAATGAAAATTAATGCTTTTCTAATATATAATAATTTATTGGTCTAAAGAGGTTATTAATCTTTAAAAGCTTCGGATTTTTTAAACAGTTTCTCAGTGTAATGATTACTGTAATTGATATAAAATTAGAGAGCATTTTGAGCTTTCAAATATTATGTTGTCGTTTAATGTATGAAAAAAATAGATTGCGATGATTTTTTGAATCTATAAGCTTTTTGTTTGAGCTTTTGTTTTTATTAAATTGTTCAACCAGTTGAGTGTTATTTCAAAAGCTCTTATTTCTTTTATAGTTTGAGATATGTACAATGATAGTTAGATTTTACATTAAATTTTTAAGAACTTTTTCTATGAAAAATAAAACTTAACCTCACTTATTTTGACTTTTTCTTTTTAAAAAACCTTACCACTCTAATTTTTATCAAAATCAATTGGTCGAAAACGAATTTACAATACATCAAAAGTAAAAAAAAAAAATCATTTGGGCAATTTCGCCTTTTACTAACTACTTATACTTAATACTAAATTAGTATTTAGATACTCCAAATTAACCGAAGAATGGCGTGCTGCAATTTTTTTAAACAATAGCTTTATAAATTTACTATTATAGCATACGAGGAAACGAAAAAGCAGATTAGCTTGCTTGAAACGGATCCTCGGTAACATCAGTGGTTCAGAACCCATCGAGCTTAAAAAAATACAGCAAATCTAAAGCCAACTAAAGATAGGCTGAACTCTCAACCTGTAGAACAACAAGCCGGGTTCGGACTTGAAAATTCGTAAATCGCAGTAAATTTAAAAAAAAACGCAGTAAAACGAATTTTTTCGCAGAAGTTTTTTCGTTTTTTTATTTTATTTATATTTTTTATTTATAATCATGTACGTACATTTACTACTTATGAATGTAAACTTTATACTAGTAATATAATATACACATAAATATATACTAAATAACTATATATTATATAGTTGCATGTTGCAGAAACATATTTCTTCATTATTCACAATATAGTTTCCGTAGACAAATTCAATCACGTTCTTTAAAAGCAAATCAATTTTTAATTTGATCGTAAAAACTTACGTAAAACTTTAAAAACTAATCTAATCTAGTCAGCAAATCTAAAAACAACTAAAGTAAAGCAAAAAAAAAAACAACTACAAGAAAAGAGAAAAAAAATTGAGAAATTGACACTGAAATCTCATCGCCTCTGTTGGTATATGGCGCTAAGATGCGCTTGTACGAGGCAAGCACGGCCCGGGTTCGATTCCCGCTGGCATCACAAAGCTTTCTGATGAAGCCTGTAGGCCTGCAGGGCCGAAATTGCATTAAAATCAGCTAGTGTTGTTTTCCTTTTCATATTGAAAATGTTGTCGTTGTTGTTTCTTTGGAAAAATTCGATAGAGCAATTAATTGTTCTAACCTGACCTAAAACTTAATAAACGATTTTAAACTATCGAATTGTTAGAATTTGTATTAAAATCAAAGAAAATCAACATAATAAATAACAAGGTCACATAGAAAACTTTAAAATATATATTTTTTTGCAATAACAGCTGCATCTGACAGATTTTTTTCTTTTGTTTCAACACACAGTATACAGATGGAATGGACCCCTGAAACTACATTTTTTATAATCAACATCAATGTTTTCATATTCCAAAAATATCACAACAAAAAAACCATAAAAATGTTTGTTGCGAATAAATCGCAGTAGATTTGGGAAAACCGCAGTGACGCAGTAGAACATTAAATTTTGCTAAAAAGCGCAGTAGATCTACTGCAATTGCAGTAAAGTCCGAACACTGACAACAAGGTTTATCTGACCGAGTCTAGACCTAAAGCGATTGCCACAAAGCACTACTTAAAAGGCAGGCATGCCTCCAGACTGGGAGTCATCGAAAATGACTTCTGCAGCTTGACGACCTGTAAGGACAAGCGTCAAACGTCTAATATGCTTCACTAAAAGCTCAATGTGGTTCCACTCGGACTGAAGACCAAGTGTGCAGCGGTACCACAATTTACGTTATTGATCTAAGTGAGCCGAGGTACTTGCGGTATAGCTTTGCCTAGCTTAAAAAATATATTCTTGGAAGTAATATTATTAACCCTTATGAGAGTGACGAGGTACCTTTTGCGTCTTAAAACAAAGAACTTTTTCAATAATAACCAAGATAAAGCACTGAAACTTCCTGAGAGCTCCTAACTTTCTATTAACTTCACCTTTTTTACAATAACAGCAAAATCAACAATTTGTTATGGGTGGTGGTGGGGGGCGCCAATAATATTTTTTACCTTAATTGGTGTAACGAGATACCCGGGTGCCTATGTGTGTTTTGAATGAAACTTTATTTTGAAAAAAATTAAAATATGTTTTTGTTTAAAATTAAAAAAAAATTTTATATATTTTATTCCAGTAAAAACATAAATACAAGAAATTCTGTGTTAACTAAGATAAACTTTCTACTCTTCTGAATTTTTGACCAAATATCTCAAATGACAACAGCTCTATCAGTGGCTAGACAAATGGGTCGTGTAGAACCGTTGTCAAACCGTATTGAGCGTAGCTAGAGCTTGAATTTGTCATGAGACATTGTAGCACGAATAAATTGAAATAGATTTGGTTGCCAAAATTCAGTCAGATACTCACTACTAGATTTGTGTACACCACAGTAACTGTGTATGCCAAAAAATGTATCAACTTTAGAGTCAGAGCTAGAGAATGGCGCAAATGTTTTATTATTTGGTAGTTTTTTTGCATCTGGATAATTTTCTTTTAACTTGCTGTTGTAGTTTTTAGTAAGTCTTCATTCTTTTATCGCTCATTTCAGTTGATAAAATACTTTTGAACATTTTGTGAACAGTTTATAGTTTGGTGTGCTTCGTTGCATAGCTTCGATAATACATAAAATTTCAACTAATTATAAATGTTTGGGAAATTGGATCAAGACTCCAAGGTGTGCCCTCTTTTGATAAAAGTTCCTGATTTTACTCCAACACTGTCACCAAAAACATATGGATATCTCTATTTCGAATACACCATCTTGTTCAATATCCGATGCTTCAGAAGCTGTCTGGTCAACTAGTGGGATATAATCTTTTTCGGTATCAGAAGTCGCAAATCCTTATTCGAAACTAGAAAGTTAATTTAAATATTGTACTTGCTGATGTATTCAATTATTGATGTTCTTGTAGAGGAATTAAATTAATTAATTTATGCATCCAGTTTTTGTGTGTTGCATTTTAATGCTCACTTCACATAATAATGCCTAAAAATTACATGTCGATAGTTTGAGAAATTGCTTTTAACTGAATGTTACACGTGCAAGAATCTAGTACACGCATTTTTTGATCATGTACCGTACTAGAACAGCGATGGCTTACAAAAATAATCTAAAACATAGACAACAACACCTACAATGTCAACAAAAGCGAGAAAATACATGGAAGCCGTGAAATTAATTATTGCCTCTAAGTTCAGCAACAAATAAAAAAATATATTTACTTATATATTTTTGAATTGTTTTAAAGAATAGAATTAACGAAAAATCTATTTAGCTGAACATTGAAGCATTTACACGCTATTTTCCTATATAAATTATATGAAGATACCCGGGTACCTCGTTACTCTGATTAAGGTGTTTTTTGTCACTCACATAAGGGTCAACTATCTTAATGCTAGAAATTGTATCTTTCTGCAATGATTAATAGTGTGTAAAATGCCTCCTTATTTGCTTATAAAAAATTCAATTTGGTCACTCAACGAGAATCTACATGCTGAGTATTAAACACTGAGTTTTGACTGCATCCACTCCACAAGATTATTTTTTATTAATGCCACTCGTCTTTGGAATTCTTAATCGAGCCATGTAAGAGTTTTAAAGCAAATAACCAAATTAAGGCTCGCAGTATTTCAGCATTTTTCTTCTTATTAACGATTAATAAATTTGCCAGTTTTCTTTAAATCTACACTTTCTTCTTGTCACTTCTTTCTTTCTCATTTGCATCTATTTCATACTCTATATCGATTTCTCTATTTCTATTCAGTATTTGAATTCTACTCAGTATGTAAAGGCTTAAGAAAATCTTTAATATGTATAATCCAAAACATTTTATTCCAACTCTTACATTAAAAGAACTTAGTTATATACTTAAACTTCTATGCTAAACTTAGTTCGTACTATAAATAGATAATCAAATAAATAAAAAATACACCCTTAAACGTCGTGGTAAAGGGTTAAAATGCTTTATGAAAATATATCTGATAAAATTACACGGTGCGAGGATTTAAGTTTTGGCATTAAAAAAACCACGAGACCTGAGAGTGGCACCAGCCCAAAATGAATTACAAAAAATGTGCGAGGGGAGGGTTGTACGTTATATTTCACAGAGAAAACAAATCATATCACCTGAATTGGTTTTTTGGCCCTTTAATAAAAGTTTCATGCAAAAACTCAATTCAATTAAATCGGCCCACCCTAATGTACATAAAACTTAAAATGTATCTTTCTGACGATGTTAAAATAAATGCTTGAACACAAGTTTAGAGATTGTCTTTTAATATAAGCAAAGAAAGCAGATTGTCTTTAGTATAAGCAAAGAAAGGCAAAGAGTATTTGTAGTCAATTTTTCAGTTTTTAGCTTTTTGAGCTTTCAAGCTTTTATGGCGTTTCGAACTTTTGTTACATCTTTTGTCAACAGAGATCATAAATATTAAAAACATAGACATATTTTATATTGGGCAAGACTTGAAAGCAAGAATTTGAGTTCGTAGGACAAATCGTGGTGAGCTTACGTGAGTTTTGGTGACAAAGGGGAAAGAGTACACTTGTTCTGTACTGGCAAGTTTTTGTACAAAAAAAACTGCTTTCAAGTCTTGCCCAATATAAAACAGGTCATACATAAAATTATCAACGGCTTTCTTTTGGAAAAAAGTAAAATAAGTTGCCAAGAATTAAAAAAGCTCTTAAAATTGAAAATTTACTGAAGTACACAACAAAATTGTTTCTAATCTTTTATTATTGCTTAACAGCTGCAACTTGATCAAAAAATAGTTCACTAATATTGCTACAAAGTTTGTTTAAACATTGAACTCTATTCGTAAATATCAAAAAGCTCTTCATACTTTATATCTAAATATTTATTCTTACGAATACAACTAAAAATAATGCAGACCTTGACCTTAAATTGTCTTAACATCACTTGAGTTGATGTTAAGCTGTACTTGAACTTTTATTAGATCGAGATAAATACTGACTAGATTTTTGCTAAGCCTGCAGATATAAGCAGAAGTCTTGATATATTTGAATGCGTGTGTATTTGACTCACTAATTAAACGTGCCAGAATTTAGTTCACAAGACAACAACAACAACAACTACAAACACTTGCAGCAAAGAAAAAACAGCAAGAAAATGCTATGCGTGCAGCAAAGCTCTTTTCTATTAAATAAATTAATAACCACTACTTCCTTAACCGATGCAAGAAATTTACGATACTTACAAATTAACAAGCAGCAATAGCTCGCTATCTGGCCTGTCTGTTTGTCTGTCTTTTTCTGCCAGCACGCCTGCCGCATGTATGTCTGTACTTCGCTCCGCTTATTTAATAAGCAAATATTTGCTACAACTGTCGCTACAATTTTTTATTTCTTTTTTACTATGTATCTTGTTGCTCACAATTTGCACTCTCAACATGCAACATTGGTAATAATTTTCAATTTTTATGAATGAATTTTCAGTTACCTACATAGCATACGATCGATCACGCAACAACATCAATCAGCTGACGGCTCGCTCATCAGCCAACACAACGCCAACGTTATTAGCAACATCATCAACCTCATCAACATCATCATCATAATGATTGCCTGCAATTTGTTTAATTTTATGGTGAACAATTGTCAGAACTGTCATTTGTACAATCATAAAACTTGTCATAAAATGTCATATTTTTGATGTTGCGATCATTGGCGTCGATCAGTGATCGTCGTGACATTAATTAAAATTATTCATTCCATCATTTAGCGCAAAGTAGCGCTGCCATTTGTAATATATATTTTGCAAAATATTTTCACCTTTTGTTGTTCTGTATTACTGTTGTTATTGTTGCTGTTGTTGTTGATGTTAAGAATACTTTATGCAACTTCATTAACACTTGCTCGGAGCACAGCTGTCAAAATGTTGCCTGCTTGTGCTCTCTGCTGTAACAATTGACACCTTGCTACAGTCCGATGTCGGAATAAAATACATATAAATAAAAAAGAACAAGAAGACTTTTATGATTATATTGAGTAGAACTTAACACCTTTCTCAAGTGTTTGCATACAAGGTGTTTTACATTACTCGAGCTTGAGTAGCGATCGAGTTCGAGCCAAGCTGGCCGGACTGACTGACTGCCTTGATATGCATGCGCACGCGCAGCGCTCAAGTGCAAAGACAACACTTGATCGTTGGAATAGCAACAGTAAGAGCAACACTTTTCGCGCTCATTAAGCTGGATTTGCTCCCAAGCGAGTTGAGTGCGTTTTATGATGACGCAACAGGATACTCTTTTTTTTGGACAAACCATGTGTTAAAGTGTAAATTAAAAATTATTATGCTGCACTCTTAAAGTGTATGTTAGGTTTTTTTTTGTGTAGTGGCACCTTTCGTCAGTTTTACTAAAGATCATAAAAAAATGTTTCTTCGATTTGTGCTGCACTCATTAGTGTCGGAAGCGCGCTTGTATGCTGCAGTTTATTTGCCTAATATAACCTTTTATCGTTATTGTTTTTGTCCGTAGCTGTGGCTTGTGTAGCAAACACCTTTCCAGGTCTTTAAAGTGTTCGTGCTGTCCTTAAAAGTCCTCTTAACAACCACTCCACAGCCAAGCATGCCTGACCAAAACTCAATAAATTATCTATAAATTTCTTATTATTAATAGTGCCACGAAAAACTGTGGCAACACCCTCAACTAAAAGAGCAAAATTATTCAATTAACCCTCTAAACGAGCGATCGAACGAATAAGGAACGACAAAAAGTAGTGAACAACAAATGAGCACCAAATGCCAAAAATAACAGCTCGAGCTCGAAAAAAATACAGAAATAAAAACCATTTGGTCTCCACTTAGAACGGCAAAGAAAACATTTGAAATTCTAATTGAAAAATTATAGGTAGTGAAAGAATCCAAAAATAATACTTACCAAAAAAAAAAAAAACAACAAAAAATGCATGTTTTACCCTAATTCTGTTCAGGTGCAATTTGTTTGGACAAGCGTGAAGCCTGCTGTCAGCCAGTTTTGCCCTTTTTGCTTTAATTTTTTTTTTCTTGTAGTTTCTTAGTTTCTTTGAATAAGCCAAATAAATAGATATTTGGAAGGAGAAGTAGTAGATATTGATGCACATTTTGTAGTGCTTAACAAATTGTATCGTGGTTTGCAACAAAAAAAAAAACACAAAAAAAAAATCAGCAGAGCATATATCAAGCCAATGATAATCCGTCAAGCAAAAAAGTGGGCATATGAGCTTATGTGTGTGTGTGTTTCAGTATGCCTGTGCTGGTCAAGGATTATTATAAAAATTTAAAAAGGGAGAGCAGCTCGATTTAGAAAAGAATTAAACGAACAGCATGGCTTTGGAATAAAAACCAGCTGCCTGAGTTGCGGAACAAAAAAGACCCCACAAAAACTAGTGACTTTTTCAAAATTGAAATATTGACAGTTGAGAGCAGCTCTCTCTCTCTCTCCCCCTCTCTTTTTCTTTCTCTCTTCTACTAATACAACAATTTAACACATTTTTCGACCAATTTGCAACATCTGATTGCTAACTAATGACTATTTTTGGCAAAACTGTAGCAGTATTTTTGCTTTGATTTTTTATTTATAGATTCTTGAATTTTGTAGCACAGCACTTAAAAGCTATATTAAATAAAACCATTTTTCATTGTCTGACCTAGTGTAGCGCAGAGTTTAGTGCAGAGATCATAAACTAACCCATTTGTCATTGTTGACAACTTAAGTTTGTAACTTGACAGTTGTTGCTTAAACCAATCAGCACAAGTGTCAAATATATGAGGCACTCACGAACAAGAAATAAAATACAAAAAGTAAAAACTTTTTATGAAGCTTACAAAAATATCAGCTGATAATTTGTAAGGCATAAAAAATGTTTTTTCTTAGGTTTTTTACTGTTGAAGTCGACAGCTGATGCTGATGATGATGATGATTATGCTGTCCATTTCTGGTGATGAGTTTTTGTAGTGCTTACAATATATGATATAAACGGATATACACAAAACAAAAAATTCCAAAATTGATTCTACTTTTATGGTCTAAGAATGGGCTTGCTTGGAGCAAAATGCACTTTATATTTAAATAGGTTACTGAAACAAACGTAGTGGCTATAAAGAAATCACTTTTAAGTTTTTTGTTTTTAATTTTTCTAAGTGATTTTATTTTTTTGTAAATTTCAATTGTTTTTAGTATAGTGGATCTCAGTGTGTACTGAAGAAGTCCATAACGAGATCTCTGCTTTGGAGATCCTGAAATTTTTCTTTGGGATTCCCTTACTATAATTTTACAAAAATTTATGAAAATATTCTCAAAAATGCAATGCTTTTGTATTCAATCGAATAAGAAACTAGTTCATCTGCCACATTCACAAGAAATTCTTATGATAGCTATTATTAAAAATGCAGTAAACTCGAGCAGATATTAAAAAAAAAATTTATTTAATTAAAAATAAAAAGCTCGTTAACGTCTAGTTTTGTAAGTAAAGCGTTATTTTGTTAGTGCTTCCTATCAAATGGTCAACAAAATTCTTTACCCTAAGTTTAACATTGCTAGATACTATGACTCCAGAAATTCTTTAATATCATGGTGGGAAATTCATTGTAGTGATTAACAGAGTACTTACTATCGATTTGTATGGAGAAAAAAAAAATTAAGCAGGACACCGACTCAAAAGTTAGGGGGAATCTTAAAAACTATTTTGGCATCATTGTTTTTTTGGATCGAAAAAACCCCCATGGTGGAGTTTTGGTTCTCCTGAACCCCTTTTTTGGCAAAATAATAAAGATTGAAATAAGCAAAATAATAAAGATTTTAATTGTAAACAAATTTTGGCTAAAAAACCTCAAAAAATCGATATTTCGTTATTTTTGGGAAGATGTTTTTTAAAACACCTATACATTTAAAACATCTATACCTGGATGATATTTGATAATTTTAAAGAGGACTTTTTTTACTCTTCAGAAAGGACTTTTTCGAACACTAGAGTACTTTTTATTAATACGATTCAATAAGGTTTTGTTTTGTTGCTGAGGCGCATATGAATAAATTTATACAAATTTTATACTAAATAACTTTACAATTAAACATACTCGACACATATAACTGATCCTGATGGAGTGCTGCTTGTGGTGCATTCATCACGTTCAATGTTTCCGTCAATGCCCAGTAAAATACATGCGATCGCTCCTATGAGGAGCAACAAGAGAGTGCTCTTTTGCTGTTTTATTCGATCAAAAAGTGAGCACTTATGCCCTTGTGCTCCTTTACTGTTTTATAAAATCAAAAGGCGAGCAATCAATGAAAAAAAGAACATAAAGTAAGGCATGTGCTTTGTAAGAAACTCGATCATTATTTTCTGTGAAAAATCGACCATTGTAGTCCAGTGGAGAGTGCGCTAGACTAGCAACCCAGAGGTCCCTGGTTCGACTCCGGCTTCGGGCATGGTTCTTTTCACTTTCTTTGTTCTTTTCTACATTTAAGAATTATGGAGAACTTAAAATCCACAACTAAATTGTGGAAAATGTGGAATTAAAGGACAGGAACAACTAAGTGCTGAAAATGCTTGCCGAGGTTAAAGGTATAACACACACACTAGCAATTAAAAGAATTGTCTTTCACGTCTGTTTCGTTTAATCAATAATTCGCATATGGTTCCAATCAATTCCTCTAGCTAATCTATCCCTTTCCTTTCACGTCAAAGACGAAACCTTGTTTGTATAAGGCGCATGTTGGTTCTTTGATCTTTTAAAAACAAAATCTTTTAAATGTTCCTTTGCTGATCCATTTGGATCAGTTATTGATCGCTCCTTTTGAGCTCCTCTGGGATATTAAAGGGAGCGCTACCCTTCCTAGGACATGCAATGTTAAAAGAGAACACAAAATGCACCTAGCTTGGATCAATAAGGAGCACTCCACTGCTCCTCAGGGAGCACTCCCACATCGCTCATAGAATGATCCACATTTTTACTGGGTGCTTCAAACTGGTATGCTTGTATTGGTGTCGACAATCCAGGAAGCTTTACCAACCATCTGTACTTTTAATAGATTTTTAAACTTAATCATAATTATATTTAAACTATATAACTTAGACTTAATGGTACATGCACGTCCACTACACCATATGACGTTGGTAGTTATAATGGTATATTTACAATCACAAGAAAATTAAATCTAAAAAATATCACTCAAACAAAGCAAATAAAGCCTTTAGGTTCGTTTGACTATGATTGCTATGTCAAAGAAAAAAGCAAAAAAAAAGGCACACAAAATTACAAAATGCTTTGATGTGTTTATTTACCAATTTAATAAAATTTTGTGAATCAAATCCGAAAGTACATTTTTGGTAGTGAGCTATATCCTGAAGTACTTTTTTTGGACCAAAATTAGTTGGGGACTTTTTGAAATCAAAAGGAGGTAAAAAGTTCTTATCTACTACAAATATCATCTCTGATCTAAACTATTATAAAAAATTAAAGTGAACATTTGCATTTACCATTATACTCCAAAAATACTGGGTCGATTTTAATGAAAAAAAATTTATGATACCATTCTTGTGCTACAGCACGTTATAGGGGTACGTTATTTTTAAATTAAATTAAATTTAAATAATTAGTATATTTAATTAAAAGTTTAAGTTTTTTAAGAAATCATCGTAGATGCTACGTATTGCTAAATCGTTTCCTTTTCACGTGTTTGTCTTGCAAGAGTTTCAATAAACTCCATATGCGCACTAGGGAAGTCAATCCTGTGATCCCGGACGAATAAAACGTCTTTTAAATCCTGGGATTTTTAACCTTTAACTTTCGAGGTGAATTTTTTTGACATAGTCTGTGACGTGGTGGTAAATTTGACCCCATTTTAATTTTACTAAAAAATACTAATAAAAAGAGGTTTTTTAAAATTATTTCTTGTTTGAAAATAAGTTTTAATATTTTTGCTTAAAATAAATACAAGCTTAAATTTGTTTTTTTTTAAATTTAACAAAACTGGCACTTTATTTAACTAGCCTTCTTTTAAAGACGACAGCAATATGTACAGAGGTGGTAAAATTTACCACCACCTCCACAGTTAAAGGTTAAATAAAAAATTTCTATTACAGATATTCATGTAAGTGCAACCATTCCAATTCAAGTTGATATAAATATAGAATTAGAAAAAGCTTTTATTGAGGCTGAAAGAGATTGTAAGGACAACACCCATCAAATCACTGGAGCAAAGACTTTTCAAAGTTTTAGGGGAAATTGCAATAACGGGAAGTAAGCTATGTATTTAAAAATTGTCAGATATTGTGACTTAGGAAACAATTTTTTTTTTGTGGTGATGGCAATCGTGATCGAAACTTATAAATTGCTTACGATTATCGTACAACTATTTCTCCAACTAGCATAGAATCTGAACAATGCTTCTCATCAGTGGGTTATATTTGTAATAATATCCGTACACACTTTTTAATAAAAAATAAGACTCGTTGATCACGTTAATGTATTACTTTAAAAACAATTAAAACAAAAAATTTAATTTTGAAAAGTCTTTTCCAACCTTAGTTCGCCTTAAACACAAAAAAAAGAAAACGTGAAGACGGTGTCAGAAAAAAAGTTTTACATTTATATTAAGGGTTCTCATCTAAGCATGTAAACATGTAAAGCATTTAAACTTTTGATGAGCGATAAAGTGTAAATAGCGTAAATGTCGACAAAATGGCGGCTGCGGCTGCGACAATATTATGACTTTTTTAAATTTTAAACCTTTTAAAAACTTTCAGTAACATAGAAAAATAAATAAAACGTGTTCATATTTACTTCAACTACTATAAATATGTAATGATTAGCGCCAAAGACAACCCTCATTCACACACGTAGATTTACATGCTAGTTTACACTACAAAATAGGCTCGGAAATGATGTAAACTCTCGCCCATACAAATTTTGACAGATAGTTTACGCGCATGTAAGTTCACAAGGTTTACAATGTTTACGGGTCAGTTACAAGCTTAGATGAGAAGCCTTATTATAATACCTTAAACTGTTCTATTATTTATTATTTTTTTATATTTTTTGTTCTTTAAATTAATACAATTTCCTAGTCATTAATATTACTTAAGTTTTTTTGTGTTTTTTAACAAGAATGTTATTCACAATTGTGTGGTATCGTGGTATTGTGGTTATTTTCCATAGCTGAAAACCACAATTATGAGCACCCTTTAAAATAGAATTTGTGGTTGGGAACTTCCCACTATAGCTTTTTGTTATATGCAAATAAACTATCCAACTTGGTATACTTTATTAATATATGGCATAAAAAAGTTTAACTTGCATTTTGAGCTTCTTCCATTTTTGCAATTAGAAAATAACTGGCAACCGATCAGTTGTTTATGGAACTTTAGAAACCATGCTCGTTCGACATATAATTGGGCTACTTTAAATTACCACAATTTTGGTTTTTAGAAATGTCATCTAAATCAACAATTTATAAACACCGCTCGGTAAAGTGTAGTAAAGTTTACGGAATTGTGAATACCCGTAATGTGTTAGTTTGCTTTGTTTTGTTTTTGTTGCTTTATAAATGAATTAATATACATTTTTTAGTTTCAAGTAATAAATAATAAAAAATTGTATTAAAGACGTTTTGAATTATAAACTTTTTATTTATTTATTTATTTATTTATTTATTATTCAACTATGTTCTACAGTTACTAAAAATGATCTTAAAATTAAACAAGAATTTAACAATATAATATTAGCTTAACATAACACAATTTTTAAAAGAGACCCTAGTTTGGGCTTTATCAATATTGCTACAAATTGCATTAAAAGAAGAACTCATATTATTAAAAAGGTCCTGTCTACCATAATTTGTCCTGCGATATGGAATTTGAAAAAACTGTCTGCGCCTAAAACTCCTTTCGGTCGCATATATACCAAATAAAGCAAGCAATGGTGCACAATCTAAGTTATTCATGAATATATCACGAGCAAATATAGCCAAAAAATACTTTCTTCTAAACTCTAAGGTTTTCAAGCCTAAAAGCGCACAACGGGAGTCATAAGTCGGCATAAACTCCCACCGAAGTTTTCTAAACACTAGCCGAGTAAAACGTCTCTGAATATTTTCAATTCTAGAAATATGCACAGCATATCGAGGGTCCCAGACAACACAACAATACTCCAAACTTGATCTAACCAAAGAGAAGAAAATTGACTTTAGAGTAAAGGGATCTGAGAACTCGTCAGTGTTGCGCATGATGAAACCCATCATTGCATTAGCTTTGGAAATAACAGCATCATAATGCTTACTAAAAGTAAGTTTTTTGTCAAAAATTACTCCCAAATCCATTTTAATTTCAACTCTTAAGATTATATCTGAGCACAAAGTATAGTTGCCTACAATTAATTGCTGTTTCATGGTTAATGACATTACACTACATTTAGTATCATTAAAATATAACTTATTGACATCACACCACTTCTGCAAGCCATCCAAATCCTGTTGAATAAATTGACAGTCTACTGAAGAATTAATAATTTTAAATAACTTTACGTCATCAGCATAAATAAGACATCTCGAAAACTGGACATAGTTTGGAAGGTCGTTAATAAATAAGACAAGCAAGCACACCAGTAAAATTAATATATTTAGAGCGGTATTTACCAATCCTAACCGCTTGTCTACGACCGAACAGGTAATTCTCTAGCCACCTTAGCAAGAAGGAGTGAAAACCCAGTTTACCAAGATTCCTTATTAAAACTGAGTGCTGGACTCTATCGAATGCTTTCGCAAAATCTGTAAAAACTACATCTACTTGTTGACCTCTCTCCATTGCGCTTGCTATAAAGTGAGTAAATAGCGCAAGATTTGTTGAGGTAGATCTGCCAGACACAAAACCATGTTGACACTCCGAAACTGCGCCTTTGATGCAAGAATATATTTTCTTTTTTACCAGAGATTCAAATAGTTTTGGAATGAGTGGTAGTTTGGATATAGGTCGATAGTTTGCAATATTTTTCCTCGACCCCAATTTAAAAATTGGAGTTATCTCGGATATTTTCCATACATTTAAAAATTGTTTCAACATTATGTTGAATTTATATGATTTAAATACAAATTCTAAATGTTTGATAGTTTAAATTATACTTGATTTTAAATAAAAATTCTAGTTGTTTGATAGTTTAAAATAGTTTATTGAGGTTTAGGTCAAAGTTAGAACAATTAATTGTTCTAACAAATCTTTCCAAAGAAACGTCAACAACAAAACAACTTTTTTTTCAAAACAACGATTTTATTGCAATTTCGGCCCTGCTAATGGTTTCATCAAAAATCTTTGTGATAAGCCTGTGCAACCGCGCACTAGCGCACTGCACCACAGAGGCGATGAGGTTTTAAGTGTCAATTTCTCAATTTTTCTCCCATTTCATATTTTCACATTTGTTGTTGTATTTTTGTTTTTCTTTTGCATTTTTCAATATTATCAACATTTTCGTCAGAGCAGTACTCTGTTCCGCTACGTGAAATTATCGCAACATGTTTCTGAGCAAAATTTTTTCACGACACTTTAATTGTACTGTCTATTTATTTTGAAGTGCAAAGAGAGAGATCATATGCAATTTTCCAACTCACTCTTTGAGTCTGTCTTTGAGAAACCTTGCAAAAGGAACTCCTCGCTACAAAATATGTGTCAGAATTTTCACGCAACAAATAAATGAATGTTGTCAGCGAAATTTTACGCAAACAAGCATAGTACTATACTTTAATGACTAATAAAATCGAATTTTTAAACGAATTCAAATTTTATTCGCAACATTTATTAATCGTGCAACATATTGTTGAAACATATATCACGCCTTTATTTCACTTTATGTAATCAAGGTGTTAAAAATTGTTTATGCTGATGTTCATTTACATCGAATGGGCCTAAATTTCACAATACGTCAATCTATTTATTAGCCTTTTATTGTCGATTCTAATATATTAGCACAAAATTCTATTATGTAGAGTTTTCTTCCCTTCAAATCATCCATAAAAAATGTATTTATATTACACTAACTATCTGGCTCTACTTCTGTCGTTTAATCTGCATTTTGGAATAAAATCTACAAAGTTTTTTTTTTCCTTAGTCAAATACACAAAATATTGGCATTAGATATATTAAGATACATGCAACTAAGATATATATATTTTTCAAATTCAGACATAAGCATCAAGATGTTGGTGCACGACATACGGTATATCAAACAGCTTCGAGCTCGAACTTTTTTAATTTTCCAAACAGAAAATCCAAACCAACTTTAGAATAACATATTGGACTAGCTCTCGATGCTGCAACATATGGAATATGGTCTAATTAAGGCCCCTAATAAATACTTTTGTTGTTGTTGCTGCAGTGTATGTTTCAATTTTCGTATGTATGTATAATTTGTGTGACTGTATTAATTTTTTTTTTTAGCCACATGTTTTGGTTTCTGGTTTGCCAGCTCTTGCTTATAGTGAACCTTGGCGGTTACTTGTCGCCATTAGTGTAAACAAATCGTATGTTTTTAAGTTTTGTGTGCTTTTTTGAGAAATTTTTCCGTTTTTATTAGAATTTTTATTGATTTTTTAATGTTGTTTCTTTTCTTCTCTGTTTACAGACATCCACTCTTCCCCCTATTGGCGCTTATATTTGAAAAATGTGAACTAGCCACATGTACGCCCAGAGAACCTGGTGTGCAAGGTGGTGATGTTTGTTCGTCAGAATCGTTTAATGAGGATATAGCAATGTTCAGTAAACAGGTAAGTGTTTTTAAAATAATTGTAGAAAATACATGGGTACAATCGGAAGCGATAATATAATAGGGTTTCACAATCCGATGCTACAATTTGATATTTAAAGTGAATTTGGTTGCTTAAAAAATTTGAGCTATATACAGTGAAACTTCCCTAACTCGAAGTGTCAAGGTACCAGAATTTAACTTCGAGCTACGGAAAATTCGAATTATAGAATAAAATATTATATAAATAATTTAATTTTTGTCTGCAAAGTGATTTCTTTCGAAAACTGTGGGCGATGGAATATCTTCAACTTCATCATCATTAGATTTATAACTTTCATATAGTCGTTAAGTCAATAAGCATCTTCTTGAATACTGTAAAATGAGATACACTTACCTTGCAAATTCAAACAATTTCTTTACTTACACAAAACATATAACTTTTATATCTTTCGACGCAAGCTAACAAAGATGTCATGCAAATTTTTTACATGCGGTCATGTCAATTCTTCGAATTACAACACACACAGAAATATTGAAGTTGCTGCAGGTGAGAGAAATTCGAGTTATGCAGATGAATATGCATGAAAGTTTTCCTGATACAAATGAGATTTCGGTTCGAGTTGAAGAAAAATTCGAGTTAGGTAAATTCGATTTATAGATATGAAAATACTAGAAAAATGTCTTGAGAAAGCAAAAAGCACAAATACTACTTCGAGTTATGGAAAGATTATAGTTCTGGAAGTTCGAGTTATTGAAGTTTCACTGTGCAAAACTTTTCAAAAATGTTGTGTGATGAGCAACCCTGCAGTAAGTATCACAAGTACAAAACTAGTGATTTCACCAGCCCCTTGGTAACCGGTACTTGTTCCACTTCAAACTAACTTCATTGCATTCATCTGGCGAATTTTAGACTAGCATGTCATTGGAAAGGGTTAATTGCTCCCTTTTACACAACTATTCATTAGGTACTTTAATAGTCATGAAGAGCTAGCTTGTTTGCAAGTTTATATTTAAAATGAAACAAAAACGTAGGCAGAGTGATTGTATTCTTAAAGCCATATATTTATATTTTTTCATCATAATATTTTATTATACGAAACTGTCATGTTTTCTCGAACTATATGGCATTATATGTCATGTTTTCTCGAATAAATTACTTTGAAGTATGAGTTCGTCAGAACGAATTTTATGAGTCAGTCAAGACGTTAAAAACATAAACAAGAAACGAACAAGCTGAAAGATTATTGAACTGAACCTTTAATGCATTACCTTGGGTCAAAAATGAAGCTAGTGTGTAAAGAACAGTGATCTGCAACGAATAGTTTTTTTCTACTCTGAGTATATCCGAAGAAAATAAGTAAAAAACCCTAATCAACCCCCAGCGCACGCAACCCGACACATACTTAATTTTACTTAGCTGCAATGCAACGGATTAAATAAATATGATTATCCTAAATCATTAGAAGAATCGGGTAAAGATTGGATTTCTTCGGTTTATAAATACTTAAGCGCTGGTTATAATAGACGGAACGGACCGTTATAGAATGTTGAGAAATGTCACTTTACAATCTATTGCATGAGTTTCATATGAGTTCGATTATAATAAGACGGAACGGAGCGGCACGCGACGTTGAGATCTATTGATTTTTGATTTTTCCGTTGCGTTCCGTAACGTTTTGAGTAAAAAATTTATGTTGACAGATGCTACTATTAATTTTATTCTGCATTTGTTTTGTTTTCCGTATTTTTGATAAATTTTGACAGAATTCATGTTTCAAAATAATCAGAAAAGAAGAATTGATGGAATTTGTTTTGCAATAAAATAAATATATAGATTGATGGAGGGAAAGAGGATTTTCTCAGAATAGACTAGAATCATGACCAAAAAGCTTTCAGTGTGAAGTTTCCAAATTTCATAAGAATTTTTTATAGTAAATACAGAAAAAAGGAGATCCAACGAACAATGTACATTGTACATATAAGATATATCAAAGCAAGTTCAAATGAGAGTTGTTTCAAGTCGGCAATATAACGAACTAAATATTTAAAATATAAAATCTAGATGGCATTTTGAATTAAATATAAGACCGAAAAATAAACCGATTCTAATTATTTAATGTATCAAGATTTTAGAATTGTCTGGAGGAGCAGTGCCAGCTTTAGGGGGGATAACCGAGGCGACCGCCCGGGGTGCCGGGGTCTACACGGTACCCCTTAACTTAACCACATAATTTTCATAACTATCTCTATAGATATAAATAAAAACTAAATTTAGCGTAATAAGTTTTACTATTCAAAGGTTGCACAAAAATAATGTTTGATATGGTAAACTATTGAAAATAACTTTTTTTAATTATAATTAAATATAAAAGGCATAAAAGGCATAACACTAAGAACTCATGAACTAATTTTTTAATTTACTGCAAGCAATATAGTGGAAGTAGCGATAAAAATCAGCTTTTTCCAGAGAAGTACCTTAATAACGATTTTCCTTCTATAAAAATTCCTGAAAATTATCAGCAGCGAATTTAAGAATAACATTTGCAGTTATAAATTCTGTATGTTTTTGTTTTAAGGACATTAAATTGTACTTTTATTGTTTTATAGAAGTTTTTTTAATATTTTCGAAATAACTTTAAACGACAGTTAAGAAACTATTCGTAGCATCTGGACTTGAACCTATGAACCACCGTACTTTGTGCTTTGTTTTCGGCCAATATTTTTATGAATAAAACAATACTTAAACTGAATAAAATACAAATAAAGCTTATACAATTTTGTCAGAAATTACTTCTGTAAATATTTTATGTTCAAACATACAAAAAAAAATACAGCTGTTGATAAAAACTTTGTATAACTTTTACGATATTTATTGAAGAAATTACTTCGAAGCTATTTTATAAAATGGATACTGCATGATTGCACTATTCGAAAATGTTCAAACTTTTCCAAAATTACGGAAGCAACCAACGGATTCTGAGAGGGCACAAAAAATTATATATATATCGGCGTTTTTGAAATAACCATTATTGTTTAAAATGTTATTATTTAGAATATGAAAAACACTTAATATATGCTTTGAACATAGTTGTTGTGTTCAGACCCATTGTAAAATTTTAGAAGAAATATTTTTAATAATATTTGAATCCTCTTGTAACCATTTCTTAAAACTTAAAGGCAAATGTGTATAAACTTTGTCACTCTGCTTGTTATACCGATAAGGAGGCATGGCAGGTGGAGACAACTTGATATTTGCTTAATTCATAAGCTTTGATAAAAAGTTTGTCCTGTGATCTAGAAATTTTAAATATTTGAATATACCACGCTCTGAAAAAAGTGACGTCATAAAATAAACACAACTTTGAATACTTTGAATACTTCGAATATACTTAAGTACGGCTGTTGGGACATTATCTTCGACTGGACTTCGGTCCAGTCGAAGATAATTCCTTATTAGTTTTTATATATAAGTTTTAAATTATTTAATTCAGAGAAAGTTTTTGGCATTATGTCCACAGTCACACCTATAAAAATTTAATATAATTCTTGGAATTGGAAGCAGTTTTGTTTGTTGGGTAGTCAAATAAATCACCCTTAATAATTACAAATTATTGACCTACTGTATTTCAACAAAATTTTTTAATATTTCTGAAGAGTCCTTATAAAGTCTTGATACTCGTAGATAAAACTATACAAGTTTGTAGTTCTAAAATGGCATTAGGAATTTTCTGTTTTAACTCAATTCGCTTGCTAGCTAAGCAGCATGCAACCAAAGTTAATTGTTCGCTACATCTAAACTAAGCCTGCCTTCTGACTGATCCTCAAAACAACTATCCCAGTATAATTTAACAAACATTTGAATTTCGTTTCTCAAATCCAAAATGATGAATTACCACTGCTTAAACAGTTCCAAAAAAGAAAAAAAAAAATGCGGTTCCACTTCAGTGGTAATTGGAGATGATGTTGCTGCTAGCAAACCAGCAACACATGTGGGACACGCATGCTTAATAAAGGCAAACTCCAGCAAACAGACAAACAACAAGAACAACAACAACAACAGCACCAAAGAGCACTATACATCCACACTATACTGTTAAATGATCAGATTACGCCAAAAATCCAATCTATGTTGGTACAATTTATGCCACTTCAGAGTTTAACTCCGCTAAACTGAGGGTACTTAAAATCGAAAGAGCGGATTTTTTATTTTTTTTTTATAAAATTTGGAATATGCATTGGCATTAAGCTGCTATGGAGGGTCAGGTCATAGGCAGCACTTTAAGCAGATGTGACAAATATGTTCACTGTATATACATACACATAAATAGCGTAAGAGACTAAAACAACATAAAATTTAAAAGTGAGTAGAATTCAACAAAAGACAGATAGACAGACAGACAGACAAGTGGCTACATCCTCACACTTGGTGGTGTCAGTGCCACCAGTAACTAAATATAATAGTAGCAGCAGCATTACTAGGTTCCATTACTAATGTAACCGGCTTTGCTCGGTTAAGCGTTAAGAATTTTAGTGCTTGATTAAACGCAGTTGTCAAAAACTAAGCAAGTTACTAAAGCCACAAAAACAACAACAACAACTCTGTCTTACTTACTTAAACACTACATAAAATTCTGCACAAAAAAAAAACAAAAAACTTTTATGGAATGTCAAGGAAAGCAAAAGCATACTTTAAGCATTTTGCAATTTCTTCATGCTGGCAACACCATAAAAAGTCACTTTATGGCTGCCACACTGACATTTAAATAATTTACGATGTTTTAACATCAAAATTATATGTTCCCGCTTAATGTTGAGCAGCACTAAAGGCAGCAGCAGCAGGAGCTGCCCTGACGTTGACGACGTCGCTGATTTTGTTGCTGTTCCTGCTGTTGAGTATGACGAGATTCCTGGGTGTTTAATGCCTGCCATGATGAGCATAACTACGCTATGTCATGACGATAGCCAGACAAACAGACTGACAACGAGACACAGAGGGACAAACAAACAGACATACAGACGCACGGGCAACGGTTGCTGATGTGCCATGCAACAGATTTGCTAGTGCATATTTTGTTCTGTTGCTGCAACTATTTTTATGTGCGATAACTTTAAGAACGCGCGAGATCACATTAAAAACACCATCAGCGCAGGCACCTCATCATAATAATATTTGTTGTTGCTGTGTTTTTTATTTTGTTGTTTGCATTTTTATCTTGTTGTTGCTTGATTTTTGGAAACACAAAAAGTACTGGTTGAGCCACTGCACATGAGTGACTGACTGGCTGCTGCTGCTGGCATGTGTTGCCCGAAATGCTCATCCAAGAATATGGGAAGAAATCAAATGTTTCCTCAATAGCAGCCACTAGATAGAGTCGAGTCAGCGTTGTACAGATGATGATGATGATGACACCGGCAGCGGGGGTTCTGGACGTTGTATTGGGGAGTCTATAGTTTGGTTACTATACAGTCGCTCGCGATGTTGTTGATGATGTTGCCAAAGAGGAAGTCATCGCTGCGGCAATAATGAAAATGATGATGTTTTTATTTATGGTCCATGTGGAATTTTGACAGCAATGCATAGCGTAATAAAAAAAAAAGAATAAACAGCACCAAAAGAAAAAAGCAAATTTGAACATATAAGTAATATGTCGCTCGAAAGCACGTTAGGCGTTAGGCGACTTGCAGCATTTTTTTGATGGACTTGTGTCAGATATGACATCGAAGTCGAATATGTCAATAAAATTATTTTTGGCAGTCAACATATTTCGGGACATACCAAGTAGCAAGTGGGTGGTGGGTGGTGGGCGTAGTGCGGTAAATAATGGTGTGTTAAGGACACAAACGCATGCCCATAGTAGTTTAATCTAAAAATAATGCAATATTGTTTTAAACAACATATGAGGAAGTTTTTTATTGTACACTCAAAAAATTATTCACTTTTAGGACAAAGACTTTTCTCTGTTCAAAATCTGTTGCAAGAAAGAATTTGTGACAACATAAATTAAGCGCCTTCATCGCAACAATGCATTCGCTGTTGAACTGCTAAAAGAGTAAAAGTATCTGCGCTAAATATATAGATGTTGTACCAACAGTTCTTACTCTTAAGAAGTAATTTAAGAACGACAACTGTGTTGGGCCAGAAGTAAATATTTACGTCGAGATTTAAGCAGAATCTGCTTGGGTGATTTCAGTGAAATTGTTTATTATACCGTAAGGGCATAACGTTTCATATACTAGGGCATTCAAGATGCTGCCGGCCCTACAAGGAAAACACACGATTTTTCACAAAACACATGACAATTTGGCCATGGTTTCTATTGATTTGTGAGCTGGAGCATTGCCTTGCAAAAAGATGATTTCTTTCTTCGAAAAATGGTGCCGTTTGTTTTCGATTTGCTATTAATGTGTTTTTAATTTGCAGTAATAGTCGCTGTTTATTGTTTTTCCTTTTCTTAAATAAACGATGAACAAAATGCCACTTGAACCCTAGAAAACAGACGCCAACACCTTTCCGACCGTTTTTTGAGTCTTCGCTTGCTTTGGTGAACTTCCACTGGGACTTACCCACTCTTTTGCTGATTCCTTAGATTCTGGTATATAGTGATGGATCCATGTTTCATCCATGGTCACTATTTTATACAAAAAATCACATGTTGGGAAGTGCGAACAGGTTCATGTTTTTGAATGATTCTTAACGAACGCGGCACCCATTTTGCAGTCAGCAAAATCAAATTGTGCAAATTTACTTGATCAAGTAAACCACCGACCCACTTGATATTTATACGGCTGTAGCTATCTCACTTACTTTCATTTTCGGATTGTCCAATACAAAATCGTGGATTTTTTCAATGCATTCTCAAGTGTTCATTATTTTCGGTGCTCCCCCGGCGCATTCATCTTTTGTGCTGATTCGATCTTTGTTGAACTCTGCAATACAATATTTTATGGTTGAATACGACGGAGCAGATTTACCATAATATTTATCGAGCGTTTTTTTTTTTGTTTCATTTGCACTTTTGTTGCGCAAAGAAATTGACAGATAGATCTGTCATTTATAGTGTGTTCATGTTAAGGTTGCCACCTGTAAAAATTGTCATGCATTTGAAGGGTGGTGGTGCCATCACTTAGACACAGGTATCATCTTGAAAGCCCTTGTAGTGTTTAATATATAAGTGTTGGCTGTGAAGTTTAGTAAAGTGCTAAATGGATGCAAAGATGTAACTTATATAAAAATGAACTAAATTTTTTTCTTGTAATGGAGCTTCCTCACTGAAGCCACTTTAAATTGGATGGACTGCTTCAAGAAATCAAAAGAATAGCAAATCAACCACATTAATGAGATTTTCAACAGAAGGCAGCTCTTCAGTGAAATTAAATACGTTGATTTTAGATTGTCATCAGAATATGTGAGACTTAAGATTAAATACTTCGTTCTTACGCTAACAACTCTTAACTTTGAATTTACATTTTGGCGCAACAAATTATATGTTGAATCAAAAGCGAAAATTGTTGATACCTGAAATAATCGTGCGCTGTTTTCACAAAAGTGTTCCGAAGATGTTGTGAAGGAAATGACTAATAAAATTTGATAATATTAAGTACAAAATAGCCAGATATTCCAGCTGGGGGTTTTTTTAAAGTATATTAATAATGACGAATTTTTGTGTCATTCGCCCTACGCTGAGCATCATCGTCAACATGTTGTACGCCAGCTAAGCATGCAACCATCCATGCATCCATCCATCCATACATCTATCTATCTATCTATCTATCTAT
This sequence comes from Dichetophora obliterata, assembly GCA_963920525.1. Classification (NCBI taxonomy): domain Eukaryota; kingdom Metazoa; phylum Arthropoda; class Insecta; order Diptera; family Sciomyzidae; genus Dichetophora; species Dichetophora obliterata. The sequence continues at coordinate 203,712,851 of OY986435.1, forward strand.
TCATACAACTTTTCTTCATCTCTACATCTATAGCTTTAGCTGTTTATATAGACGCCTAACCGCCAACATGTGCTAAAAATAAACACACTCAAAAACATATTTTGAGTTGTTGTCGATTTTGTTGGTTTTTTTTTTAATTTATAAAAATACTTTATAGACAGACTTTTTGGTGTTAGCTCTGCTAATGATGCAGCTAAAGAAACGCTTTATAATTTCAAAATCTCTTCAAAACCATGTGACTTTGTAGCTGCCATGTGTCTCTGCCTGTGTGCTTGTCGGTTCGTGTGTGTGAAGAATGTTTCAGCCTCAAGTAGCAGCAGCAAGAAAGACAAACAAAGCAGCAGCTTTATGTGTACGCCTTGGTGTCGACGTTGACGATGATGATGTTGATGATGATGATGGTGATGGTGATGGTGATGCATTGATAATGGTGATGGTGTTATTGTCGCTGGTGATGTTGTTGTTGATCATAAAGAGTTGTTGATCCTTGTAGAGGCGGGTTGGCGGAAGATCTTAAATCATTTTTAATGAAATACTGCCAAAACTAAATGTTTTGTGAAATAAGTAGCAGCAGTAATTCGAGTGATGTTGAAAAAGCACCAAAGTGACAGTGAAAACGTGGCGTTGAAGCTTCAAGTTGACTCAAATGCAAGGCAAAGCAATACAATTTGTTTTCATAATTGACTTACGCAAGGTTGTTGTTGTATATAAATCTTAAAAGTTTTTTTTACTGAACACAATAAATCCAAATATTTTAAAGTGAATTTTTGTGGCATATTTTATGTATACGTATCTATCTAAATTCAAAAATTTTTAAAAAAAATATGTACCCATGCAAACTAAGCAAGCTCTTTAACTTAACTTAACTTAGCTTAAGTTTAAATGGCTTGCGATTGCTATATTAATATAGCTTATATAACTTAGTGTCGAACTTTAAAGATTTTACCAACTTCCCTTTCAGTTTTTTATTTCCTACAGCATTGACAAACATTTTTTATATATGTTTCAGCTCTGATTTTGTATACTTTTAAATAATAAATTTTTACAATAATAATGTACCCATACAATTCCAGCCACCTCATTTACAATAATGTTTTCAAAGTCAATCATCAAAGTCTAATAAGCTTTATAGTATTCGGACTGTCGGGCTTAGCGTTTCCAACGCAAAATTATATGAATACTATTTTCTTAAGATTTTAAAAATTTTCGCTTTAACGCATATTGATTTGGTTGCTTTGAGAATTTTTTCAATATTTCTATAATTTTAAATGTATTTTTGACTACGAGGGCAATTTGGCAAGCAGCATCTTTTTGAGTAAAAGGTATTTTTTTCAACAAATCCCTGATTTATTTGTCAACATAGTCTTTGTTTAGATCAATACATTTAGTCCAAGGTTTTTCCAATTTTTTTTTATTCCTTTCAAAAAAAATATTGTATTTTCAAAATAGAAGTTTTTTCAGTGTTGAACTCTTCATTCAACCCAATTCTCTTAACGCTGAGCTATTTTTTCAGGTTTGGAAATAGTTTCAGAAGGATAAATCGAAAGGTTATAGCGATCGTTTTATCCTTTTCAAGGTAATTTATGAGAAGGTGCATCCCAAAAAACTGTCACCATGACCTTGTTGGCCGACGGACCCACCTTGACCTTTTCTTGTGCACGTTCATCTGGAAAATTCACTGGTTTGACTGTTCCTTGACCCTTGGGTCTGTTGTGTTGTGTGTGATGGTGTGCTACACGTTTCTTCAACAGCACAGAAACTGCTTCGATTTGAAGTTGAACATCGCCAAGCACTTCTTTAAAGTAGTCACACTTCTACGTGTGAATAATCCAAGTATTTATGTCAAATGTGATGTTCCCACTCCTTTGAGAGGCTTCACGCAGTTTTCTTCTCCGATCATCAAATTTCATTTCATGGATCTTATCCACGATTTCTGGCGTGACGAACAATTAAAACTTTTGAGCTAAGTCCAAACAGCGGCCGAACAAGGCCTAGTATAAAATATTTTTCTCGGCCATACAAGGGTTATTTACAAGACTTTTTTGCCAAACAGCAGCCATAAAGAGACCATTTTGAAATAATCTTGGCTGTAAATTCTTTTGCACCACACAAAAGTGGCGAAATTATCAACATCAGTGATAGTAGTGAGGGCGTACAGCGTTTACATGGATCAACTGAGGACCATAATAAAATAGATTCTCAAAATATACATTATTGGATATAGCTGGACGTAGGGGATTTTCAAAATATTGTTTAGAAAAAAATGGCGACTTTTTTGTAAAAAACCAACATTTTCACGTGTTTTGCAATAGGAAATTGCTTATAAAAAAAAGTTGAAAATAAATGTCTACGTCAGGCTGAAGAGACACGTTTTCTAAACAAATCCCATTTTTATTCAAGTCGATCAGACCCACTGATTCAAAAATATTTTTTGCGTAGTTGGGTTATTTCAATATTAAGTATTAACTGAAGCTTTGAAAATAAAATACAGGCATGCTGGTCCCCATCTATATCGCTCAAACTGTAATTATTTTTTTGCAATTATTACAGTGCTTTTACAATATATACTGTCCTAAGAAGTGTTCAGCCTGAAAGTATGCACATACTGAAAGATCTTTTTAATGCTCCACTTTAATGAGCAGGTTTAATGAGCGTGATAAGGCGAAACAACCGTGAAAGACAATTTGAATTGCTTTTGACCGAGGCTGGTGTTATGCCTTAAATTCGGCAAGCATTTCCAGAACTTAGTTGTTCCTGTCCTTTAATTCCACATTTTCCACAATTAAGTTGTAAATTTTTTAGTTTTCCATAATTCTTAAATGTCGGCAAGAACAAAGAAAGTGAAAAGAACCATGCCCGAACCCGGATTCGAACCAGGGACCTTTGGGTTGATAGTCTAGTGCACTCACCACTAGACTACAAAGGCCCCCACTAACAAATATTTGTATATGTTAGATATATTGATGACATTACATCTATACTATACGTTTGCTATATTAGATATCAACAAATAATAATTTCCTTTTTCCAAAGGGAAATATCCTTTTGACTACACATTTTCAAGATCCGAAGGATGAAAGTAAAGCAAAAAACAAAACCAATAATTTTCCGTCGATTTCTTCTAGAACCTCCTCTTAAAGAGTTTGCATGAGTTATCATTTGATTGAAACAAAACAAAAATTTTAACAAACTTCAACTAGAATATTCTATCAAATATCATTCTTCAATTTTTTTTCTTTTAAACAATAAAATTTACCCGAAAAAATAACCCCTACATCCTAAACTAACTCTCGTATCTCGACCAATTCTGTAGTTCAGAAAACTTTATCACACACTCCAATGCCTCTACTGCACGCTACAACTTGCATCTGCACAAATAATTTTTGATCTTCAGTTTTGAGCAATATTTTTACTCCTGATGACTTTGACGTTTTTTCCAATGCATATTCATAGCTGCTCCCTTTTTTATGCTTAATTTTGAAAACATTATTGCTAGAATTTTTTTTTTTAATAGTCTTGGTGCTTTTATTTTTTGTTGTTGTAGTTGTTTTTTAAGACTATACGGCTGTTTTGGCACGATGATTAATGAAGTGCGGGTAAAATGATTTTTTTGACTCGTCTTAGTGCTGCTGTGCAGTATGTGGCAGACTTTTTTTGGATTTGACTGGTTTATTTTTGTATTTGGTTTTTCTTATATGGACCAAATCTAGTCTTGTTTCTACAGTTTATGAGTTGTCTGCTTTTTAAAAATGTTGAATCATGTGTTTGTTGCTTACGCTAATGTTGTTGATGATGTTTATAATGATGATCGCGCTGATGAGTTTAGCATGTTGCTGGCTACAATTTTAATTTCAATTTGATTTTCTTGCATTATTTTCTTTTTTATCAGCCGCTTAAGGTCAAAGGCAGATGGGGGAAAATTCGCAAGAAGAAATTTGTTTTATTTTGCCAGTCTGATGATTGCTAAAATTAATGTTTAATTTGACATTAAAAGTTCAAAAACGTCATTTATTGTACATCACTTTGACTCTCGTTTTGCCACTACTATAAATTTGACTAGAAGTTCCGAGCATTTGTTTGTGTAGTATACAAAAGCTGTGCTAATTATAAGCCTATAAATTACTTAAAGTAGACACTTTTATTGACGCAACCACAAGAGCAACAAGTGCCAAGTGTGACAATTGCTTTCATTTTTTGTGTTAAACAAACGTATTATAAATTCTAGCAACTAAGTTCTTGATGTTGGAAAATCTGACGATTTTTCCTTAACTAAAAGAGCAGGTATTTTTTTTTTGTTTATTTTTTTCTTTAATTTTAATTCTATTATGTTGCTGTAAAGAGATAACATTAGCAGCAGCGATAGCAGCAACACAAACAGGTTCTGGCTAACAACAGGAATGAAAAGACTGCCATTGTTTTGAGCGAACCTTTAATTTGTCTTATTCTTTGTTGCCTTTTGTCTGTGTTATTTTTAGGATAAGTTTCTGGTACTGGTTTCTAGCGAAAATTCCAGCATTGCTCACTTTTTGTTGCTTTGGGCAACTATCAAATGGAAATTTCTATGAATGTGTGTGTTCGTTTTAATCTACTTTTTTCGTTTTCTTTTATGCTGTTGTGAATAAAAAGAAAACCTTCATAATATCAAAAAAAAAAAAACCGTACACAAAAAGGATATCTGAGGGCTTTGTTTGGCTTTATGGTTTTTGTTTTTTCTTTCCCATACATCGCAGCAACTATTAAGAATTCATGCATTTATTCTTCGGCTGAAATTGAATTTAGAGCAGCCTTCAGCAACTGCACAAAGGTTTTGAATTTCTTTTTTCTTCGGCTCGGCACAGGCTGGCTTTTTTCCAAGGAACAAAGAAATTTAAAAAAAGTGAACCTTTTTCATGTGCCTTTTTTCAACTCGGTATGGTTGGTTTTTGAGAACAATACCGGCGCAAAAAGAGCATCCTGCGCATTTTGTCCACCGCTGTGTTGTTAACTGCGCAGACGTAACTGTTTTGCGTTGAGTAGGTAAGGGTAGATAAGGCCGCTAGGCCGCAGTATGGGAGGCAGGCCAAACAAAATTTTTTTTATTAACAGTTGCAAATTGTACAAAAGTTGTTCGAAATATTCTCAGCTTTTGTGATTCTATTAAGAAATTAAGTAGTTTGTTTAGCTTTGCTGCTCTGAAAAAGTATTGTTTACCAAAAATTATTTCTTTCAACTGCTCTAGGCAGCAACATTTATTTGTTCTATATTTTGTTTATTTTAAAATCCCTTTTATAAAAATTTTTCACAACAACACCATTGCTTATAGCTGTGTATTGCGAGCGTGAATTGATTGGCCTCAACATTTTTCCATATATATATATATATATTTTAAACACTTTTGTTTATATGGAGAAAAAACCTAAAGAATACTGAATAAAAAAAAACCAAAATAATTAAGAACGAATTAAAACAGCAGCAACGACGCAGCATTAGAAACATCAGCAGCATCAGCAAATTGCCAACTTGTTGAAAACTTGCTTATTTCAACGCGTTGTTTTGTAAATGTTTTTAACATAGGAGAACGTTGCTGCGACCGCTTCTGTTGTTATTGCTTTTGCTCGGTACAGAGCAACAACTGCTTTAATAATATTTAAAATGCAATCAATTGAATTTAATTTTGATTAGGAAATCTTGAGATATATATCGACAGAAAGGCAGACAGACAGCTTCATAGACATACAGACAGACTTTCAGACGCACAACGTTTTTAGTATTTGTTTAAATAAGCACTTGGCGCCTGATTATGTTGTTTTATTTGGTTTTGAGAAAAGTTGAAAATTCCTTTTTTTTTACCGTATTTGAAAGGCAGCCAATTGACGCCTGTTGGCCATTTTAACCCTTGTTGGCTGCGAGGCGCATTTTGACAACTTTAATGTGCCTGTAAAATAATTATTTATAGAAAATTTTGGACAAATGCATTATTTCTAATTGGAAATGCAGTTAAAAATGAGTAATATTTGGATTTGCAGGTACATTCATTTCATTTTCTATCATTATCTATTCTTACAGTCCTATCTAACTTTTTGACCTGGATATTTATTGACTGTTTCGAAAGTCATTAAATGTGTTTACGCAATAGTCAACGACGTTCAAAGGAAAATGATTATGAATTCAATTTTACACTTTCAGGTTTTTGGCAAGATTAAAATATAATAGATTCTGACTTGCGCAAAAAAGAGAGTGGCAAACTCACTGAAAATAGACGCAGTCAAAATTTTCTTATAAGGGGATACGATCTCGAAATGTCCTCATTTTTTATACAATCTCAGATTTTTTTTAATGAAATAAACATATATTCCTATCTTTTATAAAAATTTCATGTCTCATAGGAGTGTTAGCTTCCATGTGGACTTAATAAATCAGCTATATTATACAATAAGGCAGCTATGTTGCTCGATAAAGCCAATCAGATGCATTTGATTAGTTTCTTTTGTTGTGTTCAAGGTAGAATTATCCAGGCAGCATTGACAGTTGTTATGGAAAACATGTACTGTCAAAAAATGTACTCAAAAAGAGAGCACTTTCAATCGGCCATTTGCAATAAGTGAAAACATAAGCAATGTTAAATATGTTGAAGTCAAAAACCGTTATCAGCTGTTTTTGACAGGCTATGTTTTTTTTTTTGGATAAAAAAGTAAGCAGTTATCAATGCTACCTGGCTAATTCAACTATGGTTGTGTATCAGTGTTTTTTTTGTGCAGCTGTACTCTCACATGTGACGTAAGCTGCGCAGTAGATTTAAATTTCTGCGATCTATGGCAGAATCTATAATAAATCATTCTTGGTTTTTTGACATTATAGTAAAATGATTTTACAGTTTACACATACACATTACGAAAGCTTACATGTTTCTTATCTGTTAAATTTTAGCATGACAAGAAACTTTTTTTAATTTAATAACAAAATTATAAATTATGAAAATTAAAACTTAAATTAAAAAAGAATGAACTGAAAAAGAGAGCGCTTTCAATCGGCCATTTTCAATAAGTGAAAACATAACCAATGTTAAATATGTTGAAGTCAAAAACCACTAACAGCTGTTTTTGACAGGCTATGTTTTTCTTTGGATAAAAAAGTAAGCAGTTATTACCTGGTGCATGGCTTTTTTTTTGTGCAGATGTACTCTCACATGTGACGTAAGCTGCGCAGTAGATTTAAATTTCTGCGATCTATGGCAAAATCTATAATAAATCATTCTTGGGTTTCTGACATTATAGTAAAATGATCTTACAGTTTTGATATACATTACGAAAGTTTACACGTTTCTTATCTGTAAAATATTAGCATGACAAGAGACTTTTTTTAATTTAATAATAAAATTATAAATTATGAAAATTAAAACTTTATACTCTCTTCAGATATTTTTATAAAATTCGTAGAAGTTTAAATTTTTGTATAGCAAAAAATTAAGAACAATTTTACACAACTTTAACTTAAAGTAAAAAGTATAATTTGATATTTTGTTTATTTTTTTTTTATATTTAGTAATGTCTTAGCCAGATTTGAACTCATATTGTTGTGTAATATTAGTTGTACTGACTTTTTCCGAATTGGCGCAAATTTTTTTCTTTGATTGTTTTATTGATAAGAAAACCAAATCCAAAGTTATAAATTTTTAGAATAATTATTCGCTATCACAATAGAGTCTATTTTGAGAAAACGTAGCTCAGACAATTTAAATCCGAGTTTCGTAAATATGGAAAATTCATTGAATTCGCTAACACTTTACGTTTTACGCCATAATTCTGAACCCTTTATTTGATATTGTTTGAAAGTCAATGGAACGTAAAAAAATTAATATTATGAAAAAAAACGTCCGTTCCTGGCATGGTATTAAACTTTGAAATTTAGAATAGATCAACTTGCTGCAATTTCTCAAGAGTTTTATATTTTTTCCTTAAAAAAGACTAAATTACCTTTCCAATGATACCCTTTATTACGAAAATTTAAATTGACTGAGCTAAGTTGTCTCAAAATAGACACAATTTTGGCATTCGCATGGCATTTTGGTCCTCGAAAAAATTCTTAAAATCTCAATCTTCGGATTTGGTTTTCTAAACAATAAAACAATCTAAGAACAAAATTTAAGCAAAATCGGAGATGGCCTCTGCATCTTAAATTGCACTTCAATGTGCAATAGATGGGCTTTTAAAAAAAAAACTAAAAATACGTCTCTAATTTATCTAAAATTTAGTAAAAAATATTTATTATATATCGCCATATATCAGTCGAAGGCTATAACTATCATACTTTTTTTTTACCTTACATTTCTTACAAAGAATTTGACATTGTTGCGCATAAGAAAAAATATATAATTTTAAAAAGCGCTTAAAAATCATATTATGCGCTAAATCGCTCTTATATATAAAAAAAAAATTGTGCTATTAAATTAAAATTAGTTGTGACCTAATTGACAATGTCGAAAAAACCCCGTTTTTTTAGCTATTGTAATGTTTAAGATAATTTAAATTTCCTTCTAAAATCACAAAAATCTCACTGTGTGGCCGAAGCAGGTGGAACGTGTTAAGTGCGTGACCCGTAAGTCAAGAGAGTCCAGTTTCAATTCCACCATCTGACACACAATGTAAAGCTTCTTAAGAACATATGAAGCTTAGAAGCATGTAGGACCACAATAGCTCGGTTCTGTAACTATTGCGACAAATAGTTCCTTTTTTGACGTCACTGTGTTTTATTCCAAAATACTCTCTTTTGCGAAAACTAGTGTTTCTGTAACTGATAAGCGAGTAAATAGAGGCCCGTGATGAAAAAGATACTCAAGCAAAAGGTAATATATGAAATTGCAACAAGTGACAGTCAACTTTGTGTGAAATTTTCTGAGGTTCTTCTATATACAATACATAAAAAACCAATATAAATATTATAAGTGCTTTATTTATGAAAATGGCGGATATACACGTGTATGTTATTTATGCTGAAAATAACTTGTTTTGATGTTAAACACTTTTACACTGAGTGATGTTGATGTTAAATGCACAAGCATTATCCACAAATTGCAATCAGAGTATTATTTTAATGCAATGATACAAATATTATCATGGAATAAATTTAGTTTATGTAATATTTCAGTTTATGCATTCAATAATTTATACATTGCCAGTACATATAATATTGTGTTAATAATATAGCTATCTCTAATTTATATGAAAAAATTTATGTTGATACCTTGTACCCGGTAGAAGTATTTGTAACGTGGATGCATTTATTTCCAAAACTTCATTGAATATGACTGTTGCATAAGCCAGCGAAAAATTTTCTCACGAAGTTAGAACATAGTGAGAACTGCAATCGATTCGAGTCGTATATTTTAGTTTACAGAAATACTTCGTCTATTGAGTTCCTTTGAAAGTAGAATTAAAACAAGCGAGACGAGTCACCGATTTTTCTCATTTTATTACAGAGACAGTTCAAGTAAAAATGACATCACAATGACGTAAAAGTGAAAACTGCGGTGAGAAAAGTTACAGAACCGAGCTACAGCAGCTCTCGATCATTTGAGATCATTTACTAGTTAGAACAACAACTGATCATAAGAAGCTCTGTCAATGTCCTTTCAAGGGCTTAAATGATCAGCTCTGGAATTTTCTTTCATTTCATATTTTAAATTTGACTTTCTGTTAACATTTTTGAGAAAAACATTTATTTATTTATTTTTTTGCTTAGGTTTAAAGCAATTATATATATGCTTTACAGCAATTTAAAATTAGAAAATTATAAAATAAGAACAGTTTGAAATTCAATACAATTTTTTAGAGTTTAAAAAGTTAAACAAAATTAAGAGGTAAACAAATTAAAAACTAATATTATCAAAAAAATATATAACCAAAACGATAATATCTGACAGCATTGGAGCGTTCCTGTTTCAAGAAAAACAAGCTCAAGCTAGTAACACTTCACGTATCGCGTTATCAAGAAAAACAGAGTAAAATTTTGCAACACTTATGTATCCAGACATTGGCTTAGATCGGTGGATTTGAGATGTACAAGGTCTCATGCCCAATAAAACACCACTTCAATAATTATATATACAAAATATATCATTCTATCTTCCTATAGGCGATGACATCTTGGCTTAAAGAGGTGGTTTCTCGACAAACAAGGTCAACTTTACCACACCAATTTCCTTTAATACAAAGGATGCGGTTGCGAACGCAGGCATCAAGACAAACTTGATCTTATTATCCACTCATATTAATATATACACAAATTGTTCTGGCGTGGTGTTTTATGAGGTAAATCTGAAGCCACCACGGTACATCCAACACGTGTAGTCACATTCTCGATGAATATATACGACGATTGAAGATCTACAGGATTAAGCCCATTCAGATTATTAAGATGTATATGTACCAGAATTCATCCATTTCAGATTTATGTCCATATAGATAATGTGTTTACATATATTTGAGTATGAGCTCTATAATATCGGCTTACTTCTTGATCAATGCATAATTCTCTCCTGAACTTCTTTGATAGTTTGTTTTGGGTTGCCTCTGGGGAAAAAATCGGGAAGCTACACAGTAATTCGTCCCTAGATCAAAATAAAAAAAATATTCTTACAGCTTATATGAAAATATTGGTATCATTTGAGCAATAAACCATTTATTAATATAGATCAAAAACATTTTTTTTTAAAAAGTAAAATTTCTCTGCTAGAACTTTAACGCACGCTTTGCGACCTTAAATTTATACAAAACATAAAATTTAGACAAAAAAAGATGTATTTTTTGTGGCTATTGGATGTTTTACTTCTAAAATGATAATAATATTTTTTTAATAATCATAAGGAAATTTTTGATTTTGGTCCAGGTGACGAATTACTGCATTGCTTCCCGATTTTGTTTTCTCCATAGACGCCTCTAAAAAACATTATTAAAACGAGTTGAGGATATCATTATTCTTCAAAAGCAATGAGTGATCTGAATAAATTGTCCAAAAACGCAAAACTCTGTTTCACTTAGAAGGCATTATACAAAATAAAAATGAACCAACTTTCACTTTTCTAGTTTCAAACTTATTTTCATTTAAACATATATTCAGTATCTCATTTATTTCAAACCCAAATCCACAAATGAGCCATGTTTCTTATCTTTAATTGTTATAAAAGAAGTTTGCTGATAAAACTTTTTGATCTGTATCTTATAAAACAAATCTTGTCTCAAAATATTGACAGTTTTTGCGAAAATGCTGCCAACATCTTACACAAACACCTATTTTTGAACCATTTTTATAGTTTTGAAAACATTTGCATAATTTCCAGTATCTTTGCTCTTCGCAATAATTTTCGTTCAAAGATGATTTTTTAAGCGTTGTTATAAGTTACAAATATTTTTATCATTTTTATTTACGTATATCTTGCTAAAAAAAATCAGCGCCCATGTCCTAAGTTAACTGCTTAGCCTCGACCTTTTCCGTAGTTTTGAAAACTGCCAGACACCAGAAGAGGTAACAGTCTTAATTTTTCAGTCCTACCAGTTTTTAAATTTTTAGATCTAAAAATTATATCTACAGGGATTATATTATGTATGCATAAAATAATGATTTGCTAAACTTTTAGTAAATTTGAATTAAATTTTTAAATTTTATGCTGTATTGCTAAAAATTTTTGTTCAAAAAAATGCCTACGACTCTGATTTGAAAAGAAAATCACGAATTGAGTGTTTCAAAAATGTATACTTTCGTTAAATGGGTTAAAATAGTATATCCAACATTTATTTTAACCATGTTGCTGACCTCACAAGTGTTAATTACCTACACAAATCAATTGTTTATGCATTATATTAGCAACATGTTTAGCTAAGCATTAAAAGATGTTTACTGGGTAGTAAACATTAAATTGACCCTTTTATATGTTAACTATCTTTGGAAATAAACACACAACATTAAAGAAACACTTATCAAAATTTTATCAAATTAATATAATCATTAAACTATGGACAGCGACCAAGGTGCGTACATTTTCAGCAACATTTTAATATGATTTGTGGCGTAAATTTTTGTGCCACTTTGATTGAGTGAGAGGGTCGAAAAACCAACAAAAAAGTATTTTTGAAAATTAAAAAAAAAATCACAGATACCACACACACACACACAAACACTCGTATAGCAACAAATTCGTTATAACTTAGATATATGTGGTTGTGTGTTGAGTTTGTATCTTTTTTGGTTTTATCTCAATGCCTCAGAACGCTGCGAGTATTTAAAATAATAGATAGTTTTCCGGAGTGTCTACGTTTGAGAAAGCTTGCTTGAGTGTGTGTGTGATGTGATGTGTGCGTGTGTGTTTATGTGTTTATACCACAACTTAGTACGTGGTAGATTTTATTTTTCTCTTCTAGTTGTTGCTGTCGAGATTTGATTTTCTTCTCTTGTTCTTGTGTTAAAAATAACTTGCGAAATGATCACGAAATGATGTTGATTGATATGAGGTGCAGCCAGCAAAGAAATGTTTACTTTTACTTTCAAGTTTTTATCTGCTCGCTATTTGTTGCTGTTAATTTTGTTTGCTGCCGCTTTTCTGGCATATTTTTGTTTATAACAAAATTATTTCAAAATTAAAAAAAAAAACGACTTTAAGCTCTAAAAATTAATATTTTTATTATAAGATTTTAAAAAACAGAACACCACATTAAGTAAAAGCTTTAAAAATTCGTCCATATTTCGCAGTAAGTTCGCCGACTCAACTTTGGGGCCCTTAAAAAAAAATCAAATGAAAAATGTCAAAATGTTGCCAACATTTTCGCTTTAATATCATGCACACAGTGCCTCTTAAACTTTGCCTCCAGCCAGCCTGAAGCTAAAAATTTACGATCAAAACAAACAAGAAATTATAACATAAGTGTAAATAAAATAATTTTTATTACTGTCACTTTGCATACAAATTATTGTGTATAAAAATATCAACATATCAAATAAACATGTTATAGACAAGCGCGCAATAAACTAACGTTTAGCAACACTGTTTAAAGCAGTTGCTTGGGTGTGTATTGCCAGCTTTTGGCTGTCAAGTTGCCGCAAGTTTATTGCACGAGTCTATTATAACATTTCGGTCACTGTATGTTTGAATAGGAGTGTATACTAGTGTGTGTATCTGTTTGCATTTGTAGAGCAGCGTTAACGTAAATCAAATGTTTTAATGTGTGATTTATTAATTTAGTTATTGCCAGCGTTAATTATTGCAAAATGATTTATTTAATCTAAAATTTTTCACACAATTGATAAAGATACTGAGACAAAGCCGCATGTTGCTGCAACAAATTTGTGTTGACAAATTCGTTAATTTGTTGATAAATGAAAAGATTTATTACGCTTGCTGAGAAGTTGTCATACAATTAAGTAAGCCATCGTGCATTATAAAGCAACATGTTGCAGCAGAGAATTAAACTTACTATGTTTAAAAGGGGTGGAGAGCACAGCAGTTGCTTTCAATTTTTTTATATAGATGATAAAGTTCATACAGATGACAAAAAATTTGTTCATACATTTTATGAATTTGTTTCTAAATATTTTGATATAACATTCATGAAATAACAGAATTATAGAAGCAGAAAACAGCGTTGCTTATATTTAGTTTTATGAACAAAATCGTTATAACTCTGAATATTTATCTAAATTTTAGGCATTAATTTAAAATATATCAGAAAAAATTTGTAGATTTTATATATTTTTTCACAGATAATATATTGCAATATATATATATAAAATAAAGAGAGAATATTTTATGAATTCGTTCTTAGGATTTTGAATGAAGTTCTAAAATATTATATACAGATTTTTCAGCGCATAAACGTAGCATTCAGAAAAATTGTGATGTTTCTAATTATTAAAGTTTTCTATATGACCTTGTTATTTATTATGTTGATTTTCCATGATTTAAATACAAATTCTAAATATTTGATAGCTTAAATCATACTTGATTTTAAATACAAATTCTAGTTGTTTAATAGCTTAAAATCGTTTATGGAGCTTTAGGTCAGGTTAGAACAATTAATTTGAAACAAATATGAAATAAAAGAAACAACAACAACTTCTAATAATATGTAAAAGCAGCGGTGATTAGGTATATATAATTAAACCGTTGATATTTAATTTCTAAATAGATAAATAATATTCGTTTAGAAATTTAATAAAAAAATAAATATTGAATTATCCTTATTAAATGCTTTATTTAAGCAATAAATTTTCTTACATTTTGCATGAATACCAGCTTTTAAGTACTACTTACTTACTTAGTTGGCGCTACAACCGTATGTCGGTCTTGGCCTCATCTAAGAATTTGCGCCAGCCATTTCTGTCTTTCGCTTGCTGGCGCCAGTTGGAAATTCCAAGCTTCGTCAGGTTGTCATCTACTTGGTCTTTCCAACGAAGATGCGGTCGTCCTCTTCTGCGTTGACCGCCGTTGGGTACCGAATCGAATGTTTTCTTCACTGGAGCATCGCCTTTCATGCGCTGAACATGACCAAGCCAGCGAAGCCGCTCGATTTTAATGCGCTTGACTATGTCGATGTCAGCGTACAGCTCATACAGTTCATCATTCCACCGTATTCGGTACTCGCCATTGACGCAGATTGGTCCTTAGATCTTACGAAGAATCTTTCTCTCCAATGCTCCTAAAGTCTTTTCATCTGAACTGCTCAGGGTCCAGGTTTTGATTTTTGTTCATCGAGAGAAGGCTCTGCTTCTCAATTGCCTACTGAGCCCAAAGTAACACCTGTTGGCAAGAGTTATTCTTCGTTTGATCTCAATGCTGATGTCGTTGGTGTAATTAATGCTGGATCCCAGATAGACGAAGTTCTTCACAACCTCGAATGAGGTATTGTCAACGGTAACGTGGGTTCCAAGACGCTGGGACTGTTTGTTTGTTGACACTAAGTATTTCGTCTTATCTGCATTCACTGCCAGACCCATTCGACTTGACTCTCTTTCTAATCTGGAAAATGCTGCACTGACTTCGCGCGTATTATGGCCAATGATATCGATGTCATCAGCATACGCAAGCAGCATAACACTCTTATAGAATATTGTGCCACTACGTCTCAGATCAGCAGCTCGGATGATCTTTTCCATCATTAGGTTGAAAAAGTCGCACGATAAGAAATCACCTTGTCTGAAACCTCTTTTGGTAATAAATGGTGGGGAGAGGTCCTTCCCGATTTTAACTGCGCTGCTGGTGTTGCTCAGTGTCATCCTGCAAAGTCGTATTAGTTTTGCAGGAATACCAAATTCAGACATGGTGGAGTACAGCTTTTAAGTATTTATTTTACAAATATTTATTTAGTTTGAGGATTTTTTTTATGTTAAAATTTTCTGTATGTATTTAGTAATTTCATTTATTATTTTTTTCATGTTCGTTTTCTTTTATATTATTTAGTTTGAATATTATTTTTATTTTTTCTATTTGTTTTCTTATGTTCAATTTGTATATTACTAATTATTATTATGTTTTATTGTACAGTAGATTCAAAGATACTTGAAATAATCTAATGTCTCAAACAGTCAAAATTTTATGAAGACGTTTTGGTCTGCTTAGCGTATATCTATGTTTTTAGCTTATTCTGATGTAAGTTGACATATGAAAAAACAACTTAGCTTAACTTTTTCTTTACCTTGAATTTGATGAAACATCTTATGTCAGATATGTTGCAAGAGAAGTAAAGACTTATATGAAAACTTCAATTTCAATTTCAATTTCAATTTATTGAGTAAATTTGTTAACATATGAGAATTGCATTCTTTGCATGCCGCAAGTTAAATGAATAACATTTAACAACAAGATTATTAAATAAAATAACAACAGGAGAATAATGTATTAAAAACTTAAAATTATTAAAGTGAGTGAATGAATAATGAATAAAAGGATAAATTTAAAATTATAAAAATAATATGCAAATTTTGAGATATATAAAGAAAAAATTTCTAAGAATAATAATTAAAAAAAAAAATATTAAAAACTGCTTTGGACTTATTTATAAGAATAGTACATAAATCTAACAAAATTAGCAATACATGAAAAAAAGGAAGAAGAACAGTAGAAGAAAAAAGCAGATAGAGTTAAGAGAAATATTTAAAGATTAAACGCTTAAAGGCTTTATGCCAAGGTTTGGTCTTTGACCTGAAAAGAAAGGGATAGATTATTTATAGGAATTGATTGGAACCATACGTGAATAATTGATAAGGCGAAACAACCGTGAAGGACAATTTGAATTGCTTTTAACCGAGGCTAGTGTTGGCAAGCATTTTCAGCCCTTAGTTGTTCCTGTCCTCTATTCCATATCTTCCACAATTTAGCTGTGGGTCTTAAGTTTTCCATAATTCTTAAAAGTACGAAAGAACAAAGAAAGTGAAAAGAACAATGCCCGAGCCCGGATTCGAACCAGGGACCTCTGGGTTGATAGTCTAGCGCACTCTCCACTAGACTTCAAAGGCCAACTTTAGCTACAGTATCTAAGTCTTCATTTATTCTTACACACTAATCTTCAATGAGACCGATAGGTCTAGACAAATATAATTGAAGATCATCAGCGTACGCATGCATTGTGAAATTTTTGCATATATCGAAAATGTTATTGATGAACAAAGAAGACAAAAGTGGGTCTAGGACCGAACCTTGTAGTACTAAAGTATTAGTTTTCCTTGAATGTTGAGTAATTGAACTTTACTTTTACTCTCTGTTGTCTTTCGCTTACATAACTTTCCAAATACCGAACTGAAGTATCGGAGAGTCCAAAATTAGTTTAGTTTTTTACATAAAATACAATGCTTCACTGAATCAAAGGCTTTGGAAAGGTTCAGTAAGCAAAGTAAGGTCAGATGTCCCATATCAAAGGGTATTCTAACATCATCCATTACTTTAACCATTGCAGAGGAGCAGATATGGACCAAATGTGTTTACATGGCTTGAAATCTGCTCAGCCATTACAGATTCGCAGACTTTTGAAATCGAAGACAGCGACCTAATAGGTCTAAAAACAACGTATCTGAACTAAATATAGTATATTTTTTTAAAGTTGTAATATCACAAAAAAGTTTTCTTATTTTTTTATAATGGTATTATGTATATTGTAGGTACTATAAGTGCACAGAGTTCTAAGTGTAATATTATAAAGCTTGAATAATAAACAATAATAAAAGAAAACTAATAATAACCAAATATCCCATTGTGATATAAGTTCTAGAGATAATTTGATTTTCATGTTACAAAAAAAAACACTTATTCCATATCTATATATAATTAGGCTTAGGCTAAATAGTTCGGTACAATTTTTTCCGTATTCCTCAACCGATTTTGATATGTTTTTCATTTTGTCACACAAATCAATTAACAGTTTCTTTCTTCAAAAATCATGAATTATTTCTTTGAGTCAAATTAATATATTGAAAATGTTGTTTTTATATTTTTTATGAAGTTCATTCTACAAATAAAAAAAAATTCCGTGAAAATTTTTTTAAATATTTCAAACCACTCAAAAGTTATTTATATATAGACAAAGCTGAGCGATAAGTATTACATGTTTAATAGATTACGGCAAGGATTAGGATTATTTTAATCCCAATATCAAAATTTTTTAAATTAAGATTGCTGCAAATCTTCCATCGAACGGTCTTAGATTACGATAGCAGAAATCGTAATTTTGAAAACGTCGAAATTACGGTTACTGTAATCGTAATCATAGCTCATTCGTTTTTTGTCACATTGAAATACACTTTCCAAAGCAAGATCCAGTGGTTTTCACTAATATATAATAAATGTAATCCTTGCAATTGATTACTGTAATTCTTATAATAGAGAAAGACGGGAATACAATTAAAGTAGTCCTTCATTGAATGAGATAAGATTATGATTACAGTAATCGTAATTTCGACTTTTTCAAAACTACGATTACTCTGATTATAGTCCTGTTTTTTCTTTACAGAGTACTGCAATCATAATGGGCTGGTAATCGTTAGTTATCCTTATCGCCCAGCTCTGTATATAAATAGGCCATTTATATACCATTTTCTCTTGTGTTTCTCGAATGATTTTGATAATTTTTTTAAATGAAGCATAGTAAGAAGAAGCAGTGCACCGATTTACAGAAATTCACCTGCTTTGAACAGGTAAAATTATGCATTTAACGCTTTGTGGATTTCACGCATATGCACGCAGAAAATCTACACAAAAAGAAAAGAAAAAACATTCGGCATTGTTTCGTAGGGTTTTTTTTTTACACTGTGATATGACTTCGGTTACGTTTGCACATGAACAAAGAAAGAGGAATCTGTTTTCATTTTCAGTTTGCTGCTAACGTTGAACTCTCTTTTGAGCAAGAGAACTGGTGGCTAATATTTTAGAAAAGTAAAATTGATTCCAATTTTTTATGGAAAACATATGTAAGTAATGCCAATTAATTTTGTATCGGATCAGCAGAGAATGTATGCAGAAAGGTAGAATTGCGACCACTGACTAACTCTAGTATGTTGTATTTTGTTATTAGAATCAGTTTGACAAAACTAAAAAAAAATCTCTTCAAAATAAAAAATTTTAAAATTGCTTTGTAGACGTTAACAAAAATGTTTGTTCAGCACGAAAGTAGCTTTGCTGTAATAAATTTAATATTAAGAAATAAGTGATATATAAGTGGTAAATGTCCACAGATATAAACTCCTGTGCTAACTGCGCGGGCTATCTGCTAAAATATTATTGTAATTTTATTTTCTTATGTTTAATTTTTGTATTCATCATAATATGCTATTTTTTTATTATATATTGTTTTTACGATTGTTGATTGTTTATCTATTTCTTATTTTTTTTGTAAAATTGTTGTATCTCATTTGCATTTGGATTTTCTTTTTTTGAATTTGTGTTGTTTGTGTCTATGTTTTTATCTTTATTTTCAGTTTTTTTGATTTGATCATTAAATTCAACTTTGTAAGTTTTTCTGTTTTAATTTTCTTTGAATTTTTTTTTGTTTTACTTTTTAAATTTTCAAATTTGGAGTTGTTTTTAGTAATTTCTTTCTTTTTATTACTATGGACTTTTGTTTTATATTTTTTGCTTTTAAATATTTCATAACAACTTTTGACGTTTTTCTTATCACTTCTAACTATTTACTTTTGATAATTTAAATTTGACATTTTACTTTTTCTTTCCAAGTTTCTACCTTTTACTGTTCACTTTTTGTTTTGTTCTTTTTACTTTTCAGTTAATTAGTATTAATGACTTTTTCTGTTTACTCTCAACTTTTACTTCCATCTTTTTTTTATTTATCCTGTATAAGGGTAAACTCAAGGGTTTGTTAAGTTTAAGTTTTTGCTTAGGTTTTCTATACTTTTTATATATTACCTGTTTTTTGCATTTTAATTTTTCTGGTACTTCTTGAAATTAACCTTTTCTTTGATTTACTCTTATGTTTTAACATCTGAATTACTTTTGTAGAATTTGAAAAAAAAAAATTTTTTAACCTTTTCCTTTTTATGTTGTATTTATCTGCCCAAATGAAGTCAATCATCCGTCATGTACTCAAAATGTTGCACATGCAACTTAAGAAAACTCTTTGAGTCTTTGAGTGAACACAAACTGCATTTCTTCACCTGCTCTATTATTATTTCGCTTCTCTACCAAATGCTTCATTATCAACTTCAATGTCGTCACACTGCAAACAACGGGCTTTGCTACCTTTTGAACGCTTATCACCAAACCACTTCTTACATACTTAATTAAATCTATGTTTGGCTACTGCTTTTCTTATCAACCTAGTGCCGGATGTTAAAAATTTTAGCTTGTAGACATTTATAACTACAGGCCTGAAGAGGAGGCTTAATCTCTGGCTAACTACCTCAAGTACAAGCTGCATTCGGCAGTAATCTTTTGAAAGTATTCTTCTGACTGGCTGCATGCAGTTGCATAATCAGTAAGCAAGCAAACACATTCATTCACATTCCTAAAAATGAACCGAAAACTACCTACCTGGTTAGAAAATAGTAGTTGATTTGACAGAGTTACAATAAAATCTCTACAGTTAAGAGTTAAATATTGACATTATGTCTTAGCTAACAGCAGCAAATGTTGACAGTCTAGAAGAATGTCTCGGCACGAAAAACATCTTTCTTTTTGGGCAACATTTGTTTGCCAAACAAACAAGAAGTAATCACAATAACAATGTATACAGCTTTTTTTTTGAATCAGTCGCGTCAATTGCATGTTTTACAACCGTTAGAATTAGTTCTTTTTACTGTTTCTGCCAGCTACTTATCCAATGTTGTCCCATTGTAAAGATAAAAAAGTTTCAACTTATGTTTATTCTTTTATTATTAAACTGTAAAAGACACAAAATAAATATTAAGTACAACAAAATTATTGTAGTTATCAGTGATGGCAGTAGCAACAAAAACAGCAGCAGCAGCGAACCCAAAAAAAAAAAAACCCAAACAACAATATTGAAGTAACAACAACAATTATATGCAGTGCGTTATATTCTTTATCTCTGCTAGATTAGTTTAAAAAAAAAATATTTTTAAATTTTACGGTATAGCGTCTTAATTTCACTACTAGTGTTTTTTTTATTTTACTTGTTTGCTATTAGATTTGTGGCTTATTTGCTGATAAGCAATGCTTTTGCTTCAATTTCGAACGATATTTCTACAGTCGAAATTAAAAGTGAAAAGTGTTTTGGTAATTGCTGCTGTCGTTGTTGTTGTTGGTCTATGACGCTTGCTCATCTATGTGAACAAACTTACTGGGCTTTGTTTTTGTGGCTTTGTTTATTCTAAATACCACTGCAACATGTAGATAACTTTGATAACATAAAGATATAAGCTTTAAATACAAATAGAACACACATTGAAAAAATTGTTATAGATAATTTAGAAATTGTTGGCTGTTGTTTGAACTTTGCGGTTTCGATGTAGCATATTGAAGGTTGTTATTGTTTGTTGATTATTTGTTGGCATTGAGGCGCCACAATGATTCCGCGTAACTAGGTTGTGGCATATTATGTTTAACCCTAGAATGGGTAACACTCTGGGAGGCACAAACATAACCTACTGGGCCTAAGTAGGCCCATGTAAATGAAACGGCAGATGTGGCCTGTTCTTTCATATTTTGCATAGGCAGGCAGGATGTTGGCATGTTTGATGATCATTTGTTGATTCCACATCATTTTCTCCACACAATAAACAAAAATGCAAAACCTATATACAACTTACGCACTGAAAACACAGAGATCAAATCAATAATAATAAAGGCAACAAACAATATTACACAATAATTGTTGTTTACATGGTAAGCATGCAACACAACGCTTGCTATTATGCATTTCGTACAAAAACACGTACGAAAACGATCTCTTGTATGCGCGAAAACTCTGGGGGGGGGGGTCACTGAGAAGGTTCTAGGCTTACTTAGGCCCAGTAGGTAATTTTCGATGTTAAGGTAATAAAATTAAAAATTTCTTCTACGAACTAAATCTTATCGACACAATTTTTAGTTTTTGTGCTTAATAAACACCACCTCAAAAATTCATGAAGTTTCAGATCGATGCGCCAAAAAAATATTAAAGATATGCATGTTTGAACTCAAAATGGGCCTAGTTAGGCTCAGCTGCCCATCCTTGGGTTAAAAACACGTGACTAAGCAGGGTGGCATGAAAATTTGAACATTTATTTGGACAAAGCAATTGCCAATCACTAATTTTTAACGAGTAGGGTGTGGTGGTGTGAAGCGTTTCACATGTGGAATTTTAACAGCGCTCTTACATATAACAAGTGTCACACCGTCACGTGAAAGTTTTTTTGATCGATTGAATTTATCGAGTTTTATTTATATAACACAAATTCAAGGTAAATATATCAGTCGTGTTGGTTTAATGTTGTTCTTAAAAAATATGAAGTGTCTGTGAAATATCTCTCGAGTCGTTGTGTGATGCCAGCCGTGTTTTTAAAATAAAACGTTTCACTCCACAAACTCCGTTTTAATGCGTGTTTAGTGTTTTTGTTGCGTTTAATGCGCTTTTTTGGTTTTTTGGTATTTTTCAATTCATTGCAACAAATGCGGCTCACAGTGCGCTTTTTTTTAAATTTAGGATGACATTTGGTTTTTTTTTTGTTAAATTTTATAAAAAAAAATATTTTCATTCGTCAGATTATAAAACATGTATTATGAATGTGGTATTAAAAAGTTGATGTATTGTATGGTTCTCTTAATAAAATTCGTCAAAGTTGAAACTTTTTTAACAAAAATAAACTCAATAAAACCCAAAAAATAAGTCAAGTTTAAACAATAATAACTACGAGCACAAAGTATATTTCAAGGTTTGGTTTTTTTACTTTTTTATGTCTTAATCACCATTGAATTTAGTATAAAATATAATAAATAATGTTATTAAATAAAAATGAAAAACTCGTTGAAATATGAGCAAAAATTGTTCAAGGGTTGAAAATATCTAGCTAATTAAGCATTATTAAAGTCAAAGGCTACAACTATCATAAAATATCGTACTTGATTCTTCTGTTTCTGTAAAAACCTGCTGCATCTAGCTGCTTTTAAGAAAAACCACTTAATTTGAAAAAAGACTTAAAAATCAAATTTTGCCCCAAAATGCACTGATTTCCAAGACAATTTGTAGGTGCTCTTAAATTTAATAAAAACTAAAAAAAAATTCATAATTTAAAACAAGTTGCGACCTTATTTTGTATTAGCAACAATTTTTTTAATTTTCTTTTTAAATTTCGTTAATTTGGTAATATTGTTTTATAGGAGATATATCTAAAAGTTATCCGATTTTAAATATGTTTAGCATGACGTTTAAGTGAAGTTAAATAAACTAAATTTACTTTTTAAAAACATAAATATGATATTTTATGCGCGTTTTTTTTTATTAAAAAAAAATATGGTTTGTATGGGAGGTAGGCGATGCAGTTGACCTAGAATTCTAATTTTTTGTGCTGTTACTAAAACTCATTTGTACAAAATTTCATGACCCTAGCTTTTATAGTTTCTGAGGTAATGCAAATGTCATCCTAAAATCGAAAAAAGCGCACTGTGCGGCTATATCACTTGAAATGCGTCGACATGGGCAACCGTGGCTACTACACCTGTCTAAACTGCGACGCTGACCTCGATATTACCGATAAATATAACTTATAATAATAATAACAATCTATGCAGACAATGGCAAACCTCAGAGAGTAAAAACTGCCATGTAAAGCTTCTTGAGAACATAAGCCGTTCAGAGTCGGCATTAAACTCGTAGGTCCAGTTCTCGATCATTTGTGTTCAAACATTTAATAACACGCACAACACAATTGATCAAGAGAAGCTCGGTCAAAGTCCTTGCTAGGGCTGAAATGGCCAATTTATTTTATATTTTTTTAATAACAATAATATATATAATAATAATGATAATAATAAATTTTGATTCGATGACTTTTATTCAGTATTTTAGTTTCTTGCTGACTTAGGAGCCTGCCCGTGGCCATTAAACCGATTTATGTTGATGTTTATAAATGAAAACGGAAAGATTCTTTTGGTGAAACGTTGCTTCCCACCATTTTTCAAAAATGTAATAACGAACATTTTTAAAGTATCCCCATGATTTTTTGCTGGAATCGAAAATGTTCAAGTCCGAGCGCATATAAAATAAGAAAAATGTCCATTCCTGTGATTTAAGCAAAAAACGATTCAAAACTTATAAATTTTGGGAGTGCTGTGAGCCTCAAAAAAAAAAAATCGAAACGCTTCACCCCACCGCACCTTACTAATAGACACATGACGTAAACGACTTATTCTTAAATACGCTGTAAAACCTGAGTAATCAGTGAGGTCTCCAACGATTTGACGACAGACTTATCTACTGCATTGGCGCAGGAACTACGCTCACTAAAGCACTGACTTCATTGACATTACAGAGTAGGCTGGCATCGAAGTAGGAGATTTGTTGCTTACGATACTCATAAAAGAAGCAAACATATAAAATTAAACAAAATTATCATTTATTCCAATACTCCCGCTGGTTAAAATTGGTCGATGATAACATTGTAATGCAGAACTGTAAGCAGGGTGTGACAAAATCTGGATTGTGTTGTTTTGATCATTATTTATTTTTCAATGTTCAAACAGTTGGACTTTATTCGACTGTGCAGCAACATCGTGTTTTCCAACAAGAAGTTCTGCAGTGAAGTGTGTGGTGAAAACTATTAATCTTTTTATTTTTATTATAACAAAAGTTTATGTATAAAATAACAAAGTATTATTAAATATTAACTTTGAAGTACTGAATAAAAGGTAATAAATTCCTTCATTAAATTGTAAAAATTATAGTGGAAATATTTTGTGGCGCCATTTGCTTTTGTTTGCTTCTTTTCGGTGTGTTCTCTTTCGTTTTCGTTGTGTTTTTGGTGTAGAAAGGATTTTCGTTCAATTTATTTGTGTTCTCTCCAATTTCGTGCGTCATTTTTTTGTTCTCTCCTATGTTGTGCATACCTATTCCCATCGTCGCTTACTGTGTAAGGTAAATGTCATCAGTGTTTTAGTGGCCTTGTCCGAACAAATGTAATTGAGAATTGCAAACAGACTTCGGAGGCCCCGCAGCTATATTGCATTTAATAAATAATTGGTTACGTCATTTGCTGATTTACCACTGGGTTAGGTTTAATCAAAAATTAATACCAAATTGCCGGTGATGCGTTCCGAGGTAAAAAATACGATCACTATAGAAATTATTTTGTCAAAATGTTTGATGCGTCATTTGCTTTTGTTTGTTTTTTTCGTTGTGTTTTTGGCATAGAGGAGAGTTTCGTTAAATTTTTTGCTCTCTCCTATATTGTGCTTACTCCCATGTTTGCTTACTGTGTAAGGTAGATGTCATCAGTGTTTTAGTGGCAGAGATCAAACAAATGTCATTCAGAATTTTAAAACGGCTTTAGAGGCCTCGCAGCTACATTGTATTCAATAAATATTTGGTTACGTCATTTGTTCATTTACCACCACCAGGAGAGGGAAGTTTCGTTTAATTTTTTGTATTCTCTGTGAGCTTGTGCATCTTTATCAGCATACCCACTCGCATTGTCGCTTACTGTGTAAGCTAAATTTCATTAGACTGAGAATTGTAGATTGGTTGATCTTTGAAGATATTAGGCGTAGCTTAACGTACTTAAAATCGGCTACGTTTTGTCTAAAATTGCCGCTTGGAAACGCAAGCAAATAAAGAAACCCATAAGTTTCTCCAAATGCCTGATGATAGATTTGATGAAATTTTTGCAGCTCATTTATTCAAGTAGTT
This sequence comes from Dichetophora obliterata, assembly GCA_963920525.1. Lineage (NCBI taxonomy): Eukaryota > Metazoa > Arthropoda > Insecta > Diptera > Sciomyzidae > Dichetophora > Dichetophora obliterata. Next base: position 203,738,161 of record OY986435.1, read on the forward strand.
TTTTTTTAAGTCAAATTAATAATTTTCTTGTATTACATAACATATTTTTAAATATTTTATAAGGTAATCAGGTAATAAGAGAATATATTTTACGCGTTCATCTTATATTTTTTTTCTTAACTCTGTAGACTCGGTATTCGTTCTTCTCTATTTTTAATTCTCTTCCCAACAATCTACATAACGTGAACATTATATCCCCTCACCGAGAAATGAACTTGATTTGTTTTTTTTTAATTTATTAAATGCATAAACATTTTCGTTGAAATATGGTTCATAAGTTCAAAACAGTTCGTTACATATAAAAATGTTGGAATATGGAGTTAAGATAGTCCATCAATAAACTAGCACCAGTAAAAGATATTGACAATGTAAAGAAAACATGGTCATTTCTATTACTTTTTTAGTGCTATGCATTTGGTTAAATTTAAGTGCATTCGGTTAAATTTTGAACCGGACGTTTATCCAAACAAGAGAGAGCAAAGATATTAAAAATTATTAGAAAATATTAAATAATACCTCAAATTTACCAATTAAGTGTTCTACTACTTAACTTTAATTATATGTATGTCTATAGTATTATATAAAAAGGTACTCACGTATGTTCGGGAACGAAAAGCACTTCGAGAACGGTAGGAACTATATTTAAATTGGACTTCTATAATTAAATTGGATAGCTGTTGTACCCAGTTGGGACATAGGCTATTAAAATTTGTTATTCATTATTTAAATAATTAATTAAAACTAAAAGATCATAACCATACAATTTCTTTATCCTCAGCGAGAAAAAACTCTCTCTTTTTAAGCTCTATTTGAGCAACATAAAGGTAGTGTGCAACAGTAAACAGGTTGTGCGCAAAGCTTACACGTGTCTTTTTTTATGGGCGTTAGTCAAGGGGGCGTTTCACCTCCAATATAACCCAAATTTTCCATATCGAATAGCTTTTGAACTATAAGTTGCACATCTTCAGAATTAAGTATTCAACTACAATGTACACGTGGTGTTCTTCTGATAACATTTTATGGGCGTTTAATAAGGGGACGTGGCACCTCCCATACAACTCACATTTGCGATATAGAATTGCTTCGAAATTATACAACAGGTATGCGACCTCGAAATTCAGTATTCAACCTCAATTTACACGTGCAATTTGACTGGTAACATTTTATGGGAGTTGGACAAGGGGGAGTAGTAGATTTCAGCAGCCCAAATTTTCAGTAAAACTTTGGAACTATAAGTCACACATCAATAAAACTCGGTACGAACTTTCTATTAAACTTTGTCCATTAATTGCTTGGACTTGCGCGAGAATAAAAAGAAAACAATAGTGACCAAGAAAATAAAAATAATTGTGAGCGAAAAACCATATTCTTTTGTCGTAAATTCATAAATGTGAGAGCAATTAATTAGCATTTATTTTCAATAACTCTTTCTCTTAAATTTTAATAATAACTCTTAATAACTCTTTCAAATTTTAAACGATATTTCCATAATAAGATATGTCTTTTGTATACTTATATATATATTATTCATATATTTATTGTTTTCATAAAGAATCATTTGGAATGTATGAATTAAAATAATATTCTTAGAGTTCGAACAGCTCCATAGCAGACAGGAAAATCTTAAAAAAATACAGCACTCAAATAAAAAAAAAATTGTAGGAATTTTCAGTTAAGTATGCAAATATTCTTCATCTGTGCAAAATATCAGTCCGATTATTAAGTGTGACTGTTCAAAATCACGCAAATATGACTGTTAAACCTAGCGAAATTAATATATTGGCAAATATAAGTAACTGTTTATGTATCTGATAAGTTAACGTTAGCTCTTCATAAAAAGAAAAAAAATGCCCACGCTAATAATCTCTAAAAACTGAATAAATGTTTGGTAATTTGAAAAAAATTTGGTAATTTTACATATTAATGTGAACACTTGCTTTTTTATTGACAAACAATCACTTAAAAATAAATATAGCTAAATATAATATGCATTGAAATACATGGTAGCAAGTAATTTTACGACTTTTATGAACATTTCGATTAACTCGATTTGACAACACAATAATAAAGTTTATCAGCATTTGCCTACATTTAATACATCATTTAAATGCAGCAAACAGTAGCTGCAAATATTCAATCAGCTGTTGCTTAACATTTTAAATAACAGTAATTGTTGTATAGTAGTAAAAACTATAAACATTGCTACGTTTTCGTTCCTCTTTTGTACTTTTGTGCATAAATGATTTTATTACTTTCTACACTATAGACGATATATAGAATTTTGAATACATGAGGTTCTTGGTTTATTTTTTATGATCAATATTTGAGTGGCTGCTGTTGTTGCTGCCACTACGTTTTATGACCAACACAATGCCAGTGTTATAAATTATATTTGTTGTTGTTTTGAGGTGTTTGCTGGTGTAGTTTATTTTTCTGTTATAAAATAAACAGCGGAACTTTTTTTATTGTCATGTGAGAAATTAAAACAGTTGTGATTGAATCATAATTTTGTGTTTTTTTTTTCTTATATTTTTGTTAACTTTTATTAGAGCAGCTTTGTTGAACATGGGGTAGACTTTGTTTTATGGTCTTGTGGTAATCGTAGGAAATGAACTTTACTGTGGAAATCCCATGATTGTGCTAGTGTACCTAAGTTAGTGGTCACAAAGGTACAATTTTATTTTAAGTTTCAAGTGATATTAATAACAATATTGAGCATGATATGGGGACGAGGTGGGAAAACTTATCAGGAAGGTAGGCACTTGAAGGCAAAGCGTTTGGAGCGTAAAATTAATATTTTGTGTTTTTAGCCTAATAATATTTAATATGACGGCATTTTGTAAAACTAAGAGGGCTTAACATGTTGGTGGAGTGATTTTTTGAGCTCTTACGAGGTACTCAAAAGAGGATTACATTGAAAACTTTAGAGCTATGATTTTTTTTTTACTCATTCTTTCAAGCGAATGTACATCTTTTGTTAAATTCGACAAAAACCGCAACAAAACTTGAGAAAGTGATGTGCTCAAAGCTAAGGAAAATAGTCATGTTTTGTTAAGATAAGAGTACAATTGCTCTATAGACAATTCTGGTGAATTATCAGAGAATCATTTAATGAAACAGTCTCTTGAGAGAACCGCCTTTTTACGCTTCACTACATCTTTTCTTCCTTTATACATACATTTAACAACAGTTTTCATTGTAAAATAGCAAATTTTGAACTTGAAATAATTAACTCTATCTCACTCTCACATTCTTCCACTCAATTGACTAATTTAATAAATAGGAACGCTACAGCTACAGCAATATATTTTCAAGTTTCAAGTGTTGCTCCGACAGCAAACATTAATTTAAGCTAAATTTTCAACAACGAAAAAATTAAGACAAGAGACGCTGCATTAGAGCAATGAACAGACAAAGGCGTGGACACAGCTGACAAGAATGTCAAAAGACACAAAAGCGTCTAAAGCGTATGTATACGAAAGATAGCTTAATGTAAAATATTTTTGCATTTTATTTAAATAGCAAATAAATGCAAAAAAATAAAGAAATTCCCAAGACATGCGCGTCAAACGACAACGATAGCAACGACAGCAACGACAATGACAACAGCTATGACACCCACGCAACATGCAGTGTGCGCAACATGTTTACAGTCAAATAAATGCTCAGCAAATGAGCAAAAAATGAGCCGGCGACAAGTAGTAACAACAACATTTTAAACACATTTCGGCACTTGAGCACAATAATAATAATACGCATATATTTGCAAAAATCTTTGAAACATATGCAAAAGTGTAAAATACTGTATTTATTTGTCCTGCTTATATTGGAGTCAAGCAAAAACAACCAGCCAACCTACGCCAGTTTTCATCAAAATATAAAGAAATCTTTAATTTTTTCTCTTTATTTTTATTTTTAGTTGAATTTTGTCGTTATTTTTAGCCGTGTCTCATGCTGTGAATTTACTTGTTATTTATAATGATTTATGTATATTTAAAAACCTCCCCAATAAATGGTATGGTACATGTTTTCATAAATGAATATAGACTATGTCGTTGGCGTCATGAAGATGTGCGGGTTTTTGGTGCATGATTGTTTTAATTATGTTCTTTTTATTTCACTGTAGCACAATAATCATTAAAACATTGTTATATTCCTTTAAAACAATAACATATTTGTGAAATATCATAACGATAAATAACTCAAGTAAATGTTTAAAAATTAACTTTCGATCCGAAATTTTTTATCTCCGCAAATCTGTGTCTTGGAAAGGAAAAAAACGCGTCAGCGAAAGGAATACGTTCCCAACTATAAAAAATAGTTGAATGAAATAATGATAAATACTTCCTTAAGATTATTCTTCTACAAAAACAAGGCATTACTTCCATACAACTCTTCACTTAAAAGTCGAATTACAAAATTAATTGAAGAAAAGAGTGTAAGCTATTGTAAGCCAATTTATACAAAATATATAGGTATCTACTAAATTCAAGATATTTTTAACCGACTTAAAAAATGAGGAGGTTCTCAACTTGGTTGGTTGCTTTCTTTTCTTTTTTTTTTTTAAAGTATGTATACATTGTATGTATATCGATAACTCCTAAAGTAGTAGCCCGATTGAACCAATTTTTTGTCAACAGATGGAGACATTGGACGTGGAGGTGCCTGTCTAAAAAGTGGACGGTATTCGATAAAAGGGCGTGGCAATAATAGATAAACTCTGTAACTCGAATAATATTGACACTAGGATACTGAAACTAGGCACAGGGGTGGAAACAATTATTACAAATTATTGTAAAAAAGTGGGCGTTATGTGACAAAGGGCGTGGAAATATAAGAAAAACGCTGTAACTCGAATAATATTGACACTAGGACATTGAAATTAGGTACAAGGGTAGGAATATTTATGAAAATTTGCGGTCGGCGGTATTGGACAAAAGGGCGTGGCAATATTAAAAAAATACTGTATCTCAATTAATATTGACACTAGGGTACTGGAAATCGGTACAGGGGTACGAGCAATTATTACAAAGTACGGTCAAGAAAGTGGGCGTTATTCGACAAATGCTTGGCAACATTCGAAAAACGCTGTAACTTGAATAATATTGACACTAGAACATTGATATTAGACACAGGGGTAGGAATAATTATGAAAATTTACGGTCAATAAAGCGAGCGGTATTGGGAAAAAAGGGCGTAGCAATATAAAAAATACTATATCTCAATTAATATTGACACTAGGGTACTTTAATTTGGCACATTGGTAGGAACATTATTACAAATTACGGTTAAGAAAGTGAGCGTTATTGGACAAAAGGGCGTGGCAATATAAAAAAGACACTCTATCTCGAATAATATGGACACAAAGGCAATACAATTCGTTTCAAGAATGTGTAGAATTCTTACAAAACAATATGCAGAAAGTGGGCGGTAATAGACAAAGGGAGTGCCACTTTTAGGAAAATGCTATCTCAGTTAATATTGACACTAGAGTACTGAAATTTAGAACAGGGGAAAGCACAATTATTAAAAATTATGGTCAAAAAAGTGGGCGTTATTCGACAAAGGGCGTGGAAAACTTAGACAAATACTGTGACTCGAATAATATTGACACTAGGGTACAGCAATTCGGTACAAGAATATTGACAATTATAACAAATCACAATCAAGAAAGTAGACGGAATTTTTTAAAGGGCGTGTCACTTTAAGATAAACACTGTAGCAATAAATATTGACTCTAAGTTATCAAAATTCGTTATAAGAATGGGCCCAATTGTTGTCATAATCTCTTAAAAAAAGAAATAAAAACCTTTTAACAAAAAATAAAAAACCAACTTCAAAACCACTACAAAGTAAAAATTAATTTTAAATACTTTTCACATTAATTCTTGGTCAAATTTGATTATTTATTTATATTAAATTTATATCTATATTAAATTGGAAATCTTATTATTATAAGTTTTTTCTATTTTGTACTATTATCATAAATGTATTATACAATACAAAGGCAATACACAATAGAAAAAAATTATAATAATAAGATTTCCAATTTATTAATACACATAAATAAATTATCAAATTTTACAAGAATTAATGTGAAAAGTAATTTAAAATTTAAAAAACTGTGTAGTGGTTTTGAAGTTGCTTTTTTTTGTTAAAAAGTTTTTTCTCATATTGATTTTACATGATTTAAATACAAATTCTAAATGCTTGATAGTTTAAATCATTCTTGACTTTAAAAACAAATTCTAGTTATTTTATAGTTTTAAATCGTTTATTGAGTTTTAGGTCAGGTTAGAACAATGCATTGCTCTAACAAATTTTTTTTCCGAAGAAACAACCACATTTTCATTATAAAAAGGAAAAAATCACTAGCTGATTTTATTGCAATTTCGGCCCTGGTAAGGGCTTCATCAAAAATCTTTGTGATGCCGGCGGGAATATATAACAAGGTCCTATAAAAAACGTTTTTTCTTATATACAATTATATTATTAGATATGATATTTTGTAAAAACATTGAAAAATAACAAAAACTGTTGTGGGGACCTGAATCAAGAATATATTTTAGGGGTCCACAGAATATTTTACAAATTCGAGGTGGTTTGGAAAATGGACCATGTTTCAGGTTGAAGCTAGAGTAATGAAATGCAAAACATAAATTTATTAAAGTTGCACATGAGGGCTACTAGTTTTTAATTTGTTTAGAGTTTTTCAAGATAAATATGAATATAAAAAAATAATTCGATCAAGAAACCAAAATATAAAATTATGGTACAAAATAAAAATTTTAATCTTTTACTCTAGTAATTTTCCTTGATCTCATTTTTAAAAGAAATATTTTAAAATAAAAAGTCTAGTACAATTATTTGGAGAGGAAGATAAACAAACCATTAACTGAGCATATGCATGATAAAATAAAAAAGTAATCTTTTTACTGACCGGGATTGTCAAAACGAAGTAAACATATACAAAAACAGTGAAAAATATTGAATATGCAAAAGCTATGAGAAACAAAAAAAAGAGAACAAGAAATTGTTTGATTTAATTTTATCAATTCTGTGATTCTGTGTATGAGATCAACCATGAAACTACCTTCTATATTCTACTATGAGTATATGTTTATTTGAAATTGTCAACCAAATCGGATATTTTACCATATTTTTCCATCATGTTCTTGTTCTCAACCAACCCGATATTGCTTTAACTTTTTTAAATGTCTCATTTCAATGAACTGATAAATACCCTTATATCTGATGAGGTAGCTTAGAATAGAACCAAAATCTTAATTCATCGTATGGCGTTTTCGTTTCTCGAAAAAATGTTGCATTTTTGCTGCCCTCTTTGAGAATTCTGAATTTTTTCTACTTTTGAGGAAAATTTTCGAGAAAAGAACACAATCCAATTTTAGAGGTAATTTTTTTTTCAAGAGGGCAGAATTTCCGAAAGGAGCGAAAAACTGTAGCATTTTTTCGAAAAACGAAAACTCCATTAGTTTTTGAAAGAGAAATGGAAAATCCTTTTGAATCGAATAGTATGTACAATAAGTATGATAAAACAATTAGAAAACAATAAAAATTCTATCGTAATTGAAAGAAGGTATAGAATAGGATAGGAACAATATTACACACACCGGAAATAAAACACAGGAAAATGTTATAAAAATCCATGATATAAATTAAAAATAATTTTTTTAAATTAATGTTTGAATGTGGCTGCCGTGGCTGGCGCGTTCAAAGCGTAATCTGGACGTCCAATTTTCACATACTCTTCCAAGTTAATCAGGATGTATTCCGGCCATATGCTTCGAAAGTTTGCTACCAAAGTCTCAACTGTTTCTGGTTTATTGGCGTTGACAAGCGACTTTACATATCTGCAAAGAAAATAATCGGATGGCGTCAAATTGCACGAGCGAGGTGGCCTGTTGAAAGGATTTTTTTTTAAATTAATCGTTCCTTAAATGTTTCTTTAAGTAAATTAATTGTATTGCACGCTCTGTGACATGTGGTGCCTTACTAATGAAACAACATGTCTGCAACATTAATGCTTTACAATTGAGGCACGAAAAAGTAAGCAATCACGTCTATTTACTGCTTAATTTTTACTGTTACGTTCTGACCATCATCATTTTTAAAGACATATATGGGCTATTGATTCCATCGGGTTAGAGAGCGCAACAAACGGTGACTTTTTCTGGATGTAATGATGTTATAAGAATAGTTTGTGGTTTAACATCGCTTCAAATACGGCAATTTTATTTATTTACGTACACGCTCAAAAATCTTGGACTAAATTCTAATAAATCCTGTATTGTATATATGACGACACCGAAACTGTATTAAAATTTAATCAACGGTATATATTACAATTGATTTTTATTCTCTCATGGGACTTAATTTTAATACATGCTTGTATTAAAATATTTTTTACAAAAATAAAAATTAACGAAACATGTGGGATTCGAACCCACTACGTTTAGGTTATAAGTTTTTGGCTCTACCAACTACTCTATGAAGCCACATGCATAAAGAAATGATAAACATGCATGAGAACCGAACCAAGCCGAACGCTGTTTTTAAAGACTAATCCAAACTGTATTAAATATTATTCCAGGTTTTATTAAAAAATGTCTAGTATTTTGAAGAGTTTGAATTCTAATAGAAAGGGTATTAAAAAATGCATGATTCCAACGATTGGATTAAAAATTAGTCCAAGATTTTTGACCGTGTAGTCATTTAACCAAAAGTGGGATCTTCATCTCTGAACGAAACTTTCCCGTCGTGTTTTTTAAATTGAACTGCGTTTTAAAACAATATTTTAACATAGTGCAAACGTTCCAGAAAACAGTATTTCCAATTCAAAGTTATCTGCCTCTAAAAAAACCTTATATAATATGTGTATTTATACTAGGGATGGATAGTCAAATAAAAAAAATCGATTTTTGACTTTTTTTAATTTTTTAATGAACGATTTTTTCAAAGTCGATTTTTTTTGTCTAAATAATCCATTAAAATCGGTTTTTCGACTTTTTCCATTATCTCTTACATCACTTTTATACACTGAGCATAAAAGATTTCAAAATGTGCTAACTTTAATTCAATGCATATTTGAAAATAAACATATTTTTTTTAATAAAGCTTTTTTATTATATATTGCAATCCTTCTTTTATCACAGTTTATTAATTAAAAAGATAAAAACAATTTAAAAGAAAACGAAATAAATCCTTTTTGGCTAGATTTCAAGGAACACTTCTGTAAAAAAATAAAAGTGAATTGGAATTGATTTCACTTATAGTACTATTATTTAATAGTTTAAAATATGTTACGATATTATTTTTGTCAAACCAGATGGCCTCACCAATTGAACGCAGATAGTGTTCGTAAGGTACGGACGTTGCAACTATAGGCAAAACTATTTTTGCATTGTATCCCATAATGAAAATGGATTTTTGTTTAATTTACGATTTGCTGGTGGTAGCATGAATTTTTTTGATGCGAATAGTGAGTTACGATTGATAGAAAAAATGCATTTGCGAATGTTTGATGTTGCAGTGCTACATAATGGGACTTTTTTGAACATTTTTCTTGTGCTGCAAAAGCAGTTTGCGCATCATGATGCATTGCTGAACAGACCCTAGTTTAAATATGACAAAAAGTGGCTTTAGTGTTAAGATTTTAGATTGCAAATTCTAAAAAGGTAATGCAAAGTCCATGAAAGCATTGCTTAAGTTTTAATATACATATTTACCCCTATTATAGAGTGGTTATTTAATATCCTACTACCCTGGAAAATTGATGGATGAAAGTTGCTGATAATTGTGTTACTACTATTCATATTTGGGGAGTATAGTAGTACGCACTATCCAATAGTAGTAAAATTCTATAATTGTAGTACTTTTGGCATCGCTGGCACAAATAAGCAATCAACATTATAGTAAGGGTATTCAGAGGTCTTGTTACGGTGTTAGATTGTTGGAATTTTGATGTACGTGTGAAAAAACGTATTAAATTATTTTTCTACACTAACACTTCTGCCAAAATTAGATTGTTAACTGGCAACAAAAATATTCAACACCGTACCAACACTCACAGCAATAGGGTTGAGGTATTGTTAAAGTGTTGAGTTGTTAAAATATGACAAGACGTGCATTTTGTTGCTGTGTTGTTGAAATAACCCTCCAGGAAAAATCGGAAGGCTTCCATCTAAAAGTGATAAAGAAACATTACCCACCGTATCTTTCGGAAGCTTAAGGGTAGTATTGTATTTATGTTGTTTCCAAACCGCTTCTTTAAGAATGCATGTGGAAACTTTTACTAATTGGCAAGCAATGACAACAAAAAATATTAATATCATTGTTTCCTAGCCGCTTATTATAGAATTCATTAGTCTAGTGGTAGCGCGCTTGACTCTCGCTCAATTTTTAAGACAGCGGAGAGGAATGTTTCCACATTCATTTTTGACACAGCGGAGAGGAATGTTTCTCTTTAATGACATGCTATGTAAAAAAAGAAATGGTGTGTCCAACGGAAAGTAATGCTTCCTACATTTCATGGAATGCTTCCTGTTTATATCCGGGAATGTTTCCATTTCCCGGAGGGAAACAACACTTCAGCAATCTAAAACCGTAACAAGACTACCTCTGAATACCCTTATAGTTTTCTCAAAGTTGACTGCGTTGTTGGCGAGCTGAACGCACCAGTGTTGCTTTGCATAGCAATCGTTTTTCACTAAAGGAAAACTAAGTGTTATCGATACAAATCTAATTGTCGTTGCAACAAAATTATATTAATTATGAATAAAAAAAATTCACAAAAATCGAAAACAGTCGACAAAAAAAATCGATTTTCGACTAAAAACTGAAATCATTAATCGACTTTAAAAAGTCGAAAAATTTTATAAAAAATTCGACTAATCGACTTTTCGATCACTGGACTATCTATCCATCTATCCCTAATTTATATATAGATGTAACGTCTTAACTTATTGTTTTAAAACAATTTTGAAAATTTTTTAACGTTTTCAACTTATTATTTAAAACCATATATAGTAAATGGGAAACTATTTTGCGATTTTAGCTTAATTTCACTTTTGACTTACTCCTAATAATACTCACATGGTTTTTTTGGCAAAATTTTTATTTTGAATTTGTCACATAAGATGACATTATAATAATTTTTTATTGTAACTATAGTTTATTCTTCTACCATAAAAAAGTAATCAAATGTGTAATCGTGACTTACATTAAGTGATCGAAACTAAAGAAAAGGTTCCTTACAGTAAGTGTAACTAACATCTTCTTACGTTTTCTTCTTAAACATGGAAATGATTTTAATACCAGGCAACTATATTATATTTAAATTTTTAAAAAAATAAAAAACACATTTTTAAAATGTGTATGTATTAAAAAAATGTAATTAATAACACTACATTTTTAAACTTTTACATTAGAAAATTACTCAGAAATAAAAACAATAAAAATAAAGGTTGCCAATGCGTGATTAGAGATATAATAATGCACATACAATGTTAGAGTAAATTAAATTATAATAAACAACATATGATTTTCTACATTAAAGTGGATTTAGGCAAGTACAGGATGGTCCCAAACTTTCTTTACAGTAAATAAATTAAATAAGTTAATAGTCTCAAGCCAATCACGCTGTATTTAAGTAAACATATTATAATTTATGTAAATAAAAATCAATTTCCTGGGCGGCTGACACCCAAAACTAAAACATAGAGAATAATAAGTTTTCAGAGTTTAGCAGGAGTGGAACTCGATCACAGATGAAAATGTGAGTGTTTTGTATAAAAGCTTCAGAACCATAAGACTTGATTTCCACGCATGCGGATATTCTCGTATAAAATATAAATATTATTGTAGTTCAAACATTAAATATAGTTAAATAGAATACAAACAAATTTTGATAAACTTTCAATGCGTTAAAATATTATAGACAATTATGTGGTGTACATAAACTTTCGGACCACCCAGTATTTTAATTGTATAGCATTATCCATTTACTTTTTTTTTAATTTATTTTACCAGTTTTTCTAAAACCTTTGATATAACAGTCATGATGGCGGTTATTATTTCATATCTTAAAAAAGATATACTAACTTTTACAAAAAAATTACCTCTCATAAGTTTTTATTGTGTCAATTTAAGTACTGTTCCATCTTCTTGAATCAAGAAATTTATTTTGAATTCAGGAAATATAAATAATTGTAGATACTGGAAATTGTACGAAATTTGTTCAAAGAAATAGTTTGAAATGCTTGATTCAAGTAAATTAGGTTTGATCTGACATATTCTTGAATACAATAAAATATGTTCTCTACAAAAGAAAATTATTTCTTTCCTTGTCGTGAATACTAATTTTGACTTGAGTACTTGTTCCTAGCAAATGTAAAGTATTGCTCACGAACATGCATGCATTGAAAAAATTAACCTTTGATGTGGGAAAACTACGAACTCGCTTTTAACTTTTACTAGACCAATAGGTTACTATACCAATTGCTAACAAAACAAAAGTGATTCAGCCTAAATTCATAAGCAATTGAAATACATGATTTCAAAAAATGTCAAAAACTCCTCAATTTCAATTAACAAAAAATATCAATATTTGAGACTAAAAATTGTTTCAAAACTTTTAGACTACCATTAAATACATAGAACCACCTAGAACTCAAAAATTGATTTCTTCAGAGAAGACAACATCAAACTTTTAATAAATACAGCTAAAATTTATTTAAAAAATTTTATAAAAATATTGTTGATGACCTAAACTAGAATTTGTTGTTGACTTTACTATTTAATATCTTAAGGTTTATTTCGTTTCAAAATACATTGTAAATATCCAATGAATTTTTTGTTTGCACCATATTGTTTTAGGCAGTGCATTTATTTGTGTCTCTTCCTCGATTTTCATTTCCTACCCGTATCGACATTTCGCCTGAACTTCAAAATATGGCAACATCTTGAAACTTTTCAATATGGCTGCATGGCAAGGCGCGCCTTTTGCCGTATAAATGTCAATTAACATGTTGGGAAAAAAAATTACAAATGCCGTAAAACCAGCATCATGCTTTGATCATTGATCTTTAATTCTTTGTACTCTTTCCCTCTCGCTCACTCTATCACGTACAAGCTATCAATACGCACACTTCACTCGATCACTCACTCAATTATTATTGATTTTGCCAAACATTACGGCCTGCATGACGACTGATTTGTGTATGTTTGCAACATGGAGCTGACTACCTTGCAGCAGCATAATTATGAATCAGAACCTAAGCAAGTATGCCATTTGGGTGGGGCGTTTATTTGTCCCAAGACCCTCTCTCTGTTATTAGCCAGAAAACAACAACTACTTTATAGACATCTATAGAAATGCTTTTGCTTCATTCAGCGAGGTAAACGTATAATTATGCTGCTACAAAATTCGTCTTTATTCAGCATGGTTTTCGCCCATTTTGTCCCATTGTAGCTGGATAAGAATGTCAGAAATGATTGATGTTGATTGTACAAAAGCGTGCTTTGCTAATTATTGAGCAAGTTCTTTGACTTAGTTTTACTTTTATAAACGTTAGACTTTTTTCATCGTGCCTCAAATTGCCCAAAGCTTTTACTAATTCTTGTTAAGTATCTCTTTGCCTGCTGTTGTCTACTTTTTTTAATGTCTTTCAAAACATTAAACATTTACATGATCACTTTTATTTATATTATATTTTTTTACTTTTCCTTGAACTTAAGCTAAATGCCGCTGCTTGACGCTTTATATAGCTTTTCTCTGTTCTTGCTTAAATTTTTCTCTGATTTTTCTACGCTGATCTTATACGTTCCACTGGGTGGCATTTTATCTATTTATTGCTTTCATGATTTTAATCTGATTTTGGGTTCTTCTTAGTGATTTGTTTGTAATTTTTTGTTTCTTTTTACCTTTAAGACCATTAAAAAAATTAATCTTTACAACACTTGCTCGACTTTGTCAACGACTCGTCTCATCTTGCCTGATCTTCGCACGCTTTCTACGCAAATGTTGGTCATGTTATGGTGCATTTCAGGTGGCTTATCTTGATTGTTTTTGCTGCAGTATAGCGTAATACAGGCTTGTTGTGTGAGTCACGCTGTGTCTTCTGAGGAAAAATTTTGCTAATTTTGTGTTGGTTCTGCTATTTGAGGAATGTGTAGTTGTTGAACAGGTAGTAAGAGTAATTAACAGCAGGTTGGAAATTTAAAAAAATTTTACTGATTCTTCTTGTTCTTTTGAGGGTGAAAATGTTTTCTTGGAAAGTAAACTTGTGTGGCACTTCTCTCTATTTGGATAAAATAGTCTTATTGCTTGTGTTATTTTCGAAAAAAAAAAAACAAAAACAAGAAGACAATCTGCATTATTCCCTTTTATGAAATTTTTATATAGTATATGGCCAGAGGTACTGTTTTTATCTTTTTCTCTTTCTTTTTGCCAGCTGTAGTGAGTTGATTGTTGTTGTTGTGTCTTTAAATATCAAAGTTTTTAATTGGTTCAAATGTTTTTAAGCGTACATTAAAAAGGGTTAATTTAGTGCCTTCGGGCGCACATTTAAGTTAATTATGGGTTGTTACTCAAGGAGAGTGCTTTTGTGTTTGTGTGTTTTATGTTGCCTGCATTTTGGTTGGTTGTGTGTTATGTTTGGCAGCCATTATTTAAAAAAAAATTAAAAATAAATTTATGCAAAGGTGAAAAAATTTCATTGACCTTAATATTAACAACAGACAAAATGTTGCTGCAGTCATTTTACTACTATATAATAACATATAACTTCAATTTATTTTGAATATTTGTAAAGATTTTTATTCAATATATAGCAACATGTTCTTATAATCTTATTTCCTCTCCGCCAAACATTAAGCAGAAGCAGCATGTTGCCGATTTTGAATTTTTTCATGGCAAGCAACATGTTTTATATCTGCACGAAGGCATTTACAGAGAAATGAATGTTGCTGATGCGATAAATAGTTTTATAAAATATTTTTATGATAAATTTGTAAGATATTTTACAAGAAATTTTTAAATCCTGTATTAAGTTGGGCTAAGCAACATGTTGCAATAGTAAACATTAAAGAGTACTACTATGCCGATTAAACTTTGAACTTATTGAGTTATGTGTTAAACTTCTTGAAAATATACTAAATTCACCATCTGAAAAAATTTGTGATCCTCTTCGATACTGCGTTTCATAATTTTTTTAAGCTTCAATTATTTTTCTTTCTTATATACTGAAGTATCTTTTCAAAAATAATTTTAGATTTTGCATCAAATCGCATTTTTTTGAAAAAATTAAAAAAACATTAAATTTTTACGCTATGATGAATCAAATCAAGAAAACAAATTATTTTTCTGTGTCAAAAACTTTCGTAACAACACTGAGATGAAATGCTGGAGTTTACATAAATCATGTTTAGCGAAATGTTGCTGATACTAGTTTAACAATATAAGTACATACAGGGTTGCCAATATTCGAAGCGCCCATCTGGCAACACTGTAACTTTCCGCAGTGATGCCAAATCGACTAATGACATACCGCGTTTGAAGCGTCATTCCAAGCAAATGTTTACAATGGAACAGTACACGCCACGCGAACGCTCTAAAATTGTTGAAATTTACATTCAACAAAACAAGTCAATAGTAAGAGCAATTTTGGCATTAAATTATCATGAGCGATGAAGCTCATTTTCAGTTGAACGGAACGGTAAACAAACAAAATTGCCGTATTTATGCCACTGAAAATCCACAAGAGATTCAAGAGGTACCTCTTCACGATGCAAAAGTCACTGTTTGGTGCGGCGTTTGTGCTAAAATGCTCATTGGGCCGTTCTCTTTCGAAGATGATAATGGCCACGAATTACTGTCAATCAGGAGCGTTATCGCGATATGATAACCAATTTTTTCATGCCAATCGTTCGTCGAAAGCGTATCAGGCACTACTGGTTTCAACAAGACGGCGCGCCACCACACACAAGCCGCACTACAATCGATTTTTTGAAGCAATTGTTCCCTGGCCGTTTGATGTAAAAAAATGGTGATTTCGATTGGCCGCCAAGATCACCAGATTTAACGCCTCCAGACTTCTTTTTGTGGGGTTATTTGAAATCAAAGGTTTACGTCAGCAAGCCAAAGACCCTAGAAGAGCTGAAAACCAACATCCGTCAAGAAATAACCGCCATTCCCATCGAAATGTTGAAGAAAACCATGGAAAATGCTGCAAAACGGGCACAATATGTCGTAGAGGCCAATGGCGACCATTTACGAGATATCATATTCAAGAAATAATGTAAGCAAATCTACTTGAACCCAATTAAATGATATTCATGACGAACAGACAAAAATTTGTGGTTTCTTTGATTTATTTAAAAATAAAATGGGCGCTTCGAATATTGGCAACCCTGTATATCGTAGTGTTTTTATTTATTTGAAATAAATTTAAACATGCTGATGACAATAATTGAGTTAATTTTTTTGCTTTATAAATCAGCTTTAAGTGTAAATATGCATAGTTAAAAATAAACTTCCAAAACGTAAATGTAAGATGTGCTTAGCAACATTGTTGCAAGAAATTATTTTAATAAGTTTTAACCCAACAATAATCAAAGGAAACATGCTGCTGATGTCATCCTTGGAATGTCATCCTTGAAAGGAATACGATTTTTAAGAAAATATTTTTACAAATTTCTTTGTTTGCTATTTTAAGCTATTAATTAAAAGCAATATTTTTTTAATCCTTAAATAAACTGAAAGTCTTAAATTAAATCATGTGCAACATATTATTGATGCAGTTTTTGCTACATAAATACATTAATCGGAGATATTTTTATTAGTTTTGAAAGAAATTCTGTCGTTTTAAAAAAAATTATGACGCACATAATGCATACGATGACATATTTGAGGGTATTCATTCAACAAAAATTATTAAATTCTTAATTATTTTATGTCTGGCATGTCAGTAGTTGTTGGTGCATTTTTTATAGATTAAAACAATTGTATGATAAACACAATTTATAATACTAAAGAAATGCGTTAGAGCAAAAAAAAAAAAATGGTTCTTAGCAACATATTGCTTATGCCAATTTGGCTCTACAAAAAATATAAGACATATATCTTGAATAGTTTAAATTAATTAAAAAAAAAAAAAAATAAAATTACGCTTAGCAACATTGTTGTAATTTTGAGTGATATTTGGGTTGATATACATTCATTTTGTATCTTTTAATATCAATTTATTTTTCTTCTCATTACAGATCAGATCACAAAAACCCTACTACACAGCGGATCCCGAAGTTGATTCACTTGTAAGTATTTGCTTATAAGCATTTGAAATTTGCTGGGCAACATTTGTAAACTGAACCAGATCACCTTGACCTAAACCAAAGCGAGAGCACTTGTATTATGAGCAAAACAATGCAACACAATAAAGCAATAAAAACCATTTGTCGAAGCAAATGAACAGTGGCGTGTCTTTTTGGGTGAAATCATAAAATAAAGTCTCTCAAACAGTGCTTAATATGGGAAAAACTTGAGAAATTTTAATAAAGCATTGAAAAATCTTTAAAAATTTCAAGTCAAAGTCTTTAAAGTGTAACCATTAAACTCACACTTCACTGTACTTTTTTGCAAATGCACAAGTTCAATGTCGGTCGCAGCAAAATTATAGCAAATACTTGTGACTTAATCTCAAGAGACCGATCGTGAGAGGAGATCAAGTTTATACAAATAGCTAGATGTAGAAAATAGCGCAACATATGGCACAAAAAGACATGCCACAAAAAACTAATACCGAAAACAACAACACCAAAAAGAATAATATCTGCAAATAAAAAATAAATGCAAAAAACCACCACACATAAATGAGTTGTTAACTCATTTTATGACTGCATAGATTGT
Source organism: Dichetophora obliterata (assembly GCA_963920525.1). Lineage (NCBI taxonomy): Eukaryota > Metazoa > Arthropoda > Insecta > Diptera > Sciomyzidae > Dichetophora > Dichetophora obliterata. The sequence continues at coordinate 203,756,084 of OY986435.1, forward strand.
TACTCAAATCTAGCTGCACTGAAGCCATTTTATGTTGCCAGCAACATGTGTACAAAAAAGACCAAACAAAAAGTATACACTATAAAACTATTGCTGCAGTTTAAGTTTTTTTTACAAAATATATTTGTAAGTAAAACGAAAAAAAAACACAACAACTTAAAAAAATATACAACAATATTAAAAATCCTAAGCCGCACAACCTCAAGTCGTAAAAGTTTTATTATTGTTTTGGTAAGTTGAGGGCTTTCTCGAGTAGTTTACGTTTTGCAGTAAGCAAGCAACAGTTTTTATGTTAAATTCTCTGAGTGTCAGTCGGTTTTTATCTGGTTTTTTCTTTTATAGCCATGTTTTATGTCGTAAAATGCAAAAATTTCTTATAAAACTTATAGCAGAACGTCTTTAAATGAGGCATATGACAATTTTGTTGTTGTTGTTGTGTTTATTGCATTTTTTCATTTGATTATTTTTTGTTTTCACTCAGTATCGCAGCTGAGAAGTGAGCAACAGCGTTGTTATTGTTGTTGTGAGTGACTCACGAGTCGTCGTTGCAGTCAGTGCAGGCAACCTTGAAATTGCTAGGCGAGGACGAGATATGAGCCGGTAATATAGGCAAACAGACTGTTTTGGATTATTAAAAGAAAAATAAATCAAAAATAACAATTCTGAGTTTGGACAATGAGTGATTTTATGATATATTCCAATACTCAACTGATGAAGACACCGAAGAGAAAATAACGTGACTTATAACTATTATGATAAATTCTGATCATACAACTACTAGTTAACTTTCAACAAACACGAAGTAACGATTTGGCTAACTTCTACTATAATTAGTTATTTGAGCTGTATTTTGTTCCACTCTCTGGTAGTTCTTATTCCTCTGGTTGTCGTAAATTTTAAAATTTGGATGAATTGTATGAAGAATTTAAGATCAAACGGAATTATTCTAATAGTGATAGTAGAAATAGTTACAGGAAAAAATGTGAGTTCAGAAATCATTTATTAGATTTTAGTCAAATAAGACCCAATGGAATATGGGCAATGAATAAATTGAACTAAGATATTTTCTAAAAGTGAAAAGTTAATATTTTCGTTCAGAATTTCATATTATCGTTTCTGATACCTACATGACGCTTATGCTTTTGAAAATAATTTCCTTTCACAGTTTTTTCTTAATTAATTATCAAATTTTATTTGATTAAATTATATTTGATTATTCGGAACTCCATCTAAGATATTTTAATTTTTAATTTCTTTTCTCTCGATATGAGCTATATATATTAGCTCACTATAAAAGAGGCTTTCTTTACAAATGCTGTTTCAAGTAAACCAGCTTCTACAAACAGTCGCTTGCAATTTACTGGATGGAGTACCCCCTTCCTCTTCTGAGGATGCATCCATTTCAAAATCCGTCAATGACTCTCTGAGCAACGATATAGTGCTTTGGTTAGTGGATTAATGAAAAACTCACATGTTGGTTGTTCTGCAAAAACCTCGGAAAAAGTGTTTTCTATAAAGAAAAACTAAAAGCAAAGTAAAGTTTCTTCCCCTTCCATAACTGTTACGGGACAACATCAAAAATACAAATTAAAAATAAAATAAATCAGTAACAAAAAAAAGTCTTCATTTATAATTTTTATCACAGAGAAAAATAAATAAATTTAAGAGAAAAATAGCAATTATTTAAAATTATAGATCAACATTTTTATTCTTGCAATATAACAATTATGGCCAGATTTTTAAAAATATTTCTTATAAATATTAAGAATAAAGTTTTTTCCTAAATGACCTCTATATTTATTATGTTGAATTTATATGATTTAAATACAAATTCTAAATGTTTGATAGTTTAAATCATACTTGATTTTAAATACAAATTAAAAATATATTCTTATAACAGTTATGTCTCCGGTAAAAACATTAAACGGTTAATTTTTAATATATAACGTAGCGGTCAAATTAAAGTTACAGTACAATTTTTTTCATGTTTATTTAATTTTCCAAGAAGTTTCCAAACTTTTTTGAGCTGGCTTACATGAAAGACTTTTTTTAAATTGTAAAGCTTAGAGAATGAGATATAGTATTTGGAATAACAAAACCTTTTTTATACTTCTAAAATAGATATAATTGATAGAAAAAGTATTTTCATAATAGACATTGCTTCACAAAAAAGGCAAAATAATAATGTTATTCATTCTAGTCTTAGTAGAAAACCATTTATAAAATTAGTACGAATATGAATTTTTGTAAGCATATTTTAATATTTAATAAATCCGCCCTTGGTTTTGATAGCTGATTGAATTATTTTAGGCACTGATTTTATTAGTTTTTGATAATATTCAAAGGAAATTTAATTTTTTCAAGGTTCTAGATAGGTAGATTTGAATTATTTTTTGCTTTTTGGATTTTTTTTTTGGCACATTTTCTTTCAAACGGCCCAACAGTTTTCAATTGGGTTCAAATCAGGACTACTTCCAAGCCACTTTAAGTTTTTTTTTACTTTGTGCTAAATGTTGCAATATTTACGGTAAAAACAAAACAAAATAGTTAAAATTTTGTTAAAATTAAAAAAAACCATATAAATTGATAAATAATAAGTAAAGTAAAATTTTTGCTTCATGGCATAGAGCTCAGCCGTCTTGAAAAATTGTGTCATTATTCCCAATGCTGGTTCAATGATGTTTGGATTAGAATCTGCATTCATTGAACCTTCCACAAAGGCTAATTTACGGGACTCATAAGAAGATATAACATACCGAATCATAAATATTAAAGAAAATGTATTTCTGGGGGCAACAGTGTTGGTATGGTATTCTTCGCTGACCCTTCGATGAACTTGCGCAACACATCTGATCAATTTAAATTAATTTTTGATTCATCTGTAAAGATTACTATTTTCTAATGATTTTCTGACCAATCTCCATGATCTCGGGCAAATTTTAAGGGAGCAGGACACATATTTTCCGTTAAAGTAAGCTTTTTCTTCCATGAATTTCCATTGACTGGAGACACCTGTGAATTGTTTTTGCGCTGATTTCTATACCATACTGGTATCTCAAAATATTACTTATTTGCTCTGAAGCTAAAAACCGATCAGACAAATTTATTTGCTTCATAATGCGATCTTCTCGATTGTATGTCTTTTTATTTTTCCTTCTTGTTTCGGATGCTCTTGCAATATAGCCTCTTTCCTTAAATTTCTGGAAATAGCACTTATGGAAATATTTTAACTATTTAACTAAACAATCGCAAAAATTTAATCGTTCGTAAGCTTGCGCATGTTATTATTATTACATGTTATTATTACAAAATACTTTAAGATCATATGCGATTTTACAAAAAAAAAAAAATGCTTAAATTTATTTTTTTACATTAGTATTAAATTGAAGGAACACTTCATCAAAAATACTTCCTTAGCATTATAATTTAACAATATGTGGAAGCCACTGGATTTCTAAAAATATTTCAAAGCTACCTCTACCTCTAAACACTTGTGAGACTGCAAAAGACTTCACTTAATAAAATTTTTATTCATTCTTACGCATAGTACTCTGTTCAGTTTCATATGAAATTCCACTCAAATCTCTATACAAAATATGACAGCTGCGAAACAAGCGTGGAAATTTTCACAACATTTTCGTCAGAGCAGTACTCTGTTTCGCAGCGTGAAATTATCGCAACATGTTTCTGAGCAACATTTTTTCACGACAATTTAATTGTACTGCCTATTTATTTTGAAGTGAAAAGAACTGGCGGCAATTGTACATATTCTCTGAATCTATCTGAGAAACGTTGCCATAGGAATTCCTCGCAAAAAACTTTAAGTCAGAAATTTCACGCAACAAATAAATATATGTTGCCAGCGAAATTTTACGCAAACGAACAGAGTACTAGGCTTTAGAATAAAGTTTTTTAAATTTACTTAAAGTCTGGGTGTAGACACATTATTTATTTAAAGGAAAGTATCCTTAGTGTAAGGATAACAAAGTCTTATTTTAATTTGTTAATCCTTATCGACATGAGCCGTGAGCTTTATAGAAAAAGAGTTTGTCTTATTGTTCTAGGAAATGTTATTACAAAAAATTTGCATGCAATTATATATCGTCTTTTCTGTGGCAAAACTCGTATATAATGCATGACCCAATGTGTCTTATACATTAGCTTGCGACTTCTCCAGCAACATAAGATTCTTAACGTCACTGTTCTCACGCTATAATTTGAATATAAAAGTCAAAGACTGCAAAAAAGCTTCTGGAAAATGTTGCGACAGCTCTGCAACATTTACATAACACGTCGAACTAGATGTCAGTAAGAACTATGACATTTGGCAGCAGTGCGGATATACATATTTATTTTATCAAATATATAGTTCAAGTATTTTATTAACACCCTCTTACATGTCAATATAAAACCGCCCCTCAGATCCCCTACAAGACGCATGTGTCTTTAATGTCAATTATATGCCTTTTGTTATGAGAGCAAGAAAAGACATTAAAAATTCAATAAAAAAAGAAGGACTACTTTTCTATTTTGTGGCCAGCTACTACAGCGTTGTTTTTACAACACTGCCTAGTTTTGGTTTTATATTTATTTTACTTTTCATATTCAACATATTAGTTTATTAGTTGTTTTAAAACTTAGAACAAGCATTAAAACTTTTATACTGACAGCCTGACGGTGTGCGCCTGCGTACTGGCGACATAAATCATTTTGTGGCCGCAGCGGACTGTCTTTTTGAGTGTTTGGTTGTCTTTGAGCTCGCTGCAGGGTTTCATATCCTAGCAGTTTTTATGAGGGTAGCCGGGGACGACAGAAAAAAAAGCGCGCAAGAGTATTTGCTAGTTGGTGTCTGCGCAAATGTATAAACATTTAAATATGGCTTTTAGCAACACATAGTTATAATGTTGGTCTGTCTGTTTGTCCAGTTGTTGTTGCTCTTGTGGTGGTTCTGAACGAACCACACTGGGCATAATGCTATAAAAATCTGCCATAATAATGATTATGTTGTTATGGTCTCGTTCTTGCTTGGTGTTGTTGTAGTTGCTGTATGTTGCAGGGTGCTGCTGCTGTTGCTGGTGTGTTTCTTGGTGTTTTGTTGCTTGTCATTAATGTTAGTTGTACGTATTCAGTCATTCGTCGCTCATAGTGGCGGCAATAAATGTACGCGTTATAATAAAAAAGTTTTAAAACTAAGAGTACAAGTATTTTATGCCTATTCTTGCTGTGTAAGTGTGTATCGTTAAAATGTCGGAATGTCAAGTTGACATTTTAATTAAAGCAGCAATCGCAAAAAATATAACAACTTGAATTACACGCATGCAAAATGTTGCTAGCGAATTATATAGAGATGTATAAAAAAAACCATAGGCAACAACTAAACAACACCAAAGCATTAACCTTCATCATCATCATTAGCTAGAAATGCGAATAATTTTAGATATACTTACAGCTTTTTAACCGACAAATAACAAAAGAGATATACACATTAAAGGCAACATGTTGCTGGCAACAAACCTGCATTGATTGCTAGAGCTATTGAAAGCCATAAGTCGGATATAAGTTTGGATTATTATATTTTTGTGGTTATTTTTTTATATCTCTGCATCTATGTATCTGTGTTTGCATTTTTGTTCTTATAATTGTTTGTTGCTCTCGATCAGTCAAGGTGAAGTTTTAAAAAAATGTTGTTAGTGAAGTAAAGTTTCTAAAAACAGAAACTACTTAAATAAGTTTACTTACTAATTGTGTATAAGTTATTAATATATTTTATCTTTTCTTTTTCTTTCCAGATGGTGCAAGCAATACAAGTACTTCGGTTTCACCTTTTAGAATTAGAAAAAGTAAGTTAAATTTATAATGTTTCATATATCTTATAACAATTAACTTTATCAAAGTTTTTAAGTAAGGTGTATACAAAAGTAAAGCACATACAATTTTTTTTATGACAACATGTTGTGATCATGGATGTAACGATTTCTTTAAATTAAATATAAACCGTGTTGCTTATATGGTGATGCCACAAGTACAAGTAGAATCCAAGTAGCTCTAGTTGAGCTGTTTTTATACCATAACCTTATAACACTGTAAGTTGAGCAAGCATCTCACTGCTAGTTATAACCACTATAAGTTAGAATATTGTTGATTTTTGTTATTGAGAGTTCCTCTAGATTGCTAAAGAAGGGCTAGCCTAGCGTTCTTAATCTAGACCTGGCTAGTGCCCGGCAGGTGCACAGGAAGTGTGTCGGTGTTTCATTTTGATTTGGGTAGTCACAGCTGTGACAGTGGGTGTTTAAAGGCAGTCCGATTTTTTCGGACTGTACTCCGATGCACCGGTGACCCGTAATAATAGGCGTGATTCTGGCCTTGTCATGTCAGGATCTAGGTTGTAAACTGGCCATAATTATATTGAGTGTTGCACGTTGGCAGACCTCTCAACCTACGACCGGCTAAGGCCAAGTAGTATAAGTGAATTGCTTCTTTAACGGTGTTCAATGGAACTGCAACTGGTTCCGCTCTTGAAATGTCAAGGTAGGAACCCCGTCTAGCCAGTTAATCTGCCTTTTCATTAGCATATATTTTCCTATGGCCGGGAACCCAGATTATGGTAATGTCATAATCATAAAGTTGGTGACTTAGCCGGGTCAGTTCACTTTTACTCTGCCTAACCAGTTTGGAGTTGTTGCTGAGCGCAGCTAAAGCTTTAATGGTGGCTTGGCTATCCATCAAAATAACTGCACTGAGGTGATTGGTATTGGGCTCTACTTAAATCGTGACAAGCTTATTTTATCGTTAAATGCTCGGCCTGGAAAACACTGGCTGAGTCTGGTAGACGAAACCCGTTCGCCACTCTCAGTTTCTCAATGTATATACCAGGTCTTAGTACGCACTCCATCTTTTAGCCGTCAGTGTAGAATCTAAGATATCGAAGACTAAGTAAGCCCCCCATTGCGTCAATCTACCCTGGTGGGTAACTTGGTCTTAAAGGATTTCGTGAAGTACAGTCATAGTCTGTGTTATTAGGAACCAGTTCCAGAGGTATTGGATTTTGAATGCTGCTGTGTCCGCCAGTTCTAGGACTCTCTGAGTGTGACTGCACTGTTGGCAGCGGTAAACTTGATGTGTAGATCTATAGAAGTAGGTGTGTTAGGACGTTGCTTCGGTGGGGAAGAGAGAGAAAAGACAGTTGGAATGGACTGTCCTCTTTAGATTTTCCATTGCATGTTGTCTTTATAACTGAAGATTCGTTTCATATATGACAAGTTTATGTTATTTACCTTGTCCGGGTACCAGTAATGTTAAATTCTATCAATAATCTTACGAAAAATGCTGATGAACAACATTTCTTGTTGGTATATTTTACCAAAAACATGCTTAGCTAGCAATTCTTCTGCAATATCAAAATATAATTTATTCAAATAATAATTTGAGGGGAAAAAGTAATTTAAACATGAGAGTCTTATTAGGTGATATTAAAATAAGAACATTCCTATACAAAAAAAGCTTGGTTTTATACATATAATATATATAAAGTTTTTTTTTTTATTTATTACAAGCTTTCAACTTAAAACTCCGAACAACAATCTTTTACCCTTTGCCTCAACTTTTTTCAACAGCTTAGAAGTTATTTGGGTGTGAAGAATAGCAAATCTTTAATTCTTTTTAATAATCTTTTTAATATTGAAATAAAAAACTAAATCTACTGTTAATGCAGCAGGTTACGGTCTAAAAAAGCAGGTTTTATAGATAATTTGGGTAGATGAGAAGTCTAAAAGAAAATGGCTACGACTAAATATTTTGTAAAACATTTTTCTTCAATATAAATTGGTCAGCTGTGTTTCTTAAAGGAATTTTACTAAGCATCTTATTATCAATTGTGAACATTACACCTCAGCCATGGCCTATATTTTCGAAACGGTGTACCAAAACTACAATTTAAGAAGAATGGTTTATATATTGTTGAAAAAAAGCATGAATTTGAAGGCTTTATTTAGCATAGGTAGCATGATCTGATTTAGTTTAAATGGGCACCGTTTTGTTCGATAACTGGTTGTCATTTTGAAGGTTATTTCATTATGCCTTGTTCAGAAAAATTTCATCCCCATTGTCAAAAAACTGGGATAGCCGGTTTTTACAATTCTTCTCCTATTGGCCAAAGCTGGCCGCTTTTGGTCTATTGCTTTCTTCAGACGGTCTAACTGTTGACAGTCAGGTCCTAATAAAGAGTTTGGCCGGCAAAACCTTTCTGAACGTCAATCCTGATTTGTCCACAGTTTGAGCTATTTGATCAGGATCGTTTTTCTTTGACGTTGTCGTACGTAACCCATTTTTCATCTCCAGTCACCTTCAGCTTCAAATAAAAGGTCGATTTCGTTGCGATTCGCAGATGGAAATTCGGTTAATGAGGGTTTTTTTTTTGCATTAATTCTTCGATCTTTTTTTTTGTATCTAGCCTTATTAAAGTGGTTCCGAATGGATTTTTGTGCAATCTTTAGCTTTTGAGTATTCGTAGCAGTGTTTATATGACGGTCGGTCTCGAAAATGTTTATGATTTTATTGACAATTAGCTTTCAAGAGCGTGTTGCATCTTTGACATCAAGATCACCGGAACGGAATCAACGTAACCTAAATTGCGTGTGATTGACTGTTATGGTATCAGGACCATGAATACTATTTACATTTTCAGCCGCCTTATCGAAGAAAAACCGTAAAGCGTGGTATATTTTCTTTTCTCCGGTGTCCAGCATTGACACGCACTCAGACAAAACTGAGTTTTTTCACAAAACCATCCAAATCAAAAAAACTTTTTTAGTACAAAATCTTATCTTTCGAACGCCATCTAGTGTAACCAGATTGCACTTATACTACGCAAGATGTAGATTTCTCAAGCCATCTATTGGAAAAATTATTTTACAATTTTTACTACATCTGCTATGCATATTTAGGAAGTTGCATAAACCACTTTAACTCGTTCATTGAAGCTGTATGTTTTGATTTCGTTATGTGATTTCTTAATTTATAAAGGATATTAAAGGAGGCGGTCAATTAGTCCGGCTTTCGGACCCATTCCAACAATATTATTTTAGGCTATATAGGTCAACTTTACCCAATTTCACACCATCACCAAAAATTTTTGAGATTTTTTGAACTTATGCTTATACACAAAAAAAGTCTAAAGGATTTTATCTGTTACTCCTATTATTAAAAAACGGCCACGTTGCTTGCTAAAAACATCTTTTGTCCTGTTTTGCGAATTTATTTTTAAATGAGCTAAGTTTTAAGGTGGAGTGGAAAGTGTATCTGTTTAGCCTTAAATTGACTTAATATTATCATGAATAGGACTAATGATTAATTATTGTAATACATTTTTAATCAATTTTATTAGGGGAAAACATTGTTGTCATAAATTTTTAATCAATTTTATTAGGGGAAAACATTGTTATTGAACTCTTTTATTTGTTACCATGTTCATATTATGACCAATGTTGAATATATATAAATGAGACACATTTTTGCCATTGCAATTTTTAGGCTATTTTTTCTCGAAATAATTAATAAAAATAATAATAAATGCCGAGTTAATTCTACTTTCTTATGCTATTAGCAACATGTTGCCAATACCTTTTTTAAAAAATATAAATAAAATCAAAATTTTCAATTGCCATATCGCATGCCGAATTAAGTCTTTGTTTTGCAGTCACTTCCTTTGTCAACTTAAGCAATATATTTGAATTCTACTAGAGTTTCACTAGCTCGACAACTATCAAGCAAGGCAATAAAACTTTTTTGAGAACACATTAAACAATGATTGCCATATTTTTCAACGTCAACAACAGCAACCAAACATGTGGCAGCAATAATTCTGCATTGCAAAAAAAAAACATGTTGGAATTTCATTGACCACAAAATGTATGAACAACAAACTAAAAATGTGCTGAAATGTCGGCAAGTAAATGTTTCTATTTTGCGAAGCTACTAAATGAAAACAGAAACATAATAAAAAAAAAAACTGTCAGCAGTGCATGCAGCAGCAACATTGTTGCTAAAGTTAATTTTAACCCTAGGATGGACAACACTCTGAATAGCCGTAACATAAACTATTGGGCCTAAGTAGGCTCATGTAAAGAAACGGGAGACATGGCCTGTTATATCATATCTTTGCATAGACAGGTATGATGATAATTTGAGGAGTGTCTGTTCAAAAGGTCCTATTTAACATTTTTAAAAAAGCTGTTTTTACTTTGGTTTAGCACTTCAAATATTGAGTCCCATCATTTGCACAAATAAAAATTTAAGAAAATCCTAAAAGGGCCTGTTAGAATATAATTTGATGCATACTGAAAAATTGCTTTTGAAGAGATTTATTTTTAAACAAAAGGAACTAATATCCATACAAGCTTTTAGTTTCTGTAAAATATTTAATTAAACGTCCTATTAATTTTTTTTTTATAGACTCAATTACAAGTTCTATTTACGCTAAGAAACTGATTATTGAATGAAGTAAAGTCCTCAATAAATCCTTATCACTACAATGCGAAACCAACGAAGAATGTGAACGTATTGAGCTCATTATAGGCTAGTTACGAATTAAGTTAATTAATTATTTCTATGAAAACTTATGAATATTTTATTGCTGTGTTCAATCAAAACCTCCTATTTCTTCAGTGACTACGCAAAAGGGCCTTTTTTTAATTTGAAATCTCTATTACTTAAAACTATTTAAATTTTTTTATCCATGCTTACATGATAAACTAGCTGTGGGTATCAAAATTGTAAGCACTACAAAAACTAGACTTATTTTCAGTTGTCTTCAACTTCATACAAGGCCTTTTGAACAGACACTCCTCTTTTGTAGTTTTTTCATAATTTTCCTCACACTATAAGCAAAAAAAAAGTTCAAGACCTTTACAAAACTTACTAAAAAACACATAACAAACAATAATAATAGAGACAAAAACAAATATCACTCAATATTCGTTGTAGACAAAGCCTGCATTGAACGTGCAAAAATACGTTGGAACACGATCTCTTGCATGCGCGAAAACTGTGGGAGGTCTCTGGGGGTGGTCTGGGCTTACTTAGACCCAGTAGGTAATTTTCGAAGTTGAGATAACAAAAGGAAAAATTTCTTCTACGAACTGAATCCGATCGAAACAATTTTTGCTTTTTGTGCTCATGAAGCATCAATCGCAAGAAGTCATGAAATTTTAGCAGGGACCGAAAATAACGATTATTTTTGAAATTTTAGATCAGAAGATCATGTATAAAAAGTAGTTGTATAATTCTTTTAAATATAGCAATGTGACGCTAGGGATTACATTTTTAACATAATTTTTTCATGATTTTTAAAATAAAAATCACCTCAAACCAATTATTTTTTGAACGATATTTTTTCGATCAGAAATAAAAGTTATTTTTTGGTCGTTATTTTTTTCAATCAGAAATAAAAGTTATTTCGTGGTTGTTATATTTTTCAATCAGAAATAAAAGTTATTTCGTGGTTGTTATTTTTCAATCAGAAATAAAAGTTATTTCGTGGTCGTTATTTTTTTTAATTAAAAAAGTTATTTCGTGGTCGTTATTTTTTTAGATCAGAAATAACAGTTATTTCGTGGTCGATATTTTTTCAATCAGAAATAAAAGTTATCTCGTGGTCGTTATTTTTTCGATCAGAAATAAAATTTATTTTTTTTTACGAAAAAAGCAATTGAATCTGAATGTCTTATAAGGAAACAAACGAACCTCAAACAAGAAAATAGTTAAACTGTTATCAAAAAAAACCAAGCACCGTAACTATTTTTTGTGTAAGGGAAAACATGAGAAAACCCCCACGATATATGATTTTTTTTTCTTTTAAAACTTATTACATCTGGAATACTGTTGCATATTCATAATTGTTTTGTTGAAAAATCTCTTTTAGTTTTTTGTATACAAACTATAAAATACGTTGTTACAGATTTTTTCCTTTAAAAAAGTACAAGTTTTTATAAGTTTTTTTATAGTATTGAACTAGAATAAAATTTTAACTGATTAAGATTAGTGCTCAGCACTCTCACCTTATAAAATTTTAGCATATTTTCTCTAATGGAAATTATTTCAGTAAAAAATAATTTTTTCTTCTGTTCGAAAAAAATTGATGAAAAATAACTTTTATTTCTGATCGAAAAAAATAACGGCAAAAAAAAACTTATTTCTGATCGAAAAAAATAACGACCACGAAATAACTTATTTCTGATTTAAAAAAATAAAGACCACGAAAAAACTTTTATTTCTGATAGAAAAAAATAACGACCACTAAGTAACTTTCATTTCTGCTTGAAAAATATATTGACCAAGAAATAACTTTTATTTTTGATTGAAAAAAATTACGATCAAGAAATAACTCTTATTGCTGATCGCAAAAAATAATGACCAAAAAATAACTGTTATGAAATAGTTGATTGATAGCGATAATCGTTATTGGCGGTCCCTGAGTTTTAGATCGATGCGCAAAAATATTATATATATACATATTTAAACGCAAAAGTTGAGTCCTAGGGTTAAAGAAACTCCTTGATTGTCTTCAGAGCATTGGAGTATGAGGATCATTTCTGATAACTATGTGCAAAAAACATGCAAACGATGTTATATGGACGTTATATTGACGTTATAAGTAAGAGTGTGGCATCTAGCATTAAAAACTAAATTAATTTTTTTGTGTAATTCTAAAAAGTATTCTAGCATCTTTAAGATTACGAAATAAAAATAGCTAAATATCAGCCACTACTCTAAATAATTTAACTTGAAATGAGGTACCGGCATACGCATATTTAAGGTAGCATTCCAGCAAATATTACAACATAAACATAAACAGTTCCAAAAATGCCGTATCTACACTCAGATTTCGCATTTTTCCTTTGTTTTTCGATTTTTTTTTTATTTAAGCACTATGTTAGTTTACGTGTAATTTAGCTGACAACATTCATTTATTTGTTAACGTGAAATTTCTGACATAAACAGGTTGTCCCGCGATAGAGTGCAACTATTTAAAGAGGTGAAATGTGATGTCGAGCTGAGCAAAAAAATTATATCGGAGGGTTGGGTCTATTTTCACGCCCTTAGGAATTACGTGGTTAATTAGTTTATGGCTTTGATGCACATTGTCTTAATTTTCTGCTTTTAACTCACGTTGCGAGTTCTCTTCGCAACGCTTCCCAGCAAAACATTTTTATCTCCACTCTGACCCACCTCTGACCACCTCTGACCCGTAGGATTAACCAAATTTGCACAAGTATATTCCGGTGAAATACCTTAATTTTATTCCCCAACTACTTTGCTTTCTAGGGTGGTTACATTTTAAGGGCCGATGTTGAAAGTGAACCACACCTAAACTTCAAGTTTTTTCTGCATTTTATTTGACATTTCTCAATTTTAGACTGACTCAATTTGAACCATGGAAAGATACACAATCGAGCAACGAGTAAAAGTTATTCAGGCTTATTAGGAAAATGGACTTTTAAATCAATTTAATTGTCCAAATGTGCGTACAATCGGAAAAATCGTGCAAAAATTTGAGCAAACCAGGTCTGTAGGAGATGTGAAAACACTAGTGCATGCTCGTACCGCTTGTACTGCAGAAAATATTGCTGCTGTTCGCGATAGTGTGGCTGAAGAGCCGTTCACCTCAACTCGTCGTCGTGCCCAACAATTGCACCTCTCACACTCGTCGTTGATGAACATTATGCATAAAGACTTGCATTTACACGCTTACAAGGTACAATTGATTCAAGAACTAAAGCCTCTTGACCATTTCAAGCGTCGTCAATGGTCAGAATGGTGGCAAGAAATGGCAACAATGGATGATCAATTTTCGAAGAAAACCATCTTCAGTGATGAGGCATATTTTCACCTCAGTGGATTCGTCAATAAGCAGAATTGCCATATTTGGGCGAATGATAATCCAAGAGTGATTGTCAAAAAACCAATGCACCCATAAAGAGTGACTGTTTGGTGCGGTTTATTGGCTGGCGGCATCATCGGTCCGTATTTTTTCCAAAATGAGGCCGGTCAGGCATTTACTGTGAATGGTGTTCGCTATCGTGAGATGATAACGAACTTTTTATGACCCGAATTGGAAGATATGAATGTGGACGATATGTGGTTTCAACAGGACGGTGCTACTTGCCACACAGCTAACGAAACAATGTGCCGCCAAGATCATGTGATTTGACACCGTTGGACTTCTTTCTTTGGGGTTATTTGAAAGAAAAGGTGTGCGTCGATAAACCAGCAAAAATTGAAGAGCTAAAGGATGAGATAATTCGGCACATTAACGGCATAGAACTTCAATTATGCCTCAGCGTCATCGAAAATTTGGACCATCGGATGGAGGTGTGCCGCTGAGGTAGCGGCGGCCATTTGGCCGATATTTTGTTCCATACATAATTGAACCATACCAATATTATCATAACAAAAAGAAATGACGATAATTTTTTAAATAATTTGTTTTATTCAAAATCAACATCGGCCCTTAAAATTTAACCACTCTTTAGCATATTTTTCGAGTGGAAAAATTGAATATTTTCATATTTAACTGTTATCATTTTAATACGTTACTTACATGTTTCACTTCCCAGTGAACAAAAATGTCATCTTTTGATTTCGACCTTTTCGGGTTGAATTTATTTTTATGGCATTCAAAAATGAACTCTTTTCTAATCAATAATTTAAGTTTTTTTTTTTGGGTTCGGAAATGAGTTAGCAAAAGATCTAAAGAGGCTTGTTATACATAGATGTTTTTTTTTTTGTCTAAATTTAGCTCTAAAAAATTGAACGCTGATTGCTGTTAAAAAATTAAGTAGAAGGTGCGCCATTTTTATGTCGGTATTTGAATTACTTTGACATTTATCAGCTGATTGGCTTGAGTAAACAGTTTTGTGAAAAGTCAGTCCAGTACAATTTTAACCATGAATCGCTTCACACGGAAGCAATTCGCCCACAATGGTTAACTCAACGTAGATATCGTCGAAAATATCGTGATCAACAACCACCGTCTGACAACACTATTCATCGTTTGGTGTCGAATTTGGCTGAGCGCGGGTCAGTGGAATATCGTCCATATGAAGGCAAAACAGTCGATAGGAATCGATATCCGTGGATGTTGGCTCATTATGTCTGCTCACAAATGTTTGAAAAAGGTCTGGACAGCTACTGGTTTCAACCAGACGTTTCTCCATGTCACATTGCAAAATGAACAATTCAGTTTCTGCAACGGAAACTTCCTGGACGTGTGATATTAAAAATGGCGACCAGATTTGATTAATCCGGACTTCTTTTTGTGGGGTTATTTGAAAATAAAAGTCTACGCTAGCAAGCCTCAGACCATCGACCAGCTCAAGGCAAATATTCGTGGGCAAACATTCGAGCCGAAATCATTACTAATCCGACCGAGATGCTTGAAAAAGTGATACAAAACGCTGCAAAAAAATGGGAAAATTTCGCTTCGGCCAGTAGAGGCGGCCACTTGATAAAAAACTGGTCCAAATAAATTAAGAGGACCAAATGAAATAAAAATACCTCGTATATGGAAATTGGTTGTTTTTTATTAAGTTACTGAATATTCACATAGTGACATTAATGATGGCGCACTCTGTGTATAAAAAATTATGTAATATAGGGGTTGCAAATTGAACTCGCGTCCTCTCTGTTACAAGTCGATCGCAACAGCCGGTACTACTCGGCAATAGCAATTGTTAATTTAATCAGCAGTTTCACAATCAAAACTCAAATTTTTAGCCATACTTAAGTTTAAGTTAAGTTTAAAACTTTGGCGGCTTAAGTTCTACTTAAGTCTTCGAATCAACTTAAATGTGGTGGAAAAGTTGATTCCAGAATTTAAGTTGAACTTACTAAGTCAAATTTTAAGATATTCATTATTTTACTGATATTAATATGCACAAAAATTTAATGGTATTTTGTTTATTTTACAATGTCTCATTATAATGCACAAAGCACGGAAAACTCAGCAGGAAAGTTCAACAACAAAAATTTATTTAAGAAAAAACTTTAAACCATCGCAAAACTCATACTTTCCACCGAAGCTTTACTTGTGGTTCAGTGGGTTTGTGTTAAAGCTGCTGTCAAATGTGCTTCATAAGTTTTCTGCGCTTAACAATTTGAATTTGATTTTATAATCTTTTTGTCGGTAATTTGTACATCCTGTTTTGTGGCTTTATTTATACTACATTTTTATTCATATATTTGTTGTTTTCTAAGCTGTTTGTAGCACCGACACCGCAAACAAAACAAACAGCATTCTGTTGTTGCTGTTGCTCGCTTTCATGTTGCCCATGATCATCACTCTCTACATCATTATGATGTTCAAGAACAACAACGAATTCATTTCATTCATACATTTGCCGCAATTCAAACGGCCTTTAATTTTAGCATTTGCTTGGAAAAGCCATGAAAAATCTTCGATACAACGCTGATCATCATCTTCATCATCGTGATCATCACAATCACCTGTTTTGCTTTGTTTTTCCCTAGTTGTTGGCCTCCACACATTTATTTTCATAATTTCCGCGCTTACAAAGAGCTACTCGCTCGCTCGCACACAAACATTATATTTGAATTTTATGACAGTGGAGCAAATTAAAAAAAGAAGACCAAAATAAAACATTTTATGTGAAAAATTTACGCACTATGAAGCACATTTTTGTGGCCGTTTGCTGTGATTACCACAAATTTTTGAAAATAAAAATCATGAGGTGTGATTTGGCATTATTTGTGAGCCTCAGCTAGTTCATTAAGTTTTATTTAGTTAGTGTTTTAGCCTATTTCTTAAATATTCAACATCATCAACATATTCGAGATCAATTTGCACCGATAAGCAGCAGCAGCTTATAATAAAAGCAGCCATAAATTATGCAAGGTTTTTTCACTTTTTAGTTTTGAACGTTGTTTTGGGGTAAAATTTTTTGGTAAAAAAGATTCATGCACTGTTAGTTTTTTTGGAAATTCACAGCAACACCTTCCTAATTATCATTATATCTATGTTCTTTTCATTCTCTTCCATTCTGATGACTAAATAGAAAATTATATGTTGCCTAATTTCTCATTATTGCGAGGGAGGTTTTGACAAATTACTGACCTTTTAGTTCGCGGCTATAGACGGCTGTTTATCAAATAAACTAGACAAAAGCACACATACATAACTTAAAAAGCAGAAATTAATTAAATTCACGAGCAGCCAGGCGTTACGTAGCTTAGTTTAGGCTTAGACCACACTCTGTCTTTCCCGTGACCAGTCGGTCTCTTGGCCAACAACAGCAGGCTGGAGATTCTAAATGAATGCCTTTTGTTATGAAATTTCTGCAAGTTAAGTAAGAAATTATGCAAATTTGTCTTAAAACATTTTCTTGATTTCAAATTAATATAAATTCAGGTATGAAAGAAAAATTTTCGTTGCTAATAGTCATTGTTCTGTCGCACCCCCTTGTTTTTCGCTCTGACTGACCTGCGCCCCTGGCAACACATTTACCATAGCCTTAAGCCGTTCAGCTGAACTTGATCTTTAAAATTGGTTTTATTCAATGATCGCATACAAATGCGTTACTTATTTCTTTTTTTTTTGTTTTTTTTTTGGTCTCGCATTTGTGCTTTGGCTCGTTTGTTAAGCTCTGAATTTTAAACTGGTTATTGGCCATAAATACCACATAGTGTGATGTCGTAAGGAGCTATTGAGCTATTTTGAAAATTTTATAAAAATATAATTTTTTGTTTTTGTAGCTTTTGCAGTTACTGTTAGGAGCGTCTTTCGGAGTATTCAAAAGTCATGGCATAATAAGCTTAAAATAAATCGATTATGTATATTCAAAATTTTTTTTTTGACCACAGAGTGAAAATGTAGAGTTAAATTTTGGTAGCACGTTTCGCCAGATCTAAAAGTAACTAATTGAAGCCACCTACAGAGTTGTTTAGGTTGGGATTGTTGGAAATCATGTTTTTTTGGAGCTTGTAATACGAGAAGAATAGCTTTTGATTACAACAAAGCCAAATTTGAAACCTGATACATGTCGGTTAAAGTTAAATCAATCATTTTAACTGCGATATTCTCATACGTTTACTTCTATTCGTTTATATCACAATATTTTTTAAGCCAAAAAACGTTGTTTTACTTTTATAATTCAAAATTTCTTTGAGCCAGCCCTATTGTTGAATTTTACATCATAGATGACAAATGGTTTAAAGATGTAGTAGGGAAAAATATGAAAGAAACTTTGTGATGAATATGAACTTAAAAGATGCTAAAGATTTTAATAAAACACCAACGGCTGGTGGCATTCTATTCAAAGTAGTCAAATCAAGCATATAAACAAAAATCAATGTGTTGACCACAAATTATTAAAAATGCTAAAAGTACTAAATAGTGTATATTTTTTTATGTGTAATGAAAACCATCTTAGCGTTTTAAATTTCTTCTAAAATATTATCATATTTACATAACATACTTTTTGCGTCCAAAATCTCTTAGAGAATGGGCAGTTTCGACGACTTATAGAAAATATGCCGTTATGAGACCATTTAAATTAACCAAACAAGGATAAGTACTGTGCAGAAAATTTTAAGTATATCAGCTGATGAAAATATCAATATGTTTGAGTGGTCATTTCAAAGTCCATTAAAATTAATACCTTATGAACAGACGTGGTTATGCTTAATAATGCATATTTTCCCTATGCTTGGAAAGTGGCGAAAGTAATTGTTTTACCCAAAAAAGATGAAGATACATCTGATTCACAAAATCTTCGTGCAATCTTTTACCCAACATTAGTTAAGTTTTTGAAGTTTTTGCAAATAACACTTTAATAAAATTCTGCGAAAGGAAAAACTTATTCAATAAAAAACAATTCGAATTTAAATACAAGCATTCAACAATAAATGCATATGCTTGTGTCCAATATTTATTGGAATTTAAATAAAAAGTTATGTAGTGCTGCTTACCTCATAGATTTTGAAAATTTTTTTGATATAATTTGGATTCCTGTAAAATCGATAATATCATTGGCTTTGCGGACAATATTATTATTTTCTACGCTGATAATAAAATTAAAAATATTAATCAGAAATAACAAAATTATAATAATATTTTAGAAAAACATGCTATCGACTGGAATATGAAATTTAATGTTAACAACAACTATCTTTCGTCCTCCATTTTCGTCGTGGAAAAATTTCGGTATAAAATCTAATAATAATGCTGTCATATAACGTTTGGTTGTCAAATATGGTTCAATGTTTTTTCATTGTACATGGAAAAATTACGAGTTTTCGAGAAAAAAAAACCAGAGAGCATGCATGGCCATGTATATATCTGCTACTAGTAATTTTCAAAAATATATTTCGAATAAAAACTGTACATCGAAGCAAAAATCAGTAGAATAACATTATTATAAACCTTATAAGAAATGAAATAGTTAAAAGCATTGAATATATATGCTTTTCAACACAGAATATGTATGCAAAAGACAAGATAATGGTTATGTACCACCTGAGGCCTGTTTATATCTCGATAGCGATGGATTTATGCAAAACAAAATCGGCATTCCTATTTTCTATCACATATATAGACACGTCAACAATAAAGCGATTAACTGCAATCAAATTTCAGTTGATTCAATCTAAGATTTGAAACAAGCATTATCTATGGCGTTAAAAATATTAATCCAAACTTAAATAATATGAAATATTGGTGGCTTAATTAATAACTAGCATTAAGTTTTTGTGTTTTCTTTGTATTTATCCACTAACTAAGGAATATAAGGTTTTCAGAAACATTTTTATTTACAAAATACAAATATATTCATATACATTGTAGAAATAACAAATATTAATATAAATTTTTAAAAATTAAACATATTTACTATACGGTTCACAATACGGTACGATTTCAAAAATCGGAGAGGATCAGGTTGAGAATTTAATTTTTTTTGTCGAAAAGCAATGAAATCACTCATACTTGAATACTCGATTATGGGTTTGTGTATAAAATGAGTGTCTTTATCTTTCAATTTTTGGTTTATTTGAAGTTATTTTATATATATTTATAATTGTTTTAACAAACTTTTTTTTTTTTATAAAAAACATGGTCATGACTAGGGCTAGGCATCTCATGCAAATGTATATTTTAACTGGACATCTTTAAATGGAAATGGTTAAATTATTTTTACGAATCATAAAATTTCCTTTAAAATGGCATTTAATGGTTAATGCATATTTTTGCAAATTTTGCAATAAATGCATTACTTTACATATTTTACAAAAAATACTTGTTATTGCATATTTATTGCGCATATTTTTGTATATTTTATAATAAATGCATGTGGTTTTTGCATATTTTGCTTTTTTCTATTTACTACTATTCAAATGTAGTGCGATATCTTTTGGAATGTCATTTCATATATTTGTTGTTTTTTTTTATAAATGAATATAAATGAATATAAATGAATATTTGCATAAATGAAATGAATATGCAAATATAATATCATTTGCACTTACCATCTCCGAGTTGACTAAAATTTTTTCTTGGATTGGTTTATTGATTAAAAATCAAATCGGAAGTTATTAATTTTTAGAAACATTTTTCGCGCCCAAAATAGGGTCTTTTAACGTAAGTAGGGAATCATTGGAAACGTTACTTAGACAATTTAAACCCTTTTATGCTAGAATCAAAATGGGCAGCGCTACAAATTTTTTAAGTTCAGATATATGTTAGTCTTTATAAAAACATGAACTGACAAAAATTTGAAATTCCTTGGTGAATGGGATCGTTAGTTGCAGGATGTGGCTTCTTAGACACATTGGTAATTTTTCCAAATTTTTCTCAGGATTTGTTTTCTTGTATATATAATTTTTTTTTACATTTATTTGTTTATATTGTGCACTTAGTCTTAGAATAAAAGAACTATTTTAATTTTTTAAGCAATTTTTGTATAAACACTTTTTATGCGAAACGGTCCTGATCTTGATTTCAACCATTTTATTCTTCGGAGAACGGCTACTGAATGGACACGTGCAAAGCTTTTAATAGAATTAACAGCGGTAAGCTTGCACAACACTCAATACATCACCACTGGGCAAAAACATGAAAATAACGGGACTTAGTAGCCAATAAGTACAATGTTAAGTACAAGGCAACATCGGGCATGAAAGGGTTAAGGGAAAATATAAAACTTATGTAAAAATTTCAGTAAGCTTACCCATTCTTAATTTTAAAGCTTAATAGCGTGCCAGGAACAGGTGCTATAATATCTTTTTTTTTCATTATTTTCATTTTTTTACGTTCTATTATTACCTTTCCAACTATATAAAATGAAGTTGTGTGTGTTCTTGAAGAGTTCAGAAGTTATGGCATAAGACCTGAATTTTTAGTGAATTTTCTATGTTACGTTGTCGCAAAATATACCCTATTTTGGCATTCGCATGGCTGTGGGTCTGCGAAAAAAATTGCTAAAATCTCAAACTCCGGATTTGGTTTTCTAAACAATAAACCTATCTAAGAGCAAAATTTCGGAGATGGTCTGTAACTGATGTTACACTTCAATGTGAAATAGGCGATATTTTTTGTATGGAATTGTTTCCTTTTTTTGTTATATTATATGCAATATTTATTTTAGTACCGATAATAATATGATAGGAAAATATTTTTAATTGCCAATTTTACTTGTTTTTAGCGCACATTAAAAAGCTTTAAGTGTATGTTTTACACGCATATTTTTGATATTTTAGTGCATGAGATTCCTAGCCTTAGTTGTAACTAAAGCGAAACTGTCAACTAGACGACTAGTGAAATAAGTAAGACATCAATATGCATAAACTTCAATTAGATAAAACTGAATTCTATGGATTCTGATATCAACTTTTTCTTCAAAAATATTTCAAACCAAGAGGAAACTCTTCATATTACAGAAATTTCCATCAAAACCCGAATAAATTACAGTTTTGACGACTTGGAGATTTTATGTTTAATAAATGTAATAGAGTATTTTTTTCTTTCAAAGACATTTTTTATGCAACGATGATTTTGATTGATAAAAAAAAGTAGTGGGAGCAAAATAGTTTGGTAGTTTTAATCGCAGAACTTTTTTGAAGATTTTTTGGAGGTCTTTTTGGCCAGTGCTTTCAGAACTGCAATCAAACAAATGATTATTCCAAACGTTTCATTGCTTATTTGGCGACTTCCTCGTGGCATTTTTATGTGGATTCACAGAACTTTGACTTGGGTGTAAAATTTAATACAATTTATTCAAAGTTTTGCACATAGAAAATGTGAAAGTGTAATTGTCATTTCTCTCAGAACCATTAACTTGTTTCTTGGGTATATAAATATCGAATAATATTATTTGCTTAAATATCAGGCAAAAAGTAAACAAATAAAGCTCTTGAGGTCACCGAGAAAAAAATGTGCTAAATGCATCACATTCCAGCGAATAAGCGAAAGTTTATCTTATTCTTTTATTACACAAAAAAAGAAAAAAAAAACAAACTTAGAAACTATGCCGATTTCTAATTATGTAGCGGCAATTTTTGCTGAGTTGTAAACTTAATCAAATGACAAATGTCTGCATCTGTTACTCTAACTACTGCTACTTGATGTTGCTTCCACTCCACCACGTTTTTCATCGCTTGTCTGATGTTTTTGCTAATTATGGCTTAACACCTTTTTTGCAACTTAGACATGTTAGAAGCGGCTGCAGACTTAATAAACACACAATTTTTTAATTTTTTTTTTCTTGTAATGCAATATCAACGCATTTATTTGCTTGTAAGCTTGTTTTGTGTCAAACAGTTTTATGGTATTCTTCTTAAATAGACATTGTTGCTGGTCTAACTAACAGTTGTAGTTGCAGTAGCATGGAGTAAGCAGCAACTCCTCCCTTTTTCTGCACCTAGTGCTGCCACTTAATCAGAAAACAAGTTTTCTAATGTCAGCTTTATGCAGCAGCTGCAGCAAACCATGCGCACAATCATTGTATGCTGTATCATTTTGATTTCATTGCACATTAACTGTAATTCATAAGCTTTGCTTGGTGTCTGAGTCAAGTTAAAGAAGAAGTTTTCACAGCTGATTGGCCTTAAGTTTTAATTGGCAGATTTTTATGACATAAGCTGGCTTGTCAACATGTGCTACATGCAGCACATTGCATGATTTTTTCATTAGTTCTTGTACTTTGTATTGAGTTAATGTTAATATTGTCATTTAATTTCTAAGAAAGATGTGAAGAATATGTAATAAAACACCCACCTCAAGCTTTGATGGGTTCGCTAAAAAATATTTCTCAAAAGCAAGTCTTCCTTGTTTTTCAACTGTCTTGTTTTATCGTATTTTTGTTTTTGTTGCTTTTTTAAATTGTATCGGTGTTCATAAAACTTTTGAACAAGAAGAAGAAGAAGAAGAAGAAGAATGTAGCTCAGTGTGACCAGATCTTATCGCATCCCACGACAGGTTTTTGTTTTGTCATTTGTCACTCACAGCTTGTGAATTCAAAACACACAGATACACACGATGCCCCCCATGATACACATACAAATGCAGCAGCAAACAGCATAGCAACGTTGCATCCGCGCAATGGACACAATTTTAGTTGTAAGCGAATTTGTTGCTTGGCCAAAAAGCCAGCAAAAATAGCAGACTTGAGTTTACTTTAAATAATGCACTTGAAAAAAAATTAATTTTAAAAAAGTCTAATAAGGTAGTTTATATAAAATAAAAGCAATATAGTTTGATTTGACTAAGGTTTCGTAAGGTTATATTTTCAGTAAAACTTTCTTAAACATGTGTTTTTATAGAAGAGACTTCACAAATATTTAAATAATTTTCACATAACTGACAGCAATTTCATATAATTAATCATAATTATATTACTTTTTCAAAGATTTAGTCTATTCTTGGGAATTTAGTTAGTGTTGACAAGCATTTAACTAAGTAATTTTTTAGCAATTTTCTACTCACTTTTGCTGCTCCCAAGTCTTAATAAGTAACTTTTCTATCAATTGAAGTAAGCTTTTGCTCAAAACTTCTAATAGTTGAATAACATCAGCGCATGAAATTGAGTGATTCACATTATAACAATTTATTTTGACTATTTTGTCTTATTTAAATGTAATTTAAAAGAAAAACTGAAAAAATTGCAGCTTTGACAAACATTTTGATAAATACTACCAAATATTACAGTGAAGTACTTTTTTTCGCAAGTGTAACACATTTTTTTGACCGACTGGCTGTTGTTGAACGCAGTTAAAACTGGTTTACGTTGCCTTACGATTTGTGTCTGAAAAATACACTAACAAGAACAATAAGAACAGCAACAAACTTGGACTTAAAATACAATTAATTCGTTTTTTAATAAAAAAAAAAAAGACAAGGAAAAAATTCCATTTCATTTAAATGTCAGAAATATGCAAATGCGGTTTAAGTTATTCTTTTAATCTTAATCAGATGTTTATTTATCTCTTTATATATATATATATTTATATTTACACAACTCTAAAACATATCTGTATATTATAACGTGGCTGTGGCAAAAACGAGAAATGCAGCAACAAGTTGCTATTAATTTTGTTGTAATTGTTGAGAATGCCAACATAGTTGATTTCGAGTTCGTATGCAAAGCTTTAGAAAAAGATTATCTGTGAAAGGAAATCGAAAATTACCACTGCGAGAAAGATGCAGATCTGCCTGCAGATAGTTATAAAAAGAAAAAATGAGAAAAAACAACTAAAAAATTGTAACTAGAACAATTCTGCTTGTATCTAATACATGCACCATACCATAGCTTAGATCGTAGATCGAAGATAGTCAACTATATGGTTACATACACATATATATTTAAGTCTAAACTATAAATGCATGTTCATATGTTTACATGTAGCAGCTTCTTTCTACATGAGAGTGCATAATAATACGATTTGTACGAGCTTGTAAGCGGTTGCTTGTGCTGTGATGATGAGAATAAGCGTGCGATATAATCTAGTGAAGGCAGGAAGAGTAAAATTTTTATGCAAACAGGATGCAGCTGTTTTGTTAACTAAAAGAGAATGTCAACGTTTTGTAGAATTTTCTTAGCAATTTTCAAATGCTAGAACTTGGTCTTGAAAAGCAATGTATGGTGCCTTAATAGTAGCTTTGTAAAAGAAAAATTCACAGGCAAAGTGATTGAAATTATTTTTAAGGGGCATTATTAATTTTTACGAAATATTTTCACTAAATGTGTTTTATTGTCACTTAGTTTTCTAGAGCAATTGTGCTGTTAGAGCACAGTTAGTAGTTTATATTGCATTTTTAGAAATTTTTTATAGGCAAGGTCCAATTTTTATTGTACCACATATTTGGAAAATGAGTTAAAAAAGAAATATTAACAAATACAATCTTAAAATACTTTTTATTTTGTAAACAACTAACCTTTGTTATCGGTTTATTTGAATTTAACTGAAATTCATAAAAATTATGAACGAAATAATTATAAGACAATAAAAAGTTTTGGCGTTCCTTTTACAAAAATTGATCGTATAACATTTAAAAATTGCTCAGAATGTGCTTCATAAGGCACTTCATAAATATAAGAGTAAATAAAAATTTATGAAATCCACGTTTCAAAAACAACGAAACGATGAGAAAATTGTTGAATAAGTTGTTCAAAGTTAAACTTTCACAAAAAAACTATTTTATGGTTGAATTCTTCATTATAAAAAAAAAAAAATAAAAACATGAGCAGTTAATCGAAATTTTTTATGCATTACAAAGTGCTTTGAGTGCAGCACATTTCACCTAAGAAACCTTACAAGATGTGATCATAAAAGCTCAGCTTGATGAACGCGTAAAACTAACAGCTTGCCTGGCTTTCTTTGGCATATAAGACTGCTTTTATTAGCTTGTCTACCTGTGAAGAAGCGCATCGTTGGACGTCTTCTTTGCCTACCTATTGAAATGACATGCAAATGCGTACGTTAAAAAAAAAATATAGCTCGCGAAATAAGTACCTAAAACGAGAAGAAAGAAAATATGTGAAATAAACAGCCGGCTTTGCAAATGGGTGCCAAGCTGATGCGGCTGCGCACGGCTGACCGACTGGCTCAAGCTGTTGGAACTGGTATATTTTTCAAGTGTGCCCTGAGGCCTAGGCAGCCATGCATATATATAACAAATTTAAATTGTTTTCCATATTGAAACGAAATAAAAAGGCAAACTCAAAAAATCCCATCAAAATCAGTCTATCGCTCTTTACTATACACATGTGTTTAGCACAGAGGTAACAAGTATGCGCACATGCGCATTTAGCATGCTTGTATGTGAGTTCTATGGTAAAATAAAAGAAAAGAGTTAATACTAAACAACGAAGAAAAAAAATTAATTAGCTTTAAGCTTTTGAAATTGCTGTAGAATACCAACTTGTCGATCTTATTAGTTACCTCAATACTTAATTTACTCAAAAGCTGTTAAGTTCTTTAATCAACATTAAACTGTACTCTTAAACTGGCTAATTTCGTGTCAAAGCAACTTCCTGAAACCATCCTAGAGAAAAGCTTTGAGCTTACAAATTTTTATTAATTTTATAGTTAAACTGTTATTAACTTTACTGTTAATAGCTTATAGCAATACCTTATTTCAATTCTGCATTTGTAGGTATATACAATAATTCACAACTAATTTGAATCACTATACAACATTTTGTGTTTGACATTTGGAGATGTAAAAAAAAACCTTAGACTTTTTTCTTTTTTTTTTAATTAAAAACTGCATTTTGGCGTACTTATTTCTTGTACAAAAAGCTTTTAATATATAAACAATGTCTACAAACGCAGATTATTTTGTTAAATTACAATTATAGTATTTTGTCATATCCAAAAAGGTTTTAGGCTTTCGACTTAATATTTTTACAGCGAGCTTTAAGACTATTGTTGTTTTTTATATATATAAAATGCACTATTTGTAAAACGATGCTTTTTAGAGCTGTTTTTACCTAACAGATTGCAATAAAAGCATGGATAATTTTTTTGTATCATTTGCTGTTTTTTGTAGTTTTTTGTAAAAAAAATTTTTTCGTGGGCCCGCTTGCAGCTAAAAGCCAATTCTGTGTCAATAAGCGATAACAGCTTAAGTATGAGTTCAAAATTCTGAAAGATCTTGCTTTAAAGTTTTCAATCGTGATATAAGTTATATGAAATGGTCTTTTGTTTTTGTGCCATAACTTTGGCAAGGGTCATGCTAGAAGCTCCAGATTGTTTGTGATAATGGTGCTATATGCGTAGAACACAGCTACATCAATAACTTACACATGTCTTAAGTAGACTTAAGCGATTATTGCTTATGAACACAAAATTTAGTTTAAGCTCAGTTTGTGAGTGCGACTGCTCCTTAGGGTTATGTTATTAAATATGGTTGAGCTTTAAAATTTTAGTTTTGACATTTTTGTGCTTTTTAAAAGTTCAATAATTTAAAAAGTAAGCTTCAGCTCAGAACTGGAAGATATTTTTACTAAAATAGTGCTTTTGGGCTAAATCAAGGTTTGAAAAGCTTTTTTAGAAAAGCTCTTAATAAATTGCTCCTTTCACTACTAACATTATTTTTATTTTGTACTGTTTTGTTTGTAAAGTGTGATTCGTTTATAACTTTTTCTTTTATTTTTAAATAAAGCACTTTAAATAGAATTATATACCGAAATCTTTGTTATGGCCTATAAGAACAATCTTTTACATTTACTTTTTTAAGATATTATCATTTAAATGTTGGCCACGACTGCGCCGCACAGTGGACCGTCCCATATTTTATGATTTTAAACGATAGGGGATACAAAAACAAGGTGATGGGGGTCTATTTTGACCCCTTAGGGAGTTATGGGCTAGAAAATTGAGTGTTTTCCGGAAAATTTTTTAAGTGAAGCTTTATGCAAAGACGGTTTAGAAAGATACGTTCATTGCCTTTCCACAGATATGGAATACGAATAGAGATTTGTGTCAGAAATGTAAGTATTTGGTGGTCAAAGCAGCAAACCTTGAAAAAATACAGTATTTTTTTAGTTTAAAGTGAATTTAAAAAAAAGTAGTTCGTCAACTTCTATTTTTTATAAAAAATTATTATTCCCTTAAAAATAATGTTTTTTTGTTAACTGTACTGTAAATTTTCACATTACAATAAGCAGTTTCTACTTAATTTTGATTTTCTACACATCATCACACGCAAATTTGTTAATTTCAATGTTGATTTTGGTCTTATGAGCTTATTGATTTTAATTATAAAAACAAAAATGGGTGGACAGTTCTTATTGTAAAAAAAAGTGACGTTTTGAATTAAAAATTATTTTTTTTTTTTATATTTTTGGAAAGATTTTGATTTAATTTTTATTTAAACAGTTTTTCATGAAGCTTCTTCGATTTTATAACTACCTAAAAAGCAATTTATTTCTGGCGTTTTTATATTGAAGCAATATAAAATAAAAACTCAGTTCATAAAATATTATAATTTTAAAACATAAGATAGATTTTTTTAATTTACAAACTGAGATATATAACTACAATATTACTCATTTTCAATTTGGATGTACTATAACAAATCCTCTGTAGAATTTGGATGTACTATAACAAATTGGAGCATATCAGAAGACTTCGATTTATTGAAGGAATTTTCCGAAAAAAATTTATTAAAGTGTAAAGTGCAATAACCTCATTCTGCTCAATGCGTTCCTATTAGAAAGGCAACAACAGAGCAACACTTCCATTTAAGCTAATATCGTATTTACCTGCTATCGTTATTAGTTTAATTACTTTTTCTCTTAGTACATTTTAGTTAAATAATATTTTTATAAAAAATGATTCGTATCAAATAATTATTGTCATAGATTTTTAAATAAACTAACAGTATTTTTGAAGAAAGGACGTGATAGAATGTAAGGAGAAAGAGGGGTTTATATAAGAAAGTGTATGTTTTCATTCAAACTTATTTGCATTACAATAAAATATTGAAGAATGGCGTGGTAGCTGTATTAATGCACAGCAAAATATATAAAACTACACAAACTAAGGGGTTAGAGTCGAAAATCCCTTGAAAGCGAAGGTTGCCAAAAGTTGCCAAACCTAAATATATTCAAAATATTAAATAAATATAATAAACATTAAGTTTATAGTAATTCGAGCGTATCCTCAAACAAAACATATTAATAACAGATAAAATAATTTTAGGTGTTCTAAGAATTTTATAAACATACATTGACGTTTACAAAAAGTTATGTTAAGTTTAGGAGTAATGCTATTAAAAAAAAAAGAAAAAGAAAATCGTGATGTAGGGAAGCGAAAAGGCAAATTTGTCCATTCAAATTCCCATAAATCCATATATATCCCAAATTTCAATAGCACTCAAACTGGAGTTCACTCTAAATAGGCCAAACAGTCCACTGTGCGACGCACAGTGATGCGATTGGTACAAGTTATACGGAAAATATTATTTTAAGCATTTTTTTGGTAGTTTTTGATGTTTAAGTTATAGAAAAGTACAAAAAATGTATTTAAGAAAGTTTGCACAACTGGCGTGGCAGCTGCCATACAACTTAAACACATTTTAAGCTATATCTTGGAAATGAGATAAACAACGTTAACGAAATCAAACAAAAACTTCTACTATGTGATTTTCAAAAAGGGTTAAAAATTCCGGTTCGATTGGACAAGCTGCCATACAACTTAAACACAATTTACGCTATTTTATAAAAGGGAGATACAATACGATAATAAAATGAAGCATAGACGTCTAAAATGTGATTTTCAAAAAGTGTAAGAAATGTCTGCGTGATTGGACAAGTGAGCGTTGCAACTATTACACAACTTAAACACATTTTGCGTTATATCTGAGAAATGAGTGTAATCTAACAAAATTCAACATAAAGTGTTAAAAATTGCGACACAACTAGACAAGTGGGCGAGCCATACAACTTAAATACATTTTGAGCTATATCTTAAACGTTAACAGCAACACTATTAGAATTATCCCGTATTAAAGCTCATTGACCTCAAATTATTTCAATGTCAATTTCTCCCTATCACAACTATAAAAAACAGTCGAAACTTGGTTTTGAAATTAGCATTTTTAGAGCTAAAAGAAGACACAATTGTAACCAAAAAAAAAATACGGTTTAAAGTAGAGGTAGACATTTTTTACCTTACCAAATGTTTTACCAAAAAAATTTTTTTTTTGCAGTTTAAAAATATAGTGTGGCGTATTGAGAATATTTCAATCCCCGCATACAGTCTCATCGATTACAAATTCAATAGCTTTCATACGAAACAGTCAGAGCCTGGTTTATACAGACATCTTTAGGACCATCATATAGATTAGAACAAGGAATTTAGTTAGGAATATTTCAACCTCCGCATACAGTCTCATCGATCACAAATTCAATACTTTTCATACGAAACAGTCAGAGCCTGGTTTATACAGGCATCTTTAGGACCATCATATAAATAAGAACTAGAAATTTAAAAAAGCGCACTTTGGCTTTTCCAGGGCTTAAAAGGGTATAATAGCAATTAAATAACAAAAAATTTTGCAAATATGATATATTCTTTATTTTCTAAAATATTTTACCAAATTTTCCGTTTTTATAGCGACAACATTTTAAGAGACACGTTATTGAATTAATTTTATTTCCAAAGAACATTTGCTATGAAAGTTATGAAGTATGCCGATTTTTAACTTTTTGGGATATTGGAAAATATTTTAAAATTGTAATGAAGTATAGCAAAAAAATTCATGAAGAAAAATTTAAAAAATATAATTTCCGGGCCAAATTTCAAGAATTTTTTTATTTTTTGTAGAAAGCGAAGATAAATAGAAATATTATTCCTGAGATCAGTGGATATTTCCTAAGAGTTCTATATGCTCAGAATAAAATAATTTTATTTCGAATTAATTTAGTCTTGCAGGCCCTTTCCCATCACTGCGCGCCATAGGTGTTCCACTCGGAAGGTCCAATTTTTGGAATCTCCTCGGGCAAGTCATCAGCTCATGTGCGGCAACTTTGTTTATTGACGTATTCATTGATCCAGAAATGTGTCTCGTCACTGAACAAAATTTGGCGCAAAAACAGCGGATCGTCATTGAGCTATTCAGCAGAGCTCTTTGACTGAAATTAAAGCGTAAATTCAAGTCTAGCGACTTTAATTCTTGAACGAGTTTATTTTCGTAAGCCTTTAAACCAAGATTCTGGTGTAAAATTCGGTTGCATACGAGAGGCCAAGATGCTGCGCACGGCGTTGAATCGCACGGTCACGGTCTTCAGCCACGATATCCGCTGTGGTGTAAGTCTTTCCATAATGAACTGTCAAAAACCCTGAATAAAATGAAACACCCTTTAGCTTTTTTAGAGGTTCCAATTTCCGATAACGATTAAATAGCCACAAATTGGTAAAATTCATCTTGAAATAAACGCCAGAACTTACAAATTTATTATTTTCCATTATTTATTGCAAAACATATTGCAAAAAATGCGTTATTTCTCAAAATGCGGCAGCTATTGGCTTAAGCGAACAAACTGGACTTTAGACGCCTTGGAAGACAACATTGTAGGAATCCTTGCCGGAGAAGAATTGGTAGGAGAAGAGGTCGAAAATTAGACCTGCAGCGGCCATATGCTCGAAATTATATTCGAACTCTAATGACATAAAATAATATATGTATCTTATAAAGTCAAATTTCAGTGTGAAATTATATAATCTCAATATTTTATTTGAAAGGCTTTATTTTTGATAGTAATATCTTGTAAAAACATGATATGCCACATAAAAAATATATTGGGATTATTAGCTTCAAAGTTTTAAAAAACTTATTAATTTATGAAAAAATGGAATTGCACAAGCAAACTTTTATGTGTCGATGCAAAAAAATCGATTTTTTCGATCATGTGGCTTATCACGTTATTGCAATAAGCCCTACGTTTCAATTTCAAGTTCTACACCTCTAAAATCACACGCTTTATATTTTCAAGTGAGAACGACTGCTTGATTGTCGTGATACTTTATCTTTAAACTTATTTTTTATAAACAAAAGCTTTTTAGAACTTCAGTTTTTACTAGACTCAAAGCTGCAAGAAATCATTTTGAATTTTAATTGTGAATTATTTTAGTCTTCACTTTTCTAAATTTGAAAAAAAGAAAGCTTAAGCACAAAGTCTTTTTTAATTGAATCTAAAAAGAGCTTAATAAAAGAGCTTTGATAAAGAAGTTTATCAAAGCTTATAAATTGCGCCAAAAATACTGGAACTGAATTTCTTTTTATATTCTACTGTTTGTTTTATTTACAATTTTTTATGCATATGTTTTTTTATTTTAAAGTTGCTGCTGCCTGTCTACGTTTGGCACAACATCGAACTTGTTCCTGATCCTACGCCTCTAGACTGGCTAAACTTGTTTTTTCGCTACTTTATTGCGTCCTTCTTTGGCTGTGTTTCCTTTTATTTTGTTGTTGCCATTTATGTCTGTCACACATTTTTTGCACTGACCAACTCGCTGTTTGTGGTCAATGTTAGTGTCACTAAAACAAAACAAAAAATTCAAGAAAAAAAAAAAAAAAGGAACTCTGAAGAGCGTGTTACGTAGAAGAATATAAGGTAACTACGAATGCGTTTCACCTCAAGAAATAACTGTTATTTAACTCGTTTTATTGACGACTGTTCTTGTAGGCCGAATAAAAATGGTTAAACATGCAAAAGACTGGCACATTTTGTGTTTTAAAAAACTGTATTGAGTACATGCATTGTGTACTTTAAAACATCTTGATGCACGGAGATAATTATTTTGCTTAAATCAAGCAAATGTTTTGCTTAAAAGAAAATCAGCAAAACTTTGCTCAATCACGGTGTGATTTTAAAAAAAAGATTGCTAAATTAAAACCACCCCTCATGTATTTAGGAAAAATCAAAATTATATTTAATTCAAGCAAATATTTCCTAAGTTATTGTAAACTGATAACAAATTTATACTAAACTCAAGCAAATATTTGCTTAGTTATTATAAACTCAAATAGCAAATGTATACTTAACTCAAGCAAATATTTTTTAAGTTTACATTTCAAGAGATAAACTAAAATAGCAAATGTATACTAAGCTCAAGCAAATATTTGCTAAGCTATTTTAAATTCAAACAGCACATTTTTACTAAACTCAAGCAAATATTTGCTAAATTATTATAAGCTCAAATAGCAAAGTTTTACTAAATTCAAGCAAATTTTTTTAAACGTACGAGCAAAGGTTTTCTTTAAATGAAGAAAATTAGGCGATGACTTACACTCATGCAGCCGAGGTTCAATTCTCCGGATAATGGTAATTTTTCAATTTAATTTATTGTTAATAACTATTTTACTTCAAAAATATGCTAGATTTCAGCAAAAACTAACCAAAATTTGCTATTACATTTTATACTAACTCAGCAAATATTTGCTTGAATCAAGTAGAAATTTGCTTATGCAGTTTATAATAAATTAGCAAAATTTTGCTTGAATTTAATCAAAAATTTTCCTGTAGTCTAGTGGAGAGTGCGCTAGACTATCAACCCAGACATCCCTGGTTCGAGTCCGGGCTCGAGCATGGTTCTTTTCACTTTGTTCTTTCCTACATTTAAGAATTATGGAAAACTAAAAACTCACAAATAAATTGTGGAAAATGTGAAGTTAAAGGACAGGTACACAATTAAGGGCTGGAAATGCTTGCCGAAGTTAAGGCATAACACTAGCCTCGGTTAAAAGCAATTGAAATTGTCTTTCACGGTTGTTTCGCCTAATCAATAATTTTCGTATGGTTCCAATCAACTCCTCTAACTAATCTATCCCTTTCCTTTCAGGTCAAAGACCAAACATTGTTTGTATGAAGCGCATGCCTTGATTCTTTGATCTTTTTTTTTTAAAAAAACTGCAAAAGCAAATTATGGTTAGTTTTTGCTAAAATCTAGCATAATCTTGAAGTGGCTGAAACTCAAGCCCAAGTTTTGCTTAACCACAATACAAGTTTAGCAAACAGTTTTCTCCGTGTGCTAGAAGTGTATCGACTTGCAACATTATCGTCAGATATTTGTTGCAAGAGTGGATTTACATATTTGCCTGAAAATTAGTTAGTTTCAATTTTGTTTTCTTTATATCTCTCTCTTTCTCTTTCTCTCTGTTGCACTCTCACAGAAACTGCTATTATTTAGACATAAATATATATTGCTCGTCTGCGCAATGCAATTGCATAAAAATGACTTTGCAAAAAATGCAACAATATTAAGAATGAATAACAACCACAAAATTACAAATATATTCGACATGTTATACTTGCTTTTGAGTCGTCCAAGTTAAACTTTAACTTCAACAGCTCCCACCGAAGGGACCAAGACACGATAAGTTGCAGCAACAGCAGCATTGCGCATTGCATTGCTTTGTGCGCAGACGTGGCCATGTGACAGATAACATGCTAACAAATCAATTTGCAGCAAATACAACAACACACACATACTTCATATAAAAAGCACATGATCCTGCCATAATAATAAAAATTATAATAATAATCATCATCATCATGATCATCATCTTCATAACAATTGTTGTAAGGGTATGCGTTGCAATAGCTTCGCATTTTCAATGTGTGAGTGCAATAAATAAAATTGATATGTTTATTGTTACTGCTGAGCGTGTTGATGTAGTTTTTGTTGTTGATGTTGTGTATGTTTTTGTCTTTGCTATTGATCAAGAATGTTTGTTGCATCGCCATCAAAGTTCTCGATGTTGTTGTTGATAATAATTTTGATTAATTTGTCAAGTGTTGCATGTGACAAGTTGTTGCTGGTTGGTTTGCTTGTTGTAGCAGCGTCGACGTTGCTGCTAATAACCATGTTTTATAGAAAGGTCCTAAGACATGGGTGGCCCTTGAAACCTCTTGTGAGTGCATTGGGCGCTTGTTAAAGCAAAGAGAAATGCTCAATATACTAAGTCTGTTTCCGTACTCGAATCAAGTAACTTGAAGTTGCTTGAAAGCGTTACTTTACATATTTTTGAAGATCGAGAGAGAAGAATAACATCCAAAATGTCACTATCTATTATATTAAAATTGCTTGAAGTTAGTACGGAAACAGACCTATTGTTAGAACAGAATCAAAAAAAAAAAATTATATGTGCTTTGCTTTTGTATATAAATATCTTGCTATATTATATATTAGTTCTTAGACGACAAACCAATTTCATTCAGTTAAATCATAAATTAAAATAACAGCGTTATTCATAAATACACAAATCTTAGGTTATCAGATTTATTAAAATGAAACATAGGTACTAATAAATATTACACAAAAATATGCGTTACTTTTATTGTTTTAAGCAAACTTATTCCATATGAATTTGTATATTAGGGTGCAGAAAAACAAATGGTTTTAATATGAATGGAGGTTAAAAGATCTCTCTAATCGGATTCTACTTAATAATCAGTTTTTTTCTGAGATTTTTTTTAATTTCAAGCATAAGTTGGTCAACAACAGACATTTTCCAGAGAGTATAAATTATATAGAGGTCCCAGTTCGACTTCGAATGCTATTTCACTCAAGTTTCGTTGTATAAGCGTCCGGAGAATAGAAAAACAAAACAAAACAAAACAAAACAAAACAAAACTTGATCCTTGACGAAATATGCTGATTTGGCCATACATTTCATTGACGAAAATTTCATATAAATGTTCCAAATTCGTGCAAGACGCAATGCAGAAAAGTCGGGATTTATCATGCACGAACCCAATATCGAAATATTGGGGAAGTTTCCTTAACGAAAAGTAGACAAAGAAAATTCGTCAAGGAATTAAAATCGAAACTTAAAATCGAAAAATAAAATTCGTGAAGTAACATTCCTTCCGAAACGTTGAAGAAGTGAAAACGCTGTATTGTTGCAGCTTAGCCTCTGAACGATTCGGCGAATTACAAAAATCATGAGTATCTTCAAGTTGTTGTAATAGAGTGGAAAAAGTAAGGCGCTGAAAACTGCTGCTTTGCATTATATTTTGTATGAATTTTTTTTAAGTCCAGTAGCTCATGCAGAAACTTCCTTCATGAAATCATCACGAAAAGTTCGTCAATGATGCCGCGAACTACTGGGAATATTTGTCTCAGAATCAGTCACATTAACAACTAATACGTAGGAACTCTCTTCAGGTTTCCACCGAATCCATAAAAAAAATCGAAATGCAAAAACTAGAAGAATTTTTACTTTTGGTTAAAAAAACATTTATTTGATTCCTTACGATGAAGCTTTATGCCCTGTACAAGATTTTGAAAGCCGGTTTAGAAGTTGTGAGACTGATATAATTATTTGCCAAGGCCACACCACATTCTGTCATTAACTACTTTCAATTATTGAATTGTGTTCCTTGCTTCGTGAAATTATATTTTGCTTTTCCCTTCTTCTGGGTTGAAAAATTAATTTGAACTCTTAAGACATTATCTGATATATAGGGGAGAATGGATTAATTCGGCGTATTTTTTTTTTTGTTGGTCGTATATCACGAATCTAACCATATATCGCATAGTTTTAACTTTCAAATGAAAGCTACTTTGATCAAGTAAGTTCCAATAAAAGATACTTAGAACGTGAGGCATACAATGATTTTCCGAGCACCAACAATTTAGGTTAATTGAATGCAGCTGGGGTTATTCGGCGCACCGTAATTTTCAGTGTATTTCACGGAAATTTAAATAAATATGTTTTAATTTGAATTTAGCATTATTTCAACAGTTACATTTCTAGCTTCAGTGGCATATTTTTTCTTCTCACATCATCGTCTCCTCTTCTGAAAGATTCGGCAGATTTTTGTGACTTTTGACTCTGTCCCGTGTTTTTGCGAGGTTCGTGGAAATGGCTTGATGACTTAAAGAATATTTGACAAGTTTGGAAGTGAAACGCAAAAACAAGCCTCACCATACAGCAGTAATAATATCATGTGAATCAACTCGAATAAACGAATCTCATGCGTCTAGCTAATGCACTTTGCACTTACTTCTCTTATCATCAATTGCCATTAATAGCAAAAACTAATGTTTTCCAATTAATTCTGTGATTAATACCAAAAATGAAAAACACGTTTGCTAGGCTCTAGTTTAAACAAACAACTGAATAGGTCGAGGTTACTCAACCATAAATATAGTTTAGGCGCTATTGTGAAATTACCCACTTTTTTCATTACCCACTTGTGAGATGAGTGTACTTTTCTTTTTTCTTCGCCGGGTTACCCCAAGTAGCGATCTACACCGTTCTTCGCTAGTCCTTATAATTATACAACTCAGGTATGAAATCTTTATTAACTTGAGTTAATAAAAAATTTTGAAATTTTTTAACCCTTACCCTCCTGACGCGTGTACCTGGGTAGCCGAAACGACTTTAAAGTCAAATATTTTTCAAGCTAAAAAAGTTACAAACTTAAGGTTCCATGACATCTCATAAATAGTCGTTTTATACAGTTTTTATGGATCATAAGCTAAAAAGCAGCCAGGACGTTGGTGTTTCGGGGAGTTCGATAACGAGTGACCCTTTTATTTGGGTTTCATATTTTACGTCGCAAACTCAAAGCCAAGTGATGCCAAAAAGCCTCAACGAGAGTTTCGTCTTTTTTTTTTTGACATTGCGATGAATGCTAAAATAGACACAAAATGCACCCAGCGCAGCCAGGCCGATCATGTTGTAAAAAATGGCTAATGGCCATCTATTTGTCATAAGTTTGGTGCTACATTTAGACAACATCTGGTTCATTACGTCTACTCAGTCTTTGTATTGGCTGTATAAGACATTTATGTCCACTTTTCCATTCACTGCTGGCGCTTTTCGGGAGTAATTCATAATTGACAAAAAGAAAACGCTTTTTTTCTTTCTGGTTACAACATATAAAAGTTCCTAGGTTTACTTATATCGTCTGTGGGGTGTGGCCGTAGCTCTCTTGGATGTAAGCTTTATTTTGTGATAGGGTCTCATTCCTCTTACTCATTGCTGATAGGCCAACATAACTTACGCGGAGATATTTAGATAACCATTTTGTCATTGTAAATTGTCCAAAGAACTCAATGATAGTACATTTTTTCTGGTTATGGGAAGTTGGATGGCCAAGCAGCACTTTGTGTAGCAATTTATGATGACGCTGCGCTAGAAGATTTGCCTACATAAACTTTAATTTCGATAAAAGCAGCATTTCGTTTGCGCGACTTCGAAAGATTTTATAAAATAAAACCAAAGTTAATCAACTTTACCAGCCGAAATCTATACACGAACTGGCAAGCTATGAAACGACAAGCTTACACACAAAAAAATTTACGAACCCACATATACAGTAGACCTACCCATTTTGTTGACCTTTTCGAAAAGTTTCCGGGACACGTCGATTTCTGATTCTACTCTTAAAGACATGAATTTTTGTATATAACACTTTAATATTAACTAACGGTAAATAGTCGCGCAAACAGCTTAAAGGCTTTTTGGCTAAAAATTCATTTTGTCAAAAAAACAAGAAATTTCTTCTTCAGTATTTTGCATATATAACTACGAAAATAATGAAACAATTTTTATCAATTTATACTTGTTTAAAAGCTAATAAAATTTTTCATCTTATGCTAGAAAAAAAATTGCATTTAGTTCAGTACATTTTTTTAAAAAACTCTGCAATATGAAATTTTGATTAAAATTTTTTCGACAATTTGATAACTTCAACTCACATTACCCCACGTTACAATAACATGAAGAAGAAGTTTTTGAAATAATGAATTTTGTATTTTGGGGAATTTAACGGCAAAAATTTGATGTATAATTCAAAGATATATGATACGACATATGATATGACAGCCGAGCGTTGTCTTTACATCACGCTAGAACTAAAGAGTACCATGCACGGACATGTCTTCTCTATTATTTTCAGTGTTTCCATACAAATAACACACGGGTATGCGGGTACCCTTTTTACCCTGGTACAAGATAACCTTCCACACTACATCGATCACAAAGCAAAAAAAAAAAAAAAATAAATCACATAAAAATTATGAAAAGCTTAGTAAAAGTTAAAAAAATTTAGGTTTTGTTTGAAATATTAAGTAAAGTAAGCTTTATATAAAAGCCTTTTTTATTGAGAAAAAAAACCCACAACTTAACTCAACCTCACACTCTATACTCATACTTATGCTTATGCCTCTTTTTCTTCTCTTCTCTTCCATCTCACATTGCAGGTACATGAATTATGCGATAACTTCTGTCATCGGTATATCTCATGTTTAAAGGGTAAAATGCCAATAGATTTAGTGATCGACGAACGGGACACCACCAAACCACCAGAGTTGGGTTCAGCAAATGGTGAAGGACGAAGTAATGCTGATTCGACATCACACACCGATGGAGCTAGTACACCAGACGTTGTGAGTACCCCCTTCGCGGGAGCACATGGTCCTATATTGGCGAGCTACAATGCGGTGGTGCACCCATGTTCGTAGTACGATAACGACCTTCTTGCAAAAACGAAGCGGGTGCTCACAATGCCCTGGGATTAAAAAATAATATAAAATAAAGAAGAAAAAAAAAAAATAAAACTAAAAAACACAAAAACCTAAATGAGAAATACTTAAATTGCAATAACACAAAAAGGCCACAAAATAATATAAATGAAAACAAATTTGTAAATTTAAAAAAAAGAACAATTAATAATCCTTGAACACCGCCGCAAGTATTGTCACACGTATAGAGCAACAACAACATGAAGAACAAAAAAAAAGTGCGTAAAAATTCGTTAAACTTCAAAAGAGAAAAAAAAATACACTAAAACACTTACACAAACTTACACATTAACAGACATGCACTTACACACTACACACACACACACACACACACACACACACCTTGACACCAAATAACCTATGCAAAGCCGCTGGCTGTGGTGCCCGATAGCGTCGTCGTCGTCGTCGTCGCCGCCGCCGCCAGCTCTACAGCCTACAGCCTAGTTTGTACAGATTAACAAAACTTTTTGCTAAAATAGCAGAAAATTTGTTATCAGCGCTACGAAATTGGCCGAACAGCAGCAGCATTAGTTGTTATATTATTTGCTACAACAACAACAACAACAACAACAACCATTTACGAATTCGAATGCCAAAAAGTTTTTGCTCCGATTGTCGCGCTATACGTGCAACAATATTTAGTTAAATTTTTAAACAGAAAACAACAACAACAACAACATTGTTGATGTACTATTTTGTCAAATTGCAATATTAACTAAATTTAAGTGGAACATTTTTAAGTGCAAATTTTTTGTTTGCTGTCTATTATTGTTTTTGTTTTTTCCCAGCAAACAAGCACAAAATTAAGCGAAAAATTGTATATTAATAACAAATAGCTAAAAATTGTAAAAAAAAACAAATTTAAACTAATGATTTGAAAAATCCTTAAACTTAGCTACACTTAAGGAAAAACTGGTTAAGTGTGAACAAAAGAAAAAAAAGTGTAAAAAAAAGAACTTCGTTTTTGCAAGAGGCCCATATAGCTCGCCAATATTTTTTTAACTTATACATATTTATATAACTCTTTATATATTAATACCAAAATAATTTTAACCCCCAAACCCTGAAAGCTTGCCACAAGCTGCCAGAAACCGCCTCTACTTTTAATGATTTCAACAGATTTTAGTTTTCAGTTTTCTTCTTTCACTTTTTTTTTAAATCCGTTACTCTTCCAAACTCAACTTTGGCAAAATATTCTGTTACTCGCTGAAAGTATTGCGCTGTACATAATTATTATATGCTCTAGTTTTGCGTTTTGTATTTTTATTTTATTATTAGGCGCCTGAAAGCGTGCCACACAATTTCAATTTGAGTTTGTGTTGAGTTAAATTGTTTTGGTTATTTATTAAGCGTGCTTTTGTATGCACCGTATTTCTATTGAAAAGCTATTTCTTTGCCAAAACCTAGGCAGCTGCCGCCAACTTCGAGCCCTTGGAACAGATCTATGCAAACTACTGCATAAAGAATGAGACCGATCTTTAGTGGCCATAGTCAGAAGGGCTGCTAAAAGTGCTGACTAGTTGCTGCCGCCAGTTGTGGCAAGCGTCAATAAGCTTGTATTTTCTTCCAAAAAAGCTTTTGTAAAGTTTGTAAAAAGTTTCAGTATGCATAAAAAAAAAAATTAAAACAAAAACTTGTTATATACAATAGTTTATATATATATATATATATATATATATATGTATATAGAACATAGATTATACCTCTTGAAACCAGAAAAAAACCAACAGTTAGCTGGTTACTTTAACTACTTCAACTACAACTACAACCACTTACATGAAACGAACGATATACGTAATGAAGTTTTTCTTATAAATGACTGAAGCAAGTTTATGAGATATTTATAAATATGCCGTTAGTTGTAAAATATGAAAGCAAGAAACTAAAAATAAAGCTATTTAAGACTTAAAGTTTAATAATAAAAA
Organism: Dichetophora obliterata; assembly: GCA_963920525.1. Classification (NCBI taxonomy): domain Eukaryota; kingdom Metazoa; phylum Arthropoda; class Insecta; order Diptera; family Sciomyzidae; genus Dichetophora; species Dichetophora obliterata. Next base: position 203,797,561 of record OY986435.1, read on the forward strand.
AAATTTAAAAAAAAATTATATACGTAATAGATGAGTAAAACCGCAACAAATACGAAACAATAAGGTAAAGTTTAGCAGAACTTTGAAAGCTCAGCGTTGTTTAAAAAGCTTATTTTATCCTATGCAATAATTTTCTTTAATTTTTAAATATTAGACCCTGACCTGGACTCTAAGTTTTATTTTTGGTAAAACTATAAAATCAACGAAATTGTATACGATTTGTTATTACACAACAAAACCGATTAAGTAAAAAATAAAAACAAAAATCCGACAACAATAAGTAACGCATACGTCCGCGCCCCCTTAAAGTTAAAAATCTATAAGCTTAAACTTTAGGAACACAAAAAAATGTTAAAAAAATTAAGAGTCGATAGAAAAAAAAACTTGCCAAAAACAGTTGCTTCTAAACGTTGTTGCCTTTAATTTCTTTGGTTTGCATTACAACCAACTATTAACGAGCAACAGTGATGTCTAAAAATTGAGTATTTCCATAAACACAAACACATATAAAAACGAAATCAACTATATACGTAATTTTTGATAATAATTAAAATAATACAAAAACAATTCAAGCTAAAACTTAAGTTCAAATGAAAGTATACGAAAAACTATGTATGTATGTATGTATTTTTAACTTTATTTTATTAAATAAAAATTTAATTTTAAAGCTAAAACTAAAGCTATGAAACTATGTAAAAAGCAAACTAATTAAAAAAAATAAAATAAAATAAGAAAAACAATACACAAACACACACACCAACCTACACACACACACACACACACACATACACACACATCAAGCATATACGATTAAATTTTAAAGTATACCTACATAAAATAAAATAAAGAAAGCTATTCAAACATTTTTATTACAATACTAAGTATTTTATTCAATAAACAAAACTTTACTTAAGTCAAATGAAAAGAAAATTAAAAAAAAAAAAAAACAACTATAAGACCCTCTTCTCAACTACTCAAAGTATACTAACTTTTTTCAATTGACTAAAAGATGATAACAACAACAGTGAAAAACAAATACTTACAATTAGCATAAAACTTGTACTTAAAACATGTGAACTTTTAAAAGTTCAACTCTTAAACTTTAAACTTGAAAAAGCTATATGGGCAATGAAGGAAAAACAATACACAACAAAATAAAAAAAAACAACAACATTTTTATGTTTCATTGTTGGCGCAAGCTTTTGAGACGACAACATATCGTTAAACAGCAAAGCTTTTTTGTCAAAACCAAGCTTTTAACTGATAAATAATTGTTGTACTTTGTCTTTGTAAATTAGCAAGCTTTACTAAAAACTATTGGTAACTTTTTTTAAAAAAAAAAAAAATAAAAATATACGAAAAGTTTATATATATGTATACATAAAACAAAAGTTGTGTGTGCTGTGAAGTGCAGCAGGAGCTTGTACTTGCCAGCACAATGGCCAATTAAAAAAAGCTGTAATTAATATAAATTATTTGAAAGCTTTGCTTTGTTAAAATTTTATTTCAAATGAAGATACGCTATAAATATTTATATATATATATATTTAAAATTTTTGTTCGTTGTTATTCTATGTTTAATACTTTTATATGCTTAAAAAGAAAACACTTAAGAACGCAGGCAAGGTGCTATGGCAGCTTTAAGTTTGTTTTCAAACTTCAAAAATTAAAGCTTAATCGATTGACAGTGCTTTTCTTTAAGTTTTTCAAATAATTAAAGCTTTTTCGATTCTTAAGCTTCAGATAACTTTAAAGTGAGTGAGTGAGAAATGCTGTTACGTAGATATTCCTTTTAACCTATTCACATTATCCTTTCTTAAACTAAGCTTGAAAAAGCATTTCATTTTGTGAATTTTAATTATAACTAGAAGTTTTATAAAAATTATTTTCTATTTCAAATTAAATAAAAGTATATAGATTTTTGAAGTTTTTGAGCAGCTGCTGCAACCCTGTCTGTGCAAACTGAAATACGTAATTTTGCTTTAGGTGATATATATATATATTTATGTACACACAAACACATACACACAAACTTACTTTATAAATATTGAAGTTAAATGTAATCTAAGAAATTAAATAATGGCAAAAACGAGCAGATATGATATATCTATAATCTATTCTTTTTTGTTTTTTTTTTCTACTATTTTTTTATTATTATTATTATGGTTTTTATTATGATTAATTATGATCATAAATGGTTTAAATCTAAACTTAGTTATTAGCAAAATTGTAATAAAACGCAATCAAAAAACAAAACAACACAACTTATACGATTTACATTTTAATGTAATATTTTTAATTATTTGTATGTATACTAAAATATAAATAATATATATATATATATATATATATATATATATAAATAATATGTATATGCATATACATATACATGTATATGTTAAAAATCTAAAAAGTAAATAAGAAAAAACAAAAAAGAAAAACCAAGTGGAAAAAAATAAGAATAATAATAATAATGAAAGTTAGCCAATAAAATATATGAATAATATATTTCAAAAATAAAACAATGTGTATGCATTTATTTCGCAAAAAGGTTTTCAGAGACAGCATTAGTTTCATTACAGCAGCAGTTATTCCAGCAGGAACTCAAGTTTTCTTGTAGAGCAGCGTGGTTAAGGCACTAATTCGACTTGGAATTAAAACAGAACGTGATCTATTAGCTAAGCATATTAATCTTAAAATTTAGGACACCAAAGGTGCCAAATATTGCTCATTTTACTGTATGAACTACATTTTACGTAAAAATAAGACCTAACATAAGTCCTCTGATTTAATTTTCAATCTTGTATCGGATATAAATAAATAAACTTCAAATATCAACTTCAAAAAATAAATGTATGGAAACAGAAGAATACAAAATTTCAAAATTTTAATTCAGATTATATAAAAGCAATTAGTTATAAAGTCCTAATGTAGTGTAAATTATATAGTGTAAATATATCAAAATGATTTGACAAAATTATTCAATTGTTTAAGAATGACATTGAACTCAAAAGAAATGTTAAATTTTAAATCAATAAAATAGATAATAAAAAATTTGAAATTGTGACTAAAATTAAAACTAAGTTTGTTGTATTAATATGGATATTTACATACCTCTGTATTAGGGTGGTGCTTATTTTAGAAATTGTTAAGCACCCGGTTTTTTGTTCCTTTGCGTCTAAAATAATTCCCTAATTTTTTTTTTCAACCACAATAACACATGTCGCTCGGAGCTTGAAGTTTGCACAGAGGCAATGCAAATGTATGAGCATTACAAAATAGTTTTCTCAACCCCAACCACCAAAATTTGCCAAAATTATTGTTAGATTAAACTTTGTATAGTAACCTTTCCAACGGAAGTTCAAACTTAAGATTCGGTTTAAGAGTGTTTGAGATATGATTTTTAGAAAAAAAAAATAGATTTTCGTTGTTTTTGCCGATTTTTGTCAATTTTGTGCACTTTGTAACTTCGCCAAAAATCAAGTCAATCTTTTTTCCTCCAAATTAAGTTTTTTATTTTTGTCAATATTGCTCCATACAAATTTCACCCAAATCGGAAATAATCATTCCGTAAGGCCGTTAAAAATGGAATTATTGTTTTATTTTTTTTTTCTCATAGATAATTTTTTTTTACTTCTAGCTTATGGTATGACCTGCGGTTGTAGCCCACAAAAATAACGTTTTTTAAAATTAGTAGCTCAATCGTTTCTGAATTAATCAATTTTGGCTTTTTTACGTGAAAATAGATGTAATTTTCTAACTTCTTCCGTACCTTTTTTATGTTTCGCTGTTGTTTTATCCCCCTCCCAGAGCGATAAAAACGGGTACGTAAAAATGAGATGGCAAATAGGGTGTCGTTTTTCTTGATAACCAGATGTTGTATCGAAATTCTGCTGGCTGCATTTTGTTGGTAATCACGTCAAGCAGGTCCTGAACTAGGGTATTTCCAAAATATAAAAAATTGACAAAATGGCGTGATTTGTAAAAAAAAATTTTGGGGGGATTTTGCCCCGGTAGTAGAGTTAGCCCAATTTTCCTAATTCAGCACCTGCCTGACGTGATTACCTACAAAGCGCCGCTCGCCGCATCTTCATCCGACCTCCGGTTCTCGAGAAACACGACAGCCCAGTTTCAAAAAAGTGATTTCGAGAAAAACGCATTCAAAGTTTTATTACTGCACTTCGGCGAGAGTGTATACATACATATATAGCTCTGTAACTCCAAAAATAATTTTGAATTTTAAAACATCCTTTTAAGGCGAGTTTTCCGGTCTGAGAATTGTTTTTCGAGCGATTTTTAAAGACTGATTAAAAAAACGAGATATTTATAAAAAAATTTTTTTATTATTGTAATCAAATATTTAAGAATACAAAAAAAAACTTTTTTGTTTAAATTCATGTCCATGTAAGCCCACAGGTGGCATTGCAAATCGACGTAAAAAAACTTTTCAAGTGGGACAAATAAGTCCGTACAGGGTCATTTGAAAAAAAAACAAAGTTTGTGGTTAATTTAAAAACCTAACTCTTTTTTTAAATTTTTGATTTAAAAAAAATTTTTAGCTCAAAGTAGAAAACCCGAAAATTGATAGCATTTTATGGTCAAAATCATTGATTTTTTTCCTTGTGAATAAAAAAATTCAAAGTCGGGCCACGGTGATCCCTCATAAATTTTATTAGCTTTTTTTTAAAATAAAGAAAGTCCTTTGAGAATTGTTGAAGTTATTTGTCCCACCGATTTCGAAAAACACGTTTTGAGATAATCGGATTTAATGTTTCAGTAACTGATTTCTAATCGAATTAGATCAATAATTATTAATAATTTTTTTATATTTGTTTTCTAATTCGAAAATTTAATTCGAAAGCCAAAAATAAAACCGACCAAAAATAAGAAAAAAGTTTTTATTTTTTCGATTTAAAAGTTAAAAAAAAATGTTTACCTTTAAGAATCAATGCCTAGGGCATATAGCAAGGCTATTAATTTCGCTCACTTTTTGAGGGAAAGTGAGTGCGCTCCGAAAATGAGCGCGCTCAAAATTTGAGCTCGCTTAACTTTTCAAAATTAATGAGCGCGCTCACTTTTGGTAAAATTCTTTTTATACCAAATAAAACATAATATTTTAATCGAGGTCATGAAAACAAAAGTTTTCAGTCTTTGTTTTTTACAAAACTTTTACCTTTTTATTTATTATTTTTACATAATAACTGCATCTCAAAATTTTTGTCGAGCAAGCTGCAACGTTACTTTTGCTGAAAATCGTAATTTTTGGCATAAAAATGAAAAATCGTCGCATCATAATTAGTGCCAAAAATAGTCACAACACTGTTTACTTTTAAAAGTGAGCGCGCTCAAAATATGAGCCGCATGAATTTTGAGCGCCTCAAAAGGAGCGATCAATAAATGATTCAAATGGATCAGCAAGGGAACATTAAAAATATTTGTTTCTGTTTTTTTTTAAAAGATCAAAGAACCAACATGCGCCTTATACAAACAAGGTTTGGTCTTTGACGTGACAGGAAAGGGATAGATTAGCTAGAGAAATTGATTAGAACCATACGTGAATTATTGATTAGACGAAACAGATGTGAAAGATAATGCTTTCAATCGCTTTTAACCGAGGCTAGTGTGTGTTATGCCTTAACCTCGGCAAGCATTTTCAGCCCTTAGCTGTTCATGTCCTTTAATTCCACATTTTCCCACAATTTAGCTGTGGGTTTTTAGTTTTCCATAATTCTTAAATGTAGGAACGAACAAATAAAGTGAAAACAATCATGCCCGAACCCGGAGTCGAACCAGGGACCTCTGGATTGTAAGTCTAGCGCACTCTCCACTAGACTACAATGGCCGATTTTTCACAGTAAATAACGATCGAGTTTCTTACAAAGCACATGACTCACTTTATGTGCTTTTTTTTCATTGATTGCTCACCTATTGATTTTTTAAAACAGTAAAGGAGCACAAGAGCACAAGTGCTCACTTTTTGATAGAATAAAACAGCAAAAGAGCGCTCTGTTGTTGCTCCTCATAGGAACGATCGCATGTTTTTTTACTGGGATGATACTAAAATCATACATACAAAGTCACTCAGAATTCTTGTACTAATATTTCGTGAGCGACTCTCGCGGCGCGTCAAGAAAATAAACATAACTTTTTTTGGAGAGGATTTCACATTTTTTTGGGTATTAAGAATACTAAGAATATTAAGAGTTTATAAACACATTTATGCAAAAAAAAACCACTCAAAAATTTTTTTGACCCGGAACAGTCCCCTTAAGGCATTATTTTTGAAGGATTTTGGAAGACATTTATAAAAAAAAAATCAAAAATAAGTTTTTACCGCAGGTCATACCTTAACGCGACACGTGTTAATAAAGTCAATTTTTTTTAACTATTTTAATGCATTTTTAATATACAGAAATAAAATAAAATGGTGATACTAGTAATGACCAATCTACTGTATATATTACTTTTTGGTGAGTCTTGAGACCCAGAATTAATGTTAGATTAACTGTATACTTTATAAAATTTGTTTATTAGTATTCCGACAAATTGCAAACACACGTATGTAAGAAAAGAGTTTAGGTATATATATATATAAAACTGCAGGCTTATCCACTTTCTCTTTCGAAAAGTAAAGTTTAAAAAAACCTAAAAATTCAGATTCCCATAAAATTTTTATTTTGCTTTAATTTTAAGACCTTGCCATTGAACATGGAATACAAAATCATTCATATATCCTCCACGGGAGTTTTTTGCAAGACTCAATCCTTTTGAGGTAATTTTTGATAATTTTTCTGCACAACTTGGCCACTAGTTTGGCCATGACTTGGCCATGACGAATGTTGGTTTATAATTGCTGAAGAGTTTAAGGTTTATTCTCATAAGCACGATCTTTTGCGTAGCCGCAGACAACAAATCTCGTGGTCAATTCTTGAAGTAAGTCGTGCTGGAAATTTCTGTTGCAACAAAACCACATATTGTTGAAATCACATTTTGTCCAGACACATATCTTCAATTTTCAAATTTCAGACCAAAAATAAATTGGTTCACTCAGAATTGACTGTAACGGTTGCTTCTAGATCGTTTTCATAAAAATAAGGACCAATGACATCACCAAAACATAATGCAAACCAGACAGTCACTTTTTGCGGATGCAATGACTTCTCCACAATCGCTTGGGATCTTCAGAGCCCCATATATCTGTGTCGATTTTAAATTTTCGAGAAATCTGCCTTCAAAGTTTTCAATAGCCATATAAATTATGTATATGAAGTTATAAGTCGACTTGAGCGATTATTGCTTATCGACACAGACATGTCAATTTTGCTTATTCAAGTAACCACCGAGCATGATAAGAGAACTTCATCGTTGAAGAACATTTGCTCCGAAAAATCAGCATTTAATGGTTGTTTTTTCAGTACCCAATAGGCGTATATTCTGCGCTGTTCATGGCAGGCTGGCTTCAATACTTGTGTGAGTTGAAATGCAGAATATGCTAAAACGGGCCATAAAACAACCCGAATTGTTGAGCGTGCCACAGAATTGACAAATTGGGTCTTCAGCAACACTTTTTTTAACAACAGCGATATTTTCGGTGGAGCGTACTTTCTCATTAACCATGGTTCACAATATCATGGGACTCACAATATCTGTGACCGATTCACTTTCTTCAAACTTTTTTACCATATTGAAGATTGTTAGCTCAATAGGACGTAGGACACCACCATAGTTCTTGTATTATATATACAGTTATAGTATTGAGGTAATTAGAAAAGACACTTAGAGAGAGAATAATTAAGTGTTTGACCGTTTACTGTATTTTGTTATCTTAGAGTTATTTTTTTTTTAATTTATTATTTAATTCGAGCTAGCATAAAAAAAATCACTTTTCAAACTTATTCAACTATTTAGTTCTAGAGTTCGCCAGTGGTCGAAATTCGACATTTTCACATGCATTCTCTGTTGATAACATACAAAATGACTGTCGAAAATATATGTTTTTCATAAAAATTTGGCATTACTGTTACTTTGAAAGTTTTACTAAAATTTAATTACTTTTTGAATTGAGTTTAATTATTTTGAATTATTTGAATTTATAATCAAACAATATTATTTTGAATCCTTTTTTCAGGGAACAAAATAAACGTTATTTATAAATTTTGAAATGAAAATGTCACTTATAAGAAGTTATTGTAAAATACAGTTCAATATAGTCACGTGACGCCTACAAGATGAAGAACTAATTTTTGACATGATTTTTATGTGCCATAATTTTTGAAATATAAATAAAATGACACCAATTATTTTTTGTCGTTGTTTTCGATCGGAAATAAAAATCAATATTTGATCGTAATTTTTTTAATCAAAACTAAGAATCAATCGTTAGTCGTTATTTTTCGATCAGAAATAGAAATTAATCATTATTTTCGTTATTTTTTCAATGAAAAATAAAAATCAATCATTGATTTAAATGCCTTTTAATAAAAAAAAATCAAATTAATTTTGAGGAGCTACTTTGAACAGTATCCCAGCAAAGAAGTGCTTCCAAAAGAAGGTAAAGTGGAAGAGAAAATCTTGAATTTCATTCTTTTCACTTTCATGCCCAGAAGGCATTCTTTTAACATATGCATGTCATTGGAAGGAATGCTTCCCTTAGTCTTATCTAGAAGTGCTTTTCAATGCTTTTTCAATAAATGATTACTTTGAGCCCTTCAATGAAAGGATTCTAGTAAGTGTTTTTCAGTAAATGGTTAGGAGAGTTTCCCACGGAAAATCCCACGGAAAATATCACTTTCCCCAATTTTATCCTGATTTTGGTATTAGAAATAAGAAGTGTTTGGGTTGTGTTGAGGGTTTAAAAAAATCCCACGTGAAATATCCCCTTTTTCAATTTTTATGGCATTTTGGAGTTAGAAGGGGCTGGGTTTTTTGTTGTTTAAAAAATCACATAGAAAATATCTAAAATATATATTATTATTATAAGCACTTTTTTTACGTTTATTGAATTTAAATGCTAATGAATACCTTCCAGAAGTAATTTATTAGAATGCCTATTGAAAGCGCTTCCCCATAATGCTAAGAAGAAGCACAATTGGATCTATAGAAGGTCTTCTGGAAGCAGTGTCCCTAAGCATGCATGTAACATTTTCTCAAAAATTTTGCTGGGATGTTGTTTATTTATGTCCATTCCTCAATCTCTTGTTGTTTGTATGCTATTTAATTGTCCAAACAAAATTGTTTCAAAGACAAAACACTTGAAAATATTTTAAAAGTAGAACTTCAGCGTGTTGTGAAAGCCATATATTGAGAATTGAATTGTTCGTTTAATATGTTCATCTGTTTTTATCTAAATTTCTGCTGAAAAAAATATCTACCAATGATTGATTTTTATTTTTAATCGAAAAAATAACGATCAATGATTGATTTTTATTTCTGATCGAAAAAATAACGGTAAGAATTTAATTAGTATAACTTCTGTTACTCTCCTAATGAGTTAGCCACCAGTTCTCTCGTTCAGAAAAGAGCGCAATGGGGGCGCCAAACGGAAAAAAAGTCATTTGGTTTTTTCCTCTTTCTACGCTCATCTGAGAACGTAATAAGCGAACTCATATCAAAGTGTAAAGAATGTTTTTTCATTTCTTTTTGTACGGATCTTCTACGCAGATCTTTCACGTATAAGAATCTACAATGCGTGAAAAACATCATTTCACCTGTTTAAAGCAAGTAAATTCTATAAAAATTATTCGGTGCACTCCTTCCCCGTTCTCTAATTCATTTAAAAAAATATCAAAATTTTTTAAGAAACACGAAAAAAATGGTTCTTTACTTAAATTTGTATGTTTAAATTAAATTGAAGTTTATCTGAAAAATTAGAAAATCAAAGACACAAGCTTATTCTAAGCATATTATGACCAAAAATTGTATTTGTACACTAGATGTATTTATAGTGATACAAAAATTGTAAACTGATCTTCAATTTTTGCTACCCACAAAAAAACCTGAGTATTTGAACTAAAAAAATAAAATGTTGACAATTTAGATCTCGCCAAACACTCAAATTTTGAGCAAATTTTAAATTGTAAATAATAGACTTTTTACAAATTGTATGAAATTTAATTTGGTCATAAAATTTGTTTATTACAATAACTTATTAACATTATAAGATTAAAAAATAAAATAAAATTGCTAGAAACCGGAACAAAAGAAACTGGAGATAATAATGATGCAGGCCGAAATAAAGACTCAATTCTGTTCTTTTTATTTTTATTTTACAGTAAAAATTTTGTTTGCTTACGAAAAATTGCTTGCTTTACACACATAAGATAATTTCCTTCCAAATTTAAATGCTTTAATGATATTATTTTTTTAAATCTTATTTTTTTAGTCGAAGGTTTAGTTTTTTGAGTGGAGTGAAAATCGGATAAGCTATTGCCAAAATTACACATCTAATAAACATATTAATAATATCAAAATGTAGGTTATTTTATAACTTTCATGCCAAAAATTTAGTATTCTCAAAAATTCTTAAAAGCTGTTCTAAAGCACCTCTTGAAAACTTAAATCAGAATTTTAGATTCATATCGATTGCACAGGACTATTTTTCATTACTACTTTCAATTTTCATTTATGTTTCCATTCCAATCCTGATTTAAAGCTTCGTTCAGCTTAATATAATAAACAGTTTTGGACAAAATAAAAAGAAGTTGGATATTTGGAAGGCTTTAAACTAAGAATATAAAGCAAACCATATATCTCTTCACTTTCATTTGTTTTGACCATAATTTTTGTTCTGCCTTAAACAAAGCATAATTTTTACCATTATTTGAGATAAAGATTAGAAAAACGTAAGAATATAGACACGTGTAGACGTATAGTAAGTAATATAAGATTATTAAATATTGTTTATAAATTCAGAAAGACCTTGTGAGCAAGGTACTTATATGTTATTTAGACCTGTTTTTAACAGAACTTTTAAGTATTAATTTTTAAGTCTAGTTGTAATTGTTAAATTATTTTTAAATATCTTAAATTCTTTGTGAATTCATAATAAATTAATTTAAGAAAAAATATGTAAAGAAATTTTTCAGCAGCAGCAATTGTATCAAATTTTTCAGCAGCAGCAGTTGTATCAGAAGCATTTAGCTCGAAGCACTGACAACATTAAGGAAACATCAGAGCAAGCATCGTTGGTGAATAAAACAATTCGCTTCAGTTCCACAGCAGAAATGCAATGAATAGGCAATCGAGTTTGTGACTTTGTTTAGGCTTAGGAATTATCAGCTTTAAAATTTTTGAACTCAAGCAAATTTTCGTGTTACTCGTATTGTAAAAAAATGTACTTAACTCGCAGCTGCTAAAAAAAGAAAATTGTACTGTCTGGTTGCAAGCGATACAAAAAGTCTAAGACAGATGTGCATCCTTTGGCAGCATGCAGATATACTTAGTGCACATGTTTATAAACAAAAAAAAAACAAAACAAAAAGTTCAACGTGCATGTCGTCAACAACATGCCGCTAGCATCAAATTACAACTTGTTGGGGCTACAACTTACTTTTGGGTTTTAAAGTAATGCAAGAATCTTACATGATTTTCATATAATAAAAGTATAGTTTTTTAATGAATTTTGACTACTCAAATTTCGCAGAACTACACCAGTTTCAGTTCTTATTTTGGATAAAAAAAGTTTTAACCGACATCGATTAAGTTGCAAGTAGTCCTGACAGCCTACCCCACGAGCTGCACGAGCTGCAAGATTAACGTACATGGTACTCAAATGTCAAGAAGCATGCTTTTGGGCTTATTTTCAGCGCGTTCCCTGAGCTGATTTTTTTAGCTGCAACATGATGCTTGGCTGGAGTATTTATTTTTTTTTTTGGGCACACAAATTAAGGGCGCTTGATAGAGAGGTTAAAAGGCATATTTCGTAATGCGATTTTTTGGGTGTTTTTGTGCCTTTTTGTGCTGCTCAGTTTTCATGCTACACATTTTTTAAAGAAGATAAAGATTTTCACATTGTTGAGGGTTTTTTCCGCGTCTTTTTTATCGTAGTGCTCTTTAGGAAACGCCTACTAGCTATACAAAATGTGTAGTGCTTGTTTTTCTATTGTTATTGTTGTTGTAATGGCGGTTGCATGGCTTCTCAATTCAAGCTAAACGTTTAAATCATGCAACCAAGCATGTGAAAACACCTCAAATGACTTTGTTTTCATTCATGCTGGTGTATTTTTTGTACTTTAGTTAAGTTTTTGTGTATTTTTTTTTTTTTGTTCTTTTGTGTGGGGAGTAGAAAAGTTTGGAAGGAATTTTGCGTGATTGCTTGAGGCGTGGTGGATGCTAGTACTATTAGTATTATTATTATTGTTGTTGTATTAAACAACACGAAAAAAATAAACAAAAAACTTAAGCAATGTTATATGTAACCTATTGTTGTTTTTGCTTACTGCGTACGCCCACCTTGATTTTTCCAATTTTCTAGCCAAGTTGCTGTAAATTTTTGGTGCCTTAACAAGAATAAAAACAGCAACAGCCTTAACAATAAAACAAATGTGGGTGTTGAAAAATCAGACAACATAAAAATATCTACTGTTTTGTGCTAGTTACACGTTGTTTTAAAGTCAGCAAAGCATGCAACATGATGCCGTGCTTCAAAGAAAAACAACAAAGAAAAAAACAGCAACATGCTGCAACCAAAACTAAAAATGTTGCATGCTTGCAGTTTTGGCTTTAGAAATGTTTCCACACAGCTAATTAAAGTTTTTTTTTGTGTTTTCTTAATTTTAAACAGTGTTGGCCTGGCTATAAGACGTCATACAGTCTGGTTAAGAAGTTGGCCCGAAATTAAAGACCAAATTGAAAGCTGCTGCTCAGTCAGATGAAAAGCTCAGGTTCGAATTAAATATTTTTTGGGGCTTATGTGGTCCCGTCACTTGGTCTCGCAAAGGAAACCTTAGTAATGCTTTAGTAACAACAACAGCAGTATTTGTAGAAGCTCCTGCAGCTGAGCAGGATACAAAAAGCGTAGACAACAACGTGATTGATTTTTTGAATTAATCTCATTTTTGTTTGGGTTATGAGAAAAAAAAAACAGAAAAAAAAACTAAGAAAACGCTCTACGCAGTTGTCCTAAGTTTATTATGGACAAGGTGTCGCTGCTGTCATCGTCCTAAATTTTGTGAAAACCAAGAGACGTAGCAATACTATACAGACATACAACGAAAGCGACTCGACTCTGCTTAAAAAGTTGACCACAAAAATGTCATCATCATCATCAACATCATCATTGTCAACGGGTTGTCCTCGAATATATTGACCAAAAATTAATTTCTACCTGTCTCAAAATTTGGCTGACTCGAATTTGTTTTAAGGTTCAACTGATTCCGCTTTATTGGAATCTTATTTTTTTTAGATTGCCCGTCTTGCCTTTGTTTTTTTTTATGCATATATACATAGCTTGTTGTTGTCAATAAAAATCCCCCAAGTCCACTTGCGACACGTTTCAGTTGAAGCGCGTTGAATGCGATACCTTTAAGAATTGTAACAAAATGTTACCATTTTTTACTTGATGACTGTTTTTTTTGTGCCTGTTTCTGTTCGGTTTTATGTTTTTGGTAGAGGAGGGGCACCACTCTTAATTTAAAAGGGTTGCTAAGCTTACTATGCTACGTGCGAATGATCATTTTAAGGCATATTTTCTACAGTGCGAATTAGTTTAAAAGTGTCGCAAAAAATGGATATAGCTTTTTTTTGACTGGTTCTAAGCGAAATAAAGGAACATTACTCTTTTTCCAAAACTCCTCAAAATTTCTAAGTAGCTGATTAAATTAAAAATTTACTGAAATAAAAGAAAAAAAGCGAGTCTCCTGCTGGTTAACATCATTTTGATTCCAAGAATATACTGAAAATAAAAAATATAATCCTGCTGCGTTCTTTTTATTTCGGGTTTTTTTTATTGTCCTCAAAAGCAGACAAAAAATAAAATCGTATTCTTCCTATTCTTTAAAGCGCGGCTTCTGTTCAAACGTTAAAAGCCGATTTCGATATCTCACAGTTGACAAGGTTGTCCTCAAAACAACAACAATAATAACATTAAGAAATCAATTTTTGTAGGTTGTTGCACAGCTTCAGAATTCTATGGAAATTTGTAGAGCTTCACAGAGCTGGGATTTAACGAGTCAAGCAAGGTTTAAAATAACCTTAAAAGTCATGGAATTTACTGCAATTGTCTTAAAATCTTCATGGAAAAAGTCATGGAATTTACTGCAATTGTCTTAACATCTTCTCTATGTTTTAATTAGAAAGACTACTTTAAAAAAATGAACAATATGAACAATAAAATGAACAAATGAACTAAAATGAACAATATTTATTGTGGAAATTTGGATCGAAGAAATTTTTCAATATTACTTAGAAAATATTTTTGATAACGAGATGTTAAACTAAAGTTGGACTTTTCTTTATCGTAAATTAATTATGTAAGGAAATAGTTTATTAGAACTGACAAATAGCTCACAAGCAATAAAACAATAGGTAGATATCTGTTTTATAAGTCGGAAGAAAGGACAATTTTTAAGAAATAATCTTTAAGCCCTTTTTTATATAGCATTAATAATATTTATTATAAAAACCAGAGTTTTAATTTACATATAACAATAGACAATAAAAAAAATTTTTTATTATTGCTAAAATTAAATCAGCCTTTAAAAATATTTACTATGTATATATATTTTGATTTTAAAGTCATGTCCATAAAAATAATATGGCCTAAAGTGTATCTCTGGATTGGCGAAGTCGATTTTCCTTAAGTCTGCTGTAGTTTCGTTTGAAAAATTAAAAAAAAATTGTAAGAAAAAATTACACAGGACAACAAAATGGACTTTGAAAAAGTAGCAGGGAAAACAATAAGCAATTCAAAATGATGCTTGAACGCAGATTTCAGAAATGGTGCCCATTTTTTGCCATCATCGAGCTTAAGAGCGCTAAAGATTTTTCTTTTTTTAAATATTTCAATACATCCTTTTAACACATTGAGCGATTTCTATGGTTTTTGATTATTTTTGATTTTAAATATTAAAAATAGTAAAGTCTAACAATATAATTGAATTATCTTACGTAGTTATAGAAATAACAGTCGTTTAAGTTGAATAATTTTTAAAATATTATAAAATAATCATTTCTTAAACCCTGCATTTTGTTTCAAATAATTTCTTTTATATAAGGAAAGTTTTTGTGATGCAAAAAATAAACAGTTTTGAAAGTATTGTAAGTGTGAACGCAGAATTCCTTTTTATACTTTAATAGAGAAGTATTTCGTTTTTTTGTGCATATATTTTTCAAATTAATTTGAAAAAAAATCTCGTCTAAATAAAAAATATTTATTTTATGTCATAATTTTTTGTCTGATATTTTTGGTGATGAGTTTGTTGTTCGTGTTCATTTTCATGTTCGTTAAAATTAAGTGCTATTCAATGTTATATATCTTTACCATAATATAAAATTGAAGTGAAAATTTAAACCTCACTCCAAAAGTAATGGACCGATTTTTTTGAAAAACGTCTTAAAGTATTATATTTGTGCTACAGATTTATTTAGATAAATTTTTCTTTCGAAATTTTAATAGTTATTATTAATTAGTAATTAAGGTACTAAGTTTTTTAAGAAATCATCCCAGCTGATTCAATAAACTCTATTTTGCTCTCTATTATTCTCCTTCTCTTCGTGCTCAGCTAGCACAGCACAATAAGGGAAAGTGAGATACATATAAATGCTCAAAACAAAGCAAAATAAAAAAAGACAAATTTTTATTTCTTTGATACGTATTGTTTTAACCAAATAAGGACGATGATGTCATATCGCATCACTAAGTTGGATGTCGCAAAACTAACTGTATACCATAAAAATTAGTCAAAATCAAAATTGGGTAAAAATTAGCGCATGTGTGAAAAAATTGTCCCATTTTTAAGGCGTTAAGGAAATTGATAAGAATCTCACAAAAATATGAATTTTTTCCTCTTATATTTGGCAGTTTTGTCACTTTATCAAGGAAGTAGCAAAATCCGAAATTAAATATTCGTTACATTTGCCTTATAACTGATATTTAAGCATTTATTTTATCTTTGTGCAATGAATATTAAAGGTAGTAGGTGTACCCCAAAGTGTCAACTAAAAACGTTACATGTGCTTGAAAAATCAATTTGTGAAAAAGACACCTGCGATTCAAACCGCGTAACGTAACTCTACTTAGAAAATTTTAAACTCTTAACAATACTTTTATTTTTTACCAATATCTTTGATAGTGTTAGAGATATTTTTAAAAGCATGAAATATTTGACCTCTCTCATCTATCTTTAGGATAGGTTAACTAAAATAACATCACCAGCAAAAACTTTTATACGTAAGATTTTTAATCAGTATGAAACAAAATATGTAAGTTTTTTTTATATTCCTCTAAAATTTATAAAAACTTTAAAATATGATAGGCTCATCAAAATTTTAGAGATTTTTAATAACATGAAATTTATATACTAATATTACAATATTAGAAATATTTCAAGAAGATAAGATAATAAATAAGAAGCATGATTCCAAAAATGCATTTTATACAAAATTTTGAAGATTTTTTTAATTATAAAGCCGGTATCTTCAAAACTACTGGGAATAATTAAAAAAATACAAAAAAAAAATATTAAGGACAATTGAATCGGTTAAGGTGTTTAAAAGATATGGAGAGTATCAAAGTTTAGATTCTGAAAAGATATGCAAAATAAGATTTTACCGATGAGTAATTAAGATTTTTCCTTAAAATTTTTTAATAACAATATAACTTTAGTGCAACATTTGAAAGTTTACGATTTTTTAAATTAGAAACATGCAAAATATAAGCTCAATAACATTATAAAATCAAAATATACTCATATTTTCAGATTTATTTAAGTATTCCTTGAACTACGTATGTAGTTTCGATTAATTATTTAGGAGATACCGGCTGTGAGATCATAATGTTTCTATGAATTAAAATGTGACATCTTTTACGGTATTATTCTCAGTAAAAAAACAAAGAACAGCCGTGACTTTACTATGATGTAGATGCAGATCATAGTAATTTTTGTAAGATTTTTTTTTCTGCTATGAAGCACATTAAATGCTCGATTATTTCAAAAGCTTACTGATATTCTATAAAATGTTTTAATTTGAAAAACAAATATATATTATTTTTTATACTATAATCAATATTTTAGGATCTTCATTATTTTGTCATCACTTGCCGGTAGTTTCTTAAAGTATTTTAGCTTTTTTCTGCATATCGACGGTATTCATGATTCTTACATGATTATTGCAAATTATTGCAAAGGAACCGACATATTTTGACTAAGATTTTTCCATAAAAAAATTACGTCGCAAGCGTTTCATGCTACTTCAAACTCACAAACCTTTTACAATGTCTTACGGCATGCGATGTAAAAATGTCAACATCTGATGAACCCGAAAAAATATGCAAATCTAATTGCCTGCCAACCCGCACTAATGCTTAAAATATGCAAGCAGAAGCAAAATTTTTAGGCATTAATTTGATTTAATGCATTAATTATCAGGACGCAGCAGCAACTTGTTAATAACAGAGAGGCCGTGACGTGACGTGATGCCACGACACCGATGGTTCGAGAGGGTGCACAAAAATCAATCCACTAATAATGGTTGGTATGCAAACAAAAACAACAGAGAAAAGGAAATGGCAACATGAAATAATAAACAGCAGCCAGCAAAAGAGACAGTCAGTCAGACAGACAAACAGAGAAACATAGAAAAATGCGCATTAGCCCACTTAAGGACCCTCTTTCACGCAAGTACTTGCAGTGCTCTTAGCGCTTAGAGTGCAAAAAATAAGCATGACACAAGGCAGTAGAACAACAACAACAGCAGCATGAAGAAAACAGATATCTTGGTATTCCCCAAATCCCCGAAGCGGCTTAGAGGCTATACAGTTGCCTGTTGTGTCCTGAAGCATGCTGCTGTGGCTGTGCCTGGTAATTGGCGTCAATTTGGTTTTCGCACCGCGCATACCAAATCCAAGCAAGTATGGTTTTGAGAAGGAGGCCAGGATATATGTAATAAAATATTGGGGGAAAGAAATTATGATGGCTGGCATAAGTGAAGAAAATCTATCCAACGAAGAAATAAAACATGTTACTCAATATATAGATGTATGTAAGTATGAAGTCATGATGAATAAAATTGTCGAAATACAGCAGGTACGGCAGGATAAGCTCACAAAGAATGTTTGGTAACGCATTATAAGCAAACAATAAACAGGATCAATGGAAATTCCAGCAAAAGGACTTAAGCTTGCTGGCTGCCACCATCGAAGGGTGTGCGAAACCCAACGAAACCTAGATTCGCAGTTATTGAATATTGTGCAGGGAGATAGAAAAAAAGAAAGAAATAAAATGAAAAAATGTGCAAAATGTGCTTCACATGGTTGGAAAATCTCTGGCAAGAGCATGCTTCTGAGTAGCTCTGGCATCATATTTCATTTATTAGCTATGTAAAATATACAATAAATATAATGTGAAAGTCGACAAGATGGCACGGCAAGGACGTGTACTTATTCTAGTTCTTGTATTGATTGAGGTACTTCTTCGTTTGGGTCGGAATGTGAAAATATGTGCGCGCAGGAAAACTAAGGAAATTGAAATGGCAAACTCGACAGAGTTGAATGCGTTATTATTATTTTTATTATAATTCCGGACATATGCAGGTCCCAAATGGAAGCGAAGCGAAGGTTGGGTGCATGGGGATTGGAAAGATACCGGATGGTAAGAGGAAAATACTGTTTGGAATGAAGGAAGTAGAAAAGATTTATGTTAATATCAGGGAAAGCAATAAAATTATAATTAAAGGACAATCAAAAGAAGTTCCCAAATAGAAGTGAAATTAAAAGCAAATTAGATTAATTTTTTTATATCCAGCTACTATTGCGTTACAGATA
Source organism: Dichetophora obliterata (assembly GCA_963920525.1). Lineage (NCBI taxonomy): Eukaryota > Metazoa > Arthropoda > Insecta > Diptera > Sciomyzidae > Dichetophora > Dichetophora obliterata. Next base: position 203,816,540 of record OY986435.1, read on the forward strand.
TACATATATGTTTTAACTTTGTCACAATATTTGTAACGTCCATAAATAGTGAATGATAAGTGACAAAATGATATGAATCTGTTGAAAAAAAAATTAATGTTGCAATTAACATCAAAATAAGCTAACACTTAATATTTGCAACATTATTGTTAGCCATTGGATAAAAAATTTTATGTTTATTTTCGTAATGTTTATTCGCTACTTAAAAATAAAGTTATTCCAAGTTTTATAATGCCTTGTTCTAATTTTTTCTGTAAAAATCACTTAAATTACTCAAAAAAACAGAGGACAACGAATTCTAAATGAGTTTTAGAAGCAATTGGAGCATTACACGGTCAAAACAGGCAAATTCAAATATTTTTTGAGTTTAATTTTCAGCCAATTCTAAACTTACTCATCGGAAGTAAAGTTCTTTAGTCTAATTAACCCATTTAATGGCTAGGCTAAGCTAAGAAAAAAATATATTTTTTGAGGTAATATTCCTATCATTTAGGTCCTAAAAAGATGAAAAAAATCATACCTTTGATTTGTACATTTGACCTTGTACAAAGAAAAAATTTTTTTACTCCTGTTCGGCACAAAATATTTTTTTAATCCCTTGAAGGTTTTTCAACCCTTTAGATCTTTGGTTTATAAACCCTCTTGATGTTATTATTAGGGCTAGGATTCTCATGGAAATGCATGTTTTTACTGAGCATTTTAAAATGGAAATGGTTAAGTTATTTTTAGGAATCATGAAATTTCCTTTAAAATGGCATATTTTGCAATTAATGCATGGTTTTTGCATATTTTACAAGAAATGCTTGTTTTTGGATTTTCATTGTGCATATTTTTGTATATTTTACAAAAAATGCATATGGTTTTTGCATATTTTTGTTTTTTTTGATTTGCAGCCATTTAAATTTAGTGAGACATATTTTTTGAAAAGATAACTTATACAGGGTCCGACATCTAACGTTTTTTTTTCAACTAGTGCTTATTTCGTAAATGGTAACACTTAGCTCATTTCTGATTTGACACATAATTAGTTTTGTCTTTCCGCTGAACGAATATGGTTGGGTATACGCTTGAACAACGCTGGGAAATATTGCGACATTACTTTGAAAAACATTTGCGACATTTGCCAAAAAAATCATCTTTTCAGATGAAGCTCATTTTGATCTTGGCGGGTATGTAAACAAGCAAAATTGTCGCATTTGAGGCACAAAAAACCCGCACGCATATAACGAAAAGCCGCTGCACCCAAAACGAGTCACTGTTTGGTGCGGATTTTGGTCCAGAGGCATAATTGTGCCATTTTTCTTCGAAAATGAGCAAGGAGTGGCCGTTACAATCAATGGCGCTCGTTATCGGGCCATGTTGAACGAAATTTTGTTCACAAAAATTAAAGAGGAGGATATTGGCAACATTTGATTTCAACAGGACGGCGCTACGTGCCACACAGCCGAAGCTACACTCGATGTTTTGCGCCCTGTTTTTGAAGATCGCATTATCAGCCGCAGAGCTGATGTCGTTTGGCCACCTCGGAGCTGCGATTTGACACCGTTGGACTATTATTTGTGAGTTGCCCTCAAAGATAAGTGTTACGCCGACAAGCCAGAGACAATTGACGCTTTAAAGGACAATATTCGTGAAGCCATTGGTGAAATACAGCTGCACATAATCGATAATGTGCTTAAAAATTGGACCGATCGTGTAGGCTACTGCATGGCCAGCCGAGGCAGCCATTTGAATAAAATTATCTTTTATTATTAACCGGAAGGATTGTACTTTCAAATAAAAAAATAAATTTGGGAAAATATCCAGTAGTTTTTTTTTATAGAATTTTAAAAAAAAAAAAGTTATTTGGCGGACCCTTTAATTATTACTTTTATGTTCACTTTATTTATTTGCTGTTTTTGATAAATTAGTTATATATGTTTTTTAAAACGAATTTTTTCATTTGTTTTTTTTTCGTTAAATTTCATGCAATATTTATTTTTGAACCTATAATAATATATTAGACAAATATTTTTAATTGCATATCTTACCTTATTTGACCGCATATTTTAGAGTTTTAGCTGCTTTTTATATGCGCATATTTTCAATTTTTGAGTGACTGAGATTCCTAGTCCCAGTTATTATCACTAAAGCCATAAAAAGATAAAAAGCATAAATTTTATTTTTTTCCGGTTGATTTTTTCTTATAAAATAGGGCAAAAAATTTGTTTGCTTTTCTTCGGCACAAAATCGAGAGTCCAACTTATGTAAAATAACTCTTTAAATTTATTTTTACCATGTTGACTTTATATGATTTAAATACAAATTCTAAATGTTTGATAGTTTAAATCATACTTGATTTTAAATACAAATTCTAGTTGTTTGACAGTTTAAAATCGTTTTATCGAGCTTAAGGTCAAAGTTAGAACAATTAATTGTTCTAACGAATTTTTCTAAAGAAACAACAACCACAACAAAGTTTTTCAATATGAAAGGAAAAAAAACCACTAGCAAATTGATTTTATTGTACAATTTCTGCGTGCTAAACGCGTCATCAGAAATCTTTGTGATTGCCCGTGCAAGTGCGTAGACGCACTGCACCATCGGGGCGATGAGATTTTGAAGCTTCAATTTCTCATTTTTTTCCTTAATTTCATAATGCCACATTTGTTGTTGTATTTCTGTTTTACTTTAGTTTCTATGCTTATATTATATGTAGTCCAACAGCCTGCTGGAATTCTGCACTAACAAAGCATGTTTACTGAAGTTGTTTTTAGAATTTTTGCTGATTTTGTTTTTCAGCTGTTTCCGTTTGGTCGAGCTCTACCATTTGATTAAAGTTTTTTCTAAATGACCTCTATATTTATTATGTTGACTTTATATGATTTAAATACAAATTCTAAATGTTTGATAGTTTAAATCATACTTGATTTTAAATACAAATTCTAGTTGTTTGACAGTTTAAAATCGTTTTATCGAGCTTAAGGTCAAAGTTAGAACAATTAATTGTTCTAACGAATTTTTCTAAAGAAACAACAACCACAACAAAGTTTTTCAATATGAAAGGAAAAAAACCACTAGCAAATTGATTTTATTGTACAATTTCTGCGTGCTAAACGCGTCATCAGAAATCTTTGTGAATATTGAAAAACTTTGTTGTGGTTGTTGTTTCTTTAGAAAAATTCGTTAGAACAATTAATTGTTCTAACTTTGACCTTAAGCTCGATAAAACGATTTTAAACTGTCAAACAACTAGAATTTGTATTTAAAATCAAGTATGATTTAAACTATCAAACATTTAGAATTTGTATTTAAATCATATAAAGTCAACATAATAAATATAGAGGTCATTTAGAAAAAACTTTAATCAAATGGTAGAGCTCGACCAAACGGAAACAGCTGAAAAACAAAATCAGCAAAAATTCTAAAAACAACTTCAGTAAACATGCTTTGTTAGTGCAGAATTCCAGCAGGCTGTTGGACTACATATAATATAAGCATAGAAACTAAAGTAAAACAGAAATACAACAACAAATGTGGCATTATGAAATTAAGGAAAAAAATGAGAAATTGAAGCTTCAAAATCTCATCGCCCCGATGGTGCAGTGCGTCTACGCACTTGCACGGGCAATCACAAAGATTTCTGATGACGCGTTTAGCACGCAGAAATTGTACAATAAAATCAATTTGCTAGTGGTTTTTTTTTTTCCTTTCATATTGAAAAACTTTGTTGTGGTTGTTGTTTCTTTAGAAAAATTCGTTAGAACAATTAATTGTTCTAACTTTGACCTTAAGCTCGATAAAACGATTTTAAACTGTCAAACAACTAGAATTTGTATTTAAAATCAAGTATGATTTAAACTATCAAACATTTAGAATTTGTATTTAAATCATATAAAGTCAACATAATAAATATAGAGGTCATTTAGAAAAAACTTTAATCAAATGGTAGAGCTCGACCAAACGGAAACAGCTGAAAAACAAAATCAGCAAAAATTCTAAAAACAACTTCAGTAAACATGCTTTGTTAGTGCAGAATTCCAGCAGGCTGTTGGACTACATATAATATAAGCATAGAAACTAAAGTAAAACAGAAATACAACAACAAATGTGGCATTATGAAATTAAGGAAAAAAATGAGAAATTGAAGCTTCAAAATCTCATCGCCCCGATGGTGCAGTGCGTCTACGCACTTGCACGGGCAATCACAAAGATTTCTGATGACGCGTTTAGCACGCAGAAATTGTACAATAAAATCAATTTGCTAGTGGTTTTTTTTCCTTTCATATTGAAAAACTTTGTTGTGGTTGTTGTTTCTTTAGAAAAATTCGTTAGAACAATTAATTGTTCTAACTTTGACCTTAAGCTCGATAAAACGATTTTAAACTGTCAAACAACTAGAATTTGTATTTAAAATCAAGTATGATTTAAACTATCAAACATTTAGAATTTGTATTTAAATCATATAAAGTCAACATAATAAATATAGAGGTCATTTAGAAAAAACTTTAATTTATTTTTACCTTTAACATTGGAGGTGATTTTTTTTGGCATAGTCTGTGAAGTGGTGGTAAATTTGATCCCATTTTAATTTTACTAAAAAATTCTAATAAAAAGAGGTTTTATAAAATAATTTCTTGTTTAAAAACAAGTTTTAATATTTTTGCCTAAAATAAATACAAATTCAAATTTATTTTTTTTTTAATTTAACAAAACCGGCACTTTGTTTAACTAGCATTCTTTAAAAGATGACAAATATATGTAAGGAGGTTTATCGTGTTGGTTCTTGTTTTTTTCATAGAATCAAACTATTTGATTGAAAAAAGTGTTGCAAAATAAAAATAAAAATTACTTTCTGACGTGTCCAATATATTGGGCAAATGCACTGAAAGGGTTAAATAGATAACATTCTGCTTCTTGATTGAACGCTCAAATTTTCTATAAATTTTATAAAATACTAGAGAAAAAATTAGACATCTACTGTCACGTGTCAGGCGGGTTGTAATATTGCTATATATATAATAAAAGTTGCAAATCATTGTGTTTGATTACAAATTTTGGAGAAATTAAGTAACATGGGGTAAAGGTATTTGAAACAGCCCCGTATCTAGGGTACAGCGGGAGCATGGTAAGCATACTCAAATATTATGTGAGCATGCTCTGATCTATTTGAAAAATTTCCTAGTATAAATCTTTTAATACTTAGGTGCATATGTCTTTATATCAGTGTTATAAAAAAATCTAAGTGATTCTTAAGCGCTCTATACTTAGAAGTGAAATATTGAATAGAATACGTTGAACATATCCTGTGCCGTGCGCGTTTTGAACGTGACTAATATCTTGCTCATTGAACGTATGCGTAAATGTCAAAATCAATGAAGCGCAATTGTCATTTCAGTATAGAAGTGTCATTTGACCGCCAATCATTTCGATTTGTTATTTGCCCGCTGCGTTTTCTTAAATGTTTAAAAAATAAACATCGATATAAAATAAGCATGTCAAGAAAAAATAAAAAGGAGACTAAAATCCATCCGAAATCGGAATCGTTTTTCGCAAGCAGAACTGCAAAAGGTAGCATAGATAAATGTGTTAGCTGAGTGCAATTTTTTTTCATAATTTTTTGCACCATCCTAATGTGTTGATTGGAATTAAAAAAAAATTATCATGTGCATGCTCAGAATTTGGGTTGAAAGCCAATTTTTATTACACATAAACATGCTTTCTTCGTAAAAAAATTTTAAATAAAGCCCACACTGTATTTTTTTAAATATATTATTTACATATCGTCATGTGAAGACAAATCACGTCACTTGTCTGACAGTCTGTCAATGTTGTAGTTCAATTGGGTAATTAAGTTATTAGGTAGTTAAGTAATTATCTAATGTAGTAATTAAAAACACATTTATTATAATTTTCTTTCCTTGCCTCAACACTTTTTGCATTATCTTAAGCCAATAACTTCCATTTTTACTAAAACAAAAGAAATTTATGAAACATTTATTAAACATTTACGAAAAAGAATAACAACAGTTGTGAAACAGTGCAGACTTCATCATGGTAAATGAATTTATATATGACTTGCTTAAATTAATAAAACTAAACTGTTTCTCTTAGATAATATCTTAAAATAATAAGTTTTAATTTTTTGGTCATGGTTGATCGTTCTGTGGAAATGCCCAAATACAGAAATAGTTTCTGTTTTTCGCAATCATCTTAAATGTTTACATATAGTTTAATTATTTTCTTTTTTTTTAAGATACAGCCTTTCAAACAAAAAATTATTATAAGAAAAACTATAAAATTTTGATTAAAATTTTATTTTTAACCTTAATCGGTTCTTTGTGTAAATTTTACACACTTTCCAACTTCAAGCTAATATTTCTTTACTATAAGTTTATCAAATCGAGCTAGGATTTTGGCTCAATGTAAAAATCGAATGGAAAATTTATGTTTTCTGGGTTTTTTCACGCTAGGTATCGCTGCTGCCCTACAGAACAAATTTTCCTATTAGGTTCTAGTGCGTAAAATTAACACACCATAACTTAGGCGCGCCTATGTCACTATTCTTCTGTTTTATTGTTAATTTTTGTTTCTATATTTTCCCAATTAAAAATTTTTTAACTAGCTGAAACCCGGCTCGTTACTACCACGCCCCTTGTCCGACGCCAATAAAATGTAATGAGTGCAACGGCACGCGTAAATTGTGGTCGAATACCGAATTCCGCGGCTTACCGATCTATAATTGCAAAGCTATTCGAAATAGGAAATTTAAGTTGTTTAGAAAGTGACACGCCCCTTTTTATAATGCAAAAACCATCCTTGGTGTGGGTTTAATGACTTCCTAAAGTTTCATGAAACCGATTTCCGGTGCTGTGCAACCTATTTTTTCAAAGCTATTCGATAGCGAACATTTTGGGGTATATTTGAGGTGCCACGCCCCTTTTTGCAATCAGCACCAGACTTCACAAAAACATTTTCACGACTTTGCTACCGTTTTCCTGAAAATTTTATAAAAATTGGTTTAGCGGTTTCGGAGTCTTTACGTGATATACACACATACATATATTAATTTTTTTTATAAAGATAGATGGGCGGAAAAAGTAGGCGTGGCAACATTAATACTTATATAGTGATCGCTACTTGGTCCCATTGGACCTGCATACCAATTTTCACTATCAAAACGTGAACATTTCAGGAATTAGGATGATTTAGAAAAAGTGGGCGTAGATATATTGAGACCATAGTAAACATATGAAAACCATCTTATATATAGAAGTTCCATTAAATTTTTTGCGGTAAAAGTGGGCGTGGCAACATTCATATGTATATAGTTCACTATTAAAACTTATATAACTCAGGAATTGGCATGATTTCGAAAAAGTAGGGGGTATATAAAGTTCGACCACGCTCATTTTTAGTACAGCTGCCGATAGTAACAATCTAAACAAATTTTTGTTTTTTTCGATTAAAACCGTCCGTTATATTGCATTTTATATGGTTTGTAGGCGATAGCATAAATTTGGCTTGTATGGGAGGTACCACGCTCCCTTGTCCAATCGACACCAAACTCTTACTCACCAGGAGCACTCTCAAGATAATGTTTCAATTTCCCTGAAAATTTCCTTAAAATCAGTTCAGCGGGTTTTGAGTCTATACGTGATATACATGCAAACCCACATACATACATCCACTTTTACGTATATCGCCCATTTCAGATTGAGGTGACCTTTCAGTCGCACTGACCATCTCCGAATTGCCTTAAAATTTGTTTTTAGGTTGGTTTTTTGTTAAGAAAACCAATTCCGGAGTTTAAAGTTTAAAAAAAAAATTTTTTTGCGGAGCCACAGCCTTTCGAATGCCAAAATAGAGCCTATTTTTAGATAACGTAGCTCAGTCACTTTAAATCACATTTTATTAACTGAGGTATCCTTGGAATAGTTATCTCCTCTTTTTTAAGGATAAAATATAACACTTTTAAAAAATTGTTGTAAATTGACTTATTGTTAATTTCAAAGTTTAATGCCAATGCCAACAACAGACACTATAATTTTTTTTCAGTTTCTTTATTTTGGTTTTTTGTACTTTTCAATACTTTTCCAACGATATAAAATTAAGCTGTGCTCTGGAAGTGTTCAGAAGTTATGGCGTAAAACGTGCATTTTTAAAGAATTTTCAATACAAATTTAACTAGCTATCAAAGCTTTACGCCCGTTTGATAGTTTTCTATCGTTTTTACGCCATAATTTCTGAACCCTTCAAGAGCACACCTTCATTTTATATCGTTCGAAAGGTTTTTTCGTACAGAAAACCAAAATAAATCGTTAGAAAGTTATTGAATGGTTCAAAAAACCAAAATAAAGAAACTGATAAAATTAAAGCGTCAGTTGTTGGCATGGCATTAAACTTTGAAATTAAGACTGGGCCAACTTACTGCAATTTTTTCAAAAAATTTATTTTTTATCCTTAAAATAGACGAAATAAACTTTCCTTTTTTTATGAAATGATTCCTGTTTTTACGAAAATCGGATATAAATTGACTGAGCTACGTCGTTTCAAAATACACCCTATTTTGGCCTTGAAAAATGGTTCTAAAAGCTTATAACTTCGGATTTGGTTTTCTAAACAATAAACCAATCTAGGAACAAAATTTGAGCCAAATCGGAGTTGGTCAGTGCGACTGATAAGTCACCTCAATCTGAAATGGACGATATAGATTTTATAATCAATTAATCGATTTGAAAATCTTTTTTTTTTAATTGAATAAAAAAATGAATAATTAATTACTTTTAACACTAAGATTGTATGCATTTCATTCTCGATGAAAATATTGCTCCTGAAAAAAGTGTGTAAAATGTACACACAAGGAACCTATTCGTTTCTAGAAGTAAGTGACCGATGAAGGTTAAGCAATATCTTTAGTTAATGCAGACGTATACAAAAATATGGCATTTTTTTGTTTGCTCTTATTACATACTCACAAAAAATCGTAAGTGGTTTTTTATTTTACGTATCCTTAAAATGCTAGAAACGTATGTTTTTCCGAGTTAAACTTTACAAAATGTTTTATATATTTTTGAATACCTCTGAACCTGTAAAATAAAAAATAAAACTTTTATTTAATTTTCAGAGTTTTTCCATTAGTTAAATTTTTTTTGTGATTACACTGAGAGAAATTAGGAATATTTAAATTAATCCATTAATTAAACAATTTTTTGTTGATATACTATATAAATAAGGAATATTTAAATTATTCACGCCCGTGCTAGATTCAATTTAAATATTTAGGTGGAAACTTAAAAAACAACACGTTGTTTTTGCGTATTTATATTTAAGTGGAGTTTGATTTTCTGATATCCACTTACACTCTGAAATGAATTTTATAAAAAATATAAAAAAAGTTTAAATGAAAAACGCGCATAATTTAAATAAGAAACGTATTTAAATTAATTTTAAATATTTACGTTTCTTTTTTGTGCAAATGCGTAAATGGTTTAAAAACAACCACGTTTTATGATAAATTAAATACGATTTTGCATAAATCTAATACTTTTTTCCTTTAGTGTAGAGGTCAAAATAGATACACGTATTTCAAAATACGCAAAATTTTAAATATCATATTTTTAAACTCGTAAGACAGATATCTTAAAAAATATACGTGCAGATATTAAAATATGTATATAAAGCCAAAATATTTGAAGATATAAAAGAATAAAAAAGAAAGCGTTATCTAGCAAAAAACCATTTTTCACCTTCTTGCTTATTACTCCTTTGAATTGATGGCTAAACACAAACAGCACATCTAAAAGATGAGTTCAAAATTCATATAGAATTGATGTATGTGTCCAGATTGACTTTTAGCGGTTGTAGGGTATTTTGAATAAGACCTAGTGAAATATATATTCTTATTAGATTTTACATTCACGAAGAAAATTGTTTGCTAAATTTGTATGGTGATTAAGCAAACTTGCGCTTGATTCTCAGCCACTTCAAAATTATGCTAAATTTCAGCAAAAACTAATCAAAATTTGCTATTTCAATTTATAATAATTAAGCAAATACTTCTCAAAATTTCAAAAATTTTGAATTTAATCAACAGTTTGCTTAGTCCTTTGCAGTCTTTAATCACTAAGCAAATATTTGCGTGAACTTAATCAAGATTTTGCTTAGTTATTGTAAGCTGCAGAAGCAAATTTTTACTTAATACAAGCAAATAAATATTTGCTTATTTATTATAAAGTGGAATAGCAAATTTATACTTAATTCAAGCAAATATTTGCTAAGTTATTATAAATTGAAATAGCAAATTTTGATTAGCTTTTGCTGAAATAAAGCATATTTTTTTGAAGTGAAATAATTATTAATATTAAATTAAATTGAAAAATTACCATTATCCGGAGACTTGAACCTCGGCCGCGTGAGTGAAAGTGCATGCGCTTACCACTAGACCGTTGCAGTTGTTAACCAATCGTCACCTAATTTTCTTCATTAAGAATAAACGAGTGTTTAGTAGAAATTTGCTTGAATATAGTAAAAATTTGCTATTTGAGTTTATAATAACTTAGCAAATATCTGCTTCAGTTAAGTTAAAATTTGCTATCAGTTTATAATAACTCAGGAAATATTTCCTTAAATTTAATATAATTTTGCTTTTTTGTAAATACATGAGGAGTGATTTTAATTTAGCAATCTTTTTCTAAAATCGCATCGTGATTGAGCAAAGTTTTGCCTATTTGTTTTTAAGCAAAACATTTGCTTGATTCAAGCAAAATAGTTTTCTCCGTGTTAGATAAATACATCAAGGAAATTAAAAAAAGCCAAAGAAAAATTAACAATTTTGGTTCATATGTGTTTATTTATGTACATAAAACATTACAAGGATCTATATAATAACGGATATTTTATTAAACTTAAGCAACAACACCCTCTTCTAGCCCTCTGATATCTCACAAAAAATACTCCAAAATACTTGCGAGCAATTTTTTTCAAGCACAGTTTTTTATTATTTCAATTTGGAAAGTACATTATCTTTGTCTTTTCTTTTTCCAACACAAAAAACACTCATATTTGAACCCTTTTGTGACACATATAGGCAAAGCCATAAAGCAACTAATTATGACGCTTCAAAGCTTCAGACAACAAGAAAAAAACGCGAACCCATGCCTCAAACCTGCCTGGCTTTGCTCAAAAGTTAAGCTGCTTTAAATTAAATTAAAAAGTTTTGGCACTAAAAATAAGAACAACTAAAGGAATACCGACAAAAAGCGCGCAGTATACCTTAGCTTAATTAAGTCTCAGCTTCTAAGTCATGTTGAGGAAGCATTCGAAGAACGTTGCAGCATCTTCCTTATATGATGACGACCGTGGCACAGTAAAGCTGCGAAGAGCTTAAAAGCTGTGTGCACCACGTCGTAGAACTAATTAAAAAAACCATTTCACCACGAAGGATGTTGAAGTAATCAACGCATTTATTTTAATGTGCTTTCAAAAATAACTCTGCAACTCTTCAAAATTTGTGGCCGACAACCCCTTTAAGCCAAATAGTAACAAGAGCAAAAACATCTACGAACTTTGGTTATTGTTTTGGGTTGACTTTTTTGTTGTCTTTCTCAAGCTTGATGCTGCTTGTAGAAATCCTGCAAAAGTGCTATTCTAATGTTATGCATTGCACGTACGCAATGCGTTAATAGAAAATGTGCTGAAAAAAACACTTCTAAAACTTTTCAGCAACAACTAAGACAGGCAGTACATTAAAAGGCTTTAATCAATTTTTAATTAAAATAAAAAACAGTGTCTAATAAAGAGGATCAACAAAACTTTTTTTCTTATACTTACGCAGCAAAAGTTAAACTTTTATTTCTGCACTTTAAGCTATTTTGACCTCATACTCTCCGCACGTGTGCATCACGAAATGTGACCATAAATTATTTTCCTTAGACGACAATCTAAGCTTCTGCAAATTATAGAAAATCCCTTACAAATAGCACACAATACAATAAAGAAAAAAAAATGCTAGCGCACATCGAGACATTGAGACATTTGGCAGAAAATAAAATGAAAAAGAAATCTTTCATTTTATATAACTAAAATACGCACACATCCTCGTATATCCCTCACACAGGCATATTAGTGTTCAACACAAACATTGAAAGCCATCCACTTCCGTTCGAGTCAAAACTATAGCGTTGCAAGCAAAAAACATGTGTGTGTCAGCATGAGTGCGTTTGTGTGGAGAAATGTTCATAAAAGCTTATAATGATGTCCCTCTGCCCAATGGGCATAAAAAAGTACCAAAGCAGATTTAAGTACAAGTGATTTATTAGTGCTTTTTTTGGTGTTTTCCTATTTTTTCACTATTTTTTTTTTTGTTATGTTGGGGGAAGTAACTTTTGTTGTTGTCCAGTTGTTGAGGAGATACGACACAAAAATTAGCTAATGTATATATATATATAAGTACAAGACGTATACAGCTTTACATATAGAGGAATAAATCTCTATTAATATGCCGCTGCCTATTGCTGGATTTAATGTTTAGAGAATAGGCAGGAAATAATATTTATTATATATAAATTTTACAGCTATTTTAAAAAACAGAATAAAAGAATACTTTTTGTTTTCAGTTTTGTTGTCTAAAAAAAAAATATAAATTGCTTGGCAATCGTCACTTTTAATGCAATTTTGCATTGGCATTTCCATGCACAATTCGTTACCTTTACAGTATAATTTATTTTACAATACTTTCATAACATAATATTTAAAGAATTTTTAAAGAAATAACAAAATCAAGACTTTCTATCACCCCATATTTAAGATTTTTTATGGGATAACAAAAGTTTATTGCTATCAATATTATATTAAAGCAAGGACATGGTACTGTTTTCTCTGAAAATAAAAAATATATTAAAAATTAATTTAAAAATAATTACAAATTTAATGCATCTAATTCTTCATAATAAATGTTCTTCATCTAAATCATAATAATTCTTGAACTTGGCGTTTATTTTTTTTAATGAGCATAACTTGAACTTGGCGTTTATTTTTTTAATTAGCCTTAAATTAGCCACAACATGAATAATTATATTTTTTTTGATATAAGAAATTTCTGACAAGAAAAATGTCCCTAATGTTTCTGTTCAATTTTAATGATTTTCGTATATGTGATCAGCCCCGTTTCTAGAACCACATACACAAGCATCAAAATTTTTTTATCTGCGATCAAAAATTCCCCAAAAAAAAAGTGTCGATGTATAAATATACTAGTATTTCCCGGCAGACGTTGTTCTGCCACAGACCACCTTACTGCAATACACGAAAATGTCAAGAAATGCCAAATATATTCACCATTTACAGTATACCCGAGTATAAATAAAAACTTTTTTAGCTAAAGCCAAACAGCGGCCGTACAACGGGCGATCAGTGGCCGTACAGAGGCCGTTTTTTAAATAATCTATGCTGTATAGCGGCCGTACAAAGGCCGTTTTTAAAAAATCTCGGCTGTACAACGGGCGTATATCGGCTGACCAGTGCTTATTCTACAATGAAAAGCAGATTTTCAATTGCAACTTCATGCGGAAATAAATTAATGTAAAACTAATAAAAAAACTTTTTGAACTAATTTTTTTTTATTTAAATAATCTTTTTTCATTACCATTAATTGTAATCAGATAAAAAAATTATACTGTTTTAATTGAAAATTTAAAGGGGCATTGTATTCAAACAAATAACTTCATATACAAAAAAGTGGCGATAATATTAACTTCGCCGAGTGATGCTTGCTTATGTTATTGCGCATACGTTTGTTGAATAACAGCTTTGAAAAATTTGGTGGCATTTAATGGACGTACCGGCCATTTTGCGGCCGTTCAGTGGCCTTACTGCGGCCATACAACTTAATTAAGGCCTTGCATGATCGCTGTTTGACCCAACTTTCGGCCGCTAGGCTTTTTGGATTATTTTTGGGCCATATTTGACCCCTGTTCAGCCGTGCGGTTATATTTTTACTCGGGTAGCTGCCGAAAGTAACCATATGAACTAAATTACTAAATTTTAGTCTAATACAATAAAAACTGTACGAAATATAGCATTTTGTTGTTTTGTAAGCGGTAAAAAGGGGTGCGGCAAAAATATTTCCCTTAAGCCATCTCGTAATCGAAACAAATCGACTGCCCAAATTTCAGCGCAATTTAGCTTAAGCCTGGCGCCCTTTGCTTCACTCCACGCTGACCCCCCGAAAAATAAGTTTAACTAAAGTGGGACAGGCCTATTTTTAGTGCACTTGCCGAGAGGAATTATATGAACCAAATTACAAAATTTTTGTCTAATACGACCCAAACCGTTGAAATAAAACATTTTCATTCGTTTGTGGGCGGTAGAATTGGCCTGGAAACCAATTTTTAATACAGTTGATGACAGTAACTTTACAAACTAATCCAAAATTGTAGCTCAATCGACACAGTAGTCAATTTTAATAATTTCTCAAAAAGTGGGTGTAAATATATAGCAATAACGCCCTTATTTAGTACTGTTGCCAAAAATAACCATACAAACTTAAGTATCAAATGTTAGTCTTACACGACCAAAACAGCTTGAAATATAGCATTTTCACTGATTTGTGGGCGGAAAAGGGGGCGTGGAAGCCAATTTTTCGTACAGTTTCTCACAGCAACCACACAAACCAAATTACCAAATTTAAGTCTTATACGACCAAAACTGTATTAAATAAAGCATTTTCATTGGTTTGTGGGCGGTAAAATGGGGCGTAGACACACACATAGTACAGTTACCGGCAGTAACCATACAAACTCAATTACCAAATTTAAGTCTTATACGACCAAAACCGGTAAAATGGTTTGTGGGCGGTAAAATGGGGCGTGGAAACTAATTTTTAATACAGCCTTCGACAGTAACCCTACAAACTAAATTACTGAATTTTAGCCTTATACGACTCAAACCGACTGAAATATAGCATTTTTATTGATTTGGGGGCGGTAAAAGTGGGTGTGGCAACTTTTTCCTCAACCATCTCGTACCTGAAAAAATCGACTGATAAAATTTCAGGTCAATCGGTCCAGTAGTTTTGGAGTCTATAGGCATCACACAGGCAGACACACATCGTTTTGCTTTTTATATGTATAGATATTGATTTGTGGGCGGTAAAAGTGGGCGTAAAAACATTTATATATTGTGACCACCTCTTGGAGCACCTACACAGCAAGTTTCATTATAAAAATGTATAGAACTCTGGAATTGCCATGATTTAGAAAAAGTGGGCGTATGTATATTGTGACCACGCCCATTATTTGTGCAGTTACCGACAGTAACCATCTGAACAAAATTACTAAATCTTAGTTTTTTTACGATCAAAACCGCATGATATATATAATTTTTTTGGTTTGTGGTCGATAGCGCAAATTTGGCTTGTATGGGAGGTACCACGCCCCCTTGTCCAATCGTTACCTCACAGGAACACTCTCAAGAAATGGCTTCAGTTTCCTTGAAAATTTCATAAAGATCGGTTCAGTGGTTTTGGAGTCTATATTTGATATAGCCACATACCCACATACTCACATAACCACATACATACATCCATTTTTATATATATAGATAAAAATGCCAAAAGAAAGAGCTCTTACGATGAAAGTATTTTACAAAAATCCCTGTCAGCAATTAGAAATTGCAAAATTTCTAAAAAATCTTCAGCCAAAAAATATAGGGTACCACGTTCCACACTCCAATTTCGTCTGGCTCCAAAATTTTCTAAAATTTGGCCAGGTGGACAAATTGTTTTAGAGAAACGGAAAAAGAAGAAATTGTAGTTTGGGTGAAAGTCTCCCAGCTGAAAGTGACGTTAAATCAGAAAATTGTGGCATAAGGAGCAATTATTGCTTAGCCCTTTCATGCTAGATGAAAAAGGCTACAGGCAACGTTGCACTTATTGGCTTCTAAGTACCGTTATTTTAATGTTTTTGCCTAGTGGTTTTGCATCATGTGGCATTGTGTGTTGTGCAAGCTTCCAGCTATTTGTTCTATGGAAAACTTTGCACGTGTCCATTCAGTAGCCGTTCTTCGTAGAGTAAAATGGTCAAAATCAAGATCGGGATCGTTTCGCAAAAAAGTTGTTTATACAAAAAGTGCTTAAAAACATTCAAACAATTTTGCTTAATTGTAAAACCAAGTGCACAATATAACTAAATAAATAAAGATAAGAGAGTTAAATACATAAAAAAAAATCATGAGAAAACTGTTTAGTTGGTCCAATAACTACCCAACGTTTCAAATAAGCAACATCCTGTAACAGTTCATATTTGAATAAAGACTAACACATATCTGAACTCAAAAAATGTGTAGCCCAACCCATGTTAATTTGGACATGAAAGGGTTAAAGTCCCACCAAATGTCTTACAAAAATTAATTGTGCTTATTTACCAAAATTTTTTTGTAAAACATGTTCAAGCTAAGGTCTCACATCAATATTTAAAAGTTGTAGAGCTATATTTATAAATTATTTTAAATTAATCAATATTTTTTTTTTATTTTAAGATAAAATTTGTATGCTAATTTTTTGTGATTTATTTTTAATCTTTATGTACTTAAAAATGGTTCAGTTCAGTTTTAAATAAAATCTGTATTAAACAAAATAGGTATGTAGGCAACTATGAAAAATAAAGGATTTGTTTTTATGATTTAAAAAAAAAATTATATTATTACAGCCAGCTATTATAAAATTATTAAAGATATTGGGTGCCAATTATTACATTTTTATGGGTGCTTATAATTGTGGTAATATGCCAATAATTATAGTTTTTAAGGAGCCAATAATTGTACTCAAGTGCCAACGATTGTAGTAATCATTGTGCCAATAATTGTATTCACGTGCCAATAATTGTGGTTTTCAAAACACTTATTTTATTTTGATTCTCACAAATTGCAGATATATAAATAGGTTAAAAATTGCTTTAAATAAAGAATTTCCCAAAAAATAAAATAAAATTCAAATCACTTAAAAACAGAATGAATGCTATAAGTTGCAAGGTAAAATTTCCTTATGGGTGCCAATGATTGTAGTCGGTACGCTAGTCATCATATATGAAATGTCTGCAAAAGTTCACTAAGATCGGTTCACTACTTTTTGAATTATGTTACGAACCGACTTCAAATAAATAGTTTTGAGAAAAACGCATTTAAAGTTTGGAAAGCAATTGAAAGTATAATAATAATTTTTTTTAAATACTCTCCAAAGATAGCCCTTTAATGTGTAAAAAAATTTGGTAATTATATTCACTCAGAACTAAGAAAAAGAATTGCCTCGGAAACCACCCTCTTAAGTCTTTTCAAACTCTCCTTAATTCATCCGACTCAATAGCCAAAGATGTAAGGTTGCGTAAGCGCTCATTGTTCATTGACATTCGATTAATTATTTGAACTCGCGGCAGCGAAGAAAATGAAGCTTCATTCACAGCTGTGCTGCAGCAATTGTCTCAATTGCCTCTTACATAGTACATAGAACATATGAAAAAGTGATTTTAAATCACTAAAAGTTTTCAAAATAGACATGTTTTTGTTTCTAGTTTCAATTTTTTGCCATTCGCAGAATGATTTTGCTGTTCAAATCTCCCATTATTTTGGCATTTCGAAAGATTGTGAAAGTGGTTGCAATGATGTAAAGTCCAGTTTTTCAATAAAAGATGCCGCAATCAAAATATCGCTATTTTTGTAGAGTGTGCTTTCAACTCATTGATAACAACGTCAAAGTTCTTATTAAACAATGATAACAGTGAATCTTCTTTACGGTCTATTTCCGGCCGTCTTCTACGCACAGGTTTGCCAAGTTGAAGTCTTTTTCTAATCTCTGTCACTGTCAGGAGCATGCGTCGAAAGTTTTCATAAGTTTTAAAATTTTTGTCATCTTCAATAAGTGAGTTTATAATAAGCATGGCGGCTCTGTGCATTACGTTCAAAGCGTGCAAGGTACAGGGTTGTTCAACGTTCATGTTCAACGTTCGAATGATATTTTCACTTCCAACAATAGAGCGCATTAGAATGGCTCAGAGTTTTTGATAACACTGATACAAAGACATATGTGTGTACCAGAGAACTGCAATGAGTATCCGACAGAATTTGGATACTTAAATCATACCCGAGTGTCGTGCTGTTCTGAACTCTAGCCATACTTAATAATATGTGTAAAATACTTATAGGCATTCGGCTCATTAGCATTTTTTCGGTTATAAGTACATTCTCATATCCGAGAGCGGCGTGATCCGATCCACTTCGAGCCGTTTTCAATGAGTGCGTTGAGTCAGTTTATTACAAAAGCGCTCGATCCGAATGTATTTTGAGTGTACTCTGAGTACTGCTCCTTCTCTGCCAACGTCTCTTAGCGTTAATTAGTTTTTTTTTGCGTATGCACTTTTCGTAAGTATTTGTCTGCACGCCATATTCTCATTTTTTGTTTGTTTTTTCTCGAAAACGAGTTTTTGGTATTTTATTGTTGCTCTCTATGGAGAAAAAACAATAACAACGCTTGTGATTTTGTTTTGTTAGACATAAACAAAAATACAACAAAATCAAAAGGCCGGCGCACAGTAGTTAAAAGTTGGAAATAAATACCAAAACTGATGATCTCTCTTTGTGATTTTTTTTTTCTTTGCGTTGTTTAAGAATATTCAAACTTGCATGATTCTAAAATATTTATCAGAAATATATATATATAGGTTTTCTGTGTAGACGCCTTAAAATACGATTGATGTAAAAATGTTGAAAAAATTTCGTAAAATATTGATATTTTTCAAGAGTTATTACAGACAATTGAGAAAACGTATTGCACTCTGGTTTTTTTAAGTACAAAAAGCATTATTGAAAAAGTTTTTTGCATTCTTGAAATATTTTTTTTTTATTTTTGCAATAAATTTCTTATGCAAAGTTGATATGACAAAAAAAAACTATGGATGTCGACGATATTTTAAATAAAGAAATGCTTTTATTGGACTTTAAGTTGACCGATTAAAAAAAACTGACAGAATTTTTTGCGTCCTTGAACAACATTTGGTAAATGCGTTTAGAAGAAAATATGGATATGTTTAGTCTCAAGGTTTATTACTATAGTCATTTTCTTTAGTATGATTTTAGGCATTTTTTGTCTAACGATCACTTCTTACGAGTTAAAATCGTTAAATTTTTAATGTAAATAGTGAAAGCATTTACTTACTAAACACGATAAATGCTTTAAAATGTTGTTATTCTTCTTTTGCAATACTATATATTTGCAGAGTACTTAAGTATTCTATAGTGTGTTTCTCAGTCTATTAATTTGCTATGTTAATATATATTAAATATTTTTTTAAATAATTACAACTAAATTGAATTAGTAAAACAGTAATGTGATATGTATAAAGTGAAATTAATTCACATTATCTTATAGCTTACTATGAAACATTTTAATGAATTTCGCAATAAAATGCTTTCAAAACTATTCAAACATTCAAACTCCCTTGTCAAGAAATGCTCTTCAAACATCTTCAATTAGCTGAAAGTGAAATATATATTCTTTGATTCTAAACAACAAAATTACAATACGTACACGGCAAATGTTTGAATCAAGCAAATGTTTTGCTTAAAAGCAAATCAGCAAAACTTTGCTCAATCACAATGTGATTTATGAAAAAGATTGTTAAATTGATATTTAGGAAAAAGCAACATTTTGATTAATTTCAAATTTTTACTTAATTTCAGCAAAAATTTGCTAAGTTATTATAAATGGGATTAGCAAATGTTTACTTAATTCGCTTAGTTATTATATATTGGAATAGCACATTTTGATTAGTTTTTGCTAAAATTTTGCATAATTTTGAAGTGGCTTAGAATCAAGCGCAAGTTTTGCTTAACCACAATACTAATTTTGCAAACAGTTTTCTCCGTGTATGCAAGCCATTTTTTTTGCTACACGACCTGTGCTCACTTTATCACAATGCTAAAAAGTATGCTATTATCTTTTTTAACTGTTGATAGTATCATATTTACAACCAGTGCCAATTTGTGGCAAAAAGCATGAGGTTCACTCCTTTTTTTGGAATACAAACGAAACGACAAGCTTTTTTTTTTGATGATTTTTTTTTTTGTTTTTATAAAAAGCAAACAAATAATATTTTTGAATACTATAAACCTTTAACTTAAACAGTTTAGATGCTGCGCTTCATTGAAGTTGGAATACGGAAAAACACGTGAAGTGGAAAATTTCGTATGGGAGGTGGGCGTGGCAAAAAATACTTTTTTTATGATAGACATATGTTGAAGATTTCTGACAAATAGTTCTTGTATTGGTTTAAGACAAAAAAAAGATGGCGTTTTAAATATTTGTGTTGTATGAGAGGTAGGCGTGATTGAGGGCGGATTTAAAAATATTTTTGTGTGTATTCTAATAAGGCAAATTCCAAATAATACACAAAATTTAATTGGTTTACGATGAGTCCTTCTATTTATTGACAACTTTTGTATGGGGCTCAACCACTGTGCGGCGCACGTGTCTGTTTGCTTCTTGTGCGTAAACACGTGCAATAGAAGTTTAATTTCAATTATGCGCATGTGATTTGGTAACTTAAGGTTACAGAAAAATAAAAAAATACTTTACAAATTTAATAATAATTGCTGATTGCAGAAAATGAATGACACTTACGATACTATCGAAACTGCGTATTAGTTTTAAGCCTTAACAACGTTATCTCATGCGCAGCTTTCACTGTGCAAGATAAAAATAAAAAGCAACACAAGACATACACATCTGTTATTCAGCATTTAGATATGCGTAGGAAAAAATAGCACAAAACAAATACAAAAAACTCGCTCACTATTTACTGCTGCGCTCTACTGCGTTCTCTTTCATATCCGTGGCAGATGAGCCGAGTGATTCGGCTCCTTGTGTCGATTATGAGTATTTCGGCAAGTAGGATAAGTATCAGCAAGACGACAACAACCATAAGTATTTATGAACCGAAAAAACGCGATCTTTCCCGATCCGACTCATGACTTAGGATACTCATATTTATTTGAGCCGCCGCATTCTAGCTTCGTAGAAGAGAATATGAGTCGAGTTGCGTGCGCTTAGGGTGAGTAGGTTTTTGTACTTATTTTTTTCGGATATACTCAAAGTCGCAAAAAAGCTATCCGTTGCAGATCTCTGGTGTGTACCCAAGTATTAAAAGATTTATGCAAGGAAATTCTTCAAATCGATCAGAGCATGCACACAGAATATTTGAGCATGCTCTCGCTGTATCCTAGATGCGGGGATGTACAGTTGCGGTCAAAATAAAAGCAGTGTTCTTATATTCAGTGTTCTTATATTTTCGATCCGGTGAAACAATTATCATTTCTAGATGTACTTTCAATATTCGTTCCAAATTTGAACACAGTTTTCTCCGATATTGTAATATTTTTGATATACGGGGTTTTTTACGTTGTTGGCATGTGTTTAGTATTATTTATACAGAATCTAAACTACTAACCATAAAATAAAAAAGAATATTTTCTATTTTAGAAGAAATATCAATTTTTCCATCAATCTATCAACCATTTTCGTATTATGTGCTGTAGCAGAGCTAAAATTTTCAAATTACCCAACGAAATATCAACAAATTTTGTATCTTTTATTTAAGCAGAGCTGTTATCATCCAAAGTTATAATTAGGAAAAAACCTGTTGATTAAGTGTATTTTTACTAAAAAAGAGACATTTTACATTTGGACGATTACAGCTCCGCTAAAACAAAAGATACAAAATTTGTTGATATATCGTTTGATAATCTCAAAATTTTAGTTCTGCTACAGCACATGACACGATAATGGTTGATGTATTGATGGAAAAGTTGATAATTTTTCTAAAATGAAAAATATTATTTTTATTTTAAACACTTGCCAAAAACGTAAAACACCCTGTATCTGGAAAATTTTACAATATAGGAGGAAACTGAGGACAGGTTTTGAACCAGCGATGAAAGCACATATAGGAAAGATAATAGGTTAACCAGATCCGAATTTGTAGGAAAGTATTGTTTATACAAACATGTGTGAATATAAGAGTACTGCTATTATTTTGACTACAGCTGTATGTGATAGAGTACAAAAATCAGGGTTTTTTATGAATTTTTGATATTTTTATTAGT
Organism: Dichetophora obliterata; assembly: GCA_963920525.1. Lineage (NCBI taxonomy): Eukaryota > Metazoa > Arthropoda > Insecta > Diptera > Sciomyzidae > Dichetophora > Dichetophora obliterata. The sequence continues at coordinate 203,838,668 of OY986435.1, forward strand.
ACTCGTCCGATTTCCGATTTTTACACCAATGCCTATGCCGATGCCGATTTTGAATGCATTTAAAAACCGATTACGATGCCGATTCTATAATTATGAACCGATGCCGCTGCTTGAATTTACTGAGGACTCCGATGCCGATAAGCCACTAACTAAAATTGAATTCCAATAATTGAAAATATTTAAATACTAAAATTATATGTATTTTATTAATTCAAATTATAAAAATGCAATTAATTCAACATAAAAATTAAAATAATAACAATTCAGTATGTGTAACTTATTGAATGGTACAAAGAACTTTTAAATACGTGAACATTTTTTAGTAATCAAAATTAAGCCATTGAATAGAATAACAGGTCTATTCTGGCAAAGTATTAATTTTTACGCAGTACTTTTATTATTTCTATGTTTTAACTGTAATTTTGTGATTTCAAAACAAAATTTTAAGCTTAAAAATAATAAATTTTGATAGAAATTTTTACCTGCTTTTCAGATATTCACAATTTCATTCAAAAATTTTGTTTTTTGAGCTTCAAATTTTATTTTGAAGTCACAAAATTACAGCAAATACGTAGAAATAATAAAAATACTGGGTAACAATTGATACTTTGCCAGAAAAGACCTGTAAGAGATTTTTTAAAGTTAGAATAATTTCAACCAACAACGGCAGATACTTAACCTCAAATACAATTTTTACCTAAAACTTTTTTTTATCCTCAAACTCTAATTTTTAAGTGGTCCACTTCATGTTAGGAGAAAAAGTAAGTCTAAAATGGGAAAAGATATTGAATTAAATTTTTCATATAAACTTTTATTAAAGCTTGATTATTTTATTACAAAAATATAAAAAGAACATTTCGAAATCAAATTTCGCCAAGAAAAGCATTGTTGTTATTTTTTTAAAAGTTTCAAATAGTTCAGGATTTAAGCATTCAACCTAGTTCAAATGGGTGGAATGTCATGTCATTTATGATTTAAAATAAATAACAAACTTTATCTATACTTCAGTTTATATCGTTTCTTAGTTCTATTTTCTTCTTTGTTTTTTTAATAATATAAAATTAAATGTAGGAGTACGAGTTAGTTCAAATTTCCCATTAAAGAACACAAGACTTATAGAAGTATATACTTCTAAAATACTACCACTGACCCCGTCCAAGATATTGAGCCACCATTTAAGATCATATATAAAATTTTAACCTTATTACGCACTCCTTGGTTACACTCAATGTGCTGCATTTAGCACTTTGGCTGGTAATTAGCCTTAAAATTGCCGCTCTTTTAGCGCTGCCGCCACCTTATTGTGTTTGGTTTCCATGCTTTTTTTTCTCCTTATGACATTACTTACACTATATGCTAAAAGAAAATAAGCTCTAAATCAGCTTAAGTACTTAAAGCTTATTAGAGGAGCGCGCACATATTGCATACGAATATAAGCGAGGGTGTTTCCTTCAAAGCAAAACAAAAAAAAAACATGGCCTAATGAATGCAATGCTTTTTCAACTTAAAGGCGCTGTAAGGAAGCCTTAAAAAATAAGCACAAAAAAGTTGCTGCAAAATTAGAAAATTTATTTCTAGCAGAAGTATAGAAGAATTAAAAGGCTCTAGCGACTTAGCTGCGAAACGCTTGTTACACCGCATTAACATTTAATTACAATCTAGAATTTGCTAAAGTTGTGCTTTTAAGTTTGGTGAGCTAAAAAGTACGCAACAAATGTAACTAACTGTAACAAACACTACAACAGAAGCACCGCAGGACATCCAGAAAGAGCTGTTGTGTGTGTGTGAGTGTGGCGCACGCTTATCAAAGGCGCACAGCTTTTAGTTTAAAACCATGTCAATTGTTTTAAGACGATTAACGGGATCGAATATCAAAAGGATTTGCTCTAATAAATACCCAAGAATTTTTTTAAATTCCATTAACTTGGCTGTAAAAGGCTGTAAATGTGGTTATCGAACAATAAATAGGAGAGAAAAAATGCGCAAGTAAGGGTCGAAACTGTTAGAGCTTATTTTAGTGAAAGAATAAAAAGGGTTAATTCGGACTGAGCTTCGGCTTTATTATTGATCAAAGTGACCTCGAATCGCGTTGGTCTTTGACTTACCACTCAAGGAATTGACCACTTGTAAAATGTAATTTAATCCTTTTCCAGTCTCTACTACTTAAGTATTCTACAAACATTTCGTGTGTTTAGGGTGCCGCAAATACCGTAAGTGAAATACGTACAAACATAATTGATTTTATATAGATTTTTTTTATATGTGCAACATATCACTGATAATGTTGGATTCAATTTCGTAGCTAGTGGTATTTAATATTTAATGATAACCTTTGAATGATAACTTGAAAGTACTGTACTGAAAACACTCGAAATTCTATTTTCTGTTTTGTGGTAATTTGAGTGGCATCAGTTAATCAGTGTAAAGATATTACAGGCTAGTAAAGGTCACGTTTCTTTAAGTTTCAGCTATCACTGGTAAGGACGCTTTCCTTAAAAAGGGGAAAATAAATGTTGACCAAAAAACTTAACTGACGTTTGTTTTCTCTGTTTTTGTCTAGCATATTGAATTTGAAAAAAATTTAGAGTTGTTTCACTTTGAAGCTTTCTGAAAAAATTAAAATTTTGAACTTATATTAACATACTGTTCAAAATTTATTTGTATGTGTATTTCTTACATCTAATGTATATTTAATAGTGTCCGACCAAATTAGGGCTTTTAATTTCGGGACGCTTCGGCAATTCCAAGATTTCGGGATTTGAAAAACACAATCCTGGGATCCCGGGACTAGTCCCATGTTTGCCAAACCTTAGAAAACGAATTTTTTGGAAGACGTAATATGAAGTTTCGAAGTAGTTATGCCTTGTTTTACAATACAAAAGATCGCAGATTTTAAAAAGCACAGCTTCGATTAAATGTTTGGATAGTATTTATTGTTTATTTCTAAAAAACCAGGATCAATTCTTTAAAAAAAATTTAATTAAATGAGATCATTTGGAAGGTCCATTAAATTATTGACAAAAATAAAATAGTTTATTAATTTTAGTATTTCTAAGAAGAAATTTTTTGATATTTTGTACAGCTTGTTTTTGGAATTTTTATTAATTTTAGGTCATTTAAGGTCACATTTTAGTTGTTCTAAGTTAGTATTTTTTAATATTGTGAAGAGTTAGTTTAAGATAGGTTTATATAAAATATAAAATACTTCTATTTTTCACGTCATATTTTGTAGAGCTAATTAAAAAATATTTTTATTAAGTATTATCAAAATTACATTTCAGTATTTCTAAGGAAGTATCATGTGTTTGAAACATTGTGTTATTTTGTACAGCTAATTTAAGAAAGGTTTTTATTTAAAAATTTTTTAAAATCACATTCAGGTTTTTCTTAGGTAGTATCATTGAATTTTTTGTACATGTTCTTAAAATTGAAATAAAATTTAATAGTATAATAATTTTAGTATATCTAAGAATTTTGTGATATTTTGTACCGCTTCTTTAAGGAAGTTTTTTTTTTAATTTTTAAGGTCATTTTTCGGTATTTCTGGTTTTACTGCTGGTTAAAAAATATTTTTATTCTTGTATTATTAAATCACATTTCAGTATTTCTTAGGAAGTATCATGTGTTAAGCACATTGGGCCTTACCAATAGTCGATTTAATGCCAACTCCAAATTGAGTGTGAGCTTTTCTGACATTATTTCTATAGAATTTGTTATCAAAAAGCTTACACTAAATTTACAGCCGTATTCTGGCAAAGTAACAATTGTTACTCAGTATTTTTAATATTTATGCGTGTTTGTTGGAATTTTTGTTTTCAAAACAAAATTTGAATGTCAAAGACAAAATTTTTTAATGAAATTGTCACTATCTGAAAAGCAGGTGATAAGTTTTATGAAAATTTATTATTTTTGAGCTTCAAAATTCGTTTGAAATCAAAAAATTACAACAAGCACATAGAAATATTAAAAATACTTCGTAGAAACTGTTACTTTGCCAAAATAGGGCTGTTAGAGTCGACATTAAAATGATTTTTGGTACGACCTATCGTGTTTTGTTTTTTGCAGACAGTTCTAGAAAGATTTTTATTTTGCAATTTTTTTAACACATAAATTGTTTCTTTGGTAGATCATTGAATTTTTTGCAGGAATATTTTTGAATTTTTGTTTTTTTGTAGAGGCAATACCCGAAAATCCCGGGATCTTAGGCCATGCAATGCCGGGACTGTCGGGACTAAGAAAAGTCCGGGATCCCGGAATCCTGGGATTGGATGCCCTAGACCAAATATTCGGCTTCGGTATTCAGAAATAATCGACCAATTATCTGAATATTTGCCGAATGTTTTTACCTTGTTAAGCAAATCTTCGCAATGTGAACATAATCCATTAGTGGCATTCCTCTATCTTTTTGAATATTAAAAAATGGCTGAGAAATATTTATCTGCTCCAAAATCTTTTATAGTACTACATTAAACTTGAACAGTGAGTTTTTAAAAAATTTCTTAAAACTACCATAAGGGCTGCCAGGTTTTTTTTTTAAATCGGGATTTTACAAAAAAAAAAAAAAAATCGGGACATGAGCAAAAAAATCGGGACAGAGACTCAATCGTCCAGTACGCTTAGAATAACAAAAATAACTTTAAATACGATTTAAAAATCGATTTTTTCGAGTTGTATGTAACTTTAAAAAAGAAATTTTATATTTTAAACAAAAGTCAGTGACAGAGAACTCAAATAAATGAATATAGAAACAAAATAAACTTATATTTTTACTAGCCCATATTAATATCTGAAAATTCAAAATTTGTATTTTATAATGTATTTTACATAATGCAGTTAATGTTTTTTTCGTTTTGTTTTCTTTTGTTCATGCTATGTTTGATTGCTAGAAAAGGATGCGATACTTAACGAACATCGTGGGTGAAAATGAGCAAAGCAAAATTAACAATATCCACAAAGAATGATGTTATTGTTTTATTCGCTCCCTTTTTCTTTATTTCACGCACTGTTCGGTTTCTTGAAAAGTATGCGATTCGGTGCAATTAATTAGTGGCGTACAAACAAATCTGTACAAATTTAGTCATGAAGAAATAAAAACGTGGGAAGTATTTTTTAAAAATAGGGAAAATAATACAAAATAAAATTGTTTTTCAATAAATCGGAACATTTGGCGTCCCGCGTGAGGTTTTCACGGGACGCACATTTTTAGGCTGAAAATCGGGATAACCCGCATGGAAATCGGGACCTGGCAGCCCTAACTACAATTAAACTGGAACTATTTCAATTGACAATAAAATATTAAATGCATCACAAAAATAAACAATACGAAATGAAAACTATATAGATGGAAGATCCAAACTTCTTAGGCAACATGCTGATAAGTTGCCTCTTTAGCTTACAATAGAAAACTTTTTAAGTATAACTATTGATTTTTTATGATTAATAATCATGTCATTGATTCAGGCTATCATTGATTGCGTATAATATGTAAAGTTAAGTTATTTGTTTTTCTTATGAACTGAATTGTTACGTTTTTGTTTTTATTGTCGACTGAAGTGTAAAGGCCGAGTTAGAGCCCGAATAGAACCGAAGCAGTGGACGGTTGGCGGTCTTCTCTCAGCGAAATGCGCTGAGAACCCGTCCAAAATTGGAGCGGTGGCGGTTGTCGGATAACGGTTGCATTTCAGTTTGGGAATGATACAAATTATTTTATATTTTGCTTTGAATTCACATAAATGCTACGAAGACACAAAAACAGAATGTCAGATCATAGTAAAAACTAAAAAAATTACACTGAACATACCCAATCTTTAGCACAAATATGGCAACATTTAAGTCACTCAGAGAGAGATCTGCCAGCCGTCAGAGAAAAATTAGAATATATTCAATTCTGGCGTTTTTCCGTCGCGCATCTTTACGGCGGTTTCATTTATGGAGGCTGCATATATTTTCATGTATTTTGTTGCATGGCGAATCCAACAACCGACATCCGCTTTTGCTCTGTTCGGGATCTTAGTTCTAGACATTTTCTGACAGACTCAAGTCAGTTCTGCATTTATGTAGTTATTCTAGACTAGATCGAACATCGACTTAATTATTTTTATCGTCTTCCTGACGCCACTAAATTAATTACAGAAACATCCAAATTGATAGTATCTACAAAATGACATATAAGAAAATTCAATCAATTTTCTATTTAGACGAGAAAATCTACAGAAATGCATTACTGACAGAAATCTGGCAGAAAATCTATACCGTTGAAGGACGATGAATTTAATGATAGCTGTTTTTTGTACTGAAATAAATAAATAACGAAAGCAAGGACTAAGAGCCCGAACGGAATCAAAAGTCGTCGGCGATCCTCTCTGATCGCCAGATACACAGAACCCGTCCAGAATGAAAGCGATTGCGACTGACGATGCAGGGTTGCTTTTATATAGCATAGTTTTGTTAGCAGTCATGTTTTTGTTGGTGTGGAAGTGAAACAGAAACAAAAAAGAAACGTGAGACATGAAATTGTCTTTGAACATACCCAATTGTTTGCACAATATGGCAGTCTTTGAACATACCCAATTGTTTGCACAATATGGCAGCACTAATTGTACTCAGAGAGGAAATCGTCGGTCGTTAGAGTAAAAAAAGAATAGATTCTATTCAATTTTACTCTAGCGATAAGTCGCACGACTCTTGCTCAGCGATTTCATTTTGGACGGCTTCGTTAGCTTGCATGTGTTCTGTAGTATGCTCGACATCACAAGTCGTTACGACTTTTGGTTCTGTTCGGGCTGTAAATCTTGTTTGTTTTCGGCGTCGGCCTATTATTCTGCCGATTAATTTAATTTTACCGAACATTCGGCTTCGGCCAAAAATTCACATTCGGTCGGACACTAATATTTAATATAAAAATTATTCTAAAATCCGATAAATTATTTTTAGTTCTAATATATAATTTGAAGATACAATAAAATAATAATTAAGTTGCAACAAAAAAAAAACATATGTATGAAATATATAACTGCACATTTTTTTTGTTTATTCGGTTTTTATAACAAAAAAGGGATAAAATATATTTTGCATGGATTCTTTGAACTAAAAAATATTTTGTTGTTAATAAAATGAAACACTTGTAGCTAATAACATCAATTTCAATTTATCAAAAAAGTTACTTTTCATTTTCTTAGTTTTTTAAGATAATCGAAAAAAAAAACATTTTCTGACAAAGGTTAACTGAGTAAATGTATTTTTGAGTGCATTTTATAATTGTATAAAGCGATTCAGGGCTTTATTTTAGTACCTTGATTATTATTTAACTCTTTTAAGACCACAAGGTTTCCAGAAATGAAACAAAGCTTTTGAGATCATCAAATGGTTTAATTATCTTCAATTAAGCATACTTAAAAACAATTTTAAAAATAAATTCTTCGGTTTTCTTGTAGTTTCTCTGGTCATGGGTGTCTCTATGGTCCTTAATAGTAATATTTTATTATTAATTATTGATAGAGCTTTGAATGTAACAAAAGGAAATAAATTAAATATATACGGTTTATATATAATAATGATATGCAGCAAAGCAGTTTCTGTTTTCTGTAAAGCATAGGTGCACTTTGCATGTTTTACAAACATTTGGAGTGCGATTTGAAATATCCATTTTGGCACGATTAACACATCGTTTACGGAAACTTTATTTTTTCATTTTGATGATTGGAAGTAAAGATATTAGGTTGAATTCGTCTTTTCGAAGCAACAGATGTAGATGAAGCTGATCTTTTATGGGATGTAAAATTACCATTCAAATCTTGATACAAAATTTGTCAACATATGAGCACCTCTGTTGTCCATCCACTTCATAAATACCAAGCCATGAGAGTTGACTAAAAAAATGTTCCCCCTTCTCAAATTTTTTTTCTAATGGTATGTTCTTTGAAAGATTCTTTCTATTCATTTGTACTGTTCCACACGATTTTACATTCCGCATGATAAGTTCCAAGTTGCAATGAGGGCGAATTATAAAATTATTAAAATATATTTCACATCCCAAGGATGCAATTGCTTCGTTTTTTTAACTATGCATATATCAAACTGAAACAAATAACCCGTATCTGAATCAGCTCTACACCACATTTTTAAACCCCATTTTACCGGCTGATTTTTTATGTATTGTTTAAATACATTATGGCCTTTAAATTTTGTCATGTGTTCATCGATTGCTTGGTATTTGGTATTATTCATTGTTGCTTGAAAAAAATTGACTTAAATGGGTTATTATGGGTCTGACCTTATATGTCCTATCTTGACTGGCAGCATTTTTTTCAGGTTGATTTTCATTGTTGCAAAAATGTAAGTTACTACGGATATCCTCGGATCGAGTGCGAGACATAATATTTGCAATATAAGGTTCAGCCATATCTGGTTCAGTTGACCAATAATGCTTTATAGTTGGTAATATATTATAGCCCATTTGGTAGTATCCATAAAAATAATTTTATTTCAGCCCTATCAACAGCAAATGTTATTCCATTTTGCTGTGCATACCGAACGGATTCCGAAATCAAAATATCAATTAATGTTACTCGTTAAAAATGTTTGCAGGTGTCACTAAAGTTAAGCTTTCGCTTCCAAAAATATTAATTTTACCAAACATATAGTTGTATTTTTCAAATGCATGTGGAATATAAGAATGACGTCTCCATTTAAAATTTTCATCAAGAATTTGGGCAGGTTCTCTGAAATTTTCAGTGACATAGTTTTCTCTTTCAATTGGCTCAATTTCAACTCCAACACCAATATCTTTCTCGATAAAAATTTGATCTTCTTCATCAAGAGCCAGTGCGTCCTCCTTCTCGCTATCATCAGCCATAAGTTGTTCCAAAATCACATCCTCTCTTAAAATGAACTACCTGGTGCCGCAATGCGTCATTACTTTAATAATTTCAGCAAAGCAAAACTTTTATTAGCACGAAATATAATTTTATGGCCTTGGAGTTGGCTCTTATAAAATATACTGAAAAGTTGGACTTGAGGACCATAGAGACACCTGTGTTCCATGTGATTTTTGCTTAAAAGTCTAAACTATTTTTAAAATTTTCAAGATAAAAACTATTCAAATACAAAACTAACAAGACTTACTGATTGAATAAGGAAATAGAAATTTATAATGATATTTAAGCAATAAATACGGTTATAATGCCACATTGTTCAACTCGCAAAAACTCGCGTAACGTGATTTTAGGTACGCTCAATTTCAAACAGCTGATTTTCAAACAGGGTTTTTTTAATTAATTTATTTACAATCTATCCATTGACAATAAATAAATTTGTTAAGAAATAAAGTTAACATAATAGAGTACTCCATTGAGTACAACTAAAAAAAAATAAATATAAATGTAAATATTATTTTGCAAGCAGTTTCAGAATTAAATTATGTTAACTTATAAGTAACAAACGAGACAACTTATCTAAACGGCAAATCAAGGATGTGATGTTTCTTCAGTCTTCTTGTTTCGTTGGTCTCATCTAGCAAGGAAATATTTAACGGGTTGCAGTGATTGCTCAGTCGGTACAGATACTTCTCACTATATCGGGAAATTTCTTGTTTCACTTTGGGTATGCTTAGATCCCTGTGAATAGCTTCATTTGTGACGAACCATGGTGCTTTTGCAATATTTCTTAATGTTTTCGATAGATAACGCTGCAATATCTCTATGTTTGAGTTGCTCGCTGTTCCCCACAGCTGGATGCCGTAGGACCAGATAGGTTTAAGTATGGTTTTATAAATGCTGACCTTATTTTCCAGGCTCATTTCAGACTGAGGTCCTAATAACCCACCAAGTTTTCTTGTTTTTAAGTTCAAACAGACTCTTTTTGCTTTAATATGTTGTTTCCATGTTAAGCGCTTGTCAATATACATTCCAAGGTATTTAGCATGATCATTTTTAGGTATTGCTTCTAAATTAATGTAAACGCTCGGACAGTCTTGTTTTTTTTTTAATGTAAAGGTTACATGAACAGATTTTCCAGAGTTAACTTTAATGTTCCACTTTCTTAGCCACGATTCGATTTCAGTGAGACCATTTTGGAGAAGATTTGATGCTTCAGTTGGTGACTCACTTTTGGCCACTATTGCAGTATCATCTGCGTATGTTGCAACTATAACATTACTTGGATTTGGCATATCTGACGTGAAAACGGTGTAGAGAAAAGGTCCCAAAACACTACTTTGTGGAATGCCTGCTTTGATTTCTTAGATATTTGATAAATCATCATTAATCTTGACATAAAAGTTTCGATTGGATAGGTAGGACTTAAGTAAAAAGTAATAGTGCGCTGGTAACAATTTTTTAATTTTATATAGCAAGCCTAGATGCCATACTTTCCAAGATCCATACGTTTCACATCCAAGAATGTAGCTGTACAGTATTTTTTATTTTCAAGGCTGTCAACAACGTCATTGACGATTCGATGGCATTGTTCGGGTGTTCCATGTTTTTGTCTGCATCCAAATTGATGTTCTGGAGTTATGTTATTTTGCTCAAGTACAAAGGACATTCTGCGTAAAAGTATTCTTTCGAACAATTTGGAAAACGTTACCAGCAAGCTTATGGGACCATAGGAAGTGACGAAGTTTTCCGGTTTATTTGGTTTTGGGATCATTATAATTTCTGCACATTTCCATTCCGATGGAAAATGGTTTAGTCGCAAGATTGAGTTGAAAATTAGTGTCAAAAATAATATTCCTTTCCTTGTTAAAGACTTAGCTATATTTGCATCGATTTAATCATATCCTGGTGACTTCTTTAGAGATATTTTTTAATTTTAGCTTGAATTTCAGAAGGAAAGACACGTTTAATTGGAAAATCCATTTGACAAGGAACATCCAAGAAATTTAAAAGGTCTTCCTTATCTGAACTGCTGTGAAAAGTGTATGCTTGGAAAGTATCCTGTAATTGGATTGCAAAAGCTTGTGTTTTAGTTAAATCTGATTTGCATAATTTATTATTGTTGTCTTTAAACAGGGTTGCTAAATCAAAAATGCTTTATTCACTATTGTTAGAATCCTATAGTGAAATAAGAAACATTCTTGGCTTCTAAGTTCTGATGAAAAAAAAATATTTTTGGGTCACCGGTGTCCCTTGGTCCTGAAAGGGTTAAAATGGAAGTAAATTCGATTTTTTTTTAAAAAAAAAGAACTTTGGAATTCATCACTTCAACATCTAAAATTGAAGTAAACACTTTTTGTTTCAGGTAAACTCTAAAAGTACTTGCCCGATGTTTATGAAATAAGTTTTGAAATACAATATATGTGCTAACCTGCAGAATAGGTGTGTTTCCCTTATAAATACAACAAATGTTGCTCTCTTTTCTACTCATTTTTTGTGCATCACTTAACACAGCGTAACAAAACTAACAGATAAGAAATAAATGTTAAACACATGCTTTGTTATTTTGTTTGACATGTTGGTATCAAGGGGAATCCCCTTTTTTATAAGACCAACGCCTGCACAGCAGCAGGTAAACGATGTTTTTTATAGAGTAATACAACTTTGAGTTGGCATCACTGCTTTATTTGACCACCCATTTAACAGCTGATAGTTGCTTTTTGGTAAGTTTGCTTTGATATTTCATTATGGATCGACTTACACCAGAGCAATGCGTGCAAATTGTGGACATTTTTAATCAAAACAATGGTTCTGTTCGTCAAACTTATCGTGCACTTCGTCCATTTTATGGCGTACATAATTGTCCTTCAGAGCTGCTAATTCGAAGAACAATAGATCGTTTTCGAACCACATTTACTGTTACTGATAATGTGCATCCCGTGAAACGTCGAACAGTGCGCACTGAAGAATCTGTAGCCGCTGTACAGGAAAGCATTGAAGATGGTCCTAATCAATCAATTCGTCGCCGTTCTCAGCAACTGGGGTTGCGTCATTCCACTTTATGGAAGATTTTACGAACAGATCTTGGCTTAAAACCTTTCAAGATTCAACTTGTGCAGGAATTAAAGCCAAACGACCATCGTATGCCTCGCCAATTCGGCGAATGGGCTGAAGCACAAATTGATATTGATTTTGAATTTCCATGGAAAATTTTATTTTCCGATGAAGCCCATTTTTGGTTGAATGGGTACGTAAATAAACAGAATTGTCATATTTGGAGTGAAAAGAATCCACAAGCTTTTGTCGAAACACCATTAGATCCACAGAAAACTACTGTTTGGTACGCTTTATGTGCTGGCGGAGTCATTGGCCCATATGTCTTCAAAACCGATGATGGTCAGAATGTTACTGTCAATGGTGTCAAACGGTATAGGAACATGATTCGAAGTTTTTTCGTACCTCAATTAGCTGGCATTAATCTTGTTGATATGTGGTTCCAGCAGGACGGAGCCACATGCTACACAGCGGGCACTACATTTGATTTACTCAAGGAAACTTTTGACGAAAAAATAATTTCACGAAATGTCCCAATTAATTGGCCCCCAAGATCGTGTGATTTAACCGCATTGGATTATTTTCTTTGGGGTTGTGTGAAATCACTTGTCTATGTTGATAAACCACAAACAATTGAATACCTGGAAACAAACATTCGAAGAGTTATCGGCGAGATACGGCCGCAAATGCTGCGAAAAGTTTGTGAAAATTGGTGTTCCAGATTGCGCCTTGTACGCGCCAGCCGTGGCGGCCACATAGCCAAAATTATATTTAAACATTAATGTCATAAAATGTTCTATCAAACACAGCTCGTTTCATTGAAAATAAAAATATATTTATATGTTTTATTATGATTTAAACTTGTATCACTCTATAAAAAACACCCTTTATATGCTATTCGTATATATAATAGTGCTAGGTAAACTTCTAATATAGTCATAAATAGTATTTAAAGAAGAAAACAAAATTATTATTCTAAAATAAAAAAAAATATAAAAAGTTGAATGTATAACCTCAATTCCAATACACACATTGATTGTTCTTAAAAAAATTTCTTAGCCTATACCATAAAAAAAAATAGATTTCCCGTATGTATTAAATACAAAAAAATATATTAGGTTAGGTTAGGTTAAACCGGATGCCTTCGTGAAGGTTCACATAGACCAATTCAGGTCCTTAGTGGTACCGGTAGCAAACAAAAGGAACCTCTGTGTTTATTTAAAAGTCTTTAAAGATTTGCGTTGAATTCGCAAACCTTAGGAGGGATTCCAGAGACACCCTGGCTACATCTTTAAGCGCCGGGAATGTCGATGAGCCTAGGTATTTTAGTATCGTTCTAAGTAGGGCGGGGCATGTGCATAGTAGGTGCTCCAAGGTCTCCACTTATAGATTTTATAAAAAATATGTTAAGTGCTAGTTAAATATTGAATAGACAAATAATATTAAATAATTTATACATAACCAGAGCTGGGTCGAAAAGTACTCATTGCAATTCAATTCCAATTCCTTGGATTTAGGAATTGGTAATTGGGCATCTTAATTTCTCAGGAATGTAATTGGAAAAAATCGTCAATTTCAAATTGTAATTGGTAATTGAACATCTCAATTCCTTAGAATGTAATTGGAAATTGAACACATCAATTCCTCAGAATGAAATTTTAAAAAAATCCAATTCCATTACAGAAATTAGAATTGAGGTGCAATTAATTTCAAAAGGAATTACAATAGGACATAACAGCTTCAGATGAGAATAGTTTCTTGTTTCATACTTTTTAGAGCGCGATTTCTTAACAGTCGGGTTTTAGTTTTTTTAACTAATTTTTTAAAACTTTATATGATTAGTCCCTGAAACTTTTTGGGTTTTCATCTGCATGGTTTTTAGTTTCTTGGGTTTTAGTTTTTGAACTAATTTTTTAAAACTTTATATGATTAACTCAAAAAATTGGTGATTTCTTTTCAGTCACAGTCCCTGTAACTTTTTCGGTTTTCATCTGCACCGTATACATTTTTCATGTACCGGTATGAATGTTTTTTAATTCTCGTAACTGCATTTCTATTATTAATATTAAAGTTTAAGATATTTTCCATGAAACATTCAAAATCTGAATATGTGTTTCACAATATAAAGATCGTGACTTAAAAAGTTATTTTCTCTATTTTTTGCGAGTTAAACTAATGTATTGGAAAAAATGGTTCATATATTTTTTATCAGCGAAAAATGATAATTCTGGGCTGAACAATTGTTATAATTAGGGTATTCACAAGGTGTGCCATCATGACATATTATCCCAAAATTTTGCAATAGTTTAAAAAGGTTGTTGTTGCCCTTCATATAAAAAAGTAATTAAATACTATAACCCTGAATGCTATGTTTATTGTAGTGCCATGATCAATCAGCCGTCCATTACAACGTCCAAAATGTGTTTTTCGCCCAAACCGGCTATTATTTTATCCTTTTCACTTTCTTGTGGCATTGCGATTAAAAAAAAATAAATAAACTGGCCATTTCAGCCCTTGGAAGGACTTTGACCTAGCTTCTATTGATCAATTGTGTTGTGCGTGTTGTTAAATGTTTGATCAGAATTGACCGAGAACTGGACCTACGTGTTTTATGCCTACTCCGAACGGCTTATGTTCTTAAGAAGCTTTACATGGCAATTTTTACTCTCTGAGGTTTGCCATTGTCTGCAGAGAGGTGACGACCGAACAGAAAAATTATTTCAATTGAAAAAACTTGCTGTCTGAGCTGGAATTGAACCCGGGCTACCGCGGTTCTTTAGCTTAGGGGCCACGCACTTGAAATATTTATTTTCGCTAGATTTGTATCAGCTGATTGAGAGTTCACATAATTCAATAAATTATGAAGGGTTGTTTACACTAGTCATATATTTTTATGATTTCAACTTAAGACATATGACTTTATGATATCTTGTGAATGCAGTAGTTATATTTTAAGCAAGCTTGCAACTCAAGTAAGTTTAATAGAAATAATTTTGTGCACACGGTCCTGAAATTCCGAAATAATGGAAAAATTGTATGATAAATTCGTGGTAAGTGAACAAATATTACCCCAAAAGTTTTTATCTAAATGATTAACAGTAAGTAATAGATTTGTGAGAATGATTTTTCTGCACATTAATAGCTATGTATATATATTTTTGTGCAAATTTTCACAATATCTAAGTGTAATTATGAATTCTATTTTCCGGAAAATAATAAGAATTGCACACTTGTCTATAACTTAAATACTCGATTTTGCTTTGTACAACTCTGACATACATATTTATAAGAATAAAAATGCTAGTAGGGTTTTTTTTTTTGCTGTGCATATATTGCCAGCAACATGCAAGCAATCATTTTTCTACACATTTAATACTTTTGTGTTTCTTCTTTGTTCTATGCCAAGTCGTTGTTTGAAGAACTTTTGCAGCTATTATTCTTGGTCACAATTATTATAATTTCACTGTAATTAACTATTTGACGTTTAACATTGCAATTGTTGCTGTTTACTTTTATTGTTGTTTTTTTTTAATTTTTGTTACCTTAGCGTATAAGAAAATACTTTAGCATGCTATTGAAGTCTTAAAATGTCGTTCTGTTCAACTATCTATCAGTCTGTCTGTCTGTTCGCAGACAGTTCATATATCTGTACATTAGTCTGTCTGTCTGTCTGGCCATTTTATTTCTTTATAATAAAGACTTTTCTCTATTTTGCTGATTTTCTGTTGGCTGGTTTGTGTTTCTGTCATTATTATTAATTGCAAACATGTATTTGCAATATCTGCAAAAACTAATTAAAATAAAGGCATTAGAATAAAATATCAAAAAATACGAGAAGTTATTGTCGACATATTGCAACAATTTTAAATACTGTAATCAGTAAAAAAAATTTATTAAACTTTTAAGCAGCATTGGAAATAGGTTTCAGCATTGGAATAGGAATGTTTTAAATAAAATACAGTTGGCATGAAATGCGAGTTAACTATGAGATACTCTCATTCAAATATAGCTACCAATATGTCTGAAAACGTGCTGTAGACTTACTTTTTAATGTCACTAAATTACTACTTCTAAGTGTTTGTTTATAGTTGCTTTTATTTAACTGGTTATAATTTGTTGACATTTTGGCAGTTACTATGTCTAAAAGACTCTGTCTTATATGTGAACATTATTTTATTAATATATTAAAGTTGAATTTGAAACCAAACAGACTTTACTTAATACATCAGAAATCCTTCGTTTAGGAATAACATATACATAATTTTTCGAAACATAAAAACTGTGTGCTAGAATATAAGGTCCAAGGAATTATCAGTGGAGAGAGAAATCATCTCTATTCTGTTTATGGCAAATTTAAATGCAATGAAGAGACATGTTGCAAAGACTCAGCGTGCCTCAAAACATGCATATAAACTATCACCATCAGTAAGAATGCGAACAATTTGCAGCGCTGCATAAATTTCAATCACCACGGCAAATTAATTAAAAGCTTTCTTCATAAATTGTACTCTTACAACAGCATGTTTCAAAGTCCAGCTGCAGTATTTAGTTAAGACTTTTTTGTTTCGTTTTTATCGCGTTTGCTTGTGCTTGAGCAGCAGTTTGCAGCAAAAGGTTAAAAACATGCGACTCACTCGACATGCGGCTAATAAAACTTACATCATAATTGTTCATAAAATGTACAATATTATGAGTTTTCAAATTAGTTAGTGGCACAAAGCATACGGACATATACACACACATATCATATGCAGCAAGAACAGTAAAATCGGCAACAACATATTAAAGCATTTTGTGATTTTGAGCATTTTATGCCTATAAACACTTATATAAAAAGAAAAACTTTAGCAGCAGCAGCAACATACAGCAACTGTTGGTGTTGCCTGCAACATGCAATCCTTTGCTGCATGTTGTCAACTATTTTTTCGGCTCATAAAAATTGTTATTAATTGCCACTTAAATGCTTAAACGCAAAGAGCGTTTTATTTTCTTTCATTGCTTTTGACGTCACGGCAAAGCAAGACGTATGGCAGGAATAGAGAAAGAGTAAAAAAAACATTGCTGCTCCTGCTGAACTGTTGATGCTGCAGTAAAACATAAACTAATGTTGCGAGGCAAATTTGTCGCAAGCGTTAGAATTAAATGCGAGTTGATGAAAAAGTAGTAAAACATGCGGCTTAAACTTATCTAAAAATAGGTGAGGAAAGAGCGAGGAGGTTGATGGTGGAAGCTTGTTGAGCAGAAAGTCCTCATGCTAAGCAATTGCCATAGAGCTGCCCTAAAATCTGCTGATTTTTTGCAACATTTTTTCAGAAATCATTTGAGCAGATTTTCGTCAGTTCTATCAACTAGCTAAATGGATCTTAAAAGTAAATTGAAAACTTTTTAGCCCGACAACAGCCGAAACAAGCCTCTTGTTGCTCTCTGTAAGCAGCCTGATAGCTAGCCTTCACGCACTTTGAATTGTTTCACTTTGCTTTAGTTTTTTGTTCTGACTCTTGTTTTCTTGACCGGCCTAAAAAGCTTCAATTTGTGTCGAATGCGCGTGCACTTTAGTTTTTATCTTTGAGCCAAGACAAAAAACAAAAATAAACCAAATGAAAAATAAAAAGAAAACTCAGCTTAAACTTTATGTTGAAGAAAATGAAAAAAAAAAACATAACCAACAACGACTAACTAACTAAAATGCGGCTGTCTGTCTTTGGGCAGAGCTTGACTGGCTGTTGTTTGCCGGTCCGGGTGCCGATACCGATACCGGGACTGCGAGTGTGAATGCATGTTGTAATTTAACCTTATGACATACTGGCTAGCATTAGTGTCTCTGAATGCAATATTTATCACCACTTCGTGAAGTCAAGTTTTTGCTGAGCGTCTTTAGACTGCCGTGGATGTTGTTGTGGTTGCAGCAGCAGTTCTTTGCTGCCGCATGTAATAGCATCATTGGCTATCTGTTGGATGCATTTGGTATGCTGTTTTTTCGTATCAGCTTTTTGTGCAAGCAGTTGTTGTTGTTGTTGTTTTTGTCTGGATTAACTTAAGCAGCTAAGCATACAAAGTTGAGTGCCAAGGCAGCAAACTAAAATTATAAACACAAACATACACTCACACACACGCACAAAGCCACACTTATTTAAATGTGTGTTAAAGTTTTCTCCACTTCATTTGCGATTAGATACGCACATTAGTGTTTTTTTGCTTTGTTGTTTTTATTGTTATCATCGTTGTTGTTATTATTGCTGTTGTTGCTGTTGCTGTTTTCTTATTTTCCAATATATTATGGAAATGCCGTTGCGTATCTAGCTACGCGCGTACATTAGGCAAAACTTTAACTTTTGTTTTGATATGCTTGCTGTTGCTTGTCTCTGATGTTGTTG
This sequence comes from Dichetophora obliterata, assembly GCA_963920525.1. NCBI lineage: Eukaryota > Metazoa > Arthropoda > Insecta > Diptera > Sciomyzidae > Dichetophora > Dichetophora obliterata. The sequence goes on from OY986435.1 coordinate 203,856,969, forward strand.
TTGTTTTTGCTGTTAATGTTGTTTTTGTTGTTGCTTTGTTTTGTTGTAGCCTCAATTAAGTAATCAGGTCATTAGATCTTAAGCCAAATGGTTTTCTTAATTCGACGCAGTCCGTTTGTTCGAATGCGCCTCGTCTTGGCTTTGGCTTTTATTTTACTCAGCTAAGTTCTTGTTGCTGTTGTTATTGTTAATGCTGCTGCTGTCACTGATTGAGGCTTAGTTTGTTTTTTTTTTTTCCTAAATTATGCATTTTTTTAATAGCATCAAGCTTCTTAATAAATGCAGCCTTAATTTAAAATATGTTAAAATTTTTTATGTTTACCATAATGTATGAGCTACATTTAAAGCGTCATGGAGCAGGCGTGCCTAGCGTGAGAGACATGTATTTTGTACCAGAACTTATGGCATTCTATTCCAATCTTGGTTACAAAGTTCATTTGGAGTTCTGAAGTTGTGTCATTAGAAAAAGATCTTGGCAAAAACAGATCCTGTTTTGGTTAATCTTTGCATTTAATAAAAAATTTATGTTTAAAGACATAAAAGCTTAGAATTGAAGACTTGAAGAATAGGTTGTTTTAAGGGCTAAAATTGTTTGTATGTGCATTACATCTTCATCCATGCATAGAACAGCGAAAATCCGAAAATGCGACATATCACCTTCATCCGCTCATGTCTTCAATTATGAGCATGACATCTTATATTTTTGTTTACCTTACTTGCGGCATCTATAGAAGTCATATGCGGGCAAATGCGGAATTCTGCAACAAAAGCAATTAATGTGGTTTTATAAAATAGTACACAAACAATTTCAGCAACATTAAGAATATCAAATAAGCAGTATCTGTGTTTCTTTACCCTACTCTTGGTCTGGTAGGCTATTAAATGCTTTATCTTTAACAAAATAACTTCTTCTTTTCTACAATATATCTACACAAGAAAGATTTGTGCAGCGAAAACAGCAAATTAGCGTATGATATTAATATTTAAAACAAAAATCTTTTTGTACGCTACATACACATTATTAGTTGTCATATCAAGGCAGCTGCTTTATTGAAACACACTTTTTTAACACCGGAATTTCTACAGTAACAACAATTTATACGAAATGTAAAAACTTTTTTATCGTTATTAAGTTTTTTACCCTACAGGTGGTGACATCATTGTAAATATAAGCAGTAGGGTGTCCCTTAAAAATTATTTCCTCCAAATACCTCGTGAACAAGTTTAACACAGTTCATTTTCACTTAAAAGTTTTTTTTTTTAAATTTTAACCTCAATATTTCAAAGTTTTAGTGAGGCACAAAGCTTTCAAAATTGTAAATCTTCTTCAAAAATGTGGCATTCCGTTAGAAACCAAAACGCTTGGAGTAAATACCAAATAGCATCGAAAAGGTTCAATAAAAATCCTAAAAAAAGTTAAAAGTTTTGACGGTATCTTAAATGGTTTGCGAGATATTTGCGATTTAATAATTAGCGAAAAAATTCAATGACATCATTTTTGATTTTGTATTATTATTAATCGCTCATTTCTAGGAAACATCAGCTGTTCATGTAAATACAAACAGATGTTTTACAAAAATGGATTCAGAATCGCAAAGCTATGAAATAAATTCACTTCGACAGAGTATTCGTTTAATAGATCATGCAGATGATAATTTATATTGAGCACGACTTCCTTGAAACTTTCAAGTGCTGAGACTCTTAATTCATAACCTGCGTTCTGACTGCTTCTCCAATCTCAGAAAATAGCATATTTGGTGGCACCTTTAGACATGAACGTCCGCAAGATTTCTTCTAGGGGGGTAGGGAAAGGCATAAAGGAATCTAAAAAGGAACATAAACAAAATGTTACCTATATAATGCTATTAACTAGGATTTTTGGTACTAATTTTATAAACATTATACGCACACTACACCGGTTGACACACGTTTTTACACAAAATAAAATCTAATATGTTTTAAAGATCGCGTAAAAATCTTTCTCGTATCATATCCGATATATTTAAAAGTTTTATATTTTTTTTTTCATGTAATATATTTCAGTAATTTTTTGCTAAAGCAAATATTCTTAATAGTTTATTAAATTAAATAATGTGAGACCTATATCCTTAAATGAAATCGCATTAATTACTATTGAGCACCCAGGTTTTCAACTTTTGAAATAAGAATACAAAAATTTTCTAATATTAAACAATATTTTTTGTTGGAAAACTGAAAAAAAAAACAAATTACATTTTTAGGCCATTTTTAAACTTTAAGCCTTTAACTCCTAAGCCAATTTCGAGTGGACTGCAATTTTTCAGATTTGGATTTAGAAGGTCAAAATCCATATCATTCGCAAAAATTAAAAATTTGAGTTGTCGCTCTCTTAAAATGTTTCCCGCATGCTAAGGAAGATATTTTTCACAGGATCTCACATTGCATTGACACCAATCTATTTCTTTGTTTTTCTAATATGAATCAGCTAAAGCAGTTTGCAAGTTACTAAAATCAAGTACTGAAACAAACACGTTATTTGAATGTTTTAAATAATTTATATTTTTTTTTTAATTCAAAACTTATAATTAAATAACTGATGAAGTACATTTATATAATATTTGTTTTGGGTATCATACATTTTCTTGACATATTGCAAAACCTCCCCGTGAGGCTTTATTCTGAATTCTGCATAAATATAAGCACGTGACACAAAAAAAAAGTCCAGAAAATTCTCAAACTAGGTGGGCGCCGCTTAATAACGTGAATTTTAATAAGTATAAAATGGTTGTCTCAAATCGAGTTTCCTTTTTACGTTTATGTCATAAAAAACTTTTGACTATAACAAATTCTAATGTTAACTCATTTGCTTAACCTTCTTCTGGCATGCTCATCCTGAGTAACATACCTGGACTAGTGGGGTACATACGAACCCCAGTGATTAAAATCTTTGTAAAAATTTAAATATTGATTATTTTGTCTCATAAAAATTAAGAGATCATCTTTTGGTATCACCTTAAACTGCAATATAGTCCAAGTTGAAAAAAATAAAGATCAGCGTTCATAGAAAATCCGGAAAACTAGAAAAAATTCCAAACAAATCAAAACGACAAAGAACGTGGTGTATGTACGTTCCCCACGAGGCCAGTTGAAGGTTAATATGATATAAGATTTTTTCAAAAATTAGTCCATGATCCGAAATTGGCCTGCTCTATGAAATTTCCTACTTTTTTCTTTCGCTTTTTAATTAGAAGTTTTGCTTTCGCCTAGATCGCTGCAAATTTTTTAATATTAAAAATGCTGCAGGATTGTTTGCCATTTTATACAATTTAGGAAAAACTAAAAAAAAATTCAAATTGGATGATCTATCTTTATGATAGGAAAACAAGCCGACTTTTTGGGAGACATTAATTTTTGAAGCGAAGCTTTTTACGCCTCGTTTTGTGATTTGCTTGAGTGAAATCTGAAAAACGACACTTTTTCCATACACCTTTTTCTTAGAATTGTTGTTGTTTTTTTACTTGCGTCTATTACAACAAGAAATATAAAATTAAAAATTTTTCTTTGCAAGCGTGAGGATCGAACTCGCGCCTTCCGACTCAGAGTTCTACACACTAACCACTACACCAAGCCAACTCTTTCCGATTTGATGTGATTCATTCAATATTAACTGAAGCTATATTGCAGTAGATGACAGGAATTTATTAAAGGGATTGTTCATTAGCTGCCCTACATATTCTATTGTGAATGCGTGAAGCTATAATGCAGCAGATCACAATTATCGATCAAATACTACGTCTCCATGGCGAGTTAAGTCGAGGATGACTCGGGATTAACTTCCCATGGAAACGCGAGTTGAGTTGAATTTCGTTAAATCCACGAAACTCCACGAAGCTTGTAAGATTTAACTGAGTTAGATTGTATGCGTTCAGATTATGACACAGTTGCTCAACTGTTGAGTGAGGTTTTATTATTATCTGCTATATTACAATATTTTATTTCTGCCACTGTGCTGACATTAATTGTAACACAAACCGTTCAGCAGGCACACAAAGTAGCGGAAACTGATACTGATCAAAGTAGAGGTGGGTAATAGCAGAATTTTTTGTGTGTTGACTCACCAGCACATGTGCACCCTTGTGTGTCAACACACTGTGCTAGCACAATTGTGCCACAATCGAACAAAGCCCTTATAAAAATGTCGATAACAAATAGAGTGCTAACACCCTTTTCTATTGATTTGTTTACAATATTCACAAATTGCATATTGTCAATTATTGCAAGTAAACCAAAGTAAAAATAAAAATAACTTTACTAAGCAAACACCTACAAAATGTAAGTAATGCAGTGCACAGTAGCGATAACCAATGAGTGTCAGTGAAGAAGCTTAGCACAACACTCTGCTATTCATCCCAACACAGCACACAAAAGTAACTTTACGCTCAAAAGTTCGTCAAAGCTCTGCTCTTTGCGTGAAATTGTGCCACTATGTGAGTCAACGTAGTGTGCTAGCACACATGGCACACTACAGAGAGTCAGCACAGTGCCATAGCACAGCACTGAGTTACCCACCTCTAGATCAAAGACTCAATGGCCGCATTCAGCGCAGACAACTGTTGTGGTAGTGCTGCCTTAGTTCACGATGTTTTTCTCTGAATGTGTTGCTACTCTACACGTTAGAAGTTAGATTCAATTTAATTATATATAATTTTTATGTAATTTGATTCAATTGCAAAGGTTTCTCACTTAAATTTGCTGCGTTCTTTTTGTGTTCATTAATTTAACAGCGTCAGTAGCAGCATCTGACAGTTAACCAAACAGTTGTGTTCATGTAGCATAGAATTTGTTCGCTCGATTAAATGGCGTTCGCTGCCTGATCAGTTTTAGTTAGCGCTCCAAAATTCGACCATTCAGCGAATTTTCACACAACAGTTGCCAACTGTTGTCTGCGCTGAATGCGGCCACTATATTTCGTAAATTTTCCATCTTCTGATCGCACACATTTATACTAATGGCGAATAGAATGGCCGAAGTCCAACTCGACTCAATGTTGTGCATGGAAACACTTTCGAACTAGAAACGCCATTATGTCAACTTGAAGAAAACCCAACCTAGGATCAACTCGCCATGGAAACGTAGTAAAAAGCATTTTGCATTTTGCTATTTAAACAACAAAATTAGCAAGGTTCTATTGAATGGTTGGATTTCAATTGCGAATTCAGGAATGAATGTTCATAGGCACTTAAGGCAAGGATGGTGGTTTAGCGCTCGAAAATGTAAGGTACTTTTAGGATTTTTTTAAAAAGTTAATATATTGAACAACAATATTTAAACTTTTAAGGTGTATTGTAACTCTCATTCATCATAAAAAATATTTTTTAATTTAAAAAATTGTTGATCTTGCTCAAAATGTCGGTCAATGAGATGCTCTCAAGGAAATGGGGCATGGGCGATGTTGTAGATTTTGGCTGTTCTATTAATCTGAAAAATAACAACCTAGAATATTATTAATCAATATGATTGCAGCTATGGCTGGCACTAGAAAAAAGATATGAAAAATTGACAGAATGACGCGCTTTAAATAAATGTATTTAAGTACATAAAAATATTCAGTATTTCAGCCGCACTTGCGAAAAAAAAGTGAGTGCGGTGTCACAATCGCGACAAAAACGCGTAATATGAACAAGGCCTTACAGCAACGGGTACAACGTACTATTTAAAAATTAATGGCTTACTTATAATTAACCTCAGAAAACAATTTTCGTATTCTCTTCAAAATATATTAACATATATAGTGAACATATCGTCATATGAAATTAAAAAAGCCATAGGTTACAAAAAATTCAAAACCGATTTTTTGATTGATTATGATGCACCTTATCAAAAAGTAATGAATTTATAGGTTGTGTTGTAAAATTGTATCGAAACATGATAGGAGTAAGCTTTTCATAATAATACTTGTAGTAAGTTTACTTGAAGTTTAATTTACAAGTGTTTTCAAAGCATGATTGGAAAATGCTTTCAGAGGTAATAGTTTCACAACTTTCACATTAAAAGGAAATTCCCCATGCATTGAAATTACAACTGCAATAAAACGAAGTGAAACTTGGTATATGTTTTATGTAAGTAAAGAGTTTTTTTTAATTTGCACGGTAAGTGTGGCTCATTTTCAAGAAGATGCTTATTGACTTAGCATATATATGAAAGTTATAAATCTGATGATGATGAAGTTGAAGATATTCCACCGGCCGCAATTTTGGAAAGAAATCAATTCGCAGACAAAAATTAAATTATTTACATAATATTTTATTCTATAACTCAAATTTTCCGTAGCCCGAAGTTAAATTCTGGTACCTTGACGCTTCGAGTTAGGAAAGTTTGACTGTATGTGTTTCACAAAATTTTACACTTCTACAACTAAAAACGACGTTTTTATTAACAAATTTCTCAAAGCTCTAAGTTTAAATGCAATTTACAATTTAGAAAGATTTTTGCTTCTCTCTTAAAATTTTTTAATTTAAACTTACGGCTTTTTTGATTTTATATGAAGATATATAAAAAAGTTTCACTGCCTAGGGCACTTGCCCCCTTCCTCCCCTGCAGATGCCCATGCCTTTATATATAATGGAGGTTTGAGCTACTCAAGCCAAAAATCGTGTAGTGACTAAGCTTAAGAAATTGTATTCGTAATGGAAATCGCTAATGTAAACAGCAAACTAACGCAATTCTGATCAAAAGCCAAGAAAGGCAAGATATTCAAACATACATTTAATAATTTGTTTGACATTGCACGTTCCGACGCGATGTCGATGTGATATGAATAAGAGTTACGTTTTCACTGTGCTTAGCTGAACACACAATTAACTCCTACGATTTAAATAAATCCGTCTTGATATATGGTAGTAAGGATGCACAATCAAATTTAGATGAAAGTTCTTATAAAAAATGTACAAACGAAAACTGAATACAGAAAAAAGTTCGAAACAGGATGTGTCAGCGAAATTAGCTGCATCGTTGGACACTATGTATAAGGTCAACTACGAAAATTATTTTTCACTACGTTGAACAGTTTAATATCAGTGCATCTGATATAAATATCAACAAAAGTTCTGTTCATCGTAAAAATTAAGAATAACATAATTTCTGAACAAGCTGGACTAAACATCTAAATTGATTGCACATTTTGACGTTACTGACGTAGAACTGAGGAACGTATGTCTACCTGTGCTTGTTACAGAACCTGTTGGATGAACATCTACTCAGCTCTCCAGTTTTGCCATATGGGATAGGCTTTGAGCAGTCAAAAACAGTACTTTTTGAGCTGAAGAATGGAATGAGAATGTGTAAAATCATTTTGTTTGTTCGTAGTTTTATTAAATGCAATATAAAAAAATCGACAAAAAGGTATCTGATGTGGCAGTCTATAAATTTTTGTGTAACTTGTGGTACTTTAAAGAGGAGTTGGCGGGCCTTGAAATCCTTGCTGTTAATTTGTGAGTTCAAGAAAAGAGACAAATGACTGAAAAATTATGGCTTTTCGTAAAAAGCAACTAAAAGGAAAACCGGAACTTCTTGTTTTTTAATTTAAAAAAATATCTTGCTAATTTTCGTATGATAAACTTCAACATAAGTTATTTGTTTTCGCAAACACTTTTAAGCATTGTGTGCTATATAATAGAATATGGTTTTATGATTATACTAAGCAAACATGTATTTAATATTCTGCAAGTGGCACCATTAGTTGAAACAGGATCAAGCTAATAACCCAATATTATGCAGAACCATTTTGCTGACAAAATAATAACCAAATTTTTGCAACAAAACTAACAATAGAGCCATGCATATGCTTTTGTTAAGCAACAGAGTTGTGTATGCTCTACATACGGCATTTTCTGAAGTCATATGCACGCTAATGCTTTAATTTAAACGCAACTCTCTCCTGACAAACCTAAAAGACCTATTTGTGAAACAACAACAACAAATTAGCAATAATTGCTCTCAATTAATGCATTTCAAGTATTGTTGGAATGCATTTGAAAAATCTAAAAAAAAATTTGTCTCGCTGTTTTCAAATAAATTTTCGCTTCATCAACTTTTAAGTATTAGGAAAAAACTTATTTCTTTGCGTTGTCTTCGTCATCGTCGTCATCATTATCACCATCATCATCGGCACCATCATCACATCCTCATCAGTCACAAACGCACTCAACTCAACTCAATCGAAATGCCAGACATTCTTTTGCTAACAATTTCTTGACTCAATTGCTTTCGATCATTGCGCTGAAATTTATTTTCACAAGATTTTCCGCACATTTTCCGCAACATAACTGAGGTCTCTGGGACTCATGAAGGCAGCCATGATCACTTGAAGTTAAATGCATTTGTATATATAAGCACACACTCACAGTCTCACACACATACACATAGGGAGACCCATTTAGAATTGATCACGTTTATTTTTGCTTATTGGAAACATTGCAATGAAAAATACTTGAAACTATTTTGCTGCAATTGAAATGCACATCTTTACCGCTCGGCACAAAGTTTAATTCACCCTTCCTCTCACTCACTGAACAATCCATTCTGTTACTGAGTGATCGTGCACACTTAAATCAACAATCATCTATCGATCGCGATCGATCTTTATTGAGAGCAAATTTTCAGTGTAAACAATTTGGGTGGTGATGATGATCATGATGATGATAATGGTGGTGGTGGTGGTGCATGAGGCAGAAATAGCGGCCACAATTGTCTGGTGTTGTTTATTTTCGGTGCAGTATGGTTGAATGCACCAATTCGAAGAGAAGAAAATAAAAAAAAAGTATTAATAGGGAAAAACAATTGGAAGTGAAAAAATTTTGTTGCGCGTACTGAAGTGTGATTTGCGCGGTTTTTGAGGTTAAATTGAGTGTAATTTTACTGTAAATTGCACTCTGTAGCATGCTGTGCGAGCCACAAGAAACTTGAGCGCATTTGTTTTCTGGTTGATTCCGATGAATTAAATTAAATATTTATATGTTTGAAAAGACATTAAAATGCGTCATTTTGCGACTGAGGTACCCAATTGTGTTTTTTTTTAATTATTAAGACAAAGGGTTTTTTAACCAAAATTTTATAATAACAAAATCAGAAATATTTGAAAGAACAAAAGCCACAAAAGCAACAAAAAAAAAAAAAAGATTTAAAAATATATAAATATTAAGCGGCAGCGCAAAAATAAAAAAAAAACTTATATATGTAAAAAACTGTAAGAAAAAACATGCTGCTTTAGCAGACGTAAAAATCACTTCATCTCAGCGGGAGATGAATTTTTCGGTTTTTAATTTTATTTACGTCTTTGTTGTTGTTTTTGTTATTACTGTAGCTGTGTTCTGCCTACCTTTGCGTCTGCGATACGTCAGTAAAGATACAATATAAGAAATACACCTCAGATATATACCAAAAATAAGAAATAAAAAGACAAGAAAAAAACACCAAGATTTTGAACGTTCAAATTGAAATGAACTTCAATAAAATTAAAATAAGCAGAGATGAGCACAAAATCTAAAAATGAACAAAAAGGCAAAAAACAGAAATCGAAATTAACAAAAAATATTGTATTTTATATGAAACGCAGCTGAAATGAACGCTTTGCTGCTCATATTTTGTGTCTCTGTGCTGTGTGGCTAAATGACTGACGAGCTGCCGAACTGACAAACTGACTCAACGTACTGAACTGACACTGGGTGTAGTTGATGGAGGTTTCGTTAGCTGGACTAACTGGTCGAACGTCCAACGCAGACCACCGCCACCTTCATCTGCTGCTTGAATTTTTTTTTTTAATTTCTGTTCTCTGCCTTAATCATAACTGCTGCAATGTTGCTGCTGTGGCTGCTGTTGATGATCATCAACGACATGATCAGCGACCGCTGTGAACGTTTTCAAAAACGAAGCAACGAACGAACGCACACTCACTCAATCCAAGCAACAACAAATGACTAACTAACTTATGGACGACGTAACTTTAGCCAATTTCATTATTGTTATGGCTGATGTTGTTGCTGTAGATTTTTGTTGTTTTTTTTTAATTTTTCATTTTGTGTTTTGCAGAAATAATATTAAAACTTTCTGTATAGCTTGTATCTGCCGCTAAAGTAAATTAGTTTTTGTATGTGATTTTTTGAATTGATTTGTGTTGTTAAATATTAAATTCTTATAAGTCATTTGCACGCCAGAAGGATGCTGCACTAAACAGGGTGGGAAAACAATATATATATATTTACATAAAAAAGTTCAACACATTTTTTTGTAAAAATATGTCAAATGCCTTTTTATAAAAAGAAATACAACAACAAAAAACTATGAAAAAAAATTTTAACACCTAAAAATCTTACAAGCATAGCTTCAATAAAACGGAAGCAATTCTTGTCCTCTATGAGCTACCACAACTGATGACAATCTATAAGTTTTTCAAATCTGCTACTTTTTATTATTTCCCATAACAACAACTACAAAAGTTATCCTGACAAAGACCTAAATTGAAGCTTGTCAATTTTTCATAACACCCTGTCTGAAATGAAGCAGCTCATATATCATTTACACTGAACTGCACAGCAAGTGACCACCAAAAATGGCAACAACAACAAAAACACAAAATGAAAAAAAAAACAATTGTAACAACAACGGCGCAACCACACACATGGATATTACTTTACATGCAAACTGTTAAGTATTCGGTAAAAAATTGGCAAATATCTTTTGCTTATTTTAAAATTTATTTTAATTAAAAACTGTTTTCAGCTAAAATTTAAAAAAAAAACAAAAAAAATAAATAGCAAGAATAACAATAATATCATTATTATATTTATTATTTTCAGGGTCATATATAAGCAATCACAGCTAGCCGAAATGTATTAAAAATTCACAAAATAAACACAAAACGAAGCAAGACTACAGCGTTGTTATATTTGCAAGACCACATTAAAAATAAACTCGCCATCAACTCAAGCAATATTTTAAAGAGATCTAATAGCGTTATGTTCCTATGATCGTGCAATTTATCAGCAGACTGTTTTTGGTCAAAGTCGAGGTTAGCTACAAGTTGTTGATTCAGCTGCTACTCCAATTTATGACTGAAGCTTGTTAAGCCTAATATGCTGCAATCTGAACTGAACTTGGCCACTAATATGACAGACTCGATCATTTAAAGTTCAAAGGCAACTATAGACAGTCTTAAAATTAACATAAAAAAGAACAAAGTTAAATCAAAAACATAATTATCATCATGCATCACAGAGTTGACGTGTTGCACGTTATGCTTTATAGTAACCAAACATATTCAGTTCTCCGTATAATTGCATAATTATTTTATTTGTAGACTTTTGTAAAACGTTTAGCATAAAATGTTGATTATTTACTTTACTTAACCAGATCATGCAAAATCTGCCACTTAAGTCGCCTTAATTGATCTTGATCATAAGGAGGGGAGAAGGGAAGGGGACCAGCTGTTTCACTATAATTGTGCGAATTATTTTGATTTGTATACGTTTGTCTTGAAATCAATGTGATTTATACATGTTTGAATGATTGATTGATCGTTATTGTTTTGTTTGCGATCGTTATTATATAAAATGCTTTTGATTGACAAACGAATTTAAGGTCAAGTGCTGGTAGCGCAATGGCTGAGTGTCATGTCTGTTTCTAGTTGTGGTTCACTGGTGGCACTGTAATAATTTTTACTATGTTTGTTGTACATTATTTGATCAAAAATATTTAACATTGACATTTAATAACTTAGTTGGGGGATTTTTTTGACGATAAGATATGTGCTTTGAAAACTGTTGACCAAAATTGTAAAGTGCACGTTCGAAAGCACATTTTTTTTTGCTAACGCCTAAAGTAGTGCATTTGACAAAGCCTTAGCTTGATTCCCAGACATGATTTTGGTAAAAATTTATAAAATGAAGAATAAATTTTGATTCTAAGCAAGTATTTGGTGGGGCAGGAAGGGCTTTAAGAGGTAAAAATTATAAAAATTACATATCAATAATTTCCTGGTATTGCCATTAGCCATTTTAGTCTAATATTTACAAGTGTGTCTCATAAAATCAACTTCAACCTAACTTAACCAATACTTGAAAACATAGATGCGGGAGGTTTAAGGAATTTCGATCGTACAGCCGGTCTCAGAAGTGGGTACATTTGAGTTATTTGAAATCACTGCTTGTAACTCATGGTTTATGCATAATGGTTTGCTGAACTCATTTTGCTCATTTTTTTAAGATGGCAGTAGAAAAACAAATCTAGAATCCCCTGGACCAAAATAAAAAATTTTTTAAAGCTCTTAACCCTAGAAAGATAATCATATTGTGATGTTCGTACAAGATAGTCATGCGTCAAATTGACGCATGAGTTTTAACTAGCTACAACGTCAAGCCTTATTTATTGATTTGAATATACCAGTTGAAGTCCACTAGTTTTTTGGATTGCGTTAGCTAGAAACTCAACTTTTTATTATTGATCTATCTTATTTGATGTTTTACTTTTAAAATTATATCAATATTTTTTTCCCCTATTAGCTTTAAAAATTTTTGGTTTTTGATCAGGGGAGAATTATTGTGTGATTTTCCGAATTTGTTTCTTCCACGAGACACTCAAAACTAATCATTACAACGAATTCAGGAGATCATTATGCACAAATCATGAGTGAGATTGGAAAAAATGGTTAAAATATATTTCGTTTTAAGGTACATATAATTTTCACCCCCACGCTCCGATTTTCAGGCATGACATTAAAATCGGAGTATTTCCATCTTGTTGGAAGGTGGCAAATGTCCAGCCAGTGCCTAAAAAGGGTGATGCCACGAGCCCTGCAAACTACCGACCTATTGCGATATGCTCTACGCTTTCCAAAGTTATGGAGAGCGTAATAAACTTCAACGTTGTGAACTATCTGGAGCGCAACCAACTGCTCAGTGACCGTCAATATGGTTTCCGTAGGGCTCGCTCTACTGGTGATCTTATGGCGTTCTTAACCGAAGAATGGAATGAATGCGTTCACTTTTTCGGCGAGAGCAGGGTTGTTGCTCTAGATATTTCTAAAGCGTTCGACCGAGTGTGGCATAAAGCGCTCGTGTCAAAACTTGTTGCATATGGTTTTGGTGGTCACTTTGCTCGATGGATCACGTGTTTTCTCAAGGACAGAACGATTCGAGTCGTAGTTGATGGTATTTCGTCCGAGAAGCACGCCATCAACGCAGGAGTACCGCAGGGTTCAGTTCTATCGCCAACCTTGTTTCTGGTTTTTATCAACGACCTTCTGTCGTTGACGCATAACCCAATACATTCGTTTGTGGACGACAGCAGCATTTGTCATTCTTATTCATTTAGTAAACGCCCAAGCTCAATGGAGTTTGAGAGAAAAAGGCAAAAAATGAATGACACACTCCTAAATGATCTACAAAAAAATCTCCGAGTGGGGTCTTGCTAATAGAGTAGAGTTCAATGCAAGCAAGACTCAGTGCTGCCTGTTAACCCACAAGCGGATGGATTGCCCCTTAGCACCTCTCAATATGAAAGGTGTGGATCTTGTGGAATCAGCCGCTCTTGACTTTCTGGGCATATCGATCAGATTTGATCTTCGTTGGAATGATCATATTTTCGATGTGTCGAAGGAACGGGCAAGTGCCTAGGTTTTCTAAAACGGTGCAAAAAATATTTCACTTCAGCTGATCTTCGCATGATCTACACCTCATAAATAAGGCCGAAAATGGAGTACAATTCGCACATTCGGGCAGGGGCTTCAAGATCTTATTTGGAGCTTCTGCGATATATTTGATAGGGGATGAAAGTATTTCATCCTCGCTCAACTCTCTTGAGCATCGACGCAATGTTGGTTGCCTAAGCCTTCTGTATAGGTATTACCATGGGAAGTGTTCAAGGGAGATACATGGCCTGACGCCACCAGCTCATGTGTTTCCCAGGTCCACTCGGGCAGCTGTCCAAGCCCACCCTTTTACCATTGCATCGATGCCCAATAGAACATCGCATTACCGTGATAATTCGTTCTTTAGTCGCACGGTTAAGTTGTGGAATAGTCTCCCTGCGAGCGTGTTTCCTGGCAGTTTTGAGCTGTGCAAATTTAAAACAAATATTCACCGACACTACTCCATCTATCCACCCTCCAACTAACTATCACCCATCTTTCCAATCAACACAATGCTTACGCATTTATAGGGGGCATCCCCTGAGCGTTGGTTCAGTCTTAAAAAAAATACAGCACAAATTATGACTCAACCCATTAAGGACGATGATATGGTATGGAATCACTAAGATAGATGTAAAAAGACTAACGATAACAAACAAAATTTAGTCAAAGTTAACATTTGGTCTAAATTATTCAATACATTAATACATTTGTACCGTCTGAAAAGGGTTAGAGGGTACATTTAATGTTATTTAGAAAAATTTTTTAGAAATAAAGTTTTTAGGGAGCTAGTTTAAAAGTTACTCTTGAAAATAGAGAAACAGATTCATCCTTCTGATGGCCTCGGTGGTGATTGCATGAGGTATAGAAACCTTGCTGGTTTCTACAAAATATGAATTTATTAAAAAATAAATGCAATAAAAAATTGAGAGTTATATGGATTTAATCTTTTGCATCGCTTTTTACACGTCTTTAAACGGCAATGTGATAAGTCAGAGAATTTTTGAATAAAAGGCTTTTTCAATAAATAAAGCTTTTTATTTCTAAACATATTATCCTTTAAAATCGTTTTTCCACATTAATTAGTTTTATGATCTATGAAATTATTACATGAATTAAATTGTGAGCTTTAGGTCAAGTAAGTTTTTAAAGAAGGCAACAACAACAACAACTCTGTATAGAGTGTCAATCACTTAGCTGACTAGACAGTCTGTTTCGGAAATCGCTACATTTTTCTCTTCAGTAGTCTTTGAGTGATTAAGCTGTGATCAACTCAATGTTTAAACAAGTATATGAGTGCGCAGATTTTGGAATTAATTCTTTTGAATTGTATGGCTGCTAATCATATGACATTTCAAAGAAGTAGGCTATTTATAGATCACCGCCATCAACTCTATCAAGGGTTGCCATCTGTTCTAGTTGCTTCTTTATTTTATTTCAATATTCATTGGTGTTCGATAGTTTGTCGATAGTACGTTGAATGGGGTAGCTTTTAGTATCCCACTTAAGAGATTTTTCCCAATTTAGAAATAGTGATTGAATTAAGCTTACATACGATGAAAAAACCAAGCCTTTTCCAAGCACGCTTGTAAAACACTTGCGTAGGTAATAAATTTCTAAGTTGCTTTGTACAATTATTGCGTAAATAGCAAAAAGTATGTGTTGTACAATAATACTTGGAAAGACTTGCTTTAAGTAAGTGTTTTCCAATCATACTTGCAAAATGTTAGCCAAGGTAATAATTTTGCAACTGTTCAAAGTTGCGATTGCTTTTAACTGTTGGCCTGTGTGGTCTAGTGGAGAGTGCGCTAGGCTATCAACCCAGACGTTTCCGGTTCGAGTCCGGAATCGGTCGCGGTTCTTTTCACTTTCTTTGCTCTTTACTACATTTAAGAATTATGAAAACTAAACATAGAAATCCACGAGTTAATTGTGGAGAATATTGAATTTAATGGACAAGAACCTACAACTGAGGGCTTAAAATGCAACAATGCAAGTTTTCTTGAAAGGCAAGTCGAGTTTGATAGTGAGAAATAAGGACGGTACAGCTTCTCGAACCGGTGAATTTTCTTTTTATATTCTTATTTGTCAATTTAAGATGGCTGCGCATTGTTCGGTAAATATATTTATATATAAATGTTGCGTATTGAAATACTAATTTCCAATTGTAAAGGAACATTTGGAAAAAGCTTATTCAAATACTAATTTCCAATTGTAAAGAAACACTTGGATTAAGCTTATAGTAAGGAATAATTTCCAAGGGATCGTTTTCGTTTACTCTACAATTACTAGTTAACATTTTCCAAGCTTGATGCTTACGGTTCTAAGCTTCTTTAAAGCTTATTTCAAGCTTGTTTGGCTGATTGGGTTGCCATGGCGACTACAGACGTGTGCGTCGGTGCGTTGCCATGGTGGAAGAAAACGTTTTCTTTACCAAATGCTATAGTATTTTCTTCAAATCAATGCCAAATCTGTACAACTGCTGTAAATAATATTCGCCGGTGATAGATCGCAAGGTAACCAATGTGAATCCAGCCATGCCTCGACTACGTCCTTCGTATTGCAGTTGAACATCGCCAAACACTCACGTACAGTGGTTACACGGCTGCGCTTATGTTCGCATGTGAGCAATCGCGCGAATATCTTTTTCATATCAAAATATTTATAAAAAATTTACTGTGCCCGTTCAGTTGAGATGCCTACGGCCTCAGCTTCATTACGCATTTTCATTCTCCGATCGTCCAATATCATTCCATGGATTTTATTTATGATTTCTGGCGTTACAGAGCAAAATTACGAAGGGCACGACGAGACAAGTGCCTATCAATCTTGTACAATTTTTGATAACGGATGCTGTAATTTGGCTCCTGGACTTTGAGTGTCTTTTGTACTGGTACGACCACAACGGAATTTTACTGAAAATCAATACTGAAATTGATGGTGTGTAATAGTATATACAATATTATAGTATTTATAAAGTCTTTCCTTGGGTTCGGTGATTTTTTTACGAAAAACAGGATTCTTGATGAGTACACAAAATTCACTTTTCTCTAGTTTCGCCAAAACTAATGAGGCTGTCTGCTTTCAATGGCTGTCAAACACAGCCAAAAACACAGACTGTCAAAATTTGTCAATAGTCTATTAATAGATGGTAGTTGAAAGGAGCAGTATTGAATTTTAAAGTGATGAAGTTGTGACGCTGGAAATTTAAAAGCCACTTACTTATCAAATTGCCTACAATTAAATTGTCTACAATTTACGACAAAGTAAAATTTTTAAAATGAGTTTTATTCCTACATGGGAGTTTTCTCCAAAGTAAAAATCAAGAAATCCTATTGGATTTGATCCCCGTAAGTTTAGGTTAATAGTTAATGGATCTAACAAATGTATAAAGAAGTGACAAACATACATGAGAACATATGATTCTTAGAGTATTTAAACATTGATTTAAAAATAAATTCATAATTTTTGACATAATCCATTCATAAGCGAAGAAATTCATAATCCATGAAGGGGCGGATCCAGGAAAATGTTACGGGGAGCGGGGTTTTTTAAAATATGTATTTACTTTATATATAAGCATAGTATATTTATTAAATAAGTAATAACTAAATCAATTTCAACACGTTACTTCCACGTCAAGATGCACGTTCAACAACTCTAACCCGTGAAATCAATCTAAACTTGTGTTACTTTGCAGATATGTTTTTAATGTGCAAGGGTTGCGTAAATTTGTAGGAACCGATGTATTGATGGGTAAAATTAATAAATATTCATGGGTTACAGTTGTGGCAACAATAAATGATTTCGCTGGTTTTTCTTTTGAAATCTTTAAACAGTATCTGCAAAAATACGGAGTACGTATAATATGTGAATATTGAGGGCAGATATCAAAGATTTTCTGTTATTATACTCTCACCTTTTCCACATCGCAAAGTTAACTACGAATACTTTTACAATATATTTCGGCCATTGATTTTCAAAAGCTTGCATCGTTTTCACCACGGTGACTCACTTGCTGACTCAGGAACTGATTCCGCATCGCCTTTGTAATTATCGCGGATTTGCAGCTGTCGAGTGCGACTAGGAGCATATAGTTTCACATTGACTGCCAGTTATTTCCGTGGCCCTTATTAAAATTTCGTGACATTTGCCCTCCAAATTTTCACGATCTTCACTCATTTTTGCGTAAAAATCGGTTGGATACAAATCACAATTGATTTTTGTAGCAAAAGGCTTAGGTTTTTCATCGAGCTGAAAATTGGTATCGTTATTGAAACAATAACCTGTGGTTTGCAAATTGGCAAAAGTAGTACGTCGGGTTTTAAGCCATCGGATTTTGTAAATTAGGAACGCAACATCGCACAGTAGACTGAGCCCATACAAAAGATGGAAAAAAAATAGAAGGAGTATAATTATCATAAAATTTGGCATGTTAGTCAAAGAACCAAGGTATGCGCCTTATACAAACAAGGTTGATCTTTGACCTGAAAGGAAAGTGATAGATTATTTAGAGGAATTGATTGGAGCAATACGTGAATTATTGATTAGGCAAAACAGACGAGAAGGACAATTTGAATTGCTTTTAACCAAGGCTAGAGTTATGGCTTAACCTCGGCAAGCTTTTCCAACCCTTAGTTGTTCTTTAATTCCACATTTTCCACAATTTAGTTGTGGATTTTTAGTTTTCCATAATTTTTAAATAGAGGAAAGAACAAAGAAAGTGAAAAGAACCATGCCCGAACCCAGATTCGAGCCAGGGACCTCTGGGTTGATAGTCTAGCGCACTCTCCACTAGACTACAAAGGCCGACAAAGTCAATGTTAGTTCATTTAGTCAATTTAGTCAATGAATTACGGTTGATTGCAAAGCTATTGTTTTTCTCAAAAACCGCATTTGTATTCCAATTTTGACGATTTTAAAAGTATTATTGAAATAAAAAACTCTACAAATTTCGTAAAAATGTAATTTTTTGGCATAATTGAAGATGAATGAAAACTCATATATTGGATTTTTTTTAATCATATGTATTAAGCCCTTCTAAGTCCAATTCCGGAAAAATTTTAGCTCGTAAGAGCATTACCTTTATTTCGATACCCATAATTATTAGTTTTGTAAAAAAATCACTAGTTTTTCAGGCCAATTTTTACAACTTTGGACCCCTATGACTTCTAAACGACTTGACAGCAGGCAATTTTTCCGGAATTGGACTTAGAAAGGCTTAAAACATATGATATAAGAAAAAAAATTAAAAACTTGATTTTTCACTCATCTTCAATTGCTCCATTTATTTAGTGAGCGCACTTTTACACCTAGGAAATGCTATTTTATTATATTGATTATATTGATTATATTGGTATACATATAATCTAAACAAAAATGATTTAAAAGTTATACCATCAAATCTTATAAATTTTTCTGGACCATTTTTCTTGTCAGACCAATCGAAACCACTATATTTTTAAATTTCCTGATTTTGGTGATTTTTTTTAGTTAGAACCAGAATATATTTTGACTTACACATGAAATCCATATTAAATTTTTAAATTATATTTGTTTTATTATTTTTATAATATTGAGTGGTATAAAATTTATAAATTATTTGGAATAAAAAAGTTTATACCACACAAATGTTATAAAAAAGATAAAATTTACCCTCAAATTTTTTACTGTGCATAAATTACAAGATACCTATGCTATTTAATTAAAAAGTTGAAGCAATTATTTATAATTTTGATTTAATTTCCTTCTTTTTTGTTGTATTGTTCTATGTAAAATTGTTCTATTGTTCTATGTAAACACAAGGGTCCTCCCCGTCAAATTATCTATATATATAAAAATGGATGTATGTATGTGGGTATGTGGGTATGTGGGTGGGTATGTGGCTATATCACGTATAGACTCCAAAACCGCTGAACCGATCTTTATGAAATTTTCAGGGAAAATAAAGCCACATCTTGAGAGTGTTCCTGTGAGGTTTCGTAACGATTGGAGAAGGGGGCGTGGTACCTCCCATACAAGCCAAATTTGCTCCATCGATCACAAACAAAAAAAAAGAAAAATATCTCACGGTTTTAATCGTAAAAAACTAAGATTTGGGGATTTTGTTCAGATGGTTACTGTCGGTAACTGTACAAAAAATGGGCGTGGTCGTTATATAAATACGCCCACTTTTTCGAAATCATGGCAATTCCGGAGTTCTGCACATTTTTACAGTGAAACTTGCTCTTTAGGTGCTCCAAGAGACGAACGCAATTTATAAATGTTTTCACGCCCACTTTTAACGCCCACAAATCAATATTTATATATATATAAAGCAAAACGATGTGAGTCTGGCTGTGTGATGTCTATAGACTCCAAAACTACAGAACCGATTGACCTGAAATTTTAGCAGTCGATTTGTTTCAGGTACGAGATGGTTGAGGAAAAAAATTTGCCACACCCCCCTTTTACCGCCCCCAAATCAATAAAAATGTTATATTTCAGTCGGTTTGGGTCGTATATGGCTAAGATTTTGTAATTTAGTATGTACGGTTACTGTCGACAACTGTCCTAAAAATGGGTTTCCACGCCCCCTTTTACCGCCCACAAATAAATGAAAATGGTTTATTTCAGACGGTTTTGGTCGTATAAGACTTAAATTTGTTACTTTGGTTTGTGAAGTTACTGACAGTAACTGTACGAAAAATTGGTTTCCACGCCCCCTTTTGCGCCCACAAATCAGTGAAAATGCTATATTTCATGCAGTTTTGGCCGTATGAGACTAACATATGATACTTAAGTTTGTATGGTTACTTTGGGCAATTGTACTAAAAAAGAGCGTCAGCGCTATATAGCCACACCCACTTTTTAAGAAACCATCAAAATTGACTACTGGGTCGATTGAGCTAAAATGTTGGCTTAGTTTATACGGTTACTGTTAGCAACTGTACTAAAAATTGGTCTCCACGCCCCCCTTTTACCGCCCACAAACCAATGAAAACGTTTTATTTCAACGGTTTGGGTCGTATTAGACAAAAATTTTGTAATTCAGTACATATGGTTACTTTCGGCAAGTGCACTAAAAATAAGCCTGCCCT
Organism: Dichetophora obliterata; assembly: GCA_963920525.1. NCBI lineage: Eukaryota > Metazoa > Arthropoda > Insecta > Diptera > Sciomyzidae > Dichetophora > Dichetophora obliterata. The sequence continues at coordinate 203,877,708 of OY986435.1, forward strand.
ACTTTAGTTAAACTCACTTTTCGGGGAGTTAGCGTCCAGTGAAGTAAAGTGCGCCAGGCTTAACCTAAATTGAGCTGAAATTTGGGCAGTCGATTTGTTTCGATTACGAGATGGCTCAAGGGAAACATTTTACCGCAGCCTTTTTTACCGCTTGCAAAACAACAAAAATGCTATATTTCGCACGGTTTTGATCGTATTAGACTAAAATGTGGTTATTTAGTGCACATGGCTACTTTCGGCAGCTGTACTAAAAATGGTGAATATATTTGACATTTCTTGACATTTTTGTGTATAGCAGTAAGGCGGTCTGTGGCAGAACAACGTTTGCCGAGGAGATAGATTGTTCCTGTGAGGTTTGGTAACGTTTGGACGAGGGGACGTGGTTCCTCCCATACAAGCCAAATTTGCGCTATCGACCACAAACCAAATAAGGGATATATATCAGACGGTTTCGATCGTAAAAACTAAGATATTATCATTTTGTTCAGATGGTAACTGTCAGTAAATGTACAAAAATAACTTTTTCGTCGCAATATAAATATGCTCACTTTTTCGAAATCATGGCAATTCCGGAGTTCTACACATTTTTATACTGAAACTTGATGTGTAGGTGCTCCAAGAGGCAGTCACGATACATAAATGTTTTCACGCCCACTTTTAGCGCCCACAAATCAATATCTGTACATATAAAAATGAATCGTGATTTGTTCGGATGCTTAAAACTTGAAAACGACTAGACCAAATAGGATACTTCCTTCTACTGGTTTGTTCGTAACTGCTACGCAAAGGTTTAGGAAAAAAGTAATGCCACACCCCTTTTATCGCCCACAAATCAATAAAAATGCTATATTTAAGAAGGTTTTGGTCGTATTAAATTAAAATTTGGTAAATAAGTTCTTATGATGACTGTCAATAACATTAATAAAAACGGGCGTTGTCACACTTCATCTACGCCTACTTTTGGAAATATCACAATACTCCGAAACTATTGGTCCGATTGAGCTCAAATTTTGTAAGTGGCTTTGCTTAGAGTACGAGATGATTTAAGAAGAAATGCCACACCTTCTTTTACCTCCCATTAATATAAAAACAATTTGTGTTATCGAATAGCGTTATGGGTTGCACAGCTTAGAAATTCGGTATTCGACCACAATTTAGACGTACCGTTTCAGTGATGAAATTTTATGGGAGTTGGACAAGGGGGAGGGGCACCTCTCATACAACCCAAATTGGTGATATCGAATAGCTTTGAATTTATAGGAATTCAGCTTTGGAATTCAGTTTTTGACCTCAATTTACACATGCAGTTTCAATGATTTTTTTTTATGGGCGTTGGACAGGGAGGCCTGACATCTCCCTTACATCCCAAATTTGCAATATCGAATTGCTTTGAAGTTATAGGTTGACAGCATAAGAAATCGGTATTCGACCTAAATTTATACATGCACTTAGGGAAAATACATGGGCGTAGGGAAAAGGGGAGTGACACTTCCCATACAACCCAACTTTGTGCTATCAAATAGCTTTGGAGTTATAGGTCGCACAGCATCGGAATTCAGTATTTGACCAAAATTTACGCATGCAGATTTACTGATAAAATTTTTTAGAGTTTGTCGGGGGGCGTGGCACCTCCAACTTAACCCAAATTTGCGATATCGAATAGCTTTGGAGTTATAGGTAACTCAGCCTCGGAATTCAGTATTCGACCTCAATTTACACATGCAGTTTCATTGGTTAAATTTTATGGGCGTAAGGAAAAGGGCAGTGGCACCTCCCATACAACCTTGTGCTATCGAATAGTTTTGGAAATATATGTCGCACAGTTTTGGAATTCGGTATTCAACCTCCATGTACACATGCAGTTTAATTGATTACATTCTATGAGCGGTGATCAAGAGGGCGTGGCACTTCCTATACAACCCTAATTTGTTATATCGAATGGCTTTGTGGATATAGGTCGCACAGTCTCGGAATTCAGTATTCTACCTCAATTTAGACATGCTGTTTAACTGATAACATTTTATGGGCGTTTGAATAGGGAGAGTGGCAGCAACGCGCCGGGTTTCAGCTAGTTTATTATAAAATTTATAATTAATTTTTCTTTTTGTAGATGAATGTTAATCTGCATTTGTGTTCCCCTCAATTTCGTTCAAGGGTATGGTTCAAACAAGATTACAAAATTTTTTTCTGAGTTGCTTCTAACGCATCCTCAGATAACAATCCTGCAAAAAAAAGTGAGCTTGTACTGTATATTCTTAGTTTGAAAGTGTATGGAAGAAGTTATAAAAACGTTGCTTTTGCAAACGTTAGTAAACTAAATGCAATGAAAAAGTTTCTAAAATTTGAAAACTTTGAAAGAGCATATGAAAGAGTTTAAAAAATTAAAAGTTAAGGATAATTTTTTTTACAATATAACACTTTCGGAGTCCGTTTTGAGAGAAAAGTAAATATTTTAAACCTTTTCTGTAAAAAATAATATAAATAGAAATGGTGAGCTACGGGTAAATACTTACTAATTTTTTGCAGTCATTGTATTAAATCTGAAATAAAGCTTTTTACAGATTTTTGGGTGGAAAAAGGGAGAGTGGCAATTTTTTTAACAACCATTTCGTACTCAGCAGCTGTTTCAGTACCTGCTTATGCTGTTGTTATTTTTGTTGGTTTGGTTGTTGTTGGGTTTGTTGTTCTTGGGGTTGTTGTTGCTGTGGTTGTTGTTTTGATTCGCAGTCGTGTTTTTTGTTGTTGTGCTGCTTTTGTTGTTGTTTTACCGCTAGATGACTAAATTGGAGCCATTTGTTCCTATTGGCTAAAAAGAGATGGCTAATAAGGAAAAAAATTGAAATGACAACATTCAATTGGCTCCAGTGACGTCGATGTCGTAATCTTTCTATCATTGTTGGTATGTTTTACTACTACACAGGTTTGCGCATGCGTTACTTAGCATGCATTGTGTTTTGAAAACTCTATTTTTAAATTTAAATTTTAAATTACTTTTATTATAAACATATTGTATATGTTCTTTTATACGGGAAAAAATAAATAATTCATATTTTCCAATATATATATATATATCCATTTATTAAACAAAACTTTGAATTGCCAACATAAAAATTAACAGGAACAACAAATTTATCACTAAAAATATCAAATTATTATTGATATTGAAAAACTATTACACTAAACAAATTTGTGTTGAAATAATTTTCATGTAGAAGATGAAATACCTTAAAATAGTTTTAAGATATAAATGAAAAAGCCTTAATTTTTCTCTATTACTGTATAAAAAGTAATTCTACGTAATTCTTGCGATACTATCAAAACTGTATCTTTTTTTTTATAGTTTTTATAAAAACCAAAAATAAAACTATTTTGATATTTTAAGAAATGTGCTAACAAAAATATTTTAACCCAGACGCTCAAAAACAAAAAATCTACAACAATAAAATTGTCTGAAAGGTGTGATTTTAATAGGTTATAGAAACCACAAGTATTATTTTTTTGGACTAATAATTATGATTTACTTTCTTCGAAGTATTTTCTTTAGAACGATACCCATTTTGTTGGTTTTCGAGAAAAAACATTTTTGATTTTTGTCCACTACTCGATTTACAGTGCATCGTGTCGTTTGTTGAAACGAATCAATAAACTAAAATTTTTCTTCATTACTGTATAACAAAGAATTCTATATCTACACTTACAATACTATTGAAACTGTGGATTTCTTTTCATATTAAAGCTTACTGTGCTATGCTTGGATATATTTGATCCGAAAACTGCGGTGTTTTTGTGACTTCAGGTATCGGTTGTATGTATGAATGTTAACAGCTAAAGTCGCGATATCGCAAAAACATAAACAAAAACAGGATCAGAATAAAGTGCATTAGCAATAGAAACAGCTACAAACGTTTGCAGCATAAGAGTGTGAATATTTAAAGTAAATTATAAAAAATAAACGTTTTTTTTTGGTACCCTAAGCCCACAAAATAAAACTCAGTAGATCACATTTAAAGACAGGTTCATCGAGAATTTTACGGAGAGGGGTTTGAACTACCCAAAACTCCCTGAATCTGCGCCTGGCTCCATGTATGTCACGCTTCTGTAGTATATGTAAATAATTAATTTTAAAGATGCAAATACTGGTGAAATTGAGGCAATAATATACTTTTAAAAACACAGAGAATGGAGTACAGAATGTAGAATATTAAACGTAGAATACCAAAAAGTATATATATACATATATAGCATAGAGAAATCGGAGTATGAAATATATTAAAGAAAATGCAAATGTCTTAATACAGAAAAAAGCATAAATACCCTGAACAAAATGGACCTAATTTGAAATGATTCTAAACAAGTTCTGAAATGGGTTAATACTGGTCCCTCTACAATGCGCTTTTGCATAGGTTAGGTTAGGTTAAACCGGATGCCTTCGTGAAGGCTCACATAGACCAATTCAGGTACCACTTAGTGGTACCGGTAGCGAACAAAATGAACTTTTGTGTTTGTTTAAAAGTCTTTAAAGATTTGCGTTGAGTTCGCAAACCTTAGGAGAGATTCTAGAGACACCCTGGCTACATCTTTAAGCGACGGGAATGTCGATGAGCCTAGGTATTTTAGTCTCGATCTAAGTAGGGCGGGGCATGTGCATAGTAGGTGCTCCAGGGTCTCCACTGTGCCCGGTTCCTTGCACTTCCTGCAGTTGTCATCCGTGGTGATGCCAAGCTTCCTCGCGTAAGCTGCCGTCATGCAGTGACCAGTGAGCATGCCCACTAGTGTCCTGCAATCTTTGCGCGGGCGTGCCAAGATGAACAGAGTTCGTTTTTCGCATTGTGCATTGCACATGATTTTCGAGATTTTGCACGATGTCGTATCTCTCCATCTACGATTCACTCCTAGTGTGGCTCTTCATTCGAGGTTCCTGTACAACTCTTGTAGCGGAGGAAGTACATGTTCTGCGAGTTCTGATTCCAGCCAGGCGCCTTCCTTTGCTAAACCATCTGCCATCTCGTTTCCCTCAATGCCCTGGTGGCTAGGGACCCAGTATATGTGCACTCTTTTCGAAGCGCATAGTGCATCTAGTGCATCTCTGCCAGCCAAGACACTTTTGGACTTGATGCTAGCGGAGCGCATGGATTGATCGCCCCTTGACTGTCAACGAAAATGTTGATGTTAGAGTGTTGTGTGTCCATGCTGAGGGCTATCTCAGCAGCCTTCCTTGAAGGTGTGGCAAATATTTCCGCCTGGAAGATACTGCAGTTGTTCGGCAGTTTATATGGCTGCCTTATATTAGGCTCTGCGCAATACACCGTCGCACCTACACCCGTAGGCATTTTGGAGCCGTCGGTAAATATGTTGACCGCCTGATGTGCTTGTTCTATACCTTTGCACCAGTCATTTGGACCCAGAAGAGTTCGTGCTTTGGAATTGACTATCGTGCGAGGCACCATGTAGTTCGTGCTACTAGGTAGATCCTTTCCGATTGTACAATGTCCAAAATTTTGAATGTGCATGTTGCCTGCTGCCGTAAGGCGTTGTGCCGTTTTTCCGGCTATTAGTTTTGCGTGTATGTCCAGGGAGTCCATACTTAGAATGGTTTCAAGCGCTTTAGTTGGAGTTGACTTCAGTGCCCCCGTGATGCGTAGCGCTGCCTGCCGCTGAGTTTTCTCCAAGTGCCTGAGGAATGTTGATTTGTTCACAGCCGGGCACCACACAATAATCCCACAGAGTAGAATAGGACGCACTACCGTTACATAGATCCAGTGCATCAGAAAGGGTGAGAGACCCCAAGTACTGCCTAGTATCTTTTTGGATGTGTATAGCGTAATGGTGGATTTCTTCACCCTTTCTTCCACGTTGGTTTTCCATGACAGCTTGCTGTCCAGGACGACTCCTAAATATTTTGTGTGAGTTTTCGGTATGAGACGTATATCGTTCAATTTCGGTGGTATCCACTGTGGTATCTTGTACCTTTTCATGAACAGAACCAGATCCGTTTTCTCTACGTTAATACTAAGACCGACTGAATTTGACCATCTAAGTACATCAGTAGGTCCCAATTTTATTTCATCCTAATCTAAGATGCTCTTCTACCTTTTCACCTTTTGACCTTTGATACAATTATATTATATACAATGTAAACTATGATTAGACCAGAAGATAGGCTTATTCAAACTTTTAAAACGAGGAATATATAATCTATTCAATGAAATATAAAATCTATAAAAAGAAATAAAGAATACCGAATGAAGTTTTTTGTACCAATACTGAAAAATTCAAATAAGATCACAAAAACAAAATGAGTAATACGAAATATTGGATATGAAATGCATAATAAAACAAATGCGAATAAAAATTGCGAACAAATATAAAATAGAGAATAAGTACAAAATTCGATACGAAATATAGATTAGAGAAGACGGAATACATAAAACATAGCACAAAATATAAAATTAAGAATATAGAAAACATAAAACAGAATATAAAATACCAAATACACAATATTTAATAAATAATATTAGATAAAGAACATACAATATGGAAAACTAACTCATTTCGAATAAGATTGTATTTGAGAAATTAATGTTTCTGTTGAAACTTTGTTATATTTACTCCTCGCATCGCGAACATTCTGCTCTCACATTAATACTCACCAAATACTACAATAACTCTGAGCCATTTCACTCCACCCAAGTCTTGATAAAAGACAGCAGTAGCAACTGTGTACGTCAACAACTTAATTGCATTAGTTGATTATTTCAAAAATTTCGCTTGCATAACTGCGTGCATCAATGCAACACTGTTCAGTGATGTTCAACCAAACCAACAACAAGATATTCTCTAGCCACCAAGTTAAACCAGCCAACAGCCGGACGAACCATAACGAGCAGAAATTATGACAGATCACATGCCGCGTTTCCAACTTAAGTAAGCGCTTACCTGAAGATGACTTTTTAAAGTATGCGCATGAAGCAACAACATAATTAAAACATTAATACAAAAGCCAATGAAGCTGCTGCTACAGCAACAGGATTGCATTGAATCCTCTGAGACGCTAAGGAGAATAAAAAAAAAGTAAAATCAACAGCAGATTTGCAATAGTATTTTTTGTTTATTGCAATCATGCCAGTGCAGGGAATTAAATAAACTTGTGCTGTGCATTGACTTAAAAAGGCGTGCAATTGCATTTTTTGCATTTTTATGGATAACAAAATTCAAAAAAAAAAACAACTTAATAGCTTTATTTGTGTGAATTAGTTGTTTGGCACTGTAAAGAGTTGATAAAGACAGCCATAAGAAATATAGGCAAGATTTTGCAACAATTAATGCAGTAATTTGCTTTAAGCTTTTTTAGCAAAAAAAAAAAAACAAAAAAAAAAACAGACTCATAACTGCATATGACAGCTATAGAGGTATGTGCACTTAATTGCAATCAATTAATGGCAACACTTTTGAGGAATAAACATTTCACACAGATTCTTGCTATAGCTATCTAAGCTTAAAGATCTTTCTAAACCAGTGATGGCCAAACGCATACAACTTAACCCGCCGTATGACATACCCCAGAGACCTTATTTTCTTTAATATCTTGTAAGCAGTATGTGTAGGTTTCAGTAAAACTATTTTCGGTTTAAATTGCAACGCACTAAAAATCTTATTTCTTAATAGTAATTCAATCAATAAATCAAAAGTGATCTGAACTTTTTCGATAAAACTTTTTTTGTAGTATTTATACGACTTTTACTTTTGGGGTGTATCATATCCCACCACAAAAATGGCGTAATTTTTTTCCACCACACTAACGGCGGGGTAACTGCTAGCATGTATGTGTACCGTATAAAGCTTTTCACTGAAAGAAATCAGACGTCAAAGCATTTTGAAAGCTTTATGTAGAAAAATTAAAACAAATCGACGTGAGTTTTTTTAACAAATTTTTTTAATCATTTTAAAATAGATTATTTACTTATTATAGGATAATTTTTCCATCAGTTTTTAGAAAGTCTATTAAACTAGTTTAAATTACCAACTACGAAAACAATGATTTGTTATATGAAAAAGCGCTACGTTTGTAAATTATAAAATGTAAGCAAATACTTATAAAAGAACTACGCATAGCTTCCTAATATTTTTTTTGGGTATACGATAACACCGTAATTATATTTAAATCTATCAAACAAAGAGACGTGACCCTGCCTGCTTCGAGTCTGCCTGAAGACTGAAAGCTTCTTAGCGACGCCAGAACTTATATACAGCTGCGAGTCCTCTTACATTCAGATATGTGTTGATAAATAATACCAGTCTACAAATTTTGTATCCGGTTAAACCGGAACCATTTTCAATATGCACGTTTTTGGCAAGTGTTTAGTTTAATGATCTAAAATCTTAACTACTCACCATAAAATAAAAAATATTATTTTGTATTTTAGAAAAAATATCAGATTTTCAATCAATATATCAACCATTATCGTGTCATGTGCGGTAGCAAAGCAAAAATTTAGAGATTATCCAACGAAATATCAACAAATTTTGTATCTTTTGTTTTAGCGAAGCTGTAATCGTCCAAATTTAAAATATCTGTTTTTCAAGTAAAAATTCACTTAATCAACAGTTTTTTTTTAAAATTCTAAGTTTGGACGATTACAGCTTCACTAAAACAAAAGATACAAAATTTGTTGATATTTCGTTATATAATCGCAATCGTTGATATATCGCAACATTTTTGATCCGCTACCGCATATGACACGATAGTGATTGATATATTGATTGAAAAGCTGACGCTTTTTCTAAAATACAAAATAATACTTTTTATTTTATGGTGAGTAGTTCAGATTCTAGATCAATAATACTAAACACGTGCCAAATATGTAAAACACTCTGTATATTGAAAATGCTACAATAAAGGAGGAAACTAAGTACAAATTTGAAACCAAGGTTTAAAGTACATATAGGAATGATAATGAGTTTACCGGATACCAAATTTGTCTATTAGTATTATTTATCCAAACATCTCTAAATATAAGAATACTGCTTCTATTTTTTCGCAACTGTACGTATACCGGGCTGAAAAAGCTCTTAACTCGAGAGCTAATTTTGAGCTAATTAAGAAATAATAATTTCTTTACTTATTTTTTATAAACAGTGTTCTCTTGAAGTGGGCTTTTATGAAATGTTGTGTGATGTGACAGCAAGAGTATGTGACATTTGTTGGATTTTTTTTTTTACTATTGTGTAAAGATTTTAAATTTAAACATTTAGCTTAAATTTGGTAACTGTCACTTTTTCAGTAATCAGAATATGTCATTTGATGCATGCCAATTCCAGCGAATGACCGAGACCCATGTCCTTATATTAGACGTGGAGAGGGTTTATTCTAAGAATGTATAAATAAGCCATTAAGATTGTGAAAATAACTTTATAAAGTGCTAAGAACTATAAATCATGAACACACAAATATGTTTAACACATTAGGGCTTGATCTTAGTTTAAATTTGTAAGGCCATGTGAAAAAATGTTCTCAAATGCTTCCTCCTATTTGTAGCTTTAGATTTTAAAGATTTTTCTTCATTAGGCTTTCCTACATTTTCAAAAGAAAATACAAAGAAATTTAAACAAAACTAAGAGATGGCTGCAAACATAAATATGAAAGTTTAAAAACCTTTATCTATCTATATTATTACATAATTTGAAGTGAACATTTTTTATTCCAGATAAACTCCAAAAGTACTGGGCCGAGTTTTATGAAATAAATTTTGAAATATCATAATCTAACTTACATTTATGGTGTACTTCCTAAATAAATAAAATCACGATATTTTCTATTCTATTCTCTTTTTATAAGCTTTTACTTAACTTTCTTCGTTCGTATGTATGTATGTATGTATGTCCTCAAAACTTGCAAGCCATTTTTCTACAACTTCTTGTTATCCGATTAAGCTGAAATTTCGCATACCCCCTCAAATTACTAAAAATGCTATATCTCTAAAACTACTAAGCCGATTTAGCTGAAATTTTGGCAGTAAATTTTCTTCGAGTAGAGAATAATTAAGGACAATTTTTTGGCACTTCTCCTTTTACCGCGCACAAATCCATAAAAATGCTATATCTCAGCTGAAATTTAAACAGCAAAGTTTCATCAAATAAAGCATGGGGTTTATGAAAAACATTTGGCCACATCCCCTTTCACCGCCCACAAATCTATAAAAATGCGATATCTCCAAAACTACGGGGCTGATTCAGCTAAAATTTTGGCAGTTAATTTCTTTCAAGTAGAGGATGGTTCAGGAAAAAAATGATGTCACACCCCCTTTTACCGCCCACAAATAAATAAAAATCCTATATCTTCAAAACTAGGGGGCTGAATATAAGCTGATTATAAATTGCTTCGTTCGTATATATGAATGTTTGTATGTATGTATGTCCGTCAAAATTTGCAAACCATTTTTCGCAATTTTGCAAACTTGTTGGTATCCGATTAGGCTGAAATTTAACATACATATGGGATTCCGGTAACAAAGCAATATTATAATAAAATTTTTTGCCACACCCTCTTTTACCAACCACAAACCAATAAAAATGCGATATCTCCATAAGTTTTGAAAAAAAATGATTTTAATAATAAACCTTTCAGACTAAAAAGTAAAAAATAAATAAAAAGTAAAAAATTTTTAAAAAAGAAGCTTTTATTTAAAAAAGACGTGAACTAAAAAGAAAAAATAAATTTAAGTGACATTTGTCATATATGTATATATAAGGTATATTCTAGGTACAGAAGAACCCCTCTCTTGGTTACTCATCATCATAATATAAGCGTACGTAAATTGGTAAGTTCTAAGGACTTATATAAATTTAAAATTTTTCAAATACATTTATATTTAAAAGCTTGAGGCACCGATGTCCGCGATCCGTTATACAGGTTTACTACACATTATCAGTGGCATTAAATCTTTTAATAAGCTTACCTGTATATAAACTGCAATCCATTATACAGGTATACTACACAATATCAGTGCCTTAAGCTTTTAAATATAAATGTATTTGAAAAATTCTAAATTTATATAAGTCCTTAGAATTTACCAATTTACGTACGCTTATATTTTGATGATGAGTAACCAAGAGAGGGGTTCTTCTGTACCTAGAATATACCTTTTGTATACATATATGACAAATGTCACTTAAATTTATTTTTTTCTTTTTAGTTCAGGTCTTTTTTAAATAAAAGCTTATTTTTTAAAAAAATTTTTACTTTTTATTTATTGTGCTTCAGCTTGCAAACAAATAGAGGAGAAACAAAACCAACGCATGCTCAGCTATTAAGCTTTGATCTAGGAATCATGCGAATGAGTTATTTAGTCAACCTGTAGATTAATTCTAATAAATGTGATATACGTGTACGATAAAATTAAAACCAACGTTTTTGAAAGACAAGCTTTTGTAGGTCCTTTAACCTTTATATTTTTTTATTATTTATCTATAAGGAAGACATGTGGGACTGAAAGAGAAAAATCACATGGGAGATGGAATTATCTTAAGGGCATTTTTACCTATGACATAGACCCAATTCATGTTATGGCGATATCATTACTTTTGACATAAGCTGTCCTTACTAATGCATACTTTTCTAAGCAAATAGCGAAAAATATTTGATTTAAAATAAAATTGTTAGGTTTTCCAAACCTCTCAGAATCAAATACTGCAAAAATATTTTAAACAAAAAATTTAAGACCAATCTACACTTGCAGACTGCTTTTTTTTGCGCTTTGTCAATGCTTTTCTTATAAACTTCGAATTTTTAATTAAAAGAAGAACCATGAAAATCAGCAGAATAGTAAATATTTGATAAAAAATGGCATAAGACACTCTTAATAATATAATAAGTCAGAATAATAGCGAGGATTATTATAAAATATCATAAAAGCATTTGCCTTGACCTTGATTGAGCAAAAATCGATCTGGTACTTATATCCAGGTAATATATAAATGATTTTTTGTATAAAAAAGGGTGTCTTAATAATCGGCAAAATAGTGATTATTTCATCAAAATGGCCTAAGAAATAGCCTTATATAAATAAAGCCTAAATTAAATCACATTGGGAAGAAAATGTTGATTCGACCAAAAGTTCGGCTATTCATATAAATATTTTTGCACTCATAGAATTTCAACGAATTTCAAGATCTCATCATCCGCAGTTTCTTGAGAAATTTGTTCATAACTTTTGCAAAGAATGCATGCAAATTAAGATTTGAACGCTTGCTATAAAGTGCGCACACCTCAATGAATAAACAAAAATCATGGTATTAAATTAATTATTGAATTAAAAAAAAAACATCACAAAAAATTCCTAAGCAAAAAATTTCAACTTAAATCCCGCTGTTCGCATTTTTGTACTCTACTCGCCCCTGGGGTGCAAAAAAGTAATCAATCAAAATATGTTACCTGCATTTTAGCCGAACGAAACGTATAGTAAGACATTTAAGCCAATAGCGGATTAGTCACCAACGAAAACAACAGCAACAAGGATAGCGAAAGATAACAATGGCAACAGGATTTAGCAGAAACAACAATAGTCACACAAACAGTAACAGCAACAACTACAAATATATAAAGGACACTACCTACATTTTTGTTGTGCGCAGATTTTTGCTCGCTGTCCTCTGATTATTTTCTCTCTCCTTTTTTTTTTTTTTTTTGGCTGTTATGCAATTTTTTAGCATGCTGCGAAAGACTGTTGATTTATGCAATTACAACAATAAAACCAACAACAATGAGCATCACATTAAATACAGATATCGTTAGTGGCATTAATAAGAAAAACAACAAAAACTGTTTAAAAAAAGGCAGTAAAATAAAACGTGTTCCTCCACGCAATTATTACAAAACAATTAACTTACGTCTCGACAGTGAGTACGAATAATAATAATAATAAAATCAGGGTTTTTCGCAAGATATGAGCAATCAACGGCCTGCTGTGTTAAATTAACATATGAAGGTAGGTATATATTATGTGCAGTTAAAAGGCCCTACGTCTCAAGTTTTCTCTTTCGAATTAAGATGGTGATTTCAGCTTCTTTTTAATAAAGTTGTTTTTCCCTAAGCAAGAGAATCTTCCTTTTATTTCAAAAGCTACTGTTAAAACATAAATAAGTTCGTTACTGAATCAAAAAATCATCTGCTTTTGTTTGGTTCAAAGTTCGAAAATGCATTATAATTATACATTTCTGTTCTTCAGTTATATTTAATAAATACGTCGCATTATTTTTTAGTATTTATTATAAAAGGAATGGAATAAAACCTAAACAACACATCATAACTCCAACCGTTCTGCTGTTGACCACATAACTTTCAAGTCATTTCGTTCTGCTGCGCTCTTCTCTGTCGACTCAAGCATAACATTGATTCGGTTTTCTTTTGTTTTTGTTCTGTTCACGCGACGAGTGCTCTCTGTAGTGTTACGTTTGTTCTAATTAATGAAAGACGAACATAACCAACGCTTGCTCCACAAATCAGTGTTCTGAAATGCATTTCAAGCGCACTCGTGCAGAGGTTTAATACATACAAAAGAAAATGTGAAAAAGCAAAAAGTAAACACAAGCAGCGCAATTGCAAGCATTTTAGAAATATTGCATTCATTTAGTTCAATTTCTAATATTGTGCACTTATAGTACGTGTAAATTGTAATGTTCAATTATATTTTATGTAATTAAAATTAGTACTAAAGTTTTAGATGCTTTTGATAACAACGATTTTAATTCGGGCAATAAATTAAATTTACAATTTTTTCAACAAACGAGAAGAACATCAAAATGAAAACAAAGAAGTAATGAAAGTGCTATCAAACACATTAAGTAACGTAGCTATTTTTTTTTCTGGGGGACAAATGCGAGAAAATTATATATTTTCCCCCTATTATATATGCATTTCCCCCTATTATATATGCATTTATTTTCAATAATTGTACTGAAAAATATATTTGCTAAAATTTATTTGTAAATATATTTATAATGTAATTTATTTCATTTCAATAAACCAAGTTTCAATAAGAAAATGTCGATTTTTCTATATCGCTATACATAAATTATCCCCTTTAAACATATTGTGACTACGTTTTTATTTAGCCACATTGACAAGCTTAAACTACGTCACAACAAAGATGGCGAACATGTGCAATATTTTATCTGTAGTTCTTTGTATCATGATGAAAACCTTTGTCGGAAATTTTTGAACACTCTTAAAAAACAACTTTTTGCTTTGTAGATTCAGATACAATTCATATATATTGCCTATTTAGATTATTTGCATTATTTTTTCATATTATTTGTATTCATTAATTTTTTGATACTTATTTTTTTGAGGTTTTGATTATAATTTTAATGATTCGTTTCTAGTAGGATTTAATAATACTAAAACACATACAAAACACCTAAAAAACAATGTTTGACTCTGTATCGCAATGCAATTTCTGTTCTGCAGAGAACCTTTCTCAGAATGTGTAATTTGCCACTGCAAGCACTCTAATATTATTTATTTACTTAGAAGAAAATGCTGGAGCATTATGACATAGAAGAAATAGTGAATAATACCAATGACTAAAAATAAATACATATTACAGTATGTGTCGAGGTATAAACATAAAAACATGAAAATCTAGATAATTGTGACAACTATTTCGCTCAGTGTGGGTTTTTTGAGAGCACACCAATACTAACAAGACAAAATAAAATGTGAGCGTGTTAGAATACCAAGCCCTACTCTACACAGATTTGTTGCTGTTGTTGTGAGAAGCGTATAAGAGACGCATTTTCAGCGTTTTTTTTTTTTGTAAGCGAAGACAAAAGTGAAAGAGATTATTTTAGGAGAGAGTGCGTTAAGAGAGTGCGACAGAAATAATTGTAGGAGTGATTCAATTACTTTAGGTTGTCCATTCATTTGACGTTTACTCACAAGAATGAAGATAATCAACAGTGTGACCAGAAGATTTTTAAAAAAAATATGCTTTTTGTTAAAAAAAAAAATATGCTAAATATTCCACTTTCAATTTTTATATTCCACAACAATATTGCACTTTCAATTTCAAAGATTTATATCTAAATAAGACTAAATATGCATATAACACAGAAGCAAGTTTAAAAACATTTATTTGATTACTATCACACTTACATTTATAAAACATAAGTTAATATTAAATAAATTATATTAATAAGACGTAAACAAAGCATATATCAGTTGATTTGTACTTTACAAAAGTCTTTTCAAGAATTATATTCTCTTAAAAATAGTCAAATACTTTTCTCACAGAGAAACCTTCATTTTTAAGTCAGAAACATATAGGTGTATTACATATTGTCACCTTAAATATAAGAACCCAACAACATTTTTTATTTTTTGTAGGAGAAGCCAAAAACGTTTTTAAATGGGACATATTTTAGATTTAAAAGCCGTTTTTTGGAAAAATACCTAAAAATAACTACTTAATAAACGAAATTATGAACAAATTATCACTTTACAATCTACTATATGTGCTATTTTAAAACTTTTTGGCTTCTCCTATAAAAATAATGAACGTTGTTATGGTTTTTTTAATATTAAGTTACGATATACAATATACAAAATTAAAATTCAGACACATTTTCGAGATCAATACTTAAATTGTTGCTTGTATTATTATCATAAAAGTTCGCATTTCTAAATTTTGTTATGAAGCTAACTGGTATTTAATAGGTATTACAACACTTTTTTTAAACATGTAGCCATGTTTTTACATCCAACAAATTATTTAAGAGTTTTTCTTGCATTCTATTTCGAATTTTCGTTTTAATAAGATTCACATAACTAAAAATTTTCTCAACCTCAGCATTGCTAAATGGTAAATTATGCGAGGAAAGCACAAATTTTGATAAATCTTCTTCAGATTCCCAACTTTGATCAATAACTTTTTTCTGCTTTGTTGCTTTGAATCCACTTTTAAAAATAGTTAAAAGAAATAAATATTGTTTGCTATAATAGGGATATTCACGATGTGGTGCATTTGTGATAAATTTTTGCAAAATTTATAATACTGAACTTCTGTTGGGAAATAGTAATTTAAATCATCATTTAACTAAAGGAAATCATACAAAAATTGAAATGAAAGAATAAATTATACTCATTTTTATTAAATTAACTCACAGCGTAGCCGGTAGCTTGCTATATGCTGAGTAGAAAGGCTTGTACAATCATCTGATCTAATACGCAACGAAATTTACACAGAATACAATAGTGTTCCATCGTTGCATTTTTTCCACGTTGCATTTTTTTTTTAAAACTGTGCATTTTGTTTTTGTTATATTACAAAATTTACTACAAATATCAAATTTATCAAAAATACACAATACAAGGGGAAATACAACACATCGTGAATACCCCTTATGTTGTTTAAAGTATATTCCTTACTGCTGTAACATAATTCATACAAAATCCAACCAAACAAACATATAAGCAAATTTACTTCACTTTTTAAGCTGCGTGAAGTTATTAAATGAATTGCAATAAAATTGACAACGAAGAAGTTAACCACAAAACGAATTCCTTATATTGCGTTTCACAAGATGGTTTAGAGATGAAAAAATATAAAATGTCGATAGCCTAAAATAACCACTTAGTATTCAAATAGACATTTTTTATTGCAATTTTTGTTAATTTTAAAAAATATAGGAATACGCAAAATATTCCACTTTTTATGCTGCAAATTTTTATAAAAAAAAAAATATGCTTCCCGAAGGGTAAAATATGCCAAAGTGGAATATAATATTCCACTCTGGTCACACTGATAATCACCCGTAAAATTGAAGAGGAGAGCAAAAGAGCAATTTTTTAATGCCATCAAAGAAATAAGTTGCAGGAATATAACACTTTTTCGCAGTAATAAATACCCAAGGATACATTTCACTACTGCTTTTTCCACTACGTTCTGCACTGTTTGTTTGTTTTAATAGAAAATTTAAGTGAGTTTTTAAAAAACTAATTTCAATATTTTGTTGTTCAAATCTATTTACACCGCTGTCGACTTATTGGATCATTGGCACATTATATTTTTGAATTTCATCACCAAAATAAACTGTTTTGCCAATACCGCACGTTGAAGAGTATTTTAATAATTACAACTTAATAGTCGCGATTTATATGTTAATTGAAAAAAAAAAAACGGCTCGTAACAAAATTTTAAAACAATTTTCAATAATAACTATCAAAGCAATAATTATTATAATCGCAATGCACACTATTTTTTTCCTGCTAACAGCAAAATATAGAGTAACTACTTTTTTAAAAAAAAATACACAACAAAACACTGAAACATAACTTTTTTCATAGAAGACCACAAAACCCTGGTTGTCATTTATATTTGAGAGAGAATATATTTTTTTTTTACAAATTTACGGGTGTTGTCTAACGAATGGACAACCTATAATAATTGAATCATGATTGTAGGATAAAGTTTTTCGCATTTCTAGCATGAAATGTTTTGAATTGTGTTCTCTTGAATAAAGTTTTGTTAAATTTAGGAATTCTATTGCCAGCAATAATTGCTGTAAATTTCCGTGGATTTTTGTTAGAGTATAAGACACACACTCTAACAAAAATTCACGAGAATTAACTACAATAATTGCTGGCAACTGATTGTCTACATTTATTATCGTTAAATCGCATAGAGCAAAATTAAAAATATTTAT
Organism: Dichetophora obliterata; assembly: GCA_963920525.1. NCBI lineage: Eukaryota > Metazoa > Arthropoda > Insecta > Diptera > Sciomyzidae > Dichetophora > Dichetophora obliterata. The sequence continues at coordinate 203,895,408 of OY986435.1, forward strand.
CGCTAAAAATGCGTAGGACATAAAAAACCTGGGTCCAGTTCTCAATCATTTGTGTTAAAACACAACGCAATTGTTCAATAGAAGCTAAGTCAAAATCCTTCCAAGGGATGAAATAGACTGTTTCTTTATTATTTAACCATTTAAATTTAATGCGACATCTTTTCGTAAAAGATTACTTATAACTATTGCTCTATGTTTACTTTATAGTTTTGTTGTTTTTTTTTTAAATTAATGTCTTATGTTTTTTAAAATAAATTGTTTTTCTTTTTTTGTTAAATAACTTCCAATATATATTTTTGTACCTTAGTACAAATACCTTAGGCAAATATTTTTAATTGCATATTTTACCTGTTTTAAGCATATTTTTGAGTTTTAAGAGCATGTTATATGCGCATATTTTCCAATTTTTAGTACATGAGTCCTAGCCCTAGTTATTAGAATTCCTATCATTTTTGTCAATAAATATACAAAGACTTATTTTGATATATCAAGTAATAAAGATATCAATTTGGGAAAGAAAGATATTTGATTAATTTTGTATATGTATTAAAATTTGAGTTTGTGGTCTTATTTTTATATCAACAAGTATATTTTTTTGTAAATGAAGAAAAATACTTTAAATTACGCAAAAATTAACGTAAAATTTTTTTAATATTATTCAGTGTGAAAATATTATATTGCGTGTTAAAAAAAATTTTAAATAAAGAACACAGCAAATTCCTTCTGTGTAAAAAGTACACGGAAAAAATGGTCCGTAGATATTACTTTATTTACAAAAAAACTACACATGAAATCACACCGCAAAATAACATAAGTATTTTATTTTGCGGTGGAAAATAGTAAAATATATCATATGCACCACTAATCAAAATGTGAGAGCAAAAGTTCCTGTACGAGAACTTAAAAACTTTTTGTGTGCTTAAAAAATTTTTGCATGAGCCACACAGTACTTTTAAATAACAATTGTTGCAACCTGCAATGGCTACCCTATCATTAAGCGTTCAGTTTGCCTTCATTTTATTTTCGCGTCAAATTCGTTAAGTAAAGTACAGTTATCAGTCAAGTAAAGTTTCGAGAAATAAAATAATTTAATTTAATAAAATAACTGAAAACGAAATAAAAATACTTTATTTTGATTCACACTACCAAGCTTACCGTGTTGAGCCCGAACAAAAAACTCTTAGAGGTTATAGTTAGAAAAAATCCATGGTGTAACGCATATGGTAAAACAATACAATGAAAATAGTTATGTTATAAATAAATGCTAAGATGCTTGAAATAGAAAATTTTTTGGGACAAATTGGGACTTTCCCTATAATTTATAAAATGTATTTATAGTGTTTATACAAAATAAAAAAACTTCCATATACATAATTGCTTTATTTCATTAAAAAGAAGAAAAATACAAGAAGCATTTCAAAAATAAATATGGTAATATGCCGGTGTGAAGTTAGCCCAAAATCGTCATCCCAAATTTTTTAACTCAGCCCAACTTTTGAATTCGCCGTAAAACTCGACCCAAACATTTTAATTCGCCGCAACGCATTTAAAGTGGCAAAAACTAGCCACAATTTTTTTAAAGTAAATAATTAAGAAAATACGTAAAATAATGCAAAATTACAACCTATATAGTAAAATTTGGGCTGAAGTGCAAAAAATAAAGATTTTTGTATGAAAGTCAGAATTTAAAATTTTTTTGAAACGAAAAAAAGTAAAGAAAGAGAAAAGGTTCCATTCTACATCTTTGTTCGAAAATGTATTTAAATGTAGCACATTGACTAGCACTATGCTCAAGTCCCGCTCTATCGTCTTTGGCACCTAAATTTGGGCTGAAGTGCAAAAAATCGTGATTTTTGTATGAAAGTTAGAATTCCACACCCCAAAACTAGCCCCAAACATAAAAGTTCCAACCTGGATTTGAGATATATGATAGCTGATAACAAACTAATGATTTTAGTCCTTAATCCCAAAATTGCTATCTATCGTCCTTCATACCGTAAAATGGTCTTGAATTAAAAAAATCAGTTGAGAAAAAAAATTAATTTTTAAAACGAAAAAAATATAGAAGCCAAAAAGTTTCCACTCTACATTTTTGCTCAAAAATGTACTTTTATGTACTTAATACAACGGCACTCTGTTTAAGTCCCGCTCTATCGTCCTTGGTACCTTAATTTGAGCTGAAGTGCAAAAAATCGTGATTTTTTTATGAAAGTAAGAATTCTACACCCCAAAACTTGCCCCAAAACAAAAAGTTCCATCTTGAATTTTTGATATGTGATAGCAAATAGAAAAATGATTATATTACACCTTAATCTCAAAATTGCTATCAGAAATCAAAAATCAGAAAATTCTTTCATAAACACAGTAAGATGTGGTACTTTTATTCGGAAAATGTTCAGTTTTGGCTCTCCTGTAGCACAATTACAGGAAAAAAACAGTATATTTTGTACGAAATTTATATGAAACTTTACAGATATAGTTTTTTTGCGTGTACCTGTTCTGATGAATTTGCTTTCATTGGTTGCAGTGGACCGAATTTATTCCTTCTTGCCAGACAGTAAATATGGAGTATTACGTGAGCGTATTTGCGCGTTCGAGGGAGCATTTTCATCACAAGAGCCCATAAATGTGAAGAAGCAACTCTTGGTTTCTCTTTAACTTTACAACTACGCTTCGATTCACACATCTCATCCAGTGTTACCAGGTACCTTAAACAAAATTCTCCTCAAATTAGGGAAAAAACAGTTTTTTCCCTCAGTGAACTACAAAAACTCCAACAAAAATTTCCATAGGGACTTTTTGGAAAGATAAATAAAATATCTACAACAAGAAATCACTTTTTCATAATGGTTTCAGAGTCTGGTTTTACATAAATTCGCATTTTGAAATCAGTTAGATAAGAAAAAACTAAATATATAATAAAACGTAAGTTAATTATTTCTTAGTTAGTTAAATAAATAAATTATAATATTTTGGTCTTAAAAATAAATAAAAAAATTATGTTAATATTATTTACCTATTAAGTAAATGCTCCGGTATCACAATGAAATCATAACATGTTATACTTTAATTTTTAAAAGCTGTTTTTATTCTATAGATGCTACTAAGCATATCGCTTCCCATTCGATTTCTCTTCTTAGTTTTTACATCAGTCACTATAGAAAAAGTTATTTCGAACTCGGCGTTTTAATGCGGCGAAGTTAAAACAATATTGACTAATTGCTTTCAGTTGCTTAATTTTAAGTCATCATTAAAATTTTTTAAATCACAAATTTTCGACAAATGATGAATGTCATTTAGTAAATGTTTAAAATATTCTTTTTGATCATTTTTCAATACTTCACAAGCATTTTTACATCCAGTTATTATTTTTGAAATTAACTAAAAGAAATCCTCTTCAATAAAAATAAAACAATTTTAATAATTAATACTACCTGTTTATTGCGGACTTTTTGCTTATGGTAATCACTGCTCAGAACTTTTATTTTTTGCTGACAAAGTAAAATAGTGATGGGCGATATATTATTGCCAGTGATGAGAATTTGAAAGACATCTGAAAAAATAATCGGATATAAAAATTTCCCATTCTTTACATGAGTCACGAATTTCAATTTTTTCAAAAACTTACGACAATATTTTCCTCAAAAAGGGAAATTTCCCTCAATTTGGCAACACTGATCTCATCTTGTACTCGATTATTTGACCGAAATAAGCGTTCATACCGTTCCGCAAGCTACGTATTCACCTGGCATGGTTTCATGCGACTTTTTTCTATTCCCACGACTTAAGTTGCCAATTCGTGGAAAGCGTTTTGAAACGATTGAGGCGATAAAGAAGAATTCGCAATAGAAACTAAAGGCCATTCCAAAATCGGCCTATGAAGAGTGTTTTGAAGATTGGGACTGAACCTTCTACCTGTAGGTCAAAAAGGCTTATCTGGCCAACTCTAGACATCAAGCGATCGAGAGGCCTTCTCTCGCTGGGAAGACTCTATTTAGCCCCGATAGTGGCCATTACCAAAAGGCACTGCGTCATAGACAGAAATGCCTGCAGACTGGGAGTCATCGCAAATAACTTCTGCAGAAATCATTTCCCACCTTTTATGTTCCTGTCATGCGCTCGCTAGAAGAAGGCGCAAATATCTCGGTCGTTCTTCTTTCCTGAGCTTGAGGGCCTGTCAATGCTCAATGTGATTTCACTCGGACTGAAGGCCAAGTGCGCAGAGGTATCACACGATAATAAATATCGATGATTAAGGGGACATAACACTTACAAAAAAAAAAATTGTCATATTCCCTTAAATGAACCCTTGACGTTGAATTAGTTAGAATAATTTTTTAACAGATGGTAAGAAAATGGTGAAAAATTTTTATAGGAAAAGTTGGTAATTAAAAAAAATATACATTCTCGAAGTTTGTTCTTAAGATATAACATTTGTGGTTTCTGTTTTTAACGAGTTTGCCATAAAAAATGAACTTTTACGTTATGTACGTTGCGCTGATTGATGACTTTTACCACGAAGGACAATAGTTTTAATCCCAACAATGTATGTATAATTTTTGTATTTTCGTGGTTTTTCCAATAAATACGATTTCTCTATTTGTAAGCATCAGATATTTATACAAATGTACATTTTTATAGGAAAAATGTTTTCAGTACCATCTTTCACAACTCGTTTGTGAACAAAAAAGGTTCGTCCTAAAGAGTTTCAACTATTATTTCAATAAAGATACTTTTCGCTCACCTAGCTTTATTTCTCTCAAGAAGCTCTATAAAAACCAAGTCAATTTTCTTTCAACGTTTGGCTGGTTGCATATGTAAGCTTACTTTATCGATAAAGCAGAATGAAAAACTTTTCAATTAAATAACCACAAATTGTAAACCCACCCAACTCAATCACCCAGCCGCTCAGCCCGAAGGCACATTTCAAGTAATTTTATGCAAAATGTTTCCAAATGTGCGCGCATTTTCGCCGATTCAATTCTGCCCTCGCATACTACAAACTGTCAGACTGATAAACTGACAACTCGTAAGCCCTTTCTTCTTAGTCCAAAAGCCAAAAAAAAGTTAGTCAGTTGTCGACGGCTTCGGAGAAACCCGCAAAGTGCGTGTTTGAAATCCAATTTAAACGTTATCTAATTTAAGATAGCTGCTCGTGATACACTTTTACTACTATCTGATAAATATATGCACCCCTGCATGGGCACACCTCCCAAGAGATCAAATGACGACATACCTTCGAATATGCTCAAAAAATGGTGCCTGTCAAAAAGTAACAAAATTCATTTAGCTCATTTTCGCTGTTGCGCTACCACCACATAGCCAAACAACAAAAATCACTGCCTTCGAAGGGTTGCTTATTAGAATGCACAGAATTCACAGTAACAGCTATAAGAAACATGGGCAAACATGGGCCAAATGCTGAGCGTTAAATAATCAAATTTTCTAATTTTACGACTCTCCAAAGGATGATGACTATGAAGAAGGATAGATTCTAATTGTTAAAAGGATAATTAAATAATGCACATCAAATTTTAGAAAATTTAAATTTCATCATTATGCAAAATAGCAGGCAACATAGGCGCTAAATGGTACAAAAAAGGGGTTCGCAGACAGAGAGAAAGACCAGCAGCAGCAACAGTAATAATACCATCATAAAATTTATGACAACTTCTTTTAACACGTAGCAAAAAAGGTGGCTAACACGTCAGTTGAGTGTTTCTCAGTCAGTTGAAGGATGGCGTTAAAACAAAATGGTTGTAAAACGTTTTACTTAATGACACGTTGGCGGATGGGACGAAGAAATGGACAAACGGATACACAGAGACAGCCAGCATTTAAGTTGGTCAGCAATATTATAAGGTCGCATGCAAGGACATGACAGCATAGCAAAAAGCTTTATTAAAAATAAGTTGGTTCAAAAGATGGCCTAACATAAATTTAAAAGAACTACTCTTAAAACGTGTTGTTGAAGAAGAAGTCACAAAACTTCGTAGAAGAATATTTTGATAAACTCTAGAGAGAGTTACGACTCTCGAAAGTCTTATAAAAATTCATAAAATAAAATTAGATATACAAATAAAAGTTTGTGTGTATATTATATAAAATGTTGGCTTAAAAAATACATCCCAAAAAATAACGCCAGATACGAGTGACTAATAACAATAACAAAAGCAATGTTAACAAAACAATAAAGCAAAGAAGTTTGCTAGTCATTCATTCTATGTGCTAAAATCACGGAAATAGTCGATATGTTTTTTTGTTGTCTAGTGTTTTTTCAACTGGTTGTTTTGATATGTTATTTAAAAACCGGAAATAACGCAAAGCAGAAAAATAATGTTATTTTTCTTTATTGTTTTAAGTTATATATTTTTGATATTTTTTTTTGATAAAAATGTTGTGGGTGCAGCGGGTTGTGTCTGCTAGCTATTTGTGTTATGAGGTGAGTGTAGCCTTGCAGCCGGAACCGGAAACTCTGCATATATAGTAAAAGCAAAAGAATTGTTAAAATTTGTTAAACTGTGATAAGAGCATTTTTATTTTTATGTTTTTTAGGTGGGTGCTACACGTAACACTATCTGACACGCAAGAACATGCTCAATAACGCTGTTGCCGGATTCCATTGAAAAATTGTACAGCTTAAACTTGAAATTTGCATTATTTTGGTTTGATGTAGATCGTATTTAAAGCAGGGACCGAAAATAACTGTTATTTTATAATTTTCAGATGAAAAAGGCATTACGAAAAAGTGGCCGGAGGACTTTTTTAAATATACCATTATTATCGTAATGGCAGCAGCTTCGCGAATATTAAATGCCTTTTAAATTTTTGGCTGTTACTATAAAAATTTAAATTAACTGTTATTTTTTGCCTTTTATTTTTTCGGACAAAAATAACTGTTACTTTTTACTTTTATTTTTTAGGTAATAAATAACAGTTATTTTGTGCCTTTTATTTTTTCGGTCAAAAATATCAGGCAATTTGTATTTTTTCTAAGGCCGAATAAAAAACTTTAAAAACTAAAAAGTTTTATTGCTCAAAATGTGCGCGCTGATGAGACGATAAAAATTGCATAAAACTTTTTTGCAGTTCAAGTGGCCTTTAAAAAAATTCAAATTGCCTGATATTTTTGACCGAAAAAATAAAAGGCACAAAATAACTGTTATTTTTGACCAAAAAAATAAAAATCAAAAGTAACAGTTATTTTTGCCCGAAAAAATAAAAGGCATTAAATAACTAGTATTTTTGATGGAAAAAATAAAAGTTAAATGATAACTGTTAATATCTGACTTTTTTGATAAAAACCATAACCGGTACGGTCCCTGATTTAAAGTATTTAAAAGAAAATTATTAATATCTTTGACTTCTACACAAGAGAAATACTCAAGCATTCTCAAGCATGCGTGAGCCAAGCAAGAAGGCAATCATTCTAGCACATGCATAAAATTCTTTATTTAAGTAAATAAATTTCAATTCAAGTAATTAAAAACATAATGTAAGAAATACATAATATTTGTTAGATTTTCTGTAATAAATATTTTAAAATACTTTACTTAAGGTAATGCAGATAAATTTGACATCGGTAGTTAGTCAAAACGGGATTTTGTAGGTAATCAAAACACATATTTTGGAATTTCAAAACTTTCTTGATCGGATAATGTCTCATATAAAAATATGTTCAAAATGCTTGTTTGAGTTGAAGCTCAATTTGAAAAAAAACATTAAATAAAAAATTACGTGCATACCATTTTGTTAAAAACTAATACTAAAAAAAGAGTAATAGGGAATTTTTGAAACAAAAATTTTTATAAAATCTATAAAAAATCACTAATTTGGGGGACGGGCATAAAAAAGTCGTTTGAAAACTTCATTCAAATTTTTGCAATTATTTAATACTAAAAAAAATTTTAAGTAAAGCAAATTATCCCTCCAACAAGCTAAACCGGACGAGGCGAGATGTACCGATAGAAGCAACACAGACATTGACCAAATTACTCGGTGTTACAAAAAATGAATTTTTTTCTGTCCTATGAACCAAATGCACATATTCGGAAAGAGGGGAAAAAATAAAAATACACGTGTATCGTCGATTTTCATTTACACGTCAGAATTTTTTTTTCTTTAAGTTTGAAGTATAAAGCTCGTAGTGGCCTGTGTGGAAGCCTTTGGACCGATTTTTAACCCTTTTTCAGTGATCTAATCGAGCTGATTTTTTGCAGGCAGTTTCGTGGAAATGTCTGTAGCACGTGAAATTTTTTAAAAACAATTTTTATCAATTCTCAGATTTTCCCCAATTTTTATTATTTTTGAAAAAAAATATTTTTTTCACTTTTCTTAGCATAACTTGAAGGGACTCCAAATTTTTAAACTACTAAAGCGTTAGGAAAAAAAAATGTTTTTTGACCCATCCTACTCGATATAGTTGTAGTTAATCAATAGTAACCTTCTAACACTAAACAGTTTTTGACTTTTACAACACTTACAACTGGTCTAGGGGCCCTCAAACGATACTACATGTCCATCCAACTTCCATCGGACATGTCCATTCGCCTTGATTTCTTGCACACGAACGATACTACATGTGTGATGACTTGACAGGTCGGATGGAAATGTAGTATCGTTTTAGGGCCCCTTCTGACAGATGAAATAAGGAATTGCAATATTGTTTTAAGTTTTGTTGTGCGAAAACGTATTTCTATACATTTCATCTGAAAAAAATGCAGTAATATATCCGACGCGAAATAACTTTTGTTACGTTTGTGGCTTATTCGCACCAAGTAAAAATTTCAAAATTAAATGCTATCGAACAACGTGCATGGAAAGGTACAGTTGCCGTTATTGAGCAGTTTCTTGGCATGGAAAGGTACAGTTGCCGTTATTGAGCAGTTTCTTGGCAACAAACGAGCTGCCAATTATAAAAATATTGTCGCAGAAATGATTTCGGCATATGGCGAAATGGGCATTTTAATGTCGCTAAAGATCCATTTTCTTCACAATCATTTAGATTTTTTCCCTGATGATTTAGGAGCTTGCAGCGATGAGCATGGCGAAAGGTTCCATTAGGACATTGCGGCTATTGAAAAGCGCTTTAAAGGAAAAGACATTACGCATATGCTTGGCGAATACTGTTGGTCTATTTGTCGCGATACTGAAGCAAATGCTTACAACCGCAAAAATAAAAGGCCTAAATTTCTTTAAAAACATTAAAATTTTTTTGTCTGGTATATTCTTTATTTTTATAAAACAAAAGTAATAAAAAAAATTGTTTTTTTAACGAACTGAAACCTTAAAAAAACGATAACCATTAAAAAAAATATATACTTCAAACTTAAAAAAAAAATTCTGACGTGTACATGAAAATCGCCGATTCACGTGTATTTTTATTTTTTATCCCCTTTCCGAAAAAGTAAATTTGGTTCATAGGACACAATGTGTGTAACACGGTGTTATTTAATTTTTTATAATTTTAACCTCTTGATACACGTGCAAATTTATTTTACGTAAAGAAAAATTAAAAAGTTTCTGCCGAATCTGACACATCAAATTCTAGAAGGTGTTCGATTTGCAAAAGAAGGACCCATATAAGTTTAATGATGTATTTCCCCCGAAAAAACTTCAATCTTCTTTAGCGGTATGTTTTTCTGTTATAAAATTATAATTTAAAAGTTATGTATTTGATTCTAATTCGCATTTACCTACATAAATTTCTCATTTATATTTCACAATTGAAATTTAATGCAAAAGTTGTTAAATTAAATTTGCTACCAGAGTTAGTACTTTGTGTTGGAGTTGCATCGACCATGTTTTAAAAAGACTTTTTATTCATTTTTTAATCTTATAAATGTTGAAAGAAAATGTTGCACACATAAAAAATCTGTTAATTAAATTTTTCATGTCTCAATGAAACATATCTGGCAGAGCTGGGGGGAAATGGAACTGTAAACCCCCCTGATTTTAGCACCAAATGGCAATTTCCCCCTCTGGTTCCCCGAGTACGGTGCCACTGCGTATCGATTGTGAACGTATTTTATCAGATATCCTTGGAAAGTAGGGACGGTAGCAAGGCTGGAAGAAAAATCAAATTGTGGGACAGCCAAATCAATTTCAAAATCAAGACTGTGACTGCTGGAAAAAATCTTTGTCACTTGAAATGTTGCAGAGTCTTGTAAGTTAATATAACAGCCGTAAATACCTCGTAAATATTTATGCATCAGGTGCATTTCTTGTTTGATTTTTTCTATTAATTTGCTTTCATTTTTTATTTTCTGTCTAAAGTTTAATTTTAAAAAAGTGTATGCCTGCTGTCGCTCATATAATTCGCATTTACAAATAAAAGGTGAGAGGATTTGGTATGAAATGTGAGCATATTTTAAATATATGTATGAAACAATTTTTTGTTATGACGTTTATGCAAAGACGTAGCAAATTTAAATTAGTACAATTTGTTGCTGTGATTGCAAAAGTTGTAAATAAATTTTACAATTGCCATATTGCAAGACTATTTGCACTGGATCGTGAATAGCCCTTTTGTATTTCAAATAATATCATTTTTTTTTTGTAAAATAAAAACAAACTGTTGGTAAATTTTTTTGTCATTCAAAAATGTTAAGAATGAAAGGTCAAACTGATTAGGTAAAAATTTTTAACGTTCTGTTCTTACATCTTCTTACATCTTTTTACACCTTCTTAAGATAAATTTTTTAAAGATTGAAATGATATCTTATAAAAATATTTTTTGGTGGTTTTTTGTCAAAATTACTCTTATCTTTTTGTGAGTTGATGCCCTTTGGCTTAAAGCTGTTGGCAACACTATATTTACTTCCTAGAAATTGAAATTTTTTGTCATTCTTAAATATCTGTATCGTTTTTGGTAAATACTGCACATTTATTTTTCTACGGGATTTCTAGCTACACGGTTAAAAATCGTGGACTAAATTTCAAACTTTTTTGGATTACATATAGGACAACACCAAAAAAAGATTACTTTTTAATCCAAGGAAAAGTTTAAAATTTTCTAATCCAAAAAAAATTAGTTTTTGATTTGCAAAAAGTTTAATAAAACAATAAAAATACAAACTTAAGATAAAAGCTTTTCTCATCAGTTTTTTATTTGAATACACGTCCTCTGATGTGTTGGTAGAACACCTTATCACCTCGTCCATCTGAGTTATTAAGAAGGTTTCGCTTATTTTGCTTCATTACGAAAGCAAGTAAGCGTGCAGTAAGTAAGCAAGCAAGCAGAGAAACGTGTATTCGAGACCCAGCGAAACTATAATAAAAAATTTTACTGACCAGTTCGTGGTTTGAACACACGTCCTTTGATATGCTGGTCCAACATCTTATCCACTCGTCCAACTCAGTTGTTAATAAGGTTTCACGTATTTCGCATCATTACAAATGCAAGTAAGTTCTTTTCAGAAACGTGGTTTTTAGACCCAGCTAAATTAAACTAAAGTAGGGAATAAAAAATAGTACTTTTTGGATTAAAAATTCCTTTAAACCAAAGTTTGGATCAAAAATTAGTCCAAAATTTTTAACCGTCACCGCCATCAATCACACTTCTTTTAAAGACAGCTTACAACAAGCCTGATCAATATTTGAACTTATTTGTATACACTTTGGTGATGCTTTATTAAAAAAGCACATCCTTTCCAACCAATAGATTATTATAATGCCTGGATATCTCATGTGATATCTTTTCGCACCATCTAGATTTTTTGCAAAAGATCTTCTATTCTTTCGCAAGGCAAGAAATCGAACGAATACAAAAAATGTGCATGTCTCTGCAATCTGTATCTGAATGCGTTAATTATTCAAATACTTGCAAGATTTAGACATCTTTCAGCAACGGCTTAGAAGCAATATTTTTGCATGTTGTACCAACTTGCAAAATAAAACTAACAACAACATCAACGAAGACGAAAAACAGCAAACGTTGGTGAACATCTATCTCATCACTAGTACGCATTAATCGTATAATTAATTTGATGCATGTATGCAAAGTATTTCGTGTTGCATGTCATTGTGTCGCGCCCTACGTCGCTGCGGCGTGCCCCTCTGCTGCAGCGGCATGCTGCCAATACTATGCATTGCGCTGTCAGAGTGTGTGTCTTTGCCAGGCTTATCAGATTCTTCTGCGTCGCCTTAGCCTCATTTACAACAATTCGTTAACGTTAAGTTTTGCTTTTATAGAGATACAATTTATTCGTTGTGTTTTTTTTTCATTTATTTTATTTTGAATAAAAATTAAAATGCAATTTTTGAGCATCAAGCGACTTTCAACTAGGGTGCTAAATAGTTAAACAACCGGCAACATATAACAACAAGAACAACAGCAATAGCAGCAACAGCAATGACAATCTTAGAAACATCAGCAGCGCCTCGTGGTTTGTGTCTGGACTGTTGTTGAGCTGTTGACAATCTATGTAAAAATCTTTCTTCAACTGGCGTTGATCTGGCGTTGATCTGCATGTTTAAATGCAGCATAAAAAGCAAGACAGACAGCAAGACACAAGAACAGATAGATAGTAGATGGACAGACAGACATGCAGACAGTCAAAGAGGGTGAGAAAAGGACAAAATATTTGCATGTGTTTTTCATTCATTTGCAAATTACAAGTCATTTCATTGCGCTCTTGTTGTTGTTGTTTTTGTTGTGGTTGTTATTGTTGTTGATGCGGTTGTTGGTTGTCTGCTTGGTTTGTTCGTTGCACAAACAAAGTGATATGCTTTCAGCAACGATATTTTACAGATATGCAGATTTTAGGAGTATGCATTTAAAATTTAGTTTTACTTTTTATCGCATTTCTTTCGTTGCTCCCTAAGTCTGTGTAAAACGTGTAAAAGTTGTTGGCTGTGATTTTATAGATTTGAATTTGGCGCATTTATCGCGCCTTTTGTGACATATTGTAACCAGAATAAACAAAAAAATGTTGCACTGCTCTGTCGAAATGTTGCCTGACTTAACATCATGCCAACCAAGCAGATAATCTCTGTTGCAACAACAGCAACAGCTCAAAACTGGTTTGTGTCATTGCTGGCTTTGTACTGGGGTGAGTCGAGGTTAGTTCGCTTTGCTTAAGATCGACAAAGAATGGAATTTATCATGGAATCTCACTGTCAGATAAGAATGACATTTGAAATTAGTTAGTTGCATGTTTAGCAATTCAGGAAATGGAAAGAAAAAAAGAGCAACTCTTGGAATGCTAAAAAGCAAGGAATAAAGAATGTAAAATCAGGTGTTTTTTTCAGAGGATTGCAACATTTATTTACATGCAACGGAAGAGCTTTTTTCAAAGCATAGATATTATAAACTGAGGCAAAGAACAATGAACAACTTTCGATATAACTAAAAAAAAATTGAATTTCCATGAGTTTAATTTTTACTTGCTTAGCAATTATCAAATTTGTGTCGGTTTCTCTGTGGCACGATTAGAAGTGATATGTAGTTGAAAAATTAAACTTACTATCACAGGAAAATTAAAAAAACAATTATGTGTCGATAAGCAATAAAAGGTTAAGTCAACTTAAGACAGAACTGAGTTTTGGATGTAGGAGTTAAGGTAGTGGCTGGTCTCTAAACCGATCCTCTTAGATTAGATCACTGTTGTGATACCACTTACAGATTAGAATGTAATAGATAGATGTAGAAACACGTGATATTTAATTTGAGGTAAGTGTCAAGGCTTAACCGCAATCATATAAAGTTACTTCGTCACAAACTTTTCTGTCAAAAAATACAACTTTACCACTAGTTGTAAAGAAACACAAATTCCCGACAATTTTTTTCAAGTTGGAATTCAGAGATACTTCTACGCATACATAAAGACTTTAGATCCATCCTTAATAATACATTACTACCGTCGAACAACCACAAGGAATCATTTTCATAAATTTTTCACTACTTATCTTTTTACAAATAATATTATTGAAAAGTTTTGAATTAACTCCCAAGCCGATCGGTAGATTCAATAGGATATATAGAAGAGGATATAAATTATACCTCACTCTGGTAAAAATATAACAAATGAAGTGGCGTTGTACTTTCCATGCAATTGTTTTCGCATCTTAACTTTTGAAGCTTATTCGGTGGAGTCTAAATAATTTTTATCTAGTCATTTTTAACTCATGTAATACAGAAAACTAACATTCATTGGGAAAAGTGTTTAATCATATGCTTGAAACTGAAATTTAACAGACGGTGAACAAAAATCCGATATCTAGCTAGCTTCAGAGTTCAAATAATACTGAAAGAATGTTGTAGATATTAAAAAATAGGGCGTGCCACCTCCCATACAATTCCAACTTTTTATGTCTTTTGGTATTCCTACAACTTTATATTTGATAAAGTATGTAAACTCTGTACGGAGCAACCGTTTAAAACATAATTTTCTTATTTATAGCTTATCTGGAACTGTTTATAGCACTGCATAGAAATAACCTATATAAATAAATTCGATTGACTTAAGTGACCTGAGAACCTTAGAAAAGCCGTCATTGTTTATGCGACTTAAGTTATGCTTAAAGTAGCTTTGGAACAACAACGAGAGTGCGCATGTAAAAATTTTAGCATACGTTTGTACTACTTATTTTACAAGCGTACGAATTAAAATTTAAATTTGGCAATATAAATAAAATAAATAAAAAATATATTGGCCATTTCAACCCAAGAAAGGACTTTTACCGAGCTTCTCTTGATCAATTGTGTTGTGCATGTTATTAAAGGTTTGCCATTTTCTGCAGAGAAAGGACAACCGAACAGAGAAATTAATTCAATTGAAAAAAACATTCTGTCTGAGTTGGGAAATGAACTCGGGCTACATCGGCTACCCACTAAGTTACGGCCGCCAAATTTCTCAATACAATCGTATTTAATGTCAGTTTTTAATGAAATAATTTTTTTAAAACTTTGTTCAAGCCAAGGTATATATAAGAAGGTAGTGTTAGTAGATAAAATTCTCTCTTGTTGTGGGTACCTTATCTGTCAAAATCAGTTGTTTACGAATAAAAGCTAAGCGAATAACAAAAGCTGTCAATAACTTGTCCATAAATAGATTAATATTGTGAATTTTTGTATTTTAAATTGATTTTAGCAACTTTGTTGGTAACAACTTTAGAAGTTCTTGCTAATCCGTTCTTCTTGGCCAAACGTACAATGCAATTATAGGATTCACCCAAACGTTTGATTTCACCGCAGATGGCATAGGTCTTGGAACCAACTGTCATGCGGCCGGTTTCTGCATCAACATTGACAATGCTCCATTGCAAAGAGGCGTGGTCCTTGGTATGAATGATTCTGTTGGATGCAGAGCATTTTCTGAGGCAGTACAAATCAACAGACTCTCCGGCGTAGTTTTCCATGTTTATAGATTTTTTGTAGAACTTCACAAAATTGATGACGAGTCGATGAGGAGTCGAAAAGAAAAGCCATTAAAATACTTGAGAACAGTTTAAAATATTTCGCAACTGTTATTTATTAATAGCTTCACGAAAAATACTGCAAGAGCTATTTAGCACGCACAAAAAAGAAAACTATATAAATTTTAGAACACATTTGACAGTTTTCTCTCAGCTTTTATGTATTGTCTTTTACGCTCTTCTAATGTTTGACAGCTACGGTACCCTCCTCTCTGTGACGACTCTACATGTTGAATATGAATTGGCTCAAACAATAGTTAAAATTTCACAAAGCAATTCCAATAGGAATTCTGAACAAATTGCAAAAAACAGTTAAAGTCTGCGACGAACGGTTCCCACCATTAGTACTGACCGAAAGCCTGGATCTGGACATGTACAGAAAGCGAAACAAGTTTCTGTAATCTTAATGAAGGCTCCGAACACGTCAGGATAGAAAGCAGCCCTTATTGCGAATTGTTCTAAAGTATTTGTTCAAAAAATAAAACTACTGCTTATATAAGGTCTAAAAAGCTCCCGATCGGAATGCTGAAAAGACTGTCGAGCAAAAAACTCGAGCAAAAAAATTCGAAGTTGCATTGTCCTTAGAATAAAGTGTAAAAAGTTGATATGGCATACCTTCAGAGCTATTCTGAGCAGAGAGTGGATAAAAAACCTTATCTTTATCGCGAAAAGATAAATTCTGTTATCAGCTTTTTGGAAGAAAAATAAATTTTGAAAATACTTCTAAATAAAGGGATTTCATAAAAATTTCATAAGCCCTAAGGCAGCAGCTCCAGAAGTAAAGGTAGTTACAATGTTTTTTGTCGATTGCATTTTTATTATTCTATTATATTGCTTAACCTAACCAAGCAAACAAAATTTTGTTATCATAGGAGCAGTCCTTATATTTATTTTCAAAAATTGTATGCAAAGCACTGTGCGGCAGCTTTAAACAAAAAAAAGTGGCGTGCGTCAACTATTTTTTTTTCAGCTGTTCTTCAGAATTTCCATTTTGAAGTTGTGGCAGCAGCAGTAACAATCGGTGAAGCAGTATATTTGTTAATGTTTTGGCTTACGATAGCGAACCAAAAACCACAACACAGCAAATAATGTTTTGAGCTAGTAGAACACAACGTAACCATTCCGTTTCGCTCTCTCTCAACGACGTGTTAAGGATAGTGTTAATGATTGAATCGAAGAACAATATACGAATGAAGCGGACTAAAGATTACGATCTTTTAAAAAATACAAAACCAGTCAAAAATATTAAGGGTTTTTGTTCGTTAAAGTTTTTTTCCATTCCCTTTTTTTGTAAGGGATTTTGAATTCCCTTTTGTAAATTGATTGTAAGTCCTTAAAAAATAATTCAAACTTTTTTTTATTTTGATGAAAAAAAAGTGATCAAAAAAGTGTGCAACACTGAGACAGAAATTAAGCTGAAATTCTAAAAAATTTTTAGGCTTGCCGATAAAAGAAGGAAAAAGACAACAAAACCATATAAAAAACTGTCAACTGTCAATAACGTCGATCAAAATTTTAATAAACATTTTTTCAAGAATACATTGCAAGAGAGGTAAGAGTGTCATTATTTATATAGAGTCATATATAATTGTATGGAAAGGTTTTGCTCATAATATATATAAAATTGAGTTTTAAAACTTTATCAGAAACGTTTTTTTTTTTTGCAAAAAACAAATTCGCCATTTCAGCATTTCAAAGGACTATGAACGAGCTTCAATCAAACAATTAACCAGTTGTCCGCTTATTTTTAATAAAATGTGTAGTTTTAATTTTTTTCAATATGCACCTTCAATACATCACAGCAGTAGACAACACTCAAAACAATTAATTTTATTAAAAATCTTCGAACCTCTTCAACTCAAAAGCGTGCTATCGTTTAATCTTAACACTAATGAGAGTCTGCTTAACCACACCACGACCAAGGCGCAAGAAGTGGTAACCATCTCACTGAAGCAAACAGTAACAGTTGAAATATAAAATGACCCCCTACAGTGGAGGCCAGCATATTAGTGCTTGTTAGCACAAATAGCAAAACAGCCAATTTATTAGCTTCATATACAAATTTGAGCTCGTTGTTGGTTGGATTAGGTAAAGAATTCAAAAAGTGAATTCGTTACAATTTTTTTTTTCTTTTCACAAGTCATTGGCGACTAGTTATAACATTTTACTAGCTTACGCGGCTAGACTGCGGCCTTACTGCTGTTTCACTGAGCATTTTAGTTATGTACATACATTTCTGACTACTTAGTGCGAACTTGCTGCTAAGTTTAACTAGTACTTTTTTGTGAGTGTGTGTTTTTTTTACTTTCTTTGTTATTTTGCTTATCAAGGCGCGCTGATCTTTTGAACTTAAGGTGTTCATGATATGCATTTTATTGTTCCGAATATACACTATACACAAATTTATAGTGTTCGTTTCTTTTCGATTCTCAGCATGAATTGGCGCAAAAATAATATTTTTAAGAACTTCTTAGAGCCTCATGGTCTTATAGTCTAATGATTTCATGGTCTTATGGTCCCCTGGGTGCTTGAGGCGTTGCTACATGCGGTTAAGTTTTAAAGAGCGTGCGACGTGCGGCGCGCGCTATACACAATACAATTTTTTTTTGTATATGCTGGAACGCTAAATTCTCAAAGAAAGTGTTTATTAATATTTAATGCATTGTTATTTGTTTCTTGTGAACTGTGTTTTTTTTTAACAATTTTCTTAAAAGTTCCCAAAACACGGTGGCGTTTTTGACGTCTACAAGTCTGAAGCAAAGAATACTGCGTCATTGTTACAAGGTACAAAAACACTGATATTATAGTAAAGTCATGGTCAACATTTCTGCATGGCGGTCTTCTATGCCAGCTCAAAGTGCTCTCATATTCATATCCACTCCAAATTCACATTTCGGTCACAAAAATGTGAAATTCATATGCTTTAGATATACTTTTCCGATAAGGAATCAGTGTATAGTATAGTAAAATGTAATGTAAGTGAGGGGAAATGTAAAAAAACAAGATTCGCATCTTGCTTTTTTAGATGCCGAATTTTTTTGGAGAATATTCTGCTGAATCATATTTTGTAAAATTTTTTAATGGCTGCCGCTTTTTTTATTTTGTTTTTTTTTTCTTGCTGAGGGTTTGCTTATGAGTTCTCTTTGCCGCCTTCATCATCATCATCATTATCATGGAGCACTGTATTATTTGGAGTTGTAATCATTGTGTTCGCATAATGGTTGAGGCGATTGAAATTGTTGTAGTTGTTGTTGCTGTTGTAAATAAAAGGAGTTACACTGCGGCTTGCTTGGTTGGGTTTTGGAGCGTCATGGCTTCTAACGTAGTTGTTTTAATGGTTTTTGTTGGTATTGTTGTTATTGTTGTCGCATATTGGACGCCACTTTGTGTGTATCGAACGGTCTAAGCCAGACCGTTCCAGACCGCTAGACGTCGCGCGTGACTTTGAGATGACTTGGCGGCAAAAAAATGTACAAATTGCTTTAGTTTGAAATATTTGTCAAAAAGTATTGCACACATACACACACACATGCTTAAACATTCTATTGCTGTGGTTGATTAAGTTGATAGGTTCGTAAGCAAGCTAATTTTTTAGCCAAGCACCATGCTTTTGGAGATTAATGCAACTTACGAGACATTTTTGGGCCCATTATATGCCTAATTTTTAAGATTTTAATATTTTAACTTAAATTTTCAGTAAAAACTCTTTGGGAGCATATGTGTAAGGTGAAGTTTTTTCCGCTAATTTGCATTAAAAAATTGAATTATACACGGAGATTTGCTTGAATCAAGCAAATGTTTTGCTTAAAAGCAAATCAGCAAAAATTTGCTCAATTACAGTGTGATATAAGAAAAAAATTGTTAAATTGAAATCACTCCTCATGTATTTAGGAAAAAGCAAAATTTTGATTAAAATCAAAATATTGCTAAGTTATTATAAAGTACAAAAGAAAATTTCTACTTAATTCAAGCAAATATTTGCTAAGTTATTGTAAGCTCATATAGTAAACTTTTACTAAGCTCATGCAAATATTTCCTAAGTTATTATAAACTCAAATGGCAAATTTTTACTGAATTCAAGCAAATTTCTTCTAATCACACGAGCACACGTTTATTCTTAATGAAGAAAATTTGGCGACCAATGTTAACAACTGCTATGGTCGAATGGATAAGACCATGCACTTACACTCACGCGGCCGAGGTTCAAGTCTCTGAATAATGGTAATTTTTCAATTTAATTTAATGTTAGTAATTATTTCACTTCAAAAATTTCCTAGATTTCAGGAAAAACTAATCAAAATTTGCTATTCCCATTTATAATAACTAACCAAATATTTGCTTGAATTAAGTAGAAATTTGTTTTGGTCGTTTATAATAACTTAGTTAACATTGTTTGGATTTAACCATTCAAATGCTTAGTTAATATAAAGTGGAAAAGCAAATTTTGATTAGTTTTTGCTGAAATCAAGCATAATTTTGAAGTGAATGAGATTCAAGCGCAAGTTTTGCTTAACCACAATACAAACACAGTTTTAGCAAACAGTTTTCTCCGTGTACATATATAAAATTATTCAAACGAAATTTTGCCTAAAATATTTTAACTCTGATATCATTGACTTTTAAATTATATGCTGAATTCTAAGAAAAAAAGTAGAATGTGCAGCGTAACGTGTGATTGTCCTTTTATTTAAAAAACTCAATTTGAAATTATATAAAAATAAAATATTATATCAAGTCAAATTCTTTTCATGAGAATTTGATGACTTTGGTTTGATTTTATACGAAAGTGCACCGTGACGTATGAGTGTCTTTTGATAAAACTCTAATTTAAATCAAATTAAATGGGTGATGGAACTAAGGCAGTGGCGTAGATGTAGGTGGGAATTCCGCGGGTCTGGACCACACCTAGAGTCATTAGCACATTACCAAACATCTCACGTTGTTGTTAATTGATTCTAATATTAATTTTAGCACGAATCCGAATATGTATTGCCAAAAATTCTTTTTTTTTTCTCAAGAAAGTTATCAACATTTGATTTAGTTCAGTGTTTAATTTTTCTAAATCGGTCAACAATTACTAGAGATTTAGTGTTGTTTACAGAAATTAGGTGTTGTTTAGATGTAAGCAAGCCCATAATTTTTTACATTCCTACCGTTTTTCGACGTTTCAACAAAGTAAGGCTGTGAAACATGACATTCGGCTTCACAAAACAGTCATATTTGCATTACGGAGTCCCTCCACAATCAAAAGCTATTTACGTCACTGAACTAAGATACCTGATCTTAGGGGGCTTCCATTAATTATGTGAGGTGTTTAGGGGGCGGGGGGGTTGAGCCGAAAATCACTCAATCTCACGTGAAGGAGAGAGGGGTTCTCGCAGAGATGACGTAATTTTTTATCCGCAAGAAATTGTGTAGAATTATGACTTAACTGTTTTAATTGAGTAAAACGTGTTTTTCTACTAAAATATGTCTTAATTTTACATAATAATGAAAAGTTAATTATGGCATATTTTAATTACAATATTGTTTTTAATAATTCTAAAAATTCATGAACTTAATTGGCATTAAGCTTATATATAAATAAAAAATATTATTTTTTTGGAATTATTCAAAACAATATTGTAATTAAGATATGCCATAGTTAACTTTTCATGTAAACACTGTTGCGAGCCCGACCTACGAAAACAAGTATGTTATTATGTCTACAGATAAAACAACTTTTTTCAAAAAAACCGTCTCACGCCTTCTATGGTTTATACCAGCGAACTGTTGGAGCCTTGATTGGTTCGTGATAAAGAAGTAAACAAAGAGCACAACAAACAAGTCTTTGCAGAATCAATGCAGTCACTTTTTTGAACCTTTGCTTTTGCAAAGTAGTAGAAAAACATTGCCTTGAAGTCGACGTACAGCACATAATTGTGTTTTAATTTAACAGAAGGTGTTCGTATAAGCTTATCAAAGTGGATGGTACTGCAGAAACCACAGAAGACTACTGATAAGTTGATGTAGCTATGAACGAAACAGCTGTCTAGTCTGCTTGGTGGTTTGTTTTGCAAAGAGCTTATTGTTGTTGCAACCTGTTGCTTCATGAACTTAACCCATTTCCGGCGGCTCCTTAACTACCGGGCCAAAATCGATGAAACTTCGTCCAGAGTCTTTATATGACCCTAAACTTTGTCTGGCAAAATTTAAAATTTTTACGTCCATAGGTAAAGGCTGGGCGGACTAATGCATTTTTGCACCACCAGCTGCATCACATACCTTAACAGCCGTACTTGCCCAAATTAAAACAGCAAACGGGCTCTAAATTTTGTTTACCATAAAATTTAGAACTTATAATAGTTACTGCTGAAAAGCAATTTTCGATATTGCGATTTGAAATTTTTCCGGAATCTTCAAAAATTAAAAAAATTAAAAAAAACCAAATATTGCGACGCGCCGTGGTCGTAAAATCCAAGTAGACGACCGAATCGACTCAAACCAAAAATAATGTATATTTCCAAAGGTCCATACTAACGTAATCCCTACAGTGCCGGGTAATATCACTTTCGCGCTCATCTGGAGAAAATTGTAAAGCTACTGGTGCAAAAATGCACCAATAGCTGGAAATGGGTTCATTGGCATTAAGCTTATATATAATTCAAAAAAATATTATTTGTTTAAAATTATTAAAAACAATATTTACATAATAATATTTATATTTAATATTTATATTAAGAAATTCAATACAATGAAGCATTGATTAACATATTTACACTGAAAACACGCATTTTTAACAATCTCACGTGAGTTTAGATTGGGGGTCGAGCCAAATTTCACTATATCTCACTACGGGCCCTCCCCGGTGGGTCAAAAAATCGCAAAAATCACCTCAAGTAATTGATAGACGCCCCCCTTAGGTAAAATTTAATTTTTCCATCAGTCCAACTTTCAGCTTTCTGTGAAAGAAACAAATAGAAAGAGAGAGAGCATCTCAAAAGAAATACAATACAAAATTTGCATCAAAAATATTATGCTTATTTAATATTTGCACTATCATTGGTTGGTACTTCAATTGGTAATACTGATTTTAATGGTTTGTGATAGCTAAAATATGAGATATATTTTCCGTGGTTTACTATTTTTGACGTGAAAAATTGCAACAATTGTAGGGGTATCTATTGTGGATATCTATTTGTATACAGAAATCACACAATATAGAAAAAATTTATATTTTAGTTCATATCAAAAAATCGATGAACCCTAGAGTAGCCAAATGCATAAGCTGGTCCTATTAAGTTTACCCTCTCAACATTTCTTCTAAGCACACCTACCCTCTATCAGCCACTCTTCTGGGGGTCCTCATACAAATAATAGAAAATATTATAGCCATGTACACAAAAGCGTGAAGAGAATCGAAATATTAAGCATAATAAAAAATTTTTCGTGACGAGATTAAAAAATTTACTTTCAATATCAATCGCCACCTATGAAGTTTCACTTCAAAATATTATAAATGGCTATAATGAAACCTTTTAAGACTATCATGTATACGACCCTAATAGGCTGCTTTATAGACAATTTTATGAAAAAACCTTAGCTTCACAGCTTATGCTAAGAGCGAAAAACGGACTAAAACATTAACATTTCAAAGAATGCCCTCTTAACGAGGAGAAATGAATAATTTTACTTTAGGTCCCGAAGCCGTTTTTTTCAAAACGTGTATTTGGTGGCCCAAATCGTTCTCTAATGGCTTAGGAGATATTATTCGTGAAAGTTTAAAAAAAAACCATTTCTTGTATATGAAAAAGTTCAAATTTTTTATAAGTGAAGCTAATTATAAGAAAAGTACTCGCTTGTTTTAAGTTTAAAATATGATCTTTTAAATAAGATGTTAAAAAATAAAATCCTTTGAGCACTTTAAGAAATACGAAAGATAAGTCGTGACTAAAAATGAAAAAAGTTGCAATGTTCATACAAGGTGATCTGTAGTTATTTCCGTTTGAAAAAAGTGTTGTTAATGGCTATATTTTAGTGATTATTAAATAAAACTAAGAAGTAGTATGTGATGAAAGCAAGCACCGCAAGCTATAATATGACGTGTTGTTATTTTTTGTAAGGGTTAAAGTTTTTGTATTTTTCACATAGCATTACAATAAACTAGTTTTACGAGTGCTGTAAATTTTTGGGTGGCCAAATTTTGAGAGACAAATGGAAAACTAACCAGCAAAATTTCGCTTTGAGTGTATTTAAAAGGCAGAATAATTTTGATGGCCGAAAAATCTTAAGGACGACAAAACAATATCGTAGCTTATTTAAAAAAAACCTTAAGTTTCTTGTTCAAAAGGTTTTTGTTTATTTAAAAAGTTTTCTTTTAATATTATTGCAAAAGAAGAAAAAATATAAGTTCTGCTTCAAAAATATATAATATTTTTCATTAACGTTATCTTTGCGATGTATATTTAAATGAAGAAATATCATTGTAAATTTTTTTTTAGTATTCTTGTTACAAATTTCGAAGAGAACTGCATTGATTTATTTAAATGCAAATTGAATTGCGTTAAATACAAAATGTTACGATGACATAAATGTGAATGTCACGCTGTCGTGGTACAATAAATTATTTAGTTGGGTATGCGCTCTTTTATTCCCAATAAAATAAGAAACATTGCACCAAAAGATCACTCATGGTTCATTTTTAAAAGGCGAAAAGTTTCTGCATGAAACTCGCATTCGAGAACAGTTTCTTCTCCGCCTCAAAGTGGGCAAACTTTTGGACATTTGTTAAAGGAGTAAAGAATCAGACATTCTCATCGATTTAAACACTTTTAAGAGGTGACCAAATCTTTACTGACTCGGCTGATTAAGCGAACCTATTGGCATTATTATTTGTACAAAATTCCACTCTCTGGGATAGCAATCAGCCACTGCTCTTTGTTGAGGGTAGATCTTCTGCAATGCAAGACATTTGCTTTCGAACGGGGAGCGGTTAACAATCAAATGCTCAGTGGGTCCGTAGGGTCTTCTGGTGACCTCATGGCATTTTTAATCGAAAAATGAAACCAATGCGCTCACTTCTTCTTAGAGAACAAGATTGTTAGTCTGGATATTTTAAAGGCGTTGAAAGGAGTGTGGGATAAAGCGCTCGTGTAAAAACTAATTCCATATGGTTTTGGTGGTTGCTCTGTTCGATGGACCAAGTGTGTCTTCAAGCCTTGGCGTAGCAAGCGGGGGGCAAAGGGGGCGGTTTATTTTTATATTATTTCAACAAAATCTTAACAGTGCGAATGGCTCAGTTGGCTTGAGCTCTTTGGCTAGAGCTAGAGAATTTTGGAATGTATTTTGGAATCTTAAGTAGTGGGTTCAAATCAGAGACATAATTTTTTTAATGGCTTTTAGTTTGTTTTGGTTTATTTTTTTGTTTGTTTGTTCTGTTGTTTTTAGTGATTTCGCTCTGTTTTTTGCAATAATTGCTCATAATAACTAAGCGAACGCGCTAATTTTCTTACTCTGTACTTTTATTCTTAATGAAAAAAATTAAGCGACGATTAGTTAACAGCTGCGATGGTCAAATGAATAAGTAGATGCACTTACACTCATGTGGAGGAGGTTCGTCTGATAATTTTAATTTTTCAATTGCCGGCAACATTAAATGCAAATTCAGCAGACATGCTCGCCTCCATACCCGCTTATATCTTTTTTCTATAGACATGTCCTAGGACGGCATGTCTGTCAAATGAACTGCCATAGCAGCAATGCAGCGTGTATCTCATGGTATGAATGCAGCATTAATGCTGAGGGATGTATGCAGAATCGCTGCTGGGGCAGCTCATTTGGCATACATGTATACCTTCTGCATTCATATCATAAGATGCATGCTGCTTTGCTGCTACGGCAGTTAATTTGGCAGACATGCCGGCCTAGGACATGCCTATACAAAAAATTTATAAGCGGGTATGGAGGCGAGCATGTCTCCTGTCGTTCCGAGGTATGTTGCCGGCAGACATACAGCAGTGCTCCTTTTCCAACTGGGATATTTCTCAGTGGCTGCTTGTGTTGTTATTAATTTGTATGTAAATTTAACATACATAAATACATATCAGCTGCTTAAGACAAAAAACTATTAAATTATATGTGAACTATTTTTTTTTAAATAATTTTTAATTTTTAAAATAATTTTTAGATATTAGCAAACACTTAAAATTTTAGGGTTTGTTGCAGTATAAGCTTTTGAAAGTATATATTAGATTTTTCTTTAAATTATCTGGCTCTTTTTAAAGTCCATGTTTTCAGAGAGATAAGAAAACTCATATTATTTTTTTAATATGTTTTAAACAAAACTTTTTTAATTAATGTTATGTTGTTTTATTAACCTTTATGGTATTTGTAATTTTTTTTCTTCTATTTAAGATAAGCAGGCGCAGTTCTAAAAACCAAAACTGGAGTAGATTTTATATATATATTTAACAAAACAGAAATAATCTTTAGAAATCTATATAAAAAATATGTTAACATAATAATAACAGCAAATAGAAGATAAGTTTATGATAGGTAAAAAAATAAACAGTGAAACTTATCTAGAACAACTACAAGTTGCTTCTGTATTGCAGTTGAGTCAAGAAACAGTACTTTGTTACTGTTTAACTTAGATTTCTAAAGAAAAAAACTTAAGATTGTGTAAAGAGTAGAAATATATATTAAAAGTTACACGCATTTTAAATCTATTTTTATCAGCAACTTAATGACTTAATCCGTACCATGAATCTATACATTATTTTTTGAGTGGTAGATAGGTAGATATTTTTGGCTAGATAATTAGTATTGACGTTAGGTATGTAGCTTTGAAGTGGCTCTTCCAAGCAAATGTGGTACACGTGAAGTTATTATACTTTGAGAAATTTTAATTAGTTGGTATTTTATGCGAAAAAGAGATAACAGCTGATAGTTGGAAAGAGGTTGAAAAGAAAAATGATAAATATGTACAAGTGTAGAGTTTCGAGAAAACGCAGCCGCTAAAAGTAACAAAAAATGAAAAAAGGGGGTTCATAGTCTGAAAAAAATATTAAACAAAAAAAAATCAGAAATTCTATGGATTTGGTGTCTCTGATCTAATAAAAACGGTATCGCACAATAATAAAACAAATTTTTATATTTTTTTTCTCTTTACATCAAAATTAATTTGTCAAAGGAAAAGAGAATTTTTCCTTTTAATTTGTGCCCATTAAATATGGCAATTCTTTAACAATTGTAGCAGTGAAGTGTATTCGGTTTATGAATTTTTAAAATTTTCAATTATTGCTTAATTGTATTTAATAATGTTGAAAAGGCAGCCATACTGCATTATTTTAAGCACAAACACACGCAAATTCACACACACGCAAACATGAGCAGACAATTGCTAAATCTTCACCCCTGACGTTTGCTGTAATTAAAAAGTCTTTGCTTGTAATTAAAGGGTGGCACCCCGTAAGTGTGTTGCAAGCTCTATTCCACTTACCCCTCTTTCCCCCACCTACCGCATACTCCACAAATCATGTTTTAGAAAAACAATTAAATTCCAGGCGCTCAATTAAATTCACAGCAAAATATGGTGCATAAGGTGGCAACCACTTCAATGGCGCTCAAGCACACAAACACTCGAGCAAACGAACACTCAAGCAACAGCAACAGCAACAACAACTTCGGCAGCAGCAGCCATTCTTAAGCAGGGCGCCATGAAGTGACTGGGTTTTTGTCTAAGCTTTGAGATCACAAGAATTGTGCGCCACTCCAAGCGTATCCTTAATTAAGGATATGTGAAAATTTAGCTGCTTTTACGCTATTGTTGTTGCTGTTCTCATTTTTGTTGTTGTAGCTATTATTGTGTTTACTTGCCATACTCAGACGAAACAATGGCTAGATTTCGTTGCGGTGGGCTGCAGTGGCGCGACGGGAGGACTTGAAGGAGGCTCAAAATCAAAAACAGCAATCCACAAGAAAACAAACAACAACTATAACAAAACAACTGGGGGAAAATCCATCAAAACAAACGAACAAACAAATAAACAAGCATAAGCAGAGCAGCGAAAAAAAAGAAAAAGGATTTAATTATTTGCTTTAAGGATATATAGCGTATACATTGAGCTTTAGTGTACAAGAACAACAACAGTATTTAACCACGAAAATATGTTGTATGTCAGTTAAGAATGACTGACTGGATGGCTGACTGATTGGGCGAGTTGTGTGTGTGTGATTGAGACTGAAACTGTGTGTGGGGAGAAATAAAGAAAATCCGCAAAACAAATACAAGCTCAGCAACAATAAACAAAACTCAAACTCCGATAACTGTACTCAAACTTGGAATTGATGTTAGGCAGCATACGTGTATGTGTGTGTGTGTGTGATAATTTTGGGAATTATTGAAAGGACTTGAGGTTTAATGCTTGTGGTTCGCGGCTCTGATTAGCAGCCGCTCATTATACAACAATGCAATAATAGAATTATAAGAAATAAAGGAGAAAAAATTAATAATCCTTGCCGGAAAAGCATAAACCACAAAAACAGAAATTCACAAACACTCGGGCATATTTAAAACCTCGGACTTAAACTATTTGCCTTGAGCAGAGACATATTTTCGCTCAATGTTCAAGCTAGAGGCTGCGTTAAAACGGTAACAAGAATTAACACACCGCATTTTAAACGTGAAATTTCATTTAAAATAGCCTGTTGTGATAAATAAGCAAACATTGCAATATCAGGATAAGCAAGGATTATGTGCTGCATTTAATGTTGGTCGCAGATACCCTCAAGGGTTATCGCTTTACCAGGCTACACACCTTGTAAGCTATTGGGTAATGATTACACTAGTATAAAAAATGCTGTTTCGATGGTATCATAAAAGTAGACGTAGAATTATTTTTATACTGTGACTAGCAGACCGCAGGACTTTTTTTTTTTAATATCCATAATACAATGCATGTCAAACGAAATAAAAAATTTTTCTTTTGTTTTATTTTGTTTTGGAGCGCAGCACTGATTTTGTATGTGACCAGATAAGAAACAAAGCGTGCTTGCCGATGGAAGGAATGCGGCAGGTTATAATTTTAATGCTAAGCTTAGAAGTCTACATTTTTCATTTCAAAACTTCCTCTTTTCTTCAAAGAAAGGTATGAAAGGTATCATGTTTGCTTATGAAAACATGACAGTAAAATTTTAAGTAATAACAGCTTCAATATTTTATGATTGTTGCAATTCGTCGAATCCACTTCGTGTTTGAACTTGTGCGCGATCGCCAGAATATTTGTTGTTATTGTCATGTGATATTCTTTGTTGGTAATTTCATATCGTTGTAGTTGCATTGGTTGTTATGCTCTTCAAATACTTTTGTTGACATTTCTGGCACATTTTATGTGTAGCAATGTGAAATTCAGCTAAAATTAAGTTGACGACAAGACTTATTTAAATGATTTCTAGAGTTGCGAACGTAAAGTTTTCTGTCGATGTTCCCATTTGGAAAGTTAAGTTCGAGGTGTAAGGTTATGAACGGTGAGTGATATACTCATATTTTCTATCATACCATTATACTACTTGGTTGCAAAAAAAGCCCTGCTGTATGTCTGCTAGCAACATGCGTTTGAAGTTCAGCAGACATGCTCGCCTCCATACCAGCTTATATTTTTTTTCTATAGGCATGTCCTAGGAAAGCATGTCTGTCAAATAAACTGCCGTAGCAGCAATGCAGCATGCATCTTATGGCATGAATGTATAATTAATAACTTGAGATGAATGCAACAATAATGCCGTGAGATGCATGCAGCATTGCTGCAACGGCAGTTCATTCGGCAGACATGCCAATAGAAAAAAAGATATGAGCGAGTACGGAGGCAAGCCTGTCTCCTGACCTTCCGCGGCATGTTGCCGGTAGACTAAGAGCAGGGCTCCTTTTCCAACTGGGTATCTCACTTTTTGCCTTGCTTGAGGCGCATCTGGTTTTATTTTTGTATGCTACGAAAAAAAGAGAGTAGTAGAGAGCATTTCGCATCACAAACGCGTAAAAAGAAAACGATTAAGCAATGTGTGGCAGCTAGGATGGTTTCTAAAATAACTTAACACTTCAATTAAATATACCTATTCTTAAAATTTCGAAAAGAAAATACAGGTGCTGTAAAACTAACTGGTGCTGTTGAACAAATATGATATATTAAAACTTTTCTCATAAAAATCGGACCAGTACTTATGGAGTTTATAAGTAACAAACAATTTTCACTTAAATTTTATGTAATAGTATAGAAAATATTACAATAATATTAACATTTTATTTATTTTATAAGTTTTATCAATAATTTAAAGAATAAATGAAATTATCACGGAGCAGAACGTACATGCGCAGTCTCTGCATATGTAAGCCTGCGTAGTATTAGTACAAGCTTTTGTAGTTACGTACTGGCTCTATTGCTATATATATGTGCATGCATTATTTGCTGTTTTGCTCTTGTTGAAGATTAGCAAAAACAATAAAAAAAGCCAAAGACGCAAACAATTGATATATTTTCCTATACATAAATTTTACATATATATTAATAACAACATCATCAAGCAGTAAAACAACAAACAACACGATGTTGCGTTCGGGATTTCATTTTTTAATTTTGTACGTTCTTCTGAACCTCACTGTTTTCGATACATAATGTTTAACTTACAGCGTTGATTGAAAAATGATGAGATTTGGTGAATTGTTATCTCCAACTTTATTCGTTTTTGAATAAATTGTATGAATGATTTACAAATTAATGATTTAAGAATTTTAGCAAGATTTAGACAATTTAGATTTGAAATATAAAAAATTATTGAAAACAAAAAGAAATACTTTGAAAAAAGAGTTGCAGTTTGCTGGTTACGACTTTCTCGCTCGAGAGCTAAAATCAAAGAGGCGGAAGTTGAACTCTAATTGGAGCTCGGAAGGAGCCATCGCGACAAGCTGTGTTTAATATGCAGTATCATGGTGTGAAGCTAGGAGAAGAGAAAATGTCGTAACCAGCAAACTGCAATTCAGTGCGACTGGAATTAGTATAATGATGAGCGGTGCGCGAACACATAATTTTAAGAAATTTTTTTCTAATACTTATGCTGACTTTGAAAAATTACACAATACAACAAAATTTTGAATCCTAAAATTATCGAACTTACAGAAAAAATAAAATACGTTCTTCAGGAGATACAGCATTGATATATTTATATTTAATGAAGGAGGCGGAGTCTTTATATGCACTCTAACAAAAATTCACAAGAACTTACTACAATAATTTCTGGCACCTGATTGCCTACATTTATAGTAGATAAATCCCATCGACCAAAATTCAAAATAATTCACGCTGAAATGCGTGAATCCTCTCACCTATAAGAATCTCTTTCGCGCTGTTGTAAAAACTCTCTTGTACAACCATCAATCTCATGCTCTTTTTCGTTTAAAGAAAACGCTATAATAGCATGAATCCTCTCACACATTTCTCTCTTTCTATCTTAACTATGCATTATTTAAGTAATGAAGCGTTTTTTTCTGTTTTTTATGCGTGTTTTTTCATTATTTTTGCGGAAAATATATGAAATAGACGCAGTAAAAATTTTCAGAAGGAGTTTACAAAATTAAAAAAACTTCTTCATTACGCTTGAGGTGTTGTTACAGATTTGTTGAGATTACTACATATTGCAACTAAGGTCAAAAATTTTGAAAACATATATATAAAACAAAATAAGCCAAAAATAAGAACACAAATACTTAGAACATAAAAAAAAATTATTTTTATTTTTAAAATTATTTCATACTTAAAATAAACTTATTATTTTTCATTTAATTTATATTAGAAAAGAAAATTTTTAAAATTTAAGAGAACGTTTATAAAAGATATAAAGCATTTATTAAATTGAAACAGAACTTTTTAAGCAATTTTCACTCAAGCAATTAAAAATGGTATAATTTAAATTTTTGTGCAAATATAACGCCTATAATACAGGCCTAATATCTTATATTCACAGGCATAAACACTGCACTTGAATATATTTATTTGTAAATCTTAAGCTAACTTAAGAATTATATTAAGGTACATTAAAACTATGTTATATTATATTATTTTATACGATTCACTTCACTTATTTATACCTATTTTTGTTAATATTTTATTAATATTATTATTTATCTGACAACAGAGTTGTTGCATTAGAAGCACAAATCAAACTGATGAAAATTATGTATCTGTTAAAAAATTCTCTAAGACCACTACTTTGGAGAGTTTTTAGGACTCTCTGAGCGAGAACACGCTGAAATAGCGTGAACAGTAGAGAGATATTACATATTTAAAAATTCTCTGAGCGGAAGCACGCGGAAAAAAGCGTGAAAAGTAGAGAAAGTATACATATTTTGGAAAAAAACGCATTCTTTTAGACAGAATTGAAAAAACTCGCTGCATAGTGTGATCTTTTTACAAAATCGCCAATAAATGTCTTGAAATTTCACAACATTTATTGCTGTGATTTTACAATCAGTTTTTAGAGTGTGTATATAATGAGTTCAGACAAATAATTGTTTTGTTGATGATTTATTATGTCATGACCTTGAAATTATTTCGAAAAAATTTTCTATGGAAGTGCTTTGATTCGTAACTTTGAATGAAGACGCGCTATTTTGTGTAGTTTTCTTTTTTTTTTAAAAAAAGATCAAAGAAACAAGGCATGCGCCTTATACAAACAAGGTTTGGTCTTTGACCTGAAAGGAAAGAATAGATTATTTAGAGAATTGATTGGAACCATACATGAATTATTGATGAGGCGAAACAACCGTGAAAGACAATTTGAATTGCTTTTAACCGAGGCTAGTGTTATGCCTTATCCTCGGTAAGCATTTCCAGCCCTTAGTTATTTCTGTCCATTAATTCCACATTTTCCACAATTTAATTTAGCTGTGGATTTTTTTGTTTTCCATAACTCTTAAATATGCAGAAAAGAATGAAGAAAGTGAAAAGAACCATGCCCGAGCCCGGATTCGAACCAGAGACCTATGGGTTGATAGTCTAGCGCACTCTCTACTACACTACAAAGGCTGACAAGTTTAATGCATTCAATTGAAATCATTTATAGTTATTAAAGTCAATCGCAACAAGCCTAAATTACATTTGTCATCATTCAATTTTCTACTCACTGGAAGTCAGTTGAAGTCTTGTGATTTAATTCGAAAATTTATTTAAAGACTTTTCTTAGTCTGAGTTACAAATTGTGAAAAAGATGGAATTATAACAATTTTGTTTTTGCAAATTCTGATAAGCTGAACTTTTCTTCTTAATGTAGTAAAATCTTATTTTATAGGTCTTAAAAAATATAAAGGAGTAACTCCATTTTAAACGTACCGGCCTTATGGAATGATTATATCCAATTTAGATCAAATTTTGCATGGATCGTCACTAAAAAATTTTTTGGAGTGGTTTTTGGCGGAGTCACGGAGTGCTCCAAATAAATAAAAATTGGCAAGGCGTCCAAAATCAATTTTTACAAAAATTCATACCTCAAACACTTCTTAACTTAACGCTAAGTTTGAACTGCCGTTGGAAAGGTATTTGAACGGATATAAATTTAAAGAAAATTATGATTAATTTTGGTTGTTCCACCCCTAGTGGTAAGGTAGTTGATACCGAAGCAGGGGTTCGAAGAACACAATTTAAAAATTCAAAATAATTTCCATCATAAAATCAATGTCTTCATGAGATATGGCCATAACATCTACAGAAAATATTTTATTTTCAATTTTTGTTTCGATGCTGAAATTTTTTAATTTAAGTCCGTTTAATTACCTTTCAAACGGTAGCTTAAGCTTAACATTAGGTTAAGAAGAGTTTGAGATATGAATTTTTGTTAAAGTCTATATTCAGGGTTGTTGCCGATTTTTGTCAATTTTGAGCACTCCGTCATACCGCCTAGGAATCACGTCAAACTTTTTCCTCCAAATTTTACCTAAATCGTATATGTTCATACTGTTATTTTTATTTTTCGGGTACGTTTACTTTTCCTTTACAAATAGGAATTGCTGAACATTTTTTTTATTAAATTTAATTTAAGCTAAATGACAAACAAGAAGCAACAACAAAAACAATAACAAAGTATTTGCAGAATAATCCACCAAAAGACAAGAAAACTGTTTCGTTGATCAACTCTACAGTATTCCTCTGTGGCTTCTGCAGTCCATCCTCTGTGATAAGCTAAAACCTTAACAGGCTTTATGGTAAGGTTAGGTTAAGGTGATGGCAGGTCTTTAGACCAGCCTAGTTAGACCAAATTATTGGTCCGTTGTGATACCACAAAATGGAAGAAGAGAGTAATCAAGTGAAACTTTTGTGTAGGATGTTCTTAATGTAGCTGCAGAAACATATGATATTAAATCTGAAGCAAGTTTTGTGCCTTGACCTCAGTCAAATCAAGTTACTAAGCGTTCCTATCGACAAACTTTTCCTATTACCACCAACTACAACTTTAATCATATGTTGATGAGTTTTAAAGATCCTTTGGGAAAAAAAAAAGAAGGAAAGGTTATGACGTAGGACCATGGCCCAGCCAGGATTAAGACTCGGGACCCCTGACTGTCATTCAAGCGCGCTACCACTAAACTATCGAGGGCGCCTAACAGGCTTTATAGCAACTTAACCTTTTTTAAATTAAATAACAAGATATTGATTACAACTCAAAAATATAAAATAAGAAATTGATTGAAATGCAGTATATTTAACAAATTTAAAAGTTTTAACAAAACAGAAAGTAATACTAAAGTTATAAAAAAATAATAAATCAATATACGCATATAGCATAGAAGCGTTGCGTTTTCACGACAAATAAGGTCAAGTAAGCAACACTTCACGTATTGCATATCAAGATCAACAAGGTCAAGTTAGCAACAATATGTATCCTGATATCGGCCTAGATTGGTGGAATCGTGACAAACAAAAACTCATACGCAATAAAACACCTCTCTCGTTTTGTCTTCCTAAAACCAATTAGATCCTGCCTTAATGGAGTGGTTCCTCGTCCACCTAGGACAACTTCACTTAACCAATTTCCTTAAATACATAGAAAAGTTATTACGAACTACTAAACGGGAATAAGAACCAATTTAGTGGAAAACTCCGCTATCAATGATACTTTGAATATCACTGATTTTCGGTTATTTATTAACATAACTTGAACACGTTATCTTATTTTGAGTATAATATATTTTTATTTTTCAGTCAAAAATTAGAGCCTAAATGGTTTTATTGTCATAATCGGAAAATTCTACTTCCACGTCTTTTTAAAGTAATTGTGAAGCCCTTGGTTGAAAAAAAAAGGATAAGACAAAGTTTAAAGCTTAAAATTTTCCCTAAAACGAGTTTGAAACGACTTATATTTTTACTTAGACCAAAAATATATGTCATGATTAGTAATGATTTTTTTTTTACTTTTAGCAAACAAAATAGTATACAAGTTCATTTTGAAAATTTAAGAAAGAAAAAGGCTCTTAAAATCTAAAAGCTTATTGTTGAAATAAGGTTTATAAGGTCAGCATAAACTTTTAATCGTGGCTTTCAGATGCAATAGGACGTCTTTGCATTCTCATTTAAGTCTTTGGATTGTTTTAAGAGTTTTTAAAAAATATCTAAGTGAATTCAATATTTTTTAAATGAATTGAAAATCTTTAGAGGAACTTCCGGTATTGTATTCGAGTATAGGTATTTTAATTCTGCGAATTGTGAAAAAACAAGTAGTCGGTTCTTAGTCAAATGATATTAGTTTTGATGCTTAAAGTATTGGAAACAAAACAGTATCGAATAAGAATCATATGATAATCCATAAGAAAGTTATTAGAGAAAGTTTGAAAAAACCTACTTTCTAGAAATTTGGATTGCTTTGTGGTAAACAACAAAGGTGCAATGTAGTATACTGTATTTGAGTGAATTCATTTTGAAAAATCTTTAAGAAAAAAAAATTCATTTTTTATATTTGGACTTTTTTTGAGAGGTTTTTAATTTATAAATTTATTAGAATAAAATATTTGAAGTTCAAAAAAAGAAAACGTTTATAATTTAATGAATAAGAAAAAGTAATGAAAACAGAATGACAACAGGGTTGTTTAAGAAACTCATTACATTAGGTATCGCTGAAACGTAAAATAAAAAGTATTGCTTATGCGCAAGTTAAAAAGTATCAATAAGAAAAATGTTAAATTCTGCACATACATAATCATAATATCACATTAGCCGTCAAGATGTATACCACAAAAGCCGATTTGATACGATCAGGTGTAAAAAATCTTAAATTGAATAATGTTGAGAATTAATCAAACTTTAATACTTCAAAGTAGGCTGGTTTTAATTTAAATGCAAAAATTACACAATAATAGATAACTCGTTGTTTTCCTTAAAAAACTTCAATGACTTTGGAACAACAAAAAAAAATCGACAAACGCATTCACATGTTTTGTTCAAGTGATCGAAAACGTGTTTGGTTTCACTGATATTCTGAAGCGCTTTTCTCTTTTTATAAGTTTACACGAATTTAAGCAAGATGGCGTAAAAATAAGTTTAGCGGAACCGGAGATGTAAGTCCACTCAAAAATATTTGTGTGTAAATATAACTAATGACTGCGTCAATTCTACGAATTTTATTCGTAGTTTTCAGCCACGAATAGGATTCGTAGAATCGACGTATATTATTACATATTACGAATATTTTATTCGTAAAAACCAGCCATAAAAAAATTCTGACTGAGCTGGGGTTTGAACCTCGGGTCTTTAGTTTACGGGCCACGCACTCTGCCAGAAGGCTACAGTCACTTGACAATCATACAGTTTCTTACGTTCTGCAGATGTTCTACAAACAAGGCTGAACGCTTTTGGTTTTAAATTTTTTAAACTCTATTAATAATTCGTACATTCTACTAATAATTCGTACGGTCAGCCTACGAATGAATTGTTTCTACTAATATTATTTTTCATTCGTAAATAGTACGAAAGCATTAGTAAATACTACGAATGTAATGAAAGAAATTACGAAGTTATTCGTACGAAAAATTTACGAATATTATTATTTATATGTACACAATCATTCGTACAATGCACTAATACGAATTGATTTCTTTTTGTTTACAAATATCATGAGTATATAAAACAAATATATTCGTAAGTTTTACATCAGGCATTAGAAAGATTTTACGAATGAATTCGTAAAGATATCACAATAAAAATACTTTGTACATTGAACGCATATTTGTAGAATGTACGAATATTTTGTTTACTAATATCATTCGGAGAAATTTCACTAATAACACATTATCTTCCTATACCATAATATCCAAAGTGCCTCTATATAAGATTTAGAAAATTTAGAGTTTTACTCAAATCAGAAATTACTTCAGTAATGCGATTGCTGTTAGTCATTAAGGACTGATCGCAAAATGTAAATTATTAAATTTTTGCGATACAAATAAGTTAAAGATTGCAATCATCACTTACAGTCTTTGGCTATGACGGTCACTGGTTGCATTACCAAGTTATAGCTTACAATTCTGAATGAGATTAACAATTTTTGTATTAAAAAATGGAAACCTTTCCTCTATCTAGGGGCCTAACACTTTTTGCAATAATTAAGTTTCGACTCTTTACTTTTTTCTGAAAACTTTTCAAACTCTTTAAAAAATCTATTATTCTAAGATTAATCAACTATTTACTAACAAAAATAAAAAAAAAATAAAAAATATTTCAACTGATTTACCAATATACTATTGAAAAGATTAGATGGTCAAAAATTAAATTGAAATTCGTAATACTCGTTTACGCGCCCAAATCACCCTGGAAAGCGCTATGTTTTGGAGAATAGCTAACTTTATGGTAATTATTATTCACACCCAACTTGCCTTTATACCATGCTCTGAAATTCTGTTGCATAGTGCAATCAGCTGACCAGCTTGTAACACGTTTCCAATTTTAAGCGCTTAAAGTTTGTGTCAATTAAGAAAAATACACAGAAATGTGAGAAATTCACACACGCGGCGGGGCAGCTCTGGCGGTAATGCGCAAAAAACAACAAAATTAAGCAGCTCAAACGGGCTGCAACAGGATACTCTCAGGCACAAACACACACATATTCTCCAATGAAGCGTGTGGAAGTCGCACCGAACTCCCAAAGGATCTTTATAAGCAGCGAGCTGCAAGTGACAAGCAGCAAACGTCATGTCAAGGGTTCGAAACAATTAAAAAAGAAAAAAAAAAAACAACTGTAAAGCCAGAACGTGGTTCTCATTTTGTTGTAGTTTATTTTTGTTGTTGGGATTGACAAAATCTATATAATTTGATTGCTTTTGCTCATAGATACGCATGCGGTTCAGAGCAGATAATCATGGGTTAAAGCATAGCAGCGACGCCTTGATTATAGGTCTGTATTTTTTCCGTTTGTTTGTTGCTGTTTAACCCTGCAGCAACTTGAGCACACAAATTATATGTTTGTAGAGTAGTGGGTACTTTGGACCCCGTTTGCAATTTGCAAGCACGTCGCTTGCCGTGTGTACTTGAAGTTAATTTGGTAAAAATGTTGATCAGAGTGATTTCTGAGAGCGTCCAGCCACTTGGCTGTGCTCAATCTGTGCTCAATTAACATGATTTGGTTGGGTGGTGCGAGGCGTTTTGGACGCCCTTTGAGTGTGTGTTTGTGAGCCGCTTCAAGCTTACCTATTATTATAAGCGTCAGAGAAACAGTAAAAGTCGGCTTTGCTTAGTCGTCTGGAAAAGCGTGTCAGTTGTTGTTGGGCTTTTTTGTGCTTGCATGATAATTCTGGTGCTGTTGCTTTTTAGCCCGGTTAGCCTGGGTCATTTTGTCTAGAGCAAGCTTCATATATTTAATGCTTATGGCATAATTATTGGCCAGCTTAAATGCCATTTTGAGTGTGTCTAATTGGTTGGATTGAGGCTCTTAAGGTGCTTACTTAAGCAGCTCGATGTTGTGGTTGTTGTTGTTGTTGCTTTTGTGCTCTCGCTCATTTGCATAGGTGTTAATTTACTGCTCATTGCATTTAAAGCTATTTGAGCTCAGTTCCTTTTTGAACGAGAATATAACTTAAAGTAGCAGTTGAGTCAATAAATTCTGCTTAATTAATTTTGCCTAAATTGTAAAAGTTTTGCCAAAGAGTAGGTTTTTTTGTTCTACTGCGCCCTAATGTAATTACATTAGAGCAAAAGTTTTGCCCAATGTTGTAGCTTAATCACTGCTAAATAAGTTAGTAAGTAAGTGTTGTGTTTTGTTGTCTATTGTTTTCGAAGGACATGCTTTTATGTGTGGCAAAAAAACTTGGTCACACACACGTTCGCCCTAAAACCTTGTAATGGCTATTTCCGTTAGCAGTTAGGGGCTGCAATCGAAAGATAGTCGAAAAGTTTGAAGTAGTATTTGTAAACAAAAAGTGTTGTTGAGAAATTATGAGCTAGTCACAGAAATGCTTTTCATAAAATTAAGTAATTGGGAAATAGGGAAAAAACCAAAAGAGCGGTGGAAAAATGATTTTAAAATGTTTTCATGTCAGACAAGCTCCACAATTGAGATGAAAAAGGAGATACATAAACAAAAACACCATGTTAACCACATGTTGTACAGTCTACCGCTTGTGGCACAGATACCGTTACATATTTCATGAGGCTTATATTAAAAAATAACAAAAATACTGCTCAATAAATTTTTAATAAATGTTAAATGCATGTTTCATTTCATTTATCGCTACATATCCTCCTCCTCATTGTCTCCAACACCAACTTTATCTCACGTATTTGCTTCAAATTGGCAAAATGTCACCTGCCACAAATTCAACAGCAACAATAAGAGCAATCAACCTCAAAAAAGTCGAATAAGAACAACAACAGCAACAGCACCATTCGAAAACAATATCAAAAATTAAAGTCAGACGCCATTTTGTACATTGCTTCATCCTTGTTAGAAGTTGTGCCACATCAAGTTTACACCATTTTTCAGTTTTGTCTCTGGAGCGTTTTAACTCAAGTTTTTTTGTCCCATCTCCCTTCATCGCCTTCTTTTGGAGTAAACAAATTTTGCTTAAAAATTTGCCATCTCCCACACTAGCGCATCAAGTTTTGCTATAAATAAATAAATGCAACATTTTACGTGATGCCAACATGTTGCTAGTTTAAGATATTAAAAGGCAAAAAAGTGCTCTAGACGGTGAGAGTTTTTTGGAAAAATTGTTTCTTGATCACTTTGGTTAACCAGCGGATGGGACGACGAAAATATCTGGGGGTATTTTTTTCACTTCACTTTTGTTCTTTGCATACCCTTCAGATGTTTAGACAGCGTGTGTGAGCTTTTTGTGTTAAAATAAATAAAAAAAAACTGAATTGATAAGAACTGGATGTAATGATAATGTAATGGTACACTTAGAAAAAAGAATATTAGAGCAAAAAGAAAAAAGTTTGACAAGTTAAGGTAAAGCATGGAAATGATTTTGGAAAAGTTAGGTTTATGATAAAACTTAAAATATGTTTTTAAAAAAGCTTTCGATTTATGTTACTTTTAATATTTAAATTTAAAAAAGCTCCAATGACACAAGCAGGAAAGCAAAAAATAAAAAAATTCATATGGTTTTTGACCTTATCGATGGTAGAAGTTCTTTCGTGATGCATCATTATGCACATTACATATCAAAATATATGAAGAAATAAAAATTATGATGGTAATGATAGATAATGCTGATGTCCATGAGAACGACTTTATCGACTTGCGTTATGAAAAAAAACTTTCTTAAGTGTTTTAAAGTTGTTAAAAAGGTTTTCAAAAGACTGCAAAATAAATAAAAAAAAAATATGTAAATTTTTGTAATTAATGATGGTCGTCTATTCTTAGGTTTTATTTGATTTTAATTATGTGCTTTTAGGAACAAGTAAGTACACTGAGCTAAAAAAACAACGTAACATCAAAGGTAACCACTTCAGTTCAAATATTTTTCGGAATGATTTGGCACCGAACACGAAAATATTCAATTCAAAGTGGAAACACATATATTCAGTTTTATGTTGTTTCCACTTTAAACTAAAGTGTTATACACCTTAAAATTATAAGTATTCGACTTTAACTTAACGTAGATTCAGATTTAATTTAAAGAGGAAGCATATTCAATTGGAATACAAACGTATTTATTTTAAATGCGTTATAACTTTGAAGTAAGGTATTTTCTACTTTGACTGCACGTCCTTGCATTAATGAATCAAAGTG
The DNA here is from genome assembly GCA_963920525.1 of Dichetophora obliterata. Classification (NCBI taxonomy): domain Eukaryota; kingdom Metazoa; phylum Arthropoda; class Insecta; order Diptera; family Sciomyzidae; genus Dichetophora; species Dichetophora obliterata. Next base: position 203,936,067 of record OY986435.1, read on the forward strand.
CTTTTCACTTTAAATGATATGCTTAACATTTTTTATATTGAATGGTTGCAGGGTCTGTGAAACAAAATCAAATATTTCTTAATAAATCAAAATGTTCTTTTATCAAAATATTAGAATAAATGTGGTAAATTTCTTTAAAAAATTATATGATAATTCAATATATTCCATTTATATAAGATAATTATGATGTTAAAAATTTAGTTATAAAAATTTAATTCTCTCATAAGTTTTACCATTATTCATTTGGTAAAGACTTTCCAACTCAAAATCTTTAAGCAGACTAGCAAATTTCTCATCGTCTTCTTCCAAATTTGTAACTTATCCACACTGTTGACAGGTATTGTGTCCAACTACTACTACTACTACTCCTGTCAGGCACTCCTTCTGGCATTTCTGAGCCAAACATTTTTCATGAATTGTCAGCACTTTTAGTGAAAAAAGTAAAAGTTTACAGCTTTTTTGTTTATTTAAATTACTTCCCTATGCTAAACGGAAATGACTGGTTTAATCTACGTCTTGTAATTTCGATTCATTTGGTTTAATAGTAATCTCTGTAGCCGCACGGTAAAATTTTTTGTAGCAACGAATTTTGTTATAATATTTTAACACAACATTTTACACATGTCTTTCTATCCGAAAATAAAAATCCGAAGTTTTTGGTTGTTTTTTTTTGTGTGTTTATTTCCCTTACGATTCATATGTGTATATTGTTCAGTGTTCAGGAACAGATCAGTGTTCCAACTCTAATATCTTTCATATTTTTGTTTGATGAACAGCTTTGATGAAACAGAAGAGAAGAAACACAATTTTGTATGGGAAAAAGAGTTGCTTCTCGTATATGGCTTGTTGCTGGCTTGGGCTCGTTTGGCTTCGTGTGCTTTTTCGTGATACGAAATTATGCGAAAGTCAGCTAATCCATTTATTTCCCTTTATAATTTCCAGTTCACAACTTCCATATATGGTTATCTATGAAGTTTCATAGTTTCATATTTCTTGAATATGTAATAATACTTACTCCCGCTCTAAATTGAGACTGTAATTTCCGTACATGAAAAAATATTGCTTTTTAAATTTGGGAGGAGACTGAAAGTTACCACGCCTTATTGTTCAAACGTTTTAAACTATATCGTCATAAATACAACAGAAAAAAAAATTTTAAACAATTATAAAATCTGCATCAAAATTTCACTATGGGCTACATATTATATAGGATTCAAGCAAAAAATTACTGCACACAAAATTTTTTTCTTGAAATCATATTATATATCCTTACCATTATTTATACTACATATAAACAAAAAAATAATTATAAGTTTTTTTTTCATTCATTGCTAAATTTTTCCAAATATTCGTCAAAAAGTCCTTAAGTCTCGTATATGTACACTTTTTATTTAAAAGTTGCAATTTCTTTCATTTAAGCGCCTGATTCTCGAATTGATTCCATGAAACACTGGTGTTTTGTTCGAGTTCGATTTTTATCGGTTCTGCAAAATTATTAAAACAGAAAAGTCAAAAGCTACTTTAAAAAAAAAACCTTCATTAAGATACTCGAATAATAGCTACAAGTTTGTACAATTAATTTCATAAAAATTTATGTAAGAAGAATTTAATTATATTCTCCTAACAATCTAAATTTCAGCTAAGTTTCTTATAATTCTTTAGTGGGATTCGGTATAAACAGGATCTCCAGCGCTATCCTTTGTTTTCAACATGGTTTAATGATTTTTTTCAAAAAGTGTCTTGCTTCCTGGTAACTGCTTAATATTCACTGCCACCTCTTTGTTATTTTTGTCCAGTGTACTTTTTCTGGTTGGCTGTTTTGTGCGTATGTGTGTGTCTGTGTCCCATGTGACAGAAAGAGCTCCCCAAAGTGTTTTGCCTTAAATGAAGTTATTTGCAGTGGAACGATTTCAATGTTCTTCTTCTATTATTTTTTCCCTGTTTTGTCTCAATTATTTATTAACTAATGCAGTTAAGATAAATGTTAAGAGATATAAGAAATTTTGCTGGCAGCTAGGGATAAGTTAGAGGGAAAAAGTGAACATGCGTAAACAAACCAAAAATAGCAACAATAAAAAAAAGGATTCAATTAAGTATTGTATTTTAATGAAATTGAATTAAATGAAAGTGACTATGAACCAAATTACATTGAAACATGCAAGCATAATAGTTGCTATGAAAAAAAGCTATGAATTATTAAAAATTTATTATGGTAAGCTTAGAATTTCTAACAATTAATTGCAAACTGTAACTAAGGCAAGGAATGCTAGAAAAGGAAGTAAAAAAAAGGAAAAAAAATAAAAGCTTAAAGGGTAACACGTACCAACCGGCTGTCACAAAACACCAAGCAATCAGCTGGAAAATATAAGCTGTTTAACTTTTTTTTTATATCATTTGAAGCACACTTGTTCCCAGAGCTCTGGTCAATGTGTAAAAAGAAACTCTAAACCACATCTAAGGTTTGTAGAACCGACTCTTGCAGGGTGTGCCTTATAGGTTTTTTCACTGCTTTACCAGTGAACACCCTTTGTACACAGAGAAAAATACTAAATGAAAAATCATAATAAACTTGTGCTAACCTACTCACTGGTTTTGAAGATAAATAAGTTTTAATTGTCGATCTGTCACATTTTATATGAATATAATGAATAAACAACTTTTTAACGATTCATACGAGTAACTTGTAAAATATTTTTGTATAAAAATTATTGAAATGATCATCTTTACTTTGACTTTTATATTTGAAGCAAGAAGAGCGTTCAATTATTCACAGTTTATTTTTACAATATTAAAATATTTATTTTAATTGTATTCATCTAAAGGCGCAAAACCCTCGTATATTGTGCATTTTTTCACCTTTGCTAATGAACTGTCAAAAATAGTATGGAAAACCATTTGCACAAACCTAATAAGTATGCGATCAAATCCTCAAGAAAAGCGGCGTTGTTAATTGTGCAAATCCGAAGTCAGCTCTTTTTCATCTTCTTCTGTGATTTTAAATATCTTGAAAAACAACCATTTAAATTTTTCTATAAATAATTTTATTAATTAGTTTTTTCGCATTATTTCGGCATTTCTATTTGTTTAACACTGATATTTTTTTGAAATGTTAATCGACTGTCAAAAATTGCTCAGAAAAAAAAGGTGCGTTCATGAAAGCTGCCACTTAAAATTGCACACTTGCACAAATGGGAAATTTGCGCGTCTGGATGAATACCATTATTGTTTTTAAATTTTTTTTTAATTAAATATAATTTGAACTCATGTCCTTGCGATTTTAAGGAGGACGTCCTATTTATTACGATAGTTTCTTATATAACATAGGGTTGTCTTTATAGCTTCTAGCGCTCGCTCTATGTCACACGTTGTTGCAAAGTCTTGACCCCTCTCCTTTTAAGATTTACGTTAGACTCTTGTTTACTTACAACTATTCGGTGTTTCTTTACATTTAATCAACGTTATATATGTAATGACATTTCTCATATCACATTTTAATACTTTTTGTGAAAATCTTTGAAATTTTATAATACTTCAAATTAATACTTTAAATTATTGAATAAATTTGTTTTTATTTATTTGTTTATAAAATTGAATTTAGATTTTTACTAAATTAAACGCTGACCTTTAATTGAGACATTGAACAGTGTTTATTTACGAGTTTTTCGCTCCGGTTCAACAACATACATATATATATAAATACGGTGGTATCCAGTTACTTGTATTGTGGACACAGTACATTTTAATCGCTAAAATTTTAATCATCAGAATAAACTTTTTCTGAAAACCGGAAAAAATGTTTGAAAAAATATTAAACACATATATTTTGACATAGCATATGACCGATTCCCTCCCTTCTCAATGTCACATTTCGACATAAATGTTCGAACCCTTTCCCCCCTAAACGTGTGATATATTAGTTGCACACGAGTCCTTACTTATATTTTCTTGATAATGTAACAACGCAGCTAGAGCGTTCGAGCAAGCATTCAAGTTAAACAGACTAAAAATGTTTACATAACTAATAATTATAAAAATAATAAAATCATTATCTTTAAAATTCGGAACATATTTTTTAAGTTGTATAAGGTTGAAGTTGAAGTTATATAATTAATAAAACTATAATACAATGGCACAAAATCCCTTGTGATTACACATAAGTTCTTCAAATCAGTCAATTTTATTTTTTTCCAAAACCAAATTGAATAATTTTACTACCTTTTTCCTCGGTGTAGAATGTGGCTACATTTTAAATTGTGTGCAGACTAAGGTATTTAAGAAAAAAGAAAACACCTTAAATACACTTGACAAAATAACTTAGTTAATATGAGCTGCTTAGCACGCGTTAATGATAAACACTTTTTGTGTTGTTGTTTGTCTTTATTGCTTCGCCCTTCTTAGATAAGCCAGCAAACAGGGGCCAGGAAAAAAGTATAGCCCGACAAAGCTATTAAATTACAAAAACTAAAGGCTAAAGCAAAACTGAAATGATTGTCTCATTTTTTTCTATGACGTTAAAGCTGCTCACAAAGAAAAAGGACTTTAATCATGTGGTTGCCACAATTTCTCCGCACACCAAGCTGTAATAGCAAAAAATGATCGACATTAAAATTGAATGATCATAAAAATGGTGCACATTATTGTACCAGCAACTACTATTTAATCAAAGAATGGCAGCATTAGTAGTAGTAGTAGTGGTAGCTGTGTACTTAATGCTGCTTTTATTACCGTTTTTAAAGATGGCTTGTCGGTGCTTCGCTATGCTTAATTAAATGAAGCTACTTTTTGCTGTGAGGCAAGCAGTACCAGCAACAATAACAGCAACAGCAGCATCTACAGATCTACCATACGTTGATTTAGTGCAAAGTTTGCATGTTTCGGGTAATGAAATCAAGTGCCAGCCGGAGAATGTAGTGTATGTGTATGTGTGTGCGTGTGCGTAAATGTGTTTGTAACTGCTAAATGCTCATAAAATTAATGATAATTAAAACTTTACGATCAAACACTTTGTTTTGATGGCGTTAATGATGTTGCGGATGTTGTTACTACTGGTTTTTTTCTTGCCCATCTTCGCACAACTACTGCAAATTAGCAGCAGTTTTTCATGCAATAGCTATTTTCATTTTGCTTAATTAAATTTATTTTTTATATGTTTATATCAAGTGCTATTAATTAGGCAAATTCGTACGGATTCGATATGCTTGATTTATGCGTTGCACTCAGAAGATGCTTCAAAATTGGGGTAAAGGAAAAAAAAAGCGAGCAGCACATTAAAAACACTCTGCTTGTTGCTTATCTGTTGCTCTTTCAAACACTTGAACACTCGAAATGCATGCTCTTCGAAGAGTATCTTGTGCATTTTCGTACATCATAAAAAACACTTTGTGTCTCCCGTCAAGTAAAGCGGATGGGTAGAGATCAGCACATTATCTCGATCATGTTGCTTCAAATGCAATTAACAATTAAGTGAAAATGTTTGAGATAAGTGATTATTTTCAAGATCTATTGTTCAAAATTTAATGGTTTTAAAGTGGTCACGGTTGAGGCGAGTAAGAGAGCAGCGCCTATGAGAAGTTTTGAAGAAATTATGGAAACTAGACACGCTGCTGAAGGGATAGAAAACTAGCCAAGACCATTTGAAGCCAATCAGAATTTATTACAAAGCTCATTTTAATTCAGTTTGTCTGAGAATCTAAATAATTCTGCAACATTTTATATTTATAATCAGACCAAAATCAGTCCAATATAATATTTTTACAGCCCCAGATAGTGACTTACAATCCACAATGGTCCTGAAGTTAATTTCTTGGCATAAAGTTATAAAGGCTCTGAAAAAATGTATATGCATGTATATTTAGAAAGCTTCAGAGATTATAGTTAAAGCCGTTTTTTATACAAGCTGTCAAAGTTGCCGCCTAAAAATGGCCAATACTATTGTTAATGGCTGTGTCAAAAAGTGATAAACAAAAATCGTGTATTCCTAACATCAACAAATACTTAAAACTTATAAAGTTATTAATGGATCAAACAGATCAAGGTTTTTTTAATAAGCAAAAAGCGAAACACTTGTCCTTTTTTTTAATATTTTTATAATTATGCGATTTGTGTTAGTTTAAAAATTGTGTTTGCGTTCTGTGAATTAAAATATTGCAGATTGTTTTGGAGTATTCAGTTCAAAAGTGATAATCAAGACTTTGTTGTGGTATGTAAAACTTTGCCCGTTTTTGCTCTAATTAGAAATATCCAACATTTTCAAAAACATCCGTTTCATCCATTTCAACACAAACAAATTCTTAAAGTTTGAGTAGAAAGCAATAGTTATTCCCATACTGTATTCAATTAGGTTTTTAAAAAAATAAATAAAAACAAAAAAAGTAGTGAAAAAAAGATGAAATTACAAAAATCTTAAATTTGTGTGACTTTATCATCTAAATCCCAGCGAATTGTAATAAAATGATGAGCAGATTCCAAGAGAAATACCCTATGTAGGTTTCAGCTAATTCTGCACTAACAATTAATGAAACAGAATATGAAACAGGCCTGTAGCCAGGGGGAAAAGGGGGCAATAACCCAACTACTACAACCGTTTTTCCCCCTGGCCAAATCAGACAATGAAAAACTTGTTGATATATTTGTTTATTGCTTTAAAATTAGTTTAGTTTATACACATTCACCTTATTCATGACTTTAATATTTATATGAAATTTGTTTAACAAAACATTTCAGACATTGTTACAATTTTTAAAATTTCTACTGGGTCGCCAACATTTGCTACCAAAAAATAAGATTTGAATTTTAATCATTTCTTAACCCGTATCCATAGGAACTTTCTAGAAATGGAAAGCACGTTGTGCACCAATTTGATGCAGATACAAAAAGAATATATAATTTATTGAAATGTTTTAAATTTTTTAATTTTTTTATGCATGATGAATGTTTATTAATTTTAAAATAAGAAAAAAACTGCAAATCTTAATTCTAGCAAAAATTCAAAGAAGCAAAAGATTTAAATCAAAACATGCATGTTTGCTCTTAATATATAAATCTGAATAAAAAATTTGCATCAATTTGATGCAAACGACGGATGCGGGTTAATTCAATTTTTTATTTGATTTACTTAAAAAATGTCTTATTCATATAATAGCTCATTTCGCTACTCTTTTTTATATTTCTAGCCACTTTAAATAAATCTTGTATTTTTACCTTGATTTTATTACAAAGTCCTGAATTAGTTTTATTATTATTTTTTATGTATTAATTTCATGTATAAAAAGATCTACATATCCATGTCAATATTATAAAATTAACTGTTTTTTAATAAATATGTGTAATGTTTTCATTTCACACGATACAAAATTGTTTTTTTTATTTAAATGAAAAAAAAAATTACCCCACCATCATTCATGCCTGCCCCCTCTGTCTTCTTGATTTAGCTACAGACCTGTTATGGAAGACCATGTTCAAGTTAAATGGAAATAGCCAAACTAAGCTTTACAGAGGAAAAAACCGCTTAAAAACAAAATAAGCGACTTTTTTCTCCACGCAACAATGCCATAATGTCGATCTTATGGTTCATGCAACTTCAATTGTAGCCGAAAACTCGAGAAAAAAAGATTTTGCATTTATTTTAAAAGAAGTAAGTCTTATACAACACGTTCATATAAAGAAAGGAAATTACATACCTCAAATCAAAGTAAACCAGTCTCGATTGCTCCTGAAGAAGCCTTAGCATTTTTACTTGAGAACGATTAAAGTTAAAGGCAATATACCAATATGAGGTTACTAAATACAGAAAAAAACTATAATATACATATATTGGAACTAATTGAAAGAATTATTAAATATAAGTTACTTTGTCGACATAATGGAATAAATAATGTATTGACATCTTAAGCCGAATAGCATTTACAGAATCTCTTAGATCATACACCTGAAGGAATTCTTTTGATGCGGAATAATGTTTTGGATCAGTTTGAAAAAATAAATAATGTAGTTTTAATAAGCGGTTATGCCTTTGACGTAACTTTAGGACAAATTATGTTTAAACAAAGACTTAATACAGCCGTTCTAATACAACTTGATGGATTTCTCCGGGCGAGCTATTTGTATGAATCGTTCTACTCAGTCAATACGGTTTTGAAAAACACTGAGAATCCAAATTGCAAAAGAGTCAAAGACCCGTATTTTGCAAGAAAATAAGAACTTAGATTTGTAAATAATCAACCGAATTGCATTTGAATACTATACTAATACAGAAGCAAAAAATAAGTGTCGGTTACGAAATGCATATGATTTAATTGATGAAAAAGTTTTAAGTACTTTGACGAATACGATTCCCACTTAAAGCTGTCCAATCTGTCGTGCAACAAGACAATTTTTTTCAACAAAAAATATAAAATCTGATATTTTTAAAACTAGGCCAAATACTCTGGGTTAAAGCATAAGCCCACAATATGCATCGATCCGCCTTTTTTAACTTTTGTTACATATTTCATATAAAATTGGTTTAAAAACGTTACAAATAAGAGACGCAGCAGAGAAAGAAGCATTGAAGCTTTGTTAATTTGAGCCACATAGACAATTTTGAGAAAAAAATGTAACTTCATGTTGAACTTAAACCAATCGGAACTGGATCATCAAATGACGGTAATACGGCAAGGAGAGTATTTGGAAATTTAAATTTATTTTTCCTCAATAACTCAAATAGATATAGCTATTTTGCATTAATATCCTATAAATAGGGCTTTTTCGAGACACTCAATACTTTCAGCAATACTGCAATACTATTACTCATTGGCAGCTCTGTAGCAGATGCTCAGCTGATAAAGAGTGTTTTGTGTAGAGTGATACAAGTTTAAATCATAGTAAAACATAGTAATATATTTTAAATACCAATGAAACGGGCTTTATTAGATAGAAAATTTGATGACATTAATGCTTAAATATGATTTTGGCTATGTGGTTGTCACGGCTGGTGCGTACTGGAACACCAATTTTCACAAACTTTTCGCAGCATTTGCGGCCGTAACTCTTCGAATGTTGATTTTCAGGTGTTCAAATGTTTGTGGTTTATCGACGTAGACAAGTGACTTTACATAACTCCAAAGAAAATAATCCAATTGGGTTAAATTACACGATCTTGGGGGCCATTTCGTGAAATTATTTTTTCGTCAAAAGTTTCCTTGAGTAAATCAATTGTAGCACCCGCTGTGTGGCATGTGGCTCCATCCTGTTGGAACCACATATCAGCAAGATTAATGCCAGCTAATTGAGGTACGAAAAAACTTCGAATCATGTTCCTATACCGTTCACCGTTGACAGTAACATTCTGACCATCATCATTTTTGAAGACATATGGGCCAATGACTCCGCCAGCCCATAAAGCGCACCAAACAGTAATTTTCTGTGGATGTAATGGTGTTTCGACAAAAGCTTGTGGATTCTCCCCACTCCAAATACGACAATTCTGTTTATTTACGTACCCATTCAACCAAAAATGGGCTTCATCGGAAAATAAAATTTTCCATGGAAATTCAAAATCAATATCAATTTGTGCTTCAGCCCATTCGCCGAATTGGCGGCGCATACGATGGTCGTTTGGCTTTAATTAATGCACAAGTTGAATCTTGGAAGGTTTTAAGCCAAGATCTTTTCGTAAAATCTTCCATAAAGTGGAAGGACACAACCCCAGTTGCTGAGAACGGCGACGAATTGATTGATTAGGATCATCTTCAATGCTTTCCTGTACAGCGGCTACAGATTCTTCAGTGCGCACTGTTCGACGTCTCACGGGATGGACATTATCAGTAACAGTAAATTTAGTCCGAAAACGATCTATTGCTCTTCAAACTAGCAGCTCTGAAGGACGATTATGTACGCCATGAAATGGACGAAGTGCACGATAAGTTTGACGAACAGAACCATTATTTTGATTAAAAATTTCCACGCGTTGCTCTGGTGTAAGTCGATCCATAATGAAATGCCAAAGCAAACTAAACAAAAAGCAACTATCAGCTGTTAAATGGGTCCATAAAAAACACTCTTTACTTTACCTAAATATTACAAATATTTTTCGCTGTTTTTGTGATCGAACATGAGACTTTCGTGATAACTTTTTTTTATAAATTTAGCGGTGAAGAAAAACATTTTTTTGTGGAAAAAAAAGTTGTTTTTGACCGAAATTTTAAAGAAGAGAACAGAGACGAAACCTGCAAAGTTTTTTAAATTTTTAGCTGAAAATATATATAAAACAAAGTCGTGAAAAGTGTTTGAAATTCCATAACTCAAGAACGAAGCGTCCGATTTGCTTCGGGATTTTTTTTGTAATGTTTATAATTATAAGAACAAGGTTTGCCACACCCCCTTTCACTGCCCACAAATCAATAAAAACTATATATTTAAGACAGTTTTGGTCGTATAAGACTAAAACTTGTTTTTTTTTATTTTATTGTCGGAAACTGTACTAAAAATGGGTTTTCACACCCCCTTTAACCGCCCACAAATCAATTAAAATGCTATATTTCAGACGTTATTGGTCGTTTAAGGTTAAACTTTGGTAATTTAGTTTGTAGGCTTACTGTCGGAAATTGTACTTAAAATGGGTTTCCACGCTCCTTTTTACCGCCCACAATTGAATGAAAATCTAAATTTCAGACAGTTTTGCTCGTTTTTGATTAAAATTTGCCCCTTTCTAAAAAGATAAGCATGGAGTGAAGCACAATTCGATAGATATAAACTAAATTAAGCTAAAATTTTGGCACCCGATTTGTTTTGAGTTCTAGATGGTTTAAGGGAAAAGTATTTTGCCACACCCTCTTTTATCGCCTACAAATAAACAAAAATGCTATATTTTGGACGCTTTTGGTTGTATTAGACTAAAATTTGGTAATTTAGTTTATATGGTTATAAAACTATAACTAAAAATGGTAAAAATATAAAATGTTTTTCTCCGATTAGCATGAAACTTCGTATATTGCAGTAAGGCGATGGCAGGACAACGTCTGCCGGGAAATATCTTTATACATAAAACTCTTCTGCACATGGCTTTGCCACTGAACTCCTCCTAAACAGCTGGACCGATTTTAATGAGTGTTTGTGTGCGTCTGGGTCTGTAGATGCTTTAAATCTAAAGTTTGATCCGATAGGTTGCGCTGTTGGTGCTGTGGCAGTGTTTAAAAGGGTATTTGAGAGTATAACTCAGAAACGAGTTGAGAAATTGTTATGATTCTTTTACCATTACTTTTTTTGCAAACAAAATTACAAAAATAATAAATGAATAAACCTTAACAAAAAACATCTTATAATTTTGTGATGTTAGGCTTGATCTTTATATCGTTATATTTTTACGATAGAAACATTAAATAAACCCTACCTTTATGCATAAATAAATAAATAAATAAATAAATAAACTGGCCATTTAAGCCCTTGGAAGGACTTTGACCGAGCTTCTATTGATCAATTTTGTTGTGCGTGTTATTAAATATTTGATCACAAATGATCGAGAACTGGACCTTAGTGTTTTATGTCGACTCCGAACGGCTTATGTTCTCAAAAAGCTTTACATAGCAATTTTATACTCTCTGAGATTTGCCATTGTCTGCAGAGAGGTGACGACCGAACAGAAAAATTAATTCAATTGAAAAAACTTTCTGTCTGAGCTGGAATTGAACCCGGACTACCGCAGTTCTTTAGCTTAGGGGCCACGCACTCTACCCACTAGGCCACGGTCGCCACCGTGCATTTATGCATACCATATGAAAAAAATATTAAGAAAGCCATTTTTGATTTTCAATATTTTTTCAACAACAAATATTTTTAAAGTTTTTTCTATATTACCAATATTTTTACCAAAATTTTTTGCGAAACAAAGAAATTCGTTAAGGTTGTTTTTGGAAAATTATAAAAATGACAAGGGAAACGAAAATGAAAAAGATTGAAACACGATTAGACGAACAATTAATCAAAATTGAAAAAAAAAAAGGAAATGAAATCCTTTGTAACATAATCGAGTTATTTACTTTCAAAGCCAGCACTTTAATTTTTGATTTTTTTTTCTATTTCACCAAAAAATAAAATTAGTATTAAAAGTTTTTTGTGTGTTTTAGGTACGAAAGATAAGTCCTGAGTTGTGCATGTTTTTATATTGAAACTTGGTGTATATGTGCTATGAGACCAATTGCTGGTCATTTCATACATAAATATTGCCACGCCTTCTTTTACCGCCCCTTCTTTAAACACGTTTGTGCAGTGTCTATTAAGATCTCAGGAACGATAACACCTTAGGCCACAAAAATTACAGCATCTGTTATCAAGGTTTATATCTTAAGTAATAAAAAAACGAAAGTTGCCACACCCCCTATAACCACCAACAAATGAATTAACATACCATATTTCAGACGTTTTTTGCTGTATTGGAAAAAAAAATTTGTAATTTAGTTCGTATGGCTACTCTAGGCAACTCAGCTAAAAATGGGCGTGGTCGAACTATAACTATGCCCACTTTTTAGAAAGCATTATAATTACCGAGTTTTGCATGTTTTATAATGAAACTTGATGTATATGTGCTATGAGACCCAGTAGTGGTCACTAAATAAATATGGCCACGCCTTCTTTTACTGCTCTTCTATGTATACACAATCGTCCATGCTGTGTCTCTTAACCAGAGTTGGGCATAGTGCACTAAATTTGCTGTTTCAGCTTACATGTACTGATAGTGTAAAATTATTCTCTATCTTCTATTTTTTTTGACTGCTGAATTGAAAAATATAGGCTTCACTATACATGAGTGAAAGTGATAGTGAAAAATTTCTCACTCATATTCATATAAGAGTATTGGAAAAAAAATGTTTACAGCTTAGTGGAACTTTTTTTTGCACTAAATGAATAGTGCAAAAAAAATACTTTCAAAAATACTTGAAATAACACCAATTTTGTATAAACTGTCTACTGATCCTAGCTTGGTGATGCTCATTCAGAGCTCTTGTTGTTGTTTTCTTCGTAAACATATATGACCAGAAACTCGAAAAATAGTTTGTCTTAATAATTGATTTTTTTTTTAGTTCGAGTCTAACTGAAATGGTTTTAAGACCAATCATATTTGAAAGTTGAGTGAAAACACTTTCAATTGCAGCTGTCATTTAGTGGCAGCTCAAATTTTGTACTATTTGAGTGCACGCAGAGAAAAACCATAGCTACAATAACCATGTTTTAAGATGATCATAGTATGATTCGTATTATGATTGTTGCTAACATGTTCTTAAACATGTAATTTTTTCTTTGATCATGATAAAATGATTATAACAACTATATTTAGAAAAGGAACTTTTTTGTAGCAACCAAAAAATTTTTGAAACAATCATTATTCTCTTATTGGGTCGAAAATAGAATGATTGTAACAACTATATTATGAATTTATTATTAGGATCCAGAATATTATTGAAACAATAATTTTATTTTTTTTATTTTCCACACTATTAACTAAGATATCTCCAGAGGTTTGCCATTGTCTGGGCTGAACAGAAATATTAATTCAATTGAAAAATCTTTTTGATAAAATTTTCTGTGCGAGCTGGGGTTTGAACCTCGGCTGTTTCAGTTACAAGCCACGCACACTACCAGTATGCCACAGCCGCTACAACAGCTCGTCTGACTAATGCCATTCATAAATTTGGTACATTAAGTGCATTGCCACAAAAATAGCAATATTTGTGATTAACAAAATATGGTCAGAATTGCGAAATATATTTACGGTAAAAAAAAATAGTATGTTTGCTACAATTAAAGTCAAAAATGTCACTTTTCTGCGTGCTGTTTTTAGGATAAGGCGATTTAAAACAAAACACAATAATTGAACAGTTGACAAACGAAACGGCACATAGCCAGAAAACGATAAAACTTATTGTGTCTGAATGAAGTGAAAGTTTTTCCTGCAAACTGTTCAGACATAATAAATTCTTTCGATTTTTGGTTATGTTCTGCTTCGTTTGCCTACAATCAAAGAATAGTTCAGACAAACATTCAAAATTCTAATATGTTTGTCCCTAAAATAATATTCACATTTATCATGATTGGCAGAACTACAACATTTTTGTTGCAACTAATAATTGAGGCAATCATAGTATGTTGACGATTTCAGTGATGTTATGATTTCAACTATAATATTAATTTTGGTACCACCATTAGAAAATAATGACTTAATTAAGACAAAAATTTTTGTTTCCAGAAATAATACAGTAATTTTAGTAAAAAAATTATTATTGCAGTAATCATTTCTCAACCATGTCTTTTCTCTGCGTGTGCAGTGGAGATTTAGTAACTACCACTCAATTTAGTTATAGTGCAAAAATATAACACTATCACTAAAATCCCTAGTGATAGTGTTATAGAAGAGATGCTTCAATATCACTAAGCTGGTAAAAAAATAGTGAAAAATAGAACTTCTTTCAATATATTTTAGTTCTAGTGAAAGGCTGAGTGCACTCAGAATTTAGTGCACTCAGAATTTAGTGCACTCAGAATTTAGTGCTCTACGCCCAACTCTGCTCTGAACATCTCAGGAACGGAAAAAGCTTGAGCCGTCACATATACAACATATGTTATTAAGGATAATATCGCGGTTAATAAAAAATAGTGACAACCCCTTTAACCACCCACAATTAAATAAAAATGCTTTATTTAAAACGGTTTTGATAGTAACGAATTGGAGCGTGTGCCATGTGTGGCTCGAATGGCACGTTGCTTGGACACTTCCACACTTTTCAAAAAATCACAAAATGAAAATGATCACAAAGAAATTAGTTGAATTGGGGCAGTACAACGTCTGTCGGGCCCTCTAATTGAATATAAAACAATATCTGTGTATGAATATGATAAAAACTGACCATTTATTGTAAAATAGATTGCAATAAATACCAATTTTACTTTCTTTCTTCTTCCATAACTTTCGCGCTGTATAAATATTCATGTTTCCGGGTTCTTGCATTTTGCGCGCGCCAAATGCCAAATTTCTACTCGCTAGAACTTTTCACTTTTGCAATAGTTGCACGGTTTTTGTATCGAGCGTGATGCTTTGATATGTTGCGCAGAATTGCTGCAGTTATTGAGAATCAAACAAGTCCGTACCTAAAAATTTGAGAGATTTTGCAAAAAAATAGCCTTGTTGTATAACTATAAGCAAAAGTACAGTTGGTATCCAATGTCAGCAGCAGTTCATAAAATGTTGCTACATGGCTTACAAATAATGTAAAATTTTATACTTCTGATTGGTTCTTTTGGCGAAAACGATTCAGAAGCTCGAAATAAATTGTTATTACAAAAAAGATCGAACATCGCATGCAAAAAGAAATGGTCGAACAAATACTATGGAACATGGGCGTCCACAGCACTACATTTGTTCTAGGGGGAAGGGAGGGTAAAGGCATAAAGTAATCTAGAATGAACATAAACAAAATGTAGCCTATAATATGCTATTTACCACTAATTTTTGGTAAACATGATACGCACACTACACCAGTTGACACACGCTTGTACACATAAAAAAATCTAGTATATGTTAAAGTTTGTGTAAAAACCTTTCTCGTATCATGTCTGCAGTATGTAAAAATTTCATTAGTTTTTATGATCTATTGAATAATTACATGAATTAAGATTGCAAGCATTAGATCAAGTAAGTTTTCAAGAAGGCAACAACAACAACAACTCTGTATAGAGTCAATCACTTAGCTGACTAGACAGTCTGTTTCGGATTTCATTTAATTTTTTTCATGTAATACATTTCAGTAATTTTCTAATAAATTCAGTAAACAATATTTTTTTTTTGTCGGAAAACTGAAAAAAACAAATGAAATTTTTAGGCCATTTTTTAACTTTAGAAGTCTTTAACTCCTAAACCAATTTCGAGCGGACTGAAATTTTTCAGATTTTTATGTAAGAGGTCAGAATCCATATCATTCGCATTAAAAATTTGAGTTGTCGTTATTCTTGAAATGCTCCCCACATGCTAAGGGAAATATTTTTCACCGGATCTAACACCGCATTGACACCGATCTATTTATTTCTTTTTTCAACATGAATCAGTTCTAGCAGCTTGTAAGTTAATACAATCAAGTACGGAAACATACCTATTATCTAAATAATTTAAAAAATTATTTTTTTTTAATTCAAAACGTATGAATAAATAAATAAAGATGTACATGTACATTAGACTTGTTTTGGGTTTCATTCATTTTCTAAACATATTCCAGAACCTCACTGCAAGGCTTGGTTCTAAATTCTGGTTTAATATAAGCACGTGACGCGAAAAAAAGTCCAGAAAATTCTCAAATTGGGTGGGCGCCGTGATTTTTAAGCAGCATAAAATAGTTGTTTTAAATCTAGTTTCCTATTTACGTTTATGTCATAGAAAACTTTTGACTATAACAATGTAAAACCGTTTGCTTAATATGATATAAGATTTTTTCAAAAATCAGTCCTTGATCCAAAATTGGCCTGCATTATTTAATTTCCTAATTTTTTCTTTAGCTTTAAATTTAAATGCTGCAGGATTATTTGTCATTTTATTAAGTTTAGGAAAATGTAAAAAAGTATCCAAATTCGATTATATTTATGATAGAAAAACAAGCCGACTTTTTGGAAAACATTTCAACAATAATCAGTTGAATGATTATTTGATCGCTAACTCTGCATCAAACGAAACTCAACAAACTGATGATAATAATAACAGTGGTGATCCTGAGTCTCCGAACGATTTTCGGTTTAATGCTGTAAGTGAATTGGACATAGCTATCTGTATAAGGAAAGTAAAATCGAACGCATCTGGGGAAGATGGAATATCCATTAGGTTTATTAAGCTTATTCTACCACACGTCCTTAGTCCACTCGCCCATATAATAAATCACTGCTTTACCACCTCATGCTATCCAGAGATTTGGAAAGTGGCGACTATTATTCCTATTGCTAAAAAGCCAAATGCTTGCAACCCATGCGAATTCCGTCCAATAAGTCTTTTGTCCTCGCTGTCTAAAATATGTGAATCACTTATGGCGGATCAGATATCTCATCATTTAAGTCTTTTTAGCCTGATGTCGCCTCTCCAGTCTGGTTTTCGGCCTGGGCACAGCTGTTCGACTGCTGTGGTAAAAATACTTGATGATATAAGAGTACCTTTTGATAATGCTGATTTGACATTGCTTTGCTTGCTGGATTTCTCAAAAGCATTTGACACCGTTAGCCACTCTATACTCTGCAAAAAACTAGCTCTAAATTTTCGGTTTTCAAAATCTGCGGTCCGTTAACTAAAAAACTATTTAGTAGGTAGGTCTCAAAGAGTTCGTGTTGGTCAAAATATTTCTATGCTAAAAAGCACTACTAGCGGTGTACCTCAAGGTTCTGTTCTTGGACCGTTGCTATTTACAATGTTTATAAATGTTATTTTCAGCAAATGCCAACACGTTACTATACATGCATATGCAGATGACCTCCAATTATACTTGTCCAGACCTATCGGCTTAGTTGAAGATCTATGTGCTAGAATTAATGAGGACTTAGCTTTGGTATCTAAATAGGCAGATGAAAATATGCTCACGTTGAACCCCACGAAATCATTTGTTTTGCCTATATCTAAAAATCCATACTATCACGAAGATTTGCCTCCAATCCTACTTAATACCGTGAAACTGAAGCTTGTTAATAAAGCCACTAATCTTGGTTTTCAAATAAACTCATCCCTTGCCTGCGATGATCACATCAACTCATGTGTAAAAAAAGTGTACTATCTTCTTCGGAATCTCCGAATGACATCATTGTTTTTGTCCATTGAAACAAAAAAGAAACTTGTATTGCAGTTGATTATGCCGATTATAACATACTCTGAAGTCGTGTACTGCAAACTTGGCTCTAGGTCCTTACATAAGCTCCTTGTCGCTTTTAATAATGCAGCTCGCTATGTTTACGGTCTTAGAAAGTTTGATCATATCTCAGTCTATTGTAAAAAATTACTTGGTCGTGACTTACCAAGTTACCTTGAAGCTAGACATTGCATTTTCCTGCACCGGATCATCTATACACGTAGCCCCACATATCTTTTTGAAAAGTTGAAGTCTTGCAGATCAAGTAGAAATATGAATCTCATGATCCATAGACACAATTTTCTTAACTCCAGTAGATTGTTTTTCGTCAGCGTTAATAGGTCGTGGAATTCATTACCTAATAGTATTAAAAGCGTTTCTAATAAAAACAACTTTAAGCATTTAATTTTCAAACACTTCACTTAGCTCCCAATTTTCTTTTACTCTCATTTTTTTGTCTTCTCTCACTCTCTACTTAGTTTTTAATGAATACTAAATTGTCTAAATAATCATTGTCTAAATTTAAGTCCTTTTAAGTACAATTACTATTAATAGCAGTCTGCAATATTTATTTGAATTTTTAATCCTATTTGTTGTTATATCCATTGTAAATTCGGCATGCAAAAGAATTGTTCTTATATGCCAACAAATCTTTTAACTAAAAATAAATAAAATAAATAAAATAATTTATTTTTTTAATAAATTTATTTACTTTGCCTTCTGCTTGTTTACAATGACTTTAAAACATAAATTTGCTTATCGTCAAAATTAATATCCGTTATTGAATAAAATGCCACTTGCTATATGTTGCTACAAAGAATGATCTTCGACTAATAACGGATATCAATCCTTAACATTCGTCAATTTCACGTAGGAATGACTTCGTAATTTCTTTCATTACATTCGTAGAATTTACTAAAAAATTCATTTGTAGGTTGAAATTATTCGTAGAAGGTACGAAGTTTTATTTGAGTTTAAAAAATTTACAACTGAAATCGTTCAGACTGGTTTCTCGAACAATTACCAATTATAAGGAAATTATAAGGAAATTATAAGGAAATGATTGCAAGGTGGCCGTAACCTACTAGAAGAGTATGTGGCCGATAAGCTAAAGAACCGCAGTTCAAACCCCAGCTGAACAGAAGAATTTTTTCATAACTACGTATTATGATCAGTCGTAAATGTATTCGTACAATATTCATTTGTTTTAGCACGAATACGAATAAAATATTCAAACCAAACTACGTCTATTCAACGAATTCTATTCGTGGCTGTCAATTACGAATAAAATTCGTAGAAAAAATTTTTAATATAAGAAAACGTATTGAAAAGTATTTGTGAAACAAGAGTAAATGAAATGGTATCATGACTTATTAGTCCATGCTCATATTACGCGTTTTTGTCACGGTTGAGGCACCTGTCTTAAATTTGTTCGCAAACGCGGCTGAAAAATACTGAATATTAAATAAATAAATGTATTTAAGTACATTCAAAATTCATTATTTTTCAGCGGCTTCTGCAAAAAAAACCTGAGAGTAGTGTCGCAATTGCGACAAAATCGTGTAATATGAAGATGGCTTCTTAGCAACGGATACAAAATACTATTTAAAAATGAATAGTTTAGCTCAGCTTTATTTATAAATTAGCCTAAAAAAGTATTTTTGTATTCTCTTCAAAATTTATTAAATACATAATGAACATATCGTAATATGAAATCAAAATAGCCTAGGGTACAAAAAAATCAAAATCATCTTTTTGATTGATTATGATGGACCTTATCAAAATACATGATTCGCTAAATTTTACACTTTCACAACTAGAAACGACGTTTTATTAACAAAGTTCTCGAAGCCCTTAGTTTAAACGCAACTAACAATTTAGAAAGTTTTTTGCTTCTCTCTTGAAATTTTTAAATTTAAACTTACGGCTTTTTTGATATAATATGAAGATATATAAACAATTTTCACCGCAAGCGACCCGCCTTTTCCCCCTCTGCAGACGCCCATGCTATGAAAGATGTTTTCAACAGAGCAATGAATTCCTTAGACAACTTGTGAAAGATACTGAATTACTATTAATTTTGGACAAAATTTTAGAAAAGTCCTCGCAATGGCAAAAGGTTAAAACATGCAATTAGTTTAAGACTTCTTCTTTCTATAAAAAGAATTTGTTATTATGAAATTAGTTTCTACTGCAACTGAAAGGACACAATATTATATCAATATGTTAATTCTGAATAATAGTTAATTCAAAGAGTTTCGTTCAATTTAATCTTGTACTATTAAACGAGCAATATTTGTTTATTTGTTTGTTTGTAAATGAGTTTTCGAAAACGGCCCAACCGATTTCGATGAAAATTTCAGTATTTCATTTCATCAGGTTTTACTAGGTTTCATTTCTGAAAAAAATTCGTTTAGCAGAGCACATTTGAGTGTTTATTCGAGCGATTTACGAAGTCAAAATTATTTTATTCGAAAAGAAGTTTCTATTGAAGTCTATTATTTGATTTAAACTCTGTACGACCATGGCGATATATCAATACTCTTCAACATTGCAAAAAAAAATTTGTTTAATAGCTCACATTGGGGTATTTAACCGATGTAGGCGGCCACAATGCTTTTATTCGGTAAATAGTTTCTATTGAAATCTGTTATTTGATTTTCACCCTGTACGACCATTGAAACATATTCAACACTATTCAACATTGCAAAAAAAATTTGGTCAGCAGCGCATATTGGGGTATTTTACCGATTCGGTAAATTATTCGGTAAAAAGTTTCTATTATATTACATACTAATAACTTTTTTGCGGATTTTCGCACATTTAATGGCGCTATACGTACTTTTAAACTGTGAGGTCGCCCAGTTATTAGCTGCTAAGTGAGCAGTGCTAACATTCAACCGAGCTGGTTTAAACTTCTGTAATGTTTTATTTATTTATAATTTTTCCGAATATGGTTTGTGGTCTCGATTTCAAACACTTTGGTATATTAGCATATCTATAGTACCAAAATATTAAAGTTTGAAACGAATATCTCAATCCTACGGCTTTATACCAAAAAAAGTTATCTGGACCAAAGCGCAATCGTTAGAATCATGCTATTTTTAATACCTTATTATTACAATTCAGACTTTTGAAAATCTTATAAGCATCATTACTCAAACTTAGAATAAAACTTAATACACAATCAATTACTTTAAGAATGCAGCGTCCGGTTTGGTTTTGATATATGTTTCTAAATTCTTGAAACATGTTGCTTCATAGACCAGTCGTTAGAGCCAAATAATTTTAACCAAAATTTCGTGGATGGGAACACCACAGTTTTCTTTTTTTTTTTTATTATCGTCAAAAATATTTTAATTAAAAAAAAAAATTGAGTCTCTTGTTTGACTAAAGCTTCATTTAAATATTTCGTCGATAGTACGGTGTCGTCATATATACAATACAGGATTTACTAGAATTAAGTCTAAGATTTAAGACCGTGAACAAATACTGTATCTTAAATATATAGAAAAATAAATAGTATTTTATGAAATGGATAAAATAAATTAAAATCTATAATATATAATGAAATAATATGTATACTAAACAGAATGTATAGAATACTATAGATAGAATAAAGTTCTTACAAATTCTACAATTTTGGTAAAAATTTTACAAAACATTTATTAGTATTAGATAAAATAGGTATAATCTGATCTTCGTGTGAAGAATCCTGGAAGATTCATAGCTTTCCATTGTGTACGAGGCACTTTGGAAGTCTCAACAGTTTGTGAGAGGCTTATAAAGTACTCTGGTTTCTCATAAAAAAGCTGACTGCTCAAATGCAACAGCTTCGCTTTATCATTAAAACTCAGTTTTAATCGGCCCAGAAATCAGGGCTTGTTGTCTAAGCTGTTGCGGTAGGTTTAATGCTAACTGAAAGTGAATACTTTCTGTTTATTTTGTTGTCATTAACTTATGTTAATTTCAATTAATTTTGCGCACGTGCAAATTTATTACAGCGTGCTATATACAAGCTATTCTTTCCCTACCTTAGCTATTCTTACCTTATCGCAGATATTTTTAAACGTTGCAAATTATTTAAAATTTTGCACGTCTATAAGCACAAAAAAAAAAATATATAAATGCTGACAGATAAATATTTTCTCAGGCACAGAGCGTAAACACAGAAGACTTAAGCTCATTACTATGCAGAGCGCATAGCAAGTAGTAATAATATTCTGTAAAATCAGATATTAATATCGCCCTCTCATGGCTAATTTGTTGTTTGCTGATATTTATGTATGAAGTTTTTTTCGTCTTATATGGTTCTATTTTGTAAGGAATTAATTTTGTTTGAATTTTGTTAATTTATCCGTTTGCATAATTGTTGTTACAATGTGAGCGTTGCGTTGCTCTGGTCGTCAGCGTCATGGTTTTTGTTGTTGATTTGGTTATTGTTGCCTCGAGCAGACTGATCTGCCTACGCTCCGTTTTTGCATTTGTAATTGAAATTTTCAATAGAAAGAAAAAAAAACAAGCATTGACGAAAAACAAAATAAATATAAAAAAACGTGTAGTTAAGAGCTTTTAATACCCTTTTAAAGCCGCAAAGGCAAAGAGCATTAGGATTCGTCGCAAATGTTAGCGAGTATGACAAACAACAACTACAAACGTTGTCTGCATATAAATGTTAATAAGCAGCCATATTTGTATGTACACAATGTATGCAGACAGAAATAGTGCTTGTTTGTACCAAGAAGGCAAAAGTATCTACGCCTGGAAAGGAGTAAAAATGACAAACAACTAAATATTCATCTATAGTATACACAAATTATCAACAACTGCTGAAATGCGGAAAAATAAGAGTTGGACTAAAATAAAATTAGTGAACAACTTCTTTGTCAAGCTAGATTTTGGACAATATCTAAGTTAAAGCCAGCAAGTTTATTATGTAGTGAAAGCTTAAAGTGGCTTGTAAGTTTTGATGACCTTTAGATGGCATATTGCAACAATCTGGGCAAAAATGGCTGCTTTGCTCGGCTAACTACTTTTGGAAGGTTGTTTTTGCTAAGAAAATTTAACCATTAGCTATTGGTTGAGACCAAAATTTTTCAATAGAAAATATTTGAATGAATTGCGAAAAAGTAATCGTGAGCTTTTTTGTAAACATTATTTTTTTATGCTCACATATCAAACGGGAAAGTTGATCTAATTTTTGTTAACTTTTTTAAGTGCTGTCGCATTTATTATAACATTTATTAAAGGCATATATGTCTAAATGCATGAAGTCTACAACAGTTTAAAAATGCTAAGTTAACAATAATAACAACAACAACCACAACAAATAAGACAGCTAGACTTGCAACCTTTGGCTTCGTGTCTCAGCAGCAACGCACTTGCGCATAATAATAATATTCATATTTTGCTGACTGCATTGACTGCGACTGCAATTCCTGCTATCGTTGTTGTTGTTGTTGTTGTTATCTAGTCTTTTGTCTAGCCTCTTACAGTCCATATTTTGCCTGCCATAACCAAGGAAGATGGCCAACTCAAAGAGACATGCTGCTGACAGCAGCTTTAATGTATCGCATAAGCAATTGTTTTGTAAAAATGCAATCTGCATTTTAATTGCACGTTTGAAATTAACAAATCTTAAATAGTTTTGGTGCTTATATTCCAAATTAATGTTTGGAACCAACTATTTTGAGTTGCTTGTATTTCTAAGCCAACATTTGAGTTGCATTCATGTTAATTTTTTGCATTCCACGTTGTCTTCGTGTTAATAGCTTTTTAATTACAACAAAAATGCATTTATAATTGCAACGAAATAAAAAAAAATACAAAAAAAACCTACAATATTTTTTTACAACACGCCGACGTGCCACAATTATCGTTATGCTTGTCAGTCGCCAAAAGTATCAATTAATTATTAAATTTTATTAGCTTTTATTTTAATTATTAAAACGTCGTGTATTATTAACACCAAGTTATGTATGTTAGGCTTTTTAATGATGTTATTACGACAGCGCGTAACGTAAGACAGAAAGTGTTTAACAAATAAATTGAACAATATTATTGCCTAGCCTGTGTTTTTGTATGCTAATTTAATGAAATTTTAAAGTTAACAATAGCAATTTAAAACTTACGAGATGACACGTTCGAGTTTTTAAAATTGGTTTAGGCTAGCTTTTTCAATAAACAGTAATTTTAAATCTGTCTTTAAAGTCTTTATCTACACTTTGGCTTTCATCTAAGTCGGAATTTTTTTTTTGTATTTTTAATGAAAATTTATGATTTTTGACTACACTAATGATACAACTAGTGTTTTATTAAATGCGATACAACTACAATTAAAATATCTTAGATACTTACACTATGTGAGCATGTTTTCAAGTTTCGTTGCGTGCTTCAAAGTTTGACATTTATTCGAGACTCCTTTTCTTTCATTTGTACAGTTGTAAGGCGTGCATAGAATTTTGAGCTAATACATAAACCGTTATTAGGCCTATTTTAAAGGCTAATTGTATGATTTTAATAGCTATTAGCTTACAAAAATATTATATTGCTTCAAATCCAACTGTTTACTCATGTCAATTTTTATTTTCTATTTTGGTGCTTACAGCGGCCTCCTAGTTCATCATTATCATATGGTGGCGCAATGAACGATGATGCTCGGTCGCCGGGCGCTGGTAGTACACCTGGACCATTATCACAGCAACCACCTGTCTTAGATACATCAGATCCCGGTAAGTGAAAGTTTGTTTGATAGTTAATTGTGATATATTCCTTAAATTTGTATATGAATTTCATTGTGAATTTCATCGGCCATTTAATCATACGACATCAAAGCAGTAGCTATATTTAGATCAAGCCTTTAACTCTACCAGGGTTGAAGTCGGTTCTAGTTGCTTCTTATTTTTTCGATATATATTGGAGTTCGACGAGTCTGCCGAAGCTTACAAGAGAATTTGCACAAACAAATTTGTTTGTTTTTTTAATATTTCATTGAACTACACATAGCACCGCAGCAAAAAACACTGCGCTGACACACCAACTCAATTGCGTCATGGAATAGTTTAAAAAAGTTAGGATTACTGCATCAACATGTGTGTGAAAATCATAGTGAGTTATGAGGTACATGTTTATAATTTTCAAACTATAATCATGGAAAATTGATCGTATCGTGGAAAATTTATCATTCCGAAAGTTTAATCCAAGATTATTCCTTAAGCTGTTCTTGACTTGAAGTTGTCAGCCGTTATGAGTTTTACATTTTCATGGACAGTGCTTTGCAATCAAGCCATGATTGCTAGGAAGAACAAAATAATTATTTAAAAAAAAAAAAGATATTTAAATTACTTAAATAAGAACACAAGCTTATAAACTTTTTATACGGGTTGCTACATATGGGCTATTTTATGGTACTCTGCATATTAAGCGGTCCGATCGATTTTCAGGACAAATATTGATTAAATCGAAAATCTTCCGACTTCATCGGCTTTTGTGGGCTTGAATCCACATAACGTTCATGGCTTTGTTCTAAAGAATCGTAACAATTTAAGATTTTCTCTGGGGTTTATTTTGGGAATTAAAAAATATGAGGTTGTGTGAACGACGAAGTGCAGACTTGAATTTTCGAATTAATGAGAGCCGTGCGTTAAATAGAAAGATATATAATATGAGAAGGTTAGCGACAGCCGAAAGAATCAATACCCTAAATTTTATTATCGAGTTTTCTGCATTTCTTAACTTATAAGCGTCAGAAATATCGTCTGAAAATTTACAAATACTGCAATTACTTTTATAAACATACTGTTTATACTGTGTATATATGTATATAATATATTCAATACTTTTATTCAATACTATATTATATATTCAATAAATGATTATTCAATACTCATAGAAATAATTCCCACAAACGGGATCATCGAACATGCTACCGATTGAAAGATAAAAGATACTCGCGTTATAGTTATAGCTCAATGTAATGCATTAAGTAATCGATAATTTTGGCAAGTTGTATAAATGACTAGTGGTCAGGATCAGTACATTTTACGAATTTATCTAAAGCCGTTAAATTTAATGCAATGATGCAATCAGATTATGATATAAGATAATAAAATACACTATTCCTGTGAGTTTTGCGAGCTTACAAAATTTTTCACAGAAAACTCAGCAGCTAAATATAAATAATACCATAGAATAACCCATATACATATTTTGGGAATAAATATCAAGACCGAATGTTTGCATTGAAAATAGCTTTATTGTTTTTCGAAATTTTCTTCTTTATGATTAATTCATTTTTGCATGATGTCAAGGTATTTGTCATAAGATTTATTGCTTGAGACACCTCTAAAACATAGTTTTTGAACGCATTAACCGGCTTGTTCCAGCGCCAAAAATCGTTGTTCACGTAGTTTGTTGAGCACCAATGTTTTGTGTCACAACAACTGATTTGGACTCCAGAGAGCAAAGTATAACCCCTCTTGAAGTATGTGTACCACCGATATACTGAGGTTTTCGACTTTATCGCAAAAAGTCGAATGGAGTTCATCGGTGCACTTTAGTTAATTTAACTCACGTCGAAAATAAAAAAAAATAATCTCGCGAATATGTTCATGTGTTATTTCCATTGTTTTGCTGAAATACCATTTTAAAAGCACAAACCCAATAATTGATTTTTATATAAGCCATTTACACCATTTTTCCCTCTCAATGATTCGGTTAACAATGCAAAAAAATTTTTTTGGTAAAGACAAAATTCATTAGTAAAATTCATAGTAGCTCTTACTACTCATTCATAGTAAATTGCATAATAGACGCTTGTCATGCAGAACAAACCATTTAATATGCGATTTCCATGGAGGTTGCAATGTAGTACCGCACGAAACAGATAAAAATTAATATGAGGTGAAGTCACTAGAAGCCTATTTTTTATTATAAAAAAAACATCATTACTTTATGAATGCAAAAATTTGAAGGCAGTTTCAAAGCTAGTTTATTTAAATATTTAAAAATAGAACATTTTTAGCTTACAAAAAATACATTTTTTTAATATAAACAGAAAATATATAACTACTAATAGATTAAATATTTTTTGGTGTATAATAAAACTAAAACACATAATATCGTGCTTACAACAAGTGGTCTACGCTTTCTGTCCAACTTTTCGTTCAGGAGATTTTTCATTTAAAAGGGGGGGGGATATCGTGATGTTTTAAAGCAAAAAAAAAAATTAATATGATGTGAAGTCACGAGAAGCCTATACTTTTTTATTATAAAAATAGATATCATAATAACCTTATCAATATAAAAATTTGAAGGCAGATACAAAGCTAGTTCTTTTAACATATTTAAAAATTAAATATTTTTAGCTTTAAAAAGAAAATTTGTTTAAAAATTAAAAAAAAAAACGTTTAAATAATGTATAAAATATTTTTTGATGTACTAAGAAACTAATTTACATTCTGTTGCGCTTACAAGTGGTCTACTGTTTTTGTGCAGCTCTTCGTTCTGAGTTATGGCAGAGTTATGTCATTTTAAAGAAAGAAATCGTGATAGAGACAAGCGAAAAGGCTTATTTTTTCCATACAAATTTTCGTAACTTCGGTTCCACATGAACGAACTATCGGTATGAAATTTTAATGGAAGAAAGATATGCCACTCAGTAGCTAAATTTCAAATTTCGAACGAATCCCATTCGAAACACTGTGCGCTGTTTACCTTTTGCCAGGATGTCCAATATATGGATAGAACCATTCAAAAGTTGTATTATAATGTACAGGAGTGTAGTAAAATGTGTTAAATATGTACGGATTTATCTGAAAATATATATAGAAAGGAAGTGTGGTATGAATGAAAAAATTATGCTTCTTACACCAACCACTACCACTACTTTTTTTAGCAAAACTTATTTTGACCCAAACAAAGAAATTTTGTTGCTTCTGTTCGGCACAAAATCGAAAATACAATTGAGTTAAACGTCAAATATCTCTCTAAATTTATGTAAATTGTGTTACTATGACTTAATTTTATAATACCAAGCAATTTGGTTAAAAAAAAGTTGCAAAATAAAAGGAAAAAATATTTTCTTATGTGTTTAAAATAATGGGCAAATCCAATGAAGAGGTTAAGCTAAAAAAACTCCAAGGGACAGAATGTATAGCGTTTTGGCAGCAGTAGTGATAATGAATTAATTATTAGAAAATTAAGAGAATTTTTACTGTAAAATTATACTCTTTCTGGACATACTTTTATAAATTCTTGTTTTAAAATTTTTATAATTTTATATGAATAAAATAATTTTATGTATAAATTTTTTTAAAATTGAACAAAATCTCATAATTACGAAAATCCAGGAATTTTATATTTTAAACCCCGGGACTGTTGGGACCGGAACAATTTCGGAATTGCATCCAATAGACACAAGCTCGTTGACGAAAATGCAAATCTTGCCTTCAAAAGAAATATCGAAGTACCACCGAGGGAAATTGATGTATCTGCTCTCGAATTCAAAAAGGCTTCTTTGTTTAAGGAACTTCGAAAGTTCTTGTATCTAAGCTTGTAAAAAAAATTTGCTCACTAAAGTCTGAAACTTGCCTTTACAAGTACTTTTGAAGTTTTATCGATATAACAATGAGGTGAAACCTCTGAGAATCTTAAAAGTGCAACCAGTTGGAAGTAAAATTATTAAATATTCATAGACAAATACCATCTCAACTGAATTCGTTGTAAAACTTAAGACTACAAAAAGTTGTTGTATTTTTGTTTCTTAAAAACTAATTGCAACTAGCTGGTAACAAATAAAAAACGCTGAGCAACACAATAAGTATGCTAACACAACAGCGCAAAGTTACAGCAAACCTTGAAGTGCAGCTTAAGTTTTGAGAAGAATGATTATGATGTTTTACATTTTGAAGAAAACCAATTCTTGTTGCACACACTTTCATTCTCTGAAACATGTAAGTGCTACTCCTTAACACTTTTTTACACCCTTTATTATTGTATCGCATTTTGCTCTTCTCAGATGATCGGTCAGAGCAAAATTCATGCTTATTT
Source organism: Dichetophora obliterata (assembly GCA_963920525.1). Taxonomy (NCBI): domain Eukaryota; kingdom Metazoa; phylum Arthropoda; class Insecta; order Diptera; family Sciomyzidae; genus Dichetophora; species Dichetophora obliterata. The sequence continues at coordinate 203,964,956 of OY986435.1, forward strand.
TCTGCTGCATTTTTGTTTTTTTCTTTATTTTATTTAATTTTTTTTATCCCTTTTTGAGCATATTTTATGTATCATTTTTAAGCATAATGAATTATTTACGGTGATAGGCAAAAATGCTGCTGTTGATGCTTTCTGTAGGCATTCAATTTATTTAAAAACTTTGTTACAACAAGTTGGTTTAAGTGGTGATAATGCATTTTGAAGTGATGGTTGTTCGTCATGACATTGTTTTTTTACCAAATATCGTTCAAGTAACGTCAGACAAAAGCCGCTGACAGCGTATAATGCGTAAGAGCGGTAGAAAAAAAGGACAGCACAAACAAAGTCGGCTGAAACTTATAGTTTTAAAGCTTTAGAGTCTGCCGCCAAAGTTCTACAAAAAAACTTTAATATCAGGGGCAAAAAAATAGAAAAACATATCAATACAAAAGTTTTAAGAACTGAAATAAAAAGCTTGCTGTTTTTGTTATTGTTAATTTTTCTATTAATGTTTAAAACTAACTAAAAAAACTAATGTTCAAACTTATAAGAGTTGCTTCTGCTCTGTTCTAGGACTAATTGCGCCGCACAGTGGCTCGATTTGACTTTCCCCGTTGCAAAAATCATAACTTCTAAACGAATTGAGATAAACACATAATTTCTTTTGCTATGAATAGAAATATTATGCAACTTGCATGGATTAGGTCTATGGATAGGATTTCATTAGAATAGGTTTAAAGGATGTAACGGTATGCGTTGTTGAAGTTTGGGTTTTTGCAGGGAGGGTAGAATTGGCAGAAACTAAGACGTCCCCGGTATAGACATATGTATATATTTATGATCAGCGACACCCCCTGAGTAGATTTATTTGGTATCCGGTATAGATGTATATACATTTTTTATCAGCTTCACTTCTTAAGTCTATCAGTCCGTCTGCCTGTCCGACATTTCCTTAAAAACACAATTACGGACTAACGAATAAAGCTACAAGATTTAAACTTGGTATATGGAATACCTATCTCCATAGCCTACTTGGTAATGAAAATGGGCGTGGTCGTTTAATATCCACTCCTACCTCCCATACAAGTCCCACTTCAGAAACTATTTGAGGAGCCATAACTTTCGGCTTGTACTTCATATTTCAAAAATAATTGGAAAAAAATTTTATATTATTAGTTAAAATCATTGTGCTAAAAATGGGCCTGATGCGCCCACTTTAATAGAACTGTCCCATAAAACTTCTATTTTGGAATGTCTATGGAATTAATTTTTGAAAAAATTTTTTCAAAAATATTTTATATATTTTTTATTTAAATTTTTTCATAAATAAAACACTATATACATAAACACTAGTAACATATTGAATGCACTAAATACATAATTCAAAATAAACTAATATACAAAATTTAGTTTTTTTGAAAACAGTCGTCAATGTCTGAATAAATATTATTATCTAATAAATTAAGCACTTCTAGAAAGTAACATTTTTTCTCTTTATCTGATTTGACATGTCTTAGAGAAGAAATTCTTGGGTCCGATGAGGCTGCTAGCATGTTGAAAAGGTTCTCGTTCTGTCGTTTTCGTGAAATTTTGCCTGTATTCTGATATCTGTATTTTTTGAAGTCCTTATTTTTGGATTCTTGCGCTTCTTTTGACAATTCTCCAATTGGTAAAGATTAATATTCTATAATACTTTAACCATGTATCAGCACTTTATGAACGGTAGGCGTAAGTTTTTTCAAGATATTTTTGCTGCAGCAAATCTGCAGTTGTTGTGGAATATTCTCCGAATTTGTCGGCATTTACTTTTTCTCCACAGCACAAAACATTGAGAATTACTTTCAGCCTTTTAATTATTTCTTCCTCAACACCAGTAATTCGAGTTGTCACATCTTTTTTTCAAAAAATTTTCTAATAACTAAGGTAGGCAGTTAAACTTTCTCTAAGTAAGGAAATTCCCGTCATTTATTTTTTTTGCATGCTTAAAGAACGGACTTACTAAAATATTTCTGTTTTATCTTACTTGCTCTTGACTTTCTTGGATCGATTGGTAGTTTTAAGACATAATACCTGATATAGAAAATTCCAATAATCAATTCAAAGTTGTTTATTTCTTTCTCCGAGCATAAATTAACATCGAAAAGATAAGTATGTCTAAATAAGAAACAAAAGGTAAAAAAAAAATTCGACAAAATTAAATATTTAAAAAAGTGACCTTTTCAGTCAGATGATTTCAAAATTTTTTTTAACTGTAACTATTATAGTCCAAAAGGAATCTTCTTACCAAATTTCACCTTTCTAGCTCAAAATTTAAGCTTCACTGTGCATAAAATGCTGTCGGACCCAACTTCCTAAAACCAAGACTTCTCCATAAAAATCGCTCTAGCGCAGAAAGTTGTGCATAGCTGAGTTTTTTACAGAATGCTAGGAAATAACCATAAAATACATTTTTAGCAACTAGAACGTGTAACTACGCATGGATTTTTATGAAACTTCACGTTTACCTCGAAAACAACTCCAAATCAGTGTTTTGGAAAAACGCAAAAAAATATACAAAAACAAAAGAAAAACACTTAGTTTTTATTTTTTTTTTTTTTTTCATATAGACCAATACTTACTTCTGTTACAAAAACATGTCCATGTTCTTAAACGTTTCTCAGAAATTTTGGCATGAACGTGATTTTTTTTCAAAAAAAAATAATTATTTTGCAAACTTGAAAAATCACTGAACTTTGACGAATTATACAAATAAAACTAATCACCCAAATGATTTAAAATTTCGGATTCCTTAGCTCCAAACATTTCTTTATCTGATAAAAATATCAAGTATGCAAAAGAGAACCACTCGAAAATTGACTTTTGCCACGACCGCAAGCAGAACGAGCCCATTGTGCGCCGTTTGGGCATATTAAGCGTAAAGCAATGAATTCAAGTATGTATTCAAACTTGCAAAAGCAAGCTTTAGCCAGCTTGCAAAAATACCAAACAGATACAAGTCATATCCATGCTTGCTCGTTGGCTTGGCTTGATGAGACTTACTTTGTCGGGCAGAAAGGCTTGTACTGAGAAAGCTTAAGCGTAGTAGGACTTGTAAGGGTTCTGTGGCCTCCGTGTTTGGAAGTTTTAGAGGCTGATTTCGGAATTAATGTCAAAATTGAAAATTCAAGATGGGGGATAGAGTTGCCACCTAGATTTTTTTTGTATTTTTGCGAATGCTTGTAATTTTAAAATTCTGACAACGGATTTGATTTCGAATCTAATGTCACAGTTTTAAAATTTAAGATGGATTTTAGGGTTGCCAAATCAATTTTCCCACAGTATTGCCACCAACAAAAATGTATTTTTATGAGTTTTAAACATCATTTAACAGTGTTGGGGGTCGCTGATTTCGAATCTGAATTCATAATTTTAAAATTCAATATGGTGGCTTGGGTTGCCACCTAATTTTTGTTTATTTTTACGAATTCGGTGCTGGCGCGAACACTAGGTAAAAATCAGTCTCTGAATCCGGTAATGAGACATAGGTTTTGATGAATAGATGCCCAAAAAAGGAATAAAATATCACCCAAAAAATCAGCTTAAGTTCTTAAGTGATTTTTCATTTGTGGCTTAGGCGATTGTTCGCATTGCTTTTTGGGCAATTGCTTATAATGCACTATCACCCAAATTGATTTAAAAAGAATCAGTCCTTATACGAAATTATAAATATTTAACCATTATTAATTGAGATAAAATTGGACTCAAATATATACATATATAGTCTGCTCATTTCATACATGGGAAAAATAGATTTATTTTTGTATCCTTTTTTTTAGTTTTTGCGAAAGCAATTAATGCATAAATTCATTTACCATGATGATCAAATCGTCTGCACTGTTTTACAAATGTAGTTTTTCTTTTTCGTAAATGTTTAGTAAATGTTTCGTAAGCTTTTTTGTTTTAGTAAAAATGAAAGATATTGGCTAAAGATAATGAAAAAATTATTGAGGCAAGCAAAGGACTATATATTAAATTTGTTTTTAAATTTTTTGTTTTTATAATTATTTAACCACCCAATTACTTAAGGCCCCAATAAAACTACGATGGAAATTTAAGTAACGTTACGCCAGGTCAAAAAGCCAAATAAAAAAAAACAGAAAAGATTTTTAAATTTGATCACTTGGAAAATAAATTTATGTTATTTCAAACCCTTCTAAAAAAAATTGTACACAAAAGTCTTGCCAAATTCAAAGAGTTTCGCAAATTTTGTAAGCCAAGTCAAAAATCACTTCCGTTTTTTTAAACGTAACGCTGACACACATTTGTGCTTATATATTTAAATCCTTTGAGTCGATTGCCGTCATTGTTTTTACTTAATATAGTGCTACGCAAATATAATAATTATTGCGCAAATATAAGAATAATTTTTATATATTGGACTTTTTCATTATCTTTTAAAATATTTTTTGGTACAAATCGTCCGTAACGCCAGTTTGGAAATGCCCATATATGTATATGTAGGCAAGTTAAACAACGTAACTAATTTAAAATAGCAACTGCTTTATTTCAATGAATTTTTCCTAATTAATTTTTATTTTCGATTTCTCTAAAAAGTATTTTCTCAATTACGATTAAAATAAAGGATACTTAATTACAATTCTACAGTATTAAATTGTAAAGTATAGTAGTATAACAAGATATGATAATCACCACATATATAATGAACGAAGATCTGTAGAATAAAATCTCTTTTTTATATCTAATGCAATTTTTGGGTCCAAAATTTTATAAGAAATCTATAGAGAACCTAAGCTATACACTTCTTAACAAAATTTTTACCGACCGACAAGAAAATCCTGCATCGAGGACTAAAATCCTTTTTACTTTTTTGGTGGTCTTATATCTCGAAAAACAGGCGAAATCCCAAACCAATGATCGCGACTAGTGCTTAAGTTGATCCCAGAAAAAGCAATGTAAAAAATGTTTTGATGATTGGACTATTCGTTGGCATAATTGTATTATTCCGAAAAGTTCCTACTTTAAAGATGATACAGAAAATTTTAATGACTAACAAATATTATATATTTTATTGACCAATATCCGGTACTTTTTTGACAAATCAAGACTTATTATTTTTATAACTAACCAGGCTCAAAATGATCGAGGCCAATGTATGGGTTAGCATAACAATTATGTTAATTTTCATGTAATATTTTTCTCGGTGTAAAATGCAGCAGAATATTTTAGCGATCATCTATGATTTTATCTTAAACAAAATCATTTTTCACTAAAATGAAAATCATTAAAAAATTTTTCAAATATAAACCTGCTTTCATTTACAACTTCAGCATTGCTATCAAAGTCATCTACAACAACATTTTTTTTTTAAAAGGCAAAACGCAATCAACTGTAAAACATCGCATTAAAAATTACCGCGAAGTGCAAAGCAGACAAGCATCAGTTTTGTGCATTGTTCTTGGTGGTTTTCCATCAAACTAAACAGCAAGCTGAATCGTCTTGTTAGCAGTTGATGGTGTTGCAGGATATGCTAGCTACAAAAAAAAAAGAAAAAAAAAAATTCAAAAATCGTTAAACAATAAAATCAAATTAAATAAGCGCAAAGAAATAAAAAAATATTGTTACATTTTTAGCTATTGAACTGAAGCTGCAAGAAACACCCTTTACAACAGCACACACACACACACACACATATAGACCAATGCAGAAATTAATGCCAATGTCAAAAAGGACCTCACAACATAAGCGAACAAAAAACTAACGCTGGCTCTGTTGTACGCTGGAATTCGTTACGTACGCACCCTAATTTTCTGCACAGCAACAAAAACAAAAATGAAAATCCGGAACAAGGAAGCTTGCATTTTGTTGTTGTTGCACATTCTGTGCTTAAAAAACCTCATGTGCCAAATAAAAAAAAAGTATGACAAAAATACGGCAACATGTTCGCTTAAAAGCCGTCGCGTCGCTATCGAATTTTGACTGGTGTTGCTTGTTTGTCAACTTCAATGAATTCCTTTATTTGCTTCTGTTGTTGCTGTTGATGCTGCTGTTGATGAGCGCGTTGATTTTGATGGGTTTTTATGAGCAGTATGATGAGGATGATTCTATTTTTATTCACTTTTTTCTACTTGTAACTTTTATTGTTGTTGTTGCTGTTGTTGTTGCTGTAGCCTGCCAGCCTAGTTTAATTCCCAGTGTGAATAGTTTGGAAATTTGATGCGCACCCTTTGGAGAAATATGATAATATGCTGGCAGCAGCGCGCAAGCAAAAAGGACGAACCCAAGCACCGCATGTTAGGGATGGATGAATAAATAAATGAATGGATAGCTGGGTAGTTTCGCCAAAAAAATTTTTAAAATAAAAAAAAGCAACAGCGCTTTCGTAAATTTCAAACATATTTTTAATCAGTTAAGGGATGAAGATGAATTGCCTTTTGTCTGTTTTGACGTAATGTTTTTGTGCATCGCACAAATGCTACAAAGAGCAGCTGAAACTTTTTTATAAAATTTCAAATAACTATCCGAATTAGATGGATTTAATTCAAAGATCCGGCTCGAAGTTTGAAATGTTTGTCATTTTTTTGAAATTTTTTCCGGGTATTCATACATACTCGTTGCTTGTAAGAAGAGAACTAATAAAAGCCTTGCTTCTTTTCTTAAACTTTTTCTAAGGCTGACTTATGTCAGTTTTTTAGAAAGGGTTAATTGTGCACTTATAGTTCTAAGCTTTATGAAAAGTAAATCAAACTGTTAATCACAATTAAACTATTAACATATATTTTGGGTTTTTTAAATTTTTTTGTATGATTTGATTTTTTTTTTTTTTGGAACAACAAATATTTCCTTAAAAATCTCATTAAAAAATTATCTTGTGGATTATTTGGAATAAAGTGAAAAATATAGGATTACTAGGAATATTTTTTGCAATCATTGTTTTCGAAAATTTGGTAGAGAAGATTTTGGGAATTCCGATTTTGTGTAACCAAAACTCACAAATGTATTTAATACTAGTATATTTGAAAATTTAGTTTTATTTGCATTTTTTTAGTTTTATATTTGTCTTGGAATATCCAAAAAAAAAAAACTATACAGATAAAAAAAAAAATTGTCAAATTTTAACAAATTCTTTCTATACTAATTTGAGACATAAATATATAATCATTTAATTTTTTTCAATTATTAGGTTTAAGATATTTTAAAATTTTGATTTTGTATTCAACTAATAGAGAAAGCTGAAGTCATTTTGTTCGAAAAACAAAAAATTTCCAGAGTAAAATACATATATGTGGATTTTGGGCTTAATAGACTGATAGACAAGAACATCAAAAGTGGGCAATATTACTAGGTAACAGACAATTGGAAAATTGTATATGTCCTGCAAGCATAAGATATATACAATCCGTACAATGACACAATAACAAAATACATAACAAAATGTATGATACACTAAAACCCATGCATACGGCGATACTATGAAGTATAATTTATTAAATGCAACCCTGTGTTTGTAATGAGAGCGCATAGAACTAGAGAGCAGCCACGTGGAATGAGCGTGAAGTGCTGCTCATAAAAGAGATCTTACACGATGAAAAAGATTTTTATGTTACCCTTCAAACCCTGCCCTTTGAGCTGTAGATTTTACTATGCTACACTTGTATAATAGGGCGCCCTCGATCCTATGGATCTTTTAGTATAGGATTGTTACAATTCGTGCTCTCAAACATTTTTGCTAGACAAAGAGTATATCTTTAAATACTTGAAGAAATAGGGACAACACGTAATGCAGCCTAAAAAAGGAGGACAAAAATAGATGGACTAACCAAATTTAAAACGAAAAATTATCAAACGAATAGAATATCGACAACAATCGAAGAGAACTGACGAAAACGTTTGTGTCCATTTAAGTTTTGCATTGAGAAATAATAATCTATTCTATTTATAATCTATTATGAAATAACTTAGCTTTGAATTAAAATATTATTTAACAAGACAATGTCAAATAAATAGTTATATTGTTATAAATTTTTTTCTTTAAATTAACTTATTTGTGGACCTACATAAAATATAATCGTTTCTTAGTTTTTATTTTTTTATTTATTACTAGTCTTATTTCTTTGCAATTTCAAAATGAATAATAAAAGCTTATTTGAGGAAATTTTCCGATTCGGAAAATATCTTTCAGCCATGAGGCTATTATTAAGGACAGACCTTTTATTATTTAAATACAAATTCAACATTTTAATAAATCCTATTCAATTTATTAAAGAACTAATATTCATGCAATATACATAAAAAATTTTGTGTCTTATAGTTAATAAGACACAGTTAGACAAAGATTTAAACTAAGACTAAGACTATTCCTACGACTAAGACTAATATTAAGACTAAGACTAAGACTAAGACTAAGACTAAGACTAAGACTAAGACTAAGACTAAGACTAAGACTAAGACTAAGACTAAGACTAAGACTAAGACTAAGACTAAGACTAAGACTAAGACTAAGACTAAGACTAAGACTAAGACTAAGACTAAGACTAAGACTAAGACTAAGACTAAGACTAAGACTAAGACTAAGACTAAGACTAAGACTAAGACTAAGACTAAGACTAAGACTAAGACTAAGACTAAGACTAAGACTAAGACTAAGACTAAGACTAAGACTAAGACTAAGACTAAGACTAAGACTAAGACTAAGACTAAGACTAAGACTAAGACTAAGACTAAGACTAAGACTGAGACTGAGACTGAGACTGAGACTGAGACTAAGACTAAGACTAAGACTAAGACTAAGACTAAGACTAAGACTAAGACTAAGACTAAGACTAAGACTAAGACTAAGACTAAGACTGAGACTGAGACTGAGACTAAGACTAAGATTAAAACTAATACTAAGACTAAGACTAAGACTAAGACTAAGGCTAAGACTAAGACTAAGACTAAGACTTAGACTAAGACTAAGACTAAGACTAAGACTAAGACTAAGACTAAGACTAAGACTAAGACTAAGACTAAGACTAAGACCAAGACCAAGACTAAGACTAAGACTAAGACTGAGACTAAGACTAAGACTAAGACTTAGACTTTGATTAAAACTAAGACTAAGGCTAAGACCTACCAATTCAAACTACCAACCTAATAAGACTAAGAGTAAGACTTTAACACAAAATTAGAAAGAAATTTAATTGGCATTTCTGGTTTTCTTACAAATAGTTAAGAATTTCAGTTTTTTTGGTATTTCTGGTTCCTCGCCTCCTATATTTATGTTCTAAAGGGTAACCAGATCAGAACGAGGTATCAAATTGATTATGGCTTTATTTTGAAGCTACATTCATTCCATTATGAATGGAATATCATATCACTTATATTGCCGTCTCTGCTTTGCTGGCAGTGCCTCAAGTGGTCGGTCTAATTTTTGATGACTCGGTCCAATATGTGCAGCTTTATTCCGGCATTAGCGTCTCGAATGCTGACTTCGAGCTCGTTCAAAGTAGTGGGATTGTTAATGTAGACTAAGGACTTGACGTAGCCCCAGGAGAGAAAATATCGTGATGTCAAGAAACTCGGCTAACATCGCTATTTACAAAATACCATTGACGGTAACGGTGTATTCTTCCTTACATCGAAACAAATAAGGTGCCAGAAACCGCACCAAAAACTCTATCTTAATAAATGCATTGATGCTTGGTTGAACACTTGTGGATTATTCTTGCTCTAACAAAGGCAATTTTACTTTTTTACATAGTCTCTGATCGAAAAATGAGACCAGTCCGAAAAGATAATTTTTTGGTGAAAATTAGAAGTTGCGGCCAACATTTCCAGCGTCTAATTAGCGAACTCACGGCGTTGTCTGTGGTCATCCGGCTTCAAGTCTTGCGTCAGCACATTCTTATTTGGCTTATATTGGCTCAAAATCAACCTTAAAATAAGCTTGGATGACTCTCTCTCTCTGGTGATGCCGTATTCAGCTGATTCGTGCCGATTCGACATTTCTGAGTCTTCTTCGACACTAACCGGCGGCTATCCTTTCTTCACTTCTCACAAATATCTGTCTGGTTGGTGGCTTAAGGTTCAAAAGAGAGTACTTATGGTCAAACTTTTCCAAGGTGTGACGAATTGCCTGCGCACTGAAGCCATGCTGACGACCGAACTAACAACGAAATTCACGATGCGTAGTTACAACTGATCCGGAATTTAGTTTAGTTTCTTTATTTTTATTTTGACAGTTAACTTTGACAGCTGCTGAAACATAACAATTGGAAAAGTTGCTATTGCCACCTGGCCATGCTGTAGTATGAATGTATCTTAAGGTTCATTCCATAAAACTATTTAAGGACTATCAATTTACCGAAAACTATTCACATAAATTTCATAAATAACCTCAAATTATTTTAAACAACAATTCCGTGATCTGTCATATTACCAATTTTAACCAAAGAAGTTCTAAGAAGTAGAGTGCAATTATAAAGGAAAATACTTTGTGCATTCACATCAATGAGTCTGAATTAGAATTTCAATTTAAATGTAAAATAAAAAGCTTGCAAAATATATCAATTCCGGAACATTTCTTGTTCAATTACCATACAATGAATTAAGTTCGTAACGATATAGCTTACAATATTTTTATATGCTGCATAACTTAAAGAACTTAATTTAAGACAGACATGAAGAACAATAACAACACTCACAATATTATATACATAATAATCTACAGGTGTCTTTCAAGTGGTTTTTAATAATGTTTAAGCATCTCAGGTTTTTTTCAGTGCACATTAGAGGCCGCCAAAGGCGCTCTGTTATTTTAAACAACTCTCAAGTATTATTATTTTTATCTAAAGCAGGCTTACGGAAAGTTCAGTTAAATAAAAATAATAGTAAGAGATAAACAAAAAACTTGGCTCACGTGTTTCAGGCAAAGTGACGGCTGAGTTAATTCTATTTTTTTTTTCTTTTAACTGAACACAAAATCTGCTTTTGATGTGCTTATGAGTGAATTTCTTGAAGAACAATAAACAGAACCAAAACAAAGCAATAATAATCACAAGAGTTACCGCAAGAGTCTAAAAATTAAAATGAAAATTGATCTTAACATCATAATTATAGGTTACAATGATGAAAATGCAGGCGGTCCGCGTGCATTAAGTGAGGTTAAGAAGAAATGATGTGCAGTAGAGGTAAAAAAAAAGATAAACTTGCAGCGACTAATGATGTGCATTTAGATATAGAGGGCAGTTTTTTTTTTTCAGTTGAGATGTGTAACAATTAAGGCTGGCGTGGAGAAAATAAGGAAAATTAGGAAAATTATAAAAAATTCCTAGAATTTTTAGTGCTAGTCTTTTAATAGAGGCTGTCATTAGAGATACAGAATGTGCGGAAACATATAATTATGTCCGTAAAATTAAAATTTTATTCTTCTTAATACAAAAATTATACGTTGCTGGTGCGGCACAAAAATTTCAACAACATGCAACAGTTTTCTCCCCTCACTAACTGCAGAAAATCAACAGCTCATGAAATATTCTAATTCGAATGCAACTGTCAATGTGTCAGCTCATACCGACACACAAACACGCACACGCACAGAATGTTGGAATAAAGTTTGTAAACTCCAAAAAACATGCTTTAGAATCTGTTATTCCAAACAAACTATATACATAAGAGTTACTTAACTTCGTTTCAGCTTTCATGAGCTTACGCATATAAATCCATAGTGTCCTTGCAAACATGGCTGCTGTTCACTTCCGTCGCTGCTTGAATTGGCTTTTTTACTGCTTTGAAAATGCAAATAAATTTGCGCTTGAATGAATTGAATCACTTTGGTTTGGTTTGATTTCGTTAAAAAGTTATTGTGATTTGTTGTTTTTGTTGTTGTTGTTGTAACATTTACAGTCTGCTATCGCTTAAGTTGAAAAAATAAACAAATCAGCAGGATATTCGGTAACTAACTCCCAGCTAGAGGGGCGGAAATCAAAATCAACTCAAAAGTAAAGTGACTGAACGCTGCAGCCAGTCGGTAGAAGGGTGCGTCAAAGTGACCCTTTTGTTGAGTTTAGAATTGTGGCTGCGTGTGATCTATTTTTTTAACTCTGCTCATTTTCATTTCAAATTCTTGTAACAATAACAAAAGTGCCCGGTTTCACCGCATGCATTGGTAACTGTTTAAAGAAATTTTTGCACTCAAAATTTTTTAATGGGGGTTAATGTGATCCGATGACACCCGGGGCTGGTTGTGCCGCCGCATTTTAGTTTGATTTGCTAAACTAAGCGTATGATGTAAGTACATTGAAGGAAAAATTCGTTGTCCTGATGTGACAGTCAGTCATACAGCTATGCAATCATTCAATGACAATGGCAGGATGTTTTTTGTTTTGCGCCAAAGGCAGTCAACAGCGGGTTAATGCGATTATTTTCTACCCAATGTCGTGTTTGTGTTTATTTATTTATTTATTTTCAAAGCTGTTGATTGTTTCTTCTTATTTTTTCTTCTTGAATATGCTTGTTATCCTCGCTGCCCAATTTAACAGGATTTTGTGTGTTGTCACATTAAAGAGTATCGCCACCATCGAGTAAAATCAACATAGTAAGTTGACATTTATGGCTGTAATTATATGTTTGAGAATACATGTGAGAGGAATTTAACGAGTATCTTTTCGCATGGTATAGTTATTATAAGGTACATAGGAGCAATTCGGAGAGCAAAAAACGAGAGAACAAAACATTGGCGTAGGCATAATGTCGCTTTTGACGTTAGACGTTTACTCATTCAGCCATAGGGATATTTGTAACCGTACCCTGAATTGAGTTCCCAGATTTTATGCGTGAAAATGTAAGAAAACTAAACAAAAACCTTAAAAAATTTAATGAAATGAGCCGTGTTTTATCTTACCATACAGAATTAATTGTATTTTGGCTTTGGACGCTTTGAAAAGCTTTCATTCGACTTCTAAATTCGATTGTTCAGTAACCTATTTATTTGTGTGGCTATGTACGGCTGCTTTCAACTGTCAAAATATATTTTGACAAGGGAAATTGCTACTGCAAAACTTAAAATTTATTTTTAAATAATGAAATTTGCTATTGTTCGCAAATTTTTTTGTACTGGGATGGAACATGAAAAGCATACCGATATCACGCTACGGAGTGCACACAGCGCCAACCACCTGGCAAAGAAATTTACAGAAAGGGAACGCATTCCATATTCAAAATCGACAGCAAATAATTTTGACATTATAACTACTAGTAGTAGTAGTATTTTTATTCAACAATTCATTACATTTTTAATAATAACAATATATGTATCTATAAGAAGAATTATGTTATACAAATAACTGCAATGAATGTTAAGCTGCTTCTATAGTTCACTAGGAGCTAGAGGCGAATACAGCTTGTTAAAAATATATATAATAATTAGTGAAATAATAATTAATAAATGATGCATTAATTACAATAATCAAATAAAGAAAATAAATCGAAAAATTTAATACTAACATATTTTTTTTTTATAATTTTTTTTTTTTTTTTTTTTTTTGTAAAAGCCTTATTGAGAGCAAAAACTTAATAAAAGTATTGTGGAGTCAGACTATAACAGCTAATAATGTGTCAATATCACTGTAATTGAGGTCTAAAAGCCAAAACTTTACCCTTTTGAGAAAAGTGGATTGAACATGAATATTTCTTATTTCCGATGGCTATTGAAAAATCGAGGAGCAACAGAAGCAAAAAAATTAAGAAATATTCTTAATGTGTGCGTTGGAACCAGTGCTACATTGTATTCATTAACTCTCAAATGATAGGTATCTGAACGTCGTCTCAGAAGATATCCAGATTTAATAAAAAAAATTTGCAATACTTTATAGAAATATAAATGTTTCAAAGGAAGGACACTAAGTTTCCTGAAAAGTAAAAGGCTACTACAAAATCTGTTTTTATGACAAATTAAACGAATAGCATGCTTTTGCGAAACGAGAAGAGGGTATATTTTATTCTTATAAGTACCTCCCCAACAAGCTAAGCCATACTCAAGTTTAGTGTGAAATATACCATAGTAAATACACTTGAGAAGAATAGGACTACAATATGATTTCAACAAACACAAATGCCTGGTGGCAGCCAAAAGATACTTTTTAAGTTCACGTGTATGAATTGTCCAATCCATGCCACTATTTAGCCAAATACCTAGATATCTAAAAGAATTAACCTTTTCAATAGCGAAGCAGTTTAAAGAACAAGACTGATGATCACAGAACGTATGAATGCAATCCGACGAGGAACATATATCATTACCTAAACCAAATCTTTCACATTTACCACCATGAAAAAAAAAAGAATCGAAGTTTACATTTTTAGCATTCACGTTAAAAAGCATTATTCTACTGCTTTGTATTGTTTTGTTGTTGATTTGTAGTCGGAGACAGCGTGCTTTTCGTGCACCTACCTCATAATAATTCTACCATGCTTTTTCATTATGTACATTTTTTGTGTTTACTTTTTATTTTTTTTTTTTTTGTATATATAGGCCATAAAAAAGTCAGTGGCCATAAAGAACCAACGCAAAAAAACCGTACAAAACCACAAATATCCTTCAAAAACGCAAAAAACACAATTATATCGGCAGTAAATTAATCGAGTTACTTTATTTTAAGCATTTGCGCAAGTGTGTCCCAAAAAATAGTTTTTTAAAGCTTTTTTTGAAAGCTTATGGGTAAAGTATTTTTGAAATTTTTTTCAGATTTTTGGAAGAGGTTAAAAGGTCACGCTAAAATTTTCCCTAAAAATCAGATTTGTTGTATCAAAGCCCCCTAAGCAGGGGTCGGAGGGGATAGATCCCAATGGGATAATTGTTCATTTTGACAAAGTAATGGGGTCAGTCATACATATTAACCCTCTCGAGCCCTACCTTAAAGAGCAAATATATTAAACTACCTTAAGTTACCCGAAAAAATTTACCTCAAATTCAGCTTAAACACCCTCCAAAACTCGGAAAAAAATCGTTAAACTTTAGACTTCAGACTACACCCACAAGTTTTTTTTCCTGTTTTGTAGTGTTATTGGAGCAGGTTAACGCTTTGCATGTTTTTCCCCATCTGTTTAAAAGAGCAGGCTTACACGTTGCATATTTTTGTCAATTTCGTAATCGATACAACAACCAACGATTTAACAATTCAACCAACGGTTACAAGGATTTAAAAGCTGAAACTTTGGAACGACAAGAGTGAAATTAATAAGTTTTTTATATTGCTTCAAATTTTACCATATTTCAAACTGCATCATTATCTTCTTTCATTCTGATGGAATTTTTAAGAGCCTTTTTAATTATGAAGCCTTTTTAAAAAAATTAATGAAAATTTTCCGAAAAAATTAGATATATTACACCCAAATGACCAACCAAATTGCCAAATCTTCTGATTTGAAAGTAACATTAAAGTAAAGTTTCTGAAACATTAAAGTAAAGTTTGGACATTTGTCTTTCGATATGATGACTCAAAGACTTAAAAAATGTCTGTTATTGACCATGCTTGGAATTCGAAAAATCTCCAAAAAAAACCTAATTTTTAGGGAAAATTCGATTGCGCGATCTCTAAACCTCTTTCAAAACATCTGAAAAAAAAAATCAAAAATACTTTAGCAACTATGAAATTCGAAAAAAAATTTGGGACACCCTAATCTGCACTTCTGTAAAAAACAGCTCAAATTAGTATTTTTCTTGTAATTTCTGCTGAACGACAAAATTTAAGAGACCCCAAATATTAACGTTGAAAGTTTATATTAATTTGAGTAAAGAATTTTAGGACTAGGAGAGATAGAATGGTGAGTGAGGTATCGGATGAAAGGTCTGGGTGAAAAGGCTTAGACAATATGATTGCATTTTAGATTGGTGACCTTTGATTTGAAATATGAGCGTGAAAAGAGCATACCTTAAATAAAAGCAAAGCTATAAAAAATGGAAGAACATGATGTAAGAGGGAACTTTAGACATTGTTAAAATGTGAAAAAAAAAATAATCCAGACATTTTTCGCCATCTCTTACGGTTACCCTACAATATGCATTTTTTAATGTAACATATTTGAATAAATATAGTGAAAGTGAAATTTCTAGCAAAAAGTGAATTTTTTAAAATTGTCTTTATTTTGACATCAAAATTATTGTGATATCTTGAAAACTATAAATGTTCTTAATATAACGTACTATTGTATGAACAAGTTGATTAAAAAAAATTACGGTACACGAAAACATTTTGGGTTATATTTTATGTTAAAAAATGCCCGTTATTTTGTTGCGATATCTTCAAAAATAAATATTTTTTTAGTACAACGCATTTTTTTTTTAGAGGCAACGTCTGGCCTAAGAAGGAGAAAAAACTATTAAAAATTAAATTTTTTGTTTTATAAGCAAATATCTCTACTGTTTTGAAATCGATTTCCGTCAAGTTTTCTTTTACTGAAAGTTCAATTAAATCCCTAAAAAACAATGGACAAATATTTATTGGTTTCTTATCAATTTTATGTTACATATTTTTTTTAAAAAACCTTCTAAAATATTCAATGTTTGCTCAAAAAATAGGTCGAAAATTGTTTATGTGTAATTTTTTCTCTTTTTTTTTAATTTTAATTTCTCATACTTTTTCATATGACAATCATTTATCCGCAAAAATTACTTAGTTTTTACACAAAACTCAATAAACAATTTCTGTGATTAAAAATCATGGGATTGATTGATTGGCCTGGATATTTTTTGGAAAAAATTAATTTTTTTTTAAATGTTGTTTTCATACATTTGCGTAAATTTTTAGTATTTATTATAAATGGAGGGAAACAAATCATTTAGCATTCAAAAGGTACTTTTGCACACATGAGAAGAAAACAATTTGGACTAGTGACCTAAGATCCGAAATATGAGCGTTAAAAAAAATTGATTTGTTTTCCGAAAAATGCTAAACTATGAGAGAAACTATAAGGTGTTTAAAAGAAATATTTAAGATGAAGACATAATGGAACCTTCGTAAACATTTGACTCCTCTAAGGATCACATCAAGGGTAATAACATCTATGAACTGTTTTCAGCAATTTTCATCATTTATTGATTTTTTTGTACGGGTCCCAAAAGGCTGACTAAAAAGGGTGAATATGTTTCGAAGAAATGTTGGTAGGAATAATAATAGAGCTAGCTCATAGATTTTACCCCTTATCGATATTAATTCGGGAGGGATATAAGCTCCGTTGGACAAATTTTTGCAAAGCTGTTCGTCCAATGAAGCTTCGGAATGACAAAGTTTGTTTTCATTATTGTGTTGCTATAATAGTAAATGGTTTATGTTTTGAGTTCAAGTACACAAACTTCACCGCTTCAAAAATGGCAAACGAGTACTGTTATCTACGCTATCATCTCTAATGTTATGTTTTATCAAATCTGCGCTACAGTGACTTAACATACGCTACTTGAGTGTTCATTTTTGTTCTCTATTTTACAAACAGTTGGCTATATTAGTATATAAAACTAAGCAAATTTTTTTATTTTTCGCCACCACTATAGAAAATCGTTAATTTACGACATAGCCAAATAACACGTGAGTCGTTGAAATTTAATTTAAAATTCTACTTTAAACTCAGAAAATGTTTGATGAACTAGAAAATAATTTCCATGAAAGCCAGCTTGCCTCAGCAAGCTCATGATTTTGGCTGCTTGCTCACCATTTAGATAGCGACAACCGGAAAATGTTCCCAATTTTCACACATTTTAGTCGAAAATTACTAGAAAGTGTACTCATACTCATTCTCGCCATCTAGTAGTCAAAAGTACTATAACGCTGTATTTATTTCCACTTCAATTCAATCTAAGTAGAAATTCATGCGTTAATGTTGCTGGCAACATTTTGTTACCACAGCAGCAGCGATAAGAAGTTGCCAGAAGTTGCCAGAAGTTGCCAGATTCTTGAAAAATTCTCTTTGTGTCTATCTCAACTACTACAGCTAGTGGTTATAATTTATACAATTTTACTTCATACTACTAAAAATAGCTGCAAAAAGAAGATGCGAGGAAGAAAGTACTTCTTTATTATTTGTGTTAAGGAAACAGTGATGGTAGCTACCTTCGTTCCT
Source organism: Dichetophora obliterata (assembly GCA_963920525.1). Lineage (NCBI taxonomy): Eukaryota > Metazoa > Arthropoda > Insecta > Diptera > Sciomyzidae > Dichetophora > Dichetophora obliterata. Next base: position 203,983,025 of record OY986435.1, read on the forward strand.
GTTGTTGGTGTTTTATTCTACTCTTCTTTGCCTTCCTTTTGTTACCAGCACTAGTTGAGTTGTTCGTAATTTTATGCACGAATTCGTAAAATGCTATTCAAATGGAAAATGTGATTTTTATCATTTGTGACAGGAATATGTATCTCGAATGAGCGCTGAGTTGTGCTGCTGCGGTTGCATTCAATGAATATATGCAGCGAAGCGAACGGGCTGGCATGAGGAAGGAAGCACAAGTTTTATTTTATTACAGTTGCCTGCCAGGATGTGGATGTGACAGAATTTTCCATGTGATTGTCTTTAGTTAAATTTTTAATATTGCACAAAGTTACCTTCTCAAGTGGTCACACCCTTGCAGCAAACATATTCTTCCTTCCTTAGTTTTACAAAACTTAGATATTTTGCAAACATTTCAAGCATGAGAACTTAGGTTTTTTGATTGGTATTTTCCAAAATTCGACATTATTTGCGAAAAATTTATAGAAAAAAATGGCCTAAATATAAATATTAGATGAATTGGCTATTTAAGCCCTAAAAAGACTTTGACCGAGCTTCTATCGATCATTTGTGTGGTACGCGTTTTTAAATGTTCAATGCTGTCTTTAATTCAGCTTTTATCTCCTCAATCGAACTAAGCCGTTGTTTCCGTCAAAAGTAACATGAAGCTAAATCTGGCGAATACGGTGAATGCGGATATGAGTTGACTTTTTGGAAAACAAAAAATCGCAAAGTTCAGTGTAGGATGACGCATTATTGTGGCACAAAATCCATCAGTTGTATCTTCATAGATCTGGGCTCTAAAGACGAATATTTTCACGCAAGCGACGCATAACACTAAAATAATATTTCTTATTAACTGTTAGACCCGACGCAAGGAACTCATAATTCCTTTCACATAATTCCAAACACATTCATCGAACAAAACTGTCAACATGATTTTGACTTTTTTGCGACTTTCACGCAATTTTTTTAGTCTTGCCACGCCTTTTGCACGATATTCAATCGATTAGTCGGTTGGTTTTAGATCGTAGGCATATACCCAAGTAATATCTCCCATTAATGCGTTTCAAAACCAATTCATAGTCAGTAATAATTTTTTTCAGATTTCACATCAACACATTTTTTAATGTAATGTTTTTGGCACCCAACGAGACTTGGCTTTTTTTAAATCCAAATGCTCTTTTAAAACATTTTGAACAGAGTTAGCTCAAATGTTGAACTTATCAGTAAATTAACCTAATTGCTAACCTACGATTTTCGAGCACCAATTCCTTGATTTGCTTTACGTGTTGCGCATCCGTCGATGTACTTGGTCGTCTTTCATGAGGTTTATTTTCGACCTTTTTTCATCCTTTCTTAACATATTGCACCACTGAAACACTCTTTTGATAGAGCTGTTGATAGACCTTGATCACTAAAGACCATCTGTAACATACTGAACTTATATGTAGCAGAAATTTCATTCCGCAAGCAAAAAAATTCATTTTATGTGACCAACTGAATCACACATTACAACAATAAAAAAAAAATGCTCTCTGTTTTTCACAAAACGATAGTTAAATGATTAACCATTACGCATAATGGCATGCAATTTGACAGCGTTCACAAAGACATTGCTGCAAACTTACTAAAAAAAAGTGCTAAAAAAATAATATTTAGGCGTAACTATAAAGAGTTCGCATTTTAACGTGACCAGGTGCGTTTATATAGCACATAGTATAACAATAACACCGTGCATCAGTCTAAATATTAGTTAAAAACCTCGTACTTATTTAATTTTTAAAAGATTCTACTATAGAATTTTAAGAAAGTTAATGTTCAACTAATTAATTGCTATTACAACTGATTTAAAATTATTACACCGTGCAACACTACTTTCGTAAGATGAGTCGGACCACTTGGAGATGAAAACAAAAGTTTTCTGCTTCCTTCGCTGGTCTCCATTTTGTAGAATTATATTTTTATGAATTTGTGAAATTTTTATGTAGAAGATAGTTATTTGAAAGTAAAATTAATTTATTTTTTCGGGTAAAAATTATAATTGAATCTGAATTATTATGCCATAAGTCTTGCCACGCCTTTTGCACGATATTCAATCGATTAGTCGGTTGGTTTTAGATCGTAGGCATATACCCAAGTCATATCTCCCGTTAATGCGTTTCAAAACCAATTGATAGCCAGCAATAATTTTTTTCATGAATTTAAACTCATTTAAATTGAAATCGTTGAAAGCGAATCCTTTCCCTTGTATCGATCTTTCATCTTTTCACGTTGCTCATCGCTTACCGCTCCGAGGTTCACTGGAAAAAAATTGAGATGATCCGGGAGGAAATGTATTTTTAGTGACATGTTGGCATATTTTTACGATAGTTAAATCTTTGCAATTGGGTGCGCTATAATTTCCAAGAAAATGTGTGGTCACTAATCTAATACATTCAAACGCCGCCTTCTGGACTTTATTCAGAGATTTCCGTAGCGCTATTTGGCATTCTATTAATTTGTGGGTCAGTTACATTTCCCAGTACAGAAGGTAATAGATTTAGGATTAAGCAACAAATCGATCAAATCAAACCGAAAAATTGTCTAACCCGTTATGAATTTTAATGCACTCAATTTCAGTAATTTTTTAATATCTGAAATGAATTGTTTTCCTTCCTTCGTCAGTTTTAGAGCAACAATAAAACTCCTGGCAATTTCCAACTTCATATGTATCGGTAGTGGAATAATCTTGTCTTTTGGAATGAGTGGCTCTTTTATAACACTAGCCTTGCCCTGAATCCAATCTTGTCGCAAATTCTATTTGTGAACGATAAAATTCAGATAAACTGTACGGTTTTTGCCGTATCCACTTTTTAATGCTTTTTCAAACAAAAAATAATGCAGTATGAAATTAACGAAAAAGGAATCAAATCAAAATTAATACATGAGAAAATGCCGACAATTTTCAAATCCAAATAGATATGCAACCCATGTTCGATCCAATTGAAGCGTCGCCGCGAATAACGTTGTGAGCGACAAATGAATCAAACATGTTTTTCTTTTCTTACTACAGTTAAAAATGGACTGACTTAGAGGGGGATATTTTTTTTATATACAGGCAAATTTCCTTACAACTCTTAAATAAAGAGCAAATTGAAATCAAATTGTTGTAAGTTTACCATTAAAAACTTTTTTCAATTTCGGAAAACTTATAATTCTGTTGCTTACAACGTTATTCGCGGCGACGAACAGTGGAAGAACTTCATTCAAGTTTTGGCCATAATTAGTAAAAATTAACCTACAGCTTCGAAACTTTGTAAAAGTGCTTTGTAGAGTTAAATATGTATAAATTTGGATCGAATGCGCCCACAGACACGCGCACCTTCCATTCGAATTTTTTTATCACTCCGTTTGTAACACCTATAAAGTGGCGTGGTAGGTATAGAAAAGTATATACAGGGTCCGCCATATAACGTTTTTTTTTCAACTAGTGCTTATTTCGTGAATGATAACACTTAGCTCATGTCTGATTTGATATATAATTAGTATTATTCTTCCGCTGAACGAATATGGTTGTGTATACGCTTGAACAACGCTGGGATATGTTGCGACATTACTTTGAAAATCATGATGCCGATTTTACCAAAAAAATCATCTTTTCAGATGAAGCTCATTTTGATCTTGGCGGGTATGTAAACAAGCAAAATAGTCGCATTTGGGGCACAGAAAACCCGCACGCATACATTGAAAAGCCGCTGCACCCAAAACGAGTCACTGTTTGGTGCGGATTTTGGTCCAGAGGCATAATTGGGCCATTTTTCTTCGAAAATGAGCAGGGAGTGGCCGTTACAGTTAATGGCGATCGTTATCGGGCCATGTTGAAGAATTTTTGTTCACAAAAATTAAAGAGGAGGATATTGGCAACATTTGGTTTCCACAGGATGGCGCTACGTGCCACACAGCCGAAGCTACACTCGATGTTTTGCGCCCTGTTTTTGAAGATGGCATTATCAGCCGCAGAGCTAATGTCATTTGGCCACCTCGGAGCTGCGATTTGACACCGTTGGACTATTATTTGTGGGGTGCCCTCAAAGATAAGTGTTACGCCGACAAGCCAGAGACAATTGACGCTTTAAAGGACAATATTCGTGAAGCCATTGGTGAAATACAGCTGCACACAATCGATAATGTGCTTAAAAATTAGACCGATCGTGTAGGCTACTGCATGGCCAGCCGAGGCAGCCATTTGAATGAAATTATTTTCCATTAATAACCGGAAGGATTGTACTTTCAAACAAAAAAATAAATTTAAGAAAATATTCAGTAGTTTTTTTTATAGAATTTTAAAAAAAAAAGTTATTTTGCGGACCCTGCATATTTTTGATCAGCATCACCACCCGACTCAATTTTGCTATGTTCGTCTGTCCGTTTGTCCGTCTGTCTGTCTGTCTGTCTGTCTGTCTGTCTGTCTGTCTGTCTGTCTGTGATCACGATTACATCTGTAATTTTGAAGCTATCGTAATGAAATTTTATACTTAACTTTGTAACTAAAAAAAAAGGTCCAGTTCGAAAATGAGTAAACTACGACTAGCTTTTATACAAAATGACTTTACTAAATCAGTTAAATTTTTTAAATTTCTCAAAAATTAATATATTAACTTAAAAATTTACATTTGAGCTTTGATATTTAATATCCACTTTAAGTAGAAATTGGATGAAAACCACGCCTACATCCCATACAAAGTGACTTTATCAAAAGGGTAAAATATCTTTAAACAACAAAAAAATATAATATAATCACCTCAAATTCTTGATATATTTTCATTTTCAATGTGCACACTGAGTTTGAAATATGGCAAAATCTTATGAAAACATCTACCTCCCATACAAAATGACGTAATCAAAGTAGTAGAACCTTCATAAATACCTCAAAAATGAATTCACTGCATAACATGCTTAACTTCAACACTTAATTCTCTGAGTTTGATATTTGGAAATGTTGAAAGATAACCACGCCTATCATTTGTACAAAGTGACGTCATCAATATAACAAAACCTTCAATACTTCGAATATACTTACCTGAAAATAAGCGTCTGTGGGGTTTTTTAGCTTCGGCTCAGTCAAAGATGCTTCCTTACTAGTCAAGTAACTATTTTAATTTTAAAGCAAAGCTTAAGTTTTATATGCTTTGACATTTGATCGAATAAACTCGTCTGAAATATATGACGTTAAGGCAAAGGAAATTTTATTTTTAGGTCAAGCTTGACATTCTACCAGGGGTTTTGTCTGTTTCCCTCTTCCCTTTCACAACTTCTTCTTCTTTGGAATTTAACGAATTCGACAAAATGCACCTATGAATTGTGAGAGGTTTTCGCAACTTGCTATTGACGAAACCAGATACTTAATCATTTGTTGTAAAAATACATCTTACCCATTACTTTATTAGAGGTGGCACCAAACGAAAGCACTGTCCAACAAATCCCAACAAAACTCTTTAACAGCTTAACAAATTGCATAATCATCAAAGAACGTCCATTAGTTTTTAATGTGAAAACCAAATAAAAATCAAAAAAATTTTACAAATCCATTAATTAGCATTTAATCATAATTTGCAATAAATACAATAAATAATTTTAATTAGTTCGGTTTGACGTTAATCTGAACTATCAACAATTATTTTGTTTAGCTGACACAAACAACACAAATGGTTGCACAGACAGACGGTGCGCATATTTTGATTAATATGTTCAAAAAAGAGAAAGAAAAAAATAATACGAATAACGTCAAAAGAGACAAATAGCAGCACGTAATAAAAGTAACTTTATTGAAAAAAATTAAAAAACAATGAGTATAAATAGAGATAACAATAAAATTGAGAATAACATTGTATGCCGAGTAATAAATAAAAAAAAGATAGCCACATAAATTCACCTACAAACAAGCCGAAAAGACAGACATTACCTCTCTTGTATATGTATGGGTATGTTAAGTAAAACAGCTACCCAGACTGATAATAAAATTTTTTTAAAAATATGCGAAAATAATGAATAATAAAAGTCAGTAAATACATGATTTTTAATGGCGCTTTACGGACAAATAAAATAACTTTTTTATTTCTTTTTGTTGTTGTTCATTAAAGTGTAATAAAATCCAATAAAAAAAAAATCTAAAATATTTGCTTAGAAAGAAAAAGAAGATGATGACAAGACAAGACACAAAAAATGTTTAAAAAAAAGCATCGCTTCAAGTTATCACAGTTTTGAATGAGCGTAACGAAGAAATCACAAAAACTTATATAAAAATTGTCATAAGCTCACTTGGCAGAGATATAATTTATCAAAAATGGATATGTGTTAAAAAAAAAATGATGATTTTTGAATGATTTTTTTTTAAATTTGAACGAATATTTTTATTACATATAATGAGAATTCAAGAGAATGCATTTTTTTATATATTAAACCTTTTTAGCAGTAATTTGAATAATATACCACCATAGTGATTACATCTACTATTATCAATGATGATCTAATTTTTAAAAAATTTTGTTGATCTGACTGTAGTTCAAATAGTGCTGCAGTTATCAGCAGTTTTGACCATATTTTCATTTATTTTATTTTATATATTTTTTCAAAATAATTTTCTCAGCCTTATTGCATATTAATGCATTTATTAACATACACATTTACATTTTATCAAAAACATACGTACAAACATACAGTTCTAAATTCTTTTGAAATGAAATAAAATAAAGTTCACTGTTTCTGAAGCGCGATTTAATCAGCTACTATATTTGTATTAAAAATTGGCGAACTTTGACGACCTCAACGCCAGTGGCAAACAGCAAATGAGAAACAACAACAATATCAACCACACAACCAATAATAACAACTTATATAATAAAATATCAGTTTGTTATAAATGCTCTTTTCTGTTGATTGTGATTAGGTATTAAATGATATTTTATTGATCATTAGCATTATTTATGAGCGCATTAGTAGTTATATTGAAAATGTGCAGTAAAGGGGAAAAATATACATATGAATGTAAGAGCTTAGACAACAGAGAAAGTTTCTGTTTATAGAAAGAAGTAAGAAATGTAAATAATTAAAAAAATAATCAAAATAGGCATCCAATTACTTAGTTTTGTATCCATCTATTCTATCTTAGCACCTCCAAGATATTCTTAATATGATTAGTTTTAAAAAATCCTACCATTACCAAAATTGAAAAATATTAAGGTAATACTTTTATTATCTGGTAAGATATTTCGATTGAAATAAATCTACCTTGGGCTCAATGTTGAACGACGAATGACTTGAAAAGCAAACATCAATGCTTAATGCACACAACTGAAGACTTTTAGGCCGAAATTGGCAGCTATCCCTCAATAACAAGGTCGGTTTGCTCCTACGGAATACAATTATGGGAACTGCTTGCAATACAAATGTAGAAAAAAATAAAGAAATACAAATAAAAACCCTTCGACTTATGACAAAGGCAGCATGCTTCGTCTCCAACAAAACTATCAAATAGAGATATTATGGCGTCTTCTTTTCTCAGCAAAAATGCTGCCCTCTGAGAGTGCAGAATTTTTAAAATTTTAATCTGAACTCAAAAAATGTTGACCTATTATTAGTAGAGAAAAGATCAGAAAAAATGCATAATTTTTGTCAATGATGTTGTGTTGGCTACACTGTTGCTTACTTTTGAGAAATAAATTAAATTGCAAAACAACAAATGCGAACAATAATATATTCTTTCTTTCATTATATTGTTCTCATTCCTGAAAAATCGTTTGATCTTTATTATTGGATGAGGACGAAGACGTTTCAAGCAACTCTTTTATTATAACATTAATTGCAGACTCAACTGTTGCGTTTATATTTGCCACATCACAATTTTTATAATAAGGGTTCTCATCTAAACATGTAAACATACAAAGCATATAAACTTTTGATGAGCGATAACGTGTAAATAGCGTAAATGTTGACAAAATGGCGGCTGCGACAACATTATGACTTTTTTAAATTTTAAACCTTTTAAAAACCTTCATTAACTTAGAAAAATAAATAAAACGTGTTCATAGTTACTTCAACTTCTTTATATATGTAATGATTAACGCCAAAAGCAACCCTCATTTACTCACGTAGATTTACATGCTAGTTAACACTACAAAATAGGCTCGGAAATGATGTAAACTCACGCCTCACTCAGTTATATGCTTAGATGAGAAGCCTTAATATTTATTTTGTCATCCGTGAAGAAGCTTAAACTTTAATGAAATGTCTATGATAATGTTTAATGTTTTCCTAACATGTCACTTTTTTGTTCATTCAGTTGGTAGCATTTGAGGGCAGAATTCTAAAACCGTCGATCTTGAGAGTGCAAAAACTCTGCATTTCTTTTACTTCTGATGTCAATTTTCGAGAAAAGAACACGATTCCATTTTAGAGGTCAGAACTTTTTTCGAGAAAAAAACGGAAAAAATGCAGAATTCTCAAAGAGGGAAGAAAAAATGCAGAATTTTTTCGAGAAAAGAAAACGCCATTAGTGTTGTACCTATTAAAGACGAAATCAGCAGATTGAGCACAAAATATTTGCAAAGGCTTTGCGACCATTCTATGTTTTGGCGCCACCTTTGTTGGATGACAGCGATAAGACGAGAAGACTAAAGCACAAGCATTTTTCATGCCCGAATTAAAATGGGTGATGCTACACATTTTTTGAGGTCAGATTTGTGCTAGTCTTTACTCAAATAAGAACTGACAAAAATTTTAAAGTCCTTGGTGCCCGAGTTCGTTAGTTACAGGATGTTGCTTATGTGCACCGTTGGGCAGTTATTGGACAAACTTAACACTTTCCTCATGATTTTATGTATGTATATAACTCTCTCACCTTTATTTATTGACATTGTGCACTTGGTTTTACATTTAAACAATTATTTAAATATTTTCAATCACTATTTGTATAAACACTTTTTTGCGAAACGATCCTGATCTTGATTTTGACCATTTTATTCTACGGAGAATAGCTACTGAATAGACACGTGCAAAGAATTCAATAGAACAAATAGGTGTAAGCACTGGTCAAAAACATGAAAATATCTGTAGGCAACATCGGGCATGAAAGGGTTAAATTTACCTTTTTTAAACTAAATCCTCTATATTACTACACTCTTCGACCAATTAGTCTCTCATTTTTTCTTCTTAAAATCATCGAGAGGTTAATCGACATTCACTTGAGATTCAAGATAGAAAAGAAATAATTATCACTGACACAACATGTTTACACCAAAGGCAAATTAGTGGAAACAGCTTTCAATTCGTTAGTTTCCATCATTAAAAAATCCCTCTATCAGATGGAATATACAATGGTTGCTTTTATTGATATAATAAAAGGGGCTTTTATTAACGTCCTATTACAAGAGCTATCACAAATGCAATGACGGAGCTTGGGATGGATGTCGCACTTATAGCACTAAGATAATAGTAAAACTTTAACTAAAGGGGTGCAAGGTGAGAGCTTATTCCGATGACGTTGCGATTGTTACCTCTGGGAAAAAATATCTACTCTTCGCGAGTAGTTACCTGAGCTTTAAGCTCAGTAAGCCGAAAAAAGGGTGATCTAATACTAGGTCCCTTTTTCAACTGGGTTGTTTTGACAGCAGTTATGTGTTAATAGAGGTGATAAAATCGAAAATGATAGTATCGAACGCATAAAAATAAATAAAATGTTTTGCTTTTGAAATCAAATAATATGACATATTTGTTCAGTATTCAATACGAATCAATCATGAATAGACCCACCTCCGAAAAACGCTTATTAACTGTCGAAACTTCCTAACAAAATCAGTCATCAGTTAGAGCATGTTATAAATAGTGTCCGACCGAATATTCGGTTTCGGTTTCAGTTACGGCTAGTTTTGGCCCTTTTTGTCATATTCCCCCATATTGAGGCCGAATAGCCGAAACTGGCCGAAACTAGCCGGAACTTTTGATTTAAACTTCTTCCATCAGTCATTTAATTCAAATATAAAAATACTTACAACGCATTATACAATACAAAACAAAAATCATGAATTCGTCTATTATTTGATTTCAAAAGCAAAACATTTTATTTAATTTTATGCGTTCGATACTATCATTTTCGATTTTATCACCTCTATTGCAATTAATATTAAAGTTTTATAGGTACTGAGCCAAAATGTGTGGAATATTAGAAAAGAAAATTTATTTAACAGATTTTTTTTTTATAATACTAAACCTTTAAAAAAAAACAAAAATTCATTGTTTTGTACTTCTATAAAAGTGTACATTATAGGTGCATACTGTACATTATAGGGTGTGTACTGAAGACATAAAGTATGCAATGCTTTTGTAACAAAAAATAAAATAATAAATTATCTTATTTATTATTATAGTACAGTTCAAATAATTAGTATAAACTTCAATATTCAAATATTTTTTTATTTTAATTTCAATTAATTATTATGAATTTCAATATTCAAATAATATTTTTTTTTTACAATATTCAATTAATAATTATAAACTCCAATATTCAAATAATACCTTTTTTATAACAAAATTATTTTCTTATGTGTATGAAAGTACGTTTGTCTCCTATTAATAAAAAAAATATCATTTGTAAAAACTTAAATTTTAATAACAATAACCAGTTTCGGTTTCGGTTTCGGCCGAATATTATAAAATGGCCAAATATTCGGTTTCGGCCAAAATTCCAGTTTTCTTCGGACACTAGTTATAGAGTTCTTCAACATCATTTTGGTCATTATGAGCGTCCAACTGAGCGCACTATTCGTAACTCCATCAACAAATTTCGAACCAATTTTACACTATTGGACATTCATTATTCAACCAGAGTGCATAGAGCCCGTAATTTGGAGAATGTTGATCTTGGTCTGAAGGCCTATAAAATACAGCTCGTACAAGAACTGAAACCGGTTGATCTTGGTGTACGTTTAAATTTCGGCTTATGGACCTTACAAAAACTTCAAATTGATCCATTATTTTATCGAAAAATTGTGTGTAGCGACGAAGCTCATTTCTGGTTGAACGGCTACTTTAACAAGCAAAATTGCCGTTTTTGGGCCGATTAACAACCAGAGCAATCCAAGAGCTTCCAATGTATCCCGATAAATGTACTGTTTGGTGTGGTTTATGGCAGGATTCATCATAGGACAGTATTTCTTAAAAAATTTGAATGAACTCCGTGTTACGATCAATAGTGCTCGCTACAGAGCAGTGATCAATGAATTTTTGTTGCCAAAAAGTCAGGATATTGGTGCACCCGACTTCTGGTTTCTGGTTTCAGGATGGCGCAACATGCCATACAACTGGAAAAACAATCGCTTTATTTATTTAACGCTCGATGAAAACATCACCTCCAGAAATGGTCCTGTAAATTGGCTCATGTGATCATGTGATTTGACGCCATTGGACTACTTTCTTTTAACTTGGTTAGTTTAATCACTTGTTTATGCCAACAAACCTGAAACTATTGATGCTTTGGAAATCAACATAACTCGTGTTATTCAAGGAATACCGGCCGATATGCACGAAAGAGTTGTCGAAAATTGGACCCTCAGAATTTTAAATGAACCATTTAAGAGCTAGTCGTGGGCAAAATTTGAACAAAATAGTTTTTAAACATTGAGTTGCAGTAAACGAACTATCATTCCAAATAAATATTTGCATCAATACTTTGATTTTTATGCATTTTATTTATAAAACAAAGTAGGAAGCTCTTATAGGAAGTAGCATCACCTCCTCCTAAACTTGGAAGCACAAGACTTAACTTCTCAGATCAAGCAAAATACCTGGGCCTCATACTGAATAGGAAACAAAACTGCAAGCCCAATCTGCTAGAGAGAGACAACAAATCAAATATTGCTTGCCCTGTGGATGAATACAGATTCATGCAAAAAGGCGGTGGGTAGCAAGTGGAGCTAACAACCAAGTGTTACTCTCTAGCTATTTACAGCAGTTGTAAAGCCAACCTTAATATATGGTGCTATCGTCTGGTAGCAAGCACTAGAAAAACAAACTCACCTTAATCTACTTCGTAAAGTTCAAAGATCAGCTTAACTATGCATTAGTGCAGCACTAAGAAAAACTCCGTCAGACGCATTAGACATTATGCTCTACCTTGCACCACTTGACATCATAGCTAAACAGATGGCCGCTAATACAGCCATCCATCTAGAAGCCACCTCCAAAGGTGGCTAGGGTACACTAGGATACACTAGGATAGTGAACAAAGGTACACTAGGATATTCTTACATTTAAAAATTTGTCTCTTTTATACCCAGGTCGATCGACTACATCACACAAAAACATCCTTTGAAAGGATGCGCGATGTATACATTCCCTCTCAAGAAGAGTGGGAACTAGGAAACTTTTCACCTAAGAATGCTATTGAGATCTTTGCCAATGGAATAAAACTAGATGGCAAAGAAGGTGGAAGAGTCTGCTCTAAAACATTAAACATTAATATAGCCTTCAGGCTCCCTGATCATTGCAGTGTATTTTAAGCTGAAATCGCTGTTATACAGGGTCCGCCATCTAACGTTTTTTTTCAACTAGTGCTTATTTCGTGAATGGTAACACTTAGCTCATGTCTGATTTGACACATAATTAGTTTTATCCTTCCGCTAAACGAATATGGTTGTGTATACGCTTGAACAATTTTGGCCGATTTTGCCAAAAAAATCATCTTTTCAGATGAAGCTCATTTTGATCTTGGCGGGTATGTAAACAAGCAAAATTGTCGCATTTGGGGCACAGAAAACCCGCACGCATACATTGAAAAGCCGCTGCATCCAAAACGAGTCACCGTTTTGTGCGGATTTTGGTCCAGAGGCATAATTGGGCCATTTTTTTCGAAATCGTTATCGGGCCATGTTGAAGAATTTTTGTTCACAAAAATTAAATAGGAGGACATTGGCAACATTTGGTTTCAACAGGATGGCGCTACGAGCCACACAGCCGAAGCTACACTCGATGTTTTGCGCCCTGTTTTTGAAGATCGCATTATCAGCCGCAGAGCTGATGTCGTTTGGCCACCTCGGAGCTTCGATTTGACACCGTTGGACTATTATTTGTGGGGTGCCCTTAAAGATAAGTGTTACGCCGACAAGCCAGAGACCATTGACGCTTTAAAGGACAATATTCGTGAAGCCATTGGTGAAATACAGCTGTACACAATCGATAATGTGCTTAAAAATTAGACCGATCGTGTAGGCTACTGCATGGCCAGCCGAGGCAGCCATTTGAATGAAACTATTTTCTATAATAAACCTGAAGGATTGTACTTTCAAATAAAAAAATAAATTTGAGAAAATATTTAGTAGTTTTTTAGAGATTTTTTTTATAGAATTTTCAAAAAAAAAAAGTTATTTGGCGGATCCTGTACATGAACCGTTATTTTGGCTTTAGGTAAATAAGATATCTCCCGTGGATATATGCATACTCTCTGATAGCCCAGCCAGTTTGAAAGTTCTAGAAACTGTTGAAATAACATCTGAAACAGTTCTCAACTGCCGCAGATATCTTAATGAGATGGCAAAACAGCTCAGGATCTTTCTATGCTGGATTCCCGGACATTGGGAACTATATCCGTGAGTTAGTTTTTCTGCTTATAACAATAATGTGCATCAAAGTCATGAAATACTAATTAACCCTGTAACTGCTAAGGTTATTTAAATAGACCCCCCGCCCTATACGATTTTTTGCTCAACTTGACATCACCTCTTACAATAGTTACACTCTTTAGCGGAACACCCTGTATAATGAATATCGGTATTAAACAAATTAAATGATTCTGAGCCGTGAGGCTCCAATTTGTTGTTCCAATATTGGCTACTCTTCGATTATGTATTTATCTTCAAGGACGTGCTTCATACGTAGTTTTGGCGTTGCTCTCCACTTTTCAAAAATCAAAATTTGTGGCTTTTTATTATTTTTTAACCATATCTAAGTTTATAAAGTTTTTTCTGTTTGTTATTTAAGTTCAGATCTTCATGTTTAGGTTCACTTTTTTGCCAGAGGCAAATGCCTCTATAACTTCAATGAATGTCGGGCAAAACAAAATTCAAACACTTTAACTTTAAAAATAAATTAAAAAAAAATATGACGACATTGAGAGGTCAAATTAGGTACGATATACTCTCAGACTATCCTTCTTTAAGAATTTCTATAAAGTTTGGTTGTGTCTTTTTTTGTCGATTTTGGCACACTATGTTATATTCCAAGATATATAATATAGGTTATAAATCTATTAAGTCGGTTTTTTTTTTGACCGTGAGTCTATTGTTTGTTATCTCAATGTTTTCAGTGCGCAAGTTCTAAAAAGGTTTAAAATTTTTTTGTTTATTTTGTGTGAAAAATGGTAAGAAAAACGATGTGAAATTTACAAATGATCATCATACCTGCCAATATCATATCTATTTGATATATACATATGCAAAAGTATGAAAGAACAGGCCACAACTCCCGTTTTCTTTAAATGGGCCTACTAAGGCCCCGTAGGTTATGTTACTGCCTCTCAGAGTGTTTCCCATCCTAAGGTTAAAGAAAATTCAGAAAAGATCAATTAAAATTCAGAATAAATCAATTGAAATTAAAAAACAATGAAATAAAGGATATCAAAAGTTCTTTTGAAATTCAGAAAATATTAATTGTGATGTTAGAAAAGATCAATAAAAGATAAGATACTCCATTGAAAATACAGAAAGCATCATTTGAAACTCAAAGAAGATTATTTGATATTAAAAAAACCTATTGAAATCCTGATAAGATCAACTGGTATTCAGAAACTCTGTAAAAAAATTTAGAAAAGCTTCATTGAAAATCAAAAAAGATTAAACTAGTAAATCCGTGTGGCGTTAAAACGCCAAAATCAAACATAACTAGATGATATTTTAAGCTATTGAATAGATTTTCAACTGATCAAAATTGAAATGAAATTAATTTTGGCCCTTTTGCTACATACGCTGTATTTCTTATAAAATTTTTGTGTAAATTTATAAAAACTAAAAAAATTTCCGACAGTTTACAAATCTTTTTTCATTATAGTATTACTTTTATATTGAATATATCAATTCATAGTTTTAACTGTAAAATTATAAAAGACTATTCGTCAGTATAACAGTTTCATAGCTATTAGCCGATAGGTGGCACTAAATACCTCCCATATTTTGAGGCATATGCTGAAATGTAGAAGAGGAAAAGCAACATACCAACAACAATTATATGCAAACTTTAACTTGCTACACTTTAAAAAATATAAATTTTTAATGAATAAAAAGTCCAGTTTGCACATCTACACGTCTAAACCTACCAAACCATAGCAAATTTATTAAGAATGAACTTGTACTTAAAAAGCCTTACGCCGGACAAAATTTGCGTTTGCGTAATATATTTAAGATGAAACTAAAAAATTTTAGTTTTAATTCTAAAAAGATCGATTGAAATTCCCTACTTAAAATAAAAATATTATTAATGATAAATTAAACAAAAACTTATTTAAATTTAGAGAAGATCCATTGAAATTCAGTAAAGATGAACTGATATTAAAAATAGATCAATTGAAATTAAGATATTCGTAGTTCAGTTTCTGAAATGAAAGTTATTCATCTGACCTCTTAATTTTAAACGAAATATTTGGGACGTTGAAGATCTTTATTCCCTTAAAATGTTGTTTACAATTTTTTTCAATTACATTTTTCATCGCTTTTGTGTTTTTGTCAAATTCAAGATAACAAAATCGATGAATGCACCTTAGATATAAAAAAATGTTAAAACTAACACCCAACAAATTATACACCTTCTTGATCACAGTACGTTCTCTGTACAACCCCCAACTCTTCTATTAAATACACACGCACTCACTCATTTTGTTCTGCCTCGAACCACCTCTATTATTAACTGAAATTGTATAGTTGAGACCTGAACTATGTACGTTACAGTGGTGGCATGTCTGGCATGCGACGAACTCTATAGGAAACACCTCGCACATTACCAATGGAAGCGCTGTGTAATCAATGAATGACAAATTATGTGGTTTTAGGAGAGGCGTGATATTGCTTTTTCCTTTTTGTTGCTCTTCTTGTTGTTGTTGTGTCAAGGTACACAACTTGCAATTTGGACATTTAGTAACGAGTAGTTCTTTTGCGCGTGTGTGTGTCTGTGTGTGTGAAAGTCTTTTTTAAGGAAGGTTTGCTAGCAGTGAAAAAGAAATAAGCCAAGGAAACAAACTGAAAATTATATTACGTCAACAAAGAAATTATGTAGAAAGCGTAGTCTAAACGCTGCTGGCGACAAAATATTGTAGCTAGTCACTTAAAGGTAGCAAATGAAAAATGTCATTAGTGGTGTTTGAACGTCAGTGTGTGTGTTTGGTGGGTGTCTAGTGTGATAACAAATTATAGGGACCAGCGAACAAACTAATGACTGTTTCATTTTTTGTGGCTGGCTGTTTGTTGTTCATAGTTTTGGTTAATATTGTTGTTTTGTCAGATAGAGTGCAGATAGTGAAAGTGCTAATGTGAATTTTTGAGAAGTATCAGAATGTAGACGAGCTTAAAGAAACTGAAATTTTAAAGAAATAAAATTCGATGGAAAAACTAGAAAAGCTTATATTATTTTTATTTAAATAAACATTTATTGGAATTAAATTGATATATCTTCAAAATCTCAAAAAAATCTACATAATTTTATTATGTCTTTATTTTTTGCGATCTTGAGAAATTATCAATATAATCAAATTCACAAATTAAAATATTCATTAATCAAAATTTACAAAATAATTTCACATTTTTTTTAAGTTTTTACTTTTAATGCAAAAAGTTTAAATGTTAAAAGTTTAAAAAAAATTTTTTGGGAGTTTCAAAAACTAATTTTGCGGTATTTTCCGTTTATCTTACTCTCACGACACGATCACTCAATATTAAATAAAGCGTATCGTGAATTTTAAATTAAATTTAATTTGTCGAAGACCAAGAGCCCAATATAATAATATAACAACACACACGTACATAAAATGAAAAATATTCTGTAAATAATTTTAAATGAAAGAAAATTAAGATCATCTGCGCAATCATTTAGTCCAAGATTTTTTTTTGCTTCATTTTGTCTGTTGTTTTTTTTTATTTTTTGTTGTGATATTTTGGAAGATGTTTTCTGTAGAAAACAAATTAAAAAAGAAATTCAAGCCGCGCCGTTGATAAGATCGATGAACTTTCTTTCTTCTTTCTTTCTTGATTTTTTCGAATGCTCAGCAGAACGCAATACGTTCCAATCAGGGGAAAATCCACAATAACAGCAACACGAATATCAACAACTACAAAAAAATCGACGACACTCTATGACACTCGTCTCCATGCACCCGATGTCCTCAAGGAACTAAAAATGATCACGCTCATCGTTGAAGCAGTTTAAAATTAATACAAACGCGGGTTGTTTTGCTCCCGTTTGTGTCGAAGGCGCTATATTTAAACTTAAAGTTTTACTTTTCTTTATTTAACAAGAATATAAAAAAAAACAAACATACTACAAATTAAAAAAAAAAAAAATTAGAAAAAATTAAAATTAAAAAAAGAATTTCAAGAGCTGCTGCATGGCGTCGTTGCGGCGTTAAAATGTTGTGCGAGCGCGTTTATGTTGCTGACGATGCTGATGCTGATGCTGTTGCTGCTGCTGCTGCTATTGCTGATGAGGCCAATGACAACGGCCATTAACGTCATTTATTTGTTGCTTGTTAAAGAAATTGAAATTGAAAATACAAATTTAGCATTCTTCATTTTTCGAAGTTTTTCAGAATTCATCTATTTTTTTAGTACGTCTTTAATACAGTTACTTAATTCAATGGAAAATAATATTTAAGTTTTTAAAAATAATTAGTTATTATTTTAGAAACAATAAATAATAGTCTACAGATCACATATTTTAAGGAATTAAGTAAATATAACTTTTTTATTTTGAGTGAGCGTAAGATTGTGTTGGAGAGATTTGTGTTGGAACATTATGTAGTTTCGCCTTAACGCACTAAATTTTTATCAGCGACCGTTTTTAAAAGGTTCAGTTTAGATCTTAGTATTGCGATATAAAGCTTATTCGAAGTGGTTATAACAGTATTTATCCTATAAATTGTACCAAAACTGTTAGGAGTTTTCACTGCTAAGCGTATTTCTCTCAAAAAAACATTTACCGCAAAACAATAAATAATACAAAACTTGATGTAAGGTGATTTATGGAGTCACTTCCTTAGTTTATATCTAAATATTTATATTAATTTAAAATAGCGGATTAAAAATTTGTAGCATAACCTCAAGAACGAACCTAAGTGTTTACATAAAACATAAACCAAGAAGGTCTCAAGGTAGCTGAATTCGGTACTCTGTTTCAAAAAAAACCATTTAGCGTAATCAAATCTAAATAAATACGTTGTTTCAATGTCAAACTTGATAGCTGCTGTTCACCATTTAAAATATGTAAGTGCATACTAATTTTGTTTTACTGATGTACTTAGTTTCTTCCGTTCATTTCGTCAAATACCTGAGTTCTAATAAGACATGCTTTAAAATTTAAACGATTCTAGTTCGATTAGATAATTCTTTAATTTTAGACTATTTTTAGGTCATGCATAAACAATTGATGTAAAACACATTAAAACAAAATATGAAATGATTTTTGGATGCGAAATAAAACATCCTTTTTGAATCTATGAGTGTATTTTGATGGGTCTTAACAAATATATTCAACAAACCAAGGTCAACGTTGAAGAAATAAGGAAAAAATGTAAAAGTTCTTATTGCTTTCACCTGTATTTTTCTAAAATTCTTTAGACACAAGGAAGTTGTGTGTATCGTAGAAAAGATTTGCTTTTCATCTTGCAGAAAGCGTTTGCAATTTTTAAATGCTTTCAAAAATCAATTCACACGTACCTCACAAAAACCAATTTTTTTGGATATTGAGTTTTACCAGTTCTACAACCTCCACTTTGTCCTATGCAAAGTTTTTCTCCACTGTTAAACCATGAAATTCATCAACATTTTTTCGGTCATATATCAAAATTATCTTTTGAAACTTTATAACAATTAAATTCACATTGTGTTCAACAAATGAGGAGCTCAAATAAATTTTTTACTGTTTTGATAAAAACACGAAGAACCGATAGACGGTATCAGTCGCATTGTAAGTAATACCAGTGGTGTAGCTAGGTTTTCTTTCGCCCCGGACAAAAAGTAAATTTTGTTTAAAGGGAGGTATCCTCTAAAATCTCCATACAAAAAATTTTTAAATACATATATACCGCATTTCTTCATCGAGTATTAGCGCTAATCCGTGGACTGGTATTTATTTTGTACACCATGAACTGGTCTAATCCACGGATTAGCGCTAATACTCGATGAAGAAATCGGCCGATACTGTTTTTGTTTAAAATTTTTGGAATTATTTTGCTATAGGGACTGAAGTCCTTTTTTACGTGTATTTGGAGCCCTTGAATCCAAGACTACTTTCAAAAAAGCTCTCAAATAATTTAGGAGATAAAATTAGAGAAAATTTTAAAAAAATAACCACGTCAAGTACTCAGAGAAAACAAAATTTTCAAAAGTGACAGAAACGAGCTACTTTTAAAATCGTTTAACCCAGATTTTGCACTTCTAAAGTTTATTTTAATTTTAAAAACGAATATTTTAAAATGAAATAGTAAAACGTTTATTTTCATTTTAAAAGCTGATATTTTAAAATGATATTCTAAAATGTTCGTTTGATTTTTAACAATAATTTTTAAAAACGAAAATTTTAAAATTAGATTCTAAAATGTTCGTTCGATTTGCAACAATAAACATTTAAAAATTGCAATGGTACAAAAATTTTTAATATTTTAAAAACGAAAATGTTCACTATTTCCCATTAATTCAAATAATTTACAGAAATCCGCATTTCCTCTAATTATTTAAAAAAAGCTTTATTGGTTTTCAAAATAACAGTTTCATTTTAGTTATTTTATCATCAGCTATATTCATCTCGTTAAAATTTTTAGATAATTATACTGTAACCCAGCGTCTATAAAAAAATAGAATTTTGTCAGATATTATTCATTTTATTTAAAATACTTACCTTTTAGCTGTGGCAGCAAATGCTCCAACTCAAACTCCTTCATTACTTTCTTGCAGGCAAACTGCAGAGTGATGAAATCGAGAATGAATAATATTTTATTTTCTGAACAAATATCAAATACATAAGTAATGAAACATATATAACAAACAATTCGTTATTAACAAGTGTTTTGAAACAAAGTATGTGAATTTTAATATGTCATGGTAAAACGTTCGTAGTTGTTTTAAAAACGTTTCGTTTCACTTTTCTATTTAAAAATGTGCGTTTTCATTTTTGTTTGGCGTAAAATGTTTTTAAAAATATTAATTATAACGTACTATATTATGGTAAAACATTCGTAGTTATTTTAAAAACGTTTCGTTTTACTTTTCTATTTAAAAATAAGCGTTTTTAATTTAAAAATGTTTTTAAAAATATAAATTTTATCCTTATTTGTCATAGTAAAATATTCGTGGTTGTTTTGAAAACGTTTCGTTTTACTTTTCTATTTAAAAATGTGCGTTTTCATTTTTGTATGGCGTAAAATATTTTTAAAAATATTAATTTTCCTAAAAGTTTTTAAATGTGCGTTTTTGATTTTTGTTTTCTCAGTGTATTTAAAAACAGCCCAAATGTTTTATGTGGAAGTGGTTCTAAGAAAAATGTTTACCTATTATAAGGTTTTAATGTTTAAAATAAAATTTAAACAAATAAAATCCTTAGAGTTCTTTAAGAAATACGAAGAATAAGTTGTTGTTCGAAATACGAAGAATTATAATGCTCATTCAAGGTGGTCTTAATTATTTCCGTTTGAAAGAAGTGCTGTTGAATGAGATATTTCTGCGATTTGTAAATAACGTTATGAAGTAATACTTATGTAATGAAAGAAAGCGCCGCAGTCAAAAAATGTCTCGGCGATTTTTAAGAAAAATTGTGAAACATCCCATCAGTTATTTTGGAGTCAAATGGAAAAACCAACTACTTCGCTACTAGTGAAATTTGTACTTGATACGAAAAAGTACAAAAAGCTTTCAACGTAGATCAGTTCACTTTTGTTGCAGTTCAACACAAGTTGCAAAGGCACGAGAAGCAATACTTTCTCCCATACATAATTGTATTGCTGCTCGTGTCTATCTCATCGTTGGTGTGCTGCCTCGTGATAGAGAATATTGCAGTTAATTTCTTGTATTGATTTTTTTCTGCTCTGAAATTCTGAATGAAATCTGTCCAGGTACTATCTGATTTATGTTTTATATTGCATAATTTAAGGACTACTTCCAAAAAACAATTACATACTTTTAGTTCCTATTTAATTACATAAAAGTATTCATATAGATATATTATATGGAAAAATTGTGGCATCAATCCAATTATTACTCTATAGAAAAAAATAGATGTAAATTTGTAATTAATATTTGTGATTGTTGCACACCTCACCAAACATTATATACATATTTTAAATTTGTTTTAATTGATACGAACGCATTGTATGGAACGCATACTGTCAGGTGTTTTTGCACACTTTGACATCTGCATTGAAAAAGTACAGTCAATATAATAAGTTCAGTCATGGGTATTAAAAAATAAATATACTTTTATAATAAATTATGCGCTCCTATTAAAAGAAAATTTATATTTATTTTAAAAAATTTTACATCATAACACAGATTTATGTTGAAAAAAAATTTGTTTGTCAATTTTGCACCCCTGCTGGCTGTGCACCCGGAGCGGACTACCCCTCCCCGCCCCCATGCTGCGCTACTGAGTAATACTATATCGTAAAAAACACAATAATACTTATTATTGAACTGTATAGCAATAAAATTAAAGGAGTCTATTATTACTTATTGTTATTATAACTAGTCAATTTTAAACTCATATCTGTGACTTGGCCTCTTTCGAAACTAAACGAGGGTCGAATTTCGGCCACTGGCGAATTCCAGTATCTACAAAATATTGATTTATATATCTGTTTGAAATTAGTTAAATATTTTTTTTGAATGATTGCTTTCAATTGTCATCAATATTATTTCGATCAATAAGTTACTATTTCTATCTGATCAAAAAAATATCGATGAAAAAAAAATTATTGTCATAAAATGATTGATTGATAGCAATTATTGATATTGGCTGCCTGGGTAAATGTCACGTTGTGACTAAATTGTATTTTTACTTAAAACCCGAAAAAATGCCAGGAAATTCTGCCAAAAACGACATTTCTGTAAACAACGCACAAAATGCATACCACATTGCAATCCAGTCTTATAAATATCTTATCAAAACTTTTCATAATTCTTTGAATTGACTCATTTCTATGACTCCCTCTCTCTCTCTCTCGCTTTCATTCTCCTCTAACCCCACAGTTAACGGCAACAGCTTGCTGAGTAATAGGTTGTTAGCACTGTTTTATTGCATTTCGTTACTAGTTGGTGCAGAAAAACATTTTGACCACACACACGCACTATCTCTCTGTCTGTCCGTCTGGCTCAACGATTATTACAGTCTGTCCACAAAATTGACTCGTAAAACTGGCTTGCAAATTGTACGCATGCAGTAAGAGTGCAGCACATAAAAACTAAAGGGGGTAAAAGTAGCACTTGGCCAAAGTAAATTGTGGTAAAACGGTTAGCAACAGTACAACAGCAACAACAACAGGGATACCTTTATAAACCGCGGACAAACCTCAGCCAAGCTAACAGAAGTAAGCTAAATAAGGTTGCCAACAACAACACTTGGGCACACTCTAACACACATCGCTGTTGTTAGGATAGTCAAAAATTATTTGCTTTTAATATGCACTTTTGTGCACTTGACTGTAGTTATTAGCTCTAACATTACTCGGACTTGGGCGCGTAGTTTTGAAGCTCAATATTAAAATACATTTAATTGCTCATTATTGTTTGCAGCTAACAGAACTAAAGACAGACTACTTGCCTAATTTACCTGCCATTACTGTGGTCAGTACAAACTGGCAATGTAGTTGTTTATGCTGGTGCAAGAATTTAGAGCAACATCACATTGCAAAAAGTTCGCTATTTTATTTTCTTGAAGCTAAGGCTATTTGTTTTATTTTATTCTTGCTTTTTTAGAGTATGCAAGTATAAGTTCTTTATTTGACATCGAACATGACAGCTTTGTGTCTATCTCTCTTTCCAAGCCCCTTCTTGGTCTCTTTCTTACTTTGCAGCATTGTATTCTTGCTCGTATTATTTGCACTTTATGATGTTTCTTTGACACTTGTACATATTATATACATATCATATATACAATCGAACACACACACAGCCACTCATACACACACACACATGCACACACGTACAGCTTAAGCCAAGTTTTGCCGCCTGTTAACTTTTTAACTTTACTTGAATTCGCTTGACTTGAGTTAAGTTTTGCTTGTTGTTGTTCAAGCTTTATGCCGTTTGTCAATGCATTTTAATGGCAAAAATTTGTACAAATCTCAACCTACGCAATATTTTATAAGATTTCCTGTTAATTGTAGTTGTTGTAAGAACACATATAAGCAAAAATGTAACAAAAAAAAAAAAATAATTACAAAAACATTAGCTTCCTTCGGGGGAAGAGTTTTTTTCCTGCGTCAGCTTAAAGGGCCAAATAAATTTCATTAAATTTGTTGACTATATAATTTTACCACGCAATTTTCAGTGATTTAACAAGATCTTATATTAAATGCGCTGAAGCTCTTAAATGGAATGGCTTTAATTATGGATATAAACTGATTTTTAGCTTTTAATAAGTCTTCTGATAAAATACTTCATTTATTATTTTATATTCGCAAACAGTTTTTATCTTTATGTTTTTAAAGCAGCATTTTGGTTATTGATCTTCGTATAATTCAAATGGTTACATGATACATGTATATAACTAAATTAAAAAATATATCACTGCACTTTTTTATATATTATTGTTTTAAGTAAAAATTTACTCTTTTAATTGACATCAAAGTATGATATAAGGATTTTACTAATATGAAAACCAATATGTATATTTTTCATCTTATTTGTAAAAAAAGCCAGAAAAAAAAAATTTGGTTGAGCACTTAAATTTAGTTTTTTATATCATATAATTACATCTCAAAATTTATTTCTTGGAAACATTATCTCCCTTCAGTCCCAATCGAAAAAAATCGATTTTTAACGAGCGCAGAGAGAAACTCTCAGCAAAACATGACAGACGTTGTGTGTTTAAAAAAAGACTAACTGCATTATTCTGTATCACGAACAAGCGCACCAACGATGAGAATGACACGAGAAGCAATACTTTTTTCCATACAAAATTGTATTGCTTCTCGTTTCTTTCTCATCGTTAGTGTGCTTCTTCGTGATACATAATAATGCAGTTAATTTAAATAAATTTATAGTGAAAACTCTATAACACTATTGACTAAAAAAGTTGTTTGTTTACGTATATAATAAAAAAATAATATTCCAAAGCATATTTTTTGCCTGTTTTTAAATGCATCATCTTCTCGCTAGGTGGCATAAAAAAAGTAGTCCTTTTCAGCCGGTGTCAAGATATTTTTTTCCAACTCATCGGAAAAAATCAAAGTGCATATTAAGCAGAGTACTTATTAGTACACTAGAATAATTTAGTTTGGCCCAATAGGAAAAAATTAAGCGCTACTTTTTAAAAAACTCTGTCATTTTCAACCCTCTCGATCCCCATTGCGGGGGAAAATTGTAACCAAACTTTATAATAGTAGTTAACAGGCACGTACCCAGAAAAAAATTTTAAGTTTTTTTATTTAGACTTATTCCAATTTTTTTATATGAAATAATCTTTATATCATAATGTCAAGTCTTCTTTTATTTCGGGCTTGTGCATTTCAAATTTTGTCCGTGGTCACTTCCACATCCCAGTGAACATTTAGAAGAGCTAACCCATTAAGCTTTTCTTCTTCAGTTTTACTTGTCATGTTTTTTTTTTTAGTCTTCGAAGCGACAAAAATGAGCGATCGCGTGAAGCGACTGAAACCGGCAACGTTGCACCAATTTTCAGGAATCGGCTTATTGATGGATATGTCATTGCATCGCAAAAACTAAGGGGTTTGATAAACGTTACAGGTCGATTTGTTTGATTTTAGGAGTTCATACAAATATGGGATACAAAACATTGGTCAAAATCAATATATGTTTACACCGAAAAAATCATGATGTTGTATAATTCGACATAATTTCTTTAATATTAATGCTTTTTTTCATATAAAATTTTAAAAAAATTTTTCAAGCATATTTGCTCACCACAGCTTGTAATAAAATTTTTTTTTATTTTTCAAAATGAGCTGTTAACGGCAAATATAGAATGGTTTAAACTAAAATCAGTACATTTTAAGTGTTTATATTTGCGTTGCCATATGGTACATATGGCTGATTCGGGTTAAAGATGTTTATCCTTGAGGAAACACGTGATCCATCGAGCATAATTGCTACCAAAACCATAACAATAGAGTTCAGCAACTACAACTTTTTCACACTTTCTCCGCATTAGATCATCTTAAGAGCCAACCTAAATATCATTGAAATATCTCAACGATATTGATAAAAGTGGTCCAATATAATTTTAAGTGAGAAAAATTTACCCACCATAATATGGGTTGGACTCAGGGATAACACAAGACATAACAACTAACCATGCATTTACATAGATCTAATCATGCATTAGTTTTCAATATACTTTTGAGTTGACCTTTCGACAAGTTAACATCAAAAAAGCTACAGATGTTAACAAAGGCACTCCTGCGGTTTAAAGGAGCAGTAGGCATATAATTTGTTCTACTAAATTTAAGTTCTACTAAAATTCTAAAAATCATATAAAGTTCTACTAAAATTAAGTAAATTAAATTCTAGCTATGCTACTGTCTCTACGGTTAGTGTTAAAATTTATAAGAATTCGGAGTTCTGGTGAATCGAGCACATCAGTTATGAGTTCGTGTAAATAGACGATATCAGCAGACTTCTTTCTCTCATTTAAAGATTGCATTTTTATTCAAGGAGGTAGGTTTCACTTAAGCCCCTTAGAGCAAACCGAACAAAATGTTTTTGAATTCTTTCGTTCTTTCAATGTACATTGTTACTTGGGGACCAAGCTTGACTTGCATACTCCAAATGAGGACGCACAATAGAATAATACAGTGATGTAGTTGTAATCATGCGATTAAATTCTTTGGCCTAGCTTTTTATAAACCCGAGCATTGAAGATTCTTTTTTACAAATGTTATCCAAACTCTAAATGATAGCTTAGAATCCATACATATACCAAGATCTTTGACAGAACCCACGCGATTTAAAGCAGTATCTTTTATCTTATAATCAAAAATTAAATTATTCCTTTTTCACGAAAAGGTCATAGCTTGGCATTTATCTGGACTTAGAAACATATTGTTTTTAGAACACCAAACTTCAAAGGATTTTAAATCAGACTGGAGGAGATCTGAATTGTCTTTAGCATCTGCTGCTCTGTATATTTTCATATCAACTGCATAAATGAGCAGATGAGAGTGTTTGATGATATGGGTTACATCCATCCTTAATGGCTAAAATAAACAGAAGTGGATCAAGGTGGTTATCTTGAGGAACGCCTGATGCAGCAATAAATTCAGCAGACAATACACCTCGAAATAGTATTTGATAAGATCGCTATGTTAGATACGATTAGATCCATCTTACAAAAAATTGTGGAGAACCCATTAACTTTAGTTTGTTATAGTTGTCTTATTAAAAACACTTTCATTTCAGTTGAATAATAATAATAAGAACAACAACAACACAAGAAAAATGTATTTTTTTTTTGCTAATAAGCGCAGCTCTTAGCGCGTTCTCAATGACAGTCATTTGCTAGTGCGCGAAGTTTTACTTTAAGTTAGTGTGCATTTTTTTTAATGAGTGTATGTGATAGTAGTTGCTCTGCATTTCTATGACTCAGTCCATTAGCGTTTTGATAAAAGATCTATTATATGGCACCCTATCATCAGCACATTATTACAATAACAATAACAAATGGTAAAAAGCAATGAATGAAAATAGGTATAGGTTATGCTATTTAAAAATATGAAAAAGTATAAACTATGCACCCGGACACTAAGAAAGACTCTGATAACTCACGATCTATTATTAAAGCATAACTTTGCAATCCAGTAAAGTGTTAAATATTTTTTTGATGGAGACCCAATATTTTTTCATTTATTTGCATTTGAATTTTAATAATAGCTCAGAAGAAATGCCGCTCAAAAAAAAAAGCTTTGTTAAAGTAGCAGCTACTACTTTGAATTCTGTTAAAAATGTTTTATTAATTAACATGTAAGCACGTTCTCTATCATGAAGTGCACAATCATACACTTCAAGCAATATTAACTTGGCTTAATAGGGAGTTGAAAAAAATGTTGTGGTTTTTACGTTGACTTTTGTGGCAGTATACTTACTAGTTGTTGTTCTTGTCGTATTGTCGTCCTGACATCAAATGTTTGTAATGCGTGCGCAATTAATTTCAAAACATTTATATTACGTTGCGTTTCTAGTGAGTGTTTTTGTTGTTGTTGTTGTCTATATTGTTGTCACAACTTTAACCAACATGTTTTTAAATGCTGTCGTGGCTTCATAATTATTATTGTTGATGTTGTTGTTGCCGCAATTTGTCGCCATTAGCGTCAGCCTGATGAAAGATAACATCGACCAGCGCATAACTTTAGACAAAACAAAATATAATGAAGTAAAAAAAAAAAAACAATACATACCACGTGAAAGTCTCATGTGAACAAGAAGGCGCTTAGGTAAAAAAAAATTAATTAAAATAGGTAGAAGAATAAGGAAAGTAGTTAAGGTTAATAGTCAAAGAGCGTAATTATGAATAGTTAAAAGTGGCAAAATAGCTAGAAGAAAAAATTGGCAGAAATAAACAAAAAAAAAGTTGTATATTAAAAACGACGAATATTAGAAAAATATTATGCATAAAATCTATATTTATAGGAATATATTTATATTAGGAAGGAAGATAGTTTAGGTGAGTAGTAGCGCCATTAAGAATACTTTAAATAGCAACATAAACAACATCAAGAAACTGAATGCGATAGCACACTTAGGGCACATCAAAGCAAAAACGAATTTTTTATTTTTAATTTAAACGAATTTAAATTGACTTCAGGTCAACTTCACATTTTTCCAATAATCAAAGTGCCAAAGCAATTAAGAAAGTAACAATAGATAATTTATTTAAATAATTTTGTTTAGATGAAACAAAATGCACAAGTCAGATTTTTAAGTACATTTAATGATATATGATGAATGTAAAAATATTGAATGAAAAAGAAGCAGGAGCCGAAAATGGCTTCAAATACATGGAACTCGTAAGTTATACTCATTCAGGCAGTATAAAATGAATGGGTTTATTTCACTTACCTACCATTTTATAATTGGACCACAAAACATTACGAAAATTCGTAAAATTGTTTAAAAAGGGAAAAATATTGGTTAAAATAAGGAACGTAAAACTTGTTTAATAAAAATACCGAAATACTCACAAACCATGCACACAAAAAAAAATTTAAAATCAATGACATTATTTTGCTAAGACTGCAATCTATACGGCTTTATGTGCAGCCTACAGAATATAAGGTTGTGTATAACCTTATTTTCTTAAAGTAGGAGGGGTGAAATGGGGTGGGTGAGTGAAGCTATTTAACCACAAATTAACGTTATATTGCTCAACTCGTACTCGTGTTAGACAACTTCTATGTATTTCTAAAAACTTTCAGAGCAAGCCAAAGACCAGCCTTAGGCCGCGTTCATAGTAAACGTTTTTTGCTGAGTCGAGCTGAACTGAAACTCTAAAACGCATGGGACCAAAAGAGATGCATGACTTGCGTTCTCCATTGCTCGTGCTTTTCGGCTCGGCTCAGCAAAAAGCTTTCAATATGAACGTGGTCTAATTCATGGAGAAAAATATTTAGCATTAAATGCTTTAACCAAGCCACAACGCTATTGGTTACTACTCATTTGTAAAATTCGAATTTTAGGAATTATTTTCTTAGCTAACACAAAATTGAAAACAATTTTTATCAAGAAAATATGGATTAGTTTCAGCATCCTCTCTTTCGATTCTACTTAATTTTTTTCTTAAGGTAGGGATATCTTGTTTGACCAAAGAAGATACAGGTCAGTTTAAAAGTATTTTTTTATATGTATTTATTAGATCAATTATGTTGGCACGTAAAATAAATCTTTTACATGCTGCATGAACAGGAAGATAGCAACTAACATTGTTTAAATTTATCATTAAATAAATTAATAAAAAAGAAATACTTTAAATAAATTAAATTAAAAATAACTAAGAATTATTTTACAAACCGAAATAAAATTATAAGGATATGACAAGTGTAAAATGAAACTTAAAAAATTTTTAACTATAATATAGAAATAAAAAGAGATTATATTTTTAAAGTTTTAGAGAAAAAATAAATTCAGAAAAGAGAATAGGAAAGAGTTAGGAAAAGTATTTCAATTAAATGCCTAAAGTACTTAATATTTTAAACGCTTTTGAAATTATTAGGCAGTATATTCCATAGTCTTATTGCATTAAAGAAGAACAATCTACTGGAGTTTTTAAAATTGTACTTCGGAATAACGAGGACCATGCTTCTACTCGATCGGCAGAATTGTAGCTTTTCAAATAGATAATTAGGACAACGCAAGTGTATGATTCTATACAAAAAATGCAATTTCATGCATCAAAGTAGTTAGGTAAACTTCGAACTAATATTTTTTATGAAAAGGATAAAATATGATCAAACTTTTTGTGAAAGATAGCGCTGCGTTGTTCAAAGCAACTAGAAGCTTGTGCAAGGATCTCAAGTCGATTTTGCTAAAAACAACTTTCGAATAAGTTAAAATTGGCAATATCAGCTGCAAGACGAGTTTTTCCGTCATTCGAAGATTTCGTAAGTCATAGTAGATTTTGCTTACATATAAAATAATGTGAACTTCGCAAGACAGGGATGAAATTGATCCTATAGATGATTTTTAACTGAATACTATTGAGAAAAATTGGTGGAACATCAATATTTCTATAAGGTGTCTTAGAAATCAGTAGGACAAAAGATTTAAGAGACCATTCAGCTACTTTATTTAGATATTTGTTTACTTTTGAACATAGCTCATCATGTATTGAAAACAAAAATTAAATAATGTGAACTTGTAGATGCAATTAGTTTTTTTTTATTCAATATGATCTCCCTCAACTTCAATACCCTCCAATTCCAATGATCCTCCAATAACTTTATAACATTTCTGTAAAGATTTTTCGGAAGATCTGCAAACTACTCTTCCATGGCTGCAATAGCTTATTTTTTCGACAAAAAACACTTTCAAAGGAATTGTTTAAAATTTTTGAAGAGGTAGTAGCATTGATGCCAGTTCGAGCATAATTTCCCATTTTGAGGGATTTTTCAATTGTCTTTTGAGCTAAAAGGGAAACATTTTGCTTGATAGTACAAAAAAAATTTCAAGGAAGGCAAGTTGACAAAATGCATGGCAATGCCATGTCTTCATGGCTATAATTATTTTATACACGCAGAAAAATTACATTTTCGATTTTGATTGTAGCAAATATATTTCTATTTACCGTAAATATATCTCGCTTTTTTAACCATATTTTGTTTATCAGACGTATTGCTATTTTTGTGACAAACATTTCAATGTTTGCTTACAACTGCAGGTAAACATATTTTTATTGTTGTAACCAAAAAATTTTTTTTAGAAAACAATTCCAAAATATATTTGCGGTAAAATAATAAATTTTTTTACCACGAACATGTCATATTTGTCAGAAATATTTTTCAAAAATTTGACCTTTTTGCGAATTGAACACTTTTGTTGCATTGTACATTTATATACAATTACATTTTCGACTTTGATTGTTGCAAACATATTTCTATTTACCGTAAATATATTTCATATTTTATGCCTCTCAAAGTAGTACCATGCTTATCAATGGCTTAAGTCAGGCAACGATTGGTGGTGACCGTAGCCTACTGGTAGTGTGCTTGGCTCGTAAGCTAAAGAGTCGCGCTTCAATCCCAGTCCGGACAGAAATTTTCAATCGAAAATATCGGAAAACATTTTATGTTTACCGTAAAATAAAAACACATTTCTTGTAAAATTAACTTGTTTGTTATAAACAAGTTTTTAAACTTGTTAGTTACAAAGTAGTTACAAAGAAGTTTTTGTTATATTTTTTGATAATTGATAATATTAATAATAATAATAATAATATTATGAAGTTGGAAAGTTTAAAAATTGCATGCAATTATTTCTTGCCGAGACCTTTTCGTGTGTTGACCATTTTGTCAAGTAGCCTTTATCAATATCCCCTTACACCGAGAAATCTTCATAAATGTAAATTAATTTTCAATTGTCAATTACCAGAATTAATCGGTATGTATACGCGCAAATGCTACACTATTCAATATTTATCGCGTCAGTATTTACATAATTCTACCGGCAGCACACACTCGTTTTCAATATTTTTTCCATTATATGGCCAAAATCAAACAAGAAAACAATTGAAAAAGTTTATTTTTTGTTTTATTTTATTTTTATGCATAGCTGTTAAATTGCCATTACGATTAGTAATCATTTAGATTACTTTTAAAAAAGAATTATAACGCCTATATAATCCTTAAGGGAGAAGTTAATGATTAGTAATTGATTAAAATTACAAATAATCAAAAAATAATAACGATTACTTGAGATTACGCATAAGAATCAAAAGTGGTCAAAAAAAAAATAATCCGATAAATCAAGATTATTTTTGATTCTTTTTTGATTATTTTAAGAATATCAGTCTTATGCCGTCTTAGGCAAACATGTTGGGTGAGCTTTTTTGTAGTTAGTGTTTTCGCATAAAATGAGATAGAAGCTTTTCTCTCCTGCTCATTGCCTCGCTAATTACCTGTTTGAAACAGCAAGCACGCCAAACATTTCAGAATCGTCAAATTTCTGTGCCCGTTTTTTTTTTCTTCAAGAGTCAAGAAATCGTTTTTAATACAACTGAACAGCCAACAAACCTTAAGGCAGGTTGCTACTTGGCGCGCTTGGTATTCGACTGTATATTTTCCACATGAGTAGTTTTCGTGTGAACTAAAATATAGCAAAAACTTTTATTTTTTCTATATTTTTTTTGCACAAAATCCAGAAAAACTTGCATTTCTTACGATTTTTTTTAAATCTTCATAAATTTTTTTTGTTAGCCAAACTTAAAAAATTTAGTTCACACAATAACCAAACTCATATAATTTAATAATTTTTTGTAATGTTTTTCTAGGTGCTGCCAAACTTTAGTTTTTATGGTAACTATCAGCTCTTTCCGATATTGACACGTCAACTTCAAATTAAAGTTTCATACCTACATAGGAAATGTAAAAAATTAATAAAAAAAATGTTTAAATAATTTTTATATTAACCTAAGTATTAACCCAAAACCGTTTTCCTGTAAAAATTTTTTAATTTTCACTCGAATACCGAGCGCGCGAAGTAAAAACCTGCCTTAACCACTAAACAAACATTTGAGCAGAAGAAAGTAACAACAAAAAATCTCACCAAACATGTTTGCCTAGCATAACCACGGCGTTAGCAACAAACATTTTTATTAAATTTTATTCATATATAAACAAAGATTGTAGTATTTAATTTAACGGGATGTTCATTGCTCTTGCCCGTAACGACTCGCTGGAACTCATTATATGATGCAGTTCAGACGCTTCTAAGCCAAAAGGAAGAATTGAATGACCTTTGCGATAAGCTGTCTTTACCAAAATTTTCTCCAGCAGATTTGCAATATCTGGATATATATAAGACCGTAATGGGCCCAATTGCCGATTCACTTGATTTCTGTCAAGGAGAAAATAACAGAAATTATGGTACTTTTTAGTTTTTTTTTTTATATATTTACATGTATATAACCATTGCTCTTCATTAACAATCAAATACAGTATTTTTAATACCAAAACTTTTCACACAGAGCAATAGGCTGTATAAATTAAGTAAAGCGAAGAAACTACAAGTATCTTCTGTTGTAATTAAATTGGAGCAAAAATTAAGACAACGGTTTGAACCATTTTTTATGTTGGAACCGGAAGCAAATATAGCGATTGCGGCAAGTTTACTGTCACCAAATATCAAAATGAAATGGCTCAAGGTGTTGCAAAGAACAAATTCAATGTTAGGTGAAAATCATGTAACCAGCATTGCTTTGGACACGCTCTGCAATTTTTATGCCAAAAGCAGCAATGCATTCAATTTTGACGAAACCAAATTCTATAAACTATCGACTTTACCGAAACATTTGGATTTCGACTTTGATGGTGAGGCAATGTTTAAGTAAAGCTTTTAAGGCATTTGATTTTGCAGATGATGAAATTGACACAACTGGGTCTTCACAGGACACCGATAAGCCCCATCAGTGATCTTAATTGACACACCAACTCTTCTGCTACTTGATTGACAATTCAAGTGATGAAATGGTTTGGCAAAAGTATGGCTTGTTGAAGGAACTATTTCTTTCATTCAATACGCCTTTAATGTCCTCAGCACCAGTTGAAAGATTATTTTCTTTCGCTGGCATAGTAAACACTCCAAGACGGCAATCACTGTCTAATTTTTCTTTTGAAAAATTAGTGCTTATGAAGGCAAATAGTAATTTAGAATACGTTACGTTTATGTTGTACTATAATACATTATTGTTCTCGTTCTTGTTTTTTGTCAATCTTTGTTTTATAATGAGATACATAACTGTGTTTTTTTTAATAAAATTTAACAAAATGTTTTGTACCTAAGACTAAAATTCTTAAAATAATCATAAAAGAATCAAAAATAGTCTCGAAAAGTAATAGGATTTTTTTTTATTACTTTTGATTCTTTTTGATTATTTTTCGTAATCTTAAGTAATCGTTATTATTTTTTGATTATTTGTAATTGTAATCTTTTGATTACTGAGCCAAACAGAAAAGAATCATACTTAATCAATTATTTTACCTTTTTGAAAAAAATAATCGAATAAGTAATGATATAAATATGTTACGATATGGATCACGATTCATCAATAGTGTATGCTAAACGTTTAATAAATATCGCGATACTGGATCACGTTCAATATATTATATTCAACGTGTTGCAGGCACCTTGGAATGATGTTTTAGAGATTTAAAAGGTATCAAAATTTTAAAAGGTAAAGAGGGAATTTTTTCATGTGCTTGTGGGACATTATTCTTAAATATACTGGCAACACTTGGGAGTAGTCGCTGGTAGAGCCAAATATGCTGCATACGGTTGGTGCTCAAGCAATTCGTACTTTTATTCATTCAATTTAGCCATCCCATCGTCAAAACACTTGTGTGATATCGTGCATTGTATATATGAAAAATGTTTTTTTCTTCTGTAAAGCATATCTTTTCTTTCAAACTTTTCTATTTCACTGATCCAAAAGGTTGCAATAATGTAAGGAGTTAACTGTTTTACCTTTTTCAAAACAATCAATCAAAAAATCAATTTTGCATTCAAAAACACTGATGCCATAAGCTTTGTTTACAATCGTTCTGATTTCATCTGTTTTGAAGGTGAAGAACAACCAGCGGTGATCTACCAATCACGGTGGTAGATCCAAATCTCATGCATAGTTATAAAACGACGCACAAAATCTTTCTTATTCTGCTTTAAATGCTTCAAATTACGCTGAAAAACTTGTTTTCGATTCAGTTTTTATTGAATTGGGAACGAATGCGGCACTAACTTTACGAACAATTTTTTTATATGAAATTCTTCATATAAGATATGGAGCACTCGTTTGACTGAGATGACTTTGGTATCAATAATTTAACGGTTCGTCAAACTTAGATCCTCAAAAACAATATCATACACTTGCTAAATGATTTGTGGTGTTGTTTCACTTTTTGGACGTCCTCTTGAACGCTTTTACTAGCACGTTTACACTTTAAGCCCCATCGAATCACAGTTTCCTTTCACACTTTCATTATATTTGTATGAATTTCTTCGGCTGATGGGCCTTCCAAAACAAAGAATTTTATCACTGCAGGATATTCGGTTTTTTCCATTGTAAAAAATACACTGACACGACAACTTCAAATGACTTGAAAACAACGAATAAATTGACAAATCGAAATAAAATGTTTTTGTATGTACAATTAAAATATGAAATATTAAAGTGGCGTATAAGTATTGATTCTTTACTGGTTAATAGGTGTCATTTTCAGTTCTACTTTTCAACCAAACAGATTTTATACGTCCTTTAAAAATACAAACTGAGAAAATTTCTCAGCAGAATTAATTTCTCGCATTGAAAAAATTTCAAAAATTTATAACTTAAACAATTCCGAAATAGATTTTTACAAAGAGATTTTAACTTCAGCTTTAAATACAAGTAAAGATTTGCATAGTGAGACACTTGAAATCAAAAATATAAACTATGTATTTCTCTCTGAATCAATTAAAAACCTATTCAAAACTTAACATAGATGACAACGTGAACAAAAAAAAATATATATATATATAATAGAAATTTCCATAACACAACTCCAGAATACCAATTACTTGCAAAACAACTATCCCCTCTTAAGATTATTATTAAAGAACAAGTTAAAATTCAACAAACTCAAAATTTTGGTAAAAAATTACAACTTATAAAACCTGGCCATTTATCTTATGAACAAATTTTTAATATAATTGGAAAAGGTGGAGCAAAATTTTGTACCGAAATTTTTAATAACAATAATACATACACACATGACAACGATAAGGTTGAAATCCTAAAAAATCATTTTGAGAAAGTCTATGAGGAAACAGTTCCAGATAGACCGGAACTAAGTGATATAGAAACTTATGTATAGAACTCTCTTGCTTCATATCCTTTTACCATTTCCAATTTCACCATGAATTTTAGTTCCCTGTCAAATCCAGATAGTACACATTTTATTAACCCAGATTACGTAAAAGCTACTCTTCGAGAAATGAATGCAAAAAAACCTCTGGGCCCGATAACATTTCAAATCACTTGTTGAAAAACTAACTAAAAAAACATTTGATTTCTAAGCAGTAATATTTAATAATTGTATTAATAAGGGGTATTTTTATAACTCTTCGAAAGTAGCAAAAATTATTCCAATACAAAAAAAAAAACAAATGCTACAAAGTTAACAATTTTCGACCAATCTCTTTATTATCAAATCTTGGAAAATTTTTTGAAAATTAATTTAAGCTCAAATTGATTAAAATATTGATGGTCAATATATTTTCAGTTTGGATTCAAGAAACAACATTCTACTGTTCTTGCTCTGCACAAATTTAAAAATGATATAATATTAAATCTCCGCATAAAAAAAATGTACAGTAGCCATATCATTAGATATTGAAAAAGCATTTGATAAAGCATATATTGGCATTTTATGCAAACTAATAAGAATTGGGTTCAACCAATATTTTATTAAAATTTGACATAGTTCTTTGAGCAATCGTAAGTTTTATATTAATATAAATTATTCAAAATCTGAGTACGGTAAACTTAGAAGTGGCGTTCTGCAAGGAGCAATTATGGAAAATGACATAGACACACTTTACCCCAGAGTAAATCTTTTCAACTCACACTTGATCAGGTGCCAATTTTTCTTAAAAACGGAATAAATTACTTAGGTATAACCATCGATAAATTTTTAAAATTAAATATGCACTCGTATTCAATATTAAAGAAAACTTAAAATTAACGGGCAGATTCTTAAATCTATTAAGAAACAAATACATGTCAAAGAATACTAAATTGCTTATATATAAAGTAAGCATTTGCTCATTATTAATATATGCATTTCCAATATGGTTTACAATTTCTCCACCAGTAGCACAGTACTTAGAAAAATTTGAACGCAAAACTTTACGACCATCCATTAGCTGAGTTATTTTGCAAAAGTTTTTGTGATCCGTGGAGTCGGTAGCACATTAGAAGGAGGATGTTAAGAAACTCGGAAATCCGAAAAAAATTTAGCTATCCCTAAAACCGAGACCGCTCAAAGCGAAAACCCTTATTTTGTGCAAAGTTTATTAGATTACAATCGGTTTTTTATAGTATACTAGCTGATATACCCGGTGTTACTCGAGAGTCACTTATATAAACATTTTAACATACACTTCTCGATTAAATGTTTTTTAAAATCGGGAAAATTGAAAAACATGTTGAATTTTATTTGAATTTTATTTTATTTAATTTTATTTTATTTAATTTTATTTATCTACCGCTATAAAGGTAATTGAACGAACATTAATCCAAAAAAGTTTAGGAAAATTTTTGTTGTTGGTGGTTCCATCTCTTGCGGTGAGCTAATTGAATTCAAAGAAGGCGTACGAAAAACATATTTTAAAAATTAAAAAGAATTAAAAGTAAAGTTTATATTTACTTAATCTTAAAGCAAGCACAATTACCTTTTCAACAAAATAAAAATTATGGTGGGACTCAATGCGTCCTTGAGATATGGACATTTCAACGTCTAAACAAAGATTAATATTAAAAAACATATTGAACTTTTTAACAAAAAAAATTTTAATGAAATATATTAAAAACAGCGGAGTTATTGGCATTAAAAGTAAAAACTTTGATTTTCATATAATTTTTTTCTCATTATTAGCTATCAATGTTTTATGAAAATTCGTTGTGCTAAAAATGATTGTACCTACTAAAATTTCTATTAGCTGCGTTTTTTCATTGGAGATCAGGATCATATAATCGCATTTCCAAGCAAAGCAAAAACAACAAAAAGTCCAGCAAGTGAGCTAGACATTTAAATTGATCCAATTCTATGTTTTTAAGTGTTAATGACGCTAGATGACGCTGCGACTGAAAAAACTGGCAGTACTGCATTATTTTACTTTTTAAAAGTTTGGTAGCAATAGCATTTTCGCAAAACTTATCTGCTGGCTGTATAATAACATCAGATATTCTTCTAGAAGCAGAAAATAGCGCCACCTGTCTGTAATCCCAAACGTGTGGGGTTAAATTTGAAGAAACTTTTGAAAAAACAGTATTCAGCTTCAGATCACTATAAAGAAGATTTTATATAATCCAAAATAATCGTAACTACTTTAGACACACAACTGCATTCTCAGAGATAAATGGGGACGTTCAAACTATATAGAGAATTTTAACACAAAACTAAGTTTTATTAATAGTCTGGTATGAAAAAATAGATTTTTAGCCATAACTTTTGATTGGAAAGAGATATTGGGGTAATTTTTTCACATAAATTATTTTTGAGACTTGACTTTTTTGTAAAAAATATAAAAACAACATTTTAGAAAAATAAATTTCGCGAAAAAAACCTTGTTGTTTTGATGACAAAAACAGTAAAATAATTTTTGCGCTTAGCTGGAAGAATTTTTGCAAATAAATGCTATGTCATATGAAAGGTAGTCAGATTTGCTGTTTTTAATTGATTTCATTTTTACACCAACAATAATTTTTGAGTCATTTTTTGAGTAAAAAGTCAATATTTTGGACCTTTTTGGCATACTCATAAAACATATATACACTGACTTAACGGTACAGTTCAACCTATTTTTGTGAAGTGATTTTATTGAACTTTTGAACAAAAAAAATTTGAATGAAATATATTAATGGACAGCGGAGATATTTGCATCGAAAGACCAAACTTTGATTTTCATGTCGTTTTTTTCTCATTCTTAGGTAACGATGTTTTATGAAAAAGTCGTTGTACTGAAAATTTCTTCAATTTTAAAGATATGTGAGTGTTTTTGATGTCAAAATAACAACAAATTTTTAAAATTAAATATACAAAAATCTCCGATGGTAAAAAGTTTTATAATAAAAAAATTACCGTTAGTTGAAAAATTTCAGAGGGGGCGCGGCAAAAACTAAGTATGTAACATTTTAAGTTGGGATAAACTTAATATGTGTACCTAGTTTGAGCAAAATCCGTTGAGCCGTTTAGATTTGTATAAAGGCCAAACAAACAAACAAACAAACAAACAAACAGAAAATGAGTTTTATTACTATAGATTTAAATTTAACAAAAACAAACCTTGCCAACCATTTTCTATGTAGAATTTACCGGTGCATTGAATTTATTTATCATAAATTACAAAACTTGCAGACTTGAGCCTCCAGCACCATTCGCAGAATTGATTTTTTTAGCAATTTTGAGTGTAAGTGTTGCCTACGAACAAGACGCCGTTGAATGAGATGAAAAAAAAATACAATAGTGCAGTAGCCAATTTTATTTAGATATTTCGAAAAAAAAAATAATTGAAATCGGTCGTTTTTTTATTAAGAAAACTCAGTTTAATTCAAACACAAATTTTACGTGTTTTGCGATAAATTTAAATAACATTTTTTTGTTGTTTTTAGGTAGGGGAACATTTTTGGTGCAGTGCTACTACTTGCAGCACCATTTGCTTCTCGGTCACTTCGGTTGTAATTTTTCCGTTGAAACTTGTCAAACCATTACATAAATGTACATCGTTTTTTGAGTTTAGTCAGTAATAAACGGGTTTGCCTGAAATCCTTGTTTATGAGAGTTGCTTTTTAATACGCGTGACTTGTCTTTTAAATAAACTTATTGGAGACAGTAAGAGATTAAAAAAAAAAAATTTTAAATTCATCAATATTTTGTTTGATAGCGGAGTTGATGATTTTTCCGTTGCACATATTCCTATGGTCTGAATTTTTAATATGTCTGTCATTTGCTGTTTTTCAAAATCACCGGAAAAAGTTAAAAACCGGCATTTTTTCAACTATAAAAGCGTTAAATGGAAGTAAATAATTATTTAATAGGTAATATAGGCGATTTTTGCTTAATATAAATATTTGTGCTATTCATTTCTGAGTTTTAAAAAATTACCCACGTGCTATTTTAGGCCATACTTTACATTCATATCCAAATAAAGCATTGCCCACAAAACTGGATGTGCTTCGAAGCATACAACATTTGAGACACAAATGCAACTTGTTAATGAAAAACTGCATCGCCCGCTTCATCCTGGAACTAGTTGACATTTGGACAAAGCTATCAGTATTTACCAGATATAAAGCTCGCATTACGATTGCTGTGCAAAAATTCTTAAATAAGTATGAGAAAGTGAAAGAAAGCAAGGCATGGTGATCAAAAGAAAACCACTTCTCAAAGCAAGAAATCGTATAAAATAAAAAGATTTCATCCAAGCGACCAATTTGCCAACCAAACGCGCAAAAACTGCAACAAAAACAGACCAGGTTCTATCAGAATGTCTCTCGAGCATAGAGGGGGAGTCAAATTCTGGTTCAGAGTATCAAGAACAACCAGAAAGGCATCGTGAAAGTGGAAGAAAAAAAGATGTCGTCTCACCCAATGTTACTCAAACACGCGATTGATGTCAATGGAGCAGCCAACAAGCTATGATGGTGACAGCGCCAAGCTTCAAAGACGCTGGCGTCGAAATCAAAGACGTTACACTTTCTAGATCAACAATAACCAATCGGTGTTCCAATCATCGTACTTCCATTGTCAGAAGTATTATGAACAGTTATGATTCAGGCGGCACACTTTTAAGTGTTCATTCCGATGAAAAGAAAATGAAAGATTACTCCGTCGAGGCAGCTGGATAAAACGCAAGCACAAATATGTTGGCCATCGTCGTTTCATCGGAAAGCGGTTGCAAGTAAATCGCCATTCCAAAGATCATAAATGGCTTTGGCGAATGGAATTTATTGAACGATGTAGGAGCATTTTGTTTCGATACAACCAATTCGAACCTTTCAAATGTGCTACCGACTCCACGCATCAGAAAAACTTTTGCAATTCGGTACAAAATTTTACTCATCTACTATCCATAAACCGAAATTATGAGTCGTATACAAAAAGATTCTCAAATAGCTAAATTTATAGAAACGCACACATTGTTTCCTTATGCAAATATATGTTAAGCCTTTTAAAAAATTGTGTAAACAAAATACAAAATATTGATAATCATTTATTTAAAAATATCTATGAGACACAAAAAGATTTTAAATGGTCAAACACAAATTATTTATTACCAATTAACGAAAATATAATTTTTTTCATCGACATTGCTCCTTCCAGACTTCTACACAAAGGCTAGTTTAGGGATATATAGAGGCTAATGAGCTATAAAAAAATATTTAAATTAAAAATGAATGTTAAAATAATGACTTTTTCATTTTTGTTTTTATACGTATTTTTAAGTTTAGTTTGTGGTGTGCTTTTTAGTTTTAAACCATAATTAATGTGACTTACGTCACAATATACCATATATATATATGCCGTGAGAAAGCATTAATTAAGCAAAGAAGAAATGCACAGCTAAGAACTATATACAATTAATTTATATTAAAATAGAATAATGTTTTTTTCAGTTCTATGATTTTATTTTTATTGTTAAATTATATGAATAGAATTATTATAAATATCCAAAGGCTCAATCAATTTACTAACTTACTTTAATTTTATCATCTTAAACTTGCATTTTTATAATACATCTGTTTTTAAATTATTTTATGAGTTCTTGTATTAACTTCTCAATTATTTCCATTATATCTTTGCTAAAACTGTAATAACAGCTATTTTTATTTTAACATTATTTAAACTTTAAAAGGCAAAATTACTCTGAAACATAAAGCCTAATATAAGCATACATAAAGCTTTAGTGATTAAATTTATGTGTTGTTCGAATTAGTTGAAACAAAAAATTCGTTTTGAATAAAAAAAAAATCACAAGTAATAGTGAATACATCCCAAAAAAAAAAACTTATATAAACAATTTTTTCTAATAAACAGTGTTTAATGCTTGTTAACTTGGATTAAATTGACATTTTCTTGAATCAAGCAAAATAGTTTCTCGATTGACGTAAATTATTTCTCTCCGTGTTAATATACCTCCTTTCTTTACCTGTTTTTTCTAACTGATCTAGCTTTTACTAGTCAATCAAATGCCCAAATAATTGTTATACAAATAATTCAATAAAATTCTCTAGCTATATTTTATTACTTATAATATATGCACATCGAAACTTAAACCCCGCTCTTAATATCATATTGAGTTATATACCTTATAAATGTTTAGTTTAATTATATTCAAACTTCAACTCTAGAGGTAATCTTAGGATCTGCAATTAAACTAGGTGAATTCAACGCCATTCCAATTTCATTATATTGAAAACTTCTTCACTGATATTATAATTTTTTATATTTTTTTTTTATTTTTTAATATCTCTTCAGCGCATCTATTACGCATTGCTATCTTATAATCGAGACCCCTCATTTTTAATTTCTTTTATGTATATTAGATTCTAACGATTTAGTTCAGGCTAAAAAAGTAGTAAAATTAATAGTAAAACTTATTAAAAAAAGAATCATAACATTTTCTTTATATCAATGAAATTGAAAGTAAACCTATTTTAATATCTTTTTATTCGCTCATTTGTATTGTGTTTTTTTTTCTTTTCTTATTGAATAAGATTTTACGACTTTTCGTGCCGCAAGCGTATTATAAAAATGCTTTTCGATCAGTGTTTCGAGCAGTGTTTCAGAACACGCAGCAACAACCGCTTTCAACATTTTATGACTTTTTAATAGTTGCCCATTTTGTTGTTGTTTTTTTTTTTTAAATTTTACCTCAATACTATTTCTACTACACTTTTTTACTATGCAACAAGTTCTGTGAGTCACTTTTGATAGGTATGAATTTCTTGGTTTTTATTTATATATTTTTATTTTATTTTTTGTTGTTGTAAAAGTTCTTTGCTGTTATCCCATTATTTGTCTTTATTTGTTTTTGTTACTTTTCCAGCTCGTAAAAATCGAATTCCTGCTCAAGTAAATGCTGTTGTATCTTTTGGATTGTGTAGAGATATCTTCGGTTTCTGTTTTTCTATTTTTTGCTGTTGGTATTAATTTTATTT
The DNA here is from genome assembly GCA_963920525.1 of Dichetophora obliterata. Classification (NCBI taxonomy): domain Eukaryota; kingdom Metazoa; phylum Arthropoda; class Insecta; order Diptera; family Sciomyzidae; genus Dichetophora; species Dichetophora obliterata. The sequence continues at coordinate 204,026,096 of OY986435.1, forward strand.
TGTTTTGGCAGATATTTTTACTACTCTATCTGGTGTCATAAAATTTGTGTATTCATGTCGTAAACTGACTTTTCATTCCTTCGGAGTGAGGTGACGGCAACGCGACGGTGTAGCGCAACAGTTTTCAGCATTTTATTGATTTGTGCAGCTTTGATTCAGTTATTATTGCTTATTGCGGGCGTAAAATTAAGTAGGCCACACTGAAGCCAATGGCACAAAAGCGTGGCTGCACTTTATGAGAAAGAATATAAGGATAAAACAGTTTTAATTTTTATGAAGTGACTTCAAAGGTGTCTGGTGAAAGTTTTTTATTTCGCAAAAACTGTGAAATCGCTAGGTATAATAAATATTATATTTTTTGTTTTCTTTAAGAGATCTTTAGACTAGAAGAAGTGATTTTCTGGATTTTATGAATCCCCATTTATTGAGAAAATATCACTTCAATTTATCTTTCATCTTCTCCTTCGAACAGCAGCAGCATTTCCCGTTTTACCCTCACCTTTATTACTACTTTTTCCTTGTTTTTTTTTTCTTGTGCTCGGTTGGAGTAACATTACTTTAATTAAAAACCCGTTAAACTTGTGGCTATCTCACTCAAAGCTGCTACTAAATGCGTATTTTATTAGTTTTTCAACATTTGTATCCACATTTTTTTTCTCCATTTGCTTTGCACCGACTGCCCCTTTTTACCAACCATCCCATTCAGTACCCATTCACAAGTTAAGCTCTTACGACCTATTCTTGCCGCCCCCTACTAAAGCTGCAAATTAGAAATCCCTTTTGGGATTATTCAGTGTTGCGCATACTAACTTAAATACATACGGTTTTTTTTTTTGGTGTTGGTCTTTTTTCGTTTTTGTCTTTTTTTTTTTTGTGGGACGCTCTGAAAGTGTCTACTTGATAAAAACAAACGACTGACATTTATTTTTATTACACACCTTTTGCTTTTTATTTTCATTTCCTTCTTGAGTTTTTTTTTTCCTCGTTCTATTCCACTTTCTGCAAATACTCCGCTTTCTAATCCTGCCTCACCTCCTTCGCGTGCTTCTTGTTCTACTTACTTCTTCTCCACTCACCAAGTAGATGTTACTTATTTTAATGCACATTTTTGTAGGCAATTTCAAATTAGGCATGTTTGCGTACTTTTTTCTATATTGTTTTTGGCGGGCTATTCGAGGGTGGCGATTTTACCCTCTTGACTGCGCTGCGGTTATATAAAAAAGCAATCTTTTGAGTGAGAAAAAAAAAACACACACACAAAGTAACGATTTTTATATTAGAAGAAATGACTTTATTTCGTTGTAAGAAAAAGCAAAAGTTTTGACGGTAGAATTTTTTTCTATCTCGGTGCTTCAGAGGCAAGAAGTAGTATGAAAGCAACAGCACAGTGCGGAGTATAACTGGCCATAAATTTCCGGTGAAAATTAGAAATTATGTCTAAATACAAATGGATGCATCTCGTTTGAGTTGAGGTTGTATAGAGTAAGTTTTTTTCGAAAAGACTTTCTTGTTACTTATTGCTTTATAATAAGTAGAGTTTGGCAATACTCTTTGTGGTTGGAGATAAAATACATAATAGAGGATATAAGCAGAGGTGTTTTTGTAAGAGTAACTTATCTAAAAATAAGAGCCAGGGCCGTAGTCAGAATTTACCATGGGCGGCATTTTGATGAGCATTTGTTTTATTCAAATCGAAAAAAGTTCCATTTGTACCCCTCTAAAAATAATCCGTTGTTTTTTTTTTTTATAATGATTCCCAAAATGTTTTGGCTGTATCAATATACACTACTGAGCTAATACACTTAACAAAAACCTCCAAAAATCATGTTTTTCGTAAATATATTGGCTGGTAGAATAGTTGTAGAAAAAATTAACGGTCAGATATTAAAGGCCGGAAAAGGCTCTTAAAAAATTTTAACGTTTTGCAACAGCATAACAGATAATGCTGATTTTCGATTAATTTTTTTAATTTTTTCTAATATATTTTCACCAAAATTAACATAATTTCTTTATTTCCAATGCGACCCTAACTTTCAAGATATCATTGGAAAGATTTTGAGTGCTTGCATTTATGGCCAGTATTTTTAAAATTTATACATTTAAACATGTTAATACATATTAAAGTTTAAATATTAACTTTAAAATAAACACCTACTGAAAAAATTTTGTAAGAAATTAAAAAAAAAATAAAAATTAACTTGAACTATGAATTTTTAAAATTTTTGTATGGAAATAAAATAATAAAAATATAAAAAATTCAGTGCTGCGGAGTCAGAGACGATTAGTCAGAGTCGATAGGAATTTTTGTGCGTAGGAGTCTGGCAAAACAATCCTGAAAAATATTTTGTAATATAACAGTTCAAAAGCAGTTATTTTTTTTTATTTGGTTCACCCTGTGAAATTATCGACTACAAGTTAAAAATTATATACTACAGCTATCATGACTGAAATGTCAGTGATAGCTTGAAACCGGAATTAAAACATTGTATTGTATTAACGGTTAAGAAAATTGCAAAAAAATGTCGATAAAGTCAGCAGTTTTTGACTATTTCACAATTACATCCGACGAGAAGCATCACTTGTGCCAGTGTTCAATTAAAGATGAATATGAAGAAACAAATTGTGATGCTAAAATAAATAGTTTTTGTAAAACGGATAAAAACGCTCCTTCAAGAGCATCTAACCTAAAAAGGCACCTTCAACGATTTCATGCAGAAGTATTTAAAATTGTAGTTGAAAAAGACAATAATAGCACTCCAAGCAGATAAGTAGCAAGAAAAACACGCTTTCAATTAAAAACCAATCTTCATTTGAAAAATTGTTTTTTTGTGTTTATTTTAAAACTGCTTATATTAAAAAGTAATTTTTATAAAATTATTAATTAATAATTAAAAAAAAAAGTTTTTTAATTATTTGATCGGAGTCGGAGTCAAAGCTCCGATATTTTGAGTTGTCAAAGTCGGAGTTGGAGTCGAGATTTTTTGGTCCGACTCCTCAGCCTTGCAATAATTAAGTTTTATTTTTGCAAATTCTACCAACACGTTACAGACTAATACATATGTTACTGTGCGATCACTGTGTATGCTAAGTAATGCACCTCCGTTCAAACGGATCTCGGCCATTGAATTACGGAGGTATGTTTTAAGACATTTTGGGAATGAGAATGACATCTCATTTATCTCAAATTAATAAAATTTTAAATACAACATCTTTTACATCAGCTTCTATAAATTTTAAAACCTTAAAAATTCACAAGATTACATAAACGATTGACTTAAAACTTTTCCTCGGGTCAAAATTCGGGAAAATGTAAGTCAACTTTTTAAAACTCACGAGTAACTTCAAATATTCCTCAAAAATTAAACCAGGTTTAGACCTATATCTTTAATTCGAAAGTTTATTGTTTAAAAACTCTTGACTATGAAAGAGTCACAATGAAAGGGTTAGAAAAATTTATTTAATAAAAACTTTTTTCATTTAACAGAACTTACATATGCTCAATTAGAACTTACAGTCAGCTATATTTGCATATTTGGAGTAAGCCAACCAACTCCAGCGGCAAAACCGTGGATGCGGAAATTTAATTCCGCATTCTAGCGGAGAACCGCTAGAGGGAAAATTAATATCAGTTATTTGCTGAAGTGTATTTTAAAATCTTTCAAGCTGTTCGAAGTAGAAAGGTTTTTCAGTATACTTGTGAAAAAAATACCCAACCACGGTAAATGGGTTAAGAAGTGTTTCATTCATATTTTTCCTCTTCCTCTCAATTTTCATAGAGCTTGGGCGTTTTTTACGGAATATGAAAAACAAATTCCGCTGTCGTCTGCAAACGAATGTATTGGGTTATACGTCAACGACAGAAGGTCGTTGATTAAAATCAGTAACATGGTTGGCGAAAGAACTGAAAACCCTTCGGTACTCCTGCGATGAAAGCGTGCTCCTCGGACAAAATATTGTTAACTACGACACGAATCGTTCTATCCTTGAGGATAGAAAACTGAAAAAAACTAGTTTTAAACGTGATCCATCGAGCTAAATTGCTACTAAAACCATAACAATAGAGTTAAGCTACTACAGCTTTTTCGCACATTCTCCGAATTAGATCATCTTAAGAGCCGATCTTAATATCATTGAAATATCACAACGATATCGATAAAAGTGGTTCAAAATAATCTTAAATGAGAAAAATTTACCCGCTATAATACGGTATGAATCTAATCATACATTAGTTTTCAATCTACTTTTGAGTTGACCTTTCGATCAGTTAACATCAAAAAAGCTACAGTTGTTAACAAAGGTATTCATCCGATTTAAGGGAGTACACTTCATAGGCTTATAATTTGTTCTACTAAAATGTAAGTGAATTAAATTCTAGAGTGTCTTCGGAGTTCTGGTGAATCGAACACATCAGTTATGAGTTGGTGTAAATAGACGATATCAGCAGACTTCCTTCTCTATTTAAAGATAGCATTTTTAATAGTTTTAAACGATCCTCATAAGGAGCAAGCTTTAAAGTGTCAGTTCCATTTAAGCCCCTTAGAGCTCAATTCGTTCAACATGTACATTATAACTAGGGGATCAAACTTGACTTGCATACTCCAAATGAGGACGCACAATAGAATAATACAGCGTTGTAGTTATAATCATACTATTAAAATCTTTGGCCCAGTGTTTTATAAAACCTAGCATAGAAGATTCTTTTTTACAAATGCTATCAGAACGCTAAACGATAGCTTAGAATCCATGCATATGCCAAGATCTTTGACAGAGTCTTTAAGAATAAAACAGTATCTTTTATTTTATAGTCAAAAATTAAATAATTCCTTTTTCGAAAAAATGTCATAGTCTATCATTTATCTGAATTAAGAAACATTTTATTTTTAGAACACCAAACTTCAAAGGATTTTAAATCAGACTTGAAAAAAATCTGAATTGTCTTTAGCAGTAACTGTACTGTATATTTTCATATCATCTGCTGTGTTTGATGATGTGGGTTACATCAATAATGGCTAAAATAAACAGAAGTGGACCAAGGTGGCTACTCTGAGCAACACCTGATTCATCAATAAATTCAGCAGACAATACACCTCGAAATCGTATATGATAAGATCGCTCTGTCAGATACGATTGGATCCAGCTTACAAAAAACTCACCTTTTTTATAAATAGGACTTATAAAAGATTTTTTCCAAGGAAGTGGACAATTACATTCTCTAATTGATTTATGGCATAACATGGAGAAAGGTTGGCTAAGAACGGAACCACATAGCGTAAGCACTGCGGCAGGAATTCGGTCAGGTACAGCATTAAAATCTTCTTCGATCGATCCAATATACTTTAAAATATCCTCTGAATTAAGAGATATAGGGTCCTACGAAACACTGGGTGTAGAGTTAAAAAATTCAAATTTCTCTTCATCAGGATTAAGAGATGTAGGGTCCAACGAAACACTGGGTGTAGAGTTCAAAAATTCAAAATACCCTTCATCAGGATTAAAAGAGTCTGAACAGAATGACTCTTTAAAGAGAGTGGCAAATAGGCCAAAAATTATGACGGGATCGTCAGTAAATCCATCAGGAGTTTAAAATAATGAGAAGAATTCATCAGATTTTTTGTTTGTGTTTATGAAACCCCAAAACTTCTTTGAATCAGACAATATTCTCAGCTTAATACTGTCTTAATAATTGTGATGCAAGGTAGCTGAGCAACTTTCAAAATCCAGAAACAAACGCTTTTAGGTTTCAAGGTAATTTAAGTCTAAGCTACAGACATATTTCTTCCATGCCCTTTTCCTGTTGTTGTGAAGAGTCTTTAATTCCCTTGTGTACCAAGGGTAAGCACAATTATTTGCCAATTTGAGGCTATACGGCACGGACTAAGAAAACATAGTAAAGATTTCCATATAAAAAAAAAATTATATAAAAAATTATTGATACATTAAAATATTCTAAAATTACATTAAGTTTACTACGAAGTAAATGATTCAACTTCAAAAAGTCAGGTTTATTAAAATTGAATTCATAAACTTTATCTATTGAATTGGAAATCACTATATTTTCTCTGTCAGACTTTTACCATATGCTCAGTGGTGGATGGTAGTCATCAACAGCAGTTAGAGCATAATCACCCAACAATAAAATATCGTCACTAATGTTAAGAATACTTATAACATATTCTATGCAATACGCAAGGCTTGCATAAATTTCTACACGTCTCTTTGGAGGAACATAAGCATTAACAACATATACATTAGAGTTACAATGTACAACCTTAATGCATATAAGTTCGATATTAGAAGAGCAGGGAATATCGATAATGGAACTAACGAAAGAGTTCCGAAAGAGTCACTGTGCAGTTGGTTGTGCTCCAGGTAGTTCATGATAAAATAATAAATACACATTTTAGGGCTTGGAACGAGTTTGACCTAGCTTCTATTGATCAATTGTGTTGTGCGTGTAATGAAATGTTTGAACACAAATGATCGAGAACTGGAGCTACGAGTTTTATGCCGACTCCGAACGGCTTATGTTCTCAAAAAACTTTACATGTCGGATTTTTACTCTCTGAGGTTTGCCATTGTCTGCAGAGAGGTGGCAGCCGAACAGAAATATTAATTCAATTGCAAAAATATTCTGTCTGAGCTGGGGTTTGAACTGTGGTTCTTTAGCTTACGGGCCACGCACACTACCAGTAGGCTACAGTCGCCACTAGTTAGTTCATGATGTTGAAGTTTATTACGCTATCCATAACTTTGGAAAGCGTAGTGCATAATGCAATGGGTCGGTAGTTTTTCAGGATTCATGGCTTTGCCTTTTTTAGGTACCGTATAGAAATTTGCCACTTTCCAACAAGATGGAAATGCTCCTGTTCTATAGGAGATGCTAAAATAGTTGCGCAAAGGCCGTGCTAGCGAAGAAGCACACCCTTTAAGAACAATTGGCGGTATTCCATCAAGACCAGAGGCTTTGTTTACGTTTAGATTTGTAAGGACCCTTACTCTGCATTGCAGAAGATCCACTCTCAACAAAGGGCAGTGACTGATTGCTATTCGATAGAGTCGAATTTTGTGCGAACAGTCTCGCGAATTGATTCGCTTTATCAGCTGAGTCAGTGAAGATTTCACTCTAATAAAAATTTTGTAAAAATTAACTACAATAATTGCTGGCAACTGATTGCCTACATTTATTGTTGTATAGAGCAAAATTATAAATATTTCACGCTAGAAATGCGTGAATTCTCTCAGCTACAATTATCTCATTCGCGCTCTTGTAAAAACTCTCTTTTAAAATTATCTCTTTAAATCTTGTCTTCGCTTATAAAAAAAAGCTAGAAATGCGTGAAGAGTCTCAAATATGTTTTGAGCAAGGCAACAACAACAACAACTCTGTATAGTGTCAATACCTCAGCAGAAGGCGCTACTCTTACCAATTTCAGTAGGCTTGATTAATTAAGCTGTTATTTTTAAAAGAGTTGGAATCGATGACGATGTTTGATTCTTCACTCTTTTAACAAATTACAAACAATTTTTACTCCCTTTGGGGCAGAGAGGAACCTGTTCTCGAATTCAAGCTTCGTGCAGGAACATTTTGCTTTTAAAAAATGGCATTACATCGATTTATTGCCTCAATGCGAAGTCTTTTAGTATCAGTATTCTTCTTAGAACGCCAATTCTGAAAGGCTTCCTCTTTGGACCTGACTGCAATGTATATAATATATACAAATATATTTCAATAATTCAGCAAACTACAATTTACATAATATAATCCTTTTTTTACTGAGTTGAAGAATTTATTTTACTTTGAGTATTAGAGATATCTTTATAAAGCAAGGCTTCAAAAGACTTTAGGTTCACCTTCTTTTTTTGAAAATTTTAAGATTTAGTAATGCTGTCCTTACTTCGATACGCTGCAATTAAAAACAAAAAACAAATGTAGACCAACACGTGTACGCAATACATTAAAATGAAGCGAACTACACACAATATTGTTTCATCAACTAATTTCTATTTGGTTTGGACGAAGATATAAATATAGAAATTCAACTAACAGGAAAAACTATTTGGCTATAATGACATTAGAGTGGGACAATGTAAACAAGTCATTAAGACACCACACACACACATACACACATACATACGAGTCCACCGAAGATAGAAAGCAACAACATTGTTGCAGGTATATTTTTGTGCCTAGTTCTATTTTCGATTTTTTTGTTTGTTTCTCACTATTTTAATTTTAGTATCATTCCCCAGCTATTTCCTCCACTCAGAAAAAAAAAGGAAACCAACCGCAACACCTTTCAACGATTGTCCTGCAATTGTTGTCACTCATTCGCAGTTACGTGCGTGATGCATACGAGTGCTGAAAAATTTTAATGAAAATGAATTATATAAAATTTGAACGGGAGAGGACACAAGGCGCACTTTACCGTAGCTCAGTGTGGAAAAATAATTCAAAGGCAACGAACGGAAGGGAACTTTTGATAATTATCATTATTTTTTTACTATTATTATAAGTGTAGTTGTTGTTGTTCTAGCAATGTATTTGTTGCAGTTTATTTGCTTTTAATGCAACAAATAAACAATTAATTTGTTTAGTTTTTTGTTTGCTATTTGCTGTGACTGTTGTTGAAATGCATGTTGGTGACATGTTTGTCAAGTTCAGTTTGTTTGAGTGGTGTACTTTTGTATGAAGGGTCTATTTTTATAGGGTAGAGAGTAAAGCACTTTTTTCGGCATATGTCAGGCGCTAATGACCACAAAATAAAGCGATTCATAATAAAATTATTAGATATGTCTGAAGATGTATACCAGACAGGTGTTAAAACTCAAGAGTAGAACAAAAAAATAAACACCGATAGTTAGAAGATGAAAAACCAATATCAATATAAACTTAATAATTTTTCAATGTTTTTTTTTAGGTATGGCATAACGGTTTCATTAAAGTTTTTTTTAAAACAAAACTCATTCTAAAGAATAATATTGTATATTATTAAATATTTCTGCTCGGCTTATGCTAAAATCTATTGTGATTGTATAAAACAATGATTTATGATTGCTTAAATCTTGAAAAAAAAATTCAACTCCTTTTGGGATAACGTGAAATACGACAAATTTATTAAAATCTTTATAAAAAGCTTTGTATATAATCTCTTTTTATGTCATGTTGTGACCTACCTAGTTATATTGGGTGTTGTTGTAAATTTTAACAGAAGCGTTAAGCTTATTAACGAAAATTTCCATTGGTGATAGGAACCGAGAAACGAATAATTAAGCAGCTCAGTTTTAAAATGTGTCTATTTTTGGAACATACTATGGATTAATTGAGGATTATTGCGTTATAGTTGTTTATAGATTCTAGCGATGGTGCTTAAATGAATAATTAACTCAATGTTAAAATGACGTTGATATTTTTACATTTATTAATCTTGTTTTTCTTTATTTTTTTAACACTCTTTTTTTTGTGGCCATTGCTAAAAATGCCAAAAATAATTAAAGATTAACATTGAGATTAGAATAAATAGCAAACAAAAAATATATACACAAAATAAAAGCAACATTAATAGTGATTAAATCAATATGGCAACGCTGCTGCAATACAATTGGTCGTGATGTTGTTATTTAAAATAATAACAACAACAGTAACACAGAAAAAAAATTTTAAACACGATAAGCTGCATTATAACTACAACAACAATTAAAAAATTATTCGAAAACATGTCATTTTGCATAATGCTTGGTTGTTGTTATTGTTTTCAATAATAGATAAACACCATTTATTGCCATATTTGACAGTAATAAAACTTGCAAGTTGCGTGTTTTTTTTTAGAACAGCTCGAAAGCTCAAATGTTGCTCATGACAAGCTGTGATAATGTCACGTTTTAACGCCATTTTTGTTAATTTACAAGCAGGTAACTGAGCAGTGTTGCCAAGTTTTAGCAACTGCATTTAATGTTTACAAGTAAATAAGCAAAGTGTATTTACCTTCTATAAACCAGGGTAGGCTTAGCACTTTGTAAGGCCCTGAGGCGATAAATATATAAAGGGCACTTTCCATCGAATGTTTATTAATTTCATGGAACCCCTTTTTAAATAGTATTCAACTGAAATTGTTAAGAACTCGGAACTTACCTTTTTGCGCAAGATCATTTAAGGTAAGCTTGATGTACATTTTTTTTTTAAATTTTTTCTAATGGGTTTTTACTTCATAAATAGGCATAGTTTAATTTCACCAAATAAATATCTTTTTATAGTAATTATATTAATAGTGACTATTTTTCTTAAAAATTTGATTTAATATCTTGAGAACACCGTTGGGAAAACTCTTATTATCGTCTTATTTTTTAGATAAACTGTTATCGATAGAAAAAAAAATTTTTTTCTTCAAGTTCAACGATTGTTTATTTAATAACATAAAAATATTATATTTCATGGGTTTTTTTATTAATATTTATTTTCTACATTGTTTGATGAAAAAAAAAAATCTAATCAATATCGGACAATAGGAGATATAAGCAATCTCAAATTCATGGGTACGCTCCACCCAACGTGCCTTTAATGGAACACTACGATAGAGGGACCGCTGAGGGTTAATTTTTATAAAATATATTATAAGATTGACTATAAGGTCTATTGACAAAGTTTTTTAAGGTTGAAAAATTTTTCCGTCGTTGAATATTGTAGCCAAAACCTCTCTTAAATCTCTCCTAAGATTCGCAAATTCAATGCAAATCCTTACACATCTCTAATAAAGCTCCCTTAAGTTAGGTACCACTAAGAAACAAAATGGCTTTTGTGAGGACCCTTCGAGAGGCAAATGCATTTACTTCATTTAGCCTAGCCAAAAAAAAAAATTTAAATGAGAGGACATTTAATACAAGGACAAAAAAGACAAGGTTTTTCGTGCCAATTAACTCTTAAGAACATTTTTTCTTTTTAGCAGTTTTGATGCATATTGAAATTTATACAAAACCAAGTAAAATGGAAAATATCTCTTCAAAATTTGAAGTCGTTCGGTATATTATTTGTTTAGTTACATTTCGCCTCTCATTTTTCTTTTTTTTGTTAAAAAACGCGTTTTAAGTTTTCCTTGTCTTTGAAGCGCATCACTTTCTTGAGTTCTTAGATACCTTTAGCAATATATTTAGGGCTTAAAACTTTGGTGATACATTTCTCAGATGGTAAATGAATTTTTACGCAAAAACAATGTTAAATAAATTTTCATTTTATATGAAGCTCTCTTAAACAATTTATAGATTTCTCTTTTGAATAACATATATATTCGTAGCTGTAAAGTGTTTCCAAAAGTGGTAATGTTACTTCTATTTTTTTATTATTTATTATTTTTTTGTTGCTTCCTAAATGTAGGGGGCCCCAAAATCGCGAGTCACGCAGGCAATTGTCGCAAAATTTTCGATAAACCGGCACTGGTTTATGCATATACAAAAGCTATTTAAAGCTTTACACCATTTTCATTATATGTACATAACAACCATGTTGTTGCCGTTGTTTCTAGTTTTTTATTTTTTTTTATTTTAAAATGTTATCAATAATTTATTCGCAATTTTAATTGCAAATTCATGTTCATTTTTATCTTGTTGTTGTTACCGTTGTCACAAACAACCACAAATAAAAAACAACATTTTTTGTATATTTTTAATTTAATTTAAATAAAGCTTTCATAAATATGGCATTAACAAAAAATATATTGAAATAAAAACACAACTACAAACATACAAATGCAATTATATGCAGCTGAGAAGCACCAAAAAAAACTTACTTTAGTATTTTTATTTATATATATATTTTTTTTTTATTTTTAATGAAATTCATTAAAAATTAACAAATAACTCGAGTAGCACGCTGATAAATTAACAAATTTTATGCATTATTAAATCCATAAAAAAACGCAAAAATTCTGTGTTGGCAACCAAACTACAAATGAAACAAGGAAATAAAATATTACCAAAACAAAAAAAAAAAAACAAAAAATAACACTGCCATACCGCAACAGTGAAAAATTAAAAAAAGGCTGCAGCTAGGTATTAAATTCAATTACTTTTTGATTTTAATTTATTATGCAACAGCCGCAGCAGCAGATTTTTTTGCTATTTCGCAATTTTGCGCAGTTGGATTTTAATTAAATTATAAAAATGGCCACAAAAATTTTTTTCTTTTAATTAAAGCGTTCTTTGCTTAAAGCAGAATGGAGAGAGAAATCGACTCTTTTTCCCCCAATTGTAAGTTGTATTGTGCTATTGTTGCAATAGAAAAATTGTTTAAATTATCGATACAAACCTTTCCAAAATCTATTCATATATATGTTGACACTTTTCTTTTAAAAGTTTTCTTGAAGGAAATAAAACTTTAAAAAAACAAAACAATATTATAATATCGTTGAGAAGCAACTTGGAAAATATTTGAGGGTGCGATGAGCACGTGATTGCAGGTGTTGTTCGTGAAAAAAGAATTTAATACATATAATTTGCACTGAGGAACTTCAAAAATATACATAAAACTACACTTACACTCAAGAACAGAGAGAAGTGCAAGACAAACGCGACACTTAGAATTCATGGCACAATTTACTAACGACATCAGTCACATCGAGGGTGCAGACAACGTCGTAGCAGACGCACTCTCACGAGCTGAAATCGAAGCTTTCAATACCTCAGAACACTACCGAAAGAACAGACAACAAATTCAGAACTACAAGAGATACTAACCAAACACACTTACAGTTTCGAACAAGTACACATTTCAATACTCAACATCAATATTTATTGTGAACAAACGAATACAAGAGAACGTCCATATATTCCACAAGCTTTACGAAAACAAATCTCTAAACAATTACATAGCATATTACACCCAAGAACATATAACACAGAGATACTTCTGACCCAAAAAGAAAGGACAAATTAACAAATGGTCACAAGAATGCGTTAGATGTCAAGACGACCAAAAAACACGTTGGTCCGAAGTGTATTCACTAAAGGATAGCAACACTAATACAACAAATTAACCCTCACACTTTAACCCTCGGATGGACTATGTCGTCTGACCAGAGTTGCTTCATTGGAAAACGCTCTTGTGATTTTTCGAGTATATATTCACTCTTTATGACATGTATAAAATTACAAAGTTCTGTAAATGTTTGTAGTGATAGCTTTTGTCACAAAGTCAAAATCTTCATATATGAACTATGTCGTCTGGCCAGACGAAATGTTTTTTCTTTTTGAATAACTTTGTTTCTTGTTGTTCGATTGGCAAACGCTCTCTTGAGTTTTCGAGTATGTTTCCCGTCTATATGAAAATTATGAAATGGAAAAGTTCTGTAAATGTTGGTAGTGATAACTTCTGTCTCAAAGTCAAATTCTTCATACATGGACTATGTCGTCTGCTTAGACGAAATTAATTTCTGAGAGATAAGATCGTGATGTTTTTTTCAATTTCAAATACTTCTCTTATCCTGTATTCGTCAGATAACATGATAAATTTTGCTCAAACATACACTCTAAAAAATAAGTGTAAGTTTACGACTATTATATTAGTAGTAATAATTGGTTGAAAATTCAATAGAATTGCAATTTTCCCACAACTTTAAAGTAATCTTTAATTTTTTCTACTAAAACGTAAATTAAAGTAAAATTAAATACATGTTGTTTTGTTTTGCTACAGTAAAAATATCAATATAAATCAATTTTTGAAGCAATCTAAAAAATTTATTAAATTTAGCATAAATTTTAGTAAAATTAAAAATCATAAGTTGGATTTTGCTACAATATCAATAGTAAAAATTTATCCTACTACATTAACTGTTTTAAAATGCAGCGATTGTTTAACATTCAAAAACGGTAACAGTCGTGGATGCATACATTTATTTCTCATTCCAGTTTGCTTATAATCGTGTAAGGACTTTTGTTTTGATGCTGTTGTTTTTATTAACATTAATTATGTTAAGCGCAAATATTTTCAGTCAGTTAAAAAGTCAAGTCAAGCCATATGTATTAGTAAAAATATGTGAAAAAAATGTATGTATTAGTGCGTAAAGAAGATAAATTAAATGAGTTTAGCCCTTATTTCCAAAATGCAGTAGCATGTTCTTTACTTAGAACTTTTATGAAGTGCACTTCTCGCGTCATCATATATTAAAAAAAATTGTCAAATAACAAAAATGCCTTTTTCAATTGTTCAGTAAGCCAGTGTCAGTATATTGGATCAAACCATACCGATATACAAATATCACCCCGTTTTTAAGCATGATTTCAATGCTAAAAACGTAACTATACTTGCTGAAATGAAATAATGCAGTCATGTTTAATTTTACTATAACATCAATAGTAAATTCCGTGTTGAATTTTACTACAAGGTTGAAAGTTAAACACATGTTGAATTTTAGTAGGTGTGTTAATTTAATACAGAAACAGCAGCAAAACTGTTGCCTACGAATATTGTCGTTAGTTTCAACAAAAACTTTTTAGAGTGTACATATGTATACATACTCTGAAACACAAAACTTCCGTTAGCCTACCCGTCATTAAGCTATACCTTAGTAATTGGGCACACCTCTGATTTCATCTGGCCAGACGAATCATTACCTCCATTTACTGTCTATCGGATAACTACTCATCCTAGGGTTAAAGAGAATTTTTAACACATTTAGGAGTTCCTTTAAAAATTACTTCTGATCGGGGAACACATCGACAACATTCAGAAATTTTGTATAAAATCTATCAAACAAACGCATAACAACTTTTTCTTATCATTTTCAAGCTAACTTGATTGTAGCACGTTTTCATTGTCAGCTCAAACCTTATCTAAAGCGAGCAATAAGCAAGCAAATTGGAACACTGAGTTACTACTTATTCTTCTAAGGCTCAGATCTACAGTTAAAGAAGAAATTAAGTCTTCACCAGCACAAATGGTTTTTGGCCAAACGCTCAGATTTCACCAGCACGAAATTCCGCTCAATCAAAATGACCAGTTGCTCAATACAAAAATACTCCTTAACTGCACTTTCTCTTTGGGTTAACCGTAAAATGCACCCCGGACCAAAGTAATTTTTTATGGTTCAGTGATCTCAACAATGGAAATTTTTTGCAATTCGCGGACTTTCGAGATATCGGCAAAAAGGCGTCTTTTCAGTAGTGGATCAACTCAAATCAAAATATCTCGTTATTGGTAAATTCTAGAGTAATATTCTATATATTCTAGAAAAGGCAATGAAATTACGCATTTCGTGACACTTTCTTTTGCTTCCCAGGAAGCCGTGAGCCACATTTTTGGGGAAAAACTAAGCGGGATTGCTTATATTGATTTAACTCAATGGCCTAAATTTTTATTAGCAAATTACCGAGTTATTCAATTAACCCTAATCCTATTGCGTCTTTTTGTAACGTATCCCACTGCGATGTGACTTTGAGTCACACATGTAAAAGAAATGCAAGATTTGGGATTGTATACTTATTATTACATGATTTTACTTATGAGCTATTTAGATCAAGAAAATTTTGAAGAAGGCAACAAAAACAACAACAAACCTGTACAGAGTTACGATTCTAGATCAATAATACTAAACACCTGCCAAAAACGTAAAACACCCTGTATATTCAAAATGTTACACTATAGGAGGAAACTGAGTACATATTTGAAACCAAGGTTAAAAGTACATATAGGAATGATAATGGGCTTACCAGATACGAAATTTGTAGACTAGTATTATTTATCCAAACATGTCTGAATATAAGAGTACATAATAATACATATGAGTACATATTTGAAACCAAGGTTAAAAGTATATAGGAATGATAATGGGCATACCAGATACGAAATATGTAGACTAGTATTATTTATCCAAACATGTCTGAATATAAGAGTACATAACAGGAGTACTCTTCGTAACTGTATGTACTTCAGCGACTTTTTCGATGGTCGTCCTGGCAACATGTATTAAGCTGCATTATCAACAATTGTTTGTTCCACAGCCTTTAGCATTTACTCCTGCAGATGCTATTCCTGTTCCTTAAACTTAATCAATATCGTTGTCGTGGTGCATTCTAGAGCGCAGAATAACGTATTTGATATTCTTAGGCTCGTAGGCTACAATCGTCATACTCCCGCTAATACCGAAGATACTACTTTCTCTTTCTCGATTCTTCTTTAAAAAAAATTGTGGGTGTATGCATCATTTATTTTTCAGCAAAGTTCCAGTTCGTGTTAATACTTGTGACAAAATATTTTGCAGAAGTTCGAAGCTTGTAAGAAGTTAATGAAAATAACAAATTTATTTAAACCCTCAAATAACCTCTTTCGTGTCCTTCATGACCGAGATATGGTATTCCATAGAGCGGGAAGATTCTTCAATTATCACAAATAACTTTTCTAAGAATTATATTTTTGAATGAATTCTCATAACTTTCTATCTCTTCTAATTCGCTTTGTCTTACATTTCCATGAGAATAGCTTCTCTTGAAAATCAAAATGGAGGGAAAGAAGAGAATTTTTACAGAAATTGTAAAGCACATGATCGCATAACCCTTTCCGTCCCAAGATATTTCAAAATCGACGGATTTCAATTCAACTTTCAGGATATGATATTTATCCCAAAACAAACACAAAAATGTATTTTTTATCTAGGTGCAAAGTTCATGTCCTTAGAAACAGGACATACACATATGTTTACCTTGGGACTTTACTCTGTCAAAATACGCAAATTTTTTTTAGATGGAAAAAACTTAAAATTTGTATTTCATATTAAAATAACAATGTCTTTGCCCAACAAAATAAGTATAATAACAAAAATTAATGTAAAATAAATGAGTTCATTGGTTTCAGTTTCTTATTCTCTAAATAGTAAATAATAAAATAGAAAAAAATCAGTTCATTGGTTCAGTATAGAACATTTTAAAGCAATTTTTGTCCGAAGACAGGCACAAATAAACGTTAAATTTTTCACACCGAGTACGCGTGCGACTATGGCATGTTTTTAACCGGCATGCTCGAGCTGTCGTCAGTTTGTCCACCACCGGCCAATGACCCCCTGCATCCAACCGTTTGCTTGTTCCAGGCAAAGGAGAGCATTTAAGGGTTAATGAGCTAATGCTAGCAAATCCTAAATGCATTTTCGTGGCATATTTTTGGACTGACAATCGCGCCGATATTCCATCCAAGAATTCACTATTGCCAAATCGATAAAGTGAAGAGCTACTTTTAGTGTCCACTTTTTTACTTGATCCAAGTTCTATAGCACTCCATCATTTGGTCGCAAATATCCACTCCTCCCATGTTATTATTATATTTCATGACGATGGCGGGACAAGGCACTTCTATCCTGCATCTCTGCTCCTTTTTCCACCTTTTAGCGTGCTACCCACTGGATTTGTAACAGCGAGTGTTACGGATTTGTTGTCCTTTCCATGCGTCTGTCATCTTTCAAAAAGACATTGCGTAACCGATTGCCCTGAATCGTGCTTGTTCCGTGCAAATTGAGTTGAGCCAATCGCGCTAAAAGCGGTACCGTGGTAAATACCTGTCAAAAAACTCTGACGACTTTACTGGCACAATTCTCACCAAGTGGATCGGTCTCCAAGTGGAGTTTTCATGCCCTGGTAAACTTCAAAATCTAGAACAATACCTGAAAAAATAAAAATTAAAATTAAAAATTTCATTAAATCAGTGCAAGTAGTACCAGTTGACGATGTAATCACGAAGTTTTTAAGACCAACTGGACGCGGTTTGTTGCGAACATATTGTCTTAGTCTCATCGGCAATCTTCCTAGGAACGGTATCATCTGCTCATCGATGGAGTAATTTTCGAAATTCCTTGGAATGGCAAGGCATCGTGATCTGACAGCATCAATAACTGGTTGAACCTTCCACAGATAATTTGAATTGGCTTCTTCTAGAGTCTCTGCAGTGTCTACAAAATTAAGACATTTGCTTAACAAAAATAGGCGATTTCTAGCTATTTTATCAGAGACGATGTTAATGCCGAACTTCGTTTTCCAGTACATTCGCAAACGAGGGAGTTTGATGCAGCCGAAATATAAATGCGCACCGTAAAGGTTTTTTACTTCGGTTGAATCTGTTTTCAACTCAGTGCCGAATGTTTGAAGGTGGTACATATTGCTGCGTCTTCAAAATGTTTATCAGCAAAGTACCTTTCGAAGTACTTTAGTGCTGGTTGAGGGTCCATTGCCTGGTGACAATTTTCTTGCAATTGACTAACATATGCATGAAATGTTCCTCCCTTCCACAAAAATTGCCTCCCAGATTGCTGCAATGGTTCATCGACGTTGTTAGTATCAGCGATATTTGCGTCCTCTAAAGTAGTGTGCGCGCTGACTTCAACATCCGAATCTTCATCATCTGATGCCGAAGTCGAAGACTCAATATTTGATGAACTATCGCTGTCAATATCAGATTCATTGCATATTAATTTCAGTACTTCTTCCACATCGGCTTGGTTTTCCAAATCATATTTCACGTGTTTGACAAAATGCGGAAAAAATATACACAAAAGTTCATAACAGAGTGAAAAAGGGATAGCAAATAGTGCTAAAACAATAGAAGAAGGGGGTAAACACGGCATAGCAACATAGTTCTTGCTCTTCAAAAATGCATTAAATTTACTTACACAAATGTGCAGGTGGGGACGGAAAGGGATAAGTTCACTGAAATGAGAAAATTTCTTTCGAGTGCATACATAGGTATGTGAGAACACAGAAACAAGTGTGACTCAAAGTCACATCTCAGTGTGATGCGTTAGTATTTTACATGTTATATAAATAAAAAATAACGGTTAATGCCACAACATTTATTTTACCTTAAATTTGAAGAAAACTAATTCATTTGATAATACAAATACGCTTCAATGCAAAAAAACACACTTATTTAATAATTACAATCTTTTTAAAATCAAATGTGATCCAAAGTCACACCTCAGTAGGATTGGGGTTAAGCGGGAAACAATTCAACGGTAACAACACCGTACATTTCTTATGGGAGCGTAATATTGACATAACTTTTCGTTCATTAAAGCTCGGAAATCAATTAAGTGTGATGCAATTAAGTGGAGATTACTATATATTATTAAAATACAAATAAATTCTAAGTTTTTTCTAAATGACCTTGTTATTTATTATGTTGATTTTATATGATTTAAATACAAATTCTAAATGTTTGATAGTTAAAATCATACTTGATTTTTAATACAAATTCTAGTTGTTTTATAGTTTAAAACGTTGTTGTTGTTGTTTCTTTAGAAAGATTCGTTAGAACAATTAATTGTTCTAACTTTGACCTAAAGCTCAATAAACGATTTTAAACTATTAAACCACCAGAATTAGTCTTTAAAATCAAGTGTGATTTAAACTATCAAACATTTAGAATTTGTATTTAAATCATATAAAATCAACATTTAAATAAATTCTTTAACAAATGGTTGGCACTGGGGTAGAGATATTTATGAAAATATAGTTTTCCCTATACATAATTTTTATAACAACAATATTAAATTAAAATTTAAACTATTTACCGATTGAGGTCAAGTGTGAACAATATATGTATTTTGTCTAGACAATGGTTTATAGCTATGTTAAGATCCACTTGGTGGCGCTGTTAAGAACCTTGACCCATATTTGTGTAACATATTAAGGTGCAGAACAATAGTATATTATTTGATATTTGTAATTGTCTGCCAACTGGTACAGATAATAAGAACCAGATGGGAAATTAATTTAACTTTATATATAAGTAATTTTTATTTTGTCTAAGTGACTTGCTGCAAAATAATCTGGAAAACATTTTAGTGATCTTTGCCATTTTTTTTTTAACAACTAGTCTTGCATGTTCACTGAATTTAAACAACTAATTAAAAGTTATTTCAAAAAATTTTATTTTACTATGAAAGGGGATATCAGTTTTATTTAATCTTCATTTAAAATTTTTGCGTTCCTGGACAACCTTCCTTTTTTACATTTTTACACACATTTCTCATGCATATGGCTTGCGATTTTATATTATTCAAAAAGTTAGCTGTACAGTTACATTCCCTCATTTCTAGAGAACGCTTACTTGAAATGAAAAGAAATGTCGTGATCGTCCTCCTCCATCAACTTAATGCTTTGTACTTATTTTGCAAACAACTAAATATGACAAAATTGTCGGTATTTCGATCTGGCTGTCTGTCTTTCTAGATGTCCGTCTCGTAGGCTGCTTGTCTTTTGTAGCTAATTTTACCTCAACTTTTACAAAAATGTGTGTGTGTGTGTTTGTGTTGCAACCAGCTTACAAATTCATTTTGTTCAACTTAGAAAGACGAAGTAGAAGAACTTGGCTGGAACTTCTGCTGCCGTGGATATGGTTGAGTCTGATCCTTCACCTGCCGCTCCACCAAATGCGCCTGCAATGAGCAATGCAGCTGCCTTTAGCTATGCCCGGTTTCTGCATGTAACTCACTCACTTTGCATACCACTTAAAAACAATTTAAATTATCTGCAAACTATATAAAAATGGCAATTTTTTCTTCTTCTTTTTTCGCTGGCTTTATAATTTTTTTATGCGCTGGCATTTTTTTCCTGCTTGACTGGACGGGATCGGGACTGCCACTTTTGCTGGATGGCCTGACAAACCATTGGTTATAATCTGCCAGTCTGACGGACAGACTTTGGAGGAAAACACACTGGATGTGTCCCGAACTAGCATTGAAAACGTTATCAAATTGAGCTAAATTTCGTGCTAAAACAATTCAAATTGTTTTCTGTTAAGTTTTATTTTTTCCTTTATTTTGCCTGTTTTAGTCTTTGCTTGAGTGCATGAGATGCATTCAATCATTTAATCTCAGTTTTACTAGCATTTTAGTGTGATGTTTTTTCTTTTTTTGTAATATTTTTGCCATGACTTCAAGCCTTTTTAATGCAAAAAGCGCATTAAATGCAAGCGGGTTAAAAAGTAAGGAAGCGCAGCAAAAAAAAAAGGTATGCAAAGAAATTTCATGCTCGTGTTAACCATTTGTAGACAATTTTGTAGCAACAACATTTGCCTGCTTGTCGCGTATAATTTTTCAATCTATCTAATGCAGGCGCTGCTTCGGGCAGCATTAAGTTCCAGGATGAGCTTGTTTTTAGTGGAAATCTAAGGAGAACTTAACTGAAGACCGTGAGGAGGCAAACTAATGACTTTGTTCAGTTATAATCAATGGCAGAAGATGCAGCACGTCAGTCAGCACGACAGACGGACAAATGGATGAACTATCTTGCTATTGGACTGTGCAGAAGTACGTCTGCATTTAAGTCAGCGTAAAAATAAGGAAGTCAAAGAAAAACGATCTACAATTAAATGAGATATTCAAGAAGCAACAGCAGCTAGCGCAAATTGTTGCCAGCAGCAAATGAAAAATTAAAAAATTTCTACAATTTGTAGATAATGCAAAAAGTCTTGAGCTGACTTAATTATTCATGCATTACTCAAATGCTGACAAAGGAATGCCATACAAAAGGAGGAAAAAACAAACAATTAAACATAGCCTGTTGTTGCCAAATGAACAAAAAAATAAACTCGCTATCTGTTGAGTGAACATGAAAACCGGATCAATCCATAAGTAAATTTCAATGTTTTCTCTGAGCAGCCAATGATAAGGAGCCACATTATCAAAAAAACAAAAGAAAAAACCCCATAAAAATTAAGAACTATCAATAAGACAAAAAGCGGCCAAATGTAACCTTTAGCGGTGACGCCTGCGCAGACAATAAACAAAGCCAGGCATGTTTATTGAAGGAGGACAATCCTGATAAGTAGAGGATAACGTTGAGCAGTGATATTGATTGAGTGCAAAAATTAATAAATTAGGGTAAAACTAACTTTTTTAGCAGAAAATAGAAAAAACTTCAAAAAGAAAATTTAAAGAAAATTTTAAAAATTGTAACCATGGACATTTGCCTTACATTTATATATTATGTTGAAGAAAAAATATTCTAAAAAATTTGTGAGTTCATTCAAAAAACACTCACACCGACACAACTACAGAAAACCCATCAACATAATTTATATGCTCAAGGCGATAATGAGCTATAATGGAGTTCGACAGTCGTCTGTTTTTATCGAAAAATTACTTGAGTGCGAGCAGACTGCAGCACAGAAACCTCAAAAAACAATAGCAACACAAAGAAAAAAGCAGCACAAAACACAAACAACAAAAAGAGGAATTTACAAATTTGCATATTCAAAAAACCAAAAAAAAAAAAACCGAAAGATTCCCCATCAATATGGCGGAAAGACACGGTTAAACCTTGAGAGCTGAACAACGCCGACAAGCGACACCATACAATAAAAACAACAAAACATGGCATGTCATGCGTTGAGATGATCACCTAATCAACAACAACAACAAAAATAACAAAAACTACAAAAAAACCGGCTAAAAGTCTTCAAAATGAACAGCAATGCAGATCAACTTAAAAACAAAACAAGAAAAAGTAGAACCCGGTAATAGAAAAAAAAAAAAAAACAAAAAAAGGCAGACAGAGGAGAGAGGCTGAAAAAAGAGATTGGTAGAAACCGACAAATGTCCATAGAGTGAGAATATGTTTGAACGCTTTGCTTTGCGACGGTGTTAACCAAGTCAAACGCGAGTGCGTCGTTCATGTTCAGGCGAAAAATTCAGACGCCACCGCCGCACAGAGGAAAATATCGTAAATCTTTGATGGTTAAAAGTAAAAATATCAAAACAGCAGAATCTTCACACATTTAGCTCACTCGCATTTCTATAATCCTATCGAGATATTTTATGCTCCACTTTTCCGCAGAAAATCATATGTTGCGATGATACATCCTTCTAAACCAAACATCTCAGCCTACTGAAATACGCTTTCGAAACAAAGCGCAACATAAGAAAAAAGAAGGTGAATTTAATCTTTTTCGCCGCTTGTGTTTTGATTTTTTATCTCCTCTCCATGTTAGTAAGTTAAGTTTATAATTTTTATTGAGAGATTATGATTGTTTTCATTTACTGACCAAATTCGCTTAGTGCTTGATATCTGCATCTGAAAATGAAACTAATAAATTTCAAGAAATAACATACCGATGAAAATTCTAATATAGAATTCAAAAACTTGAATATGCATGCATAATTTGGAATCCATCTTTCGATTCCCATAGAGAAAGAATTGAGTCTATTCAAAAGCAGTTCTTACTATACGCGCTTAGAGATATGTACAACCCCCATGATTATTATAGCCTTCCATCATATGAACATAGACTCAGCCTTTTAAATTTGATGCCACTATCAACAAGAAGATCGTTATTGGGCTCATGCTTCACATTTGATGTAATTTAGGGTGCTATTCAGAGCGAATATATTTCTAATATGATTTCCTTTAACGATCCAATTAGGCGCACTAGGCATACTCGATTGTTAACTGAATATCAGCACCAAACTACATATGCAAATAATGAACCCATCAATCGTTGTTGCAGAGAATTTAATAATATCTCTATATACAACTCACCTTCTATGTCCAAATCCTCTTTCAAGCGAACCCTATATAAATAACTCAGTAATCAGAACTAACTGAGAACTGAGAATAGTGGCACAATATTCTACAAGAGTGTTATGCTGTTTGCGTATGCTGATGACATAGATATCATTGGCCATAATACGCGCGAAGTCAGTGCAGCATTTTCCAGATTAGAAAGAGAGTCAAGTCGAATGGGTCTGTCAGTGAATGCAGATAAGACGAAATACTTGGTGTCAACAAACAAACAGTCCCAGCGTCTTGGAACCCACGTTACCGTTGACAATACCTCATTCGAGGTTGAGAAGAACTTCGTTTATCTGGGATCCAGCATTAATTCAACCAACGACATCAGCATTGAGATCAAACGAAGAATAACTCTTGCCAACAGGTGTTACTTTGGGCTCAGCAGGCAATTGAGAAGCAGAGCCTTCTCTCGACGAACGAAAATCACGCTCTATAAATCGCTCATCATGCCCGTCCTACTTTACGCATCACAAACCTGGACGCTGAGCAGTTTAGATGAAAAGACTTTAGGAGCATTCGAGAGAAAGATTCTTCGTAAGATCTACGGACCAATCTGCGTCAATGGCGAGTACCGAATACGGTGGAATGATGAACTGTATGAGCTGTACGCTGACATCGACATAGTCAAGCGCATTAAAATCGAGCGGCTGCGCTGGCTTGGTCATGTTCAGCGCATGAAAGACGATGCTCCAGTGAAGAAAACATTCGATTCGGTACCCAGCGGCGGTCAACGCAGAAGAGGACGACCGCATCTTCGTTGGAAAGACCAAGTAGAGGACAACCTGACGAAGCTTGGAATTTCCAACTGGCGCCAGCAAGCGAAAGACAGAAATGGCTGGCGCAAATTCTTAGAAGAGGCCAAGACCGACATACGGTTGTAGCGCCAACTAAGTAAGTAGTAAATCAGAACTAACCCAGGCCTCAGATAAACTATATACATGTATGGATTTATATGTATAAGCATTTATTGATTTGTTTAAAAAATCAAAATTCTTTAACATCCCTCTCCAAATCTCCCATTTACGTCCTTTTGTCCTTATAGTCTTTAAGAATAATGTATATGCATCGTATCTTAAGTGTGTATATAGTCTCTCTTGTCTTCCCTCCTCTTCTCTTATTTTTGACATGGTTTTTGAAATCATGTCAATCCGGTGGGCGGAGTATGCCCACTAAGAGCACCAAATAAAAAATATAATAAAAACAAGGAAAGGGTGCCAACAAACTTTTTGAAAATCTTGTATCAGGTTCGAAATGAGCGACCCATAATACTGCCAACACAAACACAAAGAGTATAAAAAAACATATTTTTAGGGTCCACCCTAGTGTCAAAAACTTTTTGAAATTCTAACATCAGATTACACTGTATTACACACATTTGCTGCAGTATCCATTTCTTAATACTTAATTGCAATAACGATTCTCACATATGTTTTGAAACAAACACACAAAATAAATCACAAATGCGTTTTAACGAAACTTCGTGTTAGAAACAGAGAAACACAGAGAGAGAGAGAGAGAGAGAGAAACAGAGAGCTGCGCACTCACCTACTCGATTGTTAGTCTGCTCCATGATTTAATCACTATAGGTTGTCCATACGTTTGACGTTTACTCACAAGAATGAGATATACACCCATGATACAAAGATCTATAGCTAAAGTATTGCGCATGTCCGCCATCTTTGCTGTGACGTAGGTGGTGCTCGTTGTTGCAACCGTAGTCACAATTTATTCATATGGTGTAAAGATTTTAAAATGTTGAAATATTCTTATGAAAACTTGTTTTACTGAAATGAAATAAATATCGTTAAATAAAACACATGTCCAGAATAAAGTAAACATATTTTTAAGTACTGTTTGTGAAAAAATTGCATATTTTGTAGGGGTGTTTTCTCCCCTTTCACCCCTTTACCCAAAAAACAGCTACGTTGCTTGATATAATTGACAACATTTTTCCTTTTTTTTTTACTTTCATTATCTATCTTCGTCTCCTTCGTTGTTTAATTTTCTCTTTTTGACATTTTCTTTTGTATGTATTCATCAAGTGTCACATTTGACGAGCACCAATGACGAGCTGCGCAGTAAATTTTTTTAGTTGCGTTGGAAATACATTATCTATAGTTCTTTCTATCATGATATACACCCGTAAAATGAAGGAGAAGCAGTGTTCGGACTTTACTGCAATTGCAGTAGATCTACGGAGCTTTTTATCAGAATTTAATGTTCTACTGCGTCACTGCGGTTTTTCAAAATCAAATGCGATTTATTCGCGACAAACATTTGTAAGCATTGACGTTGATTATAAAACTGTAGTTTCAGGGTCCCCTTTATATCTGTATACTATGGTCTTAGCGTTGAAACAGAAGAAAGTAATCTGTCAGATGAAGCTGCAATAAAAACAATATATGAAAGTTTGACATAAGTTTTTACGACTTGCAGTCCTAATGATTTGCTTTTAAAGACCGTGATTGAATTTATCTACGGCAAATATATTTGAAATCAGTGAGAAATATGTTTCTGCAACACTCAAATATATAATATACTAGATGATCTAGACTAGAATTTGTTCTGCGCCTTCCTGTCTTCCATAAATATGGATGAAGTTTTGTCTCATGACCTCAATTGGTAAAGTCGGTTAAAAGTAATGCGATCACAAACAGGCGCACCAATGATTTTATGTATATATAAAAAGTAAATTTTAGTCAAAACATCCACTCCAGCGCCTACATGGATAGAAAAATATACTCATATTCTGTAGGGATTAAGAAAATCGCGGCCACAGATAGCGCTTAGCGAATATAAGCTTAAATCAAGTAAATTATTTTCTAAAGAATCAAAATAAATATTCCAGTTAAAATTTACTTAAATTAAACGGATATTTGCTGAGCTATCAAAATTCCCACTATAGAAAATATAGCCTCAAATCAGGACAATAAATTCTGCGATATTAAAAAAAAAATTTAGAGTCGAAATTTTCTTAGTTTCAAGCTTATATTTCCTGCAATATCAAAATTAATATATCATTAAAAAATTACTTAAATCAAGCCGCAATATGCTTGGTATTCAGGATCAATTTTTGAGCTGAAATATAGCGCAATTTTCTGAGAAAGAAGCGAGAAAAAAATTTGCTGAGAAAGAAGCGCAAGTCTTGACTAATTACATATACAAATTTAGCTAATAGATTTCTACGTATATTATTAACATTAAATTAAATTGAAATGAAAAATTACCATTATCCGGAGACTTAAACCTCGGCCGCGTGAGTGTAAGTGCATGGCATATCCGTTCGCAGTTTTTAACTTTTCATCGCTTAATTTGTTTCATTAGAAATAAACGTATGAGCACAGGGTAAGAAAATTAACGCGTTCGCTTTGCTATTATAAGAAAGAATTGAAAAAAAAATATAACGAAAACACTAAAAAACAAAACAAACTAAAAAAACCAAAACAAAACTAAAGGCAATTAAGAAAAAAAATATGTCTCTGATGGGATTTGAACTACTCAAGATTCCAAAGAAAATAAGAGTAAATACTAAAACCTTAGCCAACTGAGCAATTTGCACTGTTATGATCTTGTTGAAATAATAAACATAACAACATTAAAAAAAATATTTCTCAAGATTAAGCATATAAATACTGGAAAATTTTTTTGATAACTGAGTAAATTATTTTCTTGTTGCAAGAAACTCAAATTTCTGATTTCTACTAAAGTTAAGTGAAATTCTACTTGTTGCTAGTAGAATTCAGTTGAGCTTTTTTTCTTCTTAATAAAAGTAAATTATTTCTATCCGTGTACAGCGTCCAAATTTTGACAATGAGTTATTTTTAAATTAAAAAAATATATGTTTTTAATTTGGGCAAAATATGTCCATAAATAAGAATTTTCGGAGATCTAACATAAACAAAAAACATACATTAGTAGTAAATGTACGTACATGATTAAGCCAAAAATAAAAAAAAAAACCAAAAAATTACTGCAAAAAATTCGTTTTACTGCGTTTTATTGTAATTTGCTGCAATCTACGAATTTTAAAGTCCGAACTCTGAAGAGGAGACCAATAGATTAATTTTTAAATGACATAAAAGCGCTGAGTTGCAGGAATGTCATAGTTTGTCGTTGTACTAAATACCCAAGGATACTACTTGTGATATATATATATATATATATATTAAAAAGAACGGCTCGCAACAATATTTGAAACAATTTGCAAGAATAATTAAGGAAGCAATAATTATTATAAACGCAATGCACACTATTTTTTTCTGCTAACAGAAGAATATATAACTACTTTTTTTAAAAAATAAACACAACAAAACACAGAAACATAACTTTTTTCATAGAAGACCACAAAAGCCTGGTTGCCATTTAATAATCACCAAAAACCAAAGATTTTGTAAAAAATCGATTCACCTCAAAGAAAATAAATCGGCATTTGCTAACATAGATTCGCGTTTTATTCCACTGTGCGCCGCTTGATTATGAACAAACAATTTTTGCATAAAATTCCAGCAAACGTGAGCTAATTGAATTTGAAATGAAAGATCGTTAAAAATCGTTGAAGATCGATGGATATTTTGAATAGGAACCTAAGGACCATTCATATGAATAGTATGATGTTAATGTGATGCTATTTGAACTAGCGAAAATATACCGATGTGAAAATGAGAGTATAACAGTGGTTTGGATTGATGATCAGTTGAGAGTTGAGTTGAGGCAGCAGAGTCTTAATAACATTTTAACATACTTTGTCCCCTTGTAACTAAGTTCAAGATACTGACACAAGAGAACATTAGTTGAAAAAAAAATTTTTTTTAATTGCTTATTGCAAAATGCATAGTTATTGCTTTTCAAATCATAATTTATAAGGCTAAATAGTGCCCCGAACAAAAAACTTCTTAAAACGCAGCATTACACAAATTCAACTTTTTACGTCACAAGATTAATCGTATAAGAAAATTGATGTTAGATATTGAAATGAAATATAGGTTTGGAAATTAAGGAAAGAAATAAAATAGTTTTAAAGAAAAAAATTAATTTTTTCTACAAGTACTATTATTGCATTTTAAAAAAACTTACTATAAAACGCATTGTATTAAAAAAAATATTTGTATATTGTACAAAATAATCATGAATATTAATGAATAACTGAAAACTGGACGCAATTAATTTAAATTCATAAATGCATGCTTGGCATTTATGATGTCATAGCGTGAAAATAAAAATTAAAAAAACACCTTACTTTTTTTAAGTGCTGTTATTGTAGTTTGTATTTAAGTATGTACATTTTAAAATAAAACCAATATGCAAAAAAATAATTTTTGCAGCTCAGAAATGATTACAAAAATCTCAAAGAAAAAATTTATCAATTTAATATGCAAAAAAAAAAAAAACAAAAAAAAACAGCAATATTTGCATAATATCTGCATTAATAATGAGATTTTGTGTGCTTAAATAAACTTTTTCACGGTTTGTGTGTGTGTGTGTGTGTTTTTTTTGCGTTACCAAAAGCTATTAAATTAATATGCAATGATAATAATATAATTATTTTAAATTCGCTTTGACAGCGATTTGTGGATTTTTTTTTTTGTTAGTTTTTGTCACGCGCAACGTTTTTGCACTACAAAAATAAAGTTAACGCATGCATGTTATTTGGATGGTGTTAACTGTAGTGGATAGAGAGTGAGTGTTCCTTGTAGGAAGGGGGGGGGGGAAACT
The DNA here is from genome assembly GCA_963920525.1 of Dichetophora obliterata. Classification (NCBI taxonomy): domain Eukaryota; kingdom Metazoa; phylum Arthropoda; class Insecta; order Diptera; family Sciomyzidae; genus Dichetophora; species Dichetophora obliterata. Next base: position 204,055,346 of record OY986435.1, read on the forward strand.
TTACACAAATAATTTTCAGCTGTTTGATTGTACAGTTGCTGAAAATGGGCGTGGTCAGGTGGTTCACTAATGCCAGCGAGTCGTTTTAAGTTAACAATATAAACAGCGCTGTGAAAATCATGCAACACTGCCTGTAGCGCTTTTTTATGCATTTTGCAATTAAATCGATATATTTAATTTAATGTTTAAACCAAAAAAAGAAAAAATTCTAAAAAGGGCGCAAAGTTTGAACCAATGACTAGTAAGTTTACATTTTGCACATTTTTAAATGCAACCAATGGGAATCAGCGGCAATTCTCACGCTTTACAGCATTCTTTATTAATTGCAGATGGCCAAAGAAATATCTTCTTGACACTGCAATATCGCATGCATGAATCATTGATAATTCCAATGAGCAGTATTTTAAAATACTTTCCTAAACAAGAAAAAACGAAATTCACTAATCCATCGCATTAGTCCTGCTTTGAACTCTTCTTTAACGTGTAACGCTGCTATTTTAAGCATTTGCTAGAAGTGCTGTTGCTGCTGCTGTGCTGCTCGGCTGCAGACAATAAATTTCCTCAAAAATTTCATTCATTTCTTTGAATGCCTCAGACTTCCTTGATTTCAAATTCATTCAAGAAGATGTTGTTTCATGTTAAAAAAAAATTTATAATTCATGCGCTGATTTTCCACTACATGCCATAATAGCTGGTAGCAGCCCTATTTTGCTTTTTAATATTCTGCATATATTAAGAAAATCCTTGCCAGGCAGCAAATTTTGTCAATTAGCACATTTTTAAGTCTAGCCAAAGATGTGACAACAAGACAGGCGGCAGTTGTAACAATTCCAAATAAGAGAAATAAAAAATAAAAAAAAATTCTGCCTAAACAAGGTGCAACATATTGCTTGACAGCTGACTGAATGCACTTTACACTCACAAAAAAATAGAGTTAATATCATATGACAAAGTTATAAGTAATTCAATGTTTCAAAAAGTTTGTGAAATTTTCAATAGTCTTAACAATAAATATTTTGAAGTAAGTGGAGAAGAGAGTAAGGCTTTATTGTGCAAAGACAATAATGCATAGAGATTTGAAATTTTTTTGCTTAAATAATACAAAAACAATAAACGATGAATCTTTTTTTTTGCTAGGTGGTGTCGAAAAAAGTGGTCTTCCGACAGGGTGAAGATTTCACGAGTTACACTATTTTCGAGCTACACCTGATTTCATCGTAGTTCATCTTAAAATGTTTGCTAGGGTTTTGACTACAACATTCACAAGAATTATTAAGTTTGGTTGCAATTTACTCTCCCTAATTTTACGCTGTCATTTTCAACCATTTAGATCCCCGTGGTTAAGAACTGTAGTAAAGGTCCGATCTTGATGAAAATTAGTGTAGTGTTCTATATTTATGAAATAATGACACATGTTGAATTTCATTTACCTAAGATCATTCCTTCTATTTTTGTCCCTCATCCTATTGACCTCATTACACTGTGCGACGCTCAGTTTTACATCAGTTTCATTATTACATGAAATATACAGTTCACGCCATCTATAGGAAAAAAACGACATAAATTATCGAAACACCAATATTTTTAATAATATTATTGATTTGTTAGCAAGAAACTATGTTCTTTATTTTTAAATGCATTGATGATGACTACGATTGACATTTTAGAAGACATACACAAAGGAATGATCGAACGCATTCAGACCAAGTCTGACACTGTATATTATTTTTAGTCTAAAGCATAGTACTCTGTTCAGTTTCATGTGAAATTCCACTCAAATCTCCATACAAAAAGTGACAGCTGCGAAACAAGCGTGGAAATACACATGTTCGTCAGAGCAGTACTCTGTTCCGCTGCGTGAAATTATCGCAACATGTTTCTGAGCAACATTTTTTCACGACAATTTAATTGTATTGCCAATTTATTTTGAAGTGTAAAGAGAGATATCATATGAAATCTCCCAACTTATTCTCTGAGACTCTCTGAGAAACGTTGCCATAGAAAAAAAAAAGTATAGCAGTGAGGGGTCTGCCGACCGAAGCGAAAACCTATATATAAAACTTTAGTATTCCCTGGAAGACTTTGTCCTGCCACGGACCGATTTACTGCTTTATAAAAATTTTCATGCTAATCGCAAAAACTTTTTATAATTTCACTCCCTCAGTCTTTGATTATAACTTTCAAAATATTTTTTATTCAGATAGCATTTTTATTTTATAATTACACCAAACTATATTATAACATTTAAATTGAATATTGCTGATATAAAATACAACAAAAAAAGGAGCACTAAAATAATCCTCATAAAATATAATAAATTTTCTATTTTTTTCATTTGATATTTTGTTTGATTCGTCTTGAAGTCTCTTTTAATGCCTGCATTTGAGATCTTCGGTTCATCCGTACATCTGGTTTATCATTAATGCACATTATTATCGTATTTTAGCATTTCATTATATATAAAATTATGGGTATTAATAGCTGCGTTCCATTCGCTTCAAAATAATCCAGATTATTTTTTTTACATGCAAATCAAAAACAAAAATAATAATCCTATAGCAAATAGGATTATTTTTGCTATCCATATAAAATTGTGATTTAGCCTTTAAAAAATTTGAAACACAGGTGGCGCACCTGTCATTTATGAGCTGTCATTTCATTTTTTGAATTATTTGTTTGTTTGATACAATGACTAATAGGTAGCCATGACAGCTACCTATTTTCTCACGAGATGCGACCATCGAATGTTAAACAAAAGAAAATAAAACAAACCGCGTGTGTCACACACATTGGACACATTCAGCGGAGCCAACAATTTCACTTAAATTATTTATATAATTGCATAATATTAATAATTAAATTAAATAATTTGCAATTTTTCTGACGTTTAGAGTAATACACATTCAGATAAAAACATCGTTCACTAAGGTATCGCTACCATAACAGTTCACTACAGTTTTGAATGACACACGTTCTCATGACACCTAATAGTTATTGTATCATGATTGCTTGTTTGAATTTAATTTTCACTGCAACGGTAGTGCCCTCTTCGCGTCGTTTTTCTTGCCGTTCCTTTGAGAAAATTTGTTATCGCGATTATATGATGGCGAAAGTAACGCAGCTAATATAAAAAACAGAGTAAAACATAAACAAAAATATAAATTAAACTTATTTAAATAACTAATATACACATAAAATACGTATACATAGAAATTGTATTTACAAAAATTTTTTATTTAATTTCATTTACATTATTTTCACTGTTTGCGTTAATAATTGAATTATATTTTAAAAAAGATATTACAGGCGTACGGTAGCTGAAATAAGAAATAAAAAATTTTTGGACGATGCAGTCCCAGTCATGATAAAATTTTTATTAGGTAGAGTTGACAACTACTTATTTTCTCACGAGCTGCGACCATCGAATTTCACACAAAAGAAAACAATATAAAGTGCGTGTGTCACACACATTGGCAGCTTTCAGCGGAGTCAATAGTTGCCAAGTGTTTTTTTTAAATTTGAGCGAGAAACCTTTGCAATTAAATAATCCATTCACAATAGATTGCTCCTCTGAATGCGGCCAATGTGTGTGACACACGATCTCTATTTTGTTTTCTTTTTTTTTGACATTCAATGGTTATAACACGAAATGTCACTCCTACCTATTACTTATTATACCATGGTCCCAGTCAGAGAATACGCTGGCGACATTTATAAAACTACAAATGTTTTTATGTTGATCATGAAACTCAAATACACGCTCTTCGATATTGGCTACCAGGCGCTCAGCTTTTTTCGTTTGACATGATTTTGACAGAATTGTAGGTATTTTCGAAAAGGAATCAAAACAAACACAGAATATAAGGGGTACTTTTAAAGTCTCTCCGTATCGAGCTTACCTGGTGCCGAATTACAGCATCCGTGATCGAGCAAAATTACAAAGAGCACGACGAGACGAGTGCCTATCAATCTTGTAAAATTTTGCTCGATCACGGATGCTGTAATTCGTCCCCTGGTTAATATGCCTTGCTGAGCGCATGGTAGTCAAGATCCAAAAGCGTCATTTAAAAACCTACTCGCTGTCATGGCAGAATAACGAGGTAGGGCCAGCTCGCATAGTGCGCTCACTCGTTAAGGGCAAAATACACTACACAGACTGTTTGCGCAAACAATAATTTTTTCTCGACGATAGCGACGACCATACACAACACATACTTTGTTTGCGTAGACTTGATTTTTTAGTTCAAATTCTATTAAATTTTTCTTTTCTGCTTCCATTTTTATATATTTTCCTTAACGCATGTCTTCACTCTATAAAACTTTCGGGATTATGGCAAGTCGATGTGATTTCCACTACACACTATACAGACGGTTTGCGCAAACACAACCAAAAATTAAAATATTTTAATTTTTGCGCAGACATCTGCACAAACCTAAAACTGCCAAATACACTGTCAAACCGTCTGCGGAAACACGTGTTTGCGCAAATAGTCTGTGTGGTCTGTTTGGCCCTTTAACGAAGAGTGGAAAATGAAAGGGTTGAAATAAGAATATTATGTTTTCAAATTGTAAATAGTGCGGACACGTGTGTTAAGTTTGTGTTAATTTGAATTAAAATATTATAAAAATAGTGTAAAAAAAGTTATAAAATGCCGAGGAAGTGTTCAATTTACAAAAAAAGCAAAAAAAGCAAGTTTAACCAAAAATCAACTGCAAAACATGAAGATGCGAGAAACTCAAGATGAATAGCTAATTTTGACAACTATTTCGCTTTTCTCTGCTTTCTACTTCATTCCTCTCCTATTCGGCCCTATCTGGTTATTCTGCCATGCTCGCTGTTTGTATTGATGACGAGAGTTACTCGGAAAATCACGATGACGCAAACCAAAGATTTACCCTCTACCAAAATCGTTCAACGCGCCTAAAGAAGTTTTCACTTCAAAAAAAAAAAAAAAAAAATACAAAAATAAATAGATGTTGCCAGCGAAATTTCACGAAAACGAACAGAGGCTTAATAAAAAAAATAATTGTTTAAAAAGAAACACACTTTTAAAAAAGTTTAAAGTAACAAAATATGGATTAAATATATTGAATTAAGCTTGAAATTTTTATATATAACAGTTTGTATAATATTATTAATGAAATCAAAAGTAAGCTGAAGATATACTAGTTGAAAGATGGTCGTTAGCTAGTTAAATTAACTATTTGAAGCTGAGATCTTATGCGCACTCGACACCTTCAACCCCCCAGCTGACGGCCTAACCATTATTAGAAGTACAGCTGACTATTTTTTTTATCCTTTCGATGGTGTTATAAATACGCTTTATAAGTTTCGTGACTTCAGAAATACTTTTTACCTTCACTTTTTTTTACCGGTGCATAATGGTAGCTAACGATTAATACCGAATTTTTTATGCAGCTGACTGTTATTTTTTCAAACTTAACTATTTTAACAGTAACTGCACGAATTTTCAAGTCTTCAGAAATTCTTATGTTTTAATTCTTTTTCTACATAGTTAACATTTTTTCACGGCCAGGTCTTGATTCAGCTGATGCTCAGATCATTGAACGAGTGATTAAAAAGAATCATTTAAACTACAATTCATAGTTTCAGAAATATTTTTCCATTTGCAACGCTGCATCTCGGACTAGTAGTACTAAAATTATGAAACAAAGTTACCCTTACTTAAGAAAGTTGTGATATTCGGGGAATATTTGGTTATTTAAAAAAAAGAATAAAGTTGTTAAGCAAAGCACAAATCAAACAGCAAAACAGTACACTTTCAATAAAAAAATAATTTTTTTGTCTATTTGAAATGAAAAATAAGACATTTTTTTCGATAAAATTTGACGTAAGATAAGGCTATTTAAAAAGATTTGATGAAATAAGAGCGTTTGTATGGTAGCAACCATTAATTACATAGGAATCCGATTTTGACAAAAAAAAAGAAAGAAAAAAACGATAAACTGCCGCCATTTAGCTAATTCTTAACCGATTTTAATGTTCTTAAGTTAAATGGAAAGGCATATTCAAGTGCTATTAATTCTTGTGAAAATGCAAAGGCATTAATAAAATATTATTTAATTAAAATTTATAAACACCATTTTTGTAAGTTAAAAAAAGCACAAGAAATTGCTTCGCTACACGCTTCATTTTATAGTTTATCGAATATCTCTTTACATAACCTTGTTTTACGTCAAATTCTATTGAAAAAAGTAAATGTTATTTTATTTTTTTTGCAAAAAGCCAAATGTCGGTAAAAATGCAATTAAGGTCGGCACAACAAAATTCGAACACTTCAACTTTAAAAATAAGTTGAACAAAATTTGGATGACCTTGAGAGGTCAAATCAAGTGCGATGGACTCTCAATATCTTCTTCTTTAAGAATTTCTGTAAAGTTTGGATGTGCTTGTTTATTTATGGTTTTGGCACACTGTGTTATTCAAGAAAAATAATATTTGTTATCAAATTATTAACTCGGCTTTTTTTTTTTTTTTGAGCGCGAGTGTATGTCCGTAAAAATTGTTGAATGTGTTGCAACTGTCTTAACCTCTGTGTAAGATAAAACTAAAAAAAATCAATTTTTTAAAAGTGCAAACCCTTACCCACACCCCCTCCCCCCCCTTAAATATAAAAGTTACATTTGAGACGATGCATTTAAGTTTTAATGATTGAGTTTCGGCAAGAGTTTTCGCAAAATGACTTGAAATTTTTAAAGAACATTTCTTATGAGTTATACTTACTCTCATACAAATTTTTGTAAAAAATTCCATTTTCCTATTCTCACTTGAGGAGGCTCAATACAATTTCTAATGAACGTATATATTATATATTTTAGTAGAATAGAACTAATATTTTTCGTTGTCTGCAACAATTGCTCACTTCAAATAAGCCATATCAATACGTATTAGAGCGCCTAAAAATATGCTTTACACATACACACACAGTGCAAAGCATTAACAAGTCGCAGCAGCTTCTTTCATCTGAAAATTTAATGAAAAATTAAAATTCATTGAAAAATTGGCTCATTTCACAGCTCAAATGGTAGCAACAACAAATTAATAATTAGTCTGCAATGTTTATGAGTAGCAGCAGCAAATTGCAGTGACAACAGCAGCAAAAACAACAGCATAAAACCAGAGTAACAACAACAGCAGCAAGAAACGTCAAGTGCTGCTTGACAAGCAACACATTCAGTTGTTGGAAAAACTCAAGCATCTCAAGCAACAACAACACCAACAAGAAGTCAACAATTGCAAACAATTTTCCATTAGTAATTTTCTTCAACTTGTTTGTTGTTGGCGTTGCTGTTCTTGTTGTGCGTTTTTCAGCAAACATCATAACATGATTTTAAGCATCTGCACGACACAAAGCAAATTGTTTTAAAAAGCAAAAAAACACTACTACAAAAGCAGCAGCAAATTGATTGTTGCTTCAAAATGCACGGGCAACTCGATATAAATAATAAGTGTGAATAGAAATTTTAAGCTTAATTAAAACAAAACCAAGTTTTGTCCGTCTGTCAGTCGGACCAAATGGCTGAGCGTGTTGAGCTGTCTGTCCATTCATCTGTCAGTTGCAGCAATAATTAGCAAAAAGCACACACAAATAAACACACATATATATTATACTCGTATATATATATAAATACATATAAACATTTATGGCAATATAATCTCTACACGCTGCCTGCTGGTGTTTTATTGTTGCTGAATACAGCTGCACGCTATATAAATTAGTCTTATTTAAAATAAAACTTTTTAAAATTTCTTTTAGTCTCTTTCTACAAGTTTCTGGCTTTTAAAATATTATAAATTGCCAAGTTTTTTAACTTAGTTTTATAACTTTAGAGTTGTGTTTTTAGGCTTTTGTTAAATTTGCCTAATTTTATACGATACAATCAAACAGTGACAACAAACAGCAGTTGTTAATTATAAATGTTAATTAAGATAATGCATTTTTTTTGTCTTTAATTATTTTGCTGTCTTCAAAACATTATAAAACAATTTATATTAATTAACATAGATCAGTATTTCTTCGTTTTTCTGCCATTTATTTATTTATTTATGGTTTCATATCTAATTTTTAGAATTTATAAATAACACAAATAAGAAAAAAATTAATTGTACCTCAACATATTTAATATGCAAATTAATATTTAATATGCAAATTAGTCGTTGCTAATAATCAAAAATTTTTAAAGAGAAATGAGCTTTAAGGGCTTTGAAGATGGAATTTTTTCTGGTTAACAATAAGCACACAGCTGGACAACATTTATCTGAGCTTAGCGAAGTCTTCGACGGTTTTATGCTTTCTTATTGATTTTATTCGGAGATGAGTTCAGCATAAGTTATTCTTTGCGTTGTGAGAATATTTTTATTCTTATTTTTGTGATTGAAGAAAATTTCAAAATCTTTTTGCGTTGCATGTATCAAAATATTTTGTTTTGGCTACACACTCTATTCGACAAACCTGCCTGTTTGTCGATGATGGCCCTAATCTATTCGATATTCTATGCCTCAGCGATGTTTTGCTCGAAACTCTTAATAAGCTAACAACGCAAAGGAATTCCAGAGTTATATGATTGTGTATGTATGTATTCATTTATTTGTTATACAAGTGCAACAAGATACGAACCTTTTAGTTACAGCACTGGCTTCATAGATTAACATTAAAGTGTGACATATAGAACTAATGTAATAATAACAAAAAGGTTTTAATATAATAAAAAAAACTAAATATAAGTAACTTTATGTTGACTTCATTATGCTTAGTATTTTGACAATTTCTCTTAATGCTAACAAGTGAATATATTATCATAAGAAGATATTGATTTGAAAAACAAAAAAGAAAAATAAGTATATTTAGATGGAAACAGAAAAATAATAAAACATTAATAGATATGGAGCTCTATGTTACATGTGACCAAAAATTAATGCAACGAAGAGAGAAGTGAATATAAATTGCTTTCGAACTGCACAGCATTTTCAATAGATCGAAACGAAGAAGGCAATGGGTTCCAAAGAGGAATCGAAAAATTATAAAATTACCTTTCTGATGTTAAACACAAATGACGCATTTGAATTAACGAGTTGGATTGATTAGAACGCGAGACAGTAATAGCTTTGACACATTGGCATAGGAAATCTTGGTTATCTTTTGTAGTTTAAAATATAACCATTGGGTATGACAATATTTTTCTTAACTAGTATAAAAAAATAACGAAAAATAAAGAAGCAATGGGCAAGCGAACAACACTATAATCGTAAAATTTCAACGTGTGTGCTTGAGTGAGAGAACAGTAGTTATCAACGAACGTGTAGAAAGAAGAATATCAAAATCAGCTGTTAAAACTCGTTTAGCTGCGATAAACGACTTTCGGAAACTAGTTTTGACTAAACGAATTCTAAACATAGTTTAGCAGAAAATTAAACAAGAAAAGTGATTTAAACAAGTTTAAGTCTGCCAATGTGTCACAGGTATAATACGGTTATGCAATTAGGATGGCTCTCTAGTATATAACAGTTTATGAAGCAAGAGTAAAGTTCGAAATTGAAGAATGTTTTCAAGAATCATGTTGCAGATTTTTATTACATATTGGGATACATGATCTGAATGTTTTAAGCCGAAAACATATCTAGCTATATTATTAAACGCCACATTTAATTTTTGCTTACTTTGATAATTGCAGTTGGTGAAAATTTCACATCCAAGGGTAGGGAGAATGTAAGCTTTTGCGATTAGAAGTCTTATTTGAAGCGGAGTGAATGGCTGTGAAACCTTTAATACCCTAAACATGCTATATACTTTGCCGATTGTATTGCCAATGTGTGAGTTTCAAGTCAAAGTCCTGTTAAAGATTACTCCAAAGTTTTTAGTTGAATCCACAAAATCATTTGCAGAATTGTTTAAGATAATGTTTGGAAATTCTGAAACATCGATTATTTAGATTATAAAACATTTCGACTTCCTTGGGATGAGACACAAACCGGTCTTGCTTGTCCATGTTGTTAGGCGCTCTAGTTCATTATTAATGGCAAATACACAATTAGAAACATTATTACGTGTACAACTAACATACAGTTGGAAATCATCAGCGTACATATTAACATTGCAGTATTGGAGGACATTGGGTAAATCATTAACAAAAATTGAATACAAAAGAGGTCCAAGAACAGAACCTTGCGGAACTCCCCTACAGACAGTTAAAAATTCTGACTTAATGTTATTGGCAAAGACAGCTTAAGAACGACTAATTAAGTACGACCGCAAAAGGTTAGCTGCTAAAGACGAGAAATTAAACATATAAAGTAATTTATTATGAAAATATCATGATCGACCTTATCGAACCTCTTTGAATGATCCAGAAGAATAAGAAAAAGAGTCTTGTCATATTATAAATTTAATTTTTTTAATTAGGACGATACAATTAAATGGAGTTTATTTCAACGATTCTATTATCAGAAAAATAAAAAATTGATATCTTTTATAAAGGAAGTCTTAAAATAAGCTTTGTAAGGTATATCTAAAATCTTTGTCAAGTACAAATATACAAAAACGACTACGCACCAGCTATCGCAAAACGATACCACATATTTATACCGTGCAGCCTGCAAGTCATTATCCTCAACTAAAGTCCTAAGTGACAATGTTGTTCGTTTAATAAAATAAATATGCAGAGTTTGGCAAAAAAGAACTATTTTATTAACCCAGATATGCCTAAAACTTTTCCGTTTAAAATGAGTACACGACCATTTTTGTCTTTGATAATTTTAACATTTTTCAATAATGAAAAGGAAAATTAGTAATTAAAATAAAATATAACAAAATTGAAATTATTTTCCATTGAAGAATTTTTCTAATATATCATGAAACCAAATAAGGATCCCAACTCGTATAGCAAAATTGTTTTTTGAGGTGTACATTAGGCATATCTGGGTTAAGATAGTTTAAAACAATTTAAATTTTTGTTTTAAATACAATGTCAAGCTGTGGCAAATACTGCAAAGTATAAGAAATAAAATTAAAAAACTTTGCCTAATTTTGAAAGATTATATATATGACCTTATTAGATATTATTATGTTAATTTTCTATGATTTAAAAACAAATTCTAAGTGTTTGATAGTTTAAATCATTCTTGATTTTAAATACAAATTCTAGTTGTTTGATAGTTTAAAATCTTTTATTGAGCTTAAGGTCAGGTTAGAACAATTAATTGCTCTAACGAATTTTTTCCAAAGAAACAACAACAACAACATTTTTTCAATATGAAAAGGAAAACATCACTAACTGATTTTATAGCAATTTCTAATTTAATTTACGTAATTTTGTTGAAAACGTTCATCGATATTTAAATAACTATCTAATAGTTCTAGTATTTCCGGGGAATATTTTTTTCAACTTGTATTGAGTTCTGACATGCCTCAATATATTAAAGAGACTTCCGTTTTGTCGTTTTTGAGAAATATTGTCGTTATTTATGTAAGTATCTGTTTTTGTTATTAATTTTAATTTTTTTTTTATTTCTGTGTTTCTTCCAACAATTCGCCAAATGGCTAGGATTTTATGCAGTGCGGGTGTGACCTTTTCATCAGGTTATTTTTTCTGAATTCAATCAATTTTTTTATGCATATATATCTTGTATTTTTCGGCGTTTCCTGTAGTTCAAGACATTGAGGATGACTTTCCTCATATCTCTCCAGGAGAGGATGACCTTTTGATGATCTCTCTATCAACAACTGTTATCTCAGCTGTTATGTTATTTCTATTAAAAAATTTCCTCGCTTTATTTCCATCATTAGTATTTCCATATTTGGTGTATTTTAATTCCAAGTTTTTTGGGAAAATCATCTAAATTTTTTTTCTTTTTGCATTAAAAGTTTTAATGAAAAGATGAAAGTCCTTCATTTTGACTTTATTCTTTATTTATTTTACTTGTGAATCCGTTCTTATATTTCAGATATTTCAAAACTTTCCACAGTCGATGAACTTAAGAAAACTTCAAATACTAAATATAAGGTTTGGAATTCATATTTTCAAATTTAAATTTTGTAATGATGAGAAAAGATTTGTTTTCAGCTTTTTAGTGCTTTTATTGGAGTCAAAATACCTTCTATAACAGCTGCATTGTTGAGTGCTTCCGTTAAGAATACCTTTTGAAGATTCTGAGTTTTTCAAATTATTTTATATGATAATATCTTTAAAAAAATTAAGAAAAAAATTGTAACTAATCAGAACAATTTTAAAAAAATCTAAATTTAAAAAAAAACAAAAAAAAAAATCGAGCCCAAGTCTCCGAATTCTAACACAATACATATCATAGTATATGAAAACTTTTATATGGAAAAATCCCAGTCTTTTCTTAAATATTTGTATGAAGAAATCTTACAAAAATATTTAAAAAAAAATATAGAATAAAATAAATTTATTTTTTCCTAGTTGGGTCTCGAACCCGAAAGCTTACTTTCATTTGTAATAATGCAAAATAAGCGGTAGATGAGTGGATAAGGTATCGGACAGCCACGTGAGAGGACGTTGGTTCAAATCTGGATATTGTCAGTCGTTTTTTATTTCCAGTTGATATTTATATTGCTTTTCTTTCTAACTTGCATTCTCAAAAAGGGCTTCTAGCAGGAATTTTTAGAGTCGCAAGACAAAATTTAATCGTTTCATATAAAAAGGTTAATGGGCTTGGATATGAAAGCAGAAGGGCTACGAAATCCATATGATGGCCTGCTAGAAGCGCTTCAAAGCCCTGCTTTTGCCCACTGGGGAACTTCTTTAGACTTTTGTAACTTTGCCATTTTTAATATATATGTGTTTTTGCCCTGTATTGAAAAACACACATGATAATAATATATATAATAAGCATAATAAATATATAAGCTGATAAAAAATATGGTGAATTAGTTTTTTCATATCTGCTGTGAACTTTGCCTTATTGCCCATTTAAAAAATGCCATATCAAGCAACTGCAAGTGGGATATGAAAAACATCATAGGTTTCCTGATATAAATCGTTACGAAAGGCAGGTTTGCGAATTTATGCAGCGAATGTATTGTGTTAAGAAATGTTGAGTCTAAGTTTTTTTTAAAGCAGACCTCGCGGCTCCCCGTGAATCAATATTAAAGTTGACCTAAATTTAAAAAAATACGTAAAAATAGTGTTTTAGAAAAACGCTGCCACATAAAAATAAAAAATTATAACAATTTATTTAGTATTTGTTGCTAGCATATCGAGTCATAACCGCTAAATTGCATAACCGGCGAAATTAACTTTTTAATGGCAAACAATAGTACTATAATAAGCCCATCTACTCCAAAAATTTCAGATCTCTAAGTTGAACTGTTCTTAAGTTATACCCATCATAAAAATCGAGTTTACATGTACTGCTTATGTAAGGACTGTATTGAAAAGAAACTGCATACTACCCCAACAACACTCAGTTCGTACGCCTGAATATTTTTAATATAAGCACTTTCAACTTTCTTTATATTAAAAAAATAAATTTTTTGGATACAACAAAATTTGTTGTATTCTTAAAGCTTGAACTGCAGCAAGGCTGCATTCATAGTGAAATCTTTGGCTGAAGCTGATTCATAAAGTAGCTTTGTCGAGCTGTTTTTGATCATAGTGAACGCTTATTCAACGCTTCACAAAGTAGCTTCTTGAACTTACTGTTGTTTATTGTGCTCGTTTTCTTCTTATTTGAGCAAGCAAGATGGAGATATAAGCGCTGAAAACTATTTAAAAAGTAGCTTTATGCACGGAGTCAGCTTGCACTATAAACACTGAGCTTTTTCCATAAGTTTATACACAAAGCATTTTTCAGCAAAACCTCTCATCTCTGCAAAAAACTAAAACCGCGGCCTTGGAAATAAAATTTCAAGCTTTGAGAATGCAACAAACTTTGTTTGATCAAAAACATTGATATCTAATACAAATAAAAGTTGAAAGTGTTGGTGTTAAAAAATATTCAGGTGTACGAACTGACGAACGAACTGTTGTTGGGGAAGTACTTTCAAATCAAAATTTCTCGCAGTGTAGATGTTTGATTGCAATGCGGTAAGCACTGTAAAAAAGTATAATCAACACTACTTTCATTGTTTCTTCTCTATTCTTATCTTAGCTTTTGCGATGCCTCGAATCGAAGAGCACGTGTATAAGAAATTAGTGCACAGTTACTGAACTCAAAAATAAATTTCTTACAGAAAGCTAGCCAAAAGTTATAAGGCTAGTGTAAATAGTATTAAAAAAATTAAAATATAATAACCTTAGAACGAACAAAAAACAAAAAGTACCCAAAAAAGTGAAAGTAGGGAAAAGAAGGATTCGAAAACTGTACGACCGTTTGGTTCAAGAGAATGTTCAGTGCATTGTTATGGGCGATGAGACCTTTATAAAATAAGACTCAGGAACATTACAAGGTTCTCAATTTTACACAAAACAGCAAGGTTGTACTGCTGACTAATCAATTTCAACAACTAGTAAACCTAAAATCCATTCAACTAGTAAACTATTGAATATATTTTCAACTCATCAAAATTGAAATGAAATTAATTTTGGCCTTTTTGTAATAAATGCGGTATTTCTTATTACATTTTTGTGTAAATTTAATAAATAAAAAATTTTCCGACCAACAGATTAGAAATCTTTTTCAACTGTAAGAAATCCTTTCAGTATCACTTTGATATTGAAAATATCAATTCATAGTTTTAGCTGTGAAATTATAAAAGATTATTTGTCAGTATAATAGTTTCATAGCTATTAGCCGATAGGTGGCGCTAAATACCTCACATATTTTTAGGCATATGCCGAAATTAAAAAGAGAAAAAGCAACATAACAACAACACTTAAATGCATATTTTAACTCGCTATAACTTAAAAAATAGAAATTTTTAAGAAATAAAAAGTCCAGTTTACACATCTATAGGTCTAAACCTACCAAACCATATAAAATTTGTTAAGACTACACTTGTACTTAAAAAGCCTTACGCCTGACAATATTTGCGTTTGCGTTGTATATTTAAAAGAATATTGTAATTGAAAAATTTGGCGAAAGAGTCATCTTTTGGCAGGGTATATGCACTTCCGACCTTAGGTTGAATTCATTCTTCACAAGTGATACTATATCAGCAGAAATTTACAAAAAAGAATGTCTGATTTGTTTCCTTATACTACTTTTTAAAAGTCTCCTTATACTACCTTAAATTTTTGCCTGATACAGTGGCTTTATCAAAGTATGCGCGTTCTATATTGAATTTTCTAAAAGAAAATAGCATCAATTATGTCGCAAAAGCAGAGAACCCACCTAACGCTCCAGAACTTCGTTAGATAGAGAGGTATTGGGCTATTGTCAAATGGATGAAAAGAAGGATGTTCGAATTGCCGTTGACGTCGAAGTATTCAACAAAAATTGACTTAAGGCAAGCAGTTCCGTTGCAAAAGAAGCTGTGTAACATTTAATTCGGTGTATATTAATATTATAAGTCTATTTTAACAGTTTAAATGGAAATTTAGCGGAATTAAATTTTATTTTCATACAAAAAAGTATGAAGTGAAAATAATTACAAACCATTGGATTACAAGCAAAACTATGTATGCAGTTTCTTTTCGATACATTCCTTAGACAAAAAGAGGAAATTGTTTCTCCTGTAAAATCCTTTTTTTGTTGGTTTCACTTTTTCTGCTGCTATGGCTAGAAAGCTAAGACCGCTTTGAACACATATGAAAAAAAAAATTATTTTTTTGATACGCTGCGTGAACATTTCGACTGCACCTTATTTTATTTTTTTTGTTAACAAAAAAATTCGCCAAACTCGAAAAAACTTCAACCTTCACCAGCTCTTTAAAGCAAACCATTTGTTCAATTAAGTTAAAAAACTTATTTTTTCGTGAACTTTGAACAATTGTTTAACAAACTCCATCATTAGATTTGCCAATTTCAACCCAACCAAATTTATTTAATCTATAAAAAGATTATAAGGGTATTTACAATTGTGTGGTATCGTGAATTTTTTTCAAAACCACAATTATGAGCAGCACCCTTTAAAATAAATTTTGAGGTTGGGAACCTCCCGCTTTCGCTTTTTGTTTCTATGCAAATAAATTATCTTTACAATTTGATATATATTATTAATATATGGTTAAAAGAAGTTCAACTTACATTTTGAGCTTTTTGCATTTTTGCAATGAAAAAATAACTGTCAACCATTCAACAATTTATGGCATTTAAAAAACCACGTTCTTTAAACTAAGCTACCTAAAACTACAGTGGACTACCTAAAATTACCACATCTTTAGTTTTTCATGTGTTTCAAAAGTGTAGACAACCACAAATATAACAACCGCTTGGTAAAGTGTGCTTTAAATGCCACGGGGTTTTTTAAGCACACTGAAATCTACGCAATTGTGAATGCCCCTTATGTTTTTGGTCAATTAAATCTTTTAAAGTGGGGGAAATTGATAAAATAGTAAAAACGTTTAGAAATTGAGGATAGTTCTTAAAAACTACTAGCTCATGTCGGAAGCTCTAAGCGTTCTCCCATCGTCCTGAAATTTTACATTTCTTATTTCTTGACCAGCCTCACATTTATAAAGGTGGCCGTTTTAATTTCCACAGTTCGTACACTAGGTCCACCTTAATGTTAATATTTTCCATCCTTTTCAATTCTTGATAAAAAGGCAACACTGTGTATATCACAATCATTTCTGTTACTAAACTTACTTGTATTCAAAATACAAGTCAATAAATTAGATTTACAGCATTAATCATTAACTTCATCAGTACAAAGAAAACTGTCAAATGTACAGCTGTCAGTAGTAACTACATCATCATACATCATTTAAAGTGTCAAATCAGAAAATAGCATCAGGAAACGCTACAGAAACTTATTTAAAAGTTAATTACAGAATACTTGATAAATAAGAATTTTTATAAACAAAAACACCTATTCACACTTGAACAACAAAACAAAAGTTAAATTAAAGCAAAATCGTGTTGAAGCTTTAAAAAAATGCGCTTGCTGCTTAAAGAGTAGCTGCCCTTGCTCGCTACTTGCTCTGCTAATGATGATGCTCAATCAACGCATGATCTACGTCGAAGCAAAAATTAAGTAACTACTGATTTTGTGTGTGTGTGTGTTTGCTTGTGCAAAATATTGGCAACCCTTGGCAAGTTATATTTGTGCAACACCATAAAAGGAATTCGATTTATTTATCACCTGTCGAGAACGACGATGAAATTGAAATTTTTGCAAGCAGCATGATCATGGATAATATCTCAAAAAAGATCACGTGGCTGGGTTCTGTTTGGTTGTCTGCTTGGTAAGACATAATAATGTCAAGCATGAAACAAATAACTTCGAAATCATTGATCGCGGAGGAAAAAATTTGGTGATCGTGATCTGTAGTTGAAACAGAGCTACACAGTTTTAATGTTAAAATTCAAGACAATTATATTAAGCTAATTCTTACATGATGTTTTATGCTATATTCAGATTTATTTAATTCAATTCTTTTTGTTTTGTATGATGATCATTAATAATAATTTTTTTCTTTTTATCACTTTCTTTGCAGATGGTAAGTTCTTATCATCACTAAATCCTTCAGAACTAACATATGATGGTAAGTCACATTTCATCGCATCATTTATTAACACACACACGCTCTCTTTTATCTGGTTGAACTATCGTTTTGTTAAGCAATTTAAAGTTTTGGAGCTATAGGCAGTGTTTTTGAAAGCAAATTTAATCATTTTTGCTATCAGTACATAAAGGATGGGTTGACTTTAATAGCCTTTTAAGCATAATTAAAACAATCGCTGTTATCTTATTGTTAATCTATATAACAGAAGTTTACATTTCGACGCTTACTTAAACTGAAAAAAAAATTACAATCAACAGCTTTGGCAACATGATACATCAACCAATATTAACCCACTGAACCGAAAATGAAGGCTTGGCGTAAAATTGCAATTTGGCAATAGTTTTTGAGTTAATTTGCTTACGCGAGTGCATTATAAGTTTTATATTTTTGCTTGCAAATTAGTGCTGTTGTTATAATTGAGTGCTGTGATAATTTTCATGAACCATAATTGCTTTTGTTTTCGCTTCGAAATTGAGTTCGTTAATGAATTAATAGACACTTTTGCGATAACTATTTATTAATTTAATTTAAAAGATTGTACTTCATCAATTGAAATGACTAAAAGAAAAACAGATAAAAAGATTCAATTCGCAGCTGAGAATGGTTTTCTGAATTCTGGTTTTTTTATTGCTAGTTTCGAAGCCTAGAAGATATCGCTCAGGGAATACTATTTTCGAGGATTCAAAACTTTATATCGTAAATGATACCGAAATTTAATGAAGTTTTTATATCAAAACTACAAGTATATCAATTTTTAATAAATTTTCGAAATCTTAACAGTCTTGAGGCTAGCTTATTATAAGATAGTATAATTATATCAACATATTAAATACACTGAAAAGAAAAAAATTTGTATATCATTCCATAGTTAAATGGACATATGACGCAACAAACTATTTCCAAAATACAATGTTGGTTCGGTGCCTCCAAGGCCTGTTTACGATTCTCAATTACATTTATTCAGAGATGGCAGCTTAAACACTGATGACTTCTATCTTACACAGTAAGCGCCGATCGGAGTAGATATGCAAAAGATAGGAGAGAACATTTAATGACTCATAAGATAGGAGAGAACAAAAAAAGTTTAATGAGAAACCTCTCTTTGCAAAAAACACAACGAAACCGAAAGCGAACTCACCACAAATATTTTCACAAAAAATTTTACAATTGAAAAAAGGGATTAATTGCCTTTTTTCCAGCATTTCAGAATAAACGTTTAATTAAACATAGTTATTTTATAATAACAACTATGTTTTGCTTTTAACATAAAGATTATTAATTTTGACAAATTCACTTTACTATAAAACTTTCTGTTAATAAACACGATGTTGCTAAACAGACGAACTGCTGTTTGAAAATGAAAAAAAAACTACAGGGTCCGCCATCTAACGTTTTTTTTTCAACTAGTGCTTATTTCGTGAATGGCAACACTTAGCTCATGTCTGATTTGACACATAATTAGTTTTATTCTTCCGCTGAACGAATATGGTTATGTATACGCTTGAACAACGCTGGGAAATATTGCGACATTACTTTGAAAATCATGATGCCGATTTTGCCAAAAAAATCATCTTTTCAGATGAAGCTCATTTTGAATTTGACGGGTATGTAAACAAGCAAAATTGTCGCATTTGGGGCACAGAAAACCCGCACGCATACATTGAAAAGCCGCTGCACCCAAAACGAGGCACTGTTTGGTGCTGATTTTGGTCCAGAGGCATAATTGAGCCATTTTTCTTCGAAAATGAGCAAGGAGTGGCCGTTACAGTCACTGGCGATCGTTATCGGGCCATGTTGAACGAATTTTTGTTCACAAAAATTGAAGAGGAGGATATTGGCAACATTTGGTTTCAACAGGACGGCGCTACGTGCCACACAGCCGAAGCTACACTTGATGTTTTGCGCCCTGTTTTTGAAGATCGCATTATCAGCCGCAGAGCTGATGTCGTTTGGACACCTCGGAGCTGCAATTTGACACCGTTGGACTATTATTTGTGGGTTGCCCTCAAAGATAAGTGTTACGTCGACAAGCCAGAGACAATTGACGCTTTAAAGGACAATATTCGTGAAGCCATTGGTGAAATACAGCTGCACACAATCGATAATGTGCTTAAAAATTGGACCGATCGTGTAGGCTACTGCATGGCCAGCCGAGGCAGCCGTTTGAATGAAGTTATTTTCCATTATTAACCGGAAGGATTGTACTTTCAAATAAAAACAGAAATTTGAAAAAATTTTTAGTAGTTTTTTTTATAGAATTTTCAAAAAAAAAAAGTTATTTGGCGGACCCTTTATTTGTTTTAACACAAACCATTTTTTTGTCACATCCCACTTACAGTTCATCATTACAATGTAATCATGGATAAATTTTGACAAGCGGGATTATGAATTCCACAACTCAATTTCAAGAAGTAGTTGAGAGCCACTCATTTGCTTTTGTTAGAACCAGCTCGCCACCTAAAACCACTTGTTTTCTATCACCTCGCATAGAGTTTTAGTAGCGTCTTTGTTGAAGAGCATAACATATCCCCTTCTTAAAACTATAAAAAAAATGTTAACTCTCCATTTATTTTAATTATTCATTTTTACTTTAATACAAGGAAAATATGCTTCACAATTGTAATACTACGTTTACAAACGAGATTCAAACAAACAAGATTATGAAAATCCCCTTTTGTAATCTACACTGTTTACACTAGTGTGAAAGAGATTAATTTTAAAAGTTCATTGCTTCGTTTTGTTTCGTTTTAAGTTAGGGCTAGGTTATGAAGGCGGTCAAGGGCACATTATGAATTGTGTTTTTTCAGTGTAAATTGGAACTTTGTGAGAGTGAGCAAGGAAATTAATATTGACCAAATCATGGGATCAAAGAAGGTTGCGTTGTGAAATAATTCACAACATTTGTGTTTTAGCATGATATCATGTGACCGGGAATCATATGACCGTCACCATAACACAGCCCTTATTGACCTTGAATAAGTCAGTTTTCTTTATTCCCACTTGCAGTGTTGCAATTTTGAGACTTGCAAACTTTTTTTAGAAGGTAAGCAATGAGATTAATTATTAAACTACTTCAAATTAGGTTATTTTTCTATGGCTAATCTAATAAAATTCAACAAGATTTAGGAGTTAATCTCGTCGAGGTTCTTAACTCTATAGGTAAGCTCTATAGGTAAACGTAGTATTAGAGTTTTTTGATAAAATAAACATTTGAAAAAAGTTTAGTTAAGTTTCTTATAAGAAAATGATTTAAAAAAATTTTATATCAATTGAGTTACAACTCAATTGTAATCTTACAGTCGATTTTTCGTTTCTCTTGATTAGTTAAAATAATTTTGTTTTTACGTGAACATTAGGGGTGAACGATTGTTCTAGATCAAAGTTGGTAAAAGTTGATCAAAGTGATAAAAAGTTGAAATTGAAGAAAAAAAATTTGGGTATATATTCTCCCTCATATGTGATGGCAAAACACCGATATTTCGGCATTTTTTCTTCGTAACATCTGCAAAACTTAAGTGCTATCATAACGAAATTCACAAAAATTCTAGACAATTTTAATAAAAATATTTTGATACATTGTTCGTCTGTCTGAGAAACTTTGCCGTCGAGATATAAATTTTTAAAGAATTAATCAAAGAAATATTAAATTTTATAAGTTTTGCATTTTCGCATTTTTAGAGGAAAACTCATTTAAGAGACATAATTAAAGTGTTTTGCACTATTTTTTGTTAATGTATTACGCATATTTTGATAGCAAACACTAGTTTCTCTGACTTAAAATAATCCAGTTATAAATAATAAATTAAAAAAACACGATTTTAATTTTTCATTCTTTGCCTTGTTGTTGCCAAAATTAAAAAAAAGTTTAAATTTAATATTTCCCTGATTTTTTCTTTAAAAATTAATGCCTGAATAACTACATGTCTCAGACATTAAAACCATATATCCAAATATTTGTATTAAAATTGTCTAAAACTTTAGTAAACATTGCAATGACGTCACTTTAGTTTTTCGGATGTTATGGAGCACCACATATGGGGTGATGGAGGCAGGGTGATCCATAAATAAAAAAAATATTCAAAATTTTTTTTCTTTAATTGCAACTTTTTATCACTTTGATCCGGGAAAAATGTTTCAATTCATTATTTTTAATGAACATGTAATGCAATATGACGGTAAGATTAACAAACATAAAATATGTATACAATCGAATTTTCTTTAGCGAATTCAAAAAATGCCAGAAAATCAATACATTATGCAGCAATGAATGCGAAATTATGCTTTGACATTTCCAATTTGATCAGTTAACATAGACACATTTGTCAGTGATGAGACTGAGTTTTTTTATGAGGCGAAAACCATCTTTTTAGTTTACTGGGTAGCGCAATTTTTTATAGATGCTTTTCCCTCTGACACAGTTGACATTGTTGCCACGTTTTAGCGCAAAATTCTGTTAACTGTCTGACTGTCAAAAAGTCTCCTAGCGTCATGTATCTGATGGTACGTGCCGAACCGCTTTAGTTTTTTTTTTTACTTCAATAAACTCGCATAAAATGAAAAATTTCTTTTTAATTTCGTAGGCAGCTGATAAAAATTCATTATAATTAATAAAATATATGAAAGTAGCCTCAGTCAGCGTAAAAAAACCCAATATAAAAAGTGAGAAATAAGCAAACCTTGAGTGGGTCCATGCCGCTGACAGTCTGCACCAGTGTTGCCAGGCATCTTTAACGAAATTTCCCTAAAATTAGGGAAAAACGAATTTTTTTTAAACACAAGAAAACACTTTTAACAGCAGTTTCGTTTTATATAAATTCGCATTTTGAGATAAATTTGATAAAAAAAAAAAATTATGTTGACTTTATATGATTTAAATACAAATTCTAAATGTTTGATAGTTTAAATCATACTTGATTTTAAATACAAATTCTAGTTGTTTGATAGTTTAAAATCGTTTATTGAGCTTAAGGTCAAAGTTCCAACGGAAACAGCTGAAAACAAAATCAGCAAAAATCTAAAAACAACTTCAGCAAACATGCTTTGTTAGTGGAGACTTCCAGCAGGCTGTTGGACTCTATATAATAACATAAGCATAGAGACTAAAGTAAAGCAAAAATACAACAACAAATGTGAAATTATGAAATTGAGAAAAACTGAGAAATTGACACTTCAAATCTCATCGCCCCGGTGGTGCAGTGCACTAGTGCGCGCTTGCACGGGTATCTCAAAGATTTCTGATGAAGCCTTTAGCCGGGCCGAAATTGCAATTAGATCAGCTAGTGATATTTTCCTTTTCATATTGAAAAACTTTGTTGTTGTTGTTGGTGTTGTTGTTTCTTTGGAAAGATTCGTTAGAACAATTTATTGTTTTAACTTTGACCTTAAGCTCAATAAACGATTTTAAACTATCAAACAACTAGAATTTGTATTTAAAATCAAGTATGATTTAAACTATCAAACATTTAGAATTTGTATTTAAATCATATAAAGTCAACATAATATATAAAGAGGTCATTTAGGAAAAAAAATTTAAAAAAAATAAATAAATAGATAATAAAATTCAGAAATAGTTTTCTTTTATAAATAATTTGATAAATTATATTTTGGTTTAAAAAAATTAATTTAAAAATTGTGTTTATATTGAGTATTAAAAAGTACATATTAAAGTAATTAAAGAAACCTGAAATGATCTGGGATCACAAAGAAATCAGTACGGGATATATTTTTGTTTTTGAAAGCTATTCCAATTCAACAGATGCTACTAAGCATATCTAAGCTCTACTAAGCTTCCCATTTGGTTTCTCTTCTTAGTGCTTACATCAGTCTCTTTAGAAATAATTCTTTCAGACTCAGCGTTTGAATGCGGCCAAGTTAAAACCATTTTGACTAATTGTTTTAAGTTGCTATGTATATAGTCATCATTAAAATTTTTTAAAACACATATTTTCGACATCATTCCATCAATTGCTTAATTTTTAAAATATTTTTTTCGATCAATAGTGAATATTGTACAAATACTTTTAAACTTGAGTTCTAATTCCTGTGTAGGCATGGAGTTTGTGAAAATAGTGACGGACGATATAATATTGATAGTGATAAGACTATGACGAATATCTGAAAAAAAAAATTATCGAATAAAAAATTCCCATTTTTTCCAATTACAAAGTAAAAATTCCCTTTTCCCTTTTAGCCAAATACTACGACAAAATATCCCTCAAAAAGGGAAATTTTTCACAAATTGGCAACACTGGTCTGAACCTTCGCTGACTTGATGGGCGCTTATAAATTGGATTTTTGTTGTGACGGCTCCCGCACTGCTGCTGATCGATCACGTTCGATGGATGTTCAAAATAAACGCCTTTTACGATCACCCGTGTTGAGATGAGGTATCTTCGGGGCGTAACTCAAGACTCAAGAACCACTTCTTGCATTATATCATATAATATTATAAATATTAAACGATCGTATTATAATGAATGTGGGGACAATCGCGGCAAAGGAACTACTTGTCTGGCGTAGCTCTCTCTCTCTCTCCTCTCGTCACCTCGTGATCAGTCAGTTGATCGTCAGGAGACTTTCAAACAAAGCCGTTGCGTTGACTGTAGCTCAAATCGATCGTTGATCGTTGAAAGCTACCGCTGTGTACGTGCTCAACAACGCCCCGTTCGTACTGCAGCGCTGTCTGATCCTATTTTTACCCTAAACTCTATTGCGCTCTGCGATATTTTTAATGAATTTATAAGTTTTTTAATGAAAGATAAGGTAAATAACAAATTAGGTGGTGGTTCTGTGTCTGGAGCAAAATAAATAACAAAAATTCCACTATTTCATTCAGTAGCTTAGCAAATTTGAAGGTTTAACATCAAATGATGAAGATGAAAGAGATGAAGCACCAGCTTTTGTGATACGTTGGCACGTGATCCGTTTTCAGTTACTGTTGCACTTTTTGTGCGTTTAGCAACGCGCCATTAAAAAGTAGGCACTACATTTGATTTATTGCAAAACTTGGCCAAGGCGTTGTTTTCATGATTTTTATGAGGTACATTAATACAGTGCAACAACAACAAGAACAACGAAAAGAAGATATTAAAAATACTGCCTTTGTACCAAACATTTCATTCATACACACAGACCAGTAGCGCTTCTTTATGACAGTCAACATAAAACTTTATAATTGTAGAGCTTGTGGTGATCGCTTGGTACCCAAAGCTTGATGTTGTCATTGCAAGACGAGTTACTTCACTGAAATTGTTGGCCATAAAAAGAGGTTATTTTTGCATGGTCCAAATAAAATGTGCAGAAGTCCAGTTTTATGCCCTGAACAAATCAATGAAAGGCAGGCCGGCAAAATGTTGCGGCAACCCTTACCCGCAGTTCGTTCAGCGCATGCGTGCCTTTCGCACTGACAACGCACAGTGCAATTTTATCAATTTTGGAAAGGCAAAAGTGCTTAAAATATTTTTTTGAATTCATATTAAGCTTATTAAAAAACAATACCCAGTAGTCAAAGAAAATCCTGCGAGTTTTTTTGAAAATTTACTCAAACAAACTTGTCTATTGAATTCAACGCATTATTCGAGTTTTGAATGCAAAGATGATAACTTCAATCTTGGAGCATATATTTAAATATAAATTCTTCTGTACATGGCCTTGTCACTGAACTCCTCCTAAGCTGCTGGACCGATTTTGATGAAATTTGGGGTGCGTTTGCGGCTGGATCTGTAGATAGTTTAAACCTAAAGTTTGACCCGGTAGGTGGCAGTGTTTAAAGGAGTATTTGAGAGTATAACTCAAAAACGAATTGAGAAATTGTCATGATTCTTTCACTTCACATTTTCTTTTAATGCAAACAAAATTACACAAATACAAAATAATTAAAAAAAAAAACAAAAAACAATCAATTTTGGATTTTCAATTGTATAAAACGTTTTTAAATTTTTACGATAAAAACTTTAAATCAACCCTATATTTATGCATTTTTTGTTTTGAATATTTTTTCAACAACAAATATTTTTACCAAAGTTTTTTGGAAATAAAGAAATTTGTTAAGGTTTTTTTTTTTGGAAAATTAAAAAGTTAGAAGGAAAACGAAACTGAAAAAAATTTAAACACGATTGGACGAACAATTAATCAAAATTTAAAAAAAAATTAATGCAATCCTTCGCAACAAAACCGAGTTTTTAACTTTCAAGGCCAGCACTTTCATTTTTGATTGATAAATAAAATAAAATTGGTACTAAAAACTTTTTGTGTGTTTTAGTGAGGTACAAAAGTTTTTGTGCTGCCAATTTCTTGGAAGTTTTAAGCAACTTGCATGTGCCTATAGAAAATGAAATTTTTCTAATAAAAGACATCTAAACCAAGAATGTTACTTACCACAAAGGTATGGAATTACCAAATTGCAATAATATAACACTTCAGGAAGTTATTAAACTCACACCAAGGATGGTTTTAAAATTGAAAAGGGGGCGTGGCACCTCCCATGTACCCGAAGTATTTCATATCGAATGGCTTGGGAATTATAGGTCGCACTGCTTCGGAATTCGGTATTCGAACACAATTTACACGTGCCGTTTCACTGATAACTTTCTATGGGTGTTGGACAAAGGCATCAACGCGCCGGGTGTTTAAACTAGTTTAATATATATTAAGTTTTTATTGAAATTTAGTTTAATTTTGTTTTAACAAATATCTAATAAGTATAGATGTGGCCGCAGCCTACTGGTAGAGTGCGTGGCCCGTAAGCTAAGGAATCGTGGTTGAAATCTACTTAATATTTCTGTTAGGCCATCACCTCTCTGCAGACAATGGCAAATCTCAAAGAGTAGATAAGCCGTTCGGATTCGGCAAAAAACTCGTAGGTCCAGTTCTCAATTATTTGTGGTCAAACATATAACACTGTACCATAATTATATGCTTCAATTCAGAAAACCGTTTGTCAAATTTGTATTGTGGTTAAGCAAAACTTGCACCTGATTCCCAGCCATTTTAAAATTTTGGTAGATTTCAGCAAAAACTAATCAAAATTGGCTATTCCAGTTTATATTATAAATAACTAAGCAAATTTTTGGTTAAGTTCAAGCAAAATTTCGGTAAGTTGTTATTAACTGCAAACACAAATTTCTACTTAATTCAAGCAATTATTTACTATGTTATAAATTGGAATAGCAAACTTTGATTGGTTTTTGCTGAAATGCAGCATATTTTTGAAGTGAAATAATTATTAACATTAAATTAAATTGAAAAATTACCACCATCTGGAGATTTGAACTTCTGCCGCGTGAGTGTAAGTGCACGCATGGGCTTATCCATTCGACCATCGCAGTTGTTAACCAATCGTCGCCTGATTTTTTTTATTAAGAATAAACGTGTGCTCGTGTGTTTAGAAGAAATTTGCTTGAATTGAGTAAAAATTTGCTATATGAGCTTATAATCACTTAGCAAATATTTGCATGAGCTTAGTAAAAATTTGCTATTTGAGCTTATAATAGCTTAGCAAATATTTGCTTGAATTAAGTAGAAATTTGCTTTTGCAGTTTATAATAACTGAGCAAGATTTTGCCTGAGTCAATCAAAATTTTGCTTTTCCTAAATACATGAGGGAGTGATTACAATTTAGCAATATTTTTCTAAAATCTCACCGTGATTGAGCAAAGTTTTGCTAATTTGCTTTGCACCTGGTGTTTTCGAAGCGCCAGAAGATGCAGCTATTATGCAAAGGATCATAGAGAAGGTTGAGTCAGCGTTTAGTTTAGCAGTTTAATGTTTAGCAAAACATTTGCTTGATTCAAGCAAAAAAATTATTTCCGTGCAAAGGATAGTAAAACTGCTTTCTCATTTTTTGTCTAGAACGTCAAGATTTTTAATTACAAAAAGGAATTTTTTGACAGCATTTATTTACATACCAAAACTTTCAAATAAACCAAAACTTTCAAAACATGACAATATGGGAATCAAATGAAAGAGGACAATCTCTTTTATCAGAAATACGAAGTGACAATACATCCACGCGAAATATGTAGACTAGTTTAATGGACTTATACATTATTGGATTATTAATGGAAATAATTTTAAATTTGTTTAATGTAAAAAACTTCCATTACTTTTAATACCAATCCAAAAAAGCTTTTAAAATTTTTTTTCTTAATTTTTTTGAAAAAAGAGATTGCCTTCTTTTATTTGATACCTATATAGCAATGTTTTGAAGTTTAAGGTATTGTATTTAAATATTTATTTTTAAACAATTAGTTTTTGTAACTAAAAAGTCCTTTGTGTCTAGTTGCACGTGAATATGGTTTACTTCATGTGTGAAAAGTGCTGCGTACGGTGTAATAACACGCAAAACACAATTAATCAAAAGAAGCTCGGTTAAAGTCCTTGCAAGGGCTGAAATGGCCGATTTATTTAATTTAATAAGTATAGGAAAAAATTTAAAATTCAATGTAAGGCGCCTGCTACAAGTTCAATATTATTGTGTTGATAAACGATACAGCTTAAGTCTGATTTCAAAGTTTCGAGAAATCTTGCTTCAAAGATTTCAATCGAGTTATATGAAAGGGTCTTTTGTTTTTGTGTCATACTTTGCGTTGTGTTCATAACTGCGTGGAACACATCTACATCAATAACTCAGTTCTGTCTTAAGTCGACTTAAGCGATTATTGCTTGTGAACACAGATTTGTTGAAATCCGAGATCCAAATATTTAAAATTTGGATCACGATCCATCAATATTGTATACTAAACGTTCAATAAAAATTGCAATACTGGATCGATTTCAATATTTGAACGGCTTATTGCATTAACGTGATAAGCCACATGATCCAAAAAATCAATTTTTTAGGCTGAATACATTACTTAATGCATTGTCAACAACCTCTGAAGAGATTTTAGCTATTTCTTATTAATTTTGTAAGCTATTTGTAAAAAGTTTCCGTGTTCAATTCTATTTTTTCATACAAAAATACATTTTTTCAAAACATTACGGTTGATCATTTCAAATTAGTTTTAATGTCGCTTATCATGTTCTTGCAATAAGACCATCATATATATTAAACGTGTAGCAGGCGCCTAAGAATTGATTTTTTTTTTCGTTTAGGTAATTAAAGTTTATTGTTAGTACCATTTTTAAAACTGAGTTGCACTTTGTGTTATATATTAGATTATATTTTAGCTTTATGCCAAATAAAGTTTTTAATTAAATAAGTTTATGAGCAATAGGTTGCAACAACAAGTTCTTTGCTAAACAAACCACCAATCAGACTAAACAGCTGTTTCCTTGATCGCTACATAAACTCTAAATAAGAGCCCGAACAGAACCAAAGCGGATGTCGGTTGTCGGATTCGCCGTGTAACAGAATACATGAAAAAATATGCAGCCGGCAAAAATGAAACCGCCGTAGAAATGCGCGACGGGAAAACGCCAGAATAGAATCTATTCTAATTTTTCGCTGACGGCTGGCGGATATCTCTCTCAGTGACGTTAATAGCTGCGTTCCTTTCGCCTTTATATAATCGCGATAATAAATTTTCTCAAAGGAACGGCCAGAAAAATAACTCGTAGAGGGCACTACCGTTGCAGTCAATTCAAATTCAAACAAGCAATCATGATACAATAACTATTAGGTGTCATGAGAACGTGTGTCGTTCAAAATTGTTGTGAACTGTTATGGTAGCGATACCTTAGTGAATGATGTTTTTCTCTGAATGTGTTTTACTCTAAACGTCAGAAAAATTGTCAGTTATTTAATTTAATTATTAATATTATGCAATTATATAAACAATTTAAGTGCAATTGTTGCCTCCGCTGAATGCGTTGAATGTGTGTGACACACGCGGTTTGTTCTGTTTTACTTTGTTTAACATTCGATGGTCGCAGCTCATGAGAGAATAGGTAGCTGTCATGGCTACCTAATAGTCATTGTATCAAACAAACAAATAATTCAAAAAATAAAAAGACAGTTCATAAAAATATACAGGTGCGGCACCTGTGCTTCAAATTTTTTAAAGGCCATATCACAATTTTATATGGATAGCAAAAATAATCCTATTTGTTATAGGATTATTATTTTTGTTTTTGCTTTGCATGTAAAAAAAATAATCTGTATTATTTTGAAGCGAATGGAACGCAGCTAATGTTGCCATATTTTTGCCAAAGATTGGGTACTTTCAGTGTTATTTTTTTAGTTTTTACTTTTATCTGACATTTTGTTTTTGTGCCTGTGTTGCATACAAGTGAATTGAAAGCAAAACATAAAATAATTTGTATCATTCCCAAAATGAAATGCAACCGTGATCCGACAATCGCCACCGCTCCAATTCTGGTCGGATTCTCAGCGTATTTTGCCGAGAGAGGACCGCCAACCGACATCCGCGTTGATTCTGTTCGGGCTCTAAGTCTTCTCTTTCTTCTGCAGTCCACTCACTTTGGGAAGCTAATAGGCACAACTTCTGTTTAATTAAAGCAGAATTAAATATGCTTTTTTTTCAAAACAATGATTTTTTTCTATTATTTAGCAAAAAGTAAAAGTTAGAAAAAGTAACTACATTAATGAAGCAAAGATATAGACATAGAAGTCACTATATATTTCCTGGAAAATATGATACCAATAATGCTGTGAATTCATAATTTTAATTTAAGAAAGTTCCAAAGCGGGCCTTTTTACACCAATAAAAACACCTTGCATTTTTTATAAGTATTTATTTCATAAGATAATAAGATTTTTTTTTCATGATGACATATTTTATCAGCTTTTTCTGTTTCACATATCTTTTTAAATGAAACTTAGTTTTTGATAGTATTAAATATTATTGTTTTTAATTAAATCCATACAAAAAATTTAGCAAACAGTTATTTTAATATTAAGTACACGGTTAGAAATCTTGGAATAAATGTTAATGCAAGCAAAGTATTACAAAGATTTTTAATGCAAAAAGTATTAAATTTAATACTCCTCAATTGATTACAACATTTTTTAATATATCGTGTTTTATATTTTAATACAGTTCAAATATTGCAACGATATGTTATATCCTTGGAATTAATTCGATACTAGTGTGATATTCTGTTTAATTTTTAAGACATGCTGTATTGGTTTTCAATCTAATTTTGTATTAAATGTAAATACATTTACAGCCCTATTCTGGCAAATTAACAAATTGTTAACCAGTATTTTGAATATTTCTATGTGTTTGTTGTTTTCAATACAAAATTTAAAGCTCAAAAAACAAAATTTGTTAATGAAATTGTCAATAACTGAAAAGCAGTTGACAATTTTTATCAAAATTTTTTATTTTTGAGCTTCAAATTTTGTTTTGAAACAAAAAAATTACAACAAACACATAGAAATATTCAAAATACTGGTTAACAATTTGTTAATTTGCCAGAATAGGGCTGTTAATATATTATAACAATATTCTAAATCCTTTGAAATCAATTTTATACTATATTTACTGTTATACCTAATTTTTAAAACAAAATCAGTATTAAAAATTAATTCAAACTAAGCATTAAATTTCAATAATTTTCTTTATTAAAACTGAATTTTTATATTTGGCCAGTATTTCATTTTAATACAATTTTGGTGTGGTCATATATGTATGTAAGCCCAAAAGTATTAATATTTATTCCAATATTTCTTACCGTGTATAGAAGTACTGTCACTGCATTACATAATGAGGTAGACGTTATAATTGACCGATCAAAGCCAATTTAAGTAAGAGTCTCTAAGTTCTGAGATAATCTAATAAAACGAATTTAATTTGTGTAGCATGCATAAAACGAATCCATGCATAGCGTCATTTCTAATCTAATTAAACGGGGATATAATTCACAGTTGCCCGATCACGCTAATTTTTTGAAACTATTACTTTTTTTATATCATCAAAATTAATGTGCAAAGTTTGGTATTAAGATATTTGTCCTTTTAGAACTTAAAAATTCGCACTGTGCGAAGGCTTTCCTTTTCGGGCTGAACTTATTATTAACGCATAGCTAGCTAGTTGTGCGCTTTGTTTATAACTCGCTTCAAAATAAAGCCAAGGCATTTTATTCATTCATTCGTTCATTCATTCATTACATGTGGAAATTGAATGCAATGCATCTTGGTGAAAAAGTTGGACCAAGCAGCCTGGTCTGTGGCCCTCTATCTTCTCTTTGCAGCTTTGTGCATTCCCATAATTAGCATATAGATTGTTCCATTCGTTCGTTGCTACCTTTCTTTGGCGTATGGTTTTTTTTTATCTTTTGCTGTGCAGCCACATTTTAAAACGCTTAAGCGATCAAGCGCGCTGGGCCGGTAGAAGATGGGCGTATTGCGCATGCGCAATCATAAAATGCAATTTGCCATGCTCAGCAAGTTGCCACTAACAACAAGAACAACAGCAACAACAACACCGCGCAACTGTCTGCCTTTTGTTAAAATGCAAAATTAAAGCATTTCTTCAGTGTTCGCCTTTATGTTATTGTTGTTGTTGTTGCTGCACTGCTCAGCACTTGGTCCTTGCAATGATATAGATAATTTAATTTCATGTTTTTTAATGGCGGTAAAGTTCAGAGAATCTGTAATTTTCTTCTGACATGTTGGTGTTTTTTTTATTCGAAGTTTTCAGCTACTTTCAGTTCTTTTAACTTGGCTTTAAGACCGATGTTGGCTTATTTGTCAGAGGCGCTTAATTAATATATATAGCCACTAAAAATCGATGATATTTATAGAGTTGCCAGCGAGCATGACTCAACAGAAGCATTAACTAAAGTTGGCAGTGATAAAGAATTTGCATGGGCGCTTAACGGCAAGAGGATCGAGCTCCTCTAGGTAAAAATAGCGTCTGACAGTTTAAGATATTGTCGGTAATCGGAAAATTTTCAGTAAACGATTTATTTGAAATCAATTACCTGAAATCGATCAAATATTTTTAGATTTTGACATTAACTAAACATTTTTGGTCTGGATCTATAATAGATTTTGACTAGAACATACTGTCTAGTCTGCTGTGTAATTGACTCTATACAGAGTTGCTGTTGTTGTTGTTGTTGTAGTCTTCTTCAAAAGTACTTGATCTAAATAGCTTACAATTAAAATCATTACCAATTTCAATCAATAGATCACAATTAGAAATTGAAGCGAAGCTTTTTACGCCTCGTCTTGTGATTTTCTTCAGTGAAATCTCAAAAACGGAACTTTTTTCACACACCTTTTTCTTAGAATTGTTATTGTTTTTTACTGGCGTCTATTACAACAAGAGGATACAAAACTAAAAATATTAATACGTAAGCAGTGAGAATCGAATAGCACTATCGAATGATTTCAACTATCGACAGTTAACTATCGAATGATTTCAACTATCGAACAATTCATTCGAATATTTCGTTCATTCCTTTACTTAAAAAAAATAATAAATAGTGCATGAAACTATCGAATAATTTACTCATTCATTCGAATTAAAAAACAGGACCGAATTCAACGTCGTGCGATATATTTGATAGGAGATGAAAGTATTTCATCCTCTCTCAACTCTCTTGAGCATCGACGTAATGTAGGTTGCCTAAGCCTTCTGTATAGGTATTACCATGGGAAGTGTTCAAGGGAGATACA
Organism: Dichetophora obliterata; assembly: GCA_963920525.1. Classification (NCBI taxonomy): domain Eukaryota; kingdom Metazoa; phylum Arthropoda; class Insecta; order Diptera; family Sciomyzidae; genus Dichetophora; species Dichetophora obliterata. The sequence goes on from OY986435.1 coordinate 204,088,584, forward strand.
TGGCCTGACGCCACCAGCTCGTGTGTTTCCCAGGTCCACTCGGGCAGCTGTCCAAGCCCATCCCTTTACCATTGCATCGATGCCTAATAGAACCTCGCATTACCGCGATAATTCGTTCTTTAGTCGTGCGGTTAAGTTGTGGAATAGTCTCCCTGCGAGCGTGTTTCCCGGCAGTTTTGAGCTGTGCAAATTCAAAACAAATCTTCACCGACACTACTCCATCTATCCACCCTTCAACTAACTAACACCCATCTTCCGAATCAACACAATGCTTACGAATTTATAGGGGGCATCCCCTGAGCGTTGGTTCAGTCTAAAAAAAAAAAAAAAAAGCTAGACTAAGATTTTGTCTATCGAATAAATTATTCATTCATTCGAATCATAAAATTAGTAGCTAGTATAAAAAAACCATCAAATTATGTTTGCTATCAGTCCTACACGCTCAGAAATCTTGGATTAAATTCTAATAACTACTGTATTGTGTATATGACCACACCAGAATTGCATTAGATTCTAAAATATGTCAAATAATAAAATTGAGTTCTAATCCCATAATACTAAATTCTAATACAGAATTGGAATAGAAACTTAGTTTGGAACAATACTATTCTGGTTTAAATTTTTATACATTTGTAATCAAGTATAATACTTCAGTTATTAAAAAGTAATACGAATAAAAAAATTTTTATTAAATATTAATACAAATTGTATTAAATAGTAATACAAATTGTATCAAATTGTATTAAATAGTACACTCAGAAAAATAATTTGTTGGCATTAGGTTATAGTAAATACATTTTAAGTGGGGTACTAATAAGTGTTTGTTTCAATTAAAACTCTGTTTATTTAACTGTAATTATATAAGCATAATCGACTTTCGGCTGACGTAAATGCTTATTTTATTATTGTAACTTCATGCCTAAATAACAATTCGGTTAACATTCAATATTTATGCTTAAGTTGCAAGAACTGAATGGAATTTGTCACAACTGACCAGTACAATTACAGATTTACGGATAAAAGGAGTAGTTGAAATATCCGCATTGTTAATTCTGTCAATAGAACTTTTCTTGCGTTACCACCGAATTGCAACGATGTTTCAATATTCAGTTGCACCGCCACCAAAGTCAATTGCAACAGACGAATAGTCAATAAAAATAACTTACATGTGGTCACCTTAACCACAACCGTCGCTTTTTTCACGCTCGCTGTGTTGCTCGTTCCTCTTTTGTTCAGTATTCGGTTGATTTCTAGTGTGTGTTCTCGGTGCAAGTTGTGGAAGTGTTTTTAGGTAAAGGAATTAATTAAAAAATATATTTTATATAATATAAAATATATATAACTTGTGCAGTCTGTATTTATCAAATTAATTTCTTCTTAAATAACTGCAAATGTACAATAAAAAACAACAACAAAACAATCCTTGTTTCCGTCGTTTGATTTTTACACTCGCTATGTTGCTCGTCGCGCCTTTGTTTATGGTTCGGTCGGTATTCTCGCTGCAAGTGGTTAGTTAAGTGTTCAAAGTGAAGTGATTCAATTTTAAATAAATAAAACTTGTGCAGTTGAAATAAATCTAATTTATTTCTTCTTAAAAATATGCAAATTTGCAAAATTAGCATCAACAAAGCATGTTTATTTTCATCGTTTATTTTTCACACTCGTAAGTCGAAACGATGGGAAGACTCGGTTCATATAACTGACATCTGGCAAGCGCGATAAACAGTTCGTTGTTCACAACCGAATGGCTCAAAAGCTTGTCTGCAGTTCCGTTCTCGCAACGGAATGACGCAATTAGCTCAATTGGGTAATTGGCGATTGTGGCAATTGCATTTAGAAAATTGCCGACAATCGACAATGTTAGTAGGGCAATTTTTCGGTTGCGGCAATGGGTTTAGTTCTGTGAGTGTAATACAGATTGTAGTAAACAGTAGAACAAGATGTATAACATTTAAAACATATTGTCCTGAAAAGGTGAAAGGAAAAATCAACATTTATGGAATAAATTTATGGAACATTTTTGGAATAAAGCTATAAATCTTTTATATGTTTACTTACTTTTAAAATTCCAAGTGAAATAAAAAGAAAATATTTGGAGAACCAATAACAAAATATTTATTCATTTAAAGTTTCTTTTATAATATACGGTTTTTTGTTAACAAAAACTATTTCTTTAGTTTTTATTTTGACAAAGTCAGATTTCAGAATCAGAATGACAATTTGACAAATGCTTGATAGATATTTGTATTATATTTTAAGACAATTTGTATTATAACTTGTATATAATACAATTTTTATTACACTTTAATACAGATAACATTAAATCAATTTTTTAATATACTTGAAAGTATAAGTTTTAATCAAAAATATATTAAAAAATGCATGATTCCAACGCTTGGCTTAAAATTAATTCCAAGATTTCTGAGCGTGTAGTATTCATTCATTCGACCTGAAAACCTCTAAATAGCTATTAACAAGTGTGTTTCATTATAATTTTCATTTAAGCACAAATCAAGCAGTGTTGTTAAACTTAATTTTTCAGTTAAATTTGCTGTTTTCACGATTTCCTCAATCCGTTGAAGGTAAGCAAACGAAGTGCAAATGAGAAAATTATCAAATAAAAAAAAAACTATCGAATGAATGAATGATTTTAAACTATCGAATAATTTGAAAATAGGCCTATTCTTTTCCTACCGACTTACAAAAGAACACTAGGTAGGATAACTTAATACATGCAAAACAACAACACCAAGTCGGATATTTATGCGAGTTTAGGCAACTCGGTAAACTGCTATCCGACCAGATATGCAGTGCTGGAAAGTTAAAAAACTGCTCTATTGTGAATGAGTCATGAAAAATCCTAGGGAAATTTCATGCATACGTCAAAACAGTTTTTTTTTTATGAACACATAAACAAAACGAAATAATATGGAGGAAGTGTGAGTGAAATTGATTTACGTAAATTTTTGATAAATTTATAAAATAAAATATGATTTTTATTTCATAATGCAAGAAAAACAGCGAAAAAAGTGGTTCCGTGAGGAGACAATTGGTTTTTTGAGGTGCTATCTCGCCCGGAAAGTGGAGTTCCAACATCCCAAAAAAAAGATTGGCCTACGCGAACGTGCTGAAAGACATGGTGTCGTTAGCGATTTCGGTACAAAATATATGTTTTTTTAAGGAATTAAATTAATTAACTGCATTTTCAGGATTCAGAGAGGACACCGATATGCTTGGAGTCCAAGATGCGAAGCCTTCTCCACGCATATCCAAGCAAATAATCCTCGAAATTTCTCATTTTGTTTTGATTTTTCGTATTTTTTTTATCAAACTAAACATATGCTTGTGACAGTTCTTGCCAGTGTTGGTAAGCAACTAAAAGCAAATTTTATCCGAGTTGCAGCGTTCTTTTGTAACTCGTTTACAAAAGAACGCGCCTAATTTTATAGTAGATACTACGCATCACTAGATTCGAACTCGCATCCTTTTAATCGATAGTTCTAAACACTTATCCAAAATTCTTTGTTAAAAATATTGTGATTCATTCAATATTAAGCATTAACCGAAGCTATTTTGCAGTAATTGACAAGAATTTATCAAAAGGATTGTGCATAAGCTATCCTACATGTGAATGTGTGAAACTGTGTTGCAACAGATTACAAAATGTGTTAAAAGGATTGTGCATTAGCTATCGTACATGTGAATGCGTGAGGCTGTAGCCTGGAATTTGTCCAGTTTAATGTTTCATGATAAATAAAAATTATTTAGATGATCCGGATGAGCATAATTATAATTCTGCTCACTCACAATCTCTCTGCTTTCATTGGAATTGCTCGCTTTTATCCCAGCTACGGATTTCACTTTTGAGATTGAAAGCGCTGAACTTGAAGCAGTCCTGACATTTGTTCGGCTATCCTGAGGTGCAACCGTACTATAAGTTCATCCTTTAAAATTTTTTCCATATTTTTCGGGATTCTTTAAATACTTATCAACAACGTGGTGAATTCGCCCGATTTTCTTTGATATCTTGCGATTTCATTATTCCTCCTCATTATAACTATTAATTTGTTCAATTTTTGTAATGGTTAAACATTTTTCTTTTAAATTTCTTTTTAAATTATGAATTTATTGTTCTTTGAACTTAACTTCCATCTTTTAAGGACAATCACGTGAAGCCACGAAAGCAAAAGTGCCAAAACACATAGTGGCTCTAATCTGATGAACTAAAAATAAACACACTTTTCATGTGCATTCTTTGCAAAATCAACAGGAAAATCGTTAGTGTAAGAGTAAAATTTATTGTTGTTGTTTTGTTTACTAGATATATTTTGAACTTTAATACTGCAAATTCAATTCTCCCCTTAACTTCCTCGCATTAAAAATTATAACAGCATTTTTTTCTTCAGTTCCACTGTCTCTAACCGGATGAATCAGAGTGTATGTTGTAACACTCATTCACCATAAAAAAATTTTGTAATTTAAAATTGTTGCTAATGTTCAAAATGGCGCTCAATGAGACGCTCTCAAAGCTTTTTTTAAGGTCGATTTATTTTATTTTTATATTTGGATAATAGTCCCTTACAAATAAAAAAGTATAACAAATGCATATGATAGAGGTTTATTTTAGTTTGCTCATAGTTTAATAAAATTTACTTAAATCAATTTAGCTAATGAATTCGTTTAGCCTTAGAGAAAAAAAAATCTATACACGAATCGACATTAATATTATTGAAAAATTGTAAGGACCTGTAAATAGGATCATTTGCAGCAAAGTTGATATGAAAGTATACCGTTCTATCAAGTAGGTATAAAAACGATTTTCTTCAGAAGTCAAGGACAATCCACACCAGAAAAAGTTTCAAAAGTACCGAAAAATGTGTAAATTTAAACACCAATTCTAAATGTTTGATAGTTTAAATCATACTTGAAAAACTGACAAAACTCATCGCCTCTGTGGTGTAGTGCGCTAATGCGCTTGCACGGCATGTCACAATGATTTCTGATGAAGCCTGTAGCAGGGCCGAAAGCGCAATAAAATCAGCTAGTGATGTTTTCCTTTTTATATTGAAAATGTTGTTGTTGTTTTTTATAGGTCATATAGAAAACTTTCATATGTATTAATTGTTTTCAAAACGAATTTTTAAAAATTGTACATACCTATTTAGATATATTCTAAATATTCTGGCCACGGAGAGAAATAATTTTCTTAAATTGAGAAAATGTTTTGTTTGATTCCAGAATATGTTTAATCAGTACTAACTCACTTGATTCAAATATTTGTAACTTTTTATTACAAAACAATATTTCACAATATGTATTTATTTCATTCACTCAACATTTTACAGCATTGTACAACACTCAGCAACTCAGCGGCCAAAATAGGCCTACAACAATAAATTTTCTCAGCCCTGAGGGGTAATGGTAAGGCCTGAGTATTCAACACACCACTTGATTTCCTTTCCCACTGAGCGTTCAGCACTCTGTCTTACTCAATAAGTTATCAGCAATGGGCTTTCACTCATCATTTTTTAACTGGTTGTCTAGTTACTTGATTGGCCGTATTCAAATGGTAAAAATTGGTTGCAGAATTTCTACAACCGTGTTTAATTATTCTGGGGTTCCTGAAGGAAGCCATTTTGGACCTTTACTCTTCCTCCTTTTTATTAATGACTTGCCAAACTGTTTCACACATTCCCATTGTTAGATGTAAGCGGACGATGTTAAAATTTTAAAATCCGTCAACGCTATTTTTGTATCTGTCCGACGTATCTTGACCGGTGCTCTCTTTTTGGATTGATTTAAGAAAAAAATACTAACATATTATGTTTGCTAGAGATGTTATGATGTCCCATATTGATTGTGCTCCAATACTCAGCCTTTTTACAATCTACGCGCCTGAGAGGCATATAACGCAACGAGGTCTATTTTATATTTCTTATTATAGAACTAACTATAGTGGCAACGAGGTTCTGTTTGTCGAATATTTTTTCAAGGGAGTACTTTGAGAAGCTCTTTAATGTTGCTTTTGTTTTTTTATGATATTTTGTCTTTCATCTTGATGTCGTTGTAACAAAAAAAAGATCAATGGAAAAAAATGCATCTAAATTCAGTGTAAAATTAAAAAAAAAATTTTTTTGTTTTAATATTTTTTTGTTTTTAACAATAATATCTCAGTTTAATAAGGGTATTCACCTCAAATTACTTGAGTAGCTCAGGTGGACAAAGTTTTATTTTTGGATTTTCCCAGCAATATTTGTAATATTTTCAACTAATTAAGGTGCGATAATTTCAAAACAATTATTGTTTTTTTTTCTGGCATCACCAGTTTTTGAGATAAACGCCATTGAACGATTTCGGCGCACTAAGATGAGTCGAAAATAATACAAATATTGCTGGGAAAATTCAAAAATAAAAATGTTGACCCCTGAGTTATTAAATTAATTTGAGGTAAATACCCTTATTAAACTGAAAAATGTTTGGAAAAAAATAATTTTTACTGTTTTCTTACTCCAAATGGAATTACATATGAAAATATTAATATAAAAAAATTTTTTTTCTTGCATGAACTTGTGTTAACTTAAAGGCGTGTGCGCACGGGTTTATATGCATACGGTCTTGCTAAAATTTTTCACGAATTTTTTTACCATCAATTACAACAGTTTGAGCCTTTGGGGTGGTCTTTTTAAAATAAGGTTCACTCTAATGTACATATATACATAATTAACAGAGTTTGACGATCATTCTGCAAATTTAAAGTGGCCTAGTGTAAGTTGTAAGTCTTGTCAAGCAAACCACGAAATTTCGCCTTAACTTTACACCATCAAAATTTTAAGCTGTAAAAAGTAAAATCATTTCTCCACTTGAAACTAGGATTCTATTTTAATTGCCATTAAAATATTTTTCAAAATCATAAAGAAATTCCCGAAACTGAAAAGTTAATTTGCCACTCATAAAGGAAAGTAGAACGCTTACGTTGCACTTTACACAGCATAGAAAGTGAAATCGTAACAGTAGCTCAGAACGTAAGCGAACGCAGTGTTGAAAACAGTAAGCGTTATTTATTCGCGAGCTTTGAATGCACACAAGTTAAAATATTATCGTCTGTCAGAAGTGTCAAAGAAGTCGGCAAACGTTTGAATTAATGGCTGCAACAACGCCACCGCTGACGCCATTGATATTGGCTTTCTCTTTCACTCGCTCTCAAGCTATAAATATAGCGTTTTCGTTCGTACAATAAGCTCCGCGGCTGTTGTTATTGTTTTGGAGCATTGAACTCTATGGTATATGAAGTAAAGCACATTTATTGTTGTTGTTACTTATGTTGGTGTTTCTGTTGTTGTGGTTGTTGTTGTGGTAGTAAAGCTCCACCAAGTTGAATTATTGTTTTTTGGTTTGGATTTATTATTGCTGTCCACTTTCTATATATATGTATGGCGTGAGAAAGAGAAAGGACATGTTCGAGAGTAAGCGAGAGAGAAGTCTCAGTGTGAGCGAGAACAAAAAGCTAGTGATAGAGAGCGAAAGTTAAAAACAATGTCTACTGGTTGCTGGCGCTTATTTTTTGTTAAACGTATGCTTTCGTGGGGATTTTTGGAAAATTAATGTTTCAATGGGAAGCGCGAAATGTTTTTTTTTTTAACAATTGTTACTATACACAACACTATGTGTGTTTGTGTGTGCGTGTGCTTGTGTGTGTGTGTGCTTCACTAAGAGCTTTGAACTCTTTACTGTTGCTCCAAGACTGAGACAACAACAGCAGCAGCAACTATGGCAATATTGCTGATAATTTATTATTATAAAATTTTCAACGTTCAAGGTCATAGCACAGTTTCTGAATTAATGTTGTTATTGTTGTTGTTATTGTTTTTGTTGTTGTTGTTATTGTTGACTTCCCACCCGGGGGGCCTGTCAGCAATGATTTAAGTGTGCATTTTTCTTGCATACTTTTATGTGTGCGGTAAGCTTTGAACGTGCAAGAAAAGTGTGCTGTTCCACTCTTTCTCCCTCTCTCTCTCTCTCTCTCTCTCTGTATCTCTCTTGGTCACTATGCCACTCTTTAATTTTCTCTCTACCGCTGTCAAACTGTCACATTTATTAAAATTTTTTCACTTTTTTCTTCAAAAACCTGTCAATGACAGGTATTCATAGGAGGTTCATTATTTATTTGTCCACCATATTGACGTACAGTGAGTGTCCAGGTCATAAGCCTTATTTTTCACTCTCTAGCACCATCTTACTCATACGGAATTTTGTATGCAAAATATAATAAAAGCAAAGAAAAAATTTAAGCCAAGCCGATAAAAATCACCAACAGCAACTCTTTCTAAAGCCTTCTAAATTGTCAAATTTATTGATTTTCTGTCAACGCGCCTGTCATCTATATATGCCAATTTTTATACATAAGCTATATTTAAAAAAAAAAACAAAACAAAACAAAACAAATATTCTGCACAGACACACACAAAGCCTGGATGACAGCCTCAGTCTCAGCTAGACGGATGAACGTTTTGTTGGACAGACATGCAACCAGACAGCCAGCGAGACAGCGGTGATAGCATGAGACTCAGCGTCTCGCTTTTTTGACAGCTCTCAATTTATTATTTTAAAAACGAGAGTGACACTTTGTGTCACTCACATGCAATGCATCTGTCTGCACACATTGTTGAAGCTATCTCTATCACTCGGGCAACAACGTATAGGCAATCTATTGATATTTCCATCTCACTCACGCTTGTCCACAGGCCATTTTTAATTTTTGCGTATAGTTTACGCGGATTTTTTAAAGGTCAGCGCCGGACTTTGATAGTCGCATGAAATGAAAAGTTTGTTTCACGTTGTTGGTTATATACTGCTGGTTGTTGTTGTTGTTGCTGTTATTGTTGCTGACTGCGTGCGCTCAAAGTTTCTGACAGCTTTTTGACAGATTATCAACGCGCTATGTCGGGCGCTTAACTGTCAAGTTAAGTGCTGAAATTTTAACGCATGTACATTTATCCGTTGTTGTTGTTGTTACTATGATTGTTGCTCGCGTTATTGATCTTTTGTGAAATTATTTTTTTCAGTAGACTAGATAGAGTTCAATGAATTGTGTGCCCGAGTGACACTTGTTGCCGGAACACCCATTGTTGTTTTACGTTGTTTTTGTTGTTATCAGTAAGGTTCTAAGCCGCGACAATAAATCTAAAACAGCTGATATTGTTGCAAATTTTTGAATTTGCTGCTGTCGAGTGACTTACACATTTTAAATGAAGTCATAGCAACATAAAACAGATATTTGTTTTGGGGTCTTTGGATAACTATGACACGAATTCTCTAACATTTTCGGCAAACAATAAATATTTTTCGCTTTTAGACTTAATATTATGCCTATTCATATGAGATACAACCACAAAAAATTCCACAAAAAATTAAGAGAATAAGTTACTCTTAAAGTTGGCTACCCTACTTTTTCGTTTACCAACTTTACTCTACTTTAGGGCATTATTTAGCGCCATTTCATTTTAAAACAAAGTAAACACTTTACAACAAATTAACACCAAAATTAGTTAAAAGTTTAAAGGAAGTTTTACAAGAATTGTCGATATTTCACTTAGCGACAAAATTTTGCGCTATTAATGCGTCAAATGTAGAAATTCTTCAGAGATTTCAATCGAAGATGCTCCGCTTGATTTGAGCACTCAAATCCTTTAACAAAAAAAAAACCTGCTAGATAACAGCGAAGAAGCACGCAGACTTAAAAGACTTCAAGGAATAGTCCTTAGTCGTAGACATAAGGATATCTTATTTTATGTAAATAATGTTAAAACAAAATAAAACATTTGTAAATTTAATTAGTTTAATATAATTTAATTTGAAATTGTTACAAAAAATAAAACTAAATTTCTTGTATTAATATGGATATTTATATGTATATATTACTTTTTGCTGAGTCTTATGAAACCCAGAATAAATGTTAATTTAAGTGTATGCTCTTTAAAATTTGTTTAATGCTATTCCGACAGATTGCAAATACACAATAAAAATACATAAAAAAATCATTTGTAAAATAGAAAACAATTTCATTTGTAGTTAATTGATGTCTAAAATATTCTCTTTGTTGAGTAGAAATGCTTTTGGGATCAGCTTATACAATACACAATGAAACTAGCAAAGAATACAATAGGGTTTCGTCGTTGTATATTTGCTATAAGGCTGTATTTTGAACATTGTGAATTTGTGTTAATTTTTTATGATTTAAATAACATGTTTGAAAGTTTAAATCATTCTTGATTTTAAATACAAATTCTTGTTGTTTGATAGTTTAAAATCGTTAATTGAGTATTAAGTCAGGTTACATCCATTAATTGCTCTAGCGAATTTTTTCCAAAGAAACAAAAGCAACAACATTTTCAATATGAAAAGGAAAACATCACTAGCTGATTTTATTGCAATTTTGGCCCTGCTACAGGCTTCATCAGAAATATTTGTGATACCACCACTGGGAATCGAACCCGGGCGTGGTCGCCGTGCCAGCGCATTTTAGCGCACTGCACCACAGAGGCGATGAGATTTCTGTGTCAATTCCTTAGTTTTTCTCCTTTTCATACTTGCTGTTCTTTTTGCTTACTTTAGTTTATGGAGTCCATTTGTTTGTCGGAATTCGCCACTAACAAAGCATAGTTACTGAAGTTGTTTTTAGTTTGTCTAGTGAAGACAAGAATTTAGTTTTTGTAATATAACAAAATTTACTACATATATCAAATTTATCAAAAATACGTAATACAATGAAAATATTAAATACTCCTATTGTTTCAGAACCATCAGCTATAAGGAAATGGAAACATTTCCTCTAAACAGAAGACTTTTTTAACAAATTTCTGAAAAACTTTCCTTTAAAAGAAGAAAAGTTTCCATTGTAAGAAAAACGTAACCATAATTAGCGTGGAAAATATATAAGAATCAACACATTCATTTGCGCAGTGTAATTGCAATTTATGTATTTAAATTTTTAATTTTGATTTCATTTTAATTTTTTATTTAAATTTTAATTTTCCATTGATGGATTATTTTATATTTTAATTTGTTTTAATTTAATAAATTATTTAATTAATTTTAATGGATGGATTAACCATTTATTTTGAAGAGTTAAAGTTAAGATTATATTTCTTCAATAAGTTTGACACTATACTGGAACCACCTTCAACTTCTGTCATCGGTAGAAAAGCACATAAAATTCTTTGAAAAGATTACAAAGAAAATCGTATAATGGCGTGTATAAGATAAGTAATAACATTTACGAAACAATATGAGAAGTCGTTTCTAAGGAGCTGTGCTTCCACAAGACCGTCTTATCTGAAGGTTCTAAGCTAAACGTGGAGGTTTAGCATGAAGATCGATTGGGTCTTTTACCTTTTTGAAGAAAAATATAAAATTTCTGGAAAGAAAAATGTAACGTTTACCACTTGGAAAATTAATATTTAAAACTTTTTGACACATACAATTTATATGTACAGATATTTTGTAAATAACATTAAAAGCTAAATTCTGTATCATATATAAACACGGTTAAAAATATTGGACATATTTCTTATAAATCCTGCATTATATATAGACGACAGCGAGAGAGTTTTACAATTAAATCGATGTCAAATATTAACATTGAAATTATGTATTTCCCATTACTATAAAATTTTAATAATTTCTTGTTCAATGAAATATTTTCAACAAAAGTAATGAAACCAGTGGGACTTAAGCCTATGACGTTTAGTCTATAAGTACTTGACTCTTGCAATTTCTCAATACACAATGATTGTGTTTTAACCCTGCAGTGTAGCCAACTAGTTAAAATACTAGTAAATGTACTAGGTCAAAAAATACTAGTACTAGTTTAGCTCAAATATTTTTTACATTGCGCAAACTGGTTATTTTCCTGTGTTGATGTCATAGGAAAAGACAATTGTCCTATTCTCGATATGAATTGAGGTAGTATTTTTACTGGCATAATTTTAACTAGCTAGTTGTGATAGTAGTAACTTTGAAATCAGTAAAATACTAGTATTATCAAAACTAGGCTTTTACTGGTATGATTTGAGCCATTGTGCTAGTATTTTTTTAACTAGTTAAATATTACCTTAGTATTTACAAATTTCATATTAGTATTATTTTAGCCAGTTCGATTCTAGTAGTTTTCATACTAGTTGTATGCTAGTATTCGTTTTGTTCTAGTCTTTTTGAAACCAGTTGTATGCTAGTACTACGTAAACTGGATTTATACTTTTATAATTGAAACTATTTTTAGATTTCTATTTTCAAGCTGATTGTTATTTTTTAAGAGCTGCACATTTATTTAATATAAACTAAAATGAAAATAACTTCGATTAATTGTGTTGAATTAAGGATGTAGTGCTCCGTCCTAATGTTCAAGGTTTCTTTCGGAATGATTTCTTTATAAGAAAAGAAAATACATTCGTTTAAATATTTCTGTATGTTTTTATAAACATCTCAAACTGTACAAAAAACACTTGCTTTTTAATTTATTTTTTTTCTAATTTGTATATACAAAGTGGACAAAAAAAAACTTAGATGTTTGCTGACCCGGGTGATAACGACACTTGAAGTAATTTAAAACAAAGAATTTAAATAGATTATTGTTCTGTAGACTTGTCATTCTGGCAGGTAGTTTTATTTATTTATTTATTTATTTATTTATTTATTTATTTATTTATTTATTTATTTATTTATTTATTTATTTATTTATTTATTTATTTATTTATTTATTTATTTATTTATTTATTTATTTATTTATTTATTTATTTATTTATTTATTTATTTATTTACTTGATTGCTAAACCTTAACAGGTTTTATAGCAAATTTAAAATTATAAAATAAGATATTTAATACAATTCAAAAATATAAAGTATGATTTGGATTGAAATCATGTATTATTAACAAACTAAAAAGTTTTAATAAATTGCTTAAAGTATATAATTTTATTAAAGTATAAAAAAAAAACAAAGAAAAAAGTTAAGTCAAATCGAATGATATCAGACAGAAAAGCAGGGTTGCGTTTTCAAGACAAACAAGGTCAAGTTAGCAACAATTTTTGTATACGGCGGAGTCGTGTGGCAAACAATAGGTATATATATAATATATATCGTTCTGTCTTCCTGAAGCCGGTGAGATCCGGGCTTGACAGGGTGGTTACTCGACAAACTAGGTCAACTTCACTAAACCAATTTTCATAAAATAAAGAAAACCAGTTGCGAACGCAGGCACCAAGACAAACTAGGTCTTATCGGCCACTCATATTAATATATTAAAAATCGATCTAACGTAGTGTTTCAAGATGTAAAAAGACCCAAGACACCACGGTACCGTCGACAAATGTAGTCACAATCATCATGAAGATAAGAGGCAATTGAAGATCCCAGGTTTAGGTCCATTCAGATTATTTAGATGTTTATACACCAAAATTTTCCATTTTACGCTTAGGTCCATTTATCCATTTAGATTGTTATATTAATGATAATGTGTTTACTAATCAGCAGATGCATCAGATATATGTTTGAAAGAACTTTACATAATCAACGTCGGTACTGCAGGTCATCTATAATTTTATGTTTGATTGAGTCCATGGATTCACTTAAAGATATAACATCAGATACAAAATTAAAATCACCGCAAGCGCTTCTGAGAGGTTCATTTTACAAATAATTAGTTCTACAAAAGTTCATGTGGAGTAACTCAAAAGATCTTCTAGGACGAAGAGGAATATTAAAATTTATTTTACTCAATAAATATGGACTGTTTACATAACCATGTAAAAGTTTTATAATCCAACAAGCATTTATCATAATTCTCCGATTTTTTAAAGAAGGAAGATTTAAGAGTTGTAATCGATATTCATAAGGTGGTAAGTGAAAATCAGTATTACAATAAAGATAGCTTAAGCAAAACAAAAGAAATTGTTTCTGCACTGATAATTTTTTCTAGTTTATTAAAACATTTTCATTAAAAATTAACTAAAAGGCGGACATCTAAATAGGAATTTTAAAAAATAGCATCTTTTTTGTGGAAAATTAGGGGACAATTAGGGGACAATAAAATGAACAATTCTACTACCTGCGAGAGCCATTGGCGTATATAATAACGTATTAAAATTGATATAACTATATCTATAATTTCGTTAATATTTTAAATGTTGGTCTCAAATTTTTACAATATACTATATTTTGTAAACAACGGTTACATCCTTAATACCATTATTTTTAACATACTTTATTTAAGTCGAAAAATATGACAAAAAATGCTTAAGTAAAAAAATAATTAAAACTAAATGGAAGAAAAAATAAATTTAAATATTTTTTATATTCATAGCAATACAATAATATACAAATGAAGGTGAATATGCGATTCAGAACAAATAAGAAAATACCCAATGTGAGGGTTAAAAAAATAGCAAAAACCAAATAATTACATGGTTTTGTTAATATATTGAAAATGTCTTTTTTTACGCTATGAAGCGATTTTACAAAACAGAATTAAAGTGAAGTTTCGCTATTTTCTGTTCCGAAATTTTAAGTTATCCATTTTAATAGCTCGCTAATACATTTTTAAAAACGAATTTGTTGAATCTTTTGAGCAGTACCAAAATATTTATCCTTAGTAGTGTGGTTAAAGATTTACCACACTACTAAACTTACCAGCTAAAGGTAAGGAAGAAAATGTTTGAACAAATTCGAGTTTAGTGGCTCCAAAATACTATCAACATAAACATTTTGTTAGTGTAGTTTGCACTTTAATTAATAGTTCCGCTTTAACCTTGTTTCGATCCACTTTGCGGCGGCTTAAATAAGATGTTGTATATTATTCCTAATGGTATCTTATATATAAAACAGGGTTGTTAGAAAATTGATTTATTGAAACATATAGAACCACACTGCCTCTTAAATAGATTTTTACTTAAAAAAAAATAAATATTAAAAATTACAAAAAATAGTTTTATAATTTAACTGAAAACAAAAATTATGTTAGCTACTTCGCCAGTGAGCTAAACCATTTTGCAAAAACCTCCAAAAACCATGTTTTTCGTTTTTTTTTTATAGGTTGGTGTAATAGTGGTAAAAAATAAACGGCAAAAAATTATAGGCCTGAAAAAGTTCTTCAAATCTACATCAAAAATTTAATTTCTTTATATTAAACCTTATATTAAAAACAAAACCTTTCCAACGGTATCTTGAAAAAGAGAATCGCATTAAAAGTAATGAAGTTATTTGAATTTTAGTGAAAATAATATAAAAAAAGTTAAACAAATTCATTAAAAAACCGCATTATCTTTGGTACCACGATCTTTTTTGCAGATTGGAAGAACTTTTTTATTACTAATCTATATGATAGATCTATGACTGCACCAGCTAATATTTTTACAAAAAATCGATTTTTAGAGGTTATTACAAACCATTCCAACTCACGGATGGCTATCGCTATAGTCTAAATAATTGGGGAATCATTATAACATAAGCCCAGGATTATCTTGAGGAACTGTACTCAAAAAATTTTTTTCGTGAGACGCCTTAAAACACTTATAGCGCGCGGCAAACAAAAATTTATGTAAAATCTTTAAAAACATCGCTCCATTCTTTTGATAATTTTGTATTTTATTAAAGTTTTTTCTAAATGACCTCTATATTTATTATGTTGACTTTATATGATTTAAATACAAATTCTAAATGTTTGATAGTTTAAATCATACTTGATTTTAAATACAAATTCTAGTTGTTTGACAGTTTAAAATCGTTTATCGAGCTTAAGGTCAAAGTTAGAACAATTAATTGTTCTAACGAATTTTTCTAAAGAAACAACAACAACAACAAAGTTTTTTCAATATGAAAGGAAAAAAAAAACCACTAGCAAATTGATTTTATTGTACAATTTCTGCGGTGCTAAACGCGTCATCAGAAATCTTTGTGATTGCCCGTGCAAGCGCGTAGACGCACTGCACCATCGGGGCGATGAGATTTTGAAGCTTCAATTTCTCATTTTTTCCTTAATTTCATAATGCCACATTCGTTGTTGTATTTTTGTTTTACTTTAGTTTCTATGCTTATGTATATATGTAGTCCAACAGCCTGCTGGAATTCTGCACTAACAAAGCATGTTTACTGAAGTTGTTTTTAGAATTTTTGCTGATTTGTTTTTCAGCTGTTTCCGTTTGGTCGAGCTCTACCATTTGATTAAAGTTTTTTCTAAATGACCTCTATATTTATTATGTTGACTTTATATGATTTAAATACAAATTCTAAATGTTTGATAGTTTAAATCATACTTGATTTTAAATACAAATTCTAGTTGTTTGACAGTTTAAAATCGTTTATCGAGCTTAAGGTCAAAGTTAGAACAATTAATGTGGCATTATGAAATTAAGGAAAAAATGAGAAATTGAAGCTTCAAAATCTCATCGCCCCGATGGTGCAGTGCGTCTACGCGCTTGCACGGGCAATCACAAAGATTTCTGATGACGCGTTTAGCACCGCAGAAATTGTACAATAAAATCAATTTGCTAGTGGTTTTTTTCCTTTCATATTGAAAAAACTTTGTTGTTGTTGTTGTTTCTTTAGAAAAATTCGTTAGAACAATTAATTGTTCTAACTTTGACCTTAAGCTCGATAAACGATTTTAAACTGTCAAACAACTAGAATTTGTATTTAAAATCAAGTATGATTTAAACTATCAAACATTTAGAATTTGTATTTAAATCATATAAAGTCAACATAATAAATATAGAGGTCATTTAGAAAAAACTTTAATCAAATGGTAGAGCTCGACCAAACGGAAACAGCTGAAAAACAAATCAGCAAAAATTCTAAAAACAACTTCAGTAAACATGCTTTGTTAGTGCAGAATTCCAGCAGGCTGTTGGACTACATATATACATAAGCATAGAAACTAAAGTAAAACAAAAATACAACAACGAATGTGGCATTATGAAATTAAGGAAAAAATGAGAAATTGAAGCTTCAAAATCTCATCGCCCCGATGGTGCAGTGCGTCTACGCGCTTGCACGGGCAATCACAAAGATTTCTGATGACGCGTTTAGCACCGCAGAAATTGTACAATAAAATCAATTTGCTAGTGGTTTTTTTCCTTTCATATTGAAAAAACTTTGTTGTTGTTGTTGTTTCTTTAGAAAAATTCGTTAGAACAATTAATTGTTCTAACTTTGACCTTAAGCTCGATAAACGATTTTAAACTGTCAAACAACTAGAATTTGTATTTAAAATCAAGTATGATTTAAACTATCAAACATTTAGAATTTGTATTTAAATCATATAAAGTCAACATTTTGTATTTTGTAAAAATGCATGGTGCTTTCATTGATGCTGTCATATATGTCATTTACCCCCAGAGACGGGCATAAAAAAGCCGTCTGAAAATTTCATTAAATTTTTATACATTTACTAAATTTCTTCTATGATATTAAGACCTAATTTTGGTAACATTTTTCGCTCTAATAAAACTCCTCCCTCAAATGGAAAAAATAAAAGCCTCTGATTTCAAGCAAAAATTGATTATTTAAGGAATATCTATTTTTTTTAATGTAACAATATTAAAAGTGGAGACCTTAAAATAACTTACCCGCATTATACAAAAGTTCTCATTAATAACTTTTCTCTCTTTCTCTCGCACTAAACATATCTCAGATCAGATTTAGACCATAGCAGAATTTAAACAACGATATTTTTAATTAGAACAGAAAATTTCGAAATTCAGCAATTATTATGAGGGTTATTTAATTGCCCTAAAAGAGTGTAACTAAAAACTGAGCGCAACTATAAAAGTCTTTTTATAAAATTTAATAAATTATTGCAATTCGCATTTTTTTATTTTCTACTCAGTTCAATTGTTTAACTAAATTTAAAACGTATTCATAACGATGGCGCTGATGAATAAAAATTAAAAATACCGAAGCCAAAGTTTTAATGTGATCATGTTTGTATGTGCTTTCCTTAAAGGACAAGCATGAAATATTTATCATAATCTTTTCAAGCAAAAAACAATTGCTAAGTATTTATTCATCCGGCTCACTGTAAGAGCTAAGGCTTTGAATAAATAATATTTTGTATTTTTTTAATAACAATTTGCTGAAACTCAATAAAAAAGAATTGCTTGTAATTGAAAACGTGTTCAACGCAGCTCCATCAATATTTAAAGACAAGTAATCACTTTGTAAACGTTTTTCGTCTCCCATCCAAAAGCAAAAAAATAACCCCAGAAAAAAATGGCTTGACTCACTTTTATCCCTCACAAATAAACTAAAAGCTCAACAATTTGTACAAAAACAGTGCAAAACAGGAAGGAAAAATATACAGGAAAAAAACAGTAACAAATAGAAATACTTACCAAAAGATCTGAATTAGTTTAGCCGACATGTTTAGTTATGCTGGTCACACAACAACAACAAAAACAACAACAACAATAGCAACAACAGTGGTAGCAGCAAAAAGGGCAAAACTTGACGCAAATGCTTATCACCCCTGAGAAAAAGCAGCAACACTGAAATAAATAAATACAGGACGAAATAAAATACCACCCAGTTGGTGGAAGCTGTCGTTCTTGGCCTTAAACTTGGGCTCCATGCATAATGCAACAACTACAAAACCAACAACAACAGCAACAGCATCAGTAAATGTTGTACATTTAGATTTATTAAAGCGAATACGAGCCCTGAGCTCTAAACATTACTTTGGAAACAGTGTTTTGGTATATTTTTTTTCGTCCCATATTAAATCTACTAGATAAAGCGCCTGAAAGTATGCTGCAGAATTATGATGAGGCCCGAGTTTACTTGAGTTGCTTGAGCTGAAGGTTATTGCATATTTTCAGTCAAATAGATTACGTTAAAATGTGTTACTCAGGGAATTTATTTTTTGAATTGCATTAAAATTAAGGACAGTAGGTTGACGTAAGAACAATTACGTTTTACATTTCATAGCTTAACGAGACAACGATGTTCTTTCGACTGTAATAACTTCTTTAAATGTCACAAAAAAGATTTTTGATCAATAAGCTTATTTTATACATAAATGTATATACATATATGCACTTCAATATTTGAATTAAACTCAACATTGATCCCAACATAAACGAGACTCACAACATTTTTCAGTTTTTATTGTAATTAAAATATTTAATAGTGCTTCATTTGAAACTAGTAGACTCTTTTTCCTTTCAGTTGTGCCTGCGTTTAAAAATAAGACATCATTATAAAGGCTATTAAAACAAATGAATTATTTATATATTTATTTTTTAAACATTTCGAGTGGATTTTAAAGCTTGTTTCATTATTGGATAGATTTTATGACAGCAAATTAAAAAAAACAAAAACAAACTAAAGAACAACAAATGAGATACCTTACAAATGAGCAAAATTTTATAGCATTTCTTTAACAAAAATAGGAAAAAAATATAATAAAAAAGTAACGAATAAAAAATCTTGCTCATCCATAAACGTTCTTTTACTGTTCTGAATCTTATTTATTTGTTAACTACTAACTAACTTTAATGGTGTTGCATTGTGGGGAAACTATAGACTTTTTATTAAAATTATTTAGCGGCGTTGAAAAAATAATGAGTCATAAAGTTTTTCAGCTATAAAATTGAAGAGAAAAAGCGTGACGCGTGAAAAAGCCAAAAAAGATTAAATAGAAACGTATGGCTACGTTTCTTAATTGTAACTTTACTGTATTTTAATTCATAACACTAGGGTCGTAGTCAAAGGGGGTTTCCTGGGTTCAAACCTCCCATGAGGTCGAAATTTAAATAAAAAGTTCATGAAATCATTTCATTGAATTACTTTAACCCGAAATATCCTGTCGTTGCCATATGGCAACGCACACACAAACACTGAAAATTTAAAAAAATTTAATCTGGGTGATTCGGGTTAATATGTGCTAAAAAAGCATGACAAATCATATACTGAAGTTGCGTTTACGTGTAAAAGTCTTTGTTATGTGTTGATTCGTGTTGAAAACAATAGTGAAAACAAATATATCGAAATTTATCGGATCAACCCAGCAAAATTTTTGTTACAAATGTGACATGCATTCTTAGGGACACTGCTTCCAGAAGATATTCTATAGATCCAATTTTGCTTCTTCTAAGCCCTATCAAGAAGTGCTTTCAAGAAGCATTCTCATAAACCACTTCTCGAAGCCATTCAAATAGCATTTAATTTCAATTATTTTTTTCAGAAATTTTTTCATTTTCCTTGGGATTTTTCTAACCTCCAACAAAACGCAACCACTTCCTACTTCAAACACCAAAATTCCATGAGAATCGGGAAAAGGGATATTTTACGTAGATATTTTTGAACTCCCAAAAAACCCAAACACGTCTCATTTCCAACACTAAAATTGCGAGAAAATCGGGAAAAAGGGATATTTTCCGTGGGATTTTTTAAGCCCCCCTAACCACAAAAACCATCTGATTCCATGGAATGTCTTCTTAAAGTTCTCCTCAAAAACACCAACTAGAATCCTTTCATTTAAGGGCTCAAAGAAATCTTCCATTGAAAAAATTCTGGAAGCACTTTTAGACAAGACTAAAGAAAGCATTCCTCCCAATGGCATGCATAAGTTAAAAGAATGCCTTCTGGATATGAAAGTGGAAGGGATGGAATTCAAGACTTTCCCTTCCACTTTACCTTCTCTTGGAAACACTTTTTTTGCTGGGAAATGTCATACTTTTAAAATTACCATCACTATTGTTTTCACTGCCCTGACATCGGCAGTTGTAGATGATGGTAGTGATGATAACAATGAAGCCAACAGGAATGACACACACATGTATACTGAAAAACCTCTCTAGTTCGAACCGCTTAGAAAGATTAACTCGGGGTGGAGGTTTACTAATTGCAGTTCGTAATGACTTATATAGTGCTCAAATCGTACTGATATCTATTAACCTTCAAATACCTGTTAGTTTTGGTATCGATCAATTAGTTTTGAAAATTTCATTTCAGATAAATAATATTCCTAGTAATTTGGATAGAATACTAGACTTAATTTTTATCGATAAAGATCTAAGCGTTTACATTTTCAGTAAACGCTACGGTACCTATTTTTAAGAAAACACTTCACTATGCTCCTTTATAAGTTGAATTTTAAATATTTCATTATCAATTTCCCTTACTGGGAATCATGTATTATAATGATTACAGTAAAACCAACTTTGATGTAATGAATAATTATCTTAAGCTTGTAGCTTTGTTTGACGTACTATCTGAAATAAATTTAAAAATTATTTTTATAAGTTTTTGGAGAATAGAAGACTTTACAATACAAGACTTTCAAACCTAAAAAACGTAAAAAATAAAGCATATAAGTGTTTCAGAGAAGCCAAAACCGATCCTCAATTAAAATAAAACTACCTTCAGCATCAAATGCAATTCGACACACTAAATAAATTTTTATACAGTTCATACTTATTAAATACTGAATGTAAAATTAAAAATGACATTAATATTTTTGGTCCTACATAAATACTAAGAGAAAAACGAATGGCCTACCTAGTACTATCATTCTTTTGGACGGCTCATCTGATGACACTCAAACCATATGCAAACTCTTTGCTAAATATTTTAAGTATGTGTACTGGAATAGTGACATTCGTTCCACTTATAATTTAGATATTGGGGATTTGCATTTCAATGAATTCGACGTAAAAAGAGCCCTTAATGATTTAAAATGTAAAAAACTTTATGCGCGGCATCCTTATCTGTTCCCCTTCTTAGAATCTTTAGAGAATCATTAGACAGCGGCAACTTCCTCGAAGGTTGGAAATTGTCTCTTATCGATTCAATCCACAAGTCGAGATCTAAGCAAAATATAAGCAACTATAGACCGATCTGCATAATCTCTTCCATTCCTAAATTATTCGAAAAAATTTTTTTTGTCAAGATATTGACTCAACTTAGCTCTGAGTAATCTGATCAATAACACGGTTTTAGAGCCGGTAGGTCTACTGCAACAAACTTGGTCCTTTTTTGTTACTATGTTATAAAAAACTCCGAAAGTCGTTTGCAAACCAATGTTATTTTTATTGACTTTGCAAAGGCATTTGATAAAGTAAACCATATCAAATTACTTAAATGGGATAGAATCATACTAAAAAACCGCTATCAAATCGTTAAAATTAATAACATCAAATTAAAATCCAAAAAGTAACCTTCTAATGTACAGCAGGATAGCCACTTAGAACCCCTACTATTTTTGTTATTCATAAATAATTTACCTTCAGTCATCAATCATTTACAATGCCTCCTATTTACGGATGATAAAAAAAATATAGCGCTCTATAAAATCGTAAAATGACTGTGCGCTCTTGCCAGGGCCGGCCTCACCCATCTAGGCGTCTCGGGCGAGTCATGAATTTGGCGCCCTTTTATGTATAATCATAATTTAAAAAATTTATTCTCAATTATAGTACACAATTATAGTACAAAACATAATTTTTGTGCAACCCTTGAATAGTAAAGACGCAATGGACACGGTCATTAGCGAAATTCTTGAAGAATATGAAGAAAAGAGCAAAAGGAATATTAGAAAATGAAGACGCACAATATTGTGGGTTGAAAAAAAATAATTGATTAATATATAAAAAATCTATACAAATATTAAATAAATAATATTAATTAATAATTCTATAAAATTCATAAATTTTTCATTCGAAGTCATTTTTCTTGCGAAATGTCATCACTTCGACGAACAAATAACAAGGACGAAATCTTACAATCACTACCCTGCAGTGTAGCTAACTAGTTCCCAGCAAACAGTAAGACTCTTTTTAGATTCTTTTTATGAGGCTATATCATCATTATGCGCTCAAAAAAAGACTCTTTTTTTAATTTTTTTTCAAGGTTCAGGGGATTCCGATATGACTTCTTTTAGTGATTCTTTTATGAAGCAAAAAAAAAAGACTCATTTATGACTCTAAATTAATACTTTTTTAAGACTTACATTAAAGCCTATTTTATGACCCATAAAAACCTCATTAAACCCTCACATTACATACTCTTTTATGACTCACATATATCAATCTTTTAGGACTCATATTAAAGATTCCTTTAAGACTTCTATTAAAGACTTTTTTGAAACTGCTATTAAAGACTCTTTTAAGACTCAAAATAAAGACTGTTTTATGCCTTTTAAAAATCCTCATTAAACCCTCACATTAAATACTCTTTTCTGACTCATATAAATGACTCTTTTAGGATTCATATTAAAGGCTCTTTTAAAACTGCTCTTAAGGACTCTTTTAAGACTACTATTAAAGACTCTTATAGTACTATGTTTTTAGTACTATAGACAAGGATTTCCCAAATTATGGCGCCAGCAAAGCAAGCGCCTTATTTATACAGAAATAACATTCACAGGAATCACAGGAACTTCGCGAATTACATTTTAAAGGCAAATAGAAAAATTTGTCGTAGTGCATTGGACTTAGATTAGGTTTTCGTTTACTAGTCCATGATGACTAATTACTATATTGACTCATACAGATATTTTAAATAATTGTTTTATTTATTTCTTTAATCATCATAAAACTCGCCTAAAAAGAAATGTTTTATGAGTCTTTTTTTATGATTTTTCATATAACACGCATAAAAAGATTCCTTTATAACTCCATTTATGAACAATTATGCATATTCTTTTACGAGTCCTTTTTATGAACACTCATAAAACACGCATAAAAAGGATTATTTTATTATTCCTTTTTGTGAACACTAATAAAATATGCATAAAAATGATTCTTTTATGAGTCCTTCTTATGAACATTCATATAACACTCATGAAAAGTATTCTTTTATGACTTCATTTTATGAACACTCATAATACATCCATAAAAAGGAATCTTTTATGAGTCCATTTTATAAACCCTCATAAAACACGCATAAAAAGGATTCCTTTATGAATTTTTTTTTTTAATTGTTCTTATAAATTGTCTTTTATTTAAGAGCAGTTAATTATACTTTATTATTATATTAAATAGATAGACTATATTTAATAAAAAAATGAGGGAGAAGCGAAATTGTTTTCTTTTTTATCGTATGTTTATGTTGGTACAATTTTAAAGATGCATTTTAGACGAGTCCTAGAAGTTCCTGGTAGATGATAAGGAGATGACAGAATGCACTCAATATCTTCTTTTAAAACCATTCATAGTATATCGTCAATAAATGGTTCGTAGAAGGAATGACTGTCACTTTTTCGTTGCAAGAACTTCAAGTCGCACGCACTGATATTAACTTCTTGTACGAGTCTTATAAAATAAAATGGCTGTTTGGCTTTAAACTTGACGAACGTAGTTATTTTTACAAAGTACAGCAGGAACGTTGCCCATCATCAGTTGAGACAATTCTTCGCCTACGTCTTGAACAAAAGTTAGGGATTTGTAGGAGTCAGCAATTCTAAAAGTATCATTGTGTATTCATCGATACACTATGTCGAAGCCTCCCTTTTTCATTTGCCGAATCCTCCTTCAACCACTTATTTCACAAATTGCAGAATTTAACATTTTCTTTTTATTCTTTTAACAAGCCTTAAATTTCAGCAATAAAGTGTTTTAGTAACTGCACAAAAGAAACGAAAAGTTGAATATTATATTATCTGAGTTTTACATCAAAAAAAATAAGCAAATATTACATCAACATTTTACAGAAATACAAAATCACGCATATGCACCAAGCATCACAAACAAATTTTTATGACAACCGCGTTCGGTTGGGAGAAACGTGTTTTTGATTGCGCGAACCAAATAGTGTGAACAACTTTTCAAAAACTGCCACTTTCGAAGCCTTCCCCTTCTACTTTACTCAGCAATGAAGATAACTTTGATCATGAAAAGTAAACTGTGAGAAATTTGTTTAAAAAGGCAAGTTAAGAATAAACATGCAAAGGTAAGAATATATTTGCAACTAGTTTGTAAATCTATTTGCAACAAGTAAGTGCAAATAGGTTTGTAAGTTTGTTTTGTTTTTTTTATGATGAATAAATATGTTGGCTATTTTTTTACATTTTGGCAATTTTTATTTTGCGTTCTGGGGCCGAATCACAGCATTCGCGATCGAGCAAAATTACGAACGACACGACGAGACAAGTACCTATCAATCTTGCACAATTTTTCTCGATCACGGATGCTGTAATTCGGCACCTGGTTGCAAAAAAATATTTGTTCCCGCAACACTGATCGTTATGCTTAATTTCTATACGCCTACTCAACACCTTCGAAAAAATTTCATATTCGTGATAATCACCATCGGTATAATTATACTCAGAATGAACGAATTGCTCGTTGCATCAAAAAAACAAATTCAATTTTGGCATCTATTGATAACTTTAATTTAATGTCACGTTATACCTTTAACAAAAATGTTATTATAGTTCTAAGTCAACTTAATAATTTCTGAAATACTTCATGTTGTAATATCTTGATCCACAACAATTTCTCTGTTTGTATTAATTAGCATAGGTTTGTATACATACATGTAATAGTGACCCAGTGGGCAATTGCAGGAGTCCGAAGGCCTTCTAGCAGGCCTGCGTTAGGTTTTAAAAGGCCTTCCACACTCCTTGCAAACACCGTTTTATTGCTTGTATGAAATGGGAAAATTTGTCAGACCTTCCGCTCTCCTTGCTCAAAATAGACCTGACAGAAGCGCGTTTCCTTCACGTTAGAAGGAAAAGCAATATAAATAGCAATTTAAAATAAAAAACGACTAACAATTTCTGATTTAAACCACTCGTCTATCGTGGTTGTTAAGAATCAATAGCTTTTTTTGCATCAATACAAATGAAAGTAAGCTTTCGGGAGCCCGAGCTCGAGACCCAACTCGGACAAAAAAAAATTTTTTTGTTGCTTTTTTTAATGTAATTTTTTTTTACAAACTGTTCTGTGTATTTAAAACTTTTTTTGGAATTTTTTTTTGTAAATTTTTTCATATAAAATGATATAAAAGGAATCAAAGCCTTCAAAAGGTAGGCCTTACAGATGTACTCATCAATGCAGTGATCATGAAAGGTGTATTAACGCTAATAATAGCAGTGCTAGCATGCCTTCTTTTGCGGAGCACTCGCTAAAATGCCCAATGGGAAATTATAATTTAAAGTAGTCTGCCAGAGTATTTACTGCTTGATGAATCAATAAATAAATAAATAAATGTACTTCAGCCAACAACTGATTTTAATATTCCCTCGAGCGGTTCTCAAAAATTTAAATTTCATCATCCATGATTTTGTTGCTGGAGTTGGTTGGCTTACCAGCTTGTTGTAATTTCTGCGTTTTCTTTAGCTCTGCATATGGCAGCATTACATCACAGACTCTTCGTTATTTACGAAACAAAACAATTACATACATTTTTTGCTCCTTTCATTGTGACTCTTTTATAGTTCTTAAACAATTAATTTTTAGAGTTAACGATATGAGTCTAAACCTGGTTTAAATTTTGAGGAATATTTGAAGTTACTCATAAGTTATAAAAAGTTGACTTACAATTTTCAGTATTCTGGCCCGAGGAAAAGTTTTATGTTAATCGTTTAAGTAATTTTGTGTATTTTTAATGTTTTAAGATTAATGAAGTTTATGTAAAAGTTTTTCTGTCCTTAAAATTTAATTAATTTGAGATAAATGAGATATCGTTCTGATCCCTAAAATTACTTAAAACATACCTCCGTAGTTCAATGGGCGAGATCCGTTTGAACACAGTAACAGACGTGTTAGTCTGTAAAGTGTTGTTAGAATTTGCAAAAAAATAAGACATAATTTTTCATATTTTTTTATATCATTTCCATACAAAAATTTTCAAAATTAAAATAACACAAATTTTTCAGAAGGAGTTTATTTTATAATTAATATTTACGCTTTAATATGCATAAATTTTAGAAATTATGGCCATAATTGAAAGCACTCAAAATCTTTTCAACGATATCTTGAAAGTGAGGATAGCATTAGAAATAATAAAGTTATTTCAATTTAAGTGAAAATAAATTAAAAAAAAATTCAAAACTTTAAAATTTTTGATGCAGATATGAATAGCCTTTTTTGGCCGTTTTTTTACAACTATTCTATCAGCCACTATTATTTCAAAAATGATGATTTTTTGAGTCTTTTGAGGTTTTTGCAAAATGTTTTGGCTCACTGGCGACTATCGTTACAGCCAAAATATTTTGGGAATCCTTACGAAAAAACCAAGGTAATTTTTTAGTGGGGTTCAAATGGAACTTTTTCCATTTGAATAAAAAAAAAGTTCATCAAAACCCCTATCATGGATAAATAATCATGGCTACGGCCCTGGATCACAACACTACAAAATATAGTCATAAAAAAAAATTAAATATGATAAAAGTTTTACATAGTCTGTAATGGAAAATGTTAATTTTAAGGACTTTCAATAACAATTAAAGAATTATATATGACATATATATATAAATGTATTGAGCTCTCAGGTTTTCTCAAGAAGTCAACGCTTACGTAACGCCCACTTTTTTAGAATGCATCTTTTGTGATATTTAGAATTAAACAATTAATGATCCTTGTTTATTTATCAAATAAAAATCATTTTGTTTTTGTAGAAAATTGAAACACATTATCAGTCTATGTATCATGTAAAGAATTTGCCTATGAAAATGTAGATAAAAAAATATGTTTATATTCTATGACTCAGTTAATACAAAGAAAAATCCATAAAAAATTTGCAAAATTGGGTACAGATCGAACAGACATTAAGTTATTTGAAAGAAAACAGGAATTATTTTGTTCAAATCAATGGGCGAATAGTTTAAAATAAAAAATGGAAGCAGGCAAGGTTCAAAACTAGCTGAACCTATTATTTTCATGTACATTGATAATATATTTTAAGTAAATTTAAAAGGATTTCCGCAATTTTATGTTAATGAAATCAAAACTATGAAAAATCAAACTATGTTGCGATAACAATTTAATAAAAATAAATCGTTAAAAATGAATTTCATTACATTTAAGAGCCAATACCGAACTTGAATGAACTCCCTGGAGTTTTATTACTAGAGTGGAAACTTTGAAAATCTTATGGGGCTTCTTTCCATAGATATGTGCGTCAAAACTAATACAAATTATTTGGAGTTTTAAGGCTACAAACATTTTTCATTCTAGCTTCATTCTGCTCCATCACACGAGGCAAAACACACTCAAAACTATTAAAGACAATTTTTACCGATTTTCTATCAACCAAAGAAGGGCCAGCTATGTCAACGTCCAGACTTTATTCCTCTCGACTTCTGTGTATGAGGCTATGCCTATATGTTGAGTAATACGAAAGTCCCAGACATTGATACTTTTAGATATCGGCTGATACAGATCGGGGACCAAATGGAATTATAGATATTTGGTGCTTGGAGCTTGTGAATTATTTTCCAGAAAGCTGAAAGATTTAAATAAATCCCCTGATTCGAATTAATAGTGAATGAATAAATAAAGCAAAGTGGCTTCAAGCTATAAAACAACACCGGAAAATGGCCAGATACAAGTCAGTACAAGCAAAGAATTAGCAAAATCAGCCACTAATAGCTCATGTAGCAGTTTTTGCAAATTTCTTTGTAGACCAATTTATCTAAAACAAATTAATTGGCATAGAAAAATAATGAACTCTTCTGAAATTCCGACAGAGTCTCTGCTTGGTAATTTAATTTTATGGCACAATAAAAATCCTATAAAACTATTGAATTTGTACAAACACAAATGAGACTTTTACACGCACACATACACATTAACACAATGATTAAAACTAAGTGTTACGCTCATTAAAGCCGCTATAATAAATAAATTACAAAAATAACGAAAAACAATAAAAGATATACTTAAAAGTTTTTAAGGCCTCAAGTCAAGCCAAGACAAGAGCTAATTGCTCAAGGACGGGTTTGGTGACTGTAGGTTAACACAGACTGAGGTTCAGGTTCGAGATATTAAAATGTTCAAGTCATTAAATTAAAAAAATTTTAAGAAGAATTTAATTAATTGAATAACGATTTCGTTGATCCGTTTGGGTCAAAAGAGTGAAGTGGAGTGATAGAGAGTGGTATAGCTTGAATGAAATTTGATAACCGGAGAAAGAAAAAGCTATAAATTTGACGTCTGTGCGCACAACAGCTTAAGTAGCAAAGACGTTTAAGCTAGACAACATCATAATAATTTATATGACTTTAAAATTTCAGCTTTAACTGCATATACAATAAATTAGTATACAAAAGAAAATTTGCATAAATATGTTAGCTGTTAGAGCAGAACAGTTAAAAAAAAATCTACTGTATCTTATAAACTATGTTGTTCAATGAATTATTTTTATATTTATTTAAACATAATGGTCTGTTTGAAACAACATTCGTAGTCAAGTTTATGCATATTTTTGAGCGAATAGGTGTGGTTGAAGATTATATATTTGTTTCTTTTCTTAAATGTTGTCAAGTTAGAAACCAAAATTATCGATTTAAATACAAAGCTTAAAAGAAAACAAAAATATAATGTTGGTAGGAAAGCCTTAATCGCTCAAAAATTAAAACAAAACATAAGTACTATTTTGCATTAATAGTAGATGGGTTCATTTTACTAAAGTAGTGCAGAACCTCCCTGCAAGGGCAGAAATTGAATTCTGGATGTCATAATAATGTGTGAGTGAAAAAATCGATAAATTCCTATAACTACAAGAGCAACTCTATGTAACATGATTTAAATACTCTAATTTTTTAATGTTTTATATTCAATTTTTTTAAACACTAAAGCGATAGAAAAGTTTTTATCATACCTTTATGCATAATGGTTTGCTGAGTGCTATACTAAGTGTTTTTTGATAAAATTAACTTTTGGTTTAAAACCCATATTGAATTAAGAGTTTTAGCAAATTTTTATTGATTTTGAACTTTGAACCGTACTTTTGAAGATTGAAAATCACCAGAACTTGTGTTGTACGTGTTATTAAATGTTTACACACAAATTATCTATAAGTGCACCTACAAGATATATGCCAACTCCGAAGGATTAATGTTCTGAAGAAGCTGAACATGGCAGTTTTCGGGGATTGAACCCGGGCTTCCGCGGTTTTGTAGCATACGGTCCAAGAACTATACCTAATAGGCTACGGTCGAAACATAAAAATCATGCACCTCCTTGTATTTTTGCTTCTTCTTTTTATGGGTTCAACGCATTGTTAAAATATTAGTCTAACGTCGCACAGTGGCTTAGCTCCATAAAAATATTGTCTTGAAAAAAAGGGATTCTTCCTTCATACACCCATAAAATTTGGGAAGCAAGTTGAAATAAGCTCTTTAAGATCGCATACAAAGCCAAGAGCCACAACAGCTAGTGCTTCCTCTCTTTTAACCCTTTGTATGGCCGTGTAACAGAACTGTAACAAACCGAATAAGTTCCTAGTTAAACACTTCATGGTTCATTTACACGAAATAAATAATTTTTGCATAACAGTAACAAATTGAAGAATGAGATTCTAAGACAGAAAATAACTGAAGTTTTTTTGCTAATCATATAAAGTTCTTGTTCTTAAAAAAATATATGATCTAAAAATGATGCGCGAAAACGAACAGAAAATTAAAAAGAATAAATAAAATATATTGAGATAAAGTCAACACTGAGTTAATTGTTCCAAAAATTGAAAATTAATTGAATTTGCTAAAAATATTCACAATTAAAAAAAAGCTGCGAATTTGTATACCAAAGCCAATTCAGAAATTTCGTTTTTTTTTAAATAAAATCCGAATAAACAGAACAAATATGTTTTCAATTTGGTTTTTAAATTAAAGTCACTATCTTTGTCAATTTAAATGATACTTTTCGAAAAATAAGCACGTGCCTTATAAAAGGGTTATTTATATAATAATTGATTATGTAAAACTTTATAATACATAAACAAAAATAAATAGATCGCTTAAAAAAAATGAATTCCGCCCAGAACCACGTTTACCGTCCATAAAACACAAAACTTTAAGACGAAATTCTTTGGAACTTTGTTCCTTTACACAGCTTACAGGTGATGTGATTTGGTAAAAATTGTCACGTCCCAATGTGCACAAAAACGGATGCAGATCCGTTTCGAACCCGTTACGAATCAGTCAAAAAAATGGTCACATCGTTAATATAAAAGGCAGTCTTAAATTTGTTGTAAAATATTTTATTTTCAGTTTCCTTGAAGTAATACGAAATACAATTGTGTAATTATTTTTATTTGAAATAACTTTTTTATATCATTAGGCACGTGCCTGTATCATTATTAGAATAAATTTTCGTTTCCTATTTATTGAAAATGTAATATGTTAGAATGTAGCAACTGAAATAACATAAAAATAAAAGAAATACTTTGAATATTTTGGATCCGAATTATTTGAAAAAAACGATTCCATCTCGAATTCGGATTATTAAAAAAGAGTCCAAACAGATTCGTACATGAAGTTTGAAGCGGAAGTGTATATGAAGTCCGTTTCGTGTCCTTGACGAATCCGAAAAAGTGGAAAAAGCAAGGAGTGGAATTTCTACTTCAAAAAGGAACAGTTTCGGATGCGAAACGGATCAGTTTCGCACACTGGAGTAACAGTGAGATTGCTGTGTGTGTATGCGAGTGAGTATCGAGCAGACTACAAACTATTTCAGCAGATTTGGGAATCATCAAAAAATTGTTCTCTGGTGATTTCTTAAAGAAACTGGCTGCATTAGCCAAATTTGCAGAATATTCTTAAACGTGCCTGTCTTGTATTCGTCAATAATAGACTTGAAAAATATTCTTTAACTCATATACATTGTGTTCGTCAACAGCAAAGAAATAAAAAGAACTAAGCAACAAAGGAAACTGAGAGCTCGCTATAACTCTTCTCTCTTGTGTTTCTTGTCGAAAATTCTTTAATGCGTCTGTCTTGTGTTCGTAAAAATAAAACAAAGTAACACATCAGAAACAGGTGTTCTCGTACGCGGTAAAACAAAACCAAATATCAACAAAACATACTTGTCGGCCTTTGTGGTATAGTGAAGAGTGCGCTAGACTATCAACTCAGAGGTCCTCGGTTCGAGTCCGGTTGCGGGCATGGTTTTTTACGCTTTCTTTGTTCTTTACTTCATTTAAGAATTATTGAACCAAAAAATTCACAACTGAATCGTGGAAACTAGCCTCGGTTATCAATTTAATTATTATTTTTTAAAAATCTTTCGGTTTTCACTTCATAAACGAAATCTCATAAACTTTCTCAATATTTTCATGAACGAAATTTCCTAAACATTTCGGTCTTCACTTCATTAACGAAATTTATTAACTTTACAAAACTTATACAACGTTCTGCATTGCGTTCTTGCATGAATTTGAAACATTTATATGAGAATTTCAATGATATGTATGTCCGAATCGACATGTTTCGTCCATGAGTCGGAAAAATCAAGCATTATTCTTTGAAGATTTCTTTAAGAAAGGAACTTCTGTGATCAGGCGAGTGCGCGGTATGTATGCGTGCGAGTATTGAGATTTTAGCCGACTAACACACGAGTTAGCGATTGCGCTAACTCTCTCTTCTCTCTCTCTGTCTGTATCTATGTTTCTGACACGCAGAAATTTCTTTAAACCATGGCAGAATTAGAGAAGGTATATACATTTCAGACTGCGCTCTCTTTCTCATAGCCAGAATTGTCAAACTCAAGCATTTTGCTATTCTTGCCTATTTTCGCTTTCTTATCGCATTCTCATCGTTTTCAGATTTTGTATGAGCTGTCAACTTCGTTTTGACAGTTGCGGCAGTCACCCTCTCCAAAATGCATATACCTTCTCTAATTCTGCCATGCTTTAAATGCATTTGTGATTTTTATTTGTGTGCGTGTTTTGAAAAATACGTGATAATCTTGTAACACAATGTAATCTGATGTTTGTTAGGGATGACCCTAAAAATGTGTCGTATTATCTTATACGTTTTGTGTTTTTGCTGGCAGTATTGAGTTCGCTGATTTAAAACCTTAATGTAAAAATTTCAAAAAGTTTTTTGAAACTACAGTAAACCCTAAAAATGTGTATTGTAGCTTTATAACCCTTGTGGATGCACTGGTCGCCTATTTTAATTCTGATGTTAGTATTTCAAAAAGTTTTTTGACGCCATGGGTGACCCTAAACATTTTTTTTTTGCTTTTTACTCTTAGTGTACGTTCTGGTAGTATTAACGGGTCGTTGATTCCGAATCTTTATGTTAAAAATATTAACACTAGGGTGGGCCCTAAAAATGTGTTTTTGTTTTTTACTCTCTCTAGATGCGCTGGTCGTATATTTCGAGCTCATGTAAAAATTTCAAAAACTTTTTTGACACTATGGTGGACCTTAAGTCAAAATAGTAAGTCCAGTTTTCAATACCACTATTCAATCATATCAAGCTCCATACGAGAAAAATTATGAAAGGGGGAATTCCATCCGTTTTCGACCACTCAGTCAACGTCACCCTCTCCGATTTTGATAAAATTTTGTACACGTATAGCCTAAGTTGGTGTAAGGTTTGGACATTTTTTTTTTTCAATTTTTGAATGACTGGTTACCGAGTTATGGGTAGTCAATATTTAAAATTAACTAAAATAGTTAACTATTTAAAAACTACTAGATGTTTACTATTTTTGTGTCTTGTTGGTTATGTTAATAAATTTCCTTTGATACCTTCTAACTTCATATTGACCCATTTTCAATCCTTTTTAATTTGGCTTTCGGGAATCACCAAAATAAGTTTTGCTCAGCCGCCAAATCTAAGCGTTGCTGCCAAGCACACACATATTTGGTAAATACTAAAGCTTAAGCAACTGTTTGCTGCTAAATATTTAAAAAAATTTACGTTTAGAACAAAAATTTCAGTAAGTAGACTTTGAAAATTTTTTGTAGGTGATTCTATTGATGTCCCAAGAAATTCTTTTATGGTATAGCAAGAAGAAATTTTATATATTAATATATATTTTTTGCAACCATTTTGCAAGATACCATGATAGAGATATTTTTGCTCTAATTTTTCTGCATTAAAATTTTGCAAAAAAGTATATGATGGCATAACTTTGTTTTTTAACAAAATAAAAATTTGAGAGATGATCTTTCGATTGCATCCAAAATCGTTGTTTTGACATGAAAACAATTAAAGTTATGAATTTTTGAAAATCACTACGAAAAAAATTGACTTTTCGCATTTTTGACTACCCATAACTCGGTAACCAGTCATTCAAGAAATTGAAAAAAAAAAATGTCTAGACCTAACATATTACTTGTTTTTTAAAAATAATTAAATTTTCTTGAGGCATAACATTGAAATGGCTAAAAGTAGTTGTTTAAATAATTGAATAAAATTATTTGTTAGTCTTTTACAAAACCAATAAAAAAAGTAAACCACAAAAACGCTTTCATTGAAGAAATAGAGTGAACCGTTGTAACATACTTTGCAACACATTGGTGCTGATAACGGCAGTGCTCTAACAACATGTGAGAAATTTGTAAGTTTTTTTCCTAATTTCGCCCTTTCTTCTCTACTCCGCTCTCACTTTAAATAAGAACTTCATCTCACACCCTTCAAACAGCTATCTAACCTTTGTCGACTATCACTCAAGACGCCCAATCATTTAATTTAAAAAAAGTTTTCTAACTTCACTGAAGCAGCAACATTTTTGCTACTACTACTACAACCACCACCACTACTATTGCTTCTACTAAAACTACTACATAAACTGTGTAGTAGCACCGCTCCTTTTTTAAATTCTTACATTTTTTTCTATGCTTAAAGCAGGTTTTAATAGCTTTGCCTTGTTTTATTTTTCTTCGTTTGGCTTCAACTGGCCACAAATGCAGCCTCTGCTAGTATATTCTAGCTGTTATACTGCTGCAAGGACTTTGAGCATACTTTAGCATTTTTGTAACTCCTTTTTTTTCTACAAAAATTTTCCATTAAAAAGGCAGCTTGTGAGCTATGTCATAGCACAGATGAACAGACACACCAACGACGTTACATATATACATTGGGGTGGGCTGATTTGATAAAATTAAGTTTTCATATGTATATGTTGTTAGAAAACAAAAACGCAATTCTTGGGGTATGAGTTTCCCTATTTGTTATACAACGTATAACCCTAATTTTGCCTTTTCCGCAATTTTTTTAAAAAGTTTGTGCTGAAGCTAGTACAAAAACAATCGTTCGTTTTTTTTTTTAAACTGTTGTCAAAAATTAATTCTTTAAAAACGTTACCGTGCAAATTTCGAACCAAAATGATAGGTCGAAAATGATGTTACAGCACACAAAGAGTAAAGAAATGACATTAATATCATACTATTGAGAATTTATAATAATTTAACATAAAAAATGTAAACCTACTGCAACCCCTGCTTCCCCCTGTTACAAAACTAGCAATTTTTGCATTAGTTTTTTTTTTGTTTGAAAATTCATTTTCAAAGTAAAGGATATATTTTCAATGTTTTAAGCTCAATAGAAAGTCTTAAAATTCCCTAGAAAGTCAGTGAAGTGATGAGCATCGAGAGAACCGAGTACAAGAACGAAAACTTCAGTCACGTTTTTCTCAAAACATGTTTTTCCCCGCGCTGTGAACTATAACTTAAAAAGTAATTAAGATATCAACTTGAAATTTTGCATAAATACGCATTAACGTATTGGTCTTTGCATACACCTAAAAGTTTGTATTATTATTACTAGAAATATTGTTTTTAACAATTTGTTTAAAAAAAGTGTATTTTATTCTATTTGTGTTTAAATTTACATTTTTTTTTTCTTTAAACATAGATATATGCTAAGCGAAATAACTTATTTTATTGAAAAACTTTTATTTCATTGATTTCAGTTGATTACAAAGTCGGGTTATTCCACAGCGCGAATTAAAGTCGCTGAATCAAATTTTATGCAAAATATGTTTTTACAATATTTTAACCCTCTAACGTCCTTTTTTGTGTGTTTTTTATGTATTTTTCGAAAAGAGATTCAAATAAGTACCCTTAATCGTAGTCGTAGAGGGTTTACGATCTACAAAATGATCTACAAAAAAGATTTTTTCATAAAATTTCACAATGGCTCTTTAAAAACAACAAATATGTCAAAGGCATGTATTACGAGTAAGTAGTTTTCTTTAAGTGAAAAAATATATTACACATTTTTACACTTGCTGTGCTGTAACTTTGTTTTTGACTAATCGATAATGTTCATACTTTGCATGCTAAGCATTAAGGAGCAGCGGAAATCATTTTTGGCATCAGTTAAAAAAACAAATGGAGACTAGGAGGGCTCCATTACAAAATTTTAAGGGGTCTTTTTCATTTGAACGGCTGAAAACAACTATTTTAAAAACTACTGACTATAATAAAAAATAGACTTTTGTACATCAAACTACATAGTATTAAGTTTAAATATGGAATATTTTTTTTGCCTTTCTATGTGCAGTTTGGACTTAATTTTCGAACTCCAAAACGGTATATAAAAGAGATAAGCAAAAAATCTATTTTCATATGAAATAAAAACATTAAAAACTAAAGGGTCCGCCATCTACCGTTTTTTTTTCAACTAGTCCTTATTTCGTGAATAACACTTAGCTCATGTCTGATTTGACAGATAAATTAGGTCTATCCTTTCGCTGAACGAATATGGTTGTGTATACGCGTGAACAACGCTGGAAAATATTGCGACATTACTTTGAAAATCATGGTAATGTTGCAGAATGTGTGCGAAAATTGCGTACGGATTTTGGAAGAAGAGAAGCACCGTCAGCTCCGTATGTTCGTTATCTTGTGAAAAAAGTGAAAGAAACTGGCATCCTCATCGATAAACCAAAGCGTGAAAAGCCAAAAGCAGTGCGTACACCCGAGAATATTGCTGATGTGTGCGTGAAGCGCCATCAACATCAATTCACCGTCGTTCTCAACAATTGAACATTTCGGAGACATCATTGAGACGAATTTTGCATAAAGTCTTTGGTATGACGCCATACAAAGTCCAACTGGTTCAGAAATTGAAGCTAACTGACCATCCAATGCGTTTTCGCTTCGCTAAGTGAGCCTGCGATCGACTTACAGAAGATGCCGATTTTGCCAAAAAAATCATCTTTTCAGATGAAGCTCATTTTGATCTTGGCGGGTATGTAAACAAGCAAAATTGTCGCATTTGCGGCATAGAAAACCCGCACGCATACATTGAAAAGCCGCTGCACCCAAAACGAGTCACTGTTTGGTGCGGATTTTGGTCCAGAGGCATAATTGGGCCATTTTTCTTCGAAAATGAGCAAAATTACCATTTTGAACGAATTTTTGTTCACAAAAATAGAAGAGGAGGATATTGGCAACATTTGGTTTCAACAGAACGGTGCTACGTGCCACACACCCGAAGCTACTACACTCGATGTTTTGTGCCCTGTTTTTGAAGATCGCATTATCAGCCGCAGAGCTGATGTCGTTTGGCCACCTCGGAGCTGCGATTTGACACCGTTGGACTATTATTTGTGGGGTGCTCTCAAAGATAAGTGTTACGCCGACAAGCCAGAGACAATTGACGTTTTAAAGTACAATATTCGTGAAGCCATTGGTGAAATAGAGCTGCACACAATCGATAATGTGCTTAAAAATTGGACCGATCGTGTAGGCTACTGCATGGCCAGCCGAGGCAGCCATTTGAATGAAATTATTTTTTATTATTAACCGGAAGGATTGAACTTTCAAATAAAAAAAGAAATTTGAGAAAATATGAGTTTTTTTAAAAAAAAGTTATTTGGCGGACCCTTTATAAGATTACCCATTATCAGCCAATCAGATCACATGTTTATTTTTTGGCGACTTTTTGAACAAAAAAAATTAAAATTTACCCTATTATTTTAACTTTCAAACATTCTAAAAAGCCGATTTTTTAATTTTAGGGATGGTTGAGAGTCTTATTTACTATACTTATCTACTATACTATATACTTATCTACTATAGTCTTATAGTTTTTTCTGTAAGGTTTAGCTTATTCGGACTAGCTTATCATCTTTAGCACCGTTTTTAAAAATCCTGTTTTCAGACAATAGCTTTTATAGTTTTAATTGCACATGCCATTTGCTCTATAATATACAGATGTTTATATATATATATATTCCCTATTGTTGAAGATATCAATCTGAAATTTTAAACACATATTGTACACACATATAGTGATCCTTTTCATGAAAAAAAAAAAATAAATTCGAAAATAATTTTTTAAAATTAAAATAAAAAAATTATAAAAATGCCCTTTAAATTAAATTTATGCCCTTATAAAAATGGCAAAAAAATTTAAATTGGGACGTTTTCTTGTCCTCTTATAAAAAATCCATGTAAAAGCTTTATTTTATTACATAAGTCCACCCTAGTATACTTGAGCTATATACACATGTATTGTGTTTTTATATATCATTTATATACCGTTTGAAAGCTTGTGTAAGCTCAGCAAATGCCACTAGAGTGCAAGCTCAAAATTCCAATTTACTGTTGTTAGCTTTGCAACTTTTTTTTTTATAATCTTCCTTTTCTTTTTCCTCTTCTTGCATTGCTCTTTATTGCTTTTTTAAAGCCTTTTGCAAGCGCTGCAATTAATTTTTC
Source organism: Dichetophora obliterata (assembly GCA_963920525.1). Taxonomy (NCBI): domain Eukaryota; kingdom Metazoa; phylum Arthropoda; class Insecta; order Diptera; family Sciomyzidae; genus Dichetophora; species Dichetophora obliterata. The sequence goes on from OY986435.1 coordinate 204,127,197, forward strand.
TTCCTACTTCTTACACTATTTTTTTACTCAATTTTTTCAATACTGCACTTTGTTTTTTGTTATTTTTTGAGGTTGAGAAGCATGCTAAAAAAAGCACCATTGAAATGGGTATCTTTTTTGCAATTTTTGCAAGCTTCAATCTAAATTTTGCAAACTTTTCAAGCTTAAGCTTCATTACATTTTCTTTCAAACTTTTTTTTTCTAACATTTTTTTTATAGATCTTGCAAACATTCATGCGCATCAAAAACAAAAGAAGTAACAATAAAAACAACTTCCAAGGAAATTCCTTAAAATCTTAGCTGTCACAATATATTCATTCTTTCTCGGTGAATTTTCTTTGCTGTTACTGCTGCATTTCTTTGCATCAAACTATGTTTGCAGCAACACCAAGCTATGTATGTATATAACATTCACACCCATCCCTCCAACCCCCAACAACACAAACAAGAACAACAACAACAGCAACTACAACTACAATAAGAATCCTCGTCTAGCATAGCAAGCATTCTAGTCAGTCATTCGTAAAATTTCCTACACTTGCAAAATCGTTGTCGGTCTTTGCTTGCAAATGCATAGAAAGAAAATCTAATATGATGGCAACCATGAGCAAGTACCCAGGCAAAAAAAAAATACTCAAAAAAGTAAAACAAAGTAAAAATTGTAATTTGCCTTTACACAAAAAAAAAAAACAAATACCAATAACACAGCTAAAGAAAAAGGCGTTAAAGAATATAGCGACTATGTGAAAATTACAAAATATACTTGAAGTTTTTGTTATAACATGCCATAGGACGCCATTTTCTTTCCATAACTTTAAATATTAGCGTTAAGTATGTGTGCCGCAGAAATTTTTTCAAAAATTCGTTCATAAAGAATTTTTTTGGATTATCTATTTTAAGATAATGTTCTTGAAAAAAAGCTTTTTTATTTTCATTCGAATTTTTGTTTTAGCCCATCAATATTTTGTCTCTAACATAAACTTCAGCTTATGCATTTAGTTCGTATGGTCTTCACAACAAAAGTAATATTATTTTAATATATTAGAGAATGGTCATTTAAAAAAAAAATGTTGAAGTCCAAAAACTTGTTCAGTTTACAGCAAAAAAGCAACACTACGTTACAATGATACTGGGTATTGATTATTTTTTTTAAAAGTCTTTAAGTGAATCACAAGCCAATAAAAATAATACCATTAAAAAGGCATCTATTCTGTAACTCATTGAATTTAAAAATCAAAAACAACAACCAACTACATCATACATAATATATTTGAAATTTAAACATCACATTCATCCTATAGAGACAAAAATCGGCTTCAGTTATTTTCTGTGGGCTCCAAGATGGAATAGTGCATGCGGCAGAATACTACACGTTATAGAGACCCCCCCCCCTTTATTTCCCAGTTCACTCTAGCATTGAACAGCGCTTCGTTAAAAAAGTATCAGTCCTTTAAAAATCGTAATTTTTGAAGATAATCAAAATCCTTTAAAAGTGATGCATTCGAGGTGAAGTCGCCGAAAAAAATAGATATATATCTTAAAAAAAGAGACACGTCGACTTGAAATTAAAATCCCAGAAGTAAATAAAAGCATACCTCGAAGGCTAATATAGAATTAAACAAGAACAAATTAAAATTGCTCTGCGCTAGGCCATATCAAAAAAAAAAATCAAGAAATGTTTTAGAGCCCTAGCAAGCTACTGCGCCATTGTATTACACAAATTTGTCACTTTAACCCTTGTAAGTAATTTGACCAAGCTTATATTAATCTATTGTGTCGTGCGTGTTATTAAAAATTTGAACACAAATTATCGAGAACTGGAACAAAGAGTTTTATGCAGACTCCAAACGGCTTATGTTGTCAAGAAGCTTTACATGGGAGTTTACACTCTCCGAGGTTTGTTAGTGTTGACACAAACATGGCGGCCAAACAATATTAGTATTTCAATTCAAAAGGAATTCTGTCTGAGCTGGGAATTGAGCCCCGGCTATCGCAGTTCTTTTGCTTACGTGCCTTACTAAAGTAGGCTACAGCCACCACATTAGATTGGTTTAGTTATCAGAATTATAATTTTTAAAAAGTACTCACATTCAACTTAATATTATTAAACTTTTTTCCAAACAATAAAAGTGCCGAACTTTTTTATTTATCGAAGAACAGTGGAGGAAAACAATTTTATAAATGGTTTTCGTATTAATTAACGTTAGCTTGATTTTTATGATCTGCTTTAAGATAATTGTATTCATGCGTGAAGTCACTTGCATACTGTCTCGTACTGAAGGAAAAAAATTAAGCATTTTATGCTTAAATCAAGCAAATAGGCGTTCAGCTTACTCTCAAGCGTAAATTTCTCAATTCAAACATTATTTTGCTAGAACTGAGTAAATTTAAGGCATATGATGTTAAGAAAAAATGTTTAATTCAAGAAACTCCAGAGAAAACTCAAAAATATTTTTTCGAGATTCAAGTCTTATATTTGCTTGAAGTGAGAAAAAATTGCTTGATTCATGTAAGCAATTTACTAAAAATATGAATAATTTGATTTGAGAAATTTATTTTCCTCGAATTGAGCAGGATTTGCTTGATTCAAGTCATGACATAAAGAACTATTGATAAAGTATTGGGCATGTCCACCATCTTGTTGCAACCGTAGTCACAATTTATTCATAGGGTGTAAAGATTTTAAAATATTGCAATTGTTCTTATGAAAACTTTTTTTACTGAAATGAAATAAATATCGTTAAATAAAACACATGTCCAAAATAAAGTTAATATATTTTTTAGTACTATTTTTGAAAAAAATTACATATTTTTTAGGGGTGTTTTCTCCCCTTGTTACGTCTTTACACAAAAAGCAGCTACGCTGCTTTATGTTTTTGACAGACTTTTGACATAAATTTGACATTTTATTCAAATTCATGTATGTATTCATCAAGTGTCACATTTGACGATCACCGATGACGAGGTGCGCAGTAAATTTTTTTGTTACGCTGGGAATACATTATCTACAGTTCTTTGTATCATGGATTCAAGTGAACAATTTACTAGAATAAATCGCTTAATTTTGGAAATTTTGTTTCCTTCATATATTGTTTTTATAATTCTAAAAAATTTATACTTATTTTTTAATTAAATTTGAGCTTTCAAAGGAATGTTTTTCTACTATTTTGCAGAGGACTTCTGTAGAGTTTATAAAGCGATCAACGAAACAGTGTGTCTAGTGTTATTGGTTGTTTGTTCTGCAAAAAACTTTTTGTTGTTGCAACATGTTGCTTCATGAACTTATTTTGCATGAAGCTCACTTATAATTCTAAAATAAGTATACATTTTTTAGAATTATAAAAACAATTTATCAAGGAAAAGTAATTTCCCAAATTAAGCAATTTATTCTAGTTTTCAGTAAATTGTTCACTTGAATCAAGCAAATTTTCTCAATTCAAGAAAATAAATATCTCAAATCAAGCAAATTATTCTTATTTTTAGCAAATTGCTTACATGAATCAAGCAATTTTTTCACACTTCAAGCAAATATAAGACTTGAATCTAGAAAAAATATTTTAGAAATATAAGCATATATTTCTCGAATTAAACATTTTTTCCTAACATCGTATGATTTCAATTTACTCAATTCTAGCAAAGTAATAATGCTTGAATAGATAAATTTGCGCTTGAGTGTAAGCTGAAGGCCTATTTGCTTGATTTAAGCTAAGAATGCTTGATTTTTTTTCCTTCCTAAAGCAGATCGTAAAAATCAAGCTAATGTTAATAAAAACCATTTTATAAATTTTGTTTCTCCACTGTTTTTCGTTTAATAGAAAAGTTCGACAATTCTATTGTGTGTAAAATAAAAGTTTTACAATATCTTAAAATCTAAAAATCTTAATTAAATCTATATTTTTATCTAAAAATGAAGCTTTTAAATATTGAGCATTTTTGTGGCTGCCGATAACTCTGGAACGCCTAAACGGCCTTATGTTAAATTTTCACCAATCTAATCATATTCTTTATAAACATATTTGTAAGGACAGATAATACTTTTATTCTTTAAACGAAACATAACTGATTTCAATGTGTTTTTTTAATACTGCACAGTAAAGCATTAGCGTCACTGAATTTGTTTTAAATTTGTTTGGAATTTATTTATTAATTTCAGTCTACTGATTATATGTGCACCATACAAATGAAAAAAAATTGCTTAAAAATGTAAGTAAAATAAATGATTGCTTGAAACAGGAATAAAATATTTGATTTTAAGACCTGAAACCAGACTTAAAACAAGAAAATATATTCTGAATTTAAGAAAACGCAGAGTTGGTTATTAAAAATGTTTGCCAACAATTTTTTCATCTCCCTTATATTATTTACCAAACTAGCAAATGTCGTTGTTATCAAAAAGCAGACAACGTCATCGATCTTACTTTTTGTCAAGGCCATTTTTTTAGTCTGTGCCAATAATTTTTAGAAATGCCGAAGCTTAGCCTCTTAACTAGCAAGACCTTAACAATCACAACTCTGAAACCATAATCAAAGAAGCAATAAAAGTAGCGATATACTGTTTTAATAATAGGTTATTTTAATCAAAATATTTAATAAAAATGAAAGATCAATTAGATATGCTTTTCTGTTTTAACTGGTATTTTCCTCAACTTTGGAGAGTCAAAACAATAGGAATTTTTATTAAAGCTTAGAGTTAAAAGGCTTCATATTACACTATGCGACAATTCAAGGGTCATGAAATCTAACGAAAAAGCGACCAACGCAGATCGATGGTACTGATCTAGATCAACAAAACCCTAAAAGGGTTTTGCAAAGTTAGCTCGCGTTTAATAGATAAAGGCATTGAAAGTTTGCCTCTTGCAGAGTATTTTTTAAAAATGAAGTGCTCATAAGGGCGTATCGAATAAAAAAAATATTTTTTTAATTTCTTATTCTAAGAGGTCTCCAAAGTTCCATAGGGTGGTCAAGATCTCTCACAAAAACTTTAGGAAAAAAAGGATGTCTCCCTCTCCCGCAAGGACATAGTTGTTTTTTGCGAAAAACAGTAAAAATTAACGATCAATAAATGCTTTGATTTTTGTAAGAAAAATTACATATGTCTTAAAGCAAAAGTAAATATATTCATTAACTAACAATATTTCGTCAAACAAGATGCCTTTCTTGATTTTACTCACAGTGTCCTGTGTGAAGGATATTCGAATCTTAACGTACACTCGAAATAGCACAAAACTTTTGATTGTTATTTGATTGTGTTAATATTAGTGGTATTTATTAAAGTGTTTGCGTTTTCCTTATATTTGGTGCATTTAAAATTTGCACATTTTTTGCCTATGCATTTACTATTTTTTGAGAAAAGCATACTTGAACACAATTTTTCAACTTTTTGAAAAAAATCAATATAGGGCTTTATATATCAGGCATCAGAAGTGGCACCGAAAATAATTTTCGCTTTTTCAATTCTTCAGATATCTCCTTTATGATTATTATTATTTTTTTTTTAAAACATCTTAAAAACAACTGTTGAATCAATTGAGACTCACCAAATGGCAGGCTCAGAAACTCAAAATTTTAGTTTAACATTTTGGTAAATAATGAGGTGAGGTGTTTTGACGAAATAATAAATTCATGCTAGGCAGAAAAATTTTTTTAAAAAATCGAAACACAAAAAAGAATCTTGGTCTTGACCTGGTGTTTTAAAAAAATATTTTCAGACAGGTTTCGTTCAGAAATATTTAAAGAATACAAATTAACAAAATTATGCCAAAATTAACCAATTCTGAAGCCAAAAATATATAAAACCTTATCTTAATTTTTTTGAAAAACATATAAAATTGCATTCAAAATACATTTCTCGAAAATAAGAAAATGCATTTGCGAAAAATATGCAATTATTAAATTCGCCAAATTTAAAGAAAACCTAAACACTTTAATCAATAAAACCAACATTTAGACAATCATATAACAATCAAAAGTTCTGTGCTATTTCGAGTGCACCTTTGGATTCGAGTATCTCTCACACAGGACAATGAGGGTAGAAATCGAGAGTTGCATCTTGTTTGGCGAGATATTCTTAGTTAAAGTCTGTATTTAATTTTGCTTAAAGACATATGTAGTTTTTCTTACAAAAATCAAATCATTTATAGATTTTTTTTACTATTTTTCTCAAAAAACAACTTTGTCCTTGTGTAAGAGTAAGATATCCTTTTTTCTCTTTATTTTTTTTTTTGTAGATCTTGACCACCATGCAACTTTTGAGACCTCTTAGAATGTGAAATTCGAATGTGAAATTCGAAATTCGTTATTTTTAAAAAACACTCTACAAGAGGCAAACTTTTAATGCCTATATCTTTTAAAAGCGAGCTTACTTTGCAAATTCCTTTTAGGGTTTTCTTACTATACACTAGTACTATCATCCTGTGTTATCCGCTTTTCCGTTAGAAAAATGTGTTGCACAGTGTTATCAATAAGATTTTCTCTAAAGAATTAAGAAGATTTCCGAGTGAAAATTCATGTTATTTGATTGCATTTATAAGAAAACCATGTAAAACAGTTTAATAAGGCGATCTCATTGATTTGTTGTGATAGGTTTTTGCTCTGTGTATATTTTTCACTGACATGCATGCAAACTTAAAAAAATTTAAACATGTTAAACTTTCAATTCATTTGAAATTTTAAGGTATTCAAATAGAAATTCATAAATAGCCATGCAAACATTATCTCACTCACACACACACACACACACACACACACACACACACACACACACACACACTTACTCGACAAGCTTCATTCATGCAAACTTTTGCTACTGCGGCTGCTGCCGGCTGCTCCTTTCATTTTCAACACCCAAACTAAACACAACATATAGTATGTATAAATAAGCCTGCATAATGAAAATTAGGCAAATTTTTGAAATATTCATGTCTGCTATTTTCCAAGGATTTGCAATTTCAATAGGCAAGAAAAAGAATGCAAAAAAAAGAAAACTCTTCAAACGTACATATTTTATATATGCATGCATTTTATACAATTTCATTTCATTTCATTTCGCATTCCTTCATTCAATTTAATTTGATATTTTTTTGTTTGTTTTTGTTCTCTTCTTTTGCTCGTCCTCTCACTGCGAGTTTTTCCTTTTATTTTTTTTTTTGTTTTGCTCGTTTTTTTTTAATTTTTTGTTGTAATATTTTGTAGCATGCTTTTAAGGCACGTTATATACCAAGAGCTTTTACAAACGGCAAAGAATTTCGAATTACTCACACAAACACTCACACAGAGTTACACACACATATAGTTCAAGTTGTTGTATATCCCTATAGAATATTTGCAGCAACAAAAGCAACAATACACACATATCTATACAGCGCCCTGCATACGACAACAACAGCTGCTTGCCAACGTATTGGTGCTACGTTGTTGCTCCCTCACGCCTCCCATTCCTCCCCCCACCAAACTACCCATCAGAATAAGAATTTTTACGCCATTGTTATTGTACGCTCTCCATAAGTTTGCGTTCGTGGAAAAATTTCAAAGAAAGAAGTTTGAAAAACAAGCTATTTTCCTTCCACATCAATTTTTTTTTTTTTTGGCTCCACGATTTTTCTTGAGTTTTCTTTTGCTACACTGGGCAACAATTTTATCTTGAGCAACGTAGTTTTCTTTTGCAGTTGGTAGACTTCCCTATATTTTGAGCTACCCTTAGCAAAACTTTTCTTATTCCAAGTTTTTCTTGCGTTCAACATATTTTTGTTTTTTTGTTGTTTTTGTTTTTGTTGCTTCTTCAGAGTTTTCCGCAATTTTTCTGTTGTCGTTGCTGTTCTTCTGTTGTAGTTGCTATTGTTGTTGTTGTATGTGTGCTGCCGACTTTTCTTTTGAATGATTCGATGATTTTAAGCGCCTGCGTTATATGGAAACCAATCGCATCAAAGCACCCCATTAAATTTCATCGTCAGAATATATCCTCAGCTGCTGCTGTTGCTGCTGATGTTCTTGCTGTTAGAGCTGCCTTTGTTGTTGCTGCTGCTGCTGCTGCTGCTATACTTCTTAGAGCTAGTAGTTGTAGAAGCCACAACAGCAGAAACAACAATAACTACTGCCAAACACAGTTTAGATCCTCAGCGCAGAATTTCTCGTCAGTGTCGTTGTGTTGTTTCCTTTGCAGCTTCTCGTCCTTAAAGCGTCTACTATGATGAATGTATGTGTATTAAACACACACACATACGCAGTGTATTCAGTCACTCAGATCTTCAGTCAGTCATTCATTCATGTTGTCTGTTTGTCATGCATCCAGTTCGTCAGTCAGTCCGTTAGATTTAGTGCAGCCAACAACACTGTTCGCATACTGGTTATGTTGCTTTTCAATTTCCTAACTTTTTCAAATACCCTTCCCTCACTCCACACTCACTCTTAAAAAATCATTTCCATTTGTTGTCTATCTAAAGCGCGTTTATTTTCCTTGCCTTCTGGAGCTTCTTCATCTTCCTCTTTCATTCTCTAGTGCTCATAACGATTGCAACCTGCACACATGCATGCCCTTTTGTAGTGGTATCCTTTAAGCATGAATAGCACCAACACATTGCTCCAACAGAGAAGAAAGCACACTCACATGCACTTCCATGGGCACTCATAAACACAGCTTTTGACTCATATCCTGTCTGTCGCAGCCGCATGTTATTTGATCTGTATGTTTGAGTGTGCATTTGTGTGTGTGTGTGTGTGTGAATTTATGTGTGAGTGTTGGCTGCACTTTCTTTTATTCTTTCCATACTTCCTATAGCTTGATTTTGAATATCTAGCTGTTGAGTTCACATGTGTGCAGTGCACATGCTAATATATATTTATATAAATATACATATATAAATATATCTTTCATTGAGTGTGTGCGTGTGTGTGTGTGTGTGTGTCTTATCCCCAATTCGATTGGGATATCAATGTCATCCACATCGGCTTATATTCATACAAATATCTCTTTGAAGCTTTTCTTTAATTTTTGTGTTTTTTTCCATAGTTTTATTTGATAAAAACTTTTGACACTCTATGATGCAGTTATGGCTGAGTTTGTGTTGAGCTTGAACCTCTATTTTAACCCTTTGTTACTATTAACAAATTTTGATATATATATATAAGCAATAGGGCGGGTCGATTTATTTTTCGACAATTTCCCTATGATTTCCGTATTCTATGGGTTATTCCATGAAAATTTGCCAAAGGAACCATACCTCTATCGTTAAAATCGAGTCCCCTACTTTTTGTTGGTAGATTTTTTCCCAAATTGACGTTCGTATGAAATATAACCTACTCGTTCACATCCATAACTCAAAAACTATCGATCGGGTTTAATCGCCAGTAGGCGCGTTGGAAAGGTGAGCTCATTTTGATCAATTTACAAAAAAAAATCTCTAACATTGGTCCAACGGTTCAAAAGTTACGGGCATTTTTGTCCAAATTTTGGAGCATTTTTCCATTTTTTTCATGATTTTGACCAAGATTTTGTCTTTTACTACACTCAAATTGAATATTTATTTTTGATAATATTTTGATAGATACTTTATTATCTCTTAAGTTGAATTTTTGTAGAAAAAAAAAATAAAAAGGGAAAAAAAATCAAAAAGTTGGTTTTATGTGTTATTTTGTTTTAGCAATATCGCATGAATTAATCAACCGAATTCGATATATTTGGGCTTAAACTCTTCGTTTTGAATTGTAAATTGAATTAAATAATGGATTAAGCCAAAAAAATGGCCATGTAAGTAATATTCTTGGACAAAATCATGAAAAAAATGGAAAAATGGTCCAAAATTTGGACAAGCTCATTAGGCTAGTTGTCATGACTTATATGTTGAGTAAGGACAGTTATATATTTCAATAGTTTTGGTTGATGTATCTAAAGATTGCTTTGGCTGATATTATAATTCACTTTTTTAGTCTTAATAAAAGTCGATAAAAAAGAAGTAATGAGTATTGAATCGTATTTAAGCCAGCTTATGATGAAATCAAATATATGACATGAGTTAATACAATTAACACTTTTCATTTTAGGGATACTTTTTCGTTTAGAGTTCAAATATATAAAAATTTATATGGGTATTTTCAAACTAGCGTTACGGACGCTTTGTACTAAGAAATATTAAAAAAACGAATGAAAATGTCCAATTTTTAAAAAAGCTTTTTTATATTTGGGTATTCATTAAGCAGCACTATATTAAGTAAAAACAATGATAACAATCGACCGTTAGAATTTATATATATAATTTATATATTTATAATATAATTTTTGTCTTGGATTACAAAATTTGCAGAACTCTCTGAATTGGGCAAGACTTTTTGTATACAACTTTTTTTGAAGGGTTTAAAATAGCATAAGTTTATTTTCCAAGTGGTCAAATTTAAAAATCTATTCTGTTTTTTATTAGGCTTTTTGATCGGGTCTAATTTATGTAATTAAGTAATTAAAAATAAATTTAATATATTGTCCTTTTCTTGCCCCAACCATTTTTTCATTATCTTTAGCCAATGCCTTCTATTTTCACTAAAACAAAAAAAATTACGAAACATTAACTAAACATTTACGAAAAAGAAAAACTACATTTGTGAAACAGTGCAGATGATTTGATCATTATGGTAAATAAATTTATGTATGTATTAATTGCTTAAATTAATAAATTTAAAATGTTTCTCTTAGATAATATCATAAAATAATAAGTTTTTAGTAATCTTTAATTTTTTGGTCTGGGAAGACTTTTCTGTGGAAATGCATATATGAGGTATTAGATTCAAAGTTTGCAAAAACATTTTTTCCCATAAAAGTTTTTTGTATAGTTCATTAGTCAAAAACATTTGACATGTATTATTTTATTTTTTATTATTCCACCTTCCCGTGGAAAGACTAGGACATTCTTTTATTAGAAAATCCTCCTATACCTAGGTCCATCGACTACATCGCACAAAAAATATTCTTTGAAAGAAAGTTTGATGTATCCATTACCTCTCGAGAAGAGTTAGAACTAGGAAACCGTTCACCTCACAATATCATTGAGATCTTTACTGATGGATCAAAACTAAATGGCAAAGTAGGTGGAGGAGTCTACACTGAAGCATTCAGCATTAATTTAGCCTTCAGGCTCCCTGATCATTGCATTTCAAGCTGAAATCGCTGTTATGCATGAAGCGTGTACTTGGCTTCAGGTAAATGAGATATCTTCCATGGATATTTTCATTCTATCCTTTGGTCAAGCTGCTTGGAAAACCCTAAGAACTGTTGAAATAACATCTGAAACAGTTCTAAGGATTTTCTAGTTAACAGCAAAGCAGATGAACTCGCTCGTATAGGCGCTACTATATATAAAACTATCTATAGATAAGACAAGCCTTGGCACTCCTCTAGCTACATGTAAACTCCTAACTTATGAGTTATCCGGCATCAAAACAAACAAAAGATGGTCAGCTGGTAACATGTGTAATATAACGCGGCAAATCTGGCCCACACTCAACCTTAAACATTCAAAAGAACTCATTTCTCTCAGTAGAAACCACATCAGCACCATGGTAGGGTTACTTACAGGGCACTGCCTTATTGGCAGACACGCTCAAAGATTGAACATACCCCAAAACGACTACTGCAGAAGCTGTAGAGATGAGGAAGAGGAAGAATCTACAGTACATTTTCTCTGCACTTGCCCATCGCTGGCTCAAAAACGCTTCCTCCACTAAGGCAACTGGTTCTTCAATGATTTTGACGAATTCTAGGAATCTTCGGTTTACCGAATCCTAGTAAACAGCTTGAATTTGTTTAAATAGAAATAGGAAAAAGTAACCCTTGTTATCACAATGTGCCTTATTGACCTTAGTGTTTCTCGTTTGAGACAGCCTCACTAACCTAGCCTAACCTTTTTTTATTTCAATGTAAAACAAAAAATTTTCGAAAAAAAAATATTTGTTACTTAAGGTTTTTTAAAAAGGACTTTTTTCAAACGCTTATACTGCAATAACTGACGCAAATACAAAAATGCGTCCCAGAGAAGAAATGTGCACATTTTTCCTAACTTTCGAATGATGTTCACTAAAACTAAATCATATTATTTTTTTTGCGAAAAATATAGATTTCCAACAAAGTGGTTTTTTTTTTAATTTGGACTTAACATTTTTATTTTTTTTTTTTTGTTAAAAATAAAAGCCATAACATTTTTCTTAATACTGGTAGAATTTGAGAATGGAGAAATGAATACCTACGGAACAATGAATTTTTCGATTTTACATATGAAATTTATAGTGGCTTTGAAATTACATTTTGACTGTAAGCTATATAGTGTTATTTCTCTCCTGACATGACCAAAAGAACTAAATAAGTTCTATAATGAAAAAATGTTTGGCCACCGTCCTAGTTGAAGCGATATTCTGGGCCATTCCTGCATGAAAGCAAGCTATTTTTAATACGCTTTGAAAAACTATTTTATAATACTTATGTAAAAAAACATCTGTTCTAAGCAAAAAATAAATTAAATCGACTTTCATAAAAAATTTGATATGATTAATTTGAAATAGACACTGTTCTTGCAGTTCAATACGTTGGTAATAATCGGTAAAATAACATTCCTTGTAAACTATAAAGCAATACAAAGCTTTGATCATTAAGTCTTATTTTCGATTTGTTAATTTGTGACTTCCTTAAAGATAAGAAATTGCACATTTAGCGGACAAAAATAAGTTGTTGTTGTTGCTTTCTTCAAAAAACTTACTTGATCTAAAAAGCTCATAATTAAAAGTAAAAATAATTTTAACACCGTCTCGTCAATGCAAGTATACAATACTGTAAGTAACAATACTTGTGTATTGTTCTAAAACAACTGTTTAAAATAAAAGGGATATGGTAACAAAAAGTTAAATTATTTTTATAAATGATTTAAGAGAAATTAGAAACTACCATTTGATTAACGTTTTTTCTAAATGACCTCTATATTTATTATGTTGACTTTATATGATTTAAATACAAATTCTAAATGTTTGATAGTTTAAATCATAATTGATTTTAAATACAAATTCTAGTTGTTTGATAGTTTAAAATCGTTTATTGAGCTTAAGGTCAAAGTTAGAACAATTAATTGTTCTAACGAATTTTTCCAAAGAAACAACAACAACAACAAAGTTTTCAATATGAAAGGAAAAAAATCACTAGCATTTGATTTTATTGTACAATTTCTGCGCTGCTAAACGCGTCATCAGAAATCTTTGTGATTACCCGTGCAAGCGCGCGCTAACGCACTGCACCATCGGGTGCAAACATGTTTGTTAGTGCAGACTTCCAGCAGGCTGTTGGACTACATATAATAACATAAGCATAGAAACTAAAGTAAAACAGAAATACAACAACAAATGTGACATTATGAAATTGAGGAAAAAATGAGAAATTGACGCTTCAAAATCTCATCACCCCGATGGTGCAGTGCGTTAGCGCGCGCTTGCACGGCCAATCACAAAGATTTCTGATGACGCGTTTAGCAGCGCAGAAATTGTACAATAAAATCAAATGCTAGTGATTTTTTTCCTTTCATATTGAAAACTTTGTTGTTGTTGTTGTTTCTTTGGAAAAATTCGTTAGAACAATTAATTGTTCTAACTTTGACCTTAAGCTCAATAAACGATTTTAAACTATCAAACAACTAGAATTTGTATTTAAAATCAAGTATGATTTAAACTATAAAACATTTAGAATTTGTATTTAAATCATATAAAGTCAACATAAGAAATTAGAAACAATTTTGAAATTTTACAAAACTAGACAAGTGATCACTTCGCTAGGTAAAAAATCAAAAATAAACCCGGGTGTGACGTATTGACAGAATGGTTATATATGATCTGTAGCAAGTTATTAAACATAATATATCAAGGAAAGTAACTAATATATAGAATCTGAGTATTTTAAAACAAAAACCAATTATTTCCGGTATCTACTGCTATACCAAACATTTTGCTATGCCTTATAAATTGTAAGGCTATGCAAAGCTTTTATAATTAAGTCATACTTTAGAACTTAATATTATAAATAATTTAGTTATTTTTAAAACAAGATATTTATAGTCTAGTTTTAAGCGAAAAATATATGATGCCAGAAATACGCTGAAGAAAATAATATTACCTTTGTTTTACGCAATCAGATCGTGGTGAATATAATACAACGATATTCGATTTGTTAACAAACTATTCGAGGATTAATCGTTAGTTAAGACGTGAAATTTGCTGTTCATATGCAAAATATTACGTATATAAATATTTGGCAAATAACTTTTTTTTTTGTTATCAGAGACATTAAATGAATTTAAGTTTTTTTGAAATAAGATTTTTTATTAAAATTTTTAAGAATCAAAGTTTATCATAACATGTATTTGTTGCTGTCTTAATCTCTACTGATTGTTATATTATGACTTTAAGACATACAACCGGCTTGAAACGTCCTAAAAATGAAGCCATTAAAATATTCAAACGATCAGCAAAACGTGCTAAATGCATTAAAGACTTAAACTAAGACAACTTAGATCTTAACGCTTTATTAAGTCAGTCAATGAACGCAATGAAAAATGTTTAAAATGTTTGTCAGTCTTAAGAACGTATGTATTAATCATTCATACCATAAATGAAAAGATAAGATAAACTGGCTAGAATTTTGCAAATGCAACATAAAATTAAAATATTTAAAATAATAATATTTCAAAATTCATAAAATCCAAATATGGCAAATCATTCCATATTGTTAATACACAACAAAACAAAACAAATGCCATTAAATTAAAAATATGAAAACAAACAAAAAATACAAGAAGAAATAGAATGAATGACATACAAAAAAATTTAACTGAAGAATGAATGTAGGTATGAATGTTTGTTGCTGGCATGGATGAACTCTATGCTTGAGTCCGATCAAAAGTTAAAAAAGCACCATTTTAATAACATTGCGCCATATTTTTTTTATCTTACAGTTACTAAGCATAAACTTACAAATAACAAGTGAAAAATTACAACAACAAAAAGCACCAAATATAGACAACATTACAGTAGCAGCAGAAGCAACACAAATATATGTGAGCTACACACGGCAAAGCATCCTCATCATCATCATCATCATCATCATCGCTGAGTGTAAACATAATTGAAATTCCACAAATTCAAAGCCAAAGCAATGTTTGCTGCTAGTGTAATTATTGTTGTTGTTTCAGTTGCTACTGCTGCCAAACTAAATCACAATAAAATAAATGAAGGAACGAAATAAAAAACAACAAAATTATTACAAAAATAACTTCTATGCCACATTTTTCATGTTTGGTGTAGCGGAAATGCGCGAAATGAATTTTCATGGTTAGCTTCAACAATTTGCAGTTAACAAAATCTAACCGGCAAAAAAAATAAAGCCAAAACCAGAACTAAACTTTATGATATCCACATAAAAATAAACCGGAAATTTTTTAAAATTTAATTTATTTTTTCTTAAAGCTTAGCTGATTTTGTAAGAGTTAAGGAAAGATACAAAAATTCATGGAAAAGCTTCATTTATGACAAAACTTAAGTGTCAAAGCTTTAAATCTTTAAGAGTTATAAATCAATAGATATGTATAAGTCTACGCTGCATTTTGATGCAGTTTTAAAACCACCTGTAATTTTTATAACTTCTCTACTTTCTCTAGAGTCAAAAGAATTTTTTCATTATCGACATTCTTGCTAATCAAACAGTAAATATGGCAAGCAAAACTATCGTAAATTAAACAATTTAAGCATTATTAATGCTATTATTTATCTTCATAGAAGTAAATTATAAATTAAAAAATTTTGTGCAAAGAGATTTACAGTAAAATTTTAAAATTTTTATACTGTTTTTGCAGAGGTTAAAACATTTCACATTTAAAGTGCCCCTTTAATAGGATTAAAATAGTATACAAAAATGGTTCTCATAAGATTTTATTATTGGTCAAAAACAATACAGCAACTCAGTCAAAGGCATAGTATATTTTTAACATTTCTTTAATTCCCGTTTTTTTTAAATACTAAATTTTCTTTTATCCTCAAAACCAAAGAAATAACAAAGCTGACGTTAACGCAGATACACATTTTATCTCTTTGTCACTTTTACCAAAATCCATTGATTGGAGTTTTTTTATGTAGTGGACTGTGATGTATATTTAAAAGAAAAATAAATATTACAGTAGTTTTCCGATTTAACGAACACAATGATTGTCAGGCCAATTCGTTAAAGCGACTTTTTCGCTAAACCGAGTACTAAAATAAAATGGACTAATGATGCATTTATGCAATTAATGCATCATATGCAATAAATGCAATTTAATGAAGCATTTATACTAAAATGGATGGAAGTAGTATTTCACAAAATTATTTTATTGAAATAAACACTTAAAGTTAATAAAAACGAACGTAAAAAAAGTTACATTGTAAATTAAATTTTTAATGAGATAGTAAAATGTTTATGTTAGTAATATGGATGTAGTTTGTTTGGCCCAGCACTATTTTGTTTGACCCATAGGATGGAAATTTCAACATTTTTGATAGATTACAATAGATATACTTCGAACAGAGACAACAAACTGACAATAAGCTGACAAAAAATGACAAAACATAAAACAAGTTGTCAACAAAACTTTTCTTTTATGGATATTTTCTGTTTTTACTACATTTAATTCTGTTAAAAAGCTCTGATTTTGTATTTTGTTCGTTAAACTGAGTACAACTAAATATCTTTTATTCATTATATAAAGTACTCAATGGAAACACTTTGCTTGTTCATTACTTGCGGTTTCCGTAGAATCAAATGTTCGTTAAATCGAAAAACTACTGTATTTAAATTTTTTAAATAATAATTTTTTATGTATAAATTTTTCTGCAGTTTACTGTGCTCCTTTTACGATTTATAAATGAAGTTTTTTGGTTTTTTATATTTGTTATAAATATATAAAAAAATAACATATTATTTATTTTGAAAATGATTTGAAAAACTTTATACTAGTTGTGTTTTTTTTTTAATAAAATACGTGAAAGCTTAAAATAGTTTAACAAAAATAAAAAAAGCGTATTCAAACCAAAAAATTTAGGACAGATTTAATCATTTTTAACTCAAAGTAAAATGTATAATATGAATTTTTTATAAAGATCTTAGGCACCATTGAAACTAGTACAAAATAATAAGAAAATATTTGTTTAAAAAATAGGAAAATCGAAATCAATTTTTTTAAGGAATTTTTATTCAGCTAATTTCTTTTATATTCCACCATATATCAGTTGGAGGCTATAACTATCACAAAATATGGTATTATTACATTTTATTTCATGAAAAATATGTTGCGCATAGTTGCGCATTAGAAAAAAATCACTTAATTTTTAAAAACGCTTAAAAACCATTTTTATGCCTAAAATGCACTGATTATTGGTGGAAATTTGTACTTTTAAATTAAAAGAAGTATTAAGTTAAATACTTTAATTAAAATATGTATCTTGTGGCTTATTTGACACAATTTCTTAGTCAAATATATTTTTTTATTAAAACCTCGTTTTTCTAGCCATTCTTGTTTTTAAGATATCCTAAAATCCCAAAGCCTAAAATCGAAAAAGTGCATGGTGCGGTTGAACTCACCGCAAATGTTTTGGGTTATACAATAATTAATATTTTTATAAAAAAAAATTAATTTGCTCAAGTCCAAAAAAACTCTTTAAGTTACAAAAATTGTTGGTAAATATTTTAATGCTCACATATAGCTTTAACCTTCGCTTTAACAGCTTTAAGGCTCAATGCTTAGTTTTGTTATTTAATGAAGCAACAAGTTGCAGCTTAATTTTCTGCCTTGGAGTATGCTAAAGTTGCAAAAGTTTACATAAATTTATGCGAGCTATAAATAAAGAAAAAACTGTCTATAACAACAATAAAAATAACAACTACACCATCCACATAAAATCATTTCTGCAAAGTCATTATTTTTCTTTTGAGACTGCCCTACAGACGATGACAGAGAGTATTTTTTGTTTGCAAGTGTTGTACACCAACACAAAAACAAATAAACAGAGTTACTTATGGATATATGTACAGTCATTCAAGAGCAGCAGACAAGCCTTTCGCGAATATAAAAACAAAACAAAAAAAAACCTTTAAAAACAAAGACTGCAAAATCATGTGAAGGCCTAAAGGCTTAAAAAGCGCACACATACACATGCACGCATAGTCACATGCATATGCACTACAAAAACACACACATACACACTCACTCATAAATTTGTGTATAACGTACACTTGCACATTCATTTATTTTATACGCATATCGATTATTGTTGTCTACTTTTAGGCTTTTTTAAAGCTTATGTGCGCTTATATGCCGACACAACGACGTCTGTGCGCACGTGTGTGTGTGAGTGTAACTTGGTTTCTTTTTCTTCTTATTATTGCTGTTGAATTTTTATGGGTGGGTGTTTAAGTAATTTTTATATATTATATGCTTGTACTCTGTGCAACATACATACATATCTACATCTGTAATATTTCCATAGCATACTCAAAGGCGCGCCAGGCAAATATTATAAAAGTTTGTCTTAACTACATGGCTAGTTGTTGTTTTTTTTGTTGTTTTTGTGGAAAGAGGGTTGGTGCTCGAAATCGAACAAGAAATAACTGTTGTTATTAATAAAAATCATCCCCTTTTTTCGCCTTACACTTTTTTGTTTTACTCTCTGTGTTTTTGCAAGTAATAATAATTTATTTGCTTATAGTTATGTGTGTCGGTATTTATGAATATGAATGGGTGTATGTGTGTGAGTCGGTTACTAAGGCTGTGTGTGTGTATATATATGTTGAAAGTCTGTTGTGAAGGCTAAATTAAGGCGTTTTAAGACTTATAGTGTGCTTGATGAAAAAATAGTCTTGTGTTAAAGGTTTGTTGTTTAAAGTAATGCTACAGAGAACACGCATAGTCTTGTTTTTTGTTAAATTTTTGTGTAGAAATTCAACTTGGTCTTAATAGAGTACAGTGGCAACAGATTGAGGCAAGTCTTGGCTTATAATATGCTGCAATTAAAAATGTAGCCTAAAAGAGAAAGGCACTGCCAGACAAATATTCCGGAGGGCTGGCTACAGTTGCCAGACTGTACAGGATTTATTTTATTTTAATCATGCTACCATCGAATCAGGACATTTTGTCTGGAAGTTATGCAGAGTTTTAATCACAGACCTAGATAAAATTCATGGCATGCTTCAAGGCGTTTTGAATGCATTTGTTACTTGAAAATACATTAACAAAATTGAACAAAAAACTGCTTTAGATAATTTAACCGGCTTAGGTTTTTAACAAAACTGAAATATGCCTTTAGAAAGCCTAAAAATAGGCTATATAATGTTTTACAATATATGAAACTGATAAGAATTGTTATAGATTTAAAAATGTCTGCATATCAATATTTATATTTTCATTCTTTCACCTTACTTCATTCTTTGACCATTAAACCAATCTCAAAAGATCTGCAAATAGGCAATACTTGCTTTACAGTTTGTTTCATAGCTTGAGAAATAACTTTTTTCATCTGAAATGCTGCAATACATATCATATCTAAAAATGACTAAATTTTAACAGACTTACAATTAAAACCTCATAAACATAATGCTTGATTTGACCAACAAAAGCATCATTTGCTCTGCTACAAACGTACTTATTTGTCCTGTGTGTCAGCACGACAAGCCTAAGTTCACTTGAAGGAATTTTTTTTTTGTTTTCACAGTGTAAGCGACGCTTTAGAGCACTTCGGTTGGTGTAACGCTGCTGCTGTTGGCAGTCGTGGCTGTAAGCCGTGCGACAATGACTCGTTTGAGTCCTTTTTACTGCTCTTTTTTCTGTGCTGGTTTGCATGCACTTTTATTCCAATCCACTGCGGCGAATTTCCTACACTCAAAGATATAATAACAATAATAATAAAAAAGAACACAAAATGAAAGTAAATAAAGTACAGGCACAAATACACACACACATAAAAACAACGCACACACTCATACACACACACACACACACACACACACAGACACAGATATAAGTGTATAAAAGCAGTGTCAAGGTTAACGACCAATGAATTTATTTTGCTTGAATAAATTTTACGATAATGAGGAAATTGTCGTTGTCGTTTTGGGGGTTTTTAATGTTAATGTTATTATATTGTATGGAAAAGTGAGCACTATGTGTCTGCGAAAGTATGTGTATGTGAGTTTGTATGGATGATTGCTTGTATAAGTGTGCCTTTAAGTGTAAGTGAAAGCATGCGGCAATATTGAGCGGACATTTTTTTATTTATTTCAATTGTTATTATAGTGTATAATGAAACAAGCATATACACATCCAAATACAAGCATTTCAAAACAGACACATAAGCTTGTAGAACATATTGAAAGTTCCTTGACATATTAATCGATAATTAAGACAAAATCAAACTATTTGTTTAATAAGGAATTTTTGAAAGATATACGGCGAATAGATACAATGTCTTCTTTTGCGGCGAATTAAAGCAGTTGGCGGTTTAATTTATAAACCCTTGGATAAAATTTTAGTCCCACTAAAATAGAATTGCACTTTCTTAAGCCTCGCGGTTTAAAATTTAAACTTTAAACTAATTCATAATTAAAACTCTACTGTACTAAAATTTAAACGAAACAAATATTAAAGCTTCCCTTTTCATGTGTTTATATTTTTGTTTATTGCTTCTGTTACTTATAGCGTGGTAAGACTTGTGAACTTACAAACTTGATGTCTTGGGTTCGAATCTCACGGTGTTTTTTATGTTTTTTTATTTTTAATATTGTAGTCCAAGTCTGTACTAAATTTGTAAATACCAATACTGTACCAAAGCTGTATTAAAACCATATTTTAGTATTTTTCAAACACTAGATTTGAAAACAAAGCTGGTGTTGGCTTATATGTAGCACAGAAAAGTTTAAATTTTAGTACGAGATTTCTACAAAACAGAAATCATGCACGAAAGGCACAGGTACAAAACTTGTGATTTCCCTAGACCCTAGTTCTAGTACTAGAGCCGGTACTAGTTCTAATTAAATCTATCTTCTTTGCATTCAACTGGCGATTTTTTCACGAGCATGCCATTGGAAGGGGTCAACTGCTTTTTTAAACACACCTATTTTATAGCCTAGTCATGTTGCTCAACTAAACTGAAAAGCTTTAAAAGTCATATTTTCTCAAATGCATTACTTCGAAGTATGAGACAGTCAGAATGAATTTTATTAGTCAGTCACTACGTTAAATACATAATCAAAAAACTAACCAGCTAGCAGTTGGTTAAACACTACCTTGGGTCAAAATATGAGCTAGTTCACTTAGGAATATAAATGTAGCTAGCGTGAATGGGCCAATTGACACTCTCGGGAATTGATCATAATGAGTAAAGAATATTATCACCTTTGAATGTGTTTTATGTTCTACACAAGACTTGCATCGTATTAAATATTAAGTGTCGTATTAAGCTTGCCAATAGAAATAAAAAATTTAAGTAAAAAAATTTAATTTGCTTGAAAAGCTAAAATACTATATAAAAAAAATGTACGTGTCAGCTCGATGCGCAACTGGAGCTTACTAATTAACCCTTTAACCGAAGAAATGTGATTCCATCTGCCGACTTTGATGATTTTTTCGGGAATTGCTTATTTTGCTCCCTAGATCACAATTTCTTAGTTAAAATAAAAACTCTAGTTTTCCAGAAAAAGAGTGTCCGATATGAATTTTTAAAATAACTATATTTTAAATATATCTTTAAAAGTTTAATAAATAAATTGGATCATTCACTAAAATAAACATAAGAATTAATTTAAAAAAAAATCAACAAAATTTAACCATTAGCTTACGAGCTACAAACTCCCAAAAACTTTGGACTCGATTTTCTCAAAACACCGCTTTTTCTCTCATGCCCTTTTTGCACCCAATGCATCAGTTAAAAAACAAAAATATAACAGATTAGTATTTTCAGCGAAAACAGTTCATTTTTACTAACACAAGTACTAAACAAAATGTATTGAAGCAGTTTTCATATCAAGCCAACGTTTTTTTAAAGCAACACTATTTAAGAAAAAAATATAAGTAATATTCATTTCTAACGGGCTCAAGGTCCAAAATATTAAATCAATTTATATCGATCGAAATATTCGAAAGAATCGAAATATTGGAAATAAAAATTAAATCTATTAAAGTTTTTCATTTTTAATATTTTGCACAGCCCGTTAGAAAATAATGTTAACTTAAAAAAGGTCGTAAAACAAATAAAATACAAAAATGAATATTTAAAAGTTTGAATTACCACTTGAAATGGAGCTCTTATTTAAGGAACTTTAAGTTTTATCTTTATATAACAGCTTTGTTTAAGTTAACTACACTGTTAAAAAAAAGTCTAGAAAAGGTGATTTTTTCATAAACTGCAAAGGTACCTCTCCCCCTTAAGAAATTCAAAAGTTTATTGGTTGTATAGAAAGTCAATATATTAAACTGTGTCTCCCCCAAATATTAAATCAAAATGTCAATGGGTTGATTTTTGAGATTTTTTTTAATGCAACTCCGGCGTTTAATCGGTAAATATAGATTATCTTGGAATATTCAATTAAGGTATATAATAGGCAAGCAGTTTAAATGCAGGCATACGTTATATGTAGTATATAAGAGAAGTTTAATTACTTTTATTCTATTTTGATATATAGAACTCTTATAACATAAAAACATTATAAAGTAAATTGATTTTCTTCACTATTAATATCACCAAAAAAAAATGTCTTTATTAAAAGATATAAACGGATAAGAAACTTACTATTCTTATGCATATAGAAGAAAATCAAACTACACAAATACCCAGTGGTAAATGGATTCATGACGTAACCAATTATTTCTTAAATACAAAGTAGCTGCGGGGCCTCCGAAGTCTGTTTAGAATTCTAAATTACTTTTGTTTGGACTTGGCCGCTAAAACACTGATGACATCTACCTTGCAGAGTAAGCAACAATGTGAGTAAGTATGCACAAGATAGGAGAGAACAAAAAAATTACGCACAAAATTTGAGAGAACACAAATAAATTGAACGAAAATCCTCTCTGCGCCAAAAACAGAACGAAAGCGAAAGAAAAAACACCAACAAGAAGCCAACAAAAGCAAAAGCCGCCACAAGTTATTCCCACAATAATTTTTACAATTAAATTAAGGAAGTTATTGCCTTTTATCGAGCACTTCAGAGTTAATGTTTGAAAATAATTTATTTTATAAATAATACTTTGTTTTCGTTTAAAGATTATTAGTTTTTACAAACACACCTCACTGCAAAACTTCCTGTTAGAAAACACGATGTTGCTACACAGACTAATAAAGCTATTAGTCTAAACTATTGTTTTGACTAATAATGAAAAGATAATGATGAGACCACAAACAAGATTTCGTTCCCGCTTACAGTTCTGCATTACAATGTCATCGCCGACAAATTTTTACAAGCGGGTGCATAGTTGTTTGAGATTTGTATAAGTATACTTTTCATATTGGCTGCTCTTTTAGCTCACTTACAACAACTTCAGTATTTCTGAGTGTGTTGTAATTCGAAGAATAGACTTCGTTGTCGAATCGACAGAGAGAAAAAAGAAAAAGTATTGCATTATTGTTGTTTGTTATTATTGCTGCAGTGTGTATTTTGTTGTTATTTTCTCGGTGGTTTCAACACATGTTGAATAAGAAAATGTAACGCTCGAGTATTTTGTTAACACTCAATTTCACTCCCTATATAATTTTTATATTACAGGCTATATGTATATGAAATCGATCCTTAGGAAGGGATTACAGTAGCAGAGTTACTTCAGTTCAAACTCTTTTTATACTTCTTAAATTAACTCCTGACACCAAAAAGCTTTTCGCATCAATTTATTTGGACTTATACTTTTTTTTCTTTTTTATGCAACATATAGTACAGCAAAACAATGAAGTCCAAAGCAAGAGTCCAAAACTCACACACATTTACAATTACACTCACACACTTTCAGACGAGCACACTCCATTTCACGTAACATTAATGCTGTGATTTATTAGGGTCACGTGACCGTCAAAAGGATGAGTGACTGACTGATTGAATGAAGGAATGAGGGAATGAATGAATGAAAGACCGCGTGACTAACTGTATAAATGAGTAACGACAATGACGGAGAATAAGACGACTGGTCATTAAATGCATATGACGTCAGAACGATACGCAGCAGGGTCAACGGCAACGCTTAAGTGTTCAAAACGACCGTATTTATAAATACCCGAGAAAAAAAATATATAAAAACTTTAAGCAGGATATTGACAACGACGGCGTACGGCGAATTTAAAACCACATACACTCGCAAAACACACACACACACACACACACACTCATTTACACGTATGCATAAGTAAGTCGGCGCGCTTTCAACCGCAGCCGCAACAACAAATGAAAAACGCTTTAAGTAGTTGTAAGCCGTACGAAATTCTCATCATTAGCGTTGCGCATGCAGGATCTTTGTTTGTTTGGCTTTGTTGTTTTTGTTGTTGTTGTTATTGTTATTGTTGCTGTTACTGCTAGGATAGACTTCTGGAAAGGGAGAGGAAACTATTTTTCATTAAGATTAGAAAATCAATAGGAAATAGCTAAGGAAATTGCTGAAAGTTGCAAAGTTTGCTCAGTTGCCGTTTGCGGCATGTTGAGTCAAAGGGCGGGGGTGGGTGTGGTGAGATAGATTTGATGTTTTATAGATTAAAAGGGCTACGCTATAGTGTTTTAATTTATTTTTATTCGAAAATAAATAAAAACTTTTAAACAGTTTTTGAAACGTTACATTTTTGTAAACAATTTACATTTATTACGAAGAATCAGACCTTACAGTACTTGAGTACTTTATTTACACCTGACTTACTCTAAAATTTTTGAGAACAAGAGCATGCACTCGTACTTACTCAAAACATTTCGAATATAGCGAACTGGAATGAATTATGCAAATTACTATATCTATAAGATAAGTGCTGATTGATTGAAAAATTTCTGATGCAAGTAAATGTATTTGGACTAAAAAATTTTGCGAAAAAAAATTTTTTTTGCAAACACTTGAACAAACACTCAAACAGAAAACCAAAAATGTATTTTTTTATTAACAAAAGAGTACATGTTCTTGTACCCAAAATATTTTAAGTAAGAGTATATCGAAAGTACTTTAGTACTAGAAATTGTTCGATTAAAAGTACATATTTTTATATTCCAATGTACTTAAACTTTGAACAAAAGTTTTGTCATTCTTCTGAAACCATTCAAATTCTCATTATTTTACTAAAAAAAAAACTGGCCATTTCAGCCCTTGGAAGGACTTTGACCTAGCTTCGATTGATCAATTGTGTTGTACGTGTTATTAAATGTTTGATCACAAATGACCGAGAACTGGACCTATGTGTTTAATGCCGACTCCGAACGGCTTATGTTTTCAATAAGCTTTACATGGCAGTTTTTACTAAAAATTCTTCGTGCCTGAAAATATCCGTCGAAAATATAACTTTTTGAGACTAACTGCATTATTCTGTATCACGAAGAAGCACACCAACGATGAAAAAGACACGAGAAGCAATACAATTTTGTATGGAAGAAAGTATTGCTTCTCGTGTCTTTCTCATCGTTGGTGTGCATCTTCGTGATACAGAATAATGCAGTAAGTTGGGTTTCTTCTGTAAAATCGTGATAAACAACACTTTTGAGAAAGAAATCTCTTTTGCGTGTTTAGCCTTAAATCTTGGACTAAATTCTAGTAGAGCGTGTATTGCATAATTGACGAAACAGAAACCGTAGTACAATTCAATCGACGATCAAAATCGATCAAAATAGAGTTTTATTTCCAGCGGGATTAAATTTTAATATACTCAATGAGCTCTTGCATGGAAATTTTTTCCGCAAAAATAAAAAATAAAGCAACCTGTGAAATTCAAATTCACAACGATTAGGTTAAAAGTATTTAGCCCTAACGATTGGTCTTTAAAGCCAAATGCATAAAGAAATGATTAACATGCATAACAGCCTAACAGAAAGCTAACTTTTTACAATATGTACACTAGGGTGGGCCGATTTGATGAAACTATTTTTGTAAAAAATTTTCCTATTAGAGGACAAAGAAGGGATTCTAGGGGCATATTTTTTCTCCGTGAAATAAAAGGTACCCTCTTTATTTTACTTTTTTGTAATTTTCCAAAATTTTTTACTGGAGCCCCCTAATTGTTCATTTTTTTGTAAATATGATGTCAAAATAAAGTTACTTGACTCATGATACCTTACTTTGTAAATTTTTAACGAAATCTATCGGTCGAAAAAGAAGTTGCAGCACTAGAAATGGGTTTTTGTCTAAAACTACTTATCAAATTTAAAAATAAGTTTCGGTATAGATAACAGGATTAATTCCATACGGGTTATTAATCAAGTACAAATAAATTTTATTCATAATGTTTTGATGTGAATTATCTGAAGGTTTCAAAAAACTTTAATTTGCTCGAAAGAATTCATAAAATTTATACCTTACACACGTGGTCACATTTAAAGCGTGCAAAAAATTGTTTAACTTTAACATTAATAATATGAAAAACATAATATGTGAAATTTTATTAATAATAATATGGCTTTGTCATTTAGATTTATAGCTTGATGAGGTGAATTTACTTGGGAAATCATTCACTTAAATTCCTGTGAATCGTAACAGAACTTTGTTGCAAATGCTATCTTAACACTCATCCGTCGTTAACAAAAAGTTACGAAAGAGTTGCTTGTGCGTCGATTTGACATAACACCAAAAAATTTCAATGCAACATAGGAAAAAATGGAATTGGAAGGTTATTTTTTTATTTTTGCCTGACACAATATCGATATATTGTTTTTTGCTTTTATTGTTATAAAAAATGAAAACATTTTTTTATTGAAATTCAGTGCAAAAAAGAGATCAAAACTAAATAAAAAGGTATAGAAAACTATATACAGTCAAATCCGGATATAAAGAACCCCCGAAATAGTGAACTGCGCGAAATAGTGAACGTTTTAGTAACTGACATCAGAAGCAAAAAAGTAAGAAAAAAAACAAAAAAAAGTTTTAAGATTTTAGCAAAAAAAACATCCATTTTTAAAAAAAATTCAATCTTGAAATTGCGAATTGTCTGGATACAGTGAACAGGCCTTGCAAAAATTAGTTCGTTATATCTAGATTCGAAAAAGATTCGTTATATCTAGATTCGACCGTATAAAGAATGCATTGTATGCTTTACATGTTTCGCATACAATGAAACGGTGCTCCGGACGAACTTTCTTTTTCCATTTGTCGCATTCGACAGAATTAATGTTGGCATTTCGCGCTTGCGACACTAATTACGGTGGTGGATAAGGCAGGCGTATTTCTTGGTGTGCACTCCCGTTGCTCAGTCAGTGGTACCACAAACGAATGGTCAAGTTCCGGCATAAACAGGCGTCTTCGATAGTTATTTTTCATATAATTCCAAAGTGGATTCATACTGATCAAGAGCACATATGCATTCAACGCCGATATGTCGAGCATTTTGCAAAATACTGCAACGGGCGCCATCGATTTACTTTCCGCTTGCAGCGAAAGGTCCCCACCATCTCATCAATTATATCCACACCACATTTTTTTGCATTGTAAAAAATTATTATTTCTGGTTTCTTTTGAACGTCACTTTCTTTTTCTTGTGCATAATGCTTAGCAAAGTTCCAAAGCGACGTCTCTTTGTGACATAAGAAACCAAAGTGAAACCAAGACATTGCACATTCCTTCCAATCAGCTCTTTTGTGAGCTGCAAAACAACCCGTTCACTCTGGTGTAATTTATCGCGAGCACGAAGATTTTGTCTTTTTTCACGATCATTAAAGCGAAGACATCGAGTAATTGTTTTATATTGCTCTAGCGACATTGTCGCTGCGAATGTTGGACGTCCAGTTTTTGCATTCCACAACTCAGTAACACATTCACCATGTGACCAGTGCACACCCGCAAGTAGTAAAAGCCTGTAGTAAAGACCCATCTTACGAATATCAACATTCTTCCAGGTAGTTTCATATTTACGTGAGCCGTATAAGTTGGTCATATCAACAACAAAGAGCTCAAAGGGCTCGATGAACAAGAGAAAAGCAGACAAAGGGTCGACGCAGCGTGATGACGCAAACACAGTAGTACCTAAAAAAACCACAAAACAAGAAATTTCTCCAAGTATACATTAAAAACGTAAACGACGCAAAATGGTACCTGAAGACAATCGAAATGAAAAAAACTGGCGTATACAGTCATAATACAATTTTTATATTATGTTGTTTCGAAAAAAATTTTTTTTGTCACAATGACACTAAACTCACTTCAGCCAACGAAACACAACTAACGCGTTATCAAATATATTTCCCATATGTATCAAACTGACACACAAACTACTCTTTTGTTACTTTTCTTGTTGCTGCGCCTTTCAGCATGTAAACACATCGGGCATATAATTTTAAAAAATGTCGTTGAAAATTAGTCAGTGAACTGCCACCTCATTCCTATTTGTGCAAAAGCAAAGGCACAATTACATATTCAATTCGAAAATTGTGTCATATTGACACACACGACGGATGCGAGATAAAGGTAGAATCACATTATGCATTAAACTAGCACAAGTCAGTGTTCTTCTTCCTCTTACAGCAATAGCTGGAAATTCTCGTTATTTATTGTATAAACAATATAAATCAGATGATTTAAATGATTTTAGAAACTTAAAAAAAAAACTTTTTTTAAATTTTATTAAATGGTGATCAACTTTTTTAAATAGCATGTTTGTCAACCGGATCATACAGAAAAAGTACGCAACTGCATAATGCTGAAAAAAATGTATATGACGTACCAAAATGTTTAATGTTAATGTTTTGTGCTATTTTCATTAAGGGTTCTCATCTAAGCATGTAACTGACCCGTAAACATTGTAAGCCTTGTGAACTTACATGCGCGTAAACTATCTGTCAAAATTTGTATGGGCGTGAGTTTACATCATTTCCGAGCCTATTTTGTAGTGTAAACTAGCATGTAAATCTACGTGTGTGAATGAGGGTTACCTTTGGCGTTACTCATTACATATTAAAAGTAGTTGGAGTAAATATGAACAGGTTTTATTTATTTTTCTATATTAATGACGATTTTTTAAAGGTTTAAAATTTAAAAAGTCATAATGTTGTCGTGGTCGCAGCCGCCATTTGTCGACATTTACGCTATTTACATTTTATCGCTCATCAACAGTTTAAATGCTATACATGTTTACATGCTTAGATGAGAACTCTTATTATTTTTGTAATTTTTTTTTTTTTGAAAAAAAAAATACCACAATAGTATTTATTAACAAAACAACATGAGTCTGCAACAGTTTTTCGGATGTTCATACCCTAACGCGCACTGTGTAAAGGATGTATTAACTTCGTCACTCCGTTTGTAACGCCCAGAAGGAGTGTAGTAGTTATATAAAGTTGGTAGTTATCAGCATCACCTACCAAGTCGATTATAGCCGTAATCTTAGAGCTGTAGTAATAAAATTCAAAATTTATGATTTTATCAGAAAACTTAAGATCAAGTTGAAAAACTTGTAATATAAGACAAAAACCACGCCTACCCTTGTAAAGTGATTTTTTCAAAACGATCACATCTGTTAACATTCTACAATAATTAGTACTAGAGCTCGCTAGTGGTGCAAATTCGACCTTTTCGCATACATTCCTTGTTGAATCGATACAAAATTAATGTAAAAAACATGCGTTTTTCACCAAAGTTTTGAATCACTTTTACTTTCCCACCAGTTCTCTCGCTCAGAAGACAGTGAATTGTGATTGGCAAACTGAAAATAGAAATACAGTCAATTTTATTTTTTCTTTCTTTCTTTCTTCTTCATGTGAGAATGAAAGGGAACTTGTATGAAAAAACTATCGAAACAATGCCAAAAGTTTTTTTTGTAAACACGGAAGAAAATGGTTCTTAACTGTTTCACTTACACCTATTTATATAGGGGACAAAGGGGACTTTTGAAGCATTGAGCAAGATTTTTTAGTTCAAAAACTTGCCAGTACAGAGCAAGGTTAATTTTTCGTCACCAAAACTCACGTAAACTCACCACGATTTGTTTCACAAACTCACATTCTTGCTTTCAAGTCTTGCCCATGTATAAAGCAGTGGTTTTGATAGCTCTTACCTACTGTCTACATTTTTTCACCTAATATATCAGCTTTGTACTAGCACTAGTCCCGTTAGTACACTTTTTCGTATCTCTCCAGACAGTGTATTCAACATTTTGTTCGAACAGTTTTTGTGAGCATTCGTGTTTGTGGCATTTTCATAAACATCTTCAAGCAAATCGAATAGTTGAGTGCTCACAAAATAATCAGCAATAATTGGGCTTTCAACATTCAAAATAATTTATGCAAAAACATTCGAACAGTAGCGAATGGGGAGAAAAGAAGCACATAAAGTGGGGAGTTGTAAAGCACGGCAAGTATGATAGATGTCAACCAGAAATCGTATTTTACATGCCTATTACGAATTTATTGTAAAAATTCGAATATTTAGTACGATTCCAAGTATTTTTCTCAAACAATTTTGTTATTTTTCTGTGTTTTCCCTTAGGAAAAATAAAATTTTCAACTCGAGAAATTGACATATACTTAATATATAAAATAGTTATGAAATCTATTAGGAAACTTTGAAAATTATAAGAAAATAATGAAAAACATTGAAAACTATGCGATAACTTGCAATCATTGCGAATCGGATTAATTGAACAGCTTGCCATTTATCACATTTTTTTCAATAAAATTTTCATTTTTTTCCATTTGCTTAACTTGAATACATGACAATCATAATAATTTTCCATTTTCTCTGATCCCAATAAAGAATTTTCACCAAAAAATTCAATTTTCAAATTCTTCAATCAGGAAGTGTATTTTAAGATATTCCAGAGATTCGATTCGAAAAAAATGTTTAAAAAATTAATTTTTGTGGTAGTTTTAACCCCCAAACAAAGCGTGCTTCAAAACTCCCCACTGTCTCCTATAGATAGCTCATAGATAACCCTATTTTCAAACATAAACACGGCTGTGTGAATATTTTATCTTTGGCCCTGTCAAAGATAGCTCCTTATTAGTTCTAATTTTTTTATTTTGAAATTCTTAAGGCTTTACGATATATTTCAAAACCTTTATTTAGCCCTAAAAAAGTTATTGAAATTGTATTTATTTCTAAATGACACAGTCTTTATTGATTACTGAAAACTAATCTAAGTAACTTACGTAGTTTCTGACCAAAACAATTTATATATAAAATAGGACACAAGATCTTAAAGCGAATTCAAAACAAAATCATTTATTCAAATATCACTACTAAATGTTTTTTTTAAGTATACTTTTGCTACAAAACTATTTTTTTAATAGTATAAACAAGTAAACTGCAAAACTAAAATTGACCGAGCGCGTTCGACTGTCACGACCTCATTTCAGCGTTTTACACAATTCCAGCCTAGACTGCGTTTCGAGAATGGATGGTCACCTTCAGTTATTTTTGTTGGTTTTGTCGTTGTCGTTGTGTCTCCATTTGTTGCTATTGTTGTTTTACAGTGTGTAAATTTCGACTCCAATATGTCTCGTTTAGCGAATTTGCTAAATTTGTGCTGGCATCGAATATTTTTGCATGCAACGCCAAATAAATACCTTGGCAACAATAGTGAAAATAGTGAAAATCAAGTATGTGCAAGTTTGTGCATCATTGATTTCACTGCGTTGAGCCGCAGTCACTGAATGAGCTACGTACGTACTCTCTGAACCAAACCTAGCTGTGCTGGCAAAACTTCGGCTCAACAACACAAGATTTAGCAAAAACTTCTAATATCCGGTGCCGCAAACAGCTGCATGCATTGTGTAGCCGATATTCCGGAGGCTATGCTCAAAAAAAGGACCACCACCACACAACAATTGTTGCTGTTGGAATTGTTGTGAGTTTTGTCACCAACACCATACAACAAAGTACAGAATATGCACCAAATTAAAACGACTATTTTTGTCTTTTGTTAGCCAATTTTTGCAGATACCAGCTCCACACCCTTGATGATCTCAATGTTGTTGTTTCAATTGTTGGTGTCGTCAGTCTGCTATGCCATTACTTGACACGTGCTAATTGCGCGTTCCACAGCACGCACACACACGATTAAACTGCATACAAAATTAAAAATTCATCACCAAAATCATTTTGTAAATATTTAGGGCTGAAATTTTTTTTTAATTTTTCAATCTTGTGCACGCTTCTCATATTATTTTTGCACACGTCACCGAGATCAGCTTACAAACAACAACAAAAAGTCACCCAAAGTCACCCAAAAGCATTGTTTTTGCATGATCATCATGCATGCGGTTGTTGATGGCATATCCTGTTCCCACACACACAGTTACGTGACATGAGGATCAAACAAAGCAAAGCAATTCGAAGCCAGTCCAGACATAAAGAAAAAACATGAAAACAAAATTTACAAAGAAGATATCTCTATTCAGATGCTTGCGATCACTTAAAGCAAACACTTTTATTGACTTTAAGCAGAAATTTAAAGTTGATTTCTTGAAGGCGGCAAAGAATGTTGTAGGCGTTGGTTGACTGACTGCTGGACGCATTACGCATCATTTTTATTTTTATCATATTGTTTTTGTCAAAAGACAGCAGGGAAAGATGTCCACTTAAGTAAGTGTTAATTTATGCGACAACAGACAGTAATAATATTCCACAGAGTAAAAGGAAAAAAAAATTGTCCCTAAATTGGGTACGAATCTCTGAAAAAGAGGTACATTTATACAAAATTATAGTGACTGAAATATAAAGCACATTATTGATAAAAGGAAAATGCTTTAAATACGTTGACAATATTTCTCAAATCAAAATATAGAACACAAGACAGAACAGCAAATAACACGACATTTCTAATAATAAGAGCAAAGAAACGAAGTTATAATCCACAAAAATTACAATTTCTTACATCAACAGTACTTTAGAATAGTGAAGGAAAGATAACAAAATTTTCAAAAAGGAATTTGGACATACCTTGAAATTTTCTGGTGAAATAAAGATATCACTGAATTAGTGCTGAATAAGACCACTCGAAAAACTGAAAAAAACTGTTTGCCCTAAGAGATTTGTTACCATTTTATTTCATTTTCTGTAACCAAGTTTTTCCAAAATGTTAGAAAATCGACGGTGAATTTTTACTATTTTACATATAGATAGAATAATAGGTTTTTGCTAAAAAGTGATCTGACATTAGCCTATGTTAATTTAAAACTTAACAAAAGTAATAAAGTTGTCAAAGAAAAAATAAAGTTTTCGTCAAAATACATATGTAAATACAAAGACATATGTTAAAATTAAACACTTGTAGGCGAAGAGTGTTGCTGACGATTATTATCGAAAAAAATGCAAGTAATTTAGAATATAATTTTTCAATACTCTTGCAGTTTTTTTACCACAACTCTTGATTTTGAGAATGTAAGGTTTATGAAAATCTCAGTATGCGCTTAAATTAAGTTTTTTAAAACCATTTATCTCTTTTTTATTTTGCTACATTTATTGCGTAAAATCTTTTGTTTATGTATAAAATGACTTACAAAATAGAAAAAAAACTAGAAACACATTTTAGGATATTATTTCATTTGTTTCGAAAAAAATTTTTTTTTAAATATTTTAAATAAATATAAAATATAGCTTTGTGTTCTTGAAAATATTTTAAATTTACTGTATTTATTAGACTTCTTCAGTATTTCATTATATTTACATTCAAAATAATCATAATATTTTTAATTTTTATTTTTCATTTTAACAACAAAAGCACAGAAAATTCAAACTTTGCTGAATATACTATAATGTTTTAAACTTCTTAGCCAAAGGAATGTAGCTGTTTTAAGTCACCTTAATAAAAATTTTTTACACAATCAGTCCCTAAGTTTATTGCTTTTATAGATGTTGACGCTTTAGTTTGAGTTTTTTTCAAATGCTTATCCCTTCTAATGGTGTTGTTGTATGTCATAAAACCCGACAGATTACTTTTCTAATTAGTAAAAATGCAAGCAAAAAATTAAACACAAACCCAACCACCCACTAGGAATAAAATAAAGGGTAACTTTGAAAACAAAACAAAAACTTAATAAGAAAGCATAGGACGAGACTACAATAACAACAACAAACATACAAATAATTGTAGGTATGTAAAAATGACGCTCATAAATGCAACCGTTACTCATATAAAGCACAATTTTTCATCAGACATTCCACGCATTCATTTGACAACCCCATAAAAAGCAAAAAAAAAAACAAAAATAAGAACAGGGTTGCAAAAAATACACACATTGTATAAAAAGTTTTTTGCACTCTCATATGCAAAAATAGGGTAAAGACAAAAAAAAAATAATGCAACCATTGGTCACCTTCAACCACCACCATCATCACCACCATTGAAACGACCATCAACAACACGAACAATAGTAGTGGCAGCAGCATTCTGCTGGTGGTAACAACAACAACAAAAACAAAACGAATCATCGACGACATCGAGCATGAGGTGCAAATGCAAAAATGCGAAATTTCGCCATCAACGTGAAAACATTTTCACGTGACTATTGTGCGAAATCCAAGGCAACTTTTATGTGTGTTTGTGCATGTGTGAGCATATGTGCGTGTGAGATTGTGTATGCCCAATATACAGATAGCCACAGACACAGACCACCACAGCTTTTGTTTTTGGGTCTGCTTATGTTTTTTTCATTTTAATTTTGTTCACTTTTTTATTTTTATTACCTGGTAACTCTGCGTTGCAGATGCTTTTAACGTGCCTGCAGCAAACTATTAAATACAAAATTTAACACTTTTTTGTGATTAAACAAAAAATATACAAGTAGAAACTAGATTTCATTTGTCAAACTTAATTTCAAAGCTTTTTGTGCGTTGTGGTAAAAGATTAAGCTCAAAAAGAAAGTTTAAGTAACAGCCTCGAAAATAATTAAAAGTTTCAAGTGATTGAAACAGTTAAAGTCTGGGTGAAGACAAGGCCCGTAGAAATGGGGGTACGTTTGGGGTTTAACACCCCTTCTGGAGGGTCAAAAGGTATTTAATTAGCACAAATAAAAATATTTCAAGCAAAAACGGTAATTTAAAATTAATTAAAAAAATTATGAAAATGTTTTGAGAAAATTTTCGAATGTACTTTTTTTAAAACAAAAAATTCACTATTTCTAATAAAAAATTGAAGAAAACTTGGTTGAGCAATGGAAAGTAATTCAACTATCCCGAATCAAATTAAAGCTCAACTAACTTTTTGTATACACAATTGTGTACACAATTTTTTAAATAAGTTTTTAAATAAATGTTAGTCCATTTGCATGAAATAAAATTTTGCACTTACTTGAAATGCTTACTTGATTTTAAATGTGAGCTATTAAGGCAATAATAAAAAACACAACAACAACAACATCTCTGTATAAAGTCAATCACACAGCAGACAAGACAACCCAGTGGGCATTTTAGCTAGTTTAACGTAAAAGAAGGCTGTGGTTTTATTGGAGTCAAAATACCTTCCATGATCGCTGCATTGATGAGTGCTTCTGTAAGGTCTACCTTTTGAAAGTTTTGAGTCTTTTCATATTATTTTATATGATAAAATTTAAAAAAAAAAATTTTAAAAAATTATAAATGAACAGAACATTTTAAAATAATCAAAATTTTTTTAAAAACAAAAACATATTTTATTCTGAGCTGGGTCTCGAACCCAGGTCTCAGAATATTATAAGAAAACTTTCATATGGAAAAATTCTAAGTCTTTTCTTATATTTTTTATGAAGAAATTTAAAAAGAAATTTAAAAAAAAAATTTTGAATGCACAGAAAAATTTGTAAAAAATGTAGATTGAAGAAAAAATATAAAAAAAATGTTTTTGTCCGAGCTGGGTCTCGAACCCGCGCTCCCGAAAGCTTATTTTAATTTGTAGTGATGTAAATAAGCAAAAATTTGTTAACAACTGCGGAAGACGAGTGGATAAGGTGTCGGACCGCCACATGAGAGTTGGTTGGTTCAAGTCTGGAAATTGTCAGTCGTTTTTTATTTCAAGTTGATATTTATATTGCTTTTCTTTCTAACGTGCATTCTCAAAAAAGGCTTCTTGCAGGCCTCTTTAGAGTCGCGAAAGAAGAAGGCTTTGAAAATATTCTCGTTTAAATAAAATAGTTAATGGGTTTGTATATGAGTGCGGAAGGGCTAAAAAATCCTTATGATGGCCTGCTAGAAGCGCTTCCAAGCCCAGCTTTTGCCCACTGGGAAGCCTGTTTTGGAAGCGGCTAAGCTTTCATCGTAAGTAGTTTTCAATGATTAAGCCGTCACCAACCCACTGTTAACGTCTTATATGATTTAACACTTGTTAGAATAAATTCCTTTGTTGAATATGCAAGGATTTATTTTTTTCACTGGCCATTTTATGATTATAAAGCAGGAAGATTTTTTATTAGATCAACATAAAACGCTACCAGGGATTGTGTCTTATTCAAATGCTTAATTTTTTAAGATATTTATAAACAGCAATCAAACATTTATGAAAATATGTTTTTAGCGTTATCAATAATAAAATAAATAAATATTTTTTAAGTGGAATCGAACTAAAAAATTATTATATTTATTCAGTTTTTTTTTTAATAGAATATTAGTTTTTTCTATTGTTTAAGTCAAAAAACTTAAGAATCTATTGTTGTGTCTTAAAAAACTATTTTTTTAAACATAAATAAATTTTTTCTTTCCAAAATTGCTAAAAATTGCGAAAGCGAACTTTTTACATGATTTATCATTTTATGTATATAATTCTTATGAGGTTTTATAAATTTTTATGAAAATTGTATCTATCTTTATCTTTGTTTTGAAATAGAGTCTTATACTTTTATGATAAAAATAACAATTAAAAAGGTTTTAGTTTTCAGTTCTCAAAATTCAAAATATATAAATGAAGATAAATTCGTTAAATCCAAAATTGTAAAAAAAATAATTATAGTTGCGATATTTTTCAGATATTCATTCAGAAATTGCATCTACGTGAAGCTTATTGGTTAAAATAAATTTGAAAAAAACTTTAAATAATATTTTTCATTAACGTTATAGGAAAAATTCTCAATTTGGTTAATTTTACAGGAAATTATATTCGTGGACAAAATACGACTTTTTACAAAAAATTTATTCGAAAAAAAATAAATCTACACAAGTAGCCATGATGAGAACTTTTATTCTAATTCTTAAAAATAAAATAATTAATTTATCTTATCAAGAGTAATGTTATAATGTTATAAAGTTTTGCATGAACAAGTCCTTTTACTTTAAAGATCATTTTGGTACCAATAATTTTTTTAATCAAAAACACCTCCCCCTCTTGGAAACTTCTAATTTAAAAACCTGTAAAGTTGTTTTTGAAATATAACACAAAACTATGTATTTAAAAACAAAAATTCCAAATAGTGTATTCAGCTTAAATTACTTATTTAAAATATCCTTACTTTAAAGATCATTTTGGTAACAATAATTTTTTTTTTAATCTAAAACACCTTCCTCTCATGGAAATTTCTAATTTGAAAACCTATAAAGTTTTTTGCTGAAATACAACACAAAACTTTGTATTTAAAAACAAATGTTTCAAATAGCGTATTCAGCTTAAATTACTAACTTCAAATTTTCTATATAATTTGGAGCTTTATTGAATTCTGTTGAAACTCTTCAGTCAAGTTCTATTTAACATTGCCTGAAAAAACTCCATAAGCTTTATTTGAGTTCTTGTCATCTTCGACTCTTTATTTACGAAACAGTTAACAATTTAGGCTTAACTCTTTGCCTAAAGAACGACCATAACGACTTAAATAACGACCATATTTTTAGCATTAATACCTCTATCATAATTTACAATGTTAAGCCCTCATTCTATAAAATTCCAAAAAAAAATTCTTGATTTGCTCTAACAGCGAATTTATTAACAGCGGATTAACAGCCACTGTTGAGATGAAAAAATAAACAAACCGTAAAAAAGCTTTGCTAGTTAATAAACGTTTTTACAATTTTCATTCACAACTAATTTATTGCATTTAACAGCACATCATTTAGTTAAGAATAAAATGCATTTATGCTCTTTTGCCTTTTTTTCGAATATCAAAAGCAATTCATAAACATCAACGCGCTGTAACGAACGCCATCGTATTTGACATGAAGCATGGCGGCAAAGGATTTATATTTCGAAGAAGCACAGATACAAAAACAACAAACTCAACAACAAATACTTAAACATTTATTAAGCTAAAGAAAATAAAAACAAAAAAATAAATTAAAACTTAATATCTATAAATAAATGAGTAGCGAAACGAAAAACCAACGCAATATTTTAACAGCGTACAGTGCGAGTCATAATAATTAACCCACATGCTGTCAATGTCTCATATAGTGTGTTTGTTGAAGATATTGTTGTTATTTTTGTTGTAGTTGTTACATTTTGGAATCCTCACATATTCCTAACACTTTGTACTTTAGACTTGCAACTCAAGATATTATTCAAAGATATGCATAGAATGTAAAATACTGTATGGAACTTTGTGGGCGACGGGGTGGAATCGGTAGAGACGTCAAATAATTGAAATGGAAATATGAATTACAACAACAACATATAATTTTCAAACAGCACTCGATCAAAGTGATATGTGTAAAAAATTCCCTCGATTACTGGAAAATAACAAATGGCGCTAAATGTATAACGGGTTAAAAAATAGTGCGTGAGGGACAAACAGACACTTAATGGTGCATAGTCAGATGGGGAGAGAATTAGAGGCCATCGATTTGAGCTGATTGTGCCACTAACTTGATTGAATGAATGACTGAATGAGTGAGTAAATGAATGCAGGCATGCAGTGAGGCAGACTGACACACATGACGACTGCTACATGTAGCGATTGACGGACACGATATTATTATCATCAGTTTTAGTGCACAAATGGACAAATGCTTATTATTTTACTTATAATGGTATCATTGGCAACAATTACTGTAAAAGTAATTTTCGTAAAACTACAACAAATTATCTACAAATAAAGGACTCTATTAATTTTCGCAAAAACTGGGTGCAAGTAAGGTTGAAGGAACTTGAACACAAAAGGGATAGATAACGAAAACTGCAATAAATGTTGTATGTTAGAAATGATGTGAGTAATATATAAAATAGTCAATTTTTCGACCTTTTTCCATTAGGGCAAAACATGAAAGTGTACGCAGTTAAAAATATTGGACTTAATTTTATACAAAATCATATAATCATATTATTATACTTTTAATTTCAAGATTTCACATATTGAATACATCAGTATTCATTTTTTAACAAATTTTATATTAAATAAAATTGATATAAAATAATATAAGTTAGTGCTCTTGAGAAATGGATTGAGCTTCAAAAATAAATGTAGAAAGTAAAGAAAGAAAGGTATAGATAAGATAAAGAAAAAAGAGAACAAATTACTTTTACTAGAAATGTTTAAAAATGGCCTGCTAGAAATTTCTTTCTCTGACTGTCAATTTTAGGTTAGTTGGCAATAGAATGCATTCGGAAGCAGCTTCTACACATTTGCTACGAATAGAAATGTTTATACTCTTTCACACTCAACTAATGTTTCCATATTTTTGTGAGTAAAAAAGTCATTGGTCTATTCAAAATACGTCATTGGTCGATTTCAAATATTTTCAAAAAAACATAAAAAAGAAATCCATATTTTTATAAACATTTATTAATGCATAGAAATAAAATAAACCACAACTTATTTCATACGAGACAAAACAAAACAACAATAAGTTCAACTTATTTAGTAACTTGCACTTTGTGCTCTTCGTTCGAAATGAATAATGAGGGATTAAACGAGAAGCGGACAACGAAAAAATTGAGTTTTTTATAATTCGGTTAATTAGACTTATATAGGACCTGTTCCCAATATTTTTGGAGTTCCTAAAAATTTAACGGTAATAATCGGTCATTGTGCGTGCCACGTTCATAGAAATTTACAGTTTTCGCTATCTTACGATATCGAAAATTGTCGTTAATGCGTTTGGGAATTCTACCACTGAATATGTTTAAATAATATATTTTGACTTAGAATTATGTATTAAAAAGCATCATTCTCACAAATTTTTTCAAGCACATGTTACGTTTTTAGGGGACCTTTAATATTCATCGTACAAAGATAAAATATATGCTAAAATATTACTTATATTACTTACGAATATCTAACTTTGGATTTTATCATTTTTTCAATAAAGTCACAGAGTCAAATAGTAAAATATAAGAAAAAATTCACATTTTAGTATAAGAAAAATCAAGCATAAAATGCTTCAGTAGCTGCTTATGTTGTTGTTGGTTTGGATCATGCCAAAATCATGAACGCCACATCGTTTTGTTTGTTGAAGGGAATCGTTTAACATATATTGGACATTCTTTGTCAAATCGATCAACAAAAACATCGCCCACCGCTAATCGTTCCGGTATAAATATGACAGTAACCATATTGTAGCTCAATACAAAAAAATCATGTTTTCAAATTTTTTTGTTTTTTGGTTTTGGTTTTAGACTTTGCCCATATTACACTAAAGACAAAGTTCGAGGTCATCGAAAAGTCCTAATAAATAAAAACAGTGGAAATTTTGAAAACTAATTCTGAAATTATGTCATCACCGATTTTTGATATATAAAATAAAGAGTACATAGAGAGAAAATACATACTTCTACTATATGAGAAAAAAAATTTCATTCTTGGTTCTGTGGAATTTTCAAAGATATGACAGTTTTTATTTAAGATGAATGATTACACTGTGCGCTTTTTGTGCATTTTTTTCCCTGTACTTAATAATTTCATCGTTCTTCAGCAAAATTGTTCCTATTATTCTATCTATTGGTCTATCAGACCAACAACTTTGCTGAACAAATAAACATGATAAAATCGTTTGAAATTGTATTAAAAACTTTTACAAGTCACATATTTCTTCCCCGCTTTCAACTCATATTAAGTACACTCATATTAAATACACTCTATGATTATCTATTTTTTTTTCATAGCAACTTATGCTGACATTAAGCAAGACTTTTTGTAGAAAACACTCGGTCTATTTGTTTAGCAAAGTTCAAAACATAAAAAGCTTATAATATTATGCATCCATTGAACTCATATTCATTTAAATTTGTTAAAGATTAAGGGAAATGACAAATTTGAAGCATCTAAACTATTATAAATCTCATATAAAAATTTGGTGACTTATATTTTACTTTAGCAAACAAGAAATTACATTTTTATATTTTTAAGAGATTTTCAAAATGTTAAGATGCTGTTAAGATGCTGTTAAATGTTAAAAAGCATATAAATCAGATAATTTGTAACCGATTTGAATTAATAATAGTCCGTATGATTGAAATACGCATAACGTTTTCAATTTTTTATCTATTTTAATTTTTTGCACCAAAAATTTATTGAAGAAAAAAGAAAAAGAATAGCACAATACAAAGAAAAATATGAATTGCAAGTATGTGCAAACAGTGTTGCAGAACCTGTAAATTTTAGTTTTGTTTTAAGTGTTTTTATATAAGAAACACATTGTCGTGTGCAAAATACGTCATTTTAGCCTTTAAATACGTCAACCGTCATTTGGGTTCAAAATACGTCAAAAATTCGTATTTAACGTCATTCTGGCAACGCTGCACTCTTCTACCGATTACTGTAATGAGCAAAAGTAAACAAAGAAGGAAACTATTTGTGTATTGTACAGCACTCAAAATGGAATTAACTTGAATTCTTGTATAATTATGTGAGTAACATTTTGGTGAACCAAGTACATCAATTGAAGTGAATACACACACAGCCATGTAGATAGAGATTGAGTACAATTGCGTTAATAAGAGGAAAGGCAATGCTGAAATTATGTATAAGAAAACTTAATGCAAGATTTTTTAGTAAGCTTTGAAACGGAGAATGTTTTATATGAATAAAAAAATGATATTAGCTGCGTTCCTCTCGCCTTAATATAATCGCGATAACAAATTTTCTCAAAGGAACGGCAAGAAAAACGACGCGAAGAGGGCACTATCGTTGCAGTCAAAATTAAATTCAAACAAGCAATCATGATACAATAACTATTTGGTGTCATGAGAACGTGTGTCGTTCAAAACTGTTGTGAACTGTTATGGTAGCGATACCTTAGTGAACGATGTTTTTCTCTGAATGTGTTTTACTCTAAACGTCAGAAAAATTATAAATTATTTAATATAATTATTAATATTATGGAATTATATAAATAATTAAAGTGCAATTGTTGACTCCGCTGAATGCGTCCAATGTGTGTGACACTCGCGGTTTGTTTTGTTTTCTTTTGTTTAACATTCGATGGTCGCAGCTCGTGAGGAAATAGGTAGCTCTCATGACTACCTAATAGTCATTGTATCAAACAAACAAATAATTCAAAAAACGAAATAAATCAAATTTTCAAATTTTTTAAAGGCTATATCACAATTTTATATGGATAGCAAAAATAATCCTATTTGTTTTAGTATTGTTATTTTTGTTTTTGCTTTGCATGTAAAAAAAAATAATCTAGATTATTTTGAAATAAAGAAAAAGTTGATAGAAATTTTTTTAAAATTTCTATAAGAATTTGAGCAATAAAATAAATACTCTTTTTATAGTTATTCATAGCATTTTGGTTTTGTTTTATAGCATTTATAAAATATATATTTTTAAACATTTTCACTAATTAACTTATCAATTCAGTTTAATTATTTAAAAAAAAATTACAAAAACCAGTTACTCACTTAAGAACCCGAACAGAACCAAAGCGGATGTCGGGTGAAGGGCCTCTCTCGACGAAATCCGCTGAAAATCCGTCCAGAATTGGAGCGGTGGCGGTTTTCGGATCACGGTTGCATTTCAAATTGGTTATGATACAAATTATTTTATATTATGCTTTGAATTCACATGAATCCAACACAGGCACAAAAACAGAATCTCAGATCATAATAAAAACTTATAGAATAACACTGAACGTACCCAATCGTTAGCAAAAATATGGCATCATTTAAGTCACTCAGAGAGAGATCCGCCAGCCGTCAGAGAAAAATAAGAATAAATTCGATTCTGCACACTTTGTATGATTCTCTTTGTTTGACTTATTAGATCTGCAGATGTGAACAAAGTATTACTTAAAGGGAAAATAGCGTAAAAAGAGAGCAAAGAAACGTTGTACAATAAATTATTCTTTTCTTACTAGGTATGAGCCCGAAGAGAATCAAAAGTCGTCACGACCGGCAATCTTCTCTGGTGGCCAGACACACAGAACCTGTCCAGAATGAAAGCGATTGCTACTGACGATGCACGGTTGCTTTTATATAGCATGGTTTTGTTAGCAGCCATGTTTTTGTTTTTGTGTAAGTGAAACAGAAACAAAAAATAAGCGTGAGAACATATCAAAAACTATGAAATTGTCTTTGAACATACCCAATTGTTTGCAAAATATGGCAGCACTAATTGTACTCCGAAGGAAATCGTCGGTCGTTAGAGAAAAAATAGAATAGATTCTATTCAATTTTACTCTAGTGATAAATCGCCGCGACTCTTGCTCAACGATTTCACTTTTGACGGCTTCGTCCCATGTTACGGTGGCGGTCATGGGCTCATCATGGTCATGCATTGTTGTTGTTTCAATGTAAATTTAAAATTTGAGAGCGAGAGCAAGAGAGTAAATTTTTACCACCACGGTCACCAAATGATTCGACAAAAATATGCAATCATGGGATCAAAACAGTGTTGCGTTGTGGAATTATTCACAACATTTGTGTTTAGGCACGAAAATAGTACACTTCTAGTACGAAATGTATGAAAGCAGTAATGAAACCTGCTTAATAGCAACACTCATCGGTTGAAAAAATACTAAGAGTAGCAAAAAGTGTACTGGTGCTTAGGAATCATATGACCACCAGCATAACATACTTTCGTCACACAGCTCATCAAACGAAAAAAGAGAGTAAAAAGTGTCATGACCAGGGATCATATGACGACCACCGTAACAACAGCCTTCGTTGACTTGCGTATGCTCTGTTGTGTCTTTTCAAGGTTCATTTATAAGGTTGTGTCACTTGAGAGAAATGCACTCTTTTTCCGCCTTTGCTCGAACTGTCACTGTGCTTTTCTTTGTTC
This sequence comes from Dichetophora obliterata, assembly GCA_963920525.1. Classification (NCBI taxonomy): domain Eukaryota; kingdom Metazoa; phylum Arthropoda; class Insecta; order Diptera; family Sciomyzidae; genus Dichetophora; species Dichetophora obliterata. Next base: position 204,171,502 of record OY986435.1, read on the forward strand.
TAAGCATTCATTTTCTTCATTTCTTTTCATCCATTCTGACAATTCGACCGAGCTCGCTCTCAAGTGCCACAACCTTATAAATGAGCCTTGGTGTCTTCTATATCGCCGGTCGTTACGACTTTTGATTCTGTTCGGGCTCTATACTTGGTATACTATTTGTACTTGGTGTATCAAGAAGATCTACTGCAGTTAGCTATGTACGCTGCGTAAAAAGAGAGTAAACGATAATGCTAATTATGTACACACTCTGTTCTGATAAAACTGCCCATTAGTCCAAGTCTGAAAGAAATCTTTAATGAATCTTGCACGATTTTTCTACCTCTTTGACGAAACATGCTGATTTGTTTATACATTTCATTGACAAAAATCTCATTTCAAGTTTCAAATTCATGCACTGTTTTAAAGTTTTCTGTTTTCGATTTATTTAATTTGTTAAAGAATTATCGACAAATGTAATTCACGCAGTAAGTTTCTTTAAAAAATCATCATGATATATTCGTGCACTATGCCTTGGACTGCAGGGTGAATGTTGTACAAGAACAATACTCTGTTCTGTTTCTGGTTAATTTGAAATTATTACACACATGATTGAAAGCTACTTTGAAGTGTTGCAGTAAAACACTGCAGTAAAGTATACTCTACTTACTTACTTACTTAGTTGGCGCTACAACCGTATGTCGGTCTTGGCCTCATCTAAGAATTTGAGAATTTGCGCCAGCCATTTCTGTCTTTCGCTTGCTGGCGCCAGTTCGAAATTCCAAGCTTCGTCAGGTTGTCCTCTACTTGGTCTTTCCAACGAAGATGCGGTCGTCCTCTTCTGCGTTGACCGCCGCTGGGTACCGAATCGAATGTTTTCTTCACTGGAGCATCGTCTTTCATGCGCTGAACATGACCAAGCCAGCGAAGCCGCTCGATTTTAATGCGCTTGACTATGTCGATGTCAGCGTACAGCTCATACAGTTCATCATTCCACCGTATTCGGTACTCGCCATTGACGCAGATTGGTCCGTAGATCTTACGAAGAATCTTTCTCTCGAATGCTCCTAAAGTCTTCTCATCTAAACTGCTCAGCGTCCAGGTTTGTGAAGCGTAAAGTAGGACGGGCATGATGAGCGATTTATAGAGCGTGATTTTCGTTCATCGAGAGAGGGCTCTGCTTCTCAATTGCCTACTGAGCCCAAAGTAACACCTGTTGGCAAGAGTTATTCTTCGTTTAATCTCAATGCTGATGTCGTTGGTTGAATTAATGCTGGATCCCAGATAAACGAAGTTCTTCACAACCTCGAAGGAGGTATTGTCAACGGTAACGTGGGTTCCAAGACGCTGGGACTGTTTGTTTGTTGACACTAAGTATTTCGTCTTATCTGCATTCACTGACAGACCCATTCGACTTGACTCTCTTTCTAATCTGGAAAATGCTGCACTGACTTCGCGCGTATTATGGCCAATGATGTCTATGTCATCAGCATTCGCAAGCAGCATAACACTCTTGTAGAATATTGTGCCACTACGTCTCAGATCAGCAAAATATACTCTAAGTCAAATAAAATAAATGCATTTATGCAGATGTCTTTTTAGTAATGCATTCATTCCATTATCTGATGGCGTTGATAAAAAAAATCGTGTTGTGTTAAGTAAATACAAATAATAAGCTGTAAGCATTTGACTTCTTTGCGACTGAACAAATTAATTTTTTTTTATAAAATTATAATGTTTTATAACATTATTACTTACAAAAATTACATTATTACTTACAAAAATTTAACTTATTGTTAATTTTAAAATGTATTTTGCTTAAACCGCTTTTAAAGTAACCTCTCTCACATATTTTATATGTATTTCGCCGTATTAAAGAAGTAATTGGATCTGCCCAAAACATTATAAAAATATTTTAATTAATTTAAAAGTAAATTTTGTAAGAATGATACACTTTTTCTCGCAAATTAAGCGTCTTTCAAACGTTTATAAACGACATATCTGTGTCGATAAGCAATTACAGCTAAAGTCTAATTTCAAAGTTGAGAAAAATCTTACTTCTAAGTTTTCAATCGCCATATTAGTTATATGAAAGGGTCTTTTGGTTTTGTGTCATAACTTTGGCTAAGGTCATGCTAGAAGCTTTAGATTTTGTGTGTTTATAGTGCTTTATGGGTGGAACACAGCTTCATTAATAACACAATTCTATCTTAAGTCGACTTTAGCGATATTTGCTTATCGACATAGATATTGCACTGAACGCTAATATCTCCACTATAACCCTGAAAATTGACCCAAAAATTATTGAAAAAAATTGATTTTTACTAAAGAAAACTGAATTTGAAAGATTTAAAACGAAGAAAAAAAAACAATTGAAAAACCGAATTGGTCAATGAAAGGCCTTTGGCCAAGCTTATTATGATCAATTGTGTTGTGAATGTTCTTAATGTTTGTACATATCATACACGTGCTTTATGCCGAACGGCTCATGTTCTCAAAAAGCTTTACTTGACAGCATTACTATGTATGTATATGCTATTTGCCAAAGTTCGCAAAGAGATCATGGTCACCAAAAATATAAATTTCGATTGAAAAAACATTTGATTCAGATGCTACGACCTTAACTACTGCAAAGAGGCCGCCACAAAAAAAAATCATTTATATACAAAAATGGTTTGATCTATTATTCGATGTTCTTAATAGTGTTTTTGTCATAAAATTTATAAAAGGCATACACATATATTGAAATTGAGTCAAAAGTGTTCTACATATCGTTATAGCAGTTTCGTGGCTAGTTTTAAAATCAGTTCTTAGAAGAAAATTAAAATTAAATTAAAAGGATTAGAAATATGTGTAGTGAATCTGAGGTAAGTTGAGTGCTTTTAACTCTTTAGATTTAAGTTTTAAGCAATCGACCGGCACCAGAGACTTTCCTACTACCAAATACAACTTTTAAGTTGGATATATTGATGATAATTGATTTTAATTATTTGCAAAGGAAAAGTTAAGGAATGAATTTAAAAGGAATAAACTTTAAAGCGTAGGACTGTGTTCGAATACTGCACCTCTGTGCTGTTGCCAAACTCAAAACTAATTAAGCCACTGCGACCGCTAAACCAAATTTTCTATTAAAATTATCGTCTGCATAATTAAAATTTAAGATAAACATTTAAACTTCAATAGCTTCGAATTTTTTAATAATTTTTCCTATGTCAGACAAAATTTATTGTTTGGTTAATAAAAAATGTATTTACAAATACACCCAACTCTTACCGTTTTAGTTTAATATTTTCGTGCTAAATTAATATTCTGTAATATATTCCATTCCCTTTGCCACTACTATATCATCAAACTTTTAAGCTTAGCAGTTGTGGTTTAATATTAGCATAAAACTTAATAGTTGTGCTCCGAAATATAATATTAATCCCTCAGCTAAAACCACAAAAACAATTATTTATTAGAAAATCAAAGTTATGGTATTTAATATTTCGAACATTGTCAACAACTAATCTCATTACGAACTTGTAATCAAATGTGACCGCATTGATTGCAAAAACTTTTGTTTATACTATCCGCTTAACTAAAACTGTTTCTTTAAATGCTGCTGCTATTCACAATTGTCGTCATTTGTTATCTATTTAAAATTTTTACTTATCTGCCAAATTATGGCTTAAAATATTGACTGCTAAAAAATGAAATGAGAATTCGCTTTAAGTTGAGTAAAAGGCTGAAGAACAACGACAATGCTTTTTGTAAACAGTACATAACATTAGTGTTCATGTTGTTGTTGTTGTTGTAACACTAAGAGACTAAAAACAAAAGCAACAAGAAATAACTTCAACTTATAATAAAATACAAAAACAAGACAAGTTTAGATAAAATTGTATTTCAAAAGTGACAGTTGAAATGATTTATCACTATAGAACGTCGTAGCTGTCGTCGTCATCTTCGCCGTTGTCGTTGCGTCCTTCTGCACATTGAGCACCATTAGAAGAGCACCCGTTTTTCCCCCGTGCCTGCGTCTGTGTCTATATCGAATAACCGTCCACCCACTGTAATGCAGAAACAATAACAAGGCGTTGTTAGACTTTTCAGCGCAAGTGTTTGCAGTAGAACACAATGTATGTGTGCGCGAGTGTTTGAAGCGCATAGCAAAGCAGCAGTAGAACGCGTCTGAAGAATGTATGGAATTTTTTTTTTATAAAAAAAATTAAATTAGTTTGTGTTTTTTCCTACTCTCCATACTTTTTTATTCATTTCTATCCTACGCTTCTACGCGGGCTCTGGTCGAAATTTTCCACTTTTCCCTATTTTGTTGTAAGTAGAATTGTGACGGTTGTTATGGTTGATATTGTTGTTGTTGTATCGCAGTGTACATGAGAAAATTAAATTTTTGTTCTAACAGCTAATTTAAATGTTGTATACTTTGTTGTTGTAGGTACAATGTTTCGAAATGATTTATGACAAATGCGCGCACAGTTAAGCGTGTAAAAAAACACCCATTCAGTCAGTGTTGGCTTGCTTGCTTTTTGTCTCTCCACCAAGTTAATCATTTTTTATGGCACACTTAAAGTTTTAAACTATTTTCAGCGAGAATTTTCAAGTTTATCTAAGATGAGTTTTTTCATGGATTTTTTTTTTAATTATTTCTTATTGTCATTTACTGCACATTCCTTGAGTGACAAAAACAATAAACTTCTGTACTAAAGATATTCGATGACACGGACAGTTTAAAACTGAATGGAATAGGCAATGTTTTAAATATCCTGCTATAATAAGAGATAGAATAATTTTATCTCTTTAATATTCTTGAAATTATTTTCAAAGCCGTATAACGCGTGTCACTAAAGTCTTGAAACAAATTTCAAGAGCAGTGGATTGTACAAATATCTTACATTATATAACCTTAACTGGGCAAAATCTTTTTGCTATTTAATTCACTAGCTTCTGGTCAGTTTTTACTTTCTATACATTGTTGTACACTTACCGAGTTAGAACATCCCAAATATTCTTAACCAGCTATCTTATTTTAAACGTACCCCAAAAAAAAAATTACGGAATGCCCATCTCCGATTCGGGTTAAATTTTGCATACAGCATCTCTGATGGAAGTAAAAAACATATTTTTTTTATTGACAAAAATTGAAAAAATTCGGCAAAAACGACGAAAATCCATTTTTACTAAAATTCATATATCAAACTTTTAGAAGCCGAATGTTAAATTTAGTTAGTTAGTTTCTTGTATGCATGGCCTTGTGCATGGCCTTGATCAACTATCCAGATCCAGGCTTTTAATAAATTGTATCACTGTTTCTTGATTGGTGTTCCGAATTGTTGATGGGGGACTACTGCCCCTCTAAAGTGGAGACGTTTTAGACTTAGAACAGTGACCTATGAAAAAGCTAGTTAGGAATGATATGTTCCATCTACCGTTATAAATGTAACTAAACAGACTTTAATCTAAAAACTATTTTGGAAAATTTTGGTGGTTTGGTGTTCCATCCCTTGCGGTGAGGTAAAAGATTTTGAAGAACACCATTTAAAAACTTAAAATAATTTGTTTCTTAAAGCTAAAAAAATTACATTTTCAAGAATATAAATATAAGGGGGGTGGAGGGGGGACTCAATGTCTTCATGAGATATGGTACTTTTAAATCTAAACAAAAAATTTTTTGTGATAGATGTTAACATCCAATTTGTGATAGATGTTAAGATGTCCATATCTCATGAACCCATTGAGTCCCAGCCCTAATTTTAATTTATTTGAAAAGATAATTTTACCAGCTGTTTTGATTTTGAAAATGGTGTTCTTCGAAAACCTACTTTGAAATCAACTACCTCCACATTAAGGATTAGACCCCCTTTGCAAAATTATTTTTGGACTAAATGTCGTTCATTTATCTTTTCAACCTTTGCTTAAACTTAAAAATCAAAATGAGTCTTCACCCTTGTTTTTAAATTGTTGAGAAGGTTATTTACCAGCTTAAAGAAAAAATTATTGTAATTTCTATAAATTTTGTTCTTCGAAACTCTCTTTCGAAAACAATTGCCTTACCGCAAGGGATGAAAGCCTCAACCACCAAAATTTTCCAAAACTACTTTTATGCACCAAATCAGAAATTAATGTTCTAATGGGTCATGTGAAAAAAATGTACCAAAGTACAATCGTTGTTTAAGGTTTAAACTTTTTTGTCCAGATGCCTCGAGTTAATAATGTTTTTTAATCAAAACGACAGAACTTTTAAATAATACACTTCTGTTAAAAAAAAAAATATATTTTGCAAGTATGACCATTAAATCTTTTTTTATTCTTCCATAAAAAAGTGTGGCTTTTTGAGAATATGTGCTATCTTTATATGAGAATATTAAAAAACTGCGCCAGTTGTAGTGTCTGATTTGAAATCCTACTTCTAATAAATGCGTTGTCATTTTTTCCGAAAATTTTCGTTCCTTTTTTGTTGATATATAATCCAATATGCAATGTATCGGTGACATTATGGTCCATTCCGTGGACTATTAAATTAAATTTTATTGATTGTAATTACGCGTATTTCAAAATAAAAAACTTAAAGATTCGTCAAAAACGAACAGATTGATGAGAGTCGCCAGCTCGAAAAATTTAGTTCTAAAGAAAACGCGTTTAAAGCTTGAAGTATAGTGCGCTACCTACTTTGACGCGGTCGACACGGAAACTTATAACTTTTGAACGATTATGAATTTAATTTTGCCCTTTCAGTATGAGTTCTACACAGTTATTGATGTGTATCAAAAAATGCAAAAAAAAAATGTTCAACCAAACTAACCAGATTAGACCAGATTAGAAAATCCGTCTTATTTTCATATATTCTATAAGCTTACTTGAAAAAAAACTGCGGTACTGACAAAATTTTAGCCCGAGTCCGAATAAATAATTATACTGAGAATTTTCCACAATATGAAATATTGAGAATCCTGTGTCGATAAGCAACAATCGTTTAAGTCGACTAAATAAAGAACTGTGTTATTGCTGAAGCTGTGTTCGATGCGTACAGCACAAAAACACAACAAATCTGGAGCTTCTAGCATAATCTACCCTTTCATATAACCTATATGACTATTAAAAACTTTGAAGCTAGATTTTTCGAAACTTTGAAATTTGTACAACTCTTTCCATATAACGTTAGTGAAAGAACATTTCAATTGCTTTTAACCGAGAATAGTGTTATGCCTTAACTTCGGCAAGCATTTCCAGATATCAGTTGTTTCTACCCTTTAATTCCACAATTTATTTGTAGATTGTTTGTTTTAATAATTCTTAAATGTGGTAAAGAACAAAGAACAGAGGTTCCCGGATTCAAACCGGGGACCTCTGAGTTGATAGTCTAGAGCACTCTTCACTAGACCACAAAGGTCGATTTTTTACGATTTTCAGTCTTGAATCCGATGATGCGCTATTTAACCAAAATGTTTCCAAATTTCAGGAAAAATATATCTAATGTCCAATTTTGCATATATTTCTTTAATAAAACAATGTATATGGATGGGCATTTCCACAGAAAAGTCTACCGTGACCAAAAAATTAAAACTTATTAAAGACTTTTAATTTCAGAGAAGCATTTTAATTTTAGCAATTTATACATAAAATCATTTACCATGTTGATCAAATCGTCTGCACTTTTTCACAAGTGTAATTTTTTTTTCTAAATGTTTCATAAGCTGTTTTGTTTTAGTAAAAATGGAAGGCATTGGCTTAAAATAATGAACAAATGGTTGAGACAAGGAAAGAATAACACATAACATTAGGTTTTAATTACTAAATAACATAATTACTTAACCACCTAATTACTTAATTACCCAATTGAACTAGAATGGAAATTTAAGTAACGTAACTCCAGTAACGTAACGTCTGACCAAAAAGTCTAATAAAAAAACCAGAGGAGATTTTTAAATTTAATCACTTGGAAAATGTACTAATATTATTTCAAATAATTTTTAAAATAGTTATACACAAAAATTTTGCCCAATTCAGAGTTTTGTAAATTTTGTAATCCAAGTCAAAAATCACTTTCGTTTTTTTGTAACGTAACGCCAGCACATATTTATGCTTATATCTTTAAGTCCTCAGGATCGATTGCTGTCATTTTTTTTACTTAAAATAGTGCAACTAAGCAAATACACTAATTACTAAGCAAATATAAAAAAGACTTTCTATAACTAAGAAAAGAATTTTCATTCTTTTTTTTAGTATATCTTCGTACAAATCGTACATAATGCTAGTTTGGAAATGCCCATACATGACTATAATAATATTTTATTATAATATTTTTCCATATATGTATAATATTTTTTTACTGACATCTTTAATTTTGGTAGCTAGTTACAAAAAAAGCAAAATTTTTTCGTTAATTGACTACAATCAAAGACTGTTTTTCAGAGTTTTATTATTGTTTAATCCTACAAGAATCTGACGTTTCTAATATAGTAAGGCATATTTCCCGCTCAAAAATGGTTTGAGTGTACATAAGGGTGGACCTTATTTTTTAAGTTGACGCTATGGATCATACCTGGGCCTAAAAATTTTTATTTGGATATAAAAACACGTTTTGCAAACAATTAGGGAAATTGGATAACAGGAAAAGGTGCCCCATCCGTCCTATATTTGCCGATATATGAAGCGTTCTCGCGAATAACGTTGTAACCGACAAAATTGTACTTGTTCATTTTTTATTCATTTTACAAGCACTTTTATTTATTTTTATTAATTTGTTTTTTGGGTATGCGATAAAAATACCCCAAACTTCTTATTCAGTACTGTTTGTTTATAATATAAGAGAGTGATTCTAACAGGTATTTGCAAAAAAAAAGCACTAAAAAAATGTCGTTTACAACGTTTATTCGCGATTATGCTTCATATGTTAAAATCAACATATGAAGTACTATGTAAAGAAACGTGACGTAGGTTTCTATTTTTACGAGGTTCTTAATGTATTTGTGTATGCTTAGTATTCAGTATTCAGTAATATAATTTTATATCATGCTAACATTTTGACCCTTGGAATATTAAAACTCATTTAGGGTACTCACAGTTTCCTTTTAAAGTTAATTTATGGTAACTCTAACATATTTTATTACATATTTTATTTCTAAATTGGCACTATCGTTTTCTTTATTTTGTGATATGTTGTAAACAACAATGCCTCGGGTAAGCGGAAATGAAAACTTATTAAATGCTTTATGCTATAAGAACGTGCTACTGCTAATAGCGCAAGATTCGAGTAAGTAAATGTGCAGCTGGCAGCGATGCCAGTTTACCACAAAAGACAGACATGTATTAAAGCAAGGCAATTTCAGCATTTTTGCATGCAAAATAAAAACAAAAATAATTACCAGATGGCAAAATTTTTTAAAGTTAACAGGTGACAAAGTTAACAATCCAGATAAAACGAAACTGTGAGCATCCTAATTTACACCCCTATGGACTTAACGCGTTTCCACTTCTTTATTAACTTTTTTTAACAAAGCAACACTTATTTTGCATAGCAAACCAAAAACAGCTGATGTTTGAAGAATCAAGAATTCATGAAAATTACAAAACAATAAGAAAATAGTACAGATAGAAACTCACAAAATAATTATTATTTTTGTACTCAATAAAAAGAAAAAAATTAAAAGAAAAAATGGAAACCAGAGATCGGGAACGATTATTTTTGCTCAACCATGACAAAAGTCAAATTATCGGTGCTAAGCTTTCATCGAATGTCCAAGTTTTATGGGAAATTTTTTATAATCTGCGCAAAGTTAGACTAAATCTGTGGGAAAGTACTTACCTTGTTATAAAGGTTGATGAGGTCATGTGGGCAGAAGCACGCATTCCCATTAACGTATGGACAAGTACGTTTTAAAGCTGGAGTCTCTGTACGTTGAATTGAGGGATCTGCAGAAAAGTTCTACACGTAAATCATCATTTTATAGAAAAGTTTGATGATATTTTTGATATACAGTATAATTCGCTTAACGTCCTTCAATTAAATTCCATCAAATATTGTGCTCTTAAGCGAAAAAGGCGCTTAAGTAAATTTTTTAACGGCCTTATAGAGGCAGATATTTAAATTCGCATAAGCACCTAAGTGAGGCTCATGAAAGTAATAAATAAATAAATAAAGTAATAAATAAATAGATAAACAAATAGAAAATAGAAAATAAACAAATTAGGGACGATAATAAACTGATTAAAAATCTGTAGTGTTGCATTTTTAACAAAGGCTGCTAAGCGATGCTTTTAGCATGAAAAATTAATATAAACAACAAAATTATGTTAATAATTACAACTAATTATGTTAAAGCGAATGTGCTGTTAAGCGGGAGGTAGCTAAAAATGACATTTTCTTACAATAACGCTAAAAAATGGAGCAGAACATTGATTTTGTGCTGTTAACATACATACTCTCTTAAGCGAATAGGCAGCTAAGCAAATTATACTGTAGTTCATGCTTATGTTTTTGAACTTTTTTTTCTAAAGGAAAAAGTGAAAACTCGAATCAATGGTGAGTAGTGACCGCGTTTTAAACGAATAATTTTCTTATTTTGTGATTAGTTCGTATTAACTCGGAATGAGAGAAATGGGATTTAATATATATGTATCTTTATTACAAAGATTTATTTAAAGGTAGCGCTGCATTCTGCGCTTTTTTAGATTTTAGGATAACATTTGCATTATCTCAGAAACTATAAAAGCTAGGGCCATGAAATTTTGTAAAAATAAGTTTTATCTCAGATTAAGTAATAGCACAAAAAAAAAAATTAGAATTCTAGGTTAACTGCATCGACTACCTCCCATACAGACCATATTTTTTTTAATAAAAAAACCAGCATAAAATTGCTTATTTATGTTTTTAAAGAGTAAATTTAGTTTATTTAATTTCACTTAAACGTCATGCTGAAAATATTTCAAATCGGATAACTTTTAGATATATCTCCTATAAAACAATATTACCACATTAACGACATTTAAAAAAAAATGATTAGTAATAAGAAAAGGTCACAAATTCTTTTAAATTTTTAATTCTATTTTATTTTTCTTTGAATTTAAGAGTGCCTACAAATTGTGCATTTTAGGGCAAAATTTTATTTACAAGACTTCTTTCAAATTAAGTGGTTTTTCTTAATAGCAGCTAGATGCAGCAGATTTTTACAGAAACAGAAGGCAAAAGTACGATATTTTATAACAGATACAGCTTTCGACTTTAATAATGCTTAATAAGCTAGATATTTTCAACTAAATTTTACTTAAATTTTCATTTCTTGAAAAATTTACAGTCATAATTCAATGATTTTTCTATTTTTATTTATGACCATTTTTTATTGTATTCTATATTAAATTCAATGGCAATTAAGACATAAAGAAGTCCAAAAAACCTTGAAATATACTTTGTGCTCGAATTTATTATTGTTTAAAATTGATTTTATTTTTTGGGTTTTATTGAGCTTATTTTTGATAAAAAAGTTCGAACTTTGAAGAATTTTATTAAAAAAAAACCATCAAGTTTTTAATACTACATTTATAATACATGTTTCATAATCTGACGAATGAAATAATTTTTTTTTTATAAAATTTAACAAAAAAAAAACCCAATTGACATCCTAAAATTGAAAAAAGTGCACTGTGCGCCGGTAGCAGCAGAAGCCCTCTTACAGGATTTAACTTTATTAAACAAATTTTATTCATGTAAAGAAGTTAACGAAGATGTTAGTCGCGAATTACTGCGTAAATTTTGCAATCATTTATCGTATCCTAACATCAGAAAATACAGCTCCAGCTTTTTTGATTAAAAAATTTCTTGTTAATCAAAATAAACGTATAGTCGCTGCTTTAGATAATTTTAATGATAGTGACTCAAAAAAATTTACAATTCTTCCCAATAATGTTTCCCAGTACGTTGACAAAAACATTGAGCACTTATTTCTACAAAAAAATTCAAGTTTTTTTATTCCAACGGATTGTTTAAGTATAGAATGGTATTAAAACCAATATTGTTGGACTGAACATAGTTTTAAAATTAAGAGTTATTAATGACACAGCAGAACACGCAGTTAAACTCATGGATGATTTTAATAATTTTTTGTCACGAAACGAAGAAGAGAAGCAATTGACACTGCAGATCAATACATATCGGAAGCAATATCTTGATGATAAAAAAGGATCTCTTTTACAATAAATTTTAATTTCCAAACTATTATTTAAATTGAAATATCTCCTACTTTTTTTTAACTTAAGCAACCTATTTTAGAATTTTAACAATTTTATTGTACAGCAAACATATAATAATAATAATTTAATATAAAAGTGGTTCCATCCTGTTTTAACTTAGTGTAGAAAATTTGGTTCTATTGATGTGTTTTCATAAAAAACAGAATTATTATTGCAAAATGAAGATCAGATATAAACATTTTACGATCAAAGCGAGATTCAGCGCACATATATGTATATACATTCAGATCCACATAAATATAAGCCCCACGTCGTCTTTCTTTATACATACTACTGTATGCGATGATTTTTACACATATATTGGAAAATTAAGGGCGAATGCAACACCTCTTCGTGTTATCCGACTACCCTAATATTTTGCAAAACATTTTTTTTGTACCCAAATAAACATTTCTAGGTCCGGAGATGGTCTACACCCAAAAAAAAAGCGGAATAAATAAAGTCTTATTTGGAGTCAATTTAACTCATTTCGTGCATGATATTTTGCCAAAGCTGTAAAAACTATATTTAACTCCGTTTGTGTGTTCAAATTACTTCAAAAATTGGATTTGTTTGAAAAGTCGTACTGACTCCGTTTGTAGTTGTTTTAAGAATGAGAAATTGAGAGTTTTTAAATTTTGAGTTCACTCAAAAAAAAACTAGAATCAACTCATTTAAATGTAGCATGAAGCTTTAAAAATAAACAAACTCACCCACAAAAGAGTCAAATAAAGAACCCGTCATTTCTTTTGTGTTTAATTATTTTTATTTATTTCTTATTTCAATTGAATACAAAGGAAATTAAAGTCATATTTAACGCCGAAAACAGAATCTCTTCTCCATACTCACAGAGCAGCTTATCCACAATTTGGCAATTTTGAATCTCCATAATTTCTTATAAAACAAAACTTTTTTACTTTTGAGCTTAAATTGCACTCAACTCTCAAAATTAGGTTCAAGGGTGTTTCATTTCTTTGATTTTAATTGGAATTTTTCAAAAAAAGGATACTTGTATTTAACATATTTGAAAAAAGGGATAAATATTTGCATTGATTTTACAATTGATTGCTGTAGTTTTATTTGTTGAATGAAGGAAAAGTTATTTTTTAAGCATTTATCAAAATATAGTAAGGATTAAACAACAGGGTGAACGCTAGGTTTATGAAAGTTTTTTAAAAGATGAGTCATTTTTGTTCCTGTACTAATGCAAAAATTGACGTGGCATTTAATTTAATATGCTTAATTCCGATATATATTGATGCTAGAATAATTAAATTTGGTACAAAAATAGGTAGAATATTCGATATGTGTTAAGTGAGCTTGGTTGCCTAAATGTCGTGATAAATACATTAAAAATTTATTTATTAGTGTTTAATGCTCACAAATATGGTAATATGTGACTTTAGTATTTTCCAAAAACTCATAAATTCCTTTTAAGAAAATGTATATATCTCTACTTTTATAAAAACAACAGTTGTATACCAAATTTAATAAAATTGTTTAGTTTCCCAAAATTTTCTATAAAAAATACACCGCAGGTTAAAAAAAATTATGGTATAGTGTGTATACAGTACCGAAGGTAAACTTCTTAATATAAAGAATAAGATAGATTATTGTAAAAAACAGAGAGTAAGAAAGAGATAGCATCTCAAACGAAATACAATACAACATTTTTATAAAAAATATTCAGTTTATATAATATTTTCATGTCATTGGTTCGTGCTTCACTTAGTAATACTGGTCTTAATGGTTTGCGATGTATGCGGAATATGTCCGTGATTTCATATTTACGAGATAACGCGAAAAATTCACCTATGGCGATCTATTGTGGGAGTCCCCATAAAAAAAAAAAAAATTAGAAAAAATTGCTTTTATAATTCATATCAAAACATCTATAACTCCTAAGGGGATCAATATATGAGCTGGTCCTATTAATTTTCCCCCTTAACACTTCTTTTGAACTCACCTTTTCTCTATCTGCCAACTTTTTTGGGGTCCCGATACAAAAGACACAAAAAAATAGAAGAAATTGTCTATTATAGTTCAAATGTATGAGCTGGTCCTATTGTTTTTTTTATTGAGCACACACATACACTCTATCTGTGTAAAAAAATTTCGTGACGAGACTCGAAAAATTTTACCTTACGCATAAGAAGTTTCACTTCCATAAAGATATACGAAAACATATAACTCGCAATAGTAAAAACAGTCCTTTTTTATCATTATGCAACATTTAATTCTTACAGCACACTTGATTTGCTTGTTAAAATATTTGAGTACTTTCAACGAACAAACGGAAATATTTGCTCGAGCAGACTCTGTTTCGTGCTAAAAATAACTCCGTTTCAGCTTTAAAATACAAAGACGTTCTTCATAGATGGTTGCAATAAGTTTTAATGCAGTTAAAAGGACAAATGTTTGGGGAAGATGCAGAGTTAATTTGAAACTGCTTTTAATTTACTCCAAGCTTTGAAAATGAGTTGTATCAAGCAAAAAAAGTTTTATATTAACAAAAAAAATATTGATTCAATTCATTTTGTGTTTTACGGCGACAAAACCTTTTTTAACTTTTTAAAAACTCTTTTGACTCATGAAAAAACTTGGGTTAACTCTGTACATTTTTTTCGGTGTACATCTCTTAAAAAACTTTTTGCCCATACAACTAAGGTGTACATAATTTTTATTTCAACTCCATCTGACCGTTCATTCAATTTTGTTTTTCAAATTTGCTTTTGCAATTTTGCAATTTTGTTTTTCAAATCATTGAATAACTTTAAGAATAGCGTATGTTATAGCCGTCGCAAAAACACATTTCAAGCAAGCTCAACATGTTCAAAATGCCTGCGGTGAACTAGCGTATCTGAATTATGCAAACTTTTTGAGCAGCAGCAAAAAAAAAACTACAACTTCAAGAAATTGCATTTCTGCTGTTGCACTTAATCCATTTAAACACGAGTTAAAACAAGAAAATAGACACAAAAACAGGTTGTGTCTTTATATTAACCAATCTTCTGCGTCCAACACAGCCATCATCACCGCCATAACCGCCGTCGCCGCCGCAAGCAATTCGCCTTAAAAGAAAAAATTAAAGCTGTACAAAAAAATTATAAATAAAAATTTTGGAAAAAAGTCGGCGAAAAATACACTGCTGCGCTCAATTAAGAAATGAGAACATAAGGTTGCGAGCTAAAAACTCTCCACCCATTTTTTGCAACTTGTTGTATTCTTGTTGTTGTTGTAGCTGTTTCTTATCTGCATGCCAAACACAGGCACAACAACAAATTAGTGAAAATAAAAGCACAACCACATCAGACTCAAGAAAATGTGTGAAATGTTATTTTTGCGGCGAATTAATGACAGCTAAGCAGCGCAGCAAAGCCGCAAAAAAATAGGCAAGAAAAACATACAATATCTCGCAAAAATAGATTCGTGCATTATTAGGTAATTAAAAATGAATGCTCCATATTTCATGTGTTACTCAAATTTTGTGTAAATATTCTTAATTTTTTTTTGTAACAACTTTAAGCAAAACACTACATAGTTACGATAACTTTACGATACTCAAAAGGCAGCGAATTTATTTTACGATATGCACGCACACGCTGACAGCCAGCGAGATGGGGAAATATTTCGCCGTGTTACACACGTGCGCTCTTCGGCTTGAAAAGCGCTGCAAAAAAGATTAATTTTACGCTCTGCAGCAAATGAGTGTTGTTGCTCTTAGTTTTTGTTGTAATTTTGAGTTAGTAACATGCTCTATTTTTGCGTTGTTGTGTATAGCGAGTGTTGTTGTTGTTGTTGCTACTATTATGGCGAATGAATGAAATGCACGAATTTTCGTTTCATTTTTTTTTTTATTTTTGTATTCCTGTTATCTGCAAAATATTTACAAACACAAAATGAGTGATTTTTGTGGCTGCTGTTGTTGTTTTTGTTATTGTTACTGCTGTCTCCCATTTCGCCGGCATTTGAACCTGGCGTTGATTTAGTTCGCCGATCAGCGTCACATTTGCAGACAGTCTGGCAGCACTAAACATTATAAAGATTTATGTGTGAACAATTTTGTTTGGGTGTTTTTGTTGTTGTTGGTTTATACGCTTCTGCTGCGCCTCAACTAATTTCAATTTGAATTAGTTATAAAAAAATAATTTATATACCAAATAATTGCTTGGCAGATTTTGTCAATTTTTATTTCCAGTCCGCAAAAGCAAGCGAGATAGCCTGTCTGAGCAAGTGAACGCTCAAATTATTAATTTTATGCGTTTTACACAGACTTTTATGGGTTTTTTGTGGCTTATTTTGACACAGATTTCGACTCATTTAGATGTATCAAAATTTATCAGCACCAATTTGTTATCGCAACTTTGTTAAAATTTCATGTTATTAAGGAGGGCACTTTTGAACTTTTTTTTTTTTTTGTTTCTTTAAATATTTATTTACAACGTAAAGAATATTAAGTATATTTTTCATGTTTTAAGCTCAATAGAAAGTCTAAAAAGTCTCTAGAAAGTCAGTAAAGTGATGAGCGTCAAGTGTACCCAATACAAAACGAAAACAGTAATCGCGTTTAACTCAAAACATTTTTTTCTCGTGCTGTGAAATATAACTTAAGAACTAGTCAAGATGTTAACTTGAAATTTCGCACAGATTGTCTTTACCTTATCTGCCTTTGTGTATACATACCTTAACTTTTGTACTATTTACTACTAGAATTTTTTTTTTTTTAACAATTTGTTGTTAAAAAAAAGTGTAATTTCTTTCTTCTGGCGTTCAAAATTATTGTCTTTTCATAGTTTTCGTTAAAAATAGGTACATATATGCAAAGCGAAATAACTTATTTTAATGAAAATCTTTTGTTTGGTTGATTTCAGTTGATTACAAGGGGCGAGGCGGAGCATTTAACAGAGCAAATTGAAGTAGTCAAGTTTGAGCAGCTGTAGTGCCGCATTTTGTCTTCTTTTCTTATAAGAAAATTTGTATGTATGCGTTTGAACATCAATGTGTTATGTGATTTCATTCAATGCAATAATTTTTCTCAGTTGTTCAGTAAATTTTGTAAAAAATTATTGAAAAACCGGTTGTCTGTAGCTGGTTGCCCCTTAATATTTGAGAGATTAAAACGTGTTTTAACTTTTATAATAAATAAGTTTTATCAAAGCAATGTTAACGTACACTCTTAAAACTGATTGAAAAATCTCTACAATAAATGTTGTGAAATTTCACGACATTTATTGGCGATTTTGTGAAAAAAACCACGCTATGCAGCGAGTTTTTTCAATTTTGTCAGCGTCTTTTTCCAAAATATGTATATTTACTCTACTATTCACGCTATTTGAGCGTGTTTTCGCTCAGAGAATCTTAAAATGTGTATATCTCTCTACTTTTCACGCTATTTTAGCGTGGTTTTGCTCAGAGAGACCTAACATGTATATATTCTCTACTTTTCACGCTATTTTAGCGTGTTTTCGCTCAGAGAGTCTTAAAATATGTATATTTTCCCTGCTTTTCACACTATTTCAGCGTGTTATCGCTCAGATACTCCTAAAAACGCTCCAGAAGCGGTATTTTGCGCTTTCCCTTAAATAAACACCTCTGCTTCAACGTCATATGCTTTCAAAGAGTTTATTCGAACAAGTGTCCAATTATATACAACTTTAACAGTAGATTGGTCACAGCTTAATTACTCAAGCCTACTGGAGTAGGAAAGAGTAGCGCCTTCTGCTGAGTGATTGACTCTATACAGAGATGTTGTTGTTGCCATGTTCTAAACTTACTTGAGAGACTTCACGCATTTCCAGCTTTTTTTATAAGCGCAGACAAGATTGGAAGAAATAATTTTAGAAGAGAGTTTTCACAAGAGAGCGAAAGAAATAATTGTAGGTGAGAGGATTCACGCATTTTTAACTATAAATATTTATAATTTTGCTCTATGGGATGTAACGACAATAAATGTAGGCCATCAGTTGCCAGCAATTATTGTAGTTAATTCTCGTGAATTTTGTTAGAGTGTACGTACGAGTGCAATTTTATAATTTTGTGAAAAATGAAACAAGGAATGATTTTTTCGGCAAAAAAGTTTTATTTCTCAATATAGTCTCCTTTTAGCTCATTACACTTCGTGCAACTTTTCTCCAATATTATGATCCCATGCGAAAAATACGTTTTCGGAAGTTCCTCAAAATAGGCCTCTGGTGTGGTGAATCTCTTTCCGCCGAGCCATTTCTTGGATTCATTGAATTTTGTCATGATAGCTGGGCATGTGTGAACGCGTGCATTGTCTAGATGGAAGAGCACTTCTTTCCTCGCCAAATGGGGACGTTTCTCTTTCAGAGCGTCGTTGAAACGGTCCAATTCGGGTGCATAGTATTCGACCGCTTTTATCTCAAAATTCTGTCCCTATAACCTTTCCGGCCGATAGCACCGTCCAAGGCTTCTTCGGAGCACATTCGGTGTATAGTGATGGATCAATTTTCCTCCACGGTAACTAATCAACGAGAAAAATCCTTCTTATCTCTGTTCAACATCGTCAAACATGATCGCGTTTATGGTCGAGAGTGAGCAAACGCGGCACCCATCTTGAGGATAATTTTTGCATATCCAAATGATTTCGCAAAATGTTCCACAACCGTTCATTTGAGATACCTACGGCCTCAAAAATCTCGCGCACTTTAACTCTACGATCGGCCAACACGATATCGTGAATTTTAGTAACTATTTCTGGTGTGGTGACCTCATTTGAGCGGCTAAAACGTTCGGCGTCACTTGTGCTTGTACAACTGCACTTGTGAAACACTTGTAAAAACACTTGTGAATCAATCTAATCGATGGTACTGAGTCCCCTTAGTATTTATCATGTTTTTCCTTGGATTGGCTAATGGTTTTTTTGTGTAAAAAATAATGCTTGATAAGCACACGAACTTCACTTTTTTCCATTTTCGCCAAAATTCACAAGATTTTCTGCTGTCAATGGCTGTCAAACAAGGATGATATATTCAGTACTAAAGTACTGAGTTCAGCACTTTTCGCTTTTCAAAAGTACCACATTACCCCCTCGATGATTTCAGTACTTTTTACAAATATTGTTTAAAAACAGTACTATAAAAAATTAATTAAAAAATTTTAAGATGGCAGAGTTTTGGGCTTAAGTTGGTCAATTAAAAAATAAATGATGAGCTTATGTGTGGTAACACATACAAATTATCGAATGATTACAAAACTTATTCATTGACTAACGTTGAACGTATTTTTCATATAAAAATTTAATCAAAACAAAATGTCGAAATAGGCTTCAAGTAAGCACCCTTTCAAGATTAATACAAAACTAGTAAGGAGTTATCTTCGACTGAGCCGAAGTTAAAATACCGCCACGGCCGAATTAGAGTATATATAAAGTCTTAAGCAAACTGTTAAATATATTTAAAGAGATTTTCCCGTTTTGGTTAAGTCACTTTGTATGGGAGGTAGGCATGGTTTTCATCCGATTTTTACAAATTTAATACTCAAAATAAATATTCAATATTTAAGACAATGTGCGAAATTTGAAAGTGTGGTTTTCATCTGATTTTTACAAATTTAATACTCAAAATATATATTAAATATCTAAGACACTGTGCGAAATTTGAAGTCATTAAATTGATTTTTGTGGAATTTAAAGAGATCTTACCGTTTTGGTTAAGTCACTTTGTATGGGAGGTAGGCGTGGTTTTCATCCGATTTTGCTCAGATTCGAACTTGACCTCCATTTTTGTATAAAAAGCTTATATTTTTAATTTCGTTATGATAGCTCAAAAATTACGGCTGCTATCGTGGACACAGACGGACAGGCGGACATGAATAAATGGACTCAGGAGGTGATGCTGATCAGGAATATATATACTTTTCTATACCGGTCACGCCTCCTTATCGGCGTTACAAACGGAGTGACAAAATTAATATACCCCCATTACGTTTTTTAAACGTGGGGGTATAAAAAAAGACTCTTTTAAAATAAAATGTAGCGTACTGCTATAACACTGAAATTTCTCAAGATTTCTCAAGAAAAAAAATCAAAAATATTGATGTTAAAGAATTATTAGAGAAAAAAATGCATATATAAAAATGAAATAAACTTACATTTTATTTATTATCAACCAATAACGTTACTAATTCAAATTTCCTTGCATAAAATATATGCATACAATATATTGATAATTAAAAAATGAATTTATGCTTCTTATATATATTTCGTAATTTTTTAACTCAGAAACATAAAACTTTAATATATTTGTTTAATTTTTTTTTGTGTTGATTTAATACAAATATCTAAAAGTTCAAATTTTTATTTTATTTCTTATTTCAGTACTTTTAGTACTTTTTTAAATCCGCTTAGTACCAAAGCAAATTTTGGAATTATCATCCCTGCTACCAAATAAAAACTAAGCGTAGCAGCGAGTAGGTGGAGCGTATCTGTTTAGCTACAAATTGATTTAATGTTATTTAAATGAAATTATTTAACTAATTCCATGTAATTCGAATCAGAAACTAACCGAATTCCATGTAATTCAAATCAGAAACTAACCGAATAGGCTTTCCTCATTTTTCTCGGTTTTCATAGAAATTTGTCTAATTAAGGAAAAAAATGTTAATATGGCTCTAGTCAAAATATATTTGAATTAGTTAAAAGACATGAAAACTGATAATATTGTTATCTCAATATTAGTCATTATTTTTTTTAATATATTTCTCTTGATTACTCAAAAAAATTTCAATTTTCGTATAATCCAATAAAATGGTTTGTATTTTATCTCAATGCCATATTTAAAGTGCTTTTTAATGTATATACGCGTCTTTCTAAATCAAACCAGCTTTGAAAAGACTAAACTCAGTTTTACTAAAATTA
This sequence comes from Dichetophora obliterata, assembly GCA_963920525.1. Classification (NCBI taxonomy): domain Eukaryota; kingdom Metazoa; phylum Arthropoda; class Insecta; order Diptera; family Sciomyzidae; genus Dichetophora; species Dichetophora obliterata. The sequence goes on from OY986435.1 coordinate 204,192,581, forward strand.
ACAAATTCGCAACCTGCTATTTTCATAATCAAAAATTAAATTTCCCATAAAGATGAAAACGTCTTTTGAAAAATATTATTAACTAAGTAGTTACCAATCCGAATCCTGCAGACTGCCCACCACTTTTATGGCACACAAAAACTTAAACAATTCTGAGCTAACTACAAATTGAGCTATTCAAAAATTTAATATGCTATTAATATTTATTTAAATTGCAGTCAAAGGGAAGGAAAAGATATAAATAAACATAAAGAAAAACGAAGAAATAACGAGGAAAACGACGTATAAGTGTCAAGTGAACGGTGACACCCTCTCAAATTTTTATAGGGTCATTCACACGCCTTCAGTAAATGTTGAAAAAAAAAACTAAGTAGTAAATGTGGTACCAACAACAACACCCCTCAAAAATGTCTTTGAAAACCATTAAGCAAGAAAATTGGTTTTTTCGCGTTAAAAACAAGAGATGAAAAAAAAGATGGAATAAAAGCAGCATTGAAAAAAAAAACAGAAATAATTTAAATAAAGGTGCGTCTGTATTAATATTTTTTCTCTGTACCGACGAGCAACACCCCTTATATAATGGGGTTTTAGGGTGGTGGTAAGAAATTATAAGGGAAAAAATAGATACTTTTGAAATTTAAAACTGTTTTTTCTGCAAATTGGCATCTTGTTTTTGTTGTTGTCGTTGTTTCCATATTCCTCCTTGTTTTCCACGGCAATTTAAGTTAATAAAGTAAATTATTATTACCGCAATATCATATTATAACTGTATATAGAGGTGTAACAACTGCAAAAAAAAAATAACAACAACCATTTGCTAGCTTATCTTAACTAGCTGTCTTTCTAAGTTATACTGAGACAAGTCTTTTTATTTGTTCTGCTTTAACTTGTGGTTAAAAAAAAAATAAAGTCTGGTTTCGCTGCGACTGCCAGTTTTCATAACGGTAAATGACAACATTAACTGTTCTTCGAAATATGTATTTGAACTTGTTTAGAAGTTAAAAAAGAACGACTGTCCTGCCGTTTTGAAGTGTAATTTTTAAATTTAATCAAAATAAATTGTTTGGATTTTTTTTAAAAAGTATGCTCTTCTATGCAATTTGGAAGCTTTTTTCTAAGAAAATAAAAAATTTTTTTCTAATTCCATTAAAATATTGGAACATAAAAATATTAACATAAAAATAGTTTTGAAATGTTATATCCAATGTAAATCTGAAAACGTTGAATCACGGCATAAAATACTAAGTTGATATGCATTATGTTGAATTGATTAGAAAAATATCAAATGACTAATGTACAGATATGGGAAAATAGCAAATACCCAATTGGTAAAAACCCAGTAAATTGGGTAAAAATGGGTAAATACTCGGGTATTTATAAATAAGGTGCGTATAAACTATGTTATAGAAATTTGGTAAGAAACAAATTGTGCAGCAAAGATTAATGAATTTTTAAAAAAAATTTATTTCTGAAAATAAAAATGCTCACAGAACAGTTGTAAAATAACAACAAAGACATTATATTACATTCAATAAACGAAATCAATAGTTAATCACTGTCGCTGAATCTTCCATTATCAGATTCACTCCGAAAATAATTACAAGAAGAATGAAGTGTAGAATGGGTGATAGCAGAGGAAGGTGGTTCTTAAAATAAACTAACATTTATTAACATTTGAAATTTATACACCGAGTCACAATATCTGCAAAGAACTGATTTTGTATTTTTTGCACTTGTTGCAAAATGCTTCCATATATTTTAATTTTTAGGTCTTTCAATGAGTGAATATAGAAACGATTAATTTTTATTGTTGCATTTAATCAATAAAAGCTTGACTATTATATACATACCTCCTCCACAATTTTAACTCAATTATTAAATCTATCCAAAAACACACGTGCTGTTGAAAACATTAAAACAAATAACTCATTTGAAAGGATGTTTTAGCTGATTGACAATCAGTGTATGCTAGATGCTTCATCTCAAATGCTTTTTAAAAGTATAAGTATATACCCGGTATTTACACGCTATTTACCCATTCATCGACTATAGAATCCCATCTATAATAATATAATGTTTTACGTTGCAATATCAATTCTTAATGTTAGCATTTAAAATATTTTGTAGCATGATATTGTTTTACTGTACAATTGATAGTATTCTATAAACATTTACCATAACATACGTTAAAATACAAATATAGCAACAAATAAAGCTTACTTGCCCCAAAAAAAATTTTATATTTCAGTAAACATTATATATTTATTGCCAAAAATAAGTTTATTTATAGTGAACATTATTTGCTTCCGGAAAACATTTTATGTTTACCGTAAGATAAAAACACATTTCTTGTAAAAATGAACTTGTTTGCTATAAACAAGTTTTTAAACATAATTGTATCCTTCCATATTATGTTTGTGTCAAATATATTTTTTCTGCGTGTATAAACTCATTTACCATGATGATAAAATCGTCTGCACTTTTTCACAAATGTAGTTTTTCTTTTTCGTAAATAGTTAGTAAATGTTTCGTAAGCTTTTTTGTTTTAGTAAAAATGAAAGGAATTGGCTAAAAAGAAATAAAAAAATATTTGATGCAAGGAAAGAAAAATATATTAAATTTGTTTTTTAATTACTAAATTACATAATTTCTTAACTACCTAATTACTTAATTACTAAATTAAACTACAACATTGTCAGTCTGTCAGGCACGTGACGTGATTGTCTCCACGTGACGATATGTAAATATAATATTTTAAAAAATGGTGGATTTTGTTTAAAATTTTTTTACGTCGAAAGCATGTTTATGAGTTATAAAAAATTGCCTTTCAAATACCTCTTCCCCATATTAGTTACTTTCGCTAAAAACTGTAATCGAGCACAAGCATTTGCAACGTTGGTTTACTGGACCCGTCCGACGCGTGACAGTAGAAGCCTTATTTTTTTTTGCATTTAATGGCGACTATTATTCCTATAGCAAAAAAAACCCAATGCTTGCAACTTATGCGAGTTCCGTCCAATAAGCCTCTTGTCCTCGGCGTCTAGATGATATCCCATCATTTAAGCCTTTTTAACCTCATGTCGCATCACCAGTCTGGTTTTCTGCCTGCGCACAGCTGTTCCACTGTTGAGGTCAAAATACTGGATGATATAAGAGTACATTTCGATAATGCTGACTTGAGATTGCTCTGCTTGCTGGATTTCTTCAAAGCATTCGACATCGTCAACCACTCTATTCTCTGCAAAAAACTAGCTCATAATACCTTGAACACATTGACGACGACAGCAACAGTGCGTCAAATGTCAAATTATTTTTACATGCTTTTCTTATGGAGGTGAAAGTGGTGAAAATGTTGCAACGACAATGAGTGATTGCAACAAAGTCGCTGTCGTCGGTTTAGAATTTTTTCCTAATTTGACGTGCGACAACAGAGCAATATAAGTGTTTGTGTATACGTGAATGAAACAATCTAATGATACTTCCAGATTGTTGTTTCTTTCTTCATGTTGTTTCGCACTGTTGCAGTCGTCGCCAATGTGTTCAGTACATAATTTTTAATTTTCAAAATCTGCGGTCCGTTTGCTAAGGAACTATCTAGTAGGCCAACATTTTTCTATGCTAAAAAGCACTACTAGCGGAGTACCTCAAGGCTCTGTTCTTGGGCCATTACTATTTACAATGTTCATAAATGATATTTTGAGCAAGTGCCGACACGTCACTATGCATGCATATGCAGATGATCTCCAATTGTACTTATCCAGACCAATCGGCCTGGTTGAAAATCTATGTGCTAGAGTTAACGAGTACTTAGCTTTGGTGCAGATGAGAATATGCTCACGTTGAACCCCACGAAATCATTTGTTTTGCCTATATCTAAAACTCCATATTAACATGATGATTTGCCTCCAATTTTACTTAATACGGTTAAACTGAAACTTGTAAGTAAGGCCACAAATCTTGGTTTTCAAATAAATTCATTCCTTGCCTGCGATGATCACATTAACTCATGCGTTAAAAAAGTATATTATCTTATACATAATCTCCAAATGACATCTGGTCTTGTGCCAGTTGTAACAAAAAGAAAACTTGTATTGCAGTTGATTATGCCGATCATAACATACTCTGAGGTCGTGTCCTGCAAACTTGACTCTCGGTCCCTACATAAGCTCCTGGTAGCTTTTAATAATGCAGCTCGCTATGTATACGGTCTTAGAAAGTTTGATCATATCTCTGTCTATTGAAAAAAATTACTTGGTCGTGACTTACCTAGTTACCTTGAAGCTAGAAGTTGCATATTCCTACACCGAATTATCTATACACGTAGTCCTACATATCTTTTTGATAAGTTGAAGTTTTGCAGGTCAAGTAGAAATATGCACCTCATTATCCCTAGATACAATTTCCTTAGCTCCAGTAGATTGTTTTTTGTCAGTGTCATAAGGTCGTGGAATTCATTACCTAATAGTATTAAAAGCGTTTCTAATAAAATTAACTTTAAGCATTTAATTTTCAAACACTTTTCTTAACTTCAAATTTCTCTCCTTACTCCTTCTTGTTCTTCTCTTACTCTATAATTACTTTCAAAGGAATAATTATTCATTGTTTAAATTTTAGTCTTTTTAAGTAATATTGTTATTGATAGCATTATGTAACATTAATTTTCATTTCGTGTCTTAAGTGTTGTTATGTCCAATGTTAATTCGGCATGCAAAATAACTATTCTTATGTGTCAACAAGTTTTTTAAATAAAAATAAAAAAAAAATAAATAAAATAAAATAAAATTTATAGAAAATTTGAACGTACAATGAAGAAACAGAATGCAATCTATTTATTAAGACAAAAAGACTTCACTTCCAATGTGTAAATTAAGAATTGGCTGTACAATAAACTAAAAAAACAGTTGAGTTTGTCTGTACGTGAGCATGTAATGCTCCTTTTTATCTTATCAGTTATATTTTGGGGTGTATTAAAAAATTTAGATAGCATTTTAAGAGGTCTCAAAATTTGCATGGTGTTGTCAACATTTCCCAACAAAACTTTTAGAAAAAAAAAGGATGTCTTCCTCTGTAGCAAAGACAAAGTGTTATTTAAAAAAAAAACAGCAAAAAGTAGCTATCTTATAACGCTTGGATTTTAAAAAAAAAAAACTACATATCGCTCATTTATTTGAAAACCGTCATAACTCAAAAACGCGATTTTGCAGAAAATGCGTTTAAAATTTTCAATTGCCTTGCACCTTGCATGAAAAACGAGAGGCATATTCTCTTCTCACGCGGAGAGTATTCAAAATAATAACACGAAATTTTTAAACAATATGAAGCAATGGTGATTTTCGAGTTATGATGGTCTTCAAGTAAATGACCAATATGTCCTAAAGCCAAAATTAGTAAAGAGTCTTACTAACTATATTTTGCCAAACACGATTCCACTCTGAATTCTTACTCAGAGTGTCCTGTGTGAAGGATATTCGAATCTAAATGTACACTCGAGATAGCAAAGAACTCTTTATTGTTATTCGAATTTTTAAATTTTGATGTTATTGATTACAGTGGTAACGTTTCTCTTAAATTTGGCGAATTAGAAATTTGCATATTTTGCGCGCATGCATATCCCTGGTTTTGCGATATGTATACTTCAATGCAATTTTTTAACTTGTTTACAATAATTAATATAAGGTCTTATGTGTCGGGCATCAGAAGTGGTACCGAAGATAATTTTCTCAATTTGAATTCTTCAAATATTTTTGAATGAAACCCTGTCAAAAATTATCTACTTCAATTACTAGGTTAAGACCACGATTTTTTATTATTTTAATATTAAAAAATTGTATTTCCTGGCATAAATATAACAATTTTTCATTATTTCGTTAAAACACCTCATAACAGCAGCAATTGAGACCCATCGAATGGTGTGCTCAGAAACCCAAAATTTTAGTATAACATTTACGTAAGTTTGAACGAAAAAATAAATTTCATGCTAAAAATAAAATGTTTTTAAAAATATCAAAATAGGAAAAAGAAAACGTGGTCCTTACCTGGTGTTTTAAATAGATATTTTTAAAAGGGGTGCTGTTCAGAAATATTTGAAGAATCCAAATTGAGAAAATAATCTTCGGTAACATATCTGATGCCCGATATATAACATCTTATATTAATTTTGTTTTAAAAAGTCCAAAATTGGCGTTTAAGTATACATTTCTCAAAAACAAGAAAATGATATGAATAAACGTGCAAATTATTAATTCGCCAAATTTACGAAAAACTTTAACACTATAACCAATAACACCAAAATTTAGACAATCAAATAGCAATCAAGAGTTCTTTACTATATCAAGTACACTTTTAAATTCGAATATCCTTCACACAGGACACTGTGAGTAGATATTGTTAGTTAAAGACTAATTTTACTTTTACTTTAAGATATACGTAGTTTTTCTTATGAAAATCAAAGCATTTTGAAATCGTTATTTTTTACTGTTTTTACCAAAAAATCTTTGGTCTTGAAGAAGATATCCTTTTTTTCCAAATAGTTTTTTTCTGGGTGATCTTAACAACACCATGCAAAGTTAAAGACCTTTTCGAATGAGAAATTCGAAATAATTGTAATTCAATACGCCCTGTTATACATTTTTCAGTTTATGTTTTATAATATAATGCTTTACATTAGTATAATTAAAGTTTAAACATTTTTTAATTTGTTTTAACTTTTGTCAACCAAAAATGTTAATTTGACAGTTGTTTAATGAGAATTTTTTGATGAGTGTATAAAAGATGCAAAATTTGTTTACTGAATTTAAAAATGACCCTTATATTGTTTTGCCTCCTGATGATGTGTTTTGCTTAAAGCTCCAAAACTTGCTATTGCATTATTTATATCTTTATTTTTCTTTTTTTTTATTTCTAGTTAAAGAAGTTTTCATTGCTACACAAGAGATAACATTTTTTCATATCTTTACAATACTAATAAGCGGCTTTTCTTAAAATTTTTCAGGTCGATGGTGTCGAAGAGAATGGTCATCGCCTGCCGAAGCTAGAAATGCCGACGCCTCAAGGCGGTTATATTCCTCAGTCTTCCTCGGCAGTCCTGGTAAGTTCTATAACATAGTTTTTGTACTATTAACCATTTTTTATATACATTCTGTACCGGTGTATATTAAAAAGTGCCGGGAATCGTTTAATAAAACACACAATATGTATTATTCATCCAAATTTATTGTATCGCTTACAAAGAAAGCCCCTGCCAAGATAGTACACGAATCCAGATCATAGAAACTTCTTTTTAACCCATTTTCTGGAACCAACTTTAATTCTTGCCGCGAATTCTCTTTTATGACTCAAAGTGGTAGTGTAGAAAAAAATCGGCCGGAGCCATATCATTACGGTGGTTGTTCGATGGTATTAGCGTAGTTTTTGGCCAAAAATTATGCAAAATCCTTGAATTTTCTTTCTACAAATCTGGTCTTTTTCGACTTTTTTGTAAACACTTCATGTTTTATATAATTGAAAAGTTTAAAGGAAATCCATCCAACAGGTGCATTGCTATTGCTGACCAGGTTGTAAGTCCAATGGATTTTTTTTATATTCTTATAAATGGGTGGGGACTATACTAACGTCATAAGGAAGAGTGCGGCATCTACATATTCCAATATTCTGAGATAAACGACTTACAGTAATTTATCAAAAATTCACTGATTAGGGTTTGGATAGTTTGTCACAAAAATAAAAAAGTAAAAAGCATTTTGCAAAGCATTAACTACAGAAAGGGAAAACGCAGTTCAACTACTTTTTTGAGTTTATTGTACAGCCAATTCTTAATATACACATTAGAAGTGAAGTCCTTTTGCCTAAATAAATATATTGCATTCTGCTTCTTCGTTGCACGTTAAAACTTTCTTTAAATCTTATTAAATGCAGGAGAAAAAAATAAGGCGTCTACTATCACGTGTCGGACGGGTCCAGTCACCAAACGCTGCAAATCGTTGTGTTCGATTACAATTTTTAGCGAAAGTAACTAATTTGGGGAAGAGGTATTTGAAAGCCAAATTTTTTTAACTCATAAGCATGCTTTCGGCGTAAAAAGATTTTAAGTAAAGTCCACATTTTTTTTTAATATTATATTTACATATCGTCACGTGGAGACAAATCACGTCACGTGCCTGACAGACTGACAATGTTGTAGTTTAATTTAGTAATTAAGTAGTTAGGTAGTTAAGTAATTATGTAATTTAATAATTAAAAAACAAATTTACCATTTTTTTTTCTTTTCTTGCATCAACTATTTTTTTATTATCTTTAGCCAATGCCTTCCATTTTTACTAAAACAAAAAAGTTTACGAAGCATTTACTAAACATTTACGAAAAAGAAAAACTTCATTTGTGTAACATTGCAGACGATTTGATCATCACGGTCAATGACGTGATGTATAACTTGCTTAAATTAAAAAATTTATATAATACTCTTAGATAATATCATAAAGAATAAATTTTTAATAAATTTTAACTTTTTGGTCACGGTTGACTTTTCTGTGGAATCCCCAATGTCTGTATGTATATATCGCTTTTTTATCTCTTTTTATGTAGATACTGCGTTTTTTGTTTGAACGATTACTTTAATTTGTGTAGATATGATATTTCATGTTAAAATATCAAGCAATTGAGCAAAAAATTCGAAGTTTTTATTGTATTTTCTTAAAGATGGAATAAAGATGATTAAGAAAAAACAATAAAAGTGATTTTGATTTTCATGCTAGATGCCGTACTCTTCCTTATGACGGCAGTATAGATGCTACGTTTAAATTTTTAATATAAATTACCATCATAAATAATTACCATTTACTTTATTATTTATGTACCAAATTGTTCGTCAAGCCTCTGCCTACAAGACTACATCCTTGGAAAAATTCTAAAAAATATATAACATGTTAATTTCTTATGTCCTTTTTTGTGATTTTCTACTTTTTTCCATTTTTTGGCCATAACTCCTAATCCATACATCCTAAAAGGACGATTTATGCACCAAATTGTTCGTCAAGCCTCTGCCTACAAGACTGCATCCTTGGAAAAATTCTAAAAAATATATAACATAATAATTTCTTATGTCCTTTTTTGTGATTTTATACTTTTTTTCCGTTTTTTGGCCATAACTCCTAAACCATACATCCTAAAAGGACGATTTATGCACCAAATTGTTCGTCAAGCAATTTACTTTACTTCAAAGTCTTACAAAAATTCTACGAATAGAGGCATAGCCGTTGCCATTGAAGTTGGCATATAAAGTTGAAGTAACGCTATATCGAGCCTTTGACGTTGATTCAATTTTGTTATTTTAAAATAAATATTGAGCAGACATATAAATTAAATTCTAAAAAAAAAAACATATGACATGGTTACGTGTTAAGGCATTAACCATTTTTTGTTTTTAACATTTATAATAGAAAAGAAAATCATAAAAAACGAAATATTTAAGAAATTTTGCTGGTTATCATCTCTTCCACTAAGTGCTGAGCTCATTCTTAAGAACGCCTTAAACATCGTATTAATCCTTTAATTATTCTGTACTTTTTAGATTTTGTTTTTAGGGTCTTTTTTATTCAGATATTTTTGTGTAATGAATACGTGTTTAAAATTTCAGATCGATATCTCTTATAAAAGCGAATATATATATATATATATATATATGTACAGTGAATCAATAAAGTTTGTATGCACCCGTTGTTCAAAACTTTAACTTAAAATGTTTTAGTCACCCTGCAAGCAGGTGTTTTTTTTCTTTCACGTTTTGTTGTTGACGTTATCGACTGTCGACAGACAATCACCTGATCTGTTTTCAGAACTACCGTTATTTTCTTCAGCACATGTTTCTTGAGAGATCAGAAAATTACATCAATAAAGTTTGTATGCACCACACAACTGTAGTCGCATTCTTTGTGCTGGAAGGAAAGGATTCGTGAGAAATTGAGTTTATAATTAAATTTAAATCACAATCAGTGGAATTTAAGATTTAAATAAAATATTGTATATTATTGTATTGTAATGGCTCCACGTGGTAAAGAATTATCTCAATATTTAAGAGATTTGATAATAAAAATGTTTAAAGAACATAAATCATAAAGAAGAATTGGAGAAATAATTGGAAAAGACCATGCAACAGTGCAAAAAGTCATTGAAAAGTTTAAAAAAGAGGGAAGTACCAAAACTAGGGCAAGATCCGGACGGCCCAGCATATTTACTCCTGCCGAAAAGCGTATAATTGTACGCAAACTGCAGGAAAATCCAAAAAAGTCTGCACCAAGTCCAAATGGAGATTGAAAATCAGATTAGAAAATCATGTAATCCGGAGACAAGTCGCCATGTTCTCCGTTCAGCCGGTTACAATGGTCGCAACGTGCGTAAGAAGCCATTTGTAAGCGCGGTTAACCGTAAAAAGAGGCTTTTGTTCGCAAAAGAATATGAAGAAGCTGACGAAGTCTTCTGGAATAAAGTAATTTTTTCTGATAAGAGTAAATTTAATATTCACGGATCAGATGGACGAGAAAAAGTATGGCGTAAAGTCAATTCCGAGCTGGAGCCAAAGAATATGGTGGGAACTGTGAAGCATGGCTGTGGGTCTGTGCTTGTATGGGGTTGTATGGCAGCCTCTGGAGTTGGCAACCTAGTGTTTATTGAAGGCGTAATGGATCGATTTTGCTACTTGGACATTTTAAAAGAGAATTTGCATGAAAGTGCTACCAAACTTGGTATTCTCCCCAATACCAACAAGACAAGACCCTCCAACAAGATCTTCCAACAAGACAACGACCCTAAACATACTGCAGTTATTGTCAAGGAGTAGCTCTCACATAATGTGGAAAATCAGCTCAAAACACCACCTCAGTCACCTGATATAAACCCTATTGAGCATCTATGGGACCATCTTGATCGTCAGATAAGGAAACATAATATAAAAAACAAAGATGATTTAAAAAAAAACTTTTGGAGGAGTGGGAGAACATACCGCCTAGCGTGACCAGGAACTTGGTGCACTTAACGAAATCCAGACTCAAAGCAGTTATAAAACAAAAAGGATATCCTACAAAATATTAAAAATCCATTTAATTCATAGTAAATTAAAAAAATTAAGTATTTAACTACAACCATTTGGTTGTGCATACGTACTTTTCTGATATATTTTTTGAAGTATAATGTTTAAGCTTAATTTATTTTAAGATAGTGAATTTTAATATTAATTTTATGAATACTAAATAAATTTCCTAATACATAGTTGTAATAAAATGCTATTTGAATTTAACTTATAACAGCTTTTCTTACTTATTTTATTGTTTATTTTTTATCCAGTGACGTGCATACATACTTTATTGATGCACTGTATGTAAGCATCTGTATACGATCAGAACAAATTGCACGTGTGATTAAAACTTTAAACGCAATTTTCTCAAAACAGCATTTCTTAAAACGATGCTAAAGATTATGGAAAAACTATTAGTCCGATCGAACGAAAACTTTTTGTACTATATTTACTATAGCAAAAACTATAGGATGACATACATCCCTAAAAATTTTAAACTCGTTTTTTCAGAACGTTTGAAAGTTTGAAAAATAGGGTAATTTTTTAATTTTTTTGTTTTGGCTGACAATAGGTATTCTTAAAGATTTTAGTATTATCTTTCATTTGAACAAATATTTTTTCGTTTATCTCTTGTAGAAGCCTATAAATCGTTGCACAGTTTTGGAGTCTGAAATTTAAGTCAAAACTGCGAAAGACTTACAAAGGCAGATAGAAGGGGAAAAACAAAAGTACAGAAAGTTCAATATTTACTTAATAATATTTTTGTTTATGTTCAAAATGGTTTTTTTCAATTATAGCCAATAGTTTTTCCAAAAACAATATTCGAAACAGAGTTTTTTTAGCCGTTCAAGTGAAAAAGACCCCTTAACACTCAACTTTTAGCAATGTTAAACTTTTTGGAATTAATACAAGTAGCTGTAAACTAAAGACCGTCTTTCTATATCAAATTTCCCTTCTTCACCTTTTAACACTCGTAGAGCAAAAGTAATTTCCGTCATGAAAACTCATTTCCAGTATTCTTCATTCTTGCCAACATTTTAATTTTCCCCAACCAGCTAACTTTCTACTTGCTGGTCATTCGTTCTATGCTGGTCATTCTGTAGCACTAAAAGACTTCGCTGCCAATAATAACTTGAACGGAAAAAATGAACAAATGGCTAAAAAACATTAAAACCAACACACATTCAATGCTTTGCATGCTAGACATGGCGGCTATATCGGCAAAATCAAAGCCAAGCTGGTAGTTGTTGTAAGTATTGTTTTTGTTCCTCGACAATCCAACAAAAATCGAGACGCTTTTATGACTTCTTTCAACAATCTTCCAACAACAAACTGTTTTGCAAAAGCTAAAGTTGTTGTAGTTGTTGCGCCCTCTACCAGCTGCGTTGTGCAGCGCCAACATAGTCCACAGTTTGTTTATGTATGACCGAGAAACATAGAGCGTTTAAGCAAATTCCAGCTATGCTGCGGCTATTTGGAACAAAAAGAAGAATCATTCCTTGGTCGAGCATCATTTATGATATCTATGCATTGGCATCGATATACTAAATATAAACATAGGTCTCTCTTTCCATAAAAGTTGACACTAGACGAGGATGATGTTTTTGATGGCGATGGTGATGGTAATGTTGTTGCTTTGACTGTCTATCGCTTTATTCTGTGACCCATCATCTAGCCCTGCTCTCTGTCGGGCTTAGAAAAAGAACAATAACAATAGCTACTCCATACATTCTCGAACAACAACAGCGTTGACGGAGTCTTTTGATGAAAATCTTTCAAAGTCAAACCCGAAATTGAAACCTGATATGATGGCTCATCCATACAACCATCCATCTCCTCCCTCAACCAACATCAATGGGATGATGTGTTTCTCCTAACTCTTGTAAGCATTTTAATTTATTTTTTAGAACCGACTTTTTTTCTGTGAACCTGCTTCATCCACCCGCCACTTGCAGTAAGTTGGTAAAAAGCAAGAATTGATAGAGCTGCAAGCGCAAGCTCCATGTGTGCGAGTGTGTTTGTTTATACATAAGGAGCCTTCAACAGTGCAATTTCCTCGATGGCACAGCTATTTTCATTACTTCACAACGGTGGGATCACAACTGCACCACTCCACCGCATAGTGTGGCTTTTTTAATTTTAGAAGGCCAAAACTTATGCAGCGAAACGTTGTGAAAGAGACATTAAATTATGCCCATGGATTTTGAAGAAACAAGAAAAAAATGTTCTTAGAGAACTAACTGGCTAACTGGCTAACTGCTACATCTGGAGCAGTAGAGGCAGAATAATATTGATTTTATGCACTCTAAAACTAGTTTTTTAGTTTACCTTCCAGCTAAAAAAATGTGCTCGATCGGTCAACTTTCACTCCTACCTATTCTTTTTTTTCGAAATTAACAGCCCTATTCTGGCAAATTAACAAATTGTTAACCAGTATTTTGAATATTTCTATGTGTTTGTTGTTTTCAATACAAAATTTAAAGCTCAAAAAACAAAAATTGTTAATGAAATTGTCAATAACTGAAAAGCAGTTGACAATTTTTCTCAAAATTTTTCATTTTTGAGCTTCAAATTTTGTTTTGAAATAAAAAAATTACAACAAACACATAGAAATATTGAAAATACTGGTTAACAATTTGTTAATTTGCCAGAATAAGGCTGTAAGTTAGTATTAAGTAATATAAAACATTATTTTTATTGCCATAGACGTAAACTTCATACGAATCTTGTACAAAAAAGCCTTCGTATGAAATGTTCTTTATAAAAGGTGATTTTTTAGCGTTTCGTTTTTGAAGTTATTGTTTTCGACAAATCACGCGTGATTCGAAACATGTGTTAAAGTCAAAAATGCTCAGTTTGGCTTGCCACTTTATCATAAATAGACTTACGCCAGAAAAACCTTTGCAAATTATTGAAATCTACTATCAAGGTTCGTGCTGTGTTAAAAATACATTTCGAAAGTTACGTCCATTTTATGGTCGTTGTAATCAACCCACTGAGCAGGCTATTCGCAGGCGACTTAATTTTGAACCTGGTTTTCTTTATTAGACTTCAATCCACCAACCCGAATCCGTAGTGCGTATCGAGGAGAATATTGCTGCTGTATCAGCCAGTGTTAATAAGGAGCGCGATATGTCCATGCGTCGTCGATCGCAGCTATTGGGGCTGAGTTATTTGACCATATAAAAAATTGAAGTCGAATGCCTTACCACAGCGCCAAATTTTCGGTGAATGGGCCTTAGAAAAGCTGGATAAAGATCCGCTTTTTTACCGAAAAATTGTCTTCAGCGACGAGGCTTATTTCTGGCTCAATGGGTGCGTGAATACGCAGAATTGCCAAATTTGGTCCAATTAACAGCCAGAGTAAGTTCAATAGCTTCGACCGTACTTCTTCAGAGGTTATGATGGCCGCAATGTTATGGTCAGTAGAACAAGTTACCGTTCGATGATTGCGGACTTTTTTTGTCCAAAATGGAAAAATTAAACTTGGTACGAATGTGGTTTTAACACAACGGTGACACACGCCACACTGCATGCGATACCATGAACAAGTTGAAAGGCGAAATTGTTGAGCACTTAATCTCTCGACTTGGCGTAGTCAATTAGCCGTCGAGATCATGCGATTTGACCCCACTAGACTATTTTTTGTCGGGGTTCGTCAAATTTCTCTTCTACAGGGACAAGCCAACTACGATTGCTGTTTTAGAAGACAATATTAAAAGTGTTATTGGTAAGATACCGGTAGAAATGTTAGAAAAATGGTGCCAAATTTGGACTTTCAGAATGGACCACCTGAATCGTAGCTGCGAACAACATTTACATAAAATAGTATTTTAAAAGTTAATAGCAGGCATTGATTTATCAATTCAAGCAATTTTTTATTTATATCTACAAATTTTTTTTGTGTTTTCTTTAATTTTCAAAAACCAAACGCTTAAAAAATCAACAAAACTTATAAAACGTATATAATCTTTATAGAATGCATATGCAGTTTAAGAAGTCAGAGTCTTTTTGAATTTTCCGCGTAGAGCCTTAAATGCTCACTAGTTCTATCAACTACCATCTGTTAATAGACTACTGTCAAATTTTGAGCAAGCTGCGTCATTTAATTTGTGTTTTACAGCTCTTGAAAGCAGTCAACCTCGACGAAAATTAAATTAAGTGAATTTTGAAAAAAACCATCTCCGAAACCAACAAACTGCTTGATAAATAGTATGGGGACTCTGCACCATCAATTTCAATGGTTGAGAAATGGTTTAATGAAATCCGTTGTGGAAAGTGAATCTGAACGTTTAGTTCGTCAATAAAAACAATAGAATGATATTGAAACATCGGAGAATAAAAGTGCGTGAGGTTGCTGAAGCTGTAGGCATCTCAAATGAGTGAGTACATCACATTTAACATGAATATTTGGACATTTGGACAAAAGCTATCGGTGAGATGGGTGTCGAGATTGATCACATTCGACCATAAGCGCAGCCATGTTACAACTTTAAAGAAGTGTTTGGCGATGTTTAACCACAACCTGATGGAGTTCAAGCGCAGTTTCGTAAACGTAGACAAAATATGTGTACATCAAGGCACACCACAAACCAAGGAACAGTCAAAGCTGTGGAGTTCTCCGGGTGAACATGCACCAAAACATTTACAAAAGCAATAACAGATCTGTGCAAGTGTAATTCGAAGTTAGAGCAAGTCAATGTTATTATGAGTATGCTTAAATATGCGTTATAATGTAAAAAAATTCAGCAGTCTTCATATAATGCATTGATATTGCCAGGGCATTACAGCATTTGATTCTGCAACTCAACTCCTCCGTTTTTAAAAAAATAAGTCTATCGACATAGTTCTGTTAAATGAGACGTTTTTAAAGACTTACCATAAAATTCAGCTATCTGGAAATAAAATCAATAGGAAAGACAGAGAAACATTCGGTGTAGTTGTGGCGATTGACATTCGTTGTGGTTTCTAACTAAATCTATTGAATATATTAGTATTACTGTAGAAACCAACAACAGGCATGTAGTTTTCATCTCGGCATACTGCCCTAAGTACACCAATGACTTTTTAAGCAATCTAAGTCTCCTCACATTAGTCAATAATGACTTCTTCCTCTTTGATGACCTCAATGCCCATCATACCAGATGGAATTGCAGAAGCTCAAATTGCTCCGAACGAGCTTTGTTTGGTCATCAAAATTTAAATAATTATTTTAGCTATAAGTCCCTTTAATTCTACCAGATTGTCACAAAATTTAAGCTATAGACACTCCTTTACGGTAGATCAGCTTTTGTCTCACTCTTGCATGAATTTTTCTAGCTTAAATGTATCTGCTTGTGAGTTGAACTTGGATCACGGTACAATTATTTTTTTCGTTAATATTTAAAAAAAAATTTGTAATTCTTTGAAGGGAAAATCTGAATCTTAGCATATGTATCGTAAAGCATCATATTGTGGTTTGTATAAAAAGAATTAAAAAAGATTTTTCAACGAAACAATTATGAATATAGCAGATTTATTCGTTTGTATTGATGCAGATAAAAACCACTTCTATTTCTTGTTGCGTAACGTGTCCTGTTTTGTTTGATTATATCTTTGGGTAATACATCCGATCGCTTTCACCTTTTACACTATCCAAAAATTAAAACTGGACAACAAAAGTTTACATTTGTCTTTGCTTTTTTTAAATTTTAACAAAAAAAAAAAAAAGGCGTACGAATGTTACGTGCGCGACCACAGAATTGCCCATATACCCCATTGCCCAAACACCACAAAATTTATATACCATTTTAAAAGCTAGTTTTTGGGCTGTCAGTAATCATGTGCACATACCTTTTCTGGGTTTTTAACGATTTTAAAATATTAAAGCACAAGAAATTGGTTTAAACAATAAGTGCCCTAATGATTATTTTATCTATTAGTTACAACATATCAAGATTTGGCTCCTTTGACCATAAGAAATTACTGCTTTAAAAAGTAGCATTAACAATTCATTCAGGCACGCCGTAAAAGTATTTTTTGTTAAAATTCAAGAATACTTTTTGGAACTTTTTGGTCCATCCAAAGTTTAAAAAATCAAACTGTGCACCGTGCAATGTGTCGTCTTGCGTATCACTAACTTGACACATCTTCTAGTTTCCTCCACTGTCAATAATGTTGTGGATGTCGTTGTTGTTGTTGTTCGTTCTGTAATACAGCAGTTGTGCGCCATGTATGTTGCAGCAACTGTTATACACCGATACATACATGCATTCCACTATGGTGTTTGTTTCCGCTCCACCTCCTCTCAAATCCAACTGCACAGAGCTTGTCTAGAGCGTGTGATGCCACTTTTAGCTGATTTACCCTCTTGCGCCCACCCCCTGGTAAAGGCCACAACTACGCATCAAAAGCAACCAGAAACATATCCAGCCGCATCTCCTCCATCGTCATTATCATCATAGGCATCGCCATCACCATCGCCATCGACAACGCCATCACCATCATCGCCATCGTCATCAACAACGTACGAAAGAGCGAACGAACGGCATTTCATGCAATCTTTTGTCTGTTTCTGAAGTAGTTTTGCTTTGTATGTGTGTTTGTGGTATGAAACGCACAAAATTCTTTCTTCATTTGCTTGTATACGATGGATATCTATCTGTCCGGGTTGGTACATATAGCTAGTATAGCACCAATTTCCAAGCCAACTATTCAGCCATTCCTTTTCATCTCTTTAAACAGTCATTCATCCATCCAGTCAGGCACAGAATCAGCCAAGCAGCCAGCCATTGAGCCTGCCAGCCATCTAGCCTTTCACAAGTATCTATCCAACCAAACATCTGAGCTCTTCTTTAGTATGTTTTATCCATCTTTTTTTGTATGCTGTTTTTGTTGTTTTTGTGTTCTTTAAACTGCGTTATTGAGTTGCTTTTTAGACATTTTCAGCTTGTTTTATGTTCTTTTGTACTCGCTCGCTGCCCCTTTTTTGAATGTTGTGGAGTTTGTGGCCTTCGGGTGGCTATACTCTACACGTTGTTGGCTTGTCTATGGCGTTGCGCGCATCCAGATACTTCACTTTACTTACTTGGTCGCTGAGTCTGACTCTGACTCTGGTTCTGACTGCGACTCGTCGTCATCGTCGTTCATCCTCTGTTCTGTGTGGTACTTTGAGGCCATTATCATTTTTATGGTGATATGCGAGCGAGTGCGAAATAAACGTTAGACATGTATTCGTATGGATGGATTTTGCAGATAGATAGATGGATGGATGCATGGATGAATGGATGGACGGATAGATGGTTGAATGGTTGGTTGTACAATGCACATATGTATGCATGGCCGAAGTTGGAAAACAAGCAACGAAGAAGCTCAGCTAGCTATTTGAAATAACCGCTGAAGTTAGTATATCTTTTCGGAAATTACAATTGCTGTAGGAAATTTAGATTTTTGTTTGAGCTGCAAGAACTTGAAGTTTTCACAAGGTGGCTTAAGTTTGAACCGTTCATGTATTTTATGTTTACTTTAATATTCCGACTTAAATTTCAGGTCTCGTTTTAACTTTCGGTATTAGAATTTTCGAAAGGAGACATTGCGTTGCCTTTGATAGATTGTTGATTATTTCTCTCAACAGACTGATTTTTAGAAAATTTTAGAACGAAAACTTGAAAAACTCAAAAATAAGCCGAACACTAATTGACATTTTCTACTAACTAAATAGTTATTCGAACCAAACACATAATCTTCTAAATAAGCTCAATTATCATAATCAAGTCTTATTCAAGTCTTCCTGCAGAATTATCATTTTTAGGCTGCAAAAATTATATGGCTTATGTAAGTGATGTAAACTAAAGAGTGAATGTGTAGATTGACGTTGTTTACTTAGAAGATATTGGAACTATGTTTAAGCGATGCAGAAGAGGCTTTTGATGACTCAGTAGTAGACATGTGTAACGCAGCAAAAAATGCTGCGCTGATTCGATAAATTACTTCAGAATCATTTTGAAAATATGCTGTTAAAATTTTAAAGCAAAATTCGAAGCCGTTTGAAAGTTCAACGCTTCGAAAATTTAAAAGGTGCTGCTGGCTTCCCATTAACCCCAAAACTTTGAACGTGTTTTTCTCAAAACTGCATTTTTATAAATGGCATGCATCATGACTCAAACAAATTTCAACCAATGAGTTCGAATCTTTGCACCATATATATACTTTACAATATTTGCAAAAATATGTGAGAGCGTGATTTTTGAAAAAAAAATTTTATGTAAAATATTTTTAGTTGTCTTTAAAAAATTTACAATTTTCCTTGTTTCTTAGGTTGCCCGCAGAGTAAGCGCCGAAGCAGACAGGCAGGCAGACAGGCACAGGAAAACTATGTGAACAAGAGAGAAAAAAGTTATTTCTATCTCGTTTCTTCGCAGGGCCTGCCTGTCTGCCTGCCTGCTTCGGCGTTTACTCAGCGGGTAGCCTTAGTCCTTTTCGGAACAATGGTTTTTTTCAAAAATCGCGCTCTGGCATATTCAAGAGAGGGTAACGTAGATATAAAAAAACATGTTTAACGGGTGGCAACCTTAACATGAACAAACCAGAAATGCCAGATCGATCTGTCAATGAATAGCGACGTTACAGTGTTCTAAATTAAAGAACTTTTGGTCTTGTTATAAAAATTGATAATGAAGAGTTTCGTGCATTGATCAAGCATTATTTTTTGCGTAACATAAGTGCGAAAGAAACAAAAGAAAAGCTGTATAAATATTATGGTGAATCTGCTCCATCGTATATATTGGATTGTAGAGTTCAAAAGAGGTCAAATCAGCACAAATGCTGAACACGCCGGGGAGCACCAAAAACAGTGACAACTGCATAATACAAAACAATTCAGGACTTCGTATTGGACAATCCGAAAGTGAAAGTGCGTAAGATAGCTACAGCCGTAGGCATATTAAGTGGGTCGATGGTTTAAATTTTACATGAACATTTGGGTATGAAAAAGCTGACTGCAAGGAGAATGTCGAATTCGTTAACAATCAATCAAAAACATGAACGAACTTGCACTTCCCAATAATGTTTGGACATGTTTAAACAAAATCCGACTGATTTTTTTGCGTCAAATAGGAGCCATGGATAAAACATAGATTCACCACTATACACCAGAATCTAAGAAATTAGCAGAAGAGTGGGTAGGTCCCAGTGGAAGTGCACCAAAGCGAGCAAAGATTCAACAAACGGCTGGAAAGGTGTTGGCGTCCATTTTTTTGGGGTTCAAGTTGCATTTTGCTCTTCAACTATTTGAGAAAACGAAACCAATCAACTGCGACTTTTACAGCTAATTGTTGGACCTATTGAAGAACGAAATCGCGAAAATAAATGACCTTATTTATTGAAGAAAAAAAATTTTTTTTGCAAGACAATGCTGGAGTCACAAATCGATCGAAACAACGGCCAAACTGCACGAGTTACACTTTGAACTGCTTCCTCATCCCCCATATTTGCCAGATTTGGCTCCCAGCGTCTGTTCCCAAACTTAAAAACGTGGCTAAAGGGAAGGAGGTTTGCGACGAATGAACAGGTCGAATTAGAAACTGATGCGTCTTTCGGAGATCTTGAGATATTTTACTATTCAAAGGTCATCGAAATGTTAGATAATCATTGGAATAGGTGTATCATGCTGAAAGGGGACTATGTGGAAGAATAAACAATAATTTTTGCAAAAATCGTGAGTGTTCTTTGTTAGGTCGGCAGCTTCTTGAATGCCCAGTATATATACACTTTTAAGAGTCATATTTATTTTTTTGTATTCTTAAAATATGCCTTTCTCTCATATACTCTCAAACTTTCAAACAAATTGCTTTCATAATTTACTCTTGAGAGATATTTATTTTTTAACCCCTTGATTTCATGCACGGCTGGCCTTAAACATCCACCTTATTCTCCAGATTTGGCTCAGAGCAACTACCACCTCTTCAGAAACTTGAAACAATTCTCTCGTGGAAAGTATTTTCCGAGCAGTGAAACAGTATTTTCAGAACTTCCAGGAAATCATTACAGAGATGGCATAAATTTTTTGGAGGATCATTAGAATAAGTGCATTGAAGTTGAGGGAGATTATATTGAATAAAAAACAAATTTCATTTAAAAATTCAAATTCTTTTAGTTTTGCTTTCAATACTTTTTAACCAACTTGTATAATATTTTTGTTTTTGTTAAATGTTTTATCAAATATAGAGTAGAGGGGGTAATGTCGTGCACTCAACTTAAAAGTGCTCGTAAAGCCGTACATAGCGAATACAACGAGTAAGCATCCGATCGAAAGATTATTTGGTTGGTAACATTTATGTGTAACAATTCGTGTAGCATGAAATCGTGTTAGTAGAAATAAAAAAAAAAAATGTGCACGACATTACCCCCCTCAAAATTTGTGGGGTAATGTCGTGCAGTGTATTGTAAAGGTATCAGAATGTGTGAAAAACGGTAGGTAGTGGTTCGATTCGAGAAGATATAGCATTATTGTTTATTTATTTATTATTGTTAATTTAAGGCAATATACACAAGTCCGAAATATGATCAAAAAATACAATTTTATAAAAAGAAAAGTGAAAATAGGCAATTTGCTATGTGAAACACGGAAAGAAAAACAATATTTTTTCAAAAAGTGCTTGACATTGAGAAAAAATTTTGGAAAATTTTATTTTGATTGTAGCGTTTTGTTATGGCTACACGACTCCCTTGGTACACTAGGGCGACCGCGTTTCCTTCCCTTTTCTTTTCTGTATAGTGCACGACATTGCCCCACATCAAATGCACGACATTGCCCCAAAGGTCGTTTTCAAGGTTGACTTCGACAAATCGGTAAAGAACAAAAACTTTTTCGATCACAATACATCTTTTTTTCGGCGGAAAATTTGCTTTAAGAAAACACTTACCTGGTATATTTTCCTGCGAGACAAATAATTTTTCTGATCCGATAAAAAAACACTTTCGTCGTCCCGAGAACGTGCGATTTTTAAAAAACGTCGCACATATTGCCCTTACACATGGATATTGCTAGTATTGTATGCATGAGCTTTGTAGGTCAGTAGGCCTTACCAACGGCTTGTATATCATTCAATTTTTTATGCTAAAAAAGCCAGTGCACGACATTACCCCCTGCACGACATTACCCCCTTCTACTCTAATGACAATAATAATTCTACCCACAAAGTGTTTATTACACAACGTTCGTTAGTTAGGTTTGTGGTTTCCAAAGACGTAGGATAATTTTCTCACTAACGGGATAGTTTTGACCTAATTTTGATTTTGACTAATTTTTAAGAGACACCGTTAGTCGGATCGTGACATCCAACTAAGCATCATCGTCTTTATTGGACCAAACAAATACAGAAACAAGAACTAAAATACAGATAAATTTTGTTGATATCAATAGAAAATGAAGGTGGCTAACAAATTACTATTTATTAGTGTCTACAATGAAAAACTTACATGCCTAAAAATGTACGCAATAAAATCACACACTTATTATAACAAATTTTAAAATTTTTTAACATATTAATCATATTAATTAAAATGAATAAGTTAAAATGAAATGGTAATTTAAAAAATTAAAAATGTTTTATATTAAAATTGTCGCAACTGTTGTAAATTTTAAAACATGTGCTTTTTTTATGTAGGTGTCGACCGTAGTTCCATACGAATTATATTAAATGTAGTCCGTAATATTCTGACGAAATGTAAAAAGTCTTATATTTTAAAAATTTACTCTTTAATATTATGTTTAAAAGATGTTATGTTTCTTTTTTCGTAAAATAGTTTGTTAAAAGCATAAATGTTTCGCATGAGTATCGTTTGCGAGAAAGTAAAGCAGTACAATTTTGTATTGGGAAAATTCCAA
This sequence comes from Dichetophora obliterata, assembly GCA_963920525.1. NCBI lineage: Eukaryota > Metazoa > Arthropoda > Insecta > Diptera > Sciomyzidae > Dichetophora > Dichetophora obliterata. Next base: position 204,215,512 of record OY986435.1, read on the forward strand.
GTATGAGAAAGGTAAAAAAGACCAATGTTAGAATGAAAGTATTCTAGTTTATTTTCTTTAAATGTATTAACTTAAGTAGCCAAAATGGCACTGATGATCAAATGACGACTGACTTACATATAAAATACAGCCTTATAGTTAACCTATTAGCATTATGTTAGCATTATGTGGACAAATAGGCTGGCCCGAAAATCCTATCAACTTACAACTTAGCACATATGTTAGTTTGGACTTTTGTCAACATACGTTATTTTTTACTATTTTTTATTTACGGAGTCTAGCCACGAAGAAATTTTCAGATTTTTCGGTTTTTGTTGTTGTTGTAAATTAAAAATTAAACGCATCGCTAAAAGTAGCTAAAATAGCGGATATTGTTCCATAATTATTTCCTTAATTATTTCCTTGATTAATTCCTTATTAAATCGTTATCTTGGGATATAGTGAAACAGAGGAAATGGGAAAGTGTCAAACCATCCTACTTGTGAGGAGGATTTGACAGAGCCTTAGGAGGAGCCTCCTTTAGAAGCCGATAAATTAATGTTGTTTAGTTTATGTTATATTTTCAAGCAGTACTTGTAAGCGTTTCAATCTTATTTTTAATGTAAATTAGTGCTTTTTGAAGACCTTGTTTATCAAGAACTCTTTCAGAGTGCTTTTTATTGAATACCTTAGGCATATTATACTAAAGTGATAATTATAAAAAGCATAATAACAAGAAAAATATCAATAATAGCTCTAACAAAATAGCATGAGGATTTTAATATTTGATAAAACCTCTTATTGGTAAATGTCACATCATTCTTTAACCAATCTTTACCCTATATTTTCAACTTTTACCGACACTATAAAATACTATAACTCAAATGATGATATAACAATCTTTATTGGATAATTAATATTTTTACTTGCTAAGTGTAAAAGGAGAAACGTATAATTATTAAATTTCACGAAAAAGTATATGTACCACAAAAAATTAAAAAACGTAGTCAGTCGTATAGTCAGAGATGCGACTGGCATTTTCATGTGTAATGCTCAACGGATGACAGACAATGGCCACATTCAGCGCAGACAACATTTGGCGACTGTTGTGTAAAAATTCGCTGAATGGTACATATTTGGCAGCGCTAACTAAAACTGATAAAGTAGCGAACGCCTTTTAATCGAGCGAACAAATTCTATGCTACATGAACTGTTTGCTTAACTGTCAGATGCTGTTACTGACGCTGTTAAATTAATAAACGCAGAAAGAACGCAGCAAATTTAAGTGAGAAATTTTTGCAATTGAATTAAATTTACATAAAAATTAAATTGAATTTAACTTCTGACGTGTAGAGTAGCAACACATTCAGAGAAAAACATCGTGAACTAAATTAGCGCTACCATTACAGTTCACAACAGTTGTCAGCGCTGAATGCGGCCAATAGTTGACAATTTTTTGCGCTCTGTAAGATCCATGCTTTCCACTATATTTGAAAATGATAAAACCTCCTTTCATCAAATCATCTTCGCTCTACCCTATTTGATGGCAAATTTATTTCGATAAATAAAGCATCCTGCACTAGAAAAATTGAGTTTTCCGGTTTTCCTTGTGATTTTGATTTTCTAATACCGGTACTCTTTGATTTTTTTTCCAGGTTTTGCTTCTCCTGAACGAAAGCTGAATAGCTAAAAATTTCAAAGTCCATATCCCATTTAGTTAGTCTTTTTGTAGTGTCTGATAGAAGTTTAGTCGATTTTGGACTGTAGTTTAGGTTCGGGTTGAAATCGTTTAAATGGAATATAAAATATGTTTTGATTTGTTGAGTCTGCATTTCATAATTGGTACCTTTATGAAAGTAATTATTTAACATATTACAAATACCATTTTTAAATTAATAGAATATTCTTAATGTCTTGAATGCACTGCTTTTATTTAGATATGCCGTTTTTATGTATTTATTCTTTTACCATGACATGGTAAATGAATGAGTAAGTTTGAAAACAAATTCAAAAGATGTTCATTGCTACTTTTGAGGAAATTCTGAGTAAAGTTTAAACAATACGCTTGTCACATAAGTGACATTTAAGTAGACATATTTTTATCTTAAACCAAAAAGTCATGAAACGGCAATTTTAAAATAATTGACAAGCTCTTTAATGTCAAACGTGTCTAATGACTGTTGTATGAACTGCATTAAAACATGTATCTGCTGCTGCTGTCAACGAAGCCCTACCCAAGTTTCAAGGCTGAATTCGCTGACTTGTACCAAGCGCCAAATGACCTTCCTTTAGCGCCTTACCCAGCTCTGCTAATCATGTCTGCTGCTTCTTCGTAATGCTCTGCAGTACGCACTCGAAATCCAATAAGAGAAAAAGATTTGCACAAAAACAATTTTGCATACGAAATTATTTTGCGCCAACAACAAATGCAGCTCTGCATGCAAATATTTTTATGTATAGTAAATATATATTGTTGATGGTTCCAAGTGTTTATTTGTTTTAAATTTAGTACACAAACCATAACGTACATGTTTGCTGAATGTTTTGTTTTGTTTTATTTTATTAGGTTTTGTTTTGGTAATTTTTTATTCAATTAACAAAACCAACAACGTTCAAGCCAAAGCCAGACACGTATTTTATTTCAACTATCTAGAATATTAAAATGGGATCAAGTAATGGAGTGAGTAAGTGAGTGACTGACGATGACGTTGTAGACGGCGACAAAGACTAAGCCACTATAGCTTATTGTGAGCATTTTAGCCAAAGCCTGACTAAAAAAAGAAATCCCCACAACAAAACCAAAAAAAAAAAAACCAAAAACCAAGTGACAAAAGCAAAACTTTTATACTGTGCGCTCAAGAAAGAAGTTGGTGGAAGAAACGTTGACGGAATTTTTAAAGAAATTGTTAACGTTTTGGGCGTCCCAACGTTAAAACTGTTTAAAATGCGACTGAGGAATGCCATGAGAAATGATTACAAAAAGATTCAAGAACAGCAACAACAAAAACAGAAACAGGGTGTACCTAAAATAGCCAAAGAACTTAACGCAAGTTCAGCTGAATCGAAAACAATGAAAATTGCATTAAAAAAAGAGTCTCAAAAACAAGAAGCATTTAAAAAATATAACACTTAAAATGGTGTAAATGCGTATTTAAGCTAGTAGCGCTGCACACAACTACTGGCAAAAAGATACTTTTTTTAATTTCCAAGTGCATCCTTAAGCTACAAGTGCGCACGTAGTTGCAAGTGGCTTATTTATGAACTCTTTAGTTTTTTTCACATTTGTTTTTAAACAATATTACGACTGTTTTTGTCGCAGTGCAAATTATCTATGAATCTGTAAGATCTACAGCTTGTATCAATGCGTGTTCAATGACAAAGAATCACAAAAATAAATGAATGAAAATCCTTAAAAATGCCAGAACTTAACTTATGGACAAAAACCCCGCAAAAGCGAGCATTCAGCCAACACTTAATTTGAGACATTTGCTCATTTTTTAGTATTAATTTTTTTGCTTGTTTTTTCTTGAAAGATCATCAGCAGCAGCTATAGATGCTGCAAAATCGAGTCATGATCGCATTGATTTTCATCAGAAACTTGGAGCTCACTGATCCTCCACTGATCCCCAAGTGAGTGAGTTTTAAGGTGTGTGTCTGGAATTTTTTGAATACCAAACAACGGCTACTTTTTTCTTATGGCTTGTTGTATATCTTGTTGTAGCTTATGTATGTTATGTCTCATATGTATATATTCGGTATATAGCTCAGTTAAAGGTGACACACACATTTTGTCGTTTTGATCTTGAGCAGGCATAAATAACTTAGCGGATGAAAAAACGAATAAAACTTTGTAACGCAAGCGTTTCAAGCGCAAAGTTATAGGCGCTTCATATATTATTTTTATTTGTCAAATTGAAAATTGGTTTGATTTTCGCTGCTCAAAATTGAAATCGGCAAATTTTAAACGACCTCAAACTCAGTTTTCGCTGAAAAGACCGTGTTTTTATATAGCATAAGTTATGCATATATAATTCTGTATAACAAACGCAAAGGATTTAGGTTTGGCTTAAATGAAGAAGGCTAAAAGTAGATATATTTTGGCTTTGATTAAAATTTTTCTCCAAATATAAAGCTCTTTGATACAAAATAAGCTTAAGCATAGTTTAAATATTTTATTGACGTGTCACAAATACATGACGAAATTATTATTGTTAAAAACAAAGTGCAATAACTAAAAGGGAAAACTGGAGAGGATCAAAAAGTATTTCTACGTGGTTGGCCTTGCCTTGCAATTTTTTTTTTCGTGCCATGCGACTATTTGTACCTAGCGACCTTTTTTACCTAGAGACTTGTTGTGCCTTACGCCCGTTTTAAGCCTTTGACTTTTCAAACTATGCGACAGTTTGCGACTCATTCTTCGTTGCTTACTACTTCTTATACCTTGGCGGTTCTTACGAGTATAGAATTTTTACAAAATAAATAAAATTAACAAATTATTGCTAAACAAATTAGCTGTACATCATTCAGCACTTTACTTGATTTCTAAAACTAAAACTGATTTGCAAAATTTAAAATTAAATTTTAATAACTTTTAAAATGAAGCAAAGGAAGATAGGAAGTCTTTGATATCTAAGATTCCCAGAAAAATATGAAAAAGAGAGAACAGTTCATTAGCAGAATGAGAGTAAAAATATTAGCGGTCAAACAGCCGTCAATAATGGCCTAAAAATAATCCAAAAAGGTTAGCCGTCGAAATTTCGGTCAAAAAAAGTAAGCCTCACTCGGCGACGCTGATGTTGATTGTATCGCTACTTGTGTGTGGTGCAAACAATTTTTTTGTGTATGAAATTAGCTAAAAAAAGCTGTAGAATAATCACTGTTCGGCTGAAGTACGCCCGCTGTACAGCAGAGATTATTTCAAAACAGCCTCTGTATTAACGCTTTTTTCCAAATACTCCAGCAAACGACCCTTGTACGACCCTCATTCGGGAAGTACTTGGGAAGATGAACAAAATCCTTTAGAAGAATTTAAGATGAATTTATTGAATGTTTCAATCGATTCCGTAATTGTTCTAATAGGAGAAAGATGAAAAATATGCCAAAAATTATTTCAAATTTGAAAACTATTACTAAAGTAAAAAAAATTAAAAACTGAAGATAGAATGTAAACATTTTGTTCAGATGTATAATAAAGACGAAACCGAAGATTTATTCGAAGACATTTAAGCTCGGAAAGAAATGATTTGTAGTGTAAATTATATAGAAAATCCAGAAAATTTTTTTGGCTATATATTGAACAAAATTTAAAATTGTAAAACAATTTAAAAAAAACTACTTCAAAACCACTACAAAGTAAAAAATAACTTTAAATTACTTTTGACATTAATTATTGGTAAAATTTGATAATTTATCTGTATATATATATTATTAAATTGGAAATCTTATTATTACAATTTTTTTCTATTTTCTATTTTTCTATTCTATTTTTCTATTTTTTCTATTTTCTAATATCATAAAAATATTAATTTCTTTATGAATATAAAACCTTTAAAGCTGGAGCGTTCATTTTATAAAAGTCTGATTACATTAGCGCCGACTTTAAAGGTTTTAAATTCATAAAGAAATTAATATATTTGTGGTAATAAAACAAAATAGAAAAAATTATAATGATAAGATTTCCAATTCAATAATATATACAAATACATTATCAAATTTGACCAAGCATTCATGTGAAAAGTAATTTAAACTATTTTTTACTTTGTAGTTGTTTTGAAGTCGGTTTTTGTTGGCAAGTTTTTATTTCTTCCTTTTTGAGATTATGATAATAATTTTTCCCATTCTTGCAACGAATTTTGGTATCCTAGGGTCAATATTCGAGATACAGTGTTTTTCTTATAGTGCTGCCTTTGAAAAAATTCCGGCTACTTTCTTTTTTCTTTAAAAAACTCCGCCTACTTTCTTGATCATGTTTTCTAATAATTCTAGCTATTCTGGTATTGAATTTCCGTGCCCTAGTGTAAATATTATTCGAGGTAGTGCTTTTCTAATAAAAGGTGTTTTTTATAGAGTGATACAACTTTGAGTTGGCATCACTGCTTTATTTGACCACCCATTCAACAGCTGATAGTCGTTTTTTTTAGTTTGCTTTGACATTTCATAATGGATCGACATACACCAGAGCAACGCGTGCAAATTGTGGAAATTTTTAATCAAAATAATGGTTCTGTTCGTCAAACTTATCGTGCACTTCGTCCATTTTATGGCGTAGATAATCGTCCTTCAGAGCTGCTAGTTCGACGAACAATAAATCATATTCGGACCACATTTACTGTTACTAATAATGTGCATCCCGTGAGATGCCGAACAGTGCGCACTGAAGAATCTGTAGCCGCTGTACAGGAAAGCATTGAAGATGATCCTAATCAATCAATTCGTCGCCGTTCTCAGCAACTGGGGTTGTGTCCTTTCACTTTATGGAAGATTTTACGAAAAGATCTTGGCTTAAAACCTTTCAAGATTCAACTTGTGCAGGAATTAAAGCCAAACGACTATCGTATGCGCCGCCAATTCGGCTAATGGGCTGAAGCACAAATTGATATTGATTTTGAATTTCCATGGAAAATTTTATTTTCCGATGAAGCCCATTTTTGGTTGAATGGGTACGTAAATAAACAGAATTGTCGTATTTGGAGTGGGGAGAATCCACAAGCTTTTGTCGAAACACCATTATATTCACAAAAAATTACTGTTTGGTTCGCTTTATGGGCTGGCGGAGTCATTGGCCCATATTGGAGTCATTGGTCAATGGTGAACGGTATAGGAACATGATTCGAAGTTTTTTCGTACCTCAATTAGCTGGCATTAATATTGCTGATATGTGGTTCCAACAAGACGGATCCACATGCCACACAGCGGGCGCTTCAATTGATTTATTCAAGGAAACTTTTGACGAAAAAATAATTTCACGAAATGGCCCATTTGATTATTTTCTTTGGGGTTATGTAAAGTCACTTGTCTATGTCGATAAACCACAAACAATTGAACACCTGGAAATCAACATTCGAAGAGTTATCGGCGAGATACGGCCTCAAATGCTGCGAAAAGTTTGTGAAAATTGGTGTTCTAGATTGCGCCTTGTACGCGCCAGCCGTGGCGGCTACATGGCCGAAATCATTTTTAAACATTAATGTAATGTTTCATTGATATTTAAAATATATTACTATGATTTATTATGATTTAAACTTGTATCACTCTATAAAAAACACCCTTTATTACCACGCTCTTTGTCGAATAACGCGCACTTTTTCGACAATAATTTGCAATAATTGTGTCTACCCCTGTAATAAATTTCAATACCCTAGTGTCAATATTAACTGAGATACAGTGTGTTTCTAAAATTGACAGGCCCTTTGTCGATTAGCGCTTAATTTCTTCATAGTGTTTTGTAAGCATTCTGCCCATTTTAATATTAATTCGAGAGTATTATTTAGTATTAGAAGAGTTTATATTATTCAAGACAGAGTTTCTTTTATCACGCTCTTTTGATCAGTAACGCCTACTTTCTTGACCGTTATTTGTAATAATTGTTCCTACCCCTGTACCAAATTCCAGCACCCAAGTGTCAATATTAACCTAGATACAGTATTTTTCTTGTATTGCCACGCTCTTTTATACAATAACGCCCACTTTATTGACTGTAAATTTTCATAGTTATGCCTACCCCTGTACCAAATTTCAGTACCCTAGTAGAAATATTATTCGAGTTACAGCGTTTTTCTAATATTGCCACGCATTTGTCGAACAACGGCTACTTTTTTGACCACAATTTGTAATAATTGTGCCTACCCCTGTACAAAATTTCAGCACCTTAGTGTAAATATTATTCGATAGACATTGTTTTTTAATATTTCCACGCCCCTTTGTCGAATACCGCCCACTTTTTTAACCGGCACCTCTGTGTACAGTGTCTCTATCCGTTGACAAAAAAATTGCGACAATCGAACAAGTACTTTAGGAGTTACCAATGTACATACATTAAAAAAAAAGAACAAAGAAACCAAACAACTTGAGACCTCCTCCTTTTTAAAGTCAGTTGAAAATACTTAACCCTTTCAGTGCTTTTGTCCAATATATTGGACACTTCAGAAAGTAGTTTTTATATTTATTTTGCAACGCTTTTTTAAATCAAATCGTTTGGTTCTATGAAAACTAGATAAACTAACTTGATAAAAATAAATTAAGAGAGATATTTGATATTTAAATTTTCGATTTTGTGCCGAAGAAAAGCAAACAATTTTTTTTAAGAAATTAATATTAATTTTATAAGAAAAAAAATCAACTGGACAAAAATCACATTTAAGTTTTTTTTTTGTGGCTCAATTATGATAATAATAATATTAAGAAGGTTTAAAAAACATAGATCTAAAGGGTTGAAAAACCTTCAAGTGATTAAAAAAAAATTGTGCCGAACAGGAGCAAAACAATTTTTTCTTTGAATTTTTTGTTGCCATACAACAACACACAACAAATTAGTAACGCTGTCAATTTTAAAAAGAAACTTTTATCGTCACTGTCATATGTTCAATATATTCAATCAGCTTTCATATTTATTTTTAATAATTTTGTATGTTTTCAGTTTTTTGTTGTAATAAGCTCTTGATGTAAGCTATAAGTTTTCGGAAGTTAAATAAAAGTATTTCGTATATTAAATATTTACTGTCATATTTCCTTTTCTTAATGATTAGTGCAAGTTAAGAAGATATTATATCTTGTAACACTAAGAACTGCAAAAAAAAATAAATAGCTTGAAAAACCTAAGTAGCGGAGGTAAAAATAAGAGGTAAATTTTTAATTTTTTTGGACCTAAATAACAGGAAAATTAGCTAAGAAAATATTATGTTCTTATTTTATGCAAGCCATTGAATGGGCTAAAAATAACTTGTTGCTAATATATTAACTGTTTGAGAATACTCATCACACTTTCCATAAAAGTTATAACAGCAGAACGATCTTTCAGTACGTATTGAATAAGAATTTGTCAGAGAATGCGACTTTATAGAAATAATTGATAAGTTTGCCCTTAAATATGCACATTCCTAAAAAGTATTGAGTTTTAATAGTACAGGGTCCGCCATATAACGTTTTTTTTCAACTAGTGCTTATTTCGTGAATGGTAACACTTAGCTCATGTTTGATTTGACAGATAATTAGTTTTATCCTTCCGCTGAACGAATATGGTTATGTATACGCTTGAACAACGCTGGAAAATATTGCGACATTACTTTGAAAATCATGATGCCGATTTTGCCAAAAAAATCATCTTTTCAGATGAAGCTCATTTTGATCTTGGCGGGTATGTAAACAAGCAAAATTGTCGCATTTGGGGCACAGAAAACCCGCACGCATACAATGAAAAGCCGCTGCACCCAAAACGAGTCACTGTTTGGTTCGGATTTTGGTCCAGAGGCATAATTGGGTCATTTTTCTTCGAAAATAAGCAAGGAGTGGCCGTTACAGTCAATGGCGATCGTTATCGGGCCATGTGGAACGAATTGAAGAGGAGGATATTGGCAACATTTGGTATTAGCAGGACGGCGCTACGTGCTACACAGCCGAAGCTACACTCGATGTTTTGCGCCCTTTTTTTGAAGATCGCATTATCAGCCGCAGAGCTGATGTCGTTTGGCCACCTCGGAGCTGCGATTTGACACCGTTGCACTATTATTTGTGGGGTGTCCTCAAAGATAAGTGTTACGCCGACAAGCCAGAGACAATTGACGCTTTAAGGGACAATATTCGTGAAGCCATTGGTGAAATACAGCTGCACACAATCGATAATGTGCTTAAAAATTGGACCGATCGTGTAGGCTACTGCATGGCCAGCCGAGGCAGCCATTTAAATGAAATTATTTTCTAACAATAACCGGAAGGATTGTACTTTCAAACAAAAAAAGAAATTTAAGAAAATATTCAGTAGTTTTTTTTTATAGAATTGTAATAATTTTATCTTACTGTTTTATTTATCAACTAGAAAATACCCGCTGCTTCGCATGCGATAAAAATATTAAATAACATGTAAAAATTTTAAATCTTAAAATGAAAGTATTTAATTGTATCAAAACAAATTCAAACTATAAAAATTATTGTGTTCGTTTTGTTTAATTATGAAAAAATGGTATATATTTTAAGAAATTACTTTATTTAATTTGAATAACATATTTAAACGGTAATTGTTACGATGGCATAAATTTACCTGGCTTTCTTTTTTTTTACTTTTTACTTTTTTACTTTTGAAAAAGTCCTGCATCGTCCTGCAGCGTTATAAAAAAATTTGGGTAAAAAAGTTTTAAAATTTATAATCAAAAATGTATATATATAATCAAAAATAAATATGTTCTTCTTAAATTGTTGCAGTTAATCGGCCTTCTTCAGCTATTAATTGTTGTTATTGGGCTTCGGCCAAACAACAATTCTTCTTAAATTTAAAAAAAAAACCGTTACAATGACATCAAACTTTTGGCGATATCTCAAAAACTATAGACTTTCTCAATGCAAAACAATGATTTTTGGATGGACAGTCGGTGATTAATAAAATTAACGGTAATTTTCTTTTCTTTTCGGAAATATTTTGTACGGATATTAGGTATGTTTTAAAAAACTTGTTATTATGACATTAAAATTCTTGCGATATCTCAAAACTATAGATTTTCTCAGTATAACTCATAAGCCTCAGAATGAGTAAAAAACGATTGAAATTTCATGTTTTGACTTGGCAAGCAAACATTTCCGCCATTTTCACATCGATTTTCATCCAATTTTCTTTGTTTGAAAGTTCAATTAAGTAAATTGGGAAAATGAGAAAAGGTTTACCGTTACCTCACCAATGCAATGTTTTATGTTTTTTTTATAAAACCTCTAAAATAACCAACTTGTACTAAACAATAGGCCAAGAGTTGCTTTTGTTGTACATATTTTTTTTTTTTTTTAATTTTAATTTTAATTCATATAACATAATTTACCTGCAAAAATTGTTCTATTTTGACACAAACAGTTGCTATCATAAAAAATCATGTGCCACCTACCCCCGCCCCCCTATGATTTTTTGATAAAAACTAATTTGCTTAAAATATATTTATATTTTTTGCTATGTGTTATAGCTTAAAAACTAAAACATTTTCAAATATAGCTTAAAAAATAATTCTGTGAAAAATATTGCAAACTATTCCAAAGTTATATACAAATATCTATTTCCTTATCTATGTATTCATAGTTAACGTTATAGTCATAGTAGAATTTGTCCTGACCCAATTCAATGAATTTTTTATGATCGTTTTGTGAATTTGTAAAAGTGTAAATTGACCTTCGAACAAAACACATGCTAAACGTTTCCGTTTGAAATATCAATGCATGACGATCAGAATTTTCTGATATATACAGCATTCTTATTGATGTATAGTATTGCCTGGCAGACGTTGTCCTGCCGCAGACCAGCTTACTGCTATATACGAATTCTCATGCTGTTCGGTAAAAAAAAAATTATATATTCGCCATTTTTAGTACAGTTGCCGAAAGTAGCCGTATGAACTAAATTAACAAATTTTACTCTAATACAACCAAAACCGTTCGAAGTATAACATTTTTGATTAATTTTGGGCGGCAATGGGGGTGTGGCAAAATTTTTTCACTTAAACCATCTCATACTCGAAACAATAGAATGCCAGAATTTCAGCTCAATTGAGCTTAAACCTAGTGCGCTTTGCTTTACTCTAAGCTTATTCCCCGTAAAGTGGACAATGTCACAATGCTGTTATGTATTCGTATAGATAGACTAACACAATCTCAAGTGGGGAAAAGCTGGCCGGCAAGTCTGCAAAACATAATTAATGCTGATAACTAAATTCTGGCAACTCCCCTCAAAACATTATCAAAGAAAATTAATTAACACTGTATGAAAGCAAGAATCTCCCTGAAAGTAAAGCTGGATTCACTGATCACCTTCAGCATGTTTTGAAAGTTTTTTTCATATGAAGTTTTCGTTCAGAGAGAAAATTTTCTGCACGCTCTCAACTTGATTAACATTACTTTAAATCACACAAAAACATGCTGAAGGTTATCAGTAAATACAGCTTAACTACACAACATGGCTGTCGTGTTATATTGAGAGAAGCTACCACGACAAAGAGAGAAAAGCTTTGTTTGCTGTATATTGTGCTGCTGGTTGAATGTAGGCATCAAATAAAATGCGTGATTTTGCTATAATTAAAGAATACATTTTTCGAAAACCTTGTTAAGCTATAACAATCTATATTATCATAGGAATCGAATAAAAAAAGAATTATCAAAATCGGTTCAGCGGTTACCGAGCTTATTCTGGATGAAATTTTGTGAGTCTCCTTTTATATAATAGTATAGATAGTAAAGTTATTTTTATCATTGTAAAAATCCTTTTGTACGTTTTGTAAATAATAAAAAAAAATGTAAAAATTAGTGATTTTCACCCATTTGTGAAGGTGACCCCCAATAGCACCCATGCCCCGTCTTCGAGAAGGCCGCCCCTGATGGGAGGTAGATTTAAACTTCATTCGATTTCGTTAAATTTCATACTCAGTGTGCATGTTTAATATTAAAACTAATGTGCAAAATTTCAAGGCAATTATATTAATTATTACCGTTATAACTTTGTGTGATTTTTATCCAATTTGCTGATTTTTATCCAATTTGGCATCTTGTAACATATGACCTTTTACACTTTGCACACACCCAGAGAAAAACCGCATGATAAAAATCAATATGAACATACTTGATTCTTGAAATAGTTGAATTCAATATGACACACTTTATTTTAACTAAAAACATATTTAAATAAATAATTGAATAAGAATGCATTTTAAATTAAAGAATAAGACACTTGTTATTAGTACATAATATTTAATTTAGAGTGGAATAATTGAAATTAATAAGAAAAAATAAATTTTTACTTCGGAGAATAATTAAGATTAATATTTTAACACTTCATTTCAAATATTTGTACACTTAGATTTAAGTATGAAAACTATTTCAATTAAATCAACGTAAAAATCAAAGTGGATACACTGTAGAATAAAAACAAAGCACCCTTTAAAGCTGAATCATAGGCAAAAATAGTTAAAAAGAAGTGTAAATAATAAGTTTTACCAAGTTTTTTTTCTCTAGGTGCATATTTCGTAACTTTTGGAACCTACCTTACTACTTTTTGTACCTATCGCATTTATTAGCACCTTTCGGTTTTATAAACTTTAAAAATTTTTTGACCTTGTTCTTTTTTGTGCCTTGTATAGTAAAGTTATTTTCATCGTTGTAAAAACCCTTTTGTACGTTTTGTAAATAATAAAAAAAAAATGTAAAATTAGTGTTTTTCACCCATTTGTGAAGGTGACCCCCAATAGCACCCATGCCCCGTCTTCGAGAAGGCCGCCCCTGATGGGAGGTAGATTTAAACTTCATTCGATTTCGTTAAATTTCATACTCAGTGTGCATGTTTAATATTAAAACTAATGTGCAAAATTTCAAGGCAATTATATTAATTATTACCGTTATCACTTTGTGTGATTTTTATCCAATTTGCTGATTTTTATCCAATTTGGCATCTTGTAACATATGACCTTTTACACTTTGCACACACCCAGAGAAAAACCGCATGATAAAAATCAATATGAACATACTTGATTCTTGAAATAGTTGAATTCAATATGACACACTTTATTTTAACTAAAAACATATTTAAATAAATAATTGAATAAGAATGCATTTTAAATTAAAGAATAAGACACTTATTATTAGTACATAATATTTAATTTAGAGTGGAATAATTGAAATTAATAAGAAAAAATAAATTTTTACTTCGGAGAATAATTAAGATTAATATTTTAACACTTCATTTCAAATATTTGTACACTTAGATTTAAGTATGAAAACTATTTCAATTAAATCAACGTAAAAATCAAAGTGGATACACTGTAGAATAAAAATAAAGCACCCTTTGAAGCTGAATCATGGGCAAAAATAGTTAAATAGAAGTGTGAATAATAAGGTTTACCAAGTTTTTTTTCTCTAGGTGCATATTTCGTAACTTTTGGAACCTACCTTACTACTTTTTGTACCTATCGCATTTATTAGCACCTTTCGGTTTTATAATCTTTAAACATTTTTTGACCTTGCTCTTTTTTGTGCCTTGCAATATTGTTATACTGAGTGGATTTTTGTAACATGCTATATTAAGTACTTTGCGCTTATTTTTATCCTACGATTTTTTGTTCCCTGTGTAATTTTTTACGACTAGCGACTTTTTATACTTTTCCAAAGAGTGATAGAGAGAGATAGGGAAAGTGCATATACAGTATCAAGTTCGCATGTACATTTGAAACATTTATTTCCAAACACAAGAGCCTCTACTAAGAAAAATTAGACTTCAAAAATAGTCTTCTTCATAATTTATCAGATGCCAAAAATTAGATCAGTCAAAATTCGACTTTGAATGTATTTTAAGATGTGAATAAAACCTACTTGTAACGATAACAGTTAAGCTCAAAACTTAATGTCAAAAAGTCATGATAGGCAGAAATTTCATCTTGAACAATTTTTCTACGCCCTTAAACACTTCAAAGATGCTATCTTCTTAAATTCCTAAAAGAATATTGAAGAACAATTTGACAACATTACAGCACAATCCTTAAGTACCTGAAAATATAAAGGCCTAGCTTATTTTCAAAAAAAAAAATTAACCATCTCATAAAAAAAAAATATTTTCAATGCATTACAAGATAGCACACAACCTTCACATTACAGCACATATTTATACTCAAACTTTGTGTGACATTTATATTTGCAACCAAGTCACTATCCGATTAATTTTGATTCCTATTTGAGTTTCTTTTCCATCAAAAAACTGTCTTTAATTTGCGACCACATTGCAACAACAACAATCATTTAATTGCAAATATTTATTTCAACATTGATATGCTTCAACGTATTTTGATTTCAGCTTTGTTTGAGATATGGTAAGGCTGCGGTGTTTGTTTTTTTGGCCTACGCCAAAAACCAAATCAATGTGTGAGAATTAAAAAAAACAAAATTTAGAGTGATAGCCCAAAAACCTCAGAAATGTAACCATATAAATTAAATAAATATTTTTGACGCGCGTGAATTTGAAGAAGGTTTTGATTACGACTTAAATTCGTTTTGGTAACGATGCAGTCTGGTTTATGGGCTGGCAACATATTTATTATTGTTGCTGTTGTTAGCTGGTTGGTTAGCTGCTTGGTTGGCTGTAGATTTCATCCATATTTTGATTGATGGTTAACCATATCTTTTTTATGCGTTTTTTCCGTGTGCCGGTTGAACGAATTTTTGATTTGTTTTGGTTTGGTTTGGGTTTGGGATATGGTTTTGTGTTTGCTTTGTTTTAGTTTGGTTTGAGTTGCAACAAATATGGTGAAGATTTATTGGGTTTTACGTAGCATGTACTGCAATAGGCTCATTTGTTGTTGTTTTCCGCTGCTTGGGCTTGGGAAAAGTTTATTTGGTGCAACAGTGTTAATTTAATGTGGCAGCGGAAAAAACGTGCTGATATAAAAAACACCTGCTCTAAAATATTGCTTTGAAAAATATTTATATATTTTTTTTTGTCTATGTTTGCTTAATTTTAATTTTTCAACAATTTTAATTTGAATTGAACGAAATTAAAAGATTTGGCTAAGTTTCTTTGACATTTTAAGCAGTTAAAAGTGTAGGTTATTTTTTGGCATTTTTTGAATAATTTGTGCCTTTATTCTCTTTTATGTCAATTTTGTGTTAGTCACCGCCAAATTGTGTTCGCCGCAATCCTTTGCCAAAATCTGATATATTTTTCATATGCTGGACAACACAAGCAAGGAGAGGAAACAGAAATTGCAGAAGAACGAAATATTTCGCATTGAAAAATAAAGCTGACCGCAAAACCACTTTGTGGAAGAGCACTTGGGAAAAAAAACGAAAATAATTTAAAGTTTATTTTCTCTTGTCCACTTTTGTAGCAAATCTTATCGCCAGTTTTCATCTAAAACTCATTTGATTTGGCAAACTAGATAAATTTAATGCATTCACTCAAGTCAATAAATTAAAGTAATTTTAAATTCATTTATAAAATGAGAATCTTTTTAGTATTTCGGGTTACTTTTAAAATTATTATTTTTTTAATCTATTTATCTTGCATAGAAGTGAAAAGAATAAAAATTTCTTTTCTTAGTGCTTTACTTGAATAACAGAAGTGTTTTATTCATATTATTTTTCTGTTGTGAGAGTTTTTTAAAATATTGGAAAATTTAGGAAGATTTATATATTTATATATAAAGTATGATTTTTTTCATGGTTTTTTGGAATAAAAAATAATAATATGTCGTTTTATTCAACAAAAGTTTCGGAAATTGATTTAAACAATAAAACGATTGGATAAATTTAATAAAGCAAAATTCTCTTATTAAAGACAACAAAAAAAAATATTAAAAACATTAAACAAAATACAACTTTTATCTAAAAATTGAACATTGAATAAAGATAAGAAGGCTCTATCTGATATATTATGGAAAAATTTCATTCCTTACTATTTGACACCAACTTCTGCAACTTTATTTCATACAGGTCCAAGCAGGTTAAGACTGCGGACTTAGATAAGCTTAATTTTTTTTTTTGGAAAAAAGTACTAAATGGCATTAAATACAGTAAATTTTTATTTTAATGTTTTTGTTGTTTGATTGTAAAAAAGTTCGATTGGAACCTGAAAAAATTATTTACAAACAACAATGAACCATTATTAATAAAAAATTTTATTTCACAGACAAACAGACAAACAAAAATTGCTTCTTAAAACCATACCAATGTTTTTGATTTGTTCATCTCTAATCCTTTATAAGAAAAAACAAATTTTTTACATTTTAAACAAACATTTTTTAGCTATCAAAGTTGTATGCATTACAAGCTTAAGTTTTTTCCTCTTTGTAAAAATTTTAAACGATTGCTAAATGTGGAGAGTATTTTTTTTTAAGTCATTAAATATATAACTCTGAAAGAATATTCTATAAATATCTTGGTAACAACAACAGATCCAGTTGTACTTATTAAAGAATAGAAAATATTTTTAACAATTTTTGAGAGTTGGTGCCTTTTGGTTAGGAATTTTCGGCAGCACTAGATTTAGGGTCAGCTTAGGAATTGGGATTTGAATTAAAGTCTTTATAATAATTACGATTGCAAGAATAATATGTCAAAAATGCTTTTCTCTGTAAAAAAATATATAAAGAATGTATAAAGAATAACAAAAATCCGCGTATTATCTTAAATGATGTTTTTTAAGGCTTTTTTTAAAAAAACAGTTACGCGCTTTTTTTTTATGTTACACTGGGGTTACACAAGACAGTAGTGTTAAGACAGTTGCAACACATTCAAAAAATTTTACCCACCCACACTTACTTTTGATACTGTCTGCTCTAATGTCTTAACTCTTTTGAACACAGTTGGCGTTATAGTAGCTAAGACCGTAGAATGATATTTTGCATACTGAATGACAAAAAATTAAAAAATTTCAATAGAATTAATTTTAAATACTTTGGCGTGCTCGTAGTTTAAACAAAAATCTTCTTCACAAAATGGAAATCGTTTGTTATTTTGTCTACTGTCTGCGTGTTCACAGGCACTAAGTTTGACAACTAATACGTATTCTTCACTTTCTTAACAGTAGTCTCGTGCAACCCCCATGTTAGTTGCTAGCACCGAATGTAGGAGGCGATAGGGGATTAGGGATTGGGATTAAAATTTAAGTATTCGATTTTTTTTTTATAAAGCATCAGTATAAATCTCAAAGTATTCATCTTCTGGCGCGCTATATAAAAAAATCTTTCACAGCCACTCGCAAGGAAATCTAATTCTATCAAAATATTTCCGAGACACAAAATAAAAGAGCCAGAGAAAAAATACACGCTGTTTCATTAAATAAAGCTTCATTATTATACAAACGACAGATCAACTGCATGCTATGCAACTTTAAAGTCTATCTCTCTAATGCGGCTTAGGTTCAAGAAGAAAATGCCGACAAAGTCACATGTAAATCTGTGAATGATCGCCGCTCAAGCCGCAAGATCAGACGCAAACTCAGCAAACGACTTAAGTGAAGCGCTACAATTCGGCACAAAACTGTGATTTTCTGCAAAAGTTGAGTTGTAAAAATGGACAGACAAACAGAAAACGGATGGACAGACAGACGGACGTCAATGCAATTCACTATCAAGTCAGGGATTATTCGTTACATGGACGACTATAGAGGAACGAACCACAGCAGCTATCAAGAGTCAACAACGTCAGTGTGCCAGGCGATGTCTAACTTAACGTCATTGTGTATAAGAATGCGGCAAAAATGCTTTGATTTTTGCTTGATTTTCAACAAAACGACAGAAAACTGGAGAAGAACGTATAAAAACAAAAAATCAAAAGCACAAAACAGCCAGACTTTTCCAAATAAATCGTGTTGTTGTAAACGTCTTTTTCGCAACATCTATATACATAAGATCTATTTATTATAATTGCCAGAGCATGCATGAAGAATGAAATACCACAATCAGCACACAAAAAGACCACTTTTAACAACAGAGAAAAAAAAAATAAATATAGATTGTTTTTTTTTTACAAAAAAAAAAGAAAAACTATAAAATAACCGCTAAAAACATTTTAGTTGGACGAGTGTAGTACAACACATCGAACACAACCGCCAAAAGGATAATCAGCAACAATTTAGTATTATTACACCACGTTCTACCAACACAGCAATGATCAAGATCCTATCCATATCCCAACACAGCCATGAGCCAGTGCATGATGATGATCATCTTCTTGCCTCAGTACAAAAGGCAAAAAGTTTCTAAACAGTTTTCAAAAGCCTGGCGAAAATTTTGTGGCTCAAGTATACGAATGAGAGTGTAGATTTCAAAGAAAATCATTATTGAAAAAAAGTCCAAATATTAAGAAGAGGTTATTTGGAGAATAAGGTACAGAGCTCTGATGCAACAGAGACAAAAGACGAAAGGCAAAAATGAACTTTACAAAAGCAAGAAAAAAACCAAAACCAAACCAAAGATGAAACCCCGAAGATCATGTTGATGTTGACTACAACGCTACAAATTTCCATATCAACAGCACTGAGCAGAAGAAGATGCTGACGACGACGACTCAAAAGACTGCAACAAATGACGGAAACTTAAGGCTATATTGAATGAGCTGCTGCATCGAGTGAATGAAGAAGATTGGCTTTCAATGGAAAAATGATTTGCAAATTGACTTTAACGAATTGCTAGCTACAACAACAACAAGTGAACCATGGGACATGGTACCAACAAAAACAACCAGAGAGCACAATCTTAGAAAATAAGCCGCTTTTAAGACGTTTTGTTGAGAATCTCAACAACAACAACAACAAAGCGACTTTATGGAATTTTGATTATGCCATATTTTTTTACTTCTTCTTATTTTTTTCTTCTTAAGCCGCAGGATTTGCATTTCGCTAGCTATTCTTTAGTTGTTGTTGTTGTTGTTGTTCTTTTTGTGCGTAGCGAACTTTGTATGAGCTTACCTAAGACCCAAAGTTAGCCAATTTAAACATGTTTCAGTTAGTTTCTTTGGGATCAAAAAGGTTGAATCGCTTTTATATTAAGAACTTTGACGTGCTTTGAGGTATTTGCGGTATGTCAGGGACGATCAAGGACAATTGTATTATAATGGAACGAAAAGACTGTGAGCTTAAATGGCAGAAAGTGATTTTATAGAGCACTAGCTGGAATTTACCAACACGGCACAGCACGGCTTTAGTATAGCTACCACAATTATTGGATAAAATTTGCACACACGTAGTAAACAATATACACGTGAAACTAGAGGAAAAGAATAGTCAAAGTGCATTCTTACTTTTTCACTTAGAAGGACTTTTAAGCTAAAAAAAGCATTTGTTTACAAAAATTTATTTAAACACTTAACACCTTCAAAACATTACAATCTCTTTTGTCAGAAAAAAAATTCGAAGTGACAAAGCGCTTATACCAAACATGTAGATTAGTTTAATTAATTTATGTTTTATTAATTGGAAAATGGAAATAATTTTAAATTTGTTTGAAGTAAAAAACTTGCATTATTTTTAATACCAAATAAAAAAACCGTGTACAATTTTTTATATTTTTCTTTATAAAAGAGATGGCCCTCTACCATTTG
This sequence comes from Dichetophora obliterata, assembly GCA_963920525.1. NCBI lineage: Eukaryota > Metazoa > Arthropoda > Insecta > Diptera > Sciomyzidae > Dichetophora > Dichetophora obliterata. The sequence continues at coordinate 204,235,753 of OY986435.1, forward strand.
ATATCAATATTGTAATGTTTTTAAAGTTTTAAGCATCTAAATTTTTTTCAACAAACATTTTTTTTAACTTAAAAATTCTTTAAAAAAAAATCCTGGCTAGAGAAAAATTGAGAATATTTTTTTCTCAACAAATATTCTTAGTAATTTAGTAAATTATATAATGTGATGTCTTCTTTAGCCTTAAATAAAATCGCATTAATTACTATTTAGCCCCCATGCCAACAAAAATTTCCCAATGTTTTTTTTTTAAATTAAGACTTTAAGACTATTTTTCAGTTTTGGAGACATAAAACTCATAAGCCAATTACGAGCGGCCTAATTAAGAGTAAGAGTTGTCGCTATTCTTGAAATATTCCCCGCATGGACATCAACTGACTTATTTCTTTTTTCAACTTGCATCAGTGCTAGCTGCATGCATACAGTTAGAAAAAGCGAGTTTGGAAACATACCTGTTATATGAATTATTTATAAATGTATTTTTTTTTAATTCAAAACGTATGAATATATTTATAAAGAGGTACATATATAGATGGGTTTTGGACTCCATTTATTTTCTAAACATATTCCAGAACCTCCCTGCAAGGCTTGATTCTGAATTTTGGATGTAATATAAGCACGTGACGCGAAAAAATCCAGAAAATGCTCAAAATAGGTCGCCTGTTAAAAAAACGTAAATTTGAAGAAAAATAGAATAAAAGTTTTAAATCGAGTTTCCTATTTAAATTTTAGTCACAAAAAAAGTTTTGACCATAGGATATTCTAATGTAAAAGCGTTTTCCTAACAAGAATTTGCCATCAGATTTTTTTAAAAATTAGTGCTTGATCTAAAATTAGCCTAGTTTATTCAGAATTTCCTAAATTTTTTTCCCTTTTGAATTAGAAGCTTTGCCCTCGCCTAAATTGCTGCAATTTTCTCAAATTTAAATGCTGCAAGATTGTTAGCAATTTTATTAAGTTTAGGAAAAATTAAAAAATTATCCAAATTGATCATCTTTATGACAGAAAAACGATTTTTTTAAACCGACTTTTGAGAAAGCATTTAGTTTTTTAAATTTATTTTGGTTTGTTTTCTTCTTGTGTTTAATTACTTTAAAACATAAATTTGCTTTTCGCCCAATTTCATATGCATTATTGGCTTAAATGCCCCTAAACATCTGTTGCTCCGAAGAATGATCTTCGACTAATAGGAGTATCATTCCTAAGTTTCTCGTACGAATAACTTCATACTTTCTTCCATTATATTCGTAGTATTTACTAATGGCTTTGTACTGTTTGGAATTAGATGAGATTAAAATATTTACAACCGAAATCTTTCAGCCTGGTTTATTGAGCAATTATCCAATATAACGAAATGTATTATTGCAAGGTAGCCGTAGTCAATTGAAAGAGTACATGGCCCGTAAGCTAAAAAACCGTGGTTCAAGCCCCAGCTCATATAGAATGTTTTGTTTTTCGTTATTGTTAATATATTAATGTATTCGTACAAAAACAAATGTATATTGTACGAATACATTTATAAATATATTAACTAATAACGAAAAACAAAACATTCTATCTGAGCTGGGGTTTGAACCACGAATAAAATATTTGTAATATGTACCAAGCTACGTCTGATCTGTGAATCCTATTCGTGACTGAAAACTACGAATAATATTCGTAGAATGGACGCAGTTTTTAGTTATATTTACACACAAAATTTTTTGAGTGTAAGAATACGAATTGAAAAGTTCGTGTAAACAAGGGTAAATGAAATAGTATAGAGTGAAAATTCGTGAAACTAGCCACCTAAAACAAAAAGTCGTAATTTTTATATATTTAATAGATATTATTGAAGTGTATATGAAAAAAAAAAGAAATTGCAATTTTTTTTGGAGTTTTTTTTCAATGAGTTACAAAGAATTTAGTTTTAGGCCATTTTTTTGGTAAAATTAATTTTGCTAAGTAACGGCTTGTAAATTTCTTGATTTTCCAGCCAAATACTCGTTATACACGTTTAATTACATATATGATTTTTTTTTTTTAAATTTTTTTCTTTAAAATTAATAAGTTTTTTATAAAAAATTTAAAAAAAAGGTTCTGGACCTCATAGAAAATTAAAAAAAAAATTTACATATTAATACAAATTTAGAAATAATAAAAAAAAAAAAATAAAAATGATGTATTCTCCATAAACAAGTCTGTTATGATATGTTTTAAATCTGCACTACCTGTCTTGTGCGAGCCATACAGAGCACTGCATAATGGAATGATTGGTACAAACTAGAGGGAATAAATTATTTTGATGACGTTTTTAGTGCTTTAGGCACAGAAAAGTACAAAAAAGGGTTTTTTAAATATTTGGTTAAGTGGACGTGGCACCTCCCATACAAATAGATCTTGTATCTGAATATCTTATCGCAAATATCTTATATCGCAATATCTGAAAAACAAGTAACGCCATAACAACAGAAACTTAGGCAGTCATCAAGTGCACCATTTAAAGGAAATGTGTCAAAAGAAGGCGTGATTGGACAAATGAGAGTGGCACCTTCCATACAAATGGATCACATTTTTCGCAATATCTAGAGAACCAGTAACGCCACAACAACAAAAACTTAGGCAATCATAAAATTTTTTAAAATTTATTATAAAAAACTTAGGGCCTTTTTATTCACTTTTTTAACTTGAGAAGTTGGAATAACTTTGGGATTTATTCGATTTCAAAAGTTATTCCATTTTATTCACTTGCATTTCTCAAAAATATTTTGACATATTGAAGATTAGATATAACTTTCGTTTGATAACTTTTGTCAACTTGCGATTTCTCTAACTTCCAAATATATGACCAGTTATAAATTCTAACGTGAGATATTTGGTGTAACTTGTGATTTTCGCTTCATTCACAGTTCAATTGGTACTGAGCTTGTGCTGTGACAACAAAATTGTTACTATAAAAACATTTCAAGCACATACTATTTTATCAGACTAGAACCGATACAGTTCGGCACATCTTTTTTATGCACAATATTAAAGATTTAGGTTCCGCTAACCGTTAAAAATGTTATGGCGTCCGTGGCATACTGATATGCTAAGGGTAAATAAAATAGTATAGAGTGAAAATTCGTGAAACTAGCTACCTAAAACAAGAAGGAGTTTTGGTAAAATTAATTTTGCTATTTAACGACTTGTTAAAATTTCTTGATTTTTCAGCAAAATAATCATAATACACGTTAAATTACATATATGATTTTTAAAAAAAAAATTTTTTCTTAAAAATTAATAAGTTTTTTATAAAAAATTTCAACAAAAAAAGTTCTGGACTTCATAGAAAATTTTTTAAAAAAATTTACATATTAAACCAAATTTTGAAATAATACAAAAAAAAATAAAAATGATGTATTCTCCATAAACAAGTCTGTTATGATATGTTTTAAATCTGCACTACCTGTCTTGTGCGAGCCAAACAGAGCACTGCACAATGGAATGATTGGTACAAACAAAGGGAATAAATTATTTTGATGACGTTTTTAGTGCTTTAGGCACAGAAAAGTGCGAGGTCGGTATGCTAAGAACAGTGGTGGCAGGGGTTTAATTCACTTCTGAGACAGAATGTTTATTCTATTCAATCAATATTTATTATAATATCAGCCTCAGAGAGTATTACCTGCCAAGTAAAGCTTCTCGAGAACACGAGCCGTTTGGAGTCGGCATTACTTGTATATCTAGTTTTCGATCATTTGTGTTCAACCATTTAATAACACGCACAACACAATCAAAAGAGGATCGATCAAAGTCCTTCCAAAGGCTTGAATTGCACTTTATATCCGTAATGACCTGTTTTAATTTCCGCTGATAATATCAGCTCCAAAGATAACAATCATTAGTTTGCCAAAAAAAACTTTGATGACCAGTAAAATTAAAGTGCTGTTATTATGTGCGTAGTCGTGAGTAGTCGGTACCTACATTTTTGCATCAGTTCACAATGTGGAATTTGTACGTGCAGCTGGAGCCATTTGTTAAAGAGAATATGAAGCTTTTCAATTTCAGTTTGGTGGTCACTCGATTTTCAAGAAGTAGTAGTGCATAGAGAGTAAATTAAGGTATCCCAAAATAAGGCACCATTTCTCATGAATCTTTTCAATTTCAGTTACTAAATTTTTGTAAATGCCTTTTTATGTTTAATAGCTCTAGTGACTGAATTCGCTTCATTGAAAGAATTTCAACAGAACTGGTGCAAATACTATAGCTCCATTTACTCTGTATGTTGGAAGTTGGAAAAAATAATGTCGTGCAGCCTTGATTGTGTTTGAGCGCGAAGCGTTTCGGTACTTTGTACTTAAAAAACTTCATTACTCTAATTTTTTGTAAGTTAAGTCTACAAAATGTGTCATAAAGACAAAAAATGTCAAAAGACAGAAAAATTATAAAAATGTAAATAAAAACTACTTACATAGTACCAAAGCGCTAAGAAGGGGGCTAGAGACCAAGAGGCCAAGACCGACATACGGTTGTAGCGCCAACTAAGTAAGTAAGTATGCATGGTGAAAATCGATATGCCTATTGAAACAAGAGATACGCGATTTGAACAGATGCTTCGAGTGCAGCTTGTGACTTTGCAAGCGCTTGAAAAATTTGCCACGGCTACTGAAAAATGTCATTATCAACACTTAAAATAATTAAAAATTCTTCCATTTTCAGTTTAATGTATTTAAACTCAATATTATATTATTAGCATTTTTTTTATTATTTGCACAGCAATTTTCTATTGAAGAACATAAATTTCATTCGTTTTTATGACTCTTTCTGTCATTAACAAAATTGTAAGGAAAAGAGCTTTTAAATTTGCAGCAGAATACGAAACCTTAACAAATTGTTAATATTAACTATTTTGTTAATGTGGTGAGCTTAGTTAAGCTGCCAGAATAGGGCTGTTAGTGTACTTATGCTTACATTCAATAAATTATTTATTATAGATAGATATATTTTCCTTTGTTTTAGATCTGCCCACACTAATTTGTACTATTTTTTTCATTTTTGTTACAGACAATTTCGGAACAAGTGCAAGTGGTAAGTTTATATCTATTATATTGTTGATAATAAATAAATAATTAAAACCATTTTACATACTTTAAAAACACTTTAACTGATAAATACCTTATTCAGTTTTTTTTAATTAATATTTAAAATAATAACAGTCATCGGCCTAAATATATGCTAACTTCGGGCAATTAGAATTTATTCAAACGCATCTGAAATATTTACAAAAAAATCCTGAGAAATCACAACTTATTCTATTAATTTCGATATCATTCAATAAGAGCGCTAAACGTAAAATGTTTACGTGAAGTCTTAAAAAAAGCCAACAAAAAATATTACTGCTAAAGCTTCATTTTTTTATTTCACATATCATTTAACTTTGACAGCTCTATAATTAACTAGCATAACCCATCATCAAGTGTGCGTGCGTTTGTAGTAGTATGTGTATGTGTGTGTATGCTATGCTTGTCTTTCTTTGTGGATATAAATATTCTGATTAAAAAAATCATCTTATCATTTATTGTACGATATGCTTGATGTTGTGGCTTCATGTGATTACGTTACGCTTGCGACTTAAACGTAAGAAACTTACTTTTTTATACTTAATTCTTTTCGGCTTGCGAGATGATGTTCGATCCTTTTTGACTTTAGTTGCTTAGGCTTTGTGCATTTAAAGAAAAAAATAAATAAAAACAAAAAGGAAGGAGGTTAACATATGCGGACTTTTGTCTGTTCGAATGGCTGTCTGTCTGTAGGTAGGTCTGTCTATCTGTCTGTGGGTCTGCCTGCTGCATTGATTGTTGCTGTACCGTTGAGCATTAGCGAGGATTTTGTGGGGATTTGGATGGAACTTGTTTCTGCCTTGCTTTTTTTGTTCTTATTTTTGATTTCTTCTGCGTTTTTTTTTTTGTTTGTTTCATTTTGGTTTATTTTGGGTTTTGGTATTTAGGAATTTTTGGATTTCCTGTGAAATACTTTAAGCCGCGTTATTTTTAGTCATTTAAAAAAAAAACAATTAAATGAAACCAATATTTTTGGTTCGCTTCTTTTGTTGGTTGTATTTTTGGGCTCTATAGAGTTGAAGTGATTGAATATTTCGTCACATATCAGTGCGTGTGTGCGTGTGTGCGTGCGGGTGTTTGTAATCTAATACATTTAGAACGAAAAAAAAAACATATACATACTTTAAAAGGTCAGTTGTAGTTTTCTAGAAATTGACTTCAACAAAGTTTATCATAATTTATGGGCTAGCTATTTTGGTTAAATAATTCAAGCTAACGAGGCGATACAGAGACAGTTTTCATTGCCGCAGATATTATTGGAGGTTTTCTGTGATTAGGTTCATATTAGGTCATTTAGGTATGATAAGCTAAGTGGATAGTAAATAAAATTCCAAAAACTTCGCATCGTTTGTAATGTGGGAACTCAAAATAGAGACATTTTCGGGCCAATTTTGTTCAAATTATAAAAAAAGGCAATAAGAACGTGCGAATTATATGCCTTTTATTGTTCAAAATCTTTTTATTTTCTTCAAGCATAATTAAAGTCGACACGCCAACGGGTTTTCCTCAGTTTTTGTTTATTTTTTTTTTTCAAGGGAATTCATTTTGTGAACATGTAATTTTTTTTCTTCACACAACAAAATGTGCCTGGCAGCACATTTGTTCTGCTTCATTTAAGCGCTTAATAAACCATTTTCTGAGCCACTAGACGGCAATTTAAAATAAAAGTAGTAAAAAAAGCAACAGTGTATGAATTGCATATGGCTGCGGCATAACATAACAACAACAACAACATTTGCACAAATGCAACAACAATAAAAATGGAATTAAATTTTAGTTCGTGTTGAAAGATGTGCAGATGATGGCAATGCAGAAAAAGGGATTTGAACTTAAAAAAACAAATTTAAGATTTCGTGACTTATGCGATATTATTATAATTTTATTAAAATTTTTTTTTACCTACGCGAGTTTATAAAAATAATTTTTAAAGAAATTACACTTGAAAATAGCGACAGCAAAAATGTTGGAGCAATAAAAATATACATAAAAAGACAAGAACATCCTTCAGTTGCATGCATCTATCTCATGGATACATATGGGCGCAATTATGATGTCAAAAATGGCTTCAGTTGGAGCTGTGATGATTTTTTTTTAAAAGTGAAGAAAAAGTGTATTTAAAGACCGCGGGAGAAAAATAGCCACAGTGCTTAGAGAGGTATTAAGAAGCAAAAACACTTACATTTGTATTGCATTAAATGAAAATTTATAATGCCTATAAAAGAATATTGTGTTGATTCACAAAATTTAATCTTAATTTATTAGAATCATTTGTGTGTTTGTTTGATGACGCTAAGCTTCGGCTCGACTGAACCAATTGAGATCATATTTGCAAAATAGATTTCCTTTGATTACCAGATTGTTTATAGCTATGTAAGGATTTAATGGAGGAAATGCAAGTAAACGCTGTAGTACAGACATTTTCCTTACTACACCGTAAATCGTAAGATGTACAAGAAAATTATGCTGCAAGGAATATTAGATAGTAACTACATCTGCAAAACGTAATGGAAATTAATTTCACCATCACTTACGGATACCCTACAATAAGCATTTTCTCATGTAATGCAAATGTACAATTTCTTACCCATCGTAAACATTTCTGGCTCTCAAAAATTTGAGGTATTTTAGGTTTGTTTTTAAAGGCTAAAATAATAAACAATGATATTTTAATTTTTTAGGTATATTTTAACACTTATTCGACATAAAAATTCATTTTTATAATTTGAAAAATGTTTGATTAAGTTCAAAATGGCTGGTCTGAAAAGTAAAAACCAAGAATTAGAAGAAATTAATCACTATCAGCCTTATACAACATATTTTTTTTAACAAACGTTGAACGTTACGCACTCTTCAGTTCAGTTACGCACTCTTCAAGGCTTTAAGCATCCTCTAAGCAACCTTGCTGAAATTATTATTCATAACCACTTTTTATTTATTGCTGAATTTTATAAGGTTTGTGTCTAAACAATCGAAACTCTTTTACAAAAACGAAGAATTCTTGTACATTTGCGAGTCTATTACTGAAAAAAGTCTAAAAAGGTTGCGTATGGAACATGTCTATGATATAAATATCAAATACAAAGGCGTAATCAAAAAGACGATAAAAAAGTAAGGTTACGTTTACGCAGCTTTTAAACGCAAATTTCTGAGTTGAAGTTACGCAGATCTTACACCAGCCGGAAAAACATTTATGAATAACGATGTGCTGTTTAAAGCTGGTCTAAAGTTACGCAGCCTTTAAAATGAGATTATGAATAAGGCTGTATATGTGCAATTATGGCCGGGACTAAAAAAAAAATATTGAAAATCAACAGAATGGTTGCATATGGAGCATGTCTATGATATAAATATCATATGCATCAACCGTAATCGAAAAGACGATAAAAAAGTAAGGTTACATTAAATTTAAACGCAAATTTCTGAGTTAAAGTTACGCAGATCTTACACAAGCCGGAAAAACATTTATGAATAACGATGTGCTGTTTGAAGCTGGTTTAAAGTTACGCAGCCTTTAAAATGAGATCATGAGAAAGACTGTATATATGCAAATATGGCAAGGACTAAAAAAAAATATATTGTAAATCAACAGAATGACGTGCTTTTGAAAATTATGTGATAAAAACAGTTTTTTTAACCGTTAATAAATTTAAAATATACGATGTTTTTTGATACGATGGTAAAATGTTGTTAATAACATATTAAAATTTCAGATGATTCGCTGAATAGTTTTTGTTTTTTTCTACAACACATTGCCGAAAAAAGTAGTTTTGAGATAAATGATTGAAAAGAGTGAGTGTAGAATACACGCAGTAGACGAAACACAGTGGCTCGAATACCTGCTAAAACGGTTATAGAAGCGGAAATAACGTCAGTATCTTTACAAAAATTAAACAGTACATATTCGAAAGACTTTACTTTTCATATATAAAGAAAATCAGTTTCATAAAAACTCTAGACCTGCTTTAAAAACACTTAGATATCTTAAAAGCTACAAATTTTCTTAGTACAATCTATTCTGTACTACACGTCGTTTGTTGAAAGTACTGCGAAAGCCTTTTAGTTAATATTTTTTTTTTGCTATGAGATTAATATGTTTGCTATGTTATTGTATATTTTATTTAAATATAAAAAAATATTAAGATATCTGGGAAGCTGTGAGTTTTCGTAGCACAAACTCATCACCTCAGAGTGAGAAAAAACTGAGGGAAATTCTAAGTTTTTGAAAGCAAATATCTATGGCATTTTCCAAGAAATTTTTTCCAAATCTTCTTTGTCTAAAACTCAAATAAGTTTTAATTAAAACTAATTATTTATCTCTACCTCACCATCTCTATTTAATATTTTTTTTAACTAATATTTTTTTTTCTTAAGTTGCCTTAAAATAAGAGCTCCAGTTGTTTTTGTTGTAAGAAATAATTTATATTCAAACTGACCCTTAGCATAAATGTTCACATAAACTAGCTAAAGTCAATTCATTCTTAACCCATTCTCAGCCGCTGTGCCAGTTTAATTATTTAGTCTGTATAAAAAAACTGTTCATACTAGATATTTTATTTTTACATCATTTAGTAGTGGAAAGTGCTCTGATTGCATATATATAATATCAAACGATTTAGTTGCTTTTATTTTTTTTATTGCTGTTGCAATAATCTATCAAACTTCATCATCAATTAACATTTAGCGGTAGGTTTAGATTAACAGTAATTATATATTGTGCCTAATGCTTATGATCGTAATTTCTACTATAATATCAAATTTAAGAAATAACGAAAAATTTGAAAGCATTTTCAGTGTGATAAGCTAAATGTATAAGATCTTAGAAGGCATAATATACTATTGTACTACTTTGGGTACAACGGCTACAAGTATACTAAGAACATTTTAAAATTATAAACAAGCAGGTATCTGTAGCTTAAGCAATTTTTTTTAGATTGTATTTGATATACTTTGCTTAAAATTTTGCAAAAATCCCTCAAAATGAAGTACAATTCGTACTTTTGGGCAGGGGCTTAAAGATCTTCTTAAGAACTTCTGGAACGAATTCTACGTCTTGCGATATTTTTAACTCTCTTGGGCATCGACATAATGTTGATTGTCTCAGCCTTCTGTAAATATACTACCATTGGAAAGGTTCAAGGGAGATACATGGCCTGACGCCATCAGCTTGAGTGTTTTCCAGGTTCACTCGGGCAACCGTTCAAGCCCACCTTTTTACCATTGCCTCGATGTCCAACATAACCTCGCATTACACCACGAACACATGTGACAATTTGTCATGACAATTTTACAATATTTTTATTTGTTGTCAAATTATTGCCATCATCAAGGCAATTGCCGATAGTGAAGTAGGTAGCATAACAATAGCATGACAATAAATTAAATTTTTTTTAAAAAACAAATCATTTTGATTGTTTGAAAACTAAATAATTGTTGCTAATAATCAAGCTGGCAATTGAAAAGTGTGAGTGTGTTGGCAAAAATGTTTTAATTGTTCTGACAAATTGTCACTTGTGTTCGCTAGATTATCAAAATAATTCTATCTTCAGTCGCACGGTAAAGTTGTGAAATAGTCTGTCATAGGGAGACCCCTATGAGCGTGTTTCCCAGTAGTTTTGTGCAAATTTAAAACAAATCTTCACCGACGCTACTCCATCTATCCATCCTCTAACTAACTATCACCCATCTTCCAAATCCAATCAACACAATGCAGTATAAAAAAAAACATTATGCCATTATTTTAAATAACATAATTTCAAAAAAGTTTACATTCCCAATAAGACAGTGTTGATAAGTGGTGCAGCATTAATCAACGAAACGTCGGGAAAAGGATAGATTAACGGTATTATTCTGCATTCTTACCCGATCAGTCGTTTCGTTTTTAAATATGTAATTCGAACAATATGGACCAACGAGAACAGCTGTTAGCTGGCGAACGATGTCATAACACAGTAACATTTGTGCAATCTGTATCTCAAAATCAAACGAACACCTTAAAGTAATCGTTGCATATATGTGCTTGTAGAAAATAAATCAAAAAAATGTTAATATACCCAGTAGTTCCAGTCTTGAAGAAATCTCAAATGAATCATTCACGATTTTTCTTGATCCTTGACGAAAAATCGGATCCATTCTGATTTGGCCATACATTTCATTGACGAAAATTTTATATAAATGTTCCAAATTCGTGCAAGACGAAATGCAGAAACGTCGGGATTTATCATGCACGAACCCAATATCGAAATATTGAGGAAGTTTCGTTAACGAAAAGTAGACAAAAATGTAAAGAAAATTCGTCAAGGAATTGAAATCGAAACGTGCTTCTGGGCCGAATTCAACGTCGTGCGATATATTTGATAGGGGACAAAAATATTTCATCCTCTCTCAATAAAATATTTCATCTCTATTGTAAATCGGCATAATTTTGGTTTCGTAATGGCCCGGCGCCACCACAGCCTATGTTTTCCAGGTCCACTCAGGCACTTGTCCAAGCCATTGCATTGATGCCACACTGAACCCCACGTTGTAGTGATAATTCGTTCTTTAGTCGTACGGTAAAGTTGTGGAATAGTCTCCCTGCGAGGGTTTTTTCCTGTCAGTTTTGAGCTGTGCAAATTTAAAACAAATCTTCACCGAAACTTCTCCATCTTTTCAACCTCCAATTAACTATCACACATCTTCCAAATCAACACAATGCTCATACATTTATATGAAACATCACCTGAGCTTTCACTCTACAAAACAGAAAAAAATTATACCAAATTGTCAAAATCAAACGAATTCGACAGCAATGTCAAAGACATCTAAACAGTAGTGTCAATGAATATTTAAATACTATCGAAAACCATCGATAGTCAGTCCAAAACTATCGATAGTCACGATAGTGTGAAATTATCGATAGTATCGACAGTGTCATCGATATTTTGCGAACAATTTAGCCTCTGAACGATTCGGCGAATTGCAACAATCATGACACAAAAAACTACAGATAAAGTATTGCGCATGTCCGCCATCTTTGTTGTGACGTAGTTCGAGCTTGTCAAAGTGGCTAAATAAAAAGGTAGTCACAATATATTTAAAGGGGATAGTTTATTTATAGCGATGGAGAAATATCGACATTTTCTTATTGAAGCTTGGTTTAATGACATGAAATAAATTACATTATAAATATATTTATAAATAAATTTAAGCAAATATAGTTTTCAGTACTATTATTGAAAAGAAATTTATATATAATAGGGGCATTTTCTCCCATTTGTTCTTCTACAAAAAAAAAAACTACGTTTCTTGATGTGTTTGACAGCACTTTGATTGCTTCTTTTTCATTTTGTTGTTCTTCTCGTTTGTTGAAAAAAATTGTGAATTCATTTTATGGCCCAAATTGAAATCGTTGTTACTCTCATCAAAACCATCTAAAACTTTAGTACTAATTTTAATTACATAAAAGATAATTGAAAATTATAATTTACACGTACTATAAGTGCACAATATTAGAAATTAAACTAAGTGAATACAATATTTCTGAAATGCTTGCAATTGTGCTGCTTGCTGCGTGTGTTTACTTTTTGCCTTTTCACATTTTCTTTTGTATGCATGCACCACGTGTTACAGCTGACAAGCTCGAGTGACGTAGTGCGTAGAAGATTTCAATTCTTTCGCATGGAGTATGCTATCTGGATATCTTTGTTTCATGGCAACAATCATGAATATCTTGAAGTTGTTGTAATAGAGTGAGAAAAGTTAGGTGCTGACAACGGCTACTTTGCATTATATTTTGTATGATTTTTTTAAGTCCAGCAGCTCATGCAGAAACTTCCTTTAGGAAATCATTACGAAAGGTCGTCAATGATGCCGCGAACTACTGGGTATACTTAAGCTGACGTTGGTTTGATAAGGGTGAAACACCCCGTGCAGTGGATAAAAGTTTTGATGCACTTTAAGATATGTTTAATAAAAAAACTCACTCAGCGTCTGTTAGCTCCATTACCTTTGTGCTGTGTCACAGTCTTCGTTTTTGCACCCTCAACTCACTTCCATCAGCATGGTAAAAGTCTAACGCTGCAATCGCTGCATACATTTAATTATAAGCACTAACACTTTTTTTAAAATTCACAAAATTTATAGAAAATATTTTGTATTTTTCAAAAACACAAATCAGCAATAAACAAAAACAGCTGTCTTAAAAAAAAAAATGAACAAATTTGACACACTGAGCATTGCCCGCAAACAAGAAACAAAGCAAAAAGTAAAAGAAATCTTTAAAAAAATAGATAAAATTCAGAAAACTTCGGAAATGTTTGATCTAGCAATGCTGGATTTGACAACAGCTTGTGTTTAACATATTAAATTAACGTAAGAAGCGTAAGCTTACCGTAAGGGTTGGTGAACAAGTTCGTTAGAGATACAGATCTCAATTAGAACACAACATCGTTGGCCTAGCACTCGTTCGTTGGGTCGCTCGTTAGAGATAGGAAATAATATTGTAAATATTTCGTTTAAGTGCATAGAGTATTATTGATCAGGAATCCTATACAATACAGTAGTATTCCGATTTAACGAACACAATGATTGTCAGGCAATTCGTTAAATCGATTTTTTTCGCTAAACTGAGTACTAAAATAAAATGGACTAATTTTATACTAAAATGGATGGAAGTAGTATTTTACAAAATTATTTTATGGAAATAAAAACTTAAAGTGATACGAACGTAAAAAAAGGTACATAGTAAATAAAATTTTGAATGAAATTATAAAATGTTTATGTTAGTAATATGAAAGTAGTTTGTTTGGCCCAGTATTATTTTGTTTGATCCATAGGACATTTTAAAATTTTTGATAGATTGCAATAGACATAATTCGAGCAGAGACAATAAACTGACAATAAACTGTCAAAAAACGACAAAACATAAAACTAATTTTCAACAGAACTGTTATTTTATGGATGTTTTCTGTATTTATAAATAAAAACATAAAAATAAACTGGCCATATCAGCACTTGAAAGGACTTTGACCTAGCTTCTATTAATCAATTGTGTTGTACGTGTTATTAAATGTTTGATCACAGCATTTTGGGGTTTGCCATTGTCTGCAGAGAGGTGACAACCGAACAAAAAAATTAATTCAATTGAAAAAACTTTCTGTCTGAGCTGGAATTGAACCCGGGCTACCGCGGTTTTTTAACCTTAGGGACCACGCACTCTACTTACTAGGCTACGGCCGCCGCACACTGGGGCAGAACGACCCTATTGGTGGCAATAAATCAGGGAATAGAGCTAGCAACCTGAAAATTTCTGAAATTGTTTATAGAATCAATATATTGATATTTCAAAACCCAACAATGACCACGCCCACCAAAACGCCCACTTTTTTTAATTTCTGAAGAAATTGTCAAATGAAGATACCCACCGTATTTAATATATAAACATTTAGGGCTGTCAAATTTGGCTATAAATAGAAAAAAAAAATTCGGGACACGCCCCCTCAAAACGCCTACTTCATAAAAAAAAGTGAAAATTGTCTAATAATTCTCAGTCAGATAAAAAACGTTGAGTAATATATCAATATCAATATTTAATCAATAGTAAACATTTAATCTTATAAACAACAATAAAAGATTGAAATTAAAAATATATATACCAATTATTAACATTATGAAGAAATAAAAATTAAACAAAATATAATATGTTCCGTGTGAATTTTTAGCTATTACAAAAAAAAACCAGATACATAATTTTAATTAATAATTTATATTTATTCATCTTGATCACTCTCATTCACTATATCAGTGACAGTTTGAACTGAAATGTTTGGTGATTTAAGGAGATTGATTGCTTCTTTGGGTAAACTTTGAATTTTTTTTTTGGGACTCGCTGGAGACTGGTCAAAACGGGGTCCGATGACAAAAGGAAAAGATTAAAAATGTCTTGATTTGTGTTTTTCCGGCTATTCTTTCGGGAGTGGTGTTCTCTGTAATTTTTGAAATCTTTATTTCTTGCTTCTTGAGCTTCTTCACTTAGCTGCCCTATAGGTAATAGGGCTTTCGAAATAATTTCATTTCCATGAATAAGATATTTGTGGACTGTAGTTGGCATATAATACCAAGGATACAAGGAAACAAAATACCTTGCCGTTTCATGAGCGAACTCTCTAAATTTTGCACAATCAACTTCGTGACCAGAAGCAACCACTATCAAAATTATATGAATTTTTTTAATTAATATAACGTCCACTTTAGTTATATCAGCAGAAATTTCAGCATTCTCAAAAAATCTTCTTGCCGTGTTTCCATCATTGGAATTACCGAAGCCTGGTTTTGGCTTATCCACAATCAATCCCAAACGCTCTCGAAATTGTTTTTGAATTTCTTTCTTCTTTTCATCAACAATTTTTTTATGCTCGTCTTTTCTGGCTTGCCACTGTTTGATTTCCAACTTGTATGAGAGATGGAGTAGACATTCGAAGAAACGGATCCACCCATGCAAAACAGATAAACCAAACTGAAGATTATCCGTTTTCACCGGTCTTTTTATCATAACGTCTATAGAATTGAAATCTTTTGATGTGGCTTTGCAAATATAACACTTCTGTGTTGAAGTATTTTCAGTGATGGCATTACACACCTTTCCATCAATCATTGTAAATAACAATTTATGTACAACGTTGAAAGTATTTTCACCAAGTTCAACAAAACTAGGTAGAAGCTCTTTGATTTCACTATCAACTCTTCGTTTTTCAGCCGTAGATACAGCTGCAGATTCTTTTAGAAACTCAATCTTAAGAGGCCTACAGTATCTGGTTGAACTTGGCCGAGGATTCTGCCAAATTATTTTTTCACCAGACACCAAACGAAGAGGAACAACACAAGTTATAAAAACTGATGAGTCATCGGCGTCAAGTCCATGAAATGCTTGTTTATATGAACTGTGGCCTGAACTCCCATCAAACCCCCACTTGGAATATAAGGTTATAGTTTTTAACTCTTCGGGCCTTAGGGTTCGGATAACACTTTCCTGAACAGTTACCAAACGATTTACTGTCAGGTTTAATAAGCTTTGTAAATTCGTGTATGAAACGGTTTCCGATATGCTCATATTTTCGGGGTGTGGGTAGCATTTTTTTTTACTTTCCTGAATAACTTTATAAGAAGGAAATATCTTAGGAGCTTTAGAACGTATTACTTCATATTGAAATCGGGAAAGATCTGCTTCAATAATCATTGCTAAAGCTTCGTCTCCAGTCATTGAAACAGGTTCAATTGAGTCCCTTAATGCTTTTCTGCATTTTTCTGCATGATCTGGGACTTTGGCCACATCACGCATTAACTTTGCAGCATCTAAGTGCCCGGAAGCTCTTAAACCCATTTCTGCGGCATAAGTCAATTCTGCGACTGAAGTCGACCTTCTCAAAAGTTCTGTTTTTTGACGTTTTGATCTTTCCGATGATTCTTCAAATGAAACCTCTGGGCGACCACGTTTCGTTTCTGAAGAATATTTGAAAAGCAAAGGAGTTTTCAGCCACGCAGTATTTGTTTTCAAGAAGTTTGCTTCTATCCGGCAAGCTTTTTCCCAACGTGACTTAAATTTTGATTTGAACTCAGTCACTTTCTCATTTATATCGTTGTTGCTGCTGCATGGGACCCGTTTTCGAATTTCTTCTCTCAAAAACATAATTCGGCTGTCCAATCCTTTTAAATTTGAACTTTTCATGATCATATACATTTCTTCCCTTGTGATCGTCAAAGTTTTAGGTATTGTTCGGCCTAAAAAATATAAAAATGAACAAATAAATATAATATATAAATAAATATTAAAATGAACATAAATTGATTTTTTTTGGAGTGACGTCACCAACAAAAAACACATATTTTATCCAAAGTAGCAAAAAGTAGCAAAAAAACTTCACAGATTCTAAAATAAAACGATCCACTTGTTACATGTACAAATAAAATTCAACGTCATGTCACGGCCAACACATTTAAAACGCTTAATAACCTTACTAGATGTCAAAATTTTTACACACTTAAAATTTTTAACCCCGTAAATCAACGCACCTGAGCTTACTGAATCCATTGTGATCAATTTTTTTTGTTTTATAAAAGGCTATTCGAAAATGTACACAATTAATCGTTGTAAGCCAATGCAGGAAAATACGTATTTTTTCGATGAAAACAATAACAAATGCTCTCTTCGGTGTCACTTAGCAAGGTCCACGTGCTTACAATTTTATGTTAAATTCTTTTCTCTGGTTCTCTATCCTGTTAAGAATGTAAATAAAACACTAAATTAAATTAAAGGTCAACTTTAAAATTTGATTAAATGCCAGCAATAATGCTGTTCTGCCCCAATGTGCGCCGCAAGTTTTCTGTTTTTACTACGTTTAATTCTGCTAAAAAATCTCTGATTTGGTATTTTGTTCGTTAAACTCAGTACAACTAAATTTATTTTATTCATTATATAAAGTACTCAATGGAAACAATTTGCTTGTTCGTTATTTGCTGTTTTCGTAGAATCGAATGTTCGGTAAATCGAAAAACTACTTTATTTTGAAAATATCAAAAATTTCTCAAACTCATCTTCAAAAAACACACAATAGTTCGCCTTGAAATAAGATTGTTCTAAATGATTTTTCAGAATATGTCATAGATCTTACAATTATTGAAAAGTTTTGCAAAATCTAGTAATCTGCAGTTATTTCAGCAAAATTTTAACTTTCCATTTCTAAAGAAAGTTAAATATTTGTATTACCAAGAATATTCCTCTGCTTTCAAGAAAGAATATATTACAAAATTATTGCAGCCTCCCATTGTGTGTGTCCTGTCGTATAAGCATGCTGCGACAACACTTCTATTTGTATTGGTCACTTACAATCAACAACAACAGCCACCTCAATGTTAATACCACCAACAAAAATATGCGCTGCATCATTATTTATGCAAGCTAGCATCCGATGATCTTACTTAATAAAGAACTCACTTTGGCGCGTCTGTATGCTTTTCATTATTTTCAGATTTTTATTTATTTGTAATTTGTTAAACTAAACATGTTGAAAAATAAAATCAATTCGTTTTATTTGATTTCGTTGGAAGTTTCAGTTTTTAAACTTTACTACGATGAAAAATTATGCATTTTATATAAGAAGCACCTCCCGTTGAGTCGGTGTTATAAAAAGACGCTTTTTAAGCAACACAACCACTTATTAGCGTAAGTTTAAGAAATACTGAAGAAGTTTTGTTTTATGATATGAGAGGCAAAAGTGCTGCCAACGTTTTGAAAACTACAAATAATCATAATAATGAATTTGACTCAACAGAGTGTGTCGTCACGAGAAAATTAAACTTATATAAAATTATCAAGCTCCGAATGTATATACCCTGCAGTGTAAGACTAGTCAGCATTAAAACATGAGTAGTATTTATACTAGTCAAAACAAACTAGTTTATATTTTGTCACGATTTACTAGTTGCAAAAGTAGTTTAAACCCAACTAGTTTTTGTCAAGTCACATTAAACCAGTTGTAAAACTAGCCAAAATCAAACTATACTACATATTATCAAAATCAACCAGTTCCAAAACCAGTTGGAGCTGGGTACCCCATTGGAACAAACTAATAATAAACAAATTAAAACATATAAAAACTAATTTAAAAACATGTAGTATACCTTAAACATGGTATTTCATCAAATAGCTTTAACTTTAGCCTTTAGCTAATATTTTGTTGTAAAAATATATGTTCTTTGAACCTATGAACTATTAAAAAAATATGAACCTATGAACTAGTTTTAATTCGATAATTACTATATTGGTTAAAAACTAGTCACAACCCAACTAGAACTTTACTTTACATAAAAAATGAGTTGTTAACTAGTTAAAACCTTATCTATAGTAAGACAATTGTCTTTTCCAATGACATCACCACGTAAAAAATACCAGTCGGTTCTATGAGAATAGGACATAAATCGAACTAGTTGTTGGATATTTCCAACTAGTTGTTGACTGGTATAAATCTAGTTGATTACACTGCAGGGTATTGTTTAGTAATTATTATAATAAAAACAAGTACAAGCAGCTCAAAACTATTAAGGATATTATTGTGTTATTAGTATTGAGTAATTTTGTCAAAACTTCAGCACTCCATTTTTCAAGGCCTTAAGTACAGCATGCGAAAATTCTGAAGCTACAAGATTTGTAGAGAAGCTAATTCCAAACCGTTGTCTTAAAAATTATTATAACAGCATAAAAGTTTTTACAAAATCTTATTTAATAAAGCAATAAAAAGAACTCAACAAACATTATATTTGAGTTTGAATAACATTAATTGAAATAATATGAAATAAATTACTTCTTCGATCTGTTAAACAGTCAGGTCGTCAACAGTAAAAAAAAAAACTAAAACTTGTTCATTTTAGAATTTGAACCAAACGACTGGAACCGATCGTCTCATGATTACTTTGTGTTGTACGTTTTATAAAATCTTTGCACACAAATGAACGAGAACTGGTCCTACAAGCCTTATGCTGACTCCGAACTTTCTCAAGAAGCTTAACAGTTTTTACTTTCACAGAGAGGTGATGGGCAACAGAAGTCTTAATTTCAATTTAAAAACATTTTGTATCCAATGAGACAGACTTCATACAGTGTTCCTTATCTAACGACATTACAATCGGCTCCGAATGGCACCTTCTTTTCCGAAATTCAGTATTGCGAGTCCGTCACTGTTCTTACTCATTATCCCATTACAAAAAACTTTGCTGACCGCTCTTTTAATAACTAAGTTTACGTTTTGGTCACTTGATTATTGTTCGTATACGACCATTTGTGAATATCACTTGCGAATAGTGCTAGCTAAAATTAACTAAAACAATTTTGAGTTTGAAGATTTATTTTTCTTAATCGTTGAAAATCACTATTATTTTTGACTGTGACCTACTTTTCATTGTCAGTCACCATTTTTAAATATAGTTATTTTGAGATTAAGTCGCAGCAATAATTCAAAGATGTAGTCGATAAATTTTCTAAGACATTAAAGAATCATATCTGGAATGAAGAAGAAATGAAGAAGAAGAAGAACGTCTTTATACAATTTTTTCGAATGTTTTTAGCCATATTTTTTCTTGTTTTTGCAGTTTTCACAATTTAAAAAACTAAAATAACAAAATAACAACAAAAATAGCAGCACTGTAACTGACCCTAGTACCAACAACAGCCACATCGAACGCCAAAGTGGGGGAGAGGGGGGTGGGCGAATGTCACCCAAGTAAAAATGTCGCCCACGTTGAAGAAATATTTAGTTAGTCTCACTAGTTTTCATGTTTTTTTTTCTTCATTTCATTTCATAAATGAAATGCATGCCAGGAATCTATTATTGTTGCTGTTTTGGTGGTGTTTATGTGTTTGTATTTGTTGTTATTGTCAAGTAAAGAACACGTTTTTGACGCAATTTTTTTTTTGTGTTTCGTTAAAATACTTACAATCCACAAACTTAAGCATAGGCAACACTTTCAAACAAACCAGGCGATATCATGTGAAGCGTCGTACAAAACACCCAGAGAACACCCAGAGAACAGCACAAACAAGAACAACAACAACACCAGCAAAAACAGCAATAATAAAAGCCTAAAAAAGCAGAAGATGAGGTACCATTAATCTTCAAAGTTGAGCTGAGTGGAGTCAAACTTTAACTTCAAATTCCATAATCAAAAAGAAAAAGTAAAAAAGTCATATTCAAGAAAGCGCATGAGCATCGTATTAACAACAGCAACAACACAAACCAACAACAACAACAACAACAACAACAGAAACAACATGTACGTAAAGTGTGGGCAATGCGTTTGCTTGCAACAGAAAACAAACAACAACAACAACTGCAATAATCAAGGTGAGATACATTTCAACATGTCTCATAAATTCAGCTCGAATATGCAAAAAACTCAAATAGCAATAAAGTAAAAATAAGTCAAAGAAAAAAGAAGAAACAAAAGAACTCATATTTGCATTTGCATTGCCATAGCGTTGCCAGATGTGTTAAAAAATTTTTAAAATTAACTAAAATAAACTTAAGTTTAAAACTTAAGACTAAAATTAAAACTTTACCTAAAAGTAACTTTAACTTAATATTAGATTAGACATTTTCGAAATAAAAAAATAAATTTTATAGCAAAAGATAAAATAACAGCATTAAAAATCATTATTAAAACTTTACGTAAAAGTAACTTTAACTTAATATTAGATTAGACATTTTCGAAATAAAAAAATAAATTTTATAGCAAAAGATAAAATAACAGCTCTAAAAATCAATGTTATTTTAAGCTCTGGGAAACATTTTTACTTGGTTTGGAATTTTACAGAAGCTTCTGCAATGACCGCAAAAAATTATCATAATATTAGCAATATTAAAGGCATTGGAAACCATTTGTTTAGGAGTCACTTATTATTGAGATACTTCTTAAGCATTTAAAAAAGCTTTTAAAATTAAAGGCATGGTGTAAGGTATGGTGATTAGCTTTAAATTTATTTATTAGTGTAAAAAAATTGTTAGTAACTGTTGGTATTAAAAACTTTAGAGACCATTTTTGCATTAAGTCCATATTCAATGTCCTTCAAGCAAGGCTTTCAAGATCGAAGGCATGGTATTATCACTGAACTTTTGCTTTAACAGCTTTGGATATAATTTGTATGACATCAACTTGAAATTTAGATATTTTGGAGAGCCGAAAATAAATCATTTTAAAATGAAGATATTTTTTTAAAATTTTACAAAAGCTTTGAAAATGAAAGCTTGTTATAGTCACTTAATTTTTCTTTTAAAAGTTATGGACTCAATTTTATTTGCGTGATCTCAAATACGAATGAAGAAACGTTTTCAAACATTAGGAAAAAGCTTTCAAAATATATGTAAATTTTGATATCTGAACTAAAGACTCTTAAAGCTCTGAAGACCATTTTTTTAATAGAAACTTGCAATAAAGACACTTTTTTACATTGTAACATAAGTTGTTAAAATGGATAGGCAAGTACGATAACTTTTTGTATTAAACACTTTGAAAACCATTTTAACAAAAACTACTTGATATTAATAAAGACACTATAATAGGAATTATACGAAAACTTTCAAAATTAAGGCATGAAAAGAAATCATTACTAACTTGCTTTTATTTATTAAGGTACATGCGAAGTTTACAAAGGCGTTTTTAAGCATAACCTTTGAAATTTTTTTAAACTTTTATTATATATCAGTGTACATTCTTTTTTTATGGTATTATTTAACATTTAAATTATTAAAAAAAATTTTTTTCATTTTCCTAATATTTTACTTTTCTCGGAGACGCCAAAGTCGGTGTTTCGAGGATTGGCAAGTCTGAAAAAAAAAAAAAAAACAAAAAGTTTTTGAAAAAGGAAGGTCATTCACGTCGTAATCAACTACATTTAAAAAAAAGATCTATCCTAGAAAAAAATGGGGGGTCCTAGAAAAAGTATAAAAATAGACCTCGCTTTTCACCCTTATGCCCTTGCTAAATAATAATAGTTCTAATTTTTTTTAGATATTTTGGTAGATTACTTTACAAAATATGTTAATAAAGAGAATGAATCCACTTTTATCCAAATCGGCCTAGCCAGTTCGGAGATTAACTGTCGGCATTTAAAGTTTTCGAGACACCTGCTAGTTATTCAAGGGCGCGCGATTGCGCCCTTCGTTGTAGACCGTTCGTTTTACGTCGAATTTCTTTATAATATATTAAGAGGGAACTTTTAAGGACTTTTTGTAAGGAATTTGTTAAATTAATAATATTAGTATGTACCTTAAAAGCTCTGCAGAGTTTCTTTCCCACTTTCTTTGACGATTAACAAAAGCTTGTAAGTGAAATCCAGATGTGCTCAAAGGCCAAGTATGATTTTTAAGAACGCCACTTAAAATAGAGACACTTTCTTTGACATTTTTGTGGTGTCGAGACATAACATTAAGCTCTTACCACTTTTCAGAGAGCACTAGAAACCTTACCAATTGATAAATATTTCTTTTTAGTCTTTAAATGCTTTTTTTTATTCTGTAATACTTTAAAATAGTTTGGTTAAAGTAATTTCCTAAAAATTTTATGATATCCCGCTTAAATTTTTTAAATGTTCACTGAAAACACTTTCAAGAACTAAGACCTGTTGTTATGCCTTGAGACTATCCATCATTTGAGAAAAAATCTTAACAAATTTAATAAATTTGGCTGGTAACTCTGCTGAGATGTTTTGGTATGAAGTTAACGTTGGTTGTTATAAAGCTGAAGCAATATTCAAAGTCTTGCTTCAACTCTTTTTATAACTTTTGTTAACTCATTGTTGTTGCTGGGCTTGTTGTGGTTGTAGTGGTAAAAAATTATAAAAAAATCGCGTTTGCACGCAAAAACATTTTCGAATGCAATAAATTTTGCAAATTTGACAATTATGAGTCAAATTAATAAATAATAGACAATAAATTGAGCATTGATTTGCGTAAAGATGTGTGTGAGTGTTCTTAAGCATGTGTACGCACTCAGTAAAAATGCACTCACTCCTAAAAGCAAACAAAATAAAGGCGCGACAACATGTGTTAAAATTTATTTTTACGACGCATACGCAAGAGTTTACGAATAAAAGCTAACGTAATGTAAACGACTTTTCGTTGAAGTTGGTTTTTTCTATATTGCGTGGATGTATGCAAGGCTAATTTATTAAGACAATCTTTTGGCCAAAATGATAATTTAAATTCCCAATATAAGGAATTTAAAACGACTAACTGCATTATTATGTATTACGAATATGCATACCAACGATGAGAAAGACACGAGAAGCAATACAATTTTTTATGGAAGAAAGTATTGCTTTTCGTGTCTTTCTCATCGTTGGTCTGCTTTTTCGTGATACATAATAATGCAGTAAAGCTGATTTTTATAACCCCTTTTTTGGTAGTATTCGAGTTTTTAAGGCCCCATTTCTAATACTCATGCCAATTCTTGATATAAATTTGATTATGATTGTGCATTTTAAGTTAAAATCTATAGGTTGTTGGTTCTTGTAAAAATTTCTAAATAATTTTTTACCTTAGCCTAGAGCATTGCACGAACATAATATTTTCATTCGTTGAATTTTATCCACGAACAAACGAATGAACAACTATTTTCTACGAACGAACAAATATCTATTTTTCACGAACGCATGAACGAACAACGTATTTATTTTTTTTCTTTTTGAACTAACAAACAAATTTTATCTACGAACAAACAAAAGAATATTTAATACGAACCGTGTATTGGAGCATTTATTTAATAAATTAAAATATCTTTACTTGCATTTCTTGCCTTGCTACACTTTCTTATTCTCTTTTACAAATCTCTCACCAATACATCAAATTAATCTTCATTATCTGGTTGTGCTTGCTTATGCCAGTCAGTGTGGCCAAATTGATTTTATAAAAAGCGCATATCTAAAACTTGTTTTAGCACAAAAAGCGCCCAATCGACAACTCTTAATATTTTTTGGCCCAAAAATCGCGTCTTAATTGTATTAAACAATCCACTGTGCAACGTCTCTTAGCTCTTAAATATAAGCGCATTTGTTGTGCTTTTTAGTGCTGAGCGATTAGCTTTCTAGGGCAAAAAGAGCTGTCAGTGTTGCTATTTTGAAACTAGACTTAGCTTCTTTTTTCTCACTGAGCTCCAGAAAATCTATTTTCTACAAACGAACGAACCACTATTTTCTACGAACGAACATCTATTTTCTATGAACAAATGAACGAAAAAATATTTTCTACGAACGAACGAACAACTATTGTCTACGACCGAACGAACAACTATTTTCTACGAACAAACGAATGAACAAAATATTTTAATTTTTTCTCTAAGATCGAACGAACAAAATAATTTTATTTTTTTCTACGAACGAACGAATGAACATTCGTGCAAGGCTCTGCAATTTTCTTTAAATCCCGCTTGTTGTTATATTTTGTTCCGCGTTTTTTAACCTTAATAATTATTTTTGTTTTGACCATATTGATTGGTTCTTGTTGCTTATGACGCTGCTTTATATTTATACCTTTTTTTTTTGATTTTTTTGCTAGTTTTTTTAAAAAAAATTATGACAGCCTGGCCTGAGAACCTTTCGTTTAACAAACCACAAAAATCATATAAAAATAATGAGGCAGGATGCTGTGTTTGACTGTCTGTAAGCCAAGTGAAGAACAACAAGAACAATAACAATATCTACAACAACACATACTACAGCACAACAAAGAGTTTGCAATGTTGTAATAATGCAGCCGGATCACAGAAATCCTTTACCTTAGGATAAACCGAACACGTTTGTTTGTTGACTAAAAAACCGACAGACATAAAGTTCAAAAGTCCACGGCACAAAACAGCACTCATATTGGTAGTAAGCACAAAGAAAAAGTAAAGGGCTTGAAAATTATTATTATTGACTTAATATATATGTGTATATATTTTTTGTTGTAGTTTTCAGTTTTGGTCTTACGTGATAATCATGATCGATCCATCATGAAGTTTTGATGCTACGCTTAGTTTTTGCTATTGTGATTAAATATCATCCGTTGGATGAAACACAACGGAAGCAATTTCATGTTAATTTTACCACATTACATATTTTGAAAAGTTTGTTATATATAGGTGCAATATTTATTTTTCGTTACGGTAAATGTTGAGTAAAAAATATATGTTGACTCATTAGAATCCAATCGATAGAATAGGTTTAATCGTTAAAACCCGAAATTACAAAATTTTAAATTTGACTGAATAAAATAAAAATTTTTTAATATTTTTTTAGCATAATTTTGTAACTAATTTTAAAAATTTTAAATTTTCAAATAAGTCTTAAAACGTTTAGATTTTTTAATAGTTCAAAAATAAGTCTTAATCAAATTTGCCTTCAGACAAATTTTTTAAAATATTTGGATCTTTCCAATTGAACAGTAAAACATTTTATTTTTTTAACTGTATAAAAAAATTTTTAAAGTCTACTTAAAGTCTGTACGTTTTATGCTATATTATTATACCTAGCATACTACCTACCGTATATATATTATGCCTTCTAAGATCTTTTACATTTAGCTTATCAGCCTGAAAATGAAAATGGAAATAGAAATTACGATTATAAACATTAGGCACAAAATATAATTATTGTTAACCTAAACCTACCTCTACATGTGAATTGATGATGAAGTTTGATAGATTGTTGCAACAACAAAAATAAATGCAATTAAATCGTTCGATATTATATATAATTAGAGCATTTCCCACCACTAAATAATGCAAAAATAGATTTTCTTGTCTTAACAGTTTTTTTTTATACAGCCTTAAAATTACGTATTCCCAATTTGGCACAGCGGCTGAGAACGGGTTAATGTGGCAGAAGCTGTAGAAACATGTTATATTAAATCTGAAGCAGGTGTTATGCCTCGACCTCAGTCAAATCTAGTTACTTAGTGTAAGTGCGTTTGTTTTATTGACAGATGAGTTTTAAGTGCCAACTTTGGCCGGGTCTGCAAAAGATAAAATTTTTTCTTGCAAAGCTTAATATTTAAAAGAAGCTAAAAAGAACGTTGGCATCTTATGAAAAGCTGCTATTTGACTATCTTCAAATCAAGTTCAGACTTAGCTATCCGAAAAATCTGGAATAATTGCGCGAAAACACATGTCATCAATTTTAATCGGAATTAGAAGTCTTGACAATAATTGTTTTTGAAGATATGTGAAAATTGGTTGAACAGCAATTTATCAATTGAAGTTCCTGATGAGCTGAGCAGCTTTAATCGTGTTAGACCAAAATGTAGTAGATCAAAAAAGATCATTGATTCGTGTGCGGCTAACTCAATACCAAGGAAAATATAACTCTTAGTTTAAAGTGCAACATTAACAGAACTTACCCATGCTACTCGAATAAAGTTGAGCAAATGTGGCAAAAAAGATGCAGCTACCATGCTTGGAGAACTGGTGTGGACTCCAATAAGGTTACATAAGGTTAAGAGAGCTTTTAATGAGTTACGAAAAATAAATCAAATATATTCACTTGATAAGACATTGGCATTATTAACGTCTTCAAAATTTCAACAGGCAATCAATTTATCCAGCAGTAATTCAGTTATTAAAGCCATCTGAAACTGAAAACGATGAACAAATAAGTGCGGATTTCCACAGAACCGACGCAGAAGCAGTGACTCCGGCTAATTTTTATATTATTTCAAAAATATTTTTTCGAAGAACGTTGATATAACAGATTTTGGTATAACTCAAGGATAGCGACAACTCTCTTTTTAATATATTTTAGTTGGACAAATTCTGGACTGGAAAAATTTCAAGTCAAAATTTGCCTACTTTAAAAAATTTCATTTCAAAAATTGCCTACAAATCTTGCTGTTTTTTTTTTTAGTGTTCCGCATTATGGTTATCAAAAGAATGGTAATGCGAGTACTTATTCAACGATGTATCAACATGAAATCCATGCATAACTTTTTATGATATAACTATTCTTATATTTACAATTTATCTGAAAAACAAGTGGTTTCCCTTTTATGAAAGCACTACACTAAAAAGGGTTATATCTTAAAATGTTATGCATGGACTTTTATGTTTGATAGTTTATTGAATAGGTAATGTTATTACCTTTCTTATGATATACAAAAAGCGTAGTTTTGTTATAAAATTTAAAAAACATCAAGATTTGTAGGTGATCTTTTTAATTTTTGGAGTTCATAACTTCTTAGCCAATTCCGAATGGCCTGCAATTTTTTCAGATTTAGATTAATGAGGCCAAAATAAATATCATCCGAAAAAAAAAAATTAAAAATTAGAGTTGTCGCTATTCCCGAAATGTTCCCAGTTCTTACATCTTATAAAATTTTTTAACAATACTAGTATAAATGCCCATCCTACGACGGGTTCTCTGCAAACTTCCTTTTTAAAGCCATTTGCCGAAAGTACTTTTTTCTCTTCCTTAAGCTAAATTTTTTATTCACTTGATTTTTGTAAAATACAAATATACTACTTCAAATAACACTTTAAGTATTGAATTAGTGTTGAAAAATTAGCAACCATCATATACGTAGCAACTTGCTGTAAAGAATTTCATTAAATTTGTCATAACTTACTTATAACAGGAGTTGATAGATCAAAAACGTATTATTGTAAAAACCAAATTACTTAAAACCCAATATTGTCACTGATAAGTATCAAATATATTTTCTGTGCATACTTTCAGGCTGAAAATTCTGGAGAGTAATCAATATGTCTTGTAGATGTGCTTTACTGTCAAAAAATAATTACAGTTTGAGAAATACTGTGTACGGAGCAGCATGCTTGCCTTTTATTTATTAAAATGTAAATGCTTTCATGCTGAGCATTTTTGAGAACAGTTTGAGAGATATTGGGCACGGACCAGCGTGCTTGCCTTTTATATATTAAGATTTGTCATATTTCAAGCTCTATTTTTTACCTAAATTATTCATTACACATCTATGTGGCAGGTCCAGGGGTCCTATTCTCTTACAGCCCGTGTAGACTTTAAAAATCACAGTTACAGAATAGGGCCTCTGTATTGTTTAAATTTTTTTTCGTAGGGCGAGTAGGGAAGAATCTGGGGGTTTTAGTGGTATTTCTTATTTAATACACATACGTAAGAACATTTTATTTTAAGTCAAATCAAATTACAAATGGGGGAGGGGCCATAGGCTCGTAGTCCGGCAGCTTATATAATGCTGCATTTAAAATTTCACGCCTTAACATTGGAAATATGCATTTAGTTAAGCCAAATTCGGAAAAACACATAATGTGCGGTGTCTGGCGGTGCTAAATGATATACTTGTTCTCGCCTTAAAACCACATGAAAAGGAAAGTCTAACAAAAACATTGGTTGAAATCGCAGTCTTACCAACGCTAGGAATGCCAAAAATAGTCAGGTGTCCAACCTACAAACCTGTCCAACCTACAAAATTCTCCCCTATGTTTGAATATACAGTGGCTCACAGCTTATTTTATGCAGTGCATACTTTAAACTTTAGGTCTTTATAAAAACAAAACTAACCGGCATAAAAAAGATAATATGGTGTCATTTAAAAGAGCAAAAAGTCTAGTTAAATAAAAGTTTTTCATTAATTGTGAATACATATATTTAGTTGTTTAAAAAATAAAAGAACAGAAAATACTGCTTCATTTCATCTCGCAGCTTATTTTATGCAGTCACATCTCTCTGTTACGGTACTCTAATGCTGCGCTGTCTAACGGTACTTTCGTTAGCTATGCCTTCGTTCTATTTCTATAATTGCTTTGTGTTAGCTTTTTAGTCTGATTTTTTTTATTCAAGTGTCTGCTTCTATGATTATTTAAAATAGGAGCGCGCACAACGCTACAACAACGAGAATTGGTTACATACTATTTTAAAAACAGCAGCTCGTAGCGAAAAATGCCTGGAATGGTTAATATGAATTCCTCTACAGTGCAAAAGATCATCGAGCGCATCGTCCATAAGAATCGATTGCACAATAAGAGCAAAGAAGCACTAAACAAAATTTTTAATGCAATCGACGAGCGGCATATTGTACGGAAGATAAGGGCTAACCCGAGACTCTCAGCTCCGAAAATCGCTTTTGAAGTTCAAACTGACCTGAGCAAACAGTGTAGTGCTGAAACTATTCGACGTGTCTTGCGCAAAAAGAACTTTCATGGCCGAGTAATACGAAACAAGCCATTTATTAGCCCCAAAAACAGATTATGCAGACTCAACTACGACAAAGAATATATATCCAAGGCCCCAGAGTACTGGAATTCAGTTATTTTTGCAGATAAATCGAAGATCAATTTATTCGGTTCAGATGGTATGTGCTATATGTGGCGAAAACTGAATACCTAGGTCAACAAAAAAAAAACTTAAAACAAACTGTGAAACATGGCGGTGGTAGCGTCATGGTTTGGTCCTGAATGTCAGCTGCTGGTACTAGGAAGTTGCCGTTTATTTAAACAACAATTTACAAATTTAAGTACCTACAGATCCTGAGGAACAATTTGTTGCAGAGTGCAAATTGAATTTCCGATTTTACCAGGATGACGATCAAAAGCACAAAGCGGGTATTGTGCAAACCAGGCTAATATACAACTGCCCACAATTGATGGCGCCGCCAGCACAGTCGCCAGACCTTAATGTAATTAAAAATGTGTGGTCTTTATTGGAAAATAACATCTGGAAATATCAAATTTCAACAAAAACCACCTGAAAGAGATATTGAAAACGAAGTGGGCGAATATTTCGCCACCTATCACTCAAAAACTGGTCGCATCAATGCCAAACCACCTTAGATCTGTTGTGGACAACATGGGCTATCATACCAAATAATAAAAATA
Source organism: Dichetophora obliterata (assembly GCA_963920525.1). Classification (NCBI taxonomy): domain Eukaryota; kingdom Metazoa; phylum Arthropoda; class Insecta; order Diptera; family Sciomyzidae; genus Dichetophora; species Dichetophora obliterata. Next base: position 204,266,193 of record OY986435.1, read on the forward strand.
TCAGATATCATTAATTAATACGAAAAATTTATAAATAACAAGTGACTGCATAAAATAAGCTGTGTTATGAAATTAAGCAGTATTTTCTGGTTTCATAATTTTAAGCCAACTTAATATATATTTTTACAATAAATTAATTTAATTTAGTAAACTAAACATCTTGTTCTTTTATATGATACTATATTATTTTTTCTATTCCTGTTAGTTTCGTTGTTATAAAGCCCTAAAGTTGAAAGTATGCAATGCATAAAATATGCTGTGAGCCACTGTATAATAACATTTTAAAAATTTTAGGAACATGTACTTTGGTTCAGGAGCGACATCGGGTTTCAAGAGATCTGCAGGCATTTCAGAAAAAGAGGCAGAAAATTTCCCGTGATAAAAAAATTATTTCAATAATAGGTTTTTTTTAAATGTTTAACTGTCAATAATTAATGAAAGTAAAAATTTTAATTTATCTCTCTACAAATACAAACCAATGGTTTACATCTAAATTTGAATATTTAAGTTAAAAGTTTTAAAAATTAGAATAGATATAGTATTTATGGATCCCCACAGGACAAACTTGTTTCTTTAAGACTCAAAATGTTCAAATTGATACAATTGCTTGAATAAAATTCTCATGATATTTTTGCAGACTTAGCATGAAAAAAAAATATGATGTGTTTAAAGTTGTTGATAGATATATCGAAAGACAAGAACGTTTGACACTTGCATAATGAAATTTTATTTTATCTCATTGAGATAAGAGTCAGCATAATACATATGGTTTTAGTTGCCTTTTTCTGGAATATCCACACTACTTTAAAATACATGAATTTGTGCTTTTTGACTTTTGACTTTGATTGTTCTCAGACACAAATCTAATATGTTTTGAGTATGGTTTCTGAATTTGTTGATCAATAAATTTAAACGCTTTGTTCAGCTTTGAGTTTTCTAATACATTCAACGATTTTTTTTGTCATTTTAAAGTTAAAGTATAAAAAATTGTGATGTCCAAAATAACAAAATCAAGCACGATAACAATACTATTAATATTTTATACTTTAATTTAATTGTTTTGTACTAATTTCATTTGAAGAAACTATTTTTAAGCCACCAAAATTTTTATAAAATAAATGCACACAAAGTCATTAAAACATTTAAATATGCATAACATTGCAAAAGCAACAAATTACGGGACAACCGCAAATAAAAATTAATTTCACACCTACGCACATACACACACACACACATACACATACACACATCACACAGAACTACATATCACAAAAAGGCTTTTTCGATTGATGACTGTCAAAATGACGAAAAAAATCTTTTTTTTAATCAGTACTCTTTGTTGTACGCCTTCTACGGGTCGGGCGGGCGAATGATGATGCTAGCGGGAAAGGGGGTGCCTTAGTGCTGTCCACATTGGCCTCATAAATAAAGTCCACATAAATCCTTCAGCCAACGAGCTGCAACAACCAATGGCAAAAACAACAAAAAAATATGCGCGTGTGAAAATTTTTTCAGTACCAAGCTCTTTTTTTTTTTTGGTTGTTTACTCATTTTAATGCAATTTAAATTTTTATGCAAAACTCGTTCAATTTTTCGGGCAGATTTTATTTGTTTTTTTTTTGTGACATACAAGCATTTGCTTAACGTAATTCATCGCCTGCCAAAGTAATAATTCACAATATAGTTTCACACACACACACACACACACACATACACTCAATCAGACGGACACTCGTACATGCATACATACGTGCGCATGTAGACAGCGCACAGCAGCACTGTAATTATATTCGATTTGCTGCATAAAACATAAATAAAGTTGCATGCAACAAATTTAGCATCATTGTTTTTGTTGTTGTTGTTATTGTTGTTTGATTGCATGCAACAGCCAGCAACATGAAGGCTACCATGGCAACGTAAGGCAAAAGATGGCGCTGCCATTCATGCAAACATACACGCATGCACACACATATTCAAATACATACGCAAATTCATTGCTTTTTTTTTAAGTTCCTGTCTTTTTTTTTAAAAAAAGCTGCACATTTTCAAGTAATTGCCTTTGAAAGCTCCTAAATCTTTTTAGCTTACCACACAGCTGCGTGTTGAATCCAGTTAAATATTATTTTAAAAAAGTTTTGTAATGTTTTGTTTGTTTATTTTTTTTTTTTTATACAATATAAAGAAATAAATATAGAATTTTTGTCAATCGAAATGTAGTTACAATTAAATGCAACAAAAATTGTGCACTGAATTTAAAAGCTATGTGTCAATGCAAGCAGGGGCAAAAAAGAAACACAGATGAAAAACAAAGCAGGCCTTCCGATTAAAGGAATGTGGCAGGTTATAATTTTAATGCTATGTTTAGAAGTCTATTTTTTTGAAATTTTAAAAACTTCTTCTTTACGTCTAAGTGAGGTGCAACAGCAAAAATATCATGTTTTCTAAAGCAAAATTTCGATTAATTTTAAGGGACAACTACTTCAATATTTTTATGATTTTTTTTAAATTCGCCAATACTTTGTGTTTTCGTCGAAGCAACAATGATAGCAACAATGTTGCTATGTAAATTATTTCAACCACATCACAACAGTGAGAATGACTCAGTTGGCTAGGGCTTTACTTTTTATTCCTGTTTTTTGGAATCTTGATTAGTTAGTCCAAATCACAACAAAGATATATTTTTAAGGTACTATTGCAGTGTGTAGCTATAAAAAACATTTTTTTTTATTAATGTTTTTTAACCTAGTGTTATTAATTTTAATGATTCAAATATTTTTAATAATGTAGAATTATTCATGAGGATTAAAAATTAAATTAAAAATAGTTGTTGTGAATTTTCTACAGGGCGTTAAAGTTAGCGTGTTTAAGAAATTGTTGCAATTGGCCTCTCGTATCCAGCATTTACAAAGCGTCTGAAAATAAAAAATCAAAGTGCATTTTTGAGTTAAGGGTTGTAGTTGAGCACTCAATCTACGCAATTAAAAAAAAATAAAAAAATGGCATGCGTTGAAAAAATATATACAAAAAAATCCCCTTTTTTTGCCGAAACTTTCAGCCAAACAAAAAACAAATATAAAATTTTTTGACTTTTTATAAGTCAAGTGCTTAAAAGTCAAGTATAAGTCAAGTGCTCGATTCTGAAAAGATCACAATGAATCAAGATTCATCGAAATCGATCAAGTAGAACTCCAAATATCTTAGAAGCCGATTTGAAAAACCTTGTTTCGAGAAAAACGCTATTAAAGATTTGAAGGTTCTTGAATAATACGCGACATATAAATATAATGTATAACTTTTTTCTTTTCGATATTTTTTCTAAAATTTTGTATACGTATTCTTAAGACCTTTAAATACCATATGCTAAAGAAAAAAAAATTGATTTTTAATTTATTACACTCTGTAATAGTACCTTAATGGCTTTTAGCTTTGTTTTGGTTTTTTTTTAGCTGGTTTTGTTTTTTTTTTAGTGATTTCGTAATGTTTTTTCTTGCATTAATTGTTTATAATAAAAAGCGAACGCGTTCATTTTCTTACTCTGTGCTCATACGTTCATTCTTAATAAATCAAATTAAGCAACAATTAGTAAGCAGCTGCGATGGTCAAATTGATAAACGGATGCATTTCCATTCACGCTGCTGAGGTTCAATTCTCCGGATAGTGGTAATTTTTCAATTGCCGGCAACATGGGTTGGAAGTTCAAGAGACATGCTTGCCTTTATACCTGCTTATATTTTTTTTTTCTATAGGCATGTCCTAGGACGGCATGTATGCCAAATGAACTACTGTGGCAGCAATGCAGCATACATCTCATGGTATGTATGTAGAATTAATACCGTGAGATGCATGCAGCATTGCTGCCAGGGTAGTTTAATTGGCAGACATGCCGACCTAGAACATGCCAATAACACAAAGATATAACCGGGTATGGAGGCGAGCATGTCTCTTGTACTTCCGAGGCATGTTGCCGGCAGACATACAGCAGCGCTCCTTTTCCAACTGAGAAACTACGAATGTGGGAATGCGTTTGTGTGTGCGTTTCATCGGCCAGCAGAAGTGTTATAAACACAGCATATTTACAGAAGGTCCCTTAAAAGTTTATAACTTCATTACGAAGTTTATTTTATTATTTTATAACGTTTTCTTATTTTATAACTATAAACACATTGAAATTTTTTAATGGTTTAACATTGCGACGGACTTCTTGTATCTTCCAGCGGATGAATATAGTTATAATAATGTTATAATCGAACAGTAAGGCTTCTTCATTATTTTTTCATTAACTTTAAACTACACATTTGAAAGAAGAGTTAAGTTATTTGAAGAATATAATATTGTACTGACTAAATACGAGCAGAGTAAACAATACCAATTACAAATATGTGTTGATTTAAAAAGTATCGAAGTTATACTACAACAGCTTAATCAAAGAACTGTTTAGATAACTAAAATTGTCATAGTTTTGTTTAATTTTTTTAAGTTTTAACTTTTGTCAGAATTTAATTAAATCTTGAAATAAGTAAACTGCGTGCATTTTTTTTGGTGCTTTTTTAAACTGCAAAATTAAAAAAATTTCTTAAGTTAAATGTATGGCAGATACATAGAATCCACAAGTCGAACTGGTGAAAAATTACATTTGTTGGTTTTTGGTGTTTTGCAAATATTTTTAACTCTAAAATCAAGGTGTGTTATTTTGGCAGCACTGGAATTCCAAAATGTTTTCGAACTAAAATCAAATATATTGTCTTAAATTGCTTAAGTCATTTTAAGTGAGAAATATAGTATTTTCACAGAACCAGGAACATCGAGGATTTTTTGAAAAACATGTCAAATTTCAATAGCTATAACTTTACTTTACTTTACTTTTTCCGAATTTAGGTTTTTGTAACTTTTTGCAAAAAACAAAAAAAGACAATGTTATAGCCACATGTGATATGGTTTTTTAAAATTTTACATTTTCGGCGATTTTTTCGTAAAAATACCCAAACTTAAAATTTACAAGACGTTACACTTAAAGTAAAAAATTTCATAACGAAAAAGGTATTATACGTAACCAAATAATTTTATGGATTGGTTTAAAGTGAAGTTTCAGAAAATATTTCAACAGCTTTTTATTGCAATTTTTTCATATTCGGTTTTTTTTTTATTTCTACAGGAAAGAAAATTTAATTTTTTTCAAAGAAAAAAATATCATGGCTCTGGCACTTTTTATCCTATTTTTATGTTTAATAGCTGATTTTGCAGAAAAATTAAACATTAAAACGAAGTGCATAACAGCTTTGCTTTTAAAATATACTTCAAGCGTTGTTTTAGTTATTTCTTTGATTAAATATTAAGAAAAACTCTTTTAAAACGCTTCTTCACCTATCGGGCTCTGTAGTTCATAAATCGGCACGAAAGTTTATAGATTTTAGTTTTATATCAAATATAATATTTTTAGCCTATGGCGTCAACAATTTGAGGTACATTTTTTTCCACGCATAATAGTCTCATATAAAAACTTGAAAAATTGTTGAATTGTTGTCCTGAAAGTTGCTAAAATTACGCTTAATTTGGTAGGAAGATAAAATTAGCTTGAAGATAAAGCAGAAATTATAATATAAGCCATTTCTAGAAGAATGTTTTCAGAATTTGCTCAAAAAGAAGGTTTAAAATTACAATGCACAATTTGAATTATTCTTTATAAACCTCTGTTTCTATGTAATATCCAACCAAAATTTTTTTCGGCTGGTTGTCGGAAGACTTTAACATTGACCAGGGGCGTACGCAGGGCGTTTAGGGGGTTAACAATGGTCATGACAAAGATCTTGATCAAGGGCGATTAAAAATAAAAAGACTCAATTTTAAACATTTATTGTGAAAAGACTATAAAATATAGACTTACAATTTTTTTTTAAGTACACTGAAGGAATATGTGTTAAAATTAAATGAAACTGTGTTTATATTAGGTTTAGGTTAAACCGGATGCCTTCGTGAAGGCTCACATAGACCAATTCAGGTCCTTAGTGGTACCGGTAGCGAACAAAATGAACCTTTGTGTTTGTTTTAAAAGTCTTTAAAGATTTGCGTTGAGTTCGCAAACCTTAGGAGGGACTCTAGAGACACCCTGGCTACATCTTTAAGCGACGGGAATGTCGATGAGCCTAGGTATTTTAGTCTCAATCTAAGTAGGGCGGGGCATGTGCATAGTAGGTGCTCCAGGGCTATCTCAGCAGCCTTCCTTATGGCAAATATTTCCGCCTGGAAGATACTGCAGTGGTTCGGCAGTTTATATGGCTGCCTTATATTAGGCTCTGCGCAATACACCGTCGCACCTACCCCCGTAGGCATTTTGGAGTCGTCGGTAAATATGTTGACCGCCTGCTGTGCTTGTTCTATACCTTTGCACCAGTCATTTGGTCCCAGAAGAGTTCGTGCTTTTGAATTGACTATCGTGCGAGGCACCACGTAGTCCGTGCTACTAGGTAGATCCTTTTCTATTCTACAATGTCCAAAATTTTGAATGTGCATGTTGCCTGCTGCCGTAAGGCGTTGTGCCGTTTTTCCGGCTATTAGTTTTGCGTGTATGTTCAGGGGGTCCATACTTAGAATGGTTTCAAGCGCTTTAGTTGGAGTTGACTTCAGTGCCCCCGTGATGCATAGCGCTGCCTGCCGCTGAGTTTTCTCCAAGTGCCTGAGGAATGTTGATTTGTTCACAGCCGTGCACCACACAATAATCCCATAGAGAAGAATAGGACGCACTACCGTTACATAGATCCAGTGCATCAGAAAGGGTGAGAGACCCCAAGTACTGCCTAGCATCTTTTCGGATGTGTATAGTGCAATGGTGGATTTCTTCACCCTTTCTTCCACATTGGTTTTCCATGACAGCTTGCTGTCCAGGACGACTCCTAGATATTTTGTGTGAGTTTTCGGTATGAGACGTATATCGTTCAATTTCGGTGGTATCCACTGTGGTATCTTGTACGTTTTTGTGAACAGAACCAGATCCGTTTTCTCTGCATTAATACTAAGACCGACTGAATTTGACCATCTAAGTACATCTTTGAGTGTGCTCTCCATTATGGAGCTTACTGTTGATAGACATTTCCCTATTATAATAATGCTTATGTCGTCTACATAGGCAGTTATCCTCGGGGCTCTACCTGCGAACTTTTCGAGTAGTTCATTAACTACAAGATTCCATAGTAGTGGCGAGAGGACCCCTCCCTGTTTATAATAAATGAATTTGTTTTTGAAATAGAGCTTGAAACAATTGCATTTAAGTTAAACTCAAATGTTTGTACAGTTCAATTCAAAACGAAAGTTTTGTTTTAAAACAATATTTTTAATATACTTTTATAGTAAACATTTACAGTTTAAAAACATTTGTTTAAAAAAAACTTTAGTATTGAAAACAAATATTTTAAAATACAATTTTAAAATAGTGTTCCTAAATTAAAAAAAAAAAAAATAAATTAAACCGCCATTTTTTTGATGCCATTTTTTTGATGCCATTTTTTTAATTTTTTCGAGCCCCTGGAACCCCTCGAATACCATATTTTAACTCTATTCGATTAAGTTTGCGTTTTATTGCGGCTAAAAATTATGAAATATTTTATATATTAAAATAATAAATTTGTTTTTATTTCATCTATTTTGTAAAACCAATTAAAAAATATGTTCACACAAATAAATGTAAAATCGGGGTTTTTATCAGCTTGGTCTCAATTGTCTGACAATTATTGTTGAAGATTCTACTGCACATAATTTTTCAATTCAATCTCAGATATTTTTTTTTGTTGTTATTGCAAAGAAATAATAAGAGAAAATTATAAAAAAATTAATCCGCTTATCTTAAATTTTGCTTTGTAAATGTCATAATTTTTTGTTCGATTTATAAGTGTTTTTATTCTCAGTGTAAATAATATAAAAAAAATAGTCCAAAATAAATTTTTTGTTTGTTTTTAAATGCATCTTCTTCTCGATAGGTGGCATAAAAAAGCAGTTCTTTTCAGCAGGTGTCAAAATATTTTGGCCCCAAGTTATCGGAAACAAAATAATCAAAGTTCATTTTGATACTTGTAGCTACAACCTTTACAAGAATAATTAACTTGGCCCTGTAGAAAAAATTTAGAATATCTAAAGATTTTTCTATAGAAGTAATTAGATATGTTGTATTCCTATTGTTTCATATTATTCGAATTATTAAGAAAACCTTAAAGAATAGCTTAATGATTTTATGTGTCAAGTTTTGGCTGTGTGTATTAGCAAGACTTATTTTAATTTTGAAGGTATGAGTAAAAATATATATACAAACAACACTACAAAATATTTATACTCAACAAATACCATCGAACCACCTACCAAAATTCACTTTATATGGCTATAGTTACCTTTTTACTAATTTTAAAACTTAAATTACCTCTTCAATAGCAACCATTTCAGTCGATAGGGGAATTAAAAGAAAATTCGCTGAAGAAGAAGAGTTCGCTGCAAGAAAGTTGATTCCAGAAAATGAGCTTACACATTTATTGATTATTACGTTTTTTATTTGCATAAGTGCATTATTTCGGAAGAGGCCTATTTTAAAGGCAATACAATAAATTTGATTGAATAATAAATATTTTGGTTTTTTATTGATCAAATTCCTCGAACTTTTTTGAAATTTAAGAATGTATTTGAAATAGTTATTTAAAATGAATTTTTGCTGCAAATCACAAAATGATTGATTGACTGATTTTAGATGTCAAAATTTTCAAGTACCAAAAAGATATTAAAATTCTTATATTCCTCACACGCACTTGTTACAACCCCTACAAATGTACCATTAGTGTCCAACAACACTTATCTGGAAAAGGCATTTGCTGCTCATCGTACCGAGAAGTTTTTCAAGTGATTTCCAGCAGGCAAGCAAAACGGAAAAACGCAAACTTCAAGTTGATGTATGGATTTTTTTTTCTGTTTTTCAATATTTTCACTTAGAAAAATGCATTCCAAATGGAAAAACATGCGTTAGCAATTGCGCCCACCCAGTCTGAAATAAATTTCAAGTGCTCGTTGCCATTAATTCAATTAGTTTTTAAATAAACTAAACATTTTTTTTTTTTATTTTCTGCCTTGGTGTGGATGATTATTTAAACAAGATCTTGCCAATCGCATGTCAATCATTTTGTTCAATGCTGGAAGGGGAGCAATGATTGTATGTATGGTTGGTTGTTGGGCTGACTGGGTGGATGTATGGATGGATAAGTGTGAAGTCTAGCATCTGTTTTCAGTCTAGTCTGAAAAAAGGCGGAGCTGTTGGCTTATTTTTAAGTATACGTGTATGAAAAAATTCAAAGCATGTTGAAAAAGTCATTTTACACAAGGTGATGAAGTACCTGCTTAGCTTCATGGGTGGTTTCAACACATTCTTTAAATAACTGCCATGAACTCCAAAGTCAAAATCTTATAATTTTACTTTTTTTTTTGTTTTCTCAACATGCACGAAGCTATTTACACGAAACAAACACTCAAAACACTCAAACAAGTCAAGAGCTTCAAGCTTATTGTGCTAGAAAGCGCACTTGAGAGGCGCGCTTCAGGCGCTTTTGAGCTGCAAGCAAGGCGTATGACTTAAAATGAATGCAGCTTAAGCTGACTCAAGACAAAAGAAAAAGTTGACAAGAAAACGAAACGAAGCATAAGAAATAAAAAAATTATAATAAAAAAAGACACTTCATAAGCCAAAAGTGGAGTGGGTGGCTTCCCTTAAATAAACATTGGTGTCAATGCGGCTGGCTGAATTGACTTATAAACTATTTCAAATAGCTTTTCATACAAATGCCAGACATAAAAATGTCTTTGACTTGAAAAATTTGCTTGTTGGCATTAAAGAATAATTGACAATATCTGGCTTTACTCAATTCCAGCAGCTCTTTTAAGGTGAAAAGCCGCCGCACACAACAACCATAAATTTGAACAAATTTTTACCGTAAACCAAGCAAACACCGAAATATGCAAAACTCGTTTGCTTCATCACCTGAAAAGCTCGTACGAAATTGATTTATGAAAAGCTGCAAGGCGCGCTCCTTGCTCTTCGTCAGCTTATCTCTCTCGAGAATCATGCAAGATGCAGCAGCTCATAAATAAAATAGTTACCTGCATAAATGTTAATAGCGAGATTTTGCAACTAAATAAAAGATGAAAATATAAAAAAAAAAAATTAATCAAGTTTCTTGTGTAATTAATACGTCATGATTTGTTGACATTGCTGTGCACGTTATCTTTATGTTTTAATACAGACTTGGCAGCACTGCCAAGATAAATATCGTCAATTATTTGCACACGCAGTGTTTATTTCATAAGCAGTTTTAATTCGCTATTAAATATGAAAAATAAGCGAATTATGGCCAATTTGTTTGGCTTAAATATTTGTATATCAGTGATTTTTTGCGTGCTCTTAAAATTAGCCAATGAGGACAACTTGGCGCAACGGCTATCCATGTGCTTATTAATAACTTAATTTGCAGATTAAGCTAGAAATTTATGTCAAGTAGTTATTATTTTTATAATGTTTTCATTAAAAGTTTACAGAAAATCTGTGTATGTTAATAATGATTAAGTCAAATTATTAAGCTGGTAAGTCGATTAAGAAAGTTTTTATTGCACAAAAATTTAAAAAAAAAATATAAGTAGGTGCGGCATTGTGAGGATTCTCTAGTTTGAGAACTTTATTGATTATAATGGCAACAATCTGATGCGCATAAAGTGAACTTTACATCAAATTAAACTTTTACAAAGTTAACTCCTTTAGGATCGATTTCATATATAGTATGATATTTGTAGGAAGTGAAATCGAGTGTAAGCAAAATAATAAAGCGCAACGTTTTCCTACTCAACAACATGTGTTGAAATTAACGATTAGGCCATTCACACACCTCTTTGCTCTGCATTACAACTTTTTGCAGGGATGCAAATTTTCAATTTAGTTTAGGTCGCATTTAGATCAACTCATACACAACCTAAGTTTATGTTTATAGTGATGATTTTTAACATTCATTCTCAAAAAAGTGCCTCAAGCAGGCGAGAGAGAGCAAAGTCGCGAGAGAGGAAGGCCTAGAAAAGTTTGATCACTGAGGTACAACTATACGTATACAAATATCAAACAATACTTTGTGCAATTTTAATTTAATTTATATGTATTAGAATAATAACCTAGTATATAAAAGCAGGGCTTCGAAGCGCTTCTAGCAGGCCATCATATGGCCATTAAATTTTTTATATGAAACGATAAAATGTTAATAGTTTGTAAGAGCTATCAAAACCACTGCTAAGCGACATCTATGGACGTGCTTCGCAACTCACCATCTTCAAAACTCCCCACTCTCCCCTACATTTTTTTACAAATTTTTCTGTTCATTTAATTTTTTTTTTTAATTTTTTTGTAAAATTTTTTCTAATGTGTTCGGAGACATGGGTTCGAGACTCAGCTCGGAAAAAAAATGTTTTTAATGTTTTTTTATAAAAATGTTTTTATATAAAATGATATGAAAAGACTTAGAATCTTTAAAAGGTATGCCTTACAGAAGCACTCATGAATACAGCGAACATGGAGGGTATATTAACGCCAATAAAAGCACTACTAGCATACCTTCTTTTGCGTAACACTAGCTAAATTTAATGTAATGCCCACTGGGAAGTTTTATTTTCATTTATGCCTATCAAAAAATTTTTTTATTATTATATTAGTAGACGGCTAAAAATAAAGGTTAAATCTTAGTCCCACTAAAATATTACTGATTTTTTTTTAAACCTTGCGGCTTAAAATAAAATTTTGCAAATAATTACTCATAATTAAGACTCTACTGTACAAGCATTTAAACCAAGGAAATATTACAGCTTCACTTTTAGCTTTTTGGTTTAAATTTGAGAACAATTCTGCATTAGTCTTTGTTTTAACACATATTATACTTAAATCTAGTACATTTGCAAACTTAATTTTATTTAGGACCCGTAAAAAGTTTGCCTGGCAATGCTGAGACTCAATTTAGACGATTCGGTTCATATGTTTGTTTATTGCTTCTATTAAGCATAGCGCAATAGCCCGAGTAAAAATATGAGCGGGCGAACAGCGATCTATCAGCGGTCGATGATGGGCCGCACGGCCGTTCAAGGGTCGAAAATGCCATACAAATAATCCAAAAATCCCAGCGTCCGAAAATTGGGTCAAACAACGGTCGTACAAGGCCTAAATTAAGTTGTATGGCCGCTGTACGGCTGTTGCACAGCCGATATTATTGAGAAAAGCCTTTGTACGGCCGCTGTACAGCCGAGATTAATGAAAATGGGCCTCTGCACGGCCGTTGAACGATCGATGTACGGACGCTGTTTGGCCAAAAAGTCTTGAAAACGACCTTCGTACGGCCAAGAAAATATTAAAAAGTAGGCCTTATACGGCCGCTGTTTGGCCTTAGCTAAAAAAGTTTCTATCTTTACTCGGGTGATTACAATTAATTTTAATGAAAAAATATTTATTAATTTATTAAAAAAAAATGTTTTTACAAATTTTAGAAATTAGGCTTACATTAATTTATTTCCGCATGAAGTTCCAATTAAAAAGCTGCTTTTCATTGTGGAATAATCACTACTCGGCCAATGTACGGCCGTTATACTGCCGGGATTATTTAAAAAAAGCCGCTGTACGGTCGTTTTGCAGCCAAGATTATTTACAAAGGATCTGTATGGCCGTTGTACAGCTTATATTATTTAAAAATGGCTTCTGTACGGTCGCTGTTTAACCAAAAAGTCCTGCAAACGACCCTCGTACGTCCAAGAAAAATATTAAAATTAACACTTTAAGAGTACTAGTTCAAAAGTTGCAATCTGTCAAACTTAACTTTTTTTTGGTCTCGTTCACGCGCAGTGGTGAATCGCAATTTTTCAGCATTTTTATATAAAAAAATTATTTTTTGTAATATTTTTTATTGGAACCTTCAACTTCAGGTTATTATTGCTCTAACGCAACAAAAATTAATTAGATAAAGTGTTAAAATTCCGATATTTTGCTATGCATGTGGAGTTAAAGTTTATTTTTTTTTTGTGTTGTGTTGTCTTCTTATAATGATTTTCTTTTAATATGGACTGTTGTTATAAAGTGTATAAAATTTTGTTGTGCTATTTTGTGCGTTTTAGAAAATATTAAAATTTTTGCAAACGAACCGCTATCGCTTTTATCAAATTAAGCAAGTGCAACTACTAAAGGGTCGTCCATAAACAACGTTACCAATTTAGGGGAGGGGAGGGGTTTTGAAATGCACTACGAAAAGTAACGGTAGGGGGGGGAGGTGTTTAGATATTGTAACGTTACAAAAAATTAAAAAAATTGACGAAAAACCTCTAATTAATAACACAATCATTTCAAAAATTTTTAACCTTACATGTTTATGTTTGATCGTCTAAATTGATGGTTTACTTTTGTTTCAACGATTTCTTCCACCACCTTTTCCCTCGACACAGAAACCTTTTGGTATTCCTTCACCATCTCAGCACACGTCTGAAAAATTTGGGTCTTTGCTTTTGCGACAGGCTTTGATGTTTTTTTGACGTATTATGACATGTACTGTCCTTCTCAGAAAGAAGAAATCGGTTCAAGGTCGTGTCCTACCTGCGGCTTGTATTTCGTTTTTAAAACTTCTATGAATTGCCATAAGTTTGTATTATATCGTTTACAATAAATCGGAATAAAAAATACTATTTAAATAAATCAATTTTCAGAAAGCATTTACACAAAAACACAGAACTTGGTGCAGCTCGGGTGCAGCCTATAAGGGTACTCTGTCAAAGACCAGGTGAATTTCTTTGCGTTAGAAATGAGGATTCACCTGAATTGGTCGACATAGAATCCGATGAAAAATTCTATTTTGAAGAATCCTCAACAAAGCTACCAGCTTCTTCTATCCCAGTGATTGAGAGCATCGAATTTTGGATCGCAGATGGAATAGCTTTTACAGATGATATTAATTATTGATTTTTTTCCAATTGTTCCTTTAATGTATAAAGTCATACTAGTCACTAATACTAGTGAAAATTGTCAGAGCTAGTCAAAATATATAATCATTCGAATGAATTAATTTCATATGTCACGTTACTGTTGGGGGGGGGGGGGGGGTTTGAAAAGCACTACGAAAAGTAACGCAGGGGGAGGGGGGTAAAAAACCGGAAAATCAGTAGCGTACTTTATGGACGACCCCTAAGGAGTGTGTTTATGGTTACTGCGCTGCTTATTTATTGGTTGTGTTTTTTTTATTTTGTTTTAAATTTTTTTTTTCTTATTTTTTCTTCAATTTTGTAGCTATAACCTACAGTCTGTATATCTTTAACATTTTCATGGTAAAAGCTTAAACGTTATTGAGGAGCTAACATTCAAAACATTTTACATTTCCCTAAATGTATTTTCTGAACTCGTGTTCCCTATTAAAAGGATTACTACCGCAGTACTTAAATGAAAATTTGTTGTGACAAATCTCTTTTTGAATGTTATTTCTTCAAATATATAATAAACTTCTACAAAATGCTGCGTTTATTAATACTGATCTGTACTTAATTAATTATATGATTTCTTCATATATGTCGAATACAAATTTGGCATGGAAATTTTTAAGACATTATAAACTCTTAATAAATAATGTTTAATGTAGCGTGTAACACTTATCGACAATGCGGAAAATTTGCAATTTCTTTGTTAAATCTGTGTTTAATTTGTTAGTATTTTATATGACAATCGTATGCTTTGAAGCAATTAATAGTGATCTGCTATTTTGTTATATGGGCAAGCGCGTCGGAAACTAATTTTATCTGTGGGGAGGGGGGCAGTACAAATGGGGTTGCAAAAAAAATCACCAAAATTTCTTAAAAGAAACATGAATATGAATTCACAAATTTTTATTTTAGTTTCCAAATAAGAAAAAATAAAACTAAAGAAAAATATTAAAATTTCATTATTTTTAAAAGTTTTTCCAATTTCGATATTAGAGACCATTTTTTAAAGGATCTTTCATATCGTAATATGAAAATATAAGAAATAATTGTTGCTGTTATAAAGCAAGACTAGGTATATCTTTACATGGTTTAAATGCAATAAGGTACAAAAAGTTTTATCAATTTAAATTCTTCCAAAATGTTTCTTTCTGTCCTTGCAAGAAATAAATGTTTCACCACCTCCATCAAATTCAATTCTTCGGTTTTATCTTTGTGAGTGTGTATGAGTGAGTCGTGAGTCATTTCTGTGTCATAGTTGCTCGAAGATACGTTTTAAGCCGTCGTAGTGCACTAAATGAACGCTCAGATGAAGCTGCTGATGTAAGCACAGTCAAAACCAAAGCAACAAGTTTTTCAACTTAATTTAATAGTTTTTTCAGTGTATCCGCATTTTTTTTTTAAATTGGAATTGCAGTAAAAACTCTACATTTTGTTCTATCTTTTTGCAAACACAAAGAAAGAAAATGGTAATCCGAAAGCATGTTTATGAAGAAGAGAGAAAGAAGAGCAAAATATGAAATACAAAAATATTATCGTTGTAAAAAACTGATATTTTTAATTACTTTTGTAGTTTTATTTTTAAATTGTTTTCTAGCTAAATAAGCGGGGGAAGCTGCCGCCTTTCCTCCCGCTTTCTACGCCAATGTATATGGGTATTCAGGTGTTCAAGTCCATTCAAACTTTAATATGAAAATTAAGTGTGCTGTCTATTTTTTAGGAACTGCTTCTAATACATTTTTTATAACTCGCCAAAAGTTGTATGATTTAATGAAAACCTCTAGGCATTCTTACTTAATTTAATGATAAGTTTTAGTATTTGAGAGATGAAATGAAGCGATGAATTTGTCCTGCGGAGAAATATGAGGAAAGCTTCGCTGAAATAATCAGTTTATTCATGTATTTAAGTTACGTTGGACAAGAGCACATAGAATTGAGGCAACGTTTTTGAGTTCTAATCGCGATTGGTAAGCTTCTTCAATACCTTTCACTACCTCTAATCCTTAAAAACGTGGGCGAAAGGAAATTTCTTTTGAAGATTCTTCAAACCAAAATAGCAAAATGTAAACAATTAAGAGAGTTTACTACAACTTCGTCACCTCAAAGAGCAAGTAAATAAAGGCAAAGTTTTGAAAAATATAAGAAGGAAACAAAGATCAGTAATGAAGACGCTTTTGCTGTGCTTGTAGAAGCTAAATTATCACGTCATCAATATAATGTTATCAAAAGTGCTGCACCTGGAAAGTTGCTTTGCTATACCGCTGTAGAGTCCGCCAAAAAATACTTCTATCCTGCGCGAGAATTTATTAAAATGTCGGAAACTGCGTGCGAATTACATTTGCAAGCTTTGCTAAATCATATCGACCAACGCTTGATAATATTGCAAAAACCCGTGATAGATGATTTGCAGAATAAGGAGTTATCTAATTTTTGTTTATTTACAAAGTGGGGTTTTGACGGAAGTTCGGGCAACAGCACATACAAGCAAGTTTTCCAGGACCCTGATGCGAATGATTCATCAATATTCATTTCCTCTATTGTATTTCATATTCATCAATATTCATTCATTCATTCATTCATCATCAATATTCATTTCCTATACAATTACTTTGCAGATCTTAAGTTATTTGACAAAATCCTCACCCATCTTCAACAAGATTTTGTCGACCAATTTGCATGCAATTTATTAGAAAAACTGCAGAGGTATCAAGAAAAGAAAAAGAACGAGTAGAAGCAAAAACAATAAACCTTCAAAAATCTGCTGTACAATGCGGAGACAAATGCAATGATGCAATTGATGCAATGATTAAAAAAAAAAGTCAAAGTCGAAAATCTTCATTTTGGCTTATCGATTCTACACGGTTGGATAAGATTTTTCGAATGCTTGCTTGCTTCGTGAAAAATGGCTAGTAAGAGAGCAATCGGAAAATCAGGCTGTGTTAGAAATTAAATCCAGGTAATTGATCAACCAAAACCAGGATTTGGGAATTCTAATGATGGAAATACCGCTCGACTTTTTTTTTTAAATGCAGAAGTACCAGCATTAATTACTAACCTTGATGTAGATCTCATTAAAAAAAATGCATTTTGTTTTTATAGTGATTTCATGCGGTTACGAAGTAAATATTGAAAAATTCCGTGATTTTGCCTAGACACAGCAAGATATTTTGTGCATATGCATCCATGGTATAAAATGGCCCCAACTGTGCATAAGATTTTAATTCATGAGCCTGACGTCATCAAATATGCTCTATTGCCGATTGGTCAATTGTCCGTGGAGGCGCAAGAAGCTCGCAATAAAGACTTCAAAAAATTCAGGGAGGATTTTTCACGAAAAATCAGCCAAGAAAAATTGCTCGAAGAAGTTTTCAATAGGTTTTTGATAAGTTCTGATCCTATAATTTCAAGCAAAAGAAAATTACCTCAAAAGAAGTTGAAAAAGTTGCCACAAATGGCTGTACATTTGATTGTACCGCCATTGAAACTGACGAAGAGAGTGGCGAAAATTGTAACGTCAATTTTCATGATTCATACGATGGAGTTTTTATTTTTCATCAATTATCAAGCGGCAGTGATTAAAAATTACTGTTTATATTATAAAAAAAGCCCACTTCGTCATTTTGTATAGGAGGTAGGTGGAGTTTTCATTTGACTGTACGATATTTCAAACTCAGAATGCATAATAAAAATGAAAATTTATGTGTAGAATTTAAATTCCATTTTTGTTGAATTTTAAAAATTTTGTTAAAGTAACTTTGTATAGGAGGTAGGTGTGGTTTTCGCCCGATTCAGCTGAACTTTATACTTAAAGCGGATATTAAAAATCAAAGTCACATACAAAATTTCAAGTACATATATTAAGTTTCGTAGAATTACAAGAGATTTTACCGTTTTTAAAAAGTCATTTTGTATGAGAGGTACGCGTAGTTTTCATCCGATTTGATTCATTCGCGATCTTAACCTTTATATTTTAGATATAAGCTTAAATACCAAATTTCATTACTATAGCTTCAAAATCACTCCTGTAATTGTGTCGACAAACTGACAGACGGACGGACAGAAATTTTTTTTCTTATTTGAACACATTCTAACTAAAAAAAAGTCAAAAGTATTTTTTGATATTCATTTTCAGGGTAAAATACCCCACTGTGCGTTGTTGGGCCTTAGCTAAAAAGTTTATATTTTTACTCGGGATGATAGCACATGTTTTACAATCACACCACAAGGTCTAAAAAATATCAAAACAATTACAATAACGAAACTAATGCACCTATCTATAAATCTATAAAGTGCACTTTTGTGAGTCATTAAGTTTAGGTTTAAACTTCAAAGTACGTGGCAACTGATGGTTATTTCAAATAATATCAATTAAACCAGACTCTTAGAATTACAAAAATTGCAAATATATTTTTTGAAAAAATTATATTCCAAAGATAAATTCATAAAATTCAATAACAACAATAATTGCAAGCCTACCAAACTTTGCAACCCTAACAATGAAAACTTCTATAAAAATCGAATTAAACAAAAGACTATACATGTACAATTTAAACATAATTCCACACACAAAACAAATACAAAGATTACTGCGCCGTTTTCAATTTACGGCCCTGAAAAGAAAACCAACTATTTTGCAAAATATAATATATAATTCGGGGTGTTGTTGTGGGTGTGGTGCTCAAACAGAAATGAAAACTTTTTGCTGATATCACAAAAAAAAAAATATTTATTAAGAAGAAATAAAACACAAAAATAAAACGAAATGAAAAAATTGCAAACCAAAAATATTTACGATATACGAATAAAATACGACATTTTTCTTCTACACTAGTTATTATTGTTGAAGTTGTTGTTATTGTTGTGGAAAACAGCAAGTTGCAAAAAATCTGAAAAAATAATCAAAGAAAGGAAGGAAGTTGTGAAGCAGCCACCAAGAAAATGTACAGCTGAGAGGTAAATATTTGGGGAGTGGGGTCTAAAGGAAAATGTTACAGCACGCTTGTTGTAACTGAAGCGAAGAAAAGCTTATTGCTTTGAAAAAATGATGAAGCAAATTGTAGCAGAAGAAGCAGAAAGTAGGAGAGGGAAAAGCACAAAACTAACAGACGACATGGAAAATCGCAAAATTTACTGCAAATTGGAATTTTGCGCAATTGTAGAATGTGCAGTTTTTTTTAATTCAACATTTTGCCAAATAGTTTTCTTATTTTTTTTACTCATTTATTTCTTAACTTATTTATTTCTTTTTAAGAAACAAGAAAAACTAACTCAAGCTCATAATAAATAAAAACTAATCGAATTAAAAGTAAGCGAAACTACAATTCAGTAGTACAAAACAATTAAATAATATCAAAATAAGATTACAATTGCTCCCTTAAAATGAATTTAAGGTAAGTTTTCATTAAAAATTGGCTAGAAATGTTAAAGAAATAATTAGCGCATGCAGTTACACATTCTTGGCAGTGATTGTTTTATATTTTCTTTTTTTAAATGTAGAAAATAACACTGCGCAACACATTTTTCTAACGGAAAAGCGGATAAAACAGGATGATAGTACTAGTGTATAGTAAGAAAACCCTAAAAGGAATTTGCAAAGTTAGCTCGCTTTTAAAAGATATAGGCATTAAAAGTTTGCCTCTTGCAGAGTATTTTTTAAAAATAAAGTTCTCATTAAGGCGTATCAAATTACAATTTTTTCGAATTTCGCATTCTAAGAGGTCTCAAAAGTTGCATTGTGGTCAAGATCTACAAAAAAAAAAAAAAAATAAGAGAAAAGCACAAAGTTGTTTTTTGAGAAAAATAGTAAAAAATAACGATCTTTAAATGCCTTGATTTTTGTAAAAAAAAAACTACATATGTCTTGCAACTCTCGACTTCTACCCTCATTGTCCTGTGTGGGGGATATTCGAATCCAAAGGTACACTCGAAATAGCACAGAACTTTTGATTGTTATCTGATTGTCTAAATGTTGGTGTTATTGATTGAAAAAATTATTATTATGAAAAAATTATTTAACCACTTCTGATGCCTGAGATATATAGCCTTATATTAATTTTTTTCAAAAAGTTGAAAAATTGCGTTCAAGTATGCTTTTCTCAAAAAACAGTAAATGCATATGCAAAAAATGTGCAAATGTTAAATACACCAAATATAAGGAAAACGTAAACACTTTAATAAATACCACTAAAATTAACACAATCAGATAACAATCAAAAGTTATGTGCTATTTCGAGTGTACCTTAACATTCGAATATCCTTCACACATTACACTGTGAGTAAAAATCAAGAATGGCATCTTTTTTGGCGAGATATTGATAGTTAAAGTCTATATTTACTTTTACTTTAAGACATATGTAGTTCTTACAATAATCAAAGCATTTATAGATCGTTAATTTTTACTGTTTTTCTCAAAAAACACCCTATGGGAAACCACCCTATGGAACTTTGAAGACCTTAAAGAATGAGAAATTAAAAAAAAAATTTTAATTCGATACAACCTAATAAGCACTTCATTTTTAAAAAATACCCTGCAAGAGGCAAACTTTCAATGCGTATATCTTTTAAAAGCGAGCTAACTTTGCAAAACCGGTTTTGTTGGTCTAGATCAGTACCATTGATCAGTGTTGGTCGCTTTTTTGTTAGATTGCATGACCCTTTAATTGTCGCATGGTGTAATCATTGTTATTTTTTAAGAAATCTGATAGTTTATTAAAAGTTGTTTTTCAGATATATCGGTAACCAATAAATTCAAGTTATGTCGCCTTTAAAAACTACTCAACTTGAGTTTTGAAGTTTGGGTTATTTCCTCAAAATTTTAAAGTAATTTTTAAAATTGTCTGTTTTATGAGAAAAGAAATTTAGAAAAAATATTTATTATAATTTTTCAAATTTTTCAAATGAGAAAAGATAATAATGATTTATTAATTTTTGAAATGTTGCAACATGGTTTCTAATAAAATTACATGGGCGATACAGAAATTGATACTATAAGTAGCAAACATTTTAATTTTCTGTTTTATTTTATTTAGATGCAAGCACTTATGTTTCTTTCTTCAATTATTCATAGGATACGTTTAGTGCTTTATTTAAATAGTTTATATTTAAAATTTAAATGAGGTCAAGATTCTTGACAACAGATTCCTTATAACATTTATAGCAATATCTTATTCATTTATTATGAGAATAATATAATAAGCTATAAAACTTTAAAATCTTTTAATGGAGAAAAAATAGCTCTTGGTCCTGAGTCATTGCTCTTGTTTTTAATTCTATTTATGTAGCTTCATATGATATATAAAATAAACTGGCCATTTCAGCCCTTGGAAGGACTTTGACCTAGCTTCTATTGATCAATTGTGTTGTGCGTGTTGTTAAATGTTTGATCACAAATGACCGAGAACTGGACCTAATTGTTTAATGCCGACTCCGAACGGCTTATGTTCTCAAGAAGCTTTACATGGCAAGTTTTACTCTCTGAGGTTTGCCATTGTCTGCAGAGAGGTGACGACCGAACAGAAAAATAATTCAATTGAAAAAAGTTTATGTCTTCTTCGCGGTTCTTTAGCTTAGCGGCCGCGCACTCTACCCACTAGGCTACGAACGCCACGATGTAGCCAATGTAGCTTCATATTGGTCCGAATATTCCTAACTTTGTTAAAATTTTGTAAAAATATAATCGTTATGATTTAGAACTAATAACAATAAATCTATTATTGAAATTAAATTACAAAGTTATCTTAAAACATAAAAGGCAAGCCTGCTGCACCGTGTCCAATATCTTTCAAACTGTTCAGCCTGAAAGAATGCACATCTCAATACATAAAAGGCAAGCACACAGTGTTTCTAAAATTGAAATTGTTTTTGACAGCAAAGTAATTTTACAAGACACACTGTTCTCAGAAATTTTCAGACTGAAAGTATGCACAGAAAATATATTTGATACTTATCAGTGACAATAGTGGGTTCTCAAAAAAATAGTACGTTTTTGATCTAACTACCTCTTTTTTCATCCTTTTATAAAAAAGTTATGACGAATTTAATGAAATTCTTTTAAGTCGATTGAACCAAAAAATATGATTGTATCAGCCGCACAACGACACCTGAATTGCTACGTATATGAAGGTTGCAAGACCAGTTTGTAACGTTGCGTATGAATATGATTGTTACCGAACTCGACTTTTTGCACTTTTACACTTAAACTTGAATTTTTCAACACTGCTTTAATACGAAAAGTGTTCTTTAAAGTGGTATATTTGTAATTTGATTTGATTTTATAAAAAATTAAGCTTTAAAAAGAGAAAAGGCTTCAAAAAGGAAGTGTGCGGAGGACCTGTCGTAGGATAGGCTTTTATACTAGTAATGTCATGATCGTTAAATCTAAATATGATATAATTGTTAAGCTTCTACTTTTGTATTCCAAAAGAAAATGTTCTTATAATACTAATATAGAAATTAAAAAAAAAATAATAATGTGATGTTTAACCCATATTTTACCAACAATTTTTTTTTATTAATTTTAAAAAGTCTATTTTGGTAGAATAAAGTATGCACCCTCTTTATGGGTACCAACCGTTTATCTTTCAATAAGTCTTGGGCCTAAAACAAAACTGAGCATTTACGGAGCCGAATGTCACCCGTGAGAATGCACAAAAGTTTAATATATAGAATAAGAGTAAGTTTTCGATGAAACGAACACTACTTTTGACACTTTTTTGTGGGCGTCAGGTGTGGACAGATGTTGATTTTTATTTTTATTAAAATTGTTTGGTTCAGTGGCTAAAAAACCTCATAATAAGTTTTTTATTATTCTAATTCCATATTTTTAATATAATTAACAAGAAACCTCGGACAGGAAGATGTTTTAGAACCCTCCCCTCAACGAATTACAGGTGTGGAGGGGGGTTCAAAAAGTTTTTTCGAAGAGCTAAAATGCCAAATTGATTATTATATTCCCAACATCACTTAACATTACAGACAAAATAGTTATTGGAAATAGGCAAAATTACTGTTCGATGAAACGAACAGCGTTAAAAGATGGGTTAAACATATTTCTAAATCAGCATAAAATAATTTTTTAATAAAACTAAACTTAACGCTTGGTATTAAGAAATAATTGTACTGAAAAATTGGTCGATTCGAACAAATTGTAAATTTTTTAAAGTTCTTTTATTTCCTAACATAAAATTGAACTCAACGCTTTCTAATAAAAAGGTGACGTTAGTGCAAAATTTTGCAAATTCGAACAATTTTAAAATTGTTTAGAGTTCTTTTATTTCCTATCTTAGAACCAAGCTCATAAAAGCTAATGTGTAATTAAAATAATGGTAGATTGAAGCATTTTGCCCAGTTTTTTATTGTTTTTTTTTAAAGATTTTTAAGTACTTTAAAGTGATTATTTTGTATTTCTCTATATTTCACTTTTATATAACTTTTTTAATATAACATTTATTTTCCTTTTCTCATCTTAACTTATTTTATATAAAACTTCTTCAAAAACTTTACTACAATAAATGTTGATCTCTTGAATCAGAAGTGCTTCTACACATAATTGTTATAAAACAACGACAACAACAATAACATAAACACTGTCAAGTGGAATGATACGAAATATTTATAAAAAAATCCTAGGGCTTCAAAGGTGTAATATACTTGATTTCGATACTTGAATTCGAATACAACTCTTGAAATTCATCACAATGCATTCAACTTTAAATTTAAAGCGTTGCCACAGTACAGCAATCGCTTTGCCAGAGCATGATATTAATACTTATGCGAGTTTAAGGGGTAAAACATCTTTAAATAAATATCCAAGATTGTAACAACTTGAGAGAATTATGTTGTCACTTTAAAGAAAAAAAAAATTGATGAAGGAAAAGAAGAAAAGAGCATCTCAGATTATAAAAGTATTACATCCTATATATTATTGAGTGCAAGATTCTAAACTAACACTAGAAATAATTCTTGAAATGCAGATTAAGTATGCAAGACTTGAAGCTTTGAGCATAAGAGTGTTTACAATGGAATCAAAAAGAGAATTTTTATTGTGTTTCTTTATGAATAGCTGTTTCTTTCAAATGAATATAGTCAATATTATTTTTCAAGGTTTTCTACATAAAACTTATGAATATTTGCAAACAATTCTGCCAAAAATATTTTGGAAAATCGTGACATGGCATGTTTTTAAAATTATTAAAAAACAAAATTAAATTAAATAATTAAAAAATAAGCACATTTCTAAAACAAGCAACTAAGAACTGATTTACTTTTCTTACAGTATCTTATGCAACAAAAACAATTTCGATAATTTAAATACTATGCTTAAACTGTAATCAGATAGATAGCAGAAACGCAAAAAGAGAATTAATAAACCAGCAATTAACATAATTTAAAGCGACTTGAGTGATTTTCTCCAACTGTTGTTTAACACTTTTCCGAGCAGTATCTACTTAATTGTGTCTATGGCAAGTTAAGGTTTATAACAATTAATCAAATAAAACTTCCGGTTTATGCTAAAATCCAAAAGAGTAAGCAAAAAAAAAACAAATACAATCAGTAGTTAACTTGATGTATAGCATAGTAAAAATAAAAATAAGAAAAAAAAGAGGACCACAAGACTAATGACTACGTTTTCAAGTGTGAAACTAGCAGCGTAAGAATTGTCAGTATCTCTGGCAGATACAAAAAACAATAACTTAACTTAAGGTGAAATTTTAACTAATTGCTGGAAACAAGAAACATTGTGAAAAATCGTGAGACTGAATATAATGAAAGTCATTGTTAAAGAAAATTTTGTAGCATTCAAAAATAAATTTCAACTCTATTTAAAGAAATTTATTTGTTTTACCACAAATTCACCTCATTTTATACACGAACTATCTTTAGTCATAAGCTTATCTTTCACTATAGCGGATATTTGTTGGAACGTAGCCTAAACAAACATCCGTTCAACAGTTGGGCAGGCAAAATGTTGAAGGGGGGGCAACTTTAAATATGTATATAAATTTTGAGCATAAATGATTACACAATTTTTACTCCCTGCTGTGTCGAAGAGCCGTAGCTCATAGCTGCTTAACATGCTAATGTCAACATATTAAAGATCACATCAAAAACACCAACAACAAAAATGATGTGAGCAAATAACCATTACCTTAAGGCAGCCAGGCCTAAAATAGCGGAGTCAGTGAGGCCTCCTGCTTCAGTTATTAGCGCGTAAAATTATGCAGTCAACATTTTAGAGCACATTAAAAACTGACAATTAATAATTCCAGCAACTAATTTTATGCGCGGTTGGAATAGCAAATATTGACTATGACTTGGAAGCAGTGAAGAAGAAAAATAAAAAGAAGAAGAAGAAAACGAAGTTATAGTAAGCACCATTGCAAATAAACAATTAATTCTGTGGTTTTTCAAGTGTCAAATATTTGTTTGGGTCCCAACAACTGTAGCTGCGACGCACACTAACACAATAAAGTGCCCACACATGTGTGAGAGCTCAAATTTGAGTGCATGTGATAAAAATTATATTATTTTGATGTACATAGTTACATTAAAGTGTTTTTTTTTTTGGTTTGTGTCCTTTTTGTTTCAGCATATTTTTGTTATAATTTCTAATAACTTAAATGAACTCACAAATAGACCGTTTGTTTTCATGTGCAATAAGCTTTCTTTCTTAACATAACTTTCAGTTTCAAACTATTTTAAAATTTAAAAATGTCTCTTTCTCTATCGTTTCAGGTGATGCCAGCAACGCGAGCATAGGTAGCGGTGAGGGCACCGGTGAAGAGGATGACGATGCGAATGGTAAAAAGAACCAAAAGAAACGTGGCATTTTCCCAAAAGTAGCAACAAATATTTTAAGAGCGTGGCTGTTTCAGCATTTAACGGTAAGCACTAAACAATTTCAAAGATGAAAGATGGGTTTCAATTTCAAAGATGACAATCATATCAAAATATATGTTAAATATTTTTATAATAAGGAAATTTTTCAAGAACTTAATACTCTTTGATTCTCTTTAATTGAGTGTTTTACAGGAACTACAATTTGTAACTCATATATTTCTAGAACACGGAGTTTAATGTAATATTGCTTAATACTCTGTGCTGCAAATTTTAACTAAACATATGGCTCATTCTACGTAAAGCGGATCACAAAAAAATTATAGGTGTCGAATTATTAAGACTTTGCCATAATGTTCTCCTAGAAAAACTATATTAATTCACGTTTTTTCTAATTTCTTTTGTTGCTGAGTTACAGACTTCTAAAGATTAGAGTTGCTGAACAACATGATTTTTTAAAAAAAATATTTAATAGCTAAAAAAATTATAAAAAAATATTTGTTTATAGATTTTTATAGAAAATAATGGATGGCATTTTCGAATAATGGGATCAAATTTGAAATCCGAAAAAATATTTACATATCGAAACCGGAAGTTCGAATTTGGAATCAAAATTCGAAGAATACCGCCATTTTTTAATTTTTTAACATTTTTATATGTAAGCCTGAAATATGTAGATAATACACAAGAAGTTTCATTATCGCATTCACAGTGGTTAAGAAGTTATGAATTTTTAAGTACTTTGCACTAGCCAGCACTCGCCAGCGATACAATTTTTTGTTGAAAAACAAAAATTTTTAAAATCATTTTTGTAGGTAAAAAATTAAAAAAAAATATTTTTTTTTTTGGATTCATGTAGGTATTTAGAAAATTGATTCTATTTTCGAACTCCTTGATCAAATTCTAAATTAGCAAAATATTTCCATTTTATCTAAATATTGTATCATTAATTTTAAAAATGGTGAAAAAATACCAAAAATTTGCGAAATTCTTAGAGCTTTTATTTCAAATTCAAACTTCCGGTCAAAATGAAATATTCTTTCTAAATTTCCAAATTTTATCCAAGAATTGGAAAAACCAATCAATGGTCTATATAAATCCATAAACAAATATTTTTTTAAACTTTTTTACCTACAAAAATGTTTTTAAAAAAAAAAATCATGGTTTTTTTAGCAACTCTAATCTTTAGAAGTCTAAAACTAAGCAACCCAGGCAGATAAAAAAGTGAATTAATGTTGTTTTTCAAGGAGAACATTATGTCAAAATTTCAAAAAAATCCGACACCCATCATTTGTTTTGTGGTAAGCTTCACGTAGAATGCGCCATATAACAGACAAAAAGAACACTACTCAACAAAATTTTCAGCAACGAATGACAATGGCAAAACTTGTCCTAGAATACAAATGATTTAGATAAATGATGTAATGATTTTTTTATGGACCCCAATTTTCCATGTAAATGGCCAAATTTAAAAAAATCTGCTGTGTAGAGCATATTCTTAACAGAAATGCTTAATTTTATTTCATTTATTTTCTTTATTTCATTTATTTCATTTTATTTTCAAATGTGTATTATTATGTTGTAGAAGAGATTCAGACTGAATTTATTTAGGTATAAAGCGTACCCATAGTATTAGTGATATGGCAGTCATGATCGAAAATTGGAAAGAAAATAATTTCTTTCTTTTTTTTAACAAATTTCAAGTTTCAAATCTGAAAATATTTATATTAGTGGCTAAAAGTAAGCCCCCTTGTCTGATAGAAAATTTTGATACAAAAATTTTAAGCCTATATAGAAATATCATAATTAACAAAATTATAGCAATAATAGCTCTTAAAATAAAATTCAAACTGTGACTGATTGGCTGTCTTTATCTTGCTTCTCAGTTCTCCCTTAGCTTTAAATGTCGGTAGTTCTATAAGCATATGCATGCGAGTATATTTTATTTTATCAGCAGCCAAACAGAACAACAAATATTTGAGCAAACAAACAAACAGACCGTAAAACCAATCACGATACTAATACACACTCACACTCTCGAACAAACAACATAAGAAGGTACCCACCCATCCACTCCCACAAAATAAAAGTAGCCCACACACATTAAAAGCTAAAAGTCCAGCTAATGGGACCCAGCTAGGCTGTAGTATCAACTAAAACAACAGCAACAACAACTATCACGTTGATCAAAAGTCCTTCGAACCTACGACTTATGCAGTAGTTATATCATACACATAAAATATCATGCAAACGTAACAGCTTCGTAAAGCAGCATATCGCAACACAGTAAGGACATGCAAGCAAAGCCAAGCCCGCCAACTAACCAACATACGTTTAAACGAATGACTTTCAACGAAAGGATGTACAACAACATACGAACGTGTGAACGCATATAATTCATTAAATTGATATTTTTGCACATAACGGTATATTTGCAAGGAAGTTGTCGCCATGTTGTCTTTGATATATGAAAATACATACATAGAGTACTGGATAAAATTGTGAGAGAGGTATTTAATGTTATGCAAGCTTGAAAGGAATTCGGTGTAATGCTTAATGGCAATCATAGGTAAGAGGTTGTCGCGTCATAATATATGGTGTAAATACCAATAAAAGGAGTTAAAAAAAGGAGTAAAGCAGCAGAGCCGAAAGCAAAAAACTTCCACAATTGATCGGGGAATAATAGTTATAACTAATAACTACTAATAGCAGAATAAGACTCATGTCATCATGGCATCGTTAGATTTCATCTTTAGAACATACTGTGCTCTATGCTGAATGTAAGCTCTTGACATTTTTGGTGATAGTTTTGAACAAAACTTTTGGACCATACTCCCGACTTTTTAATGGATTTAACGACGATAATTTTTGACTTCTTTTCAATCTAACGCTAGCATGTACGACTACCTATTAAGCGGTAAGTTACCCTAATGGGCCTCGCGAGGCCC
Source organism: Dichetophora obliterata (assembly GCA_963920525.1). Lineage (NCBI taxonomy): Eukaryota > Metazoa > Arthropoda > Insecta > Diptera > Sciomyzidae > Dichetophora > Dichetophora obliterata. The sequence goes on from OY986435.1 coordinate 204,294,971, forward strand.
ATAAATTATGGCCTGCTGTCTTTACGATTTTCGTTCATCTAGATGTCCTATCGCAAGTTGCTATTATGTAGAAGTATTGTTAGACACCTCATCTGTGTGTGGGTGTCATTTTTAGGGAGTTTTTAACGGGGTGGGAAGGGGGTTAGGATACCTTGAAAAGTAAAATTATTTTTTTTATGGCACAAGCTAACTTTTGACTGATTTATATTTCTTTTTAAACACAAGCTTACAAAAACTATCGATAAAAAATAACGATCGTTGAGCTATTGTGCTGGACTTATAACTATTCAGCAGCGTAGCCATGGCACTGACGAATATTCTGCGTGTTTCGTGTTCAAGGCATATGAATTTCTTTACATTTTTTTGACACGACAAGAATGTTTTGCGCCTCTTTTTGCTGTTCTGAGCATGATACGACTCACAGTCTTTCCGTTTCATATTATTCGGGGTAATGCAATTGTGTATGTTATAATATAGGTAGAATTACGAATTCATAAAATACTTTTATTTTATAATTATTGACAAAAACATTGAAATAAATTTTGAACGTTGCTATTCATTGTTCTATTTTTCATGTGAGAAGTCACAAACTGGGCTGTCAAAACCTTTAAAAAATCACGATGTTTATAGGTTTTTGCTACTCTTGAAAGAGTAGCAACTGAGCATCTGGCCCATAGTGCTGATACCTGCTTTATTTTCGTTGTAATTCAGAAATTTATAAGGCTTGTTTTTCCGAAAGGATAGTCTTCTTCAAAGAATATAATAATAATAATAAGCCTAAAAAATTGAGAACAATATCAAGCTCTTCCCACACTTATGCCCTGTTAAGGTAAAACGAAGCTTTCGTGACAAGCTAGCATACATATTACTAGCATTTTTTAATAGGTGGCAATACTTTTTGCATCAGCTGTTTTGGTTATTGAATTGTTGATTTTTGGTAGAAATGAAACTGTTTTTTAATTGATTGTGATAGCTTCTGTTCTTAAATAGATTGTGTGCACTTCTTTAAGGAGGACCGTAGAAGTTTACTTTGCAGATGGGCGTTCCATTTTTCATCTGCTTTTGCTCTACTAACTCCAAATCTGTTAGTAGCAACTTCTATTTTCAGAACGATAATAATTTTGCTCTTGTCAAACTGTGACGTCTCGTTCGGATTTTTTTTTATTTATTTATTTATTTATTTATTCAATCAACTATTAACATTTATTGTTATCGTACATATACATACATACAGTTACTGTAAGTACATAATTTAATCGTAGGTTATAAAACTAATTCAGCATGATATCGTTTTTAAATGCTACCCTATTTTGGGTCATTTCAATCGAGCTGCAAATAATGTTGAACGTTTTGGTCATATTGTAAACCGGGTCACATTTGCCATAATTAGTTCTTCTGTAGGGTATATAGAACAATTGCCTTTGCCTAAAATTTCTTTCAGGTGCATAAAATTTGAAAAGAGATAGAAGTGGTGCACAATCAATATGATTCATCACTACATCCCGAGCAAATAAGGCGAGAAAATACTTTCGCCGGAACTCCAAAGACTTTAGTCCAAGAAGATCACATCGCGCTTCATAGGAAGGCATAAAATCCCAGTGGAGCTTGCAAATTGCTAACCTAGTGAAACGCCTTTGAATATTTCAATTCTTTTAGCATGTATAGAATATTGGGGGTCCCAAATAACACAATTATACTCTAAAACCAACCTTACAATTGAAAAGAAAATGGTTCTCACGGTAAAGGGATCGGAGAACTCTTTCGTATTGCGCGTTAAAAATCCCATCATCGCATTCGCTTTTGATATAATAGCATCAAAATGTTTGACAAAGCTTAACTTTCGCTCAAATAAAACCCCTAATTGATTGCCGCCTGTTGGACGATGCGTTCGTGAAATAGACGCATCGCTTGTTTTACCTAAACAGGGCATTAGTTACTTATTCCCGACATTTCAAATATTATACTAAAAAAATAAACATGTAGTGTTATCATATGCACACAAGAGCTTTAACCTTTTAAAGCCGTCGAAAGTGATCGATTTAACGGACGGGCCTCGTGAGGCCAAGTAAGTTTACTAATGTCCTTATCATAAAAACTGAGCAGTTTGTTCTCGAATATAATGAAAATTCTTTTTATTTTGTTTTGTTACGTCTAGAAAAAATAAGCGTGCTTATATCAAAGCGGGACTTAGAATCAAGCCTTGCAGAGCGGTTCTGGAATATGTTAAGGAAATGTATGAAACCCAAAACAAATCTTATATACATGCAACTCTTTATTTATTTATTCATACGTTTTGATTAAAAAAAAAAATTTTTAATCATTCAGATAATAGGTATGTTTCTGTATTGGATTGTAGGAATTTGCAAGTTACTGGAACTGATTCATGTTGGAAAAAGAAATAAGTAGATTGGTGTGAATGCGTTGTGAGATCCGATTAAAAAAATCTTCCTTAACATGCGGGAACATTTTAACCTTTAAGTAGGGACGTAAAGTTTTATTTATTTATTATATTGATTATTATTATTTATTTATTATTTACTTACCAATCTATTGACTACTCAACCCTGTCTCTTCACGATCGTTTAGCAACTAGAAGTACTGTATTCTGTACTACTTATCCAAGTAGGTAGGGGAAATCGCGAATATGTAGAGGCCTCTGAGACCCCAAGTCCATAGTTAAAGGTTAAGAATAGCGACAACTCAAATTTTTAATTTTTGCGAATGATATGGATTTTGACCTCCTAAATCCAAATCTGAAAAATTTCAGTACGCCCGAAATTGGTTTAGGAGTTAAAGGCTTCCAAAGTTAAAAAATGGCCTAAAAATTTAGTTTTTTTAAGTTTTTCAAAAAAAAAAATATTGTCTAATATTAGGAAATTTTTGTATTCTAATTTTAAAAGTTGCAAACGTGATAGCAACTTGACAAACTTTATATTTAAGACTTTTGTGTGCCATCCGAACAGCTGTTGCGGCGAATACGAAATTACCGCGAAGGTAATTTCTCGACAAATTAGGTCAACTTTACCACACTAATATCCTTAAAAACAAAAAAAAAAAAAACGATTGCGAACGCAGGCATCAAGACAAACTGGGTATTACTAGCCACTCATATTACTATATAATACATACAAAACGTTGTTTACTGATGTTTTATGAGGAAAATCCTAAGCGACAACGGTACAGCCAAGCATGTGGTCACATTTATCCTGAAGATATACGACAATTGAGGATCATTCAGATGAATTAGATGTAGATATACCAGAGTTGATGTTCCATTTCAGGCTTGGGTTCATTCGGATTAGTATATTAATGTGTTTAAATACATCGCCAAGTACATCAGATATGGGTTTGAGAGAACGTGATCAAAATCAGTGACGATACTGTAGGTAATCATTATAGGATTCACCTATAGTTTTATAATGGTCAGATAAAAATTAAAGTCATCGCAAATGCTTCTAAGTGATAAATTTTTTAAATAATTATCTACTAAAGACCATGAAGAGTAATTCAAAAGATCTTCTATGACGAAGAGACTTATTAAAGTATATTTACCTCAATAAATATGGACTGTTGATATATTCATGTAAAAGTTTGATAATCCAATAAGCATTTTACATAGTTTTCCAATATTTTAATGAAGGAAGATTTAAGAACTGCTACCGATATTCATAAGGTGGTAAGTGTAGATTAGTACTGCAATAAAGATTGCTTAAGGAAACAAAATAATTTTTTTCTGCACTGATTTAATGTGATCTACTATGAAACAACCGTATTGTCAAAACCATACTATTGAAGCAAAGTAAAGAAGCCTTTTGTTATGGGGGATCGTTGAACTCTTTTGCCCATCGGTTAATAAAACAAAACGTATTATTTGCTATATTTTTTATTGTATTAATATGATAATGAAAGCGTAGGATCTATAGTAACTCTAAAATTGTGGAAATATTTATCGATTTTTAAGTTACATCGAAAAAAGAAATTATATTAAGCTTTACTTACACTGTAAAAGATTGGTGTTATTTTAAACACTGCTTTAAAATCATCAATGGCCTTATTTTCATCGTCGTCTTTATATTAAGTTTATGCAGCCTTAATTTCAGACGTTGAAGTTGGAATTAAAAATTCTAAAGCGTGCCTGTTGAAAATCATGCAGTATTACTCTTATTTTCAGTAGGGCTCACATTAATTTATAGTATAGGCTTCTTTTTTACTAATAATAAGAGCTGAAATTTAGGTATGCTACTGCTGCTTTTATAATTTAACTGCCTTAAAATAAGACAGAATTGGATGCTGGTTTGCAGCAAATAAAGGCGAGTGTAATTTCAGCGAAAGCTATCTAAAAGCTGTTGCAGCTTACTTTAAGACAGTTTTTTCACCTAATAATAAGATTTACTTTTTACAGTGTAAAAATAACTACCGACATAAATAGCAGCACATCAAAATTGGCAACATGTTATTGTCTATAACCATCTCTCTCTAGCCTTATGGTAACCCTCACACACACGCTACCCACCATTTGGCCATATTAATTCACAGCCATATTAAATGTCGATAATTAACCGTTTAGGCTGCTTATAAATGAAATTTTCGCGCAGACATGACCGAAGTCCATCATAAATGCAACCAAGATATCATGACTGTCTAGAAACGACTGAAGCTGGCTGGTTGTTTGCGGTGTGAATGACTGACTGGGTGAGCGAGTGAGTGAGTGAATGATGATGAATTCGATAAAATCGTCGTTGGTCTTGGTTGGTTGCTTGGTTGAATGTCTGACTTTATGTCGCGCACTACATGTGTCTTCATATATATGAGTCCTTGTGTGTTTGTGTGGCTTTAAACGCAGACGTGCTAATGAATACGCCAAAAAAGGCAATACCAACAAGAACAACTACAACAATAATAACTATAATAATGCTGCTAAGAGTTAAAATAAAACAACATGTCGTTGCGCCCAGACCAAGTCGCAAGTCGAGTCAAGTGAGGCCAAGTTGTATGCAGCCAGTCAGTCAAGTCAAGTCAGCCAGCCAACCAACTGAAAGTAGCCATAATTATTAGCATTTTTTTAATGTTTTTTTTCTTTTCAGTTTCTTGCCATTTTTGCACTGGAGTTATAACTTTTTGCTTACATTTGTTGTTTTTATAGTTTTTGTTGTTATTGTTGTCGTTGTTGTTGTTGTTGTTGCAGTTGTATGTGGTATAAAATTTGCTTAAATTTCATGCATACAACACTTTTGACTGAATGACTGCTTTGGATTTGTGCGGCTGCCGCTCCTCCTACAAATGGCAGCACCAAAGTGAGCCTACAAAAGTGTAACGTTACAAGCACACACTCACACAAACAGTCAGACAGACGCCAAGCAAACATGTGTTTCTTTTTATTCGGTTTCTGCACCGAAACGCATTTCATGCAGATTGCAGGCAGTAGCTCGCGCATGTCTTACCATAGATTTTCTTGATGGTTTTTTTTATTGTTTTGTTTTCAGTGTGCTTTTTTTGTTTTTCTTGCCGTGCTTATATTTCCATGACGCCCGTGTTGACTTTGTTTAGTCTTTGGCTTTATTAATAATGGCTGCTTAATGCATTTGTATGCATGTAAGTGTTATTATTGTTGCTGTAGTTGTTCAACATGCAATTCTTTTGTGCCAAAAAAAAATTGCAAAAAAAAACATCCCAAGCATTCAATTTACGCGCATGGCACCGACTGCATACGGTATAATGTATTGACAGCGACGCATAACACGCTCGAGTCTCGGTCGTCTGTGGCCTCCAGTGGAAACGTCAACTCTTTTATCCAACGTTTTTGACAGCTTCGAAACTTCGTGGCGGCATCCCTCCCGCGCTCCTTATCAGTGCCACTGCATCTGCAGCAGCACCATTAAGTGACATGCGGCAGCGAACGATGTTTGGCATGCCAAAAACAACAGCAAGAAAGACGATGGTGCTCCTTTGTCTTGCTTTATTTCATTTTAATTTAATTGTTGTTCTTTCAAGTATTGCATTTGCCAACGCCAACAACAACGACGAACAGAAATTAAAAATAATGCAATTTGCAGCAAAGTGTTTCGGCCATCATGACTGCTTGCCTGCCTGCTTGCCACTACTCATAAACTGCCGATTACCACCGCATTGCAGCGAGCTGCAGCGAACTGCAGCAATTTCAGCTGCATTTTGCATGGATACCGTTAAGGCGTGACACTATAATTAATTATATTGTTTTTGCTAGATTAATAACTGAAATGGAGAAGAACGCAAAATGAGTAAGATGCATAATTGTTTCATTATCGTAATTAGTTGACAATGGTGTAGTTGGAAAGGGGAACGGGGTGAGTGGGGTGCCGCAGGGGTTTAGGGTGTTCGAAGTAAGACTTTTGTAATCATATTTTACCTACAGTTACCGACATAAAACCTTTGAAAAATGGCACAAATATTTAAAAAAGAGCAATTCTTTCAATTCGACATTCTGTCTTAAAAGTGTTGGGAATGTGTCCCGATAACAAAAATTATTTATTGTTCATCCGAATTTATTGTATCGCCTTAAAGTAAGTCCCTTCCGAAATGATACACTATGCCAATGAATAACCCAATCATCAAAACATATTTTTAAATGCATTTTCTGGAATCAAGTCTCGCCGCGAATCCTCTTTAATGTCTTCCATCGACTGAAAATGCGTGCCTTGAAATGGTAATTTGAGTTTTAGAAAGAGAAAAAAATCGACCGAAGCCATATCAAGTGAATTGTGGCAGGTGGCTGATCGATGGTACATATTACTTACTTACTTAGTTGGCGCTACAACCGTACGTCGGTCTTGGCCTCATCTAAGAATTTGCGCCAGCCATTTCTGTCTTCCGCTTGCTGGCGCCAGTTGGAAATTCCAAGCTTCCTCAGGTTGTCCTCTACTTGGTCTTTCCAACGATGGTCTTTCTGCGTTGACCGCCGCTGGGTACCGAATCGAATGTTTTCTTCACTGGAGCATCGTCTTTCATGCGCTGAACATGACCAAGCCAGCGAAGCCGCTCGATTTTAATGCGCTTGACTATGGCGATGTCAGCGTACAGCTCATACAGTTCATCCGTCCACCGTATTCGGTACTCGCCATTGACGCAGATTGGTCCGTAGATCATGGAACATATACATGTACCATATTCATGTTGAGTTTTTGGCCAGAAATTCATTCTGTGAAAGTTTTTTTCCACAAATCAAGCCTTTTTCGACAAAATCCCGCATAACGCTCGGATAATATTCTTTATTTACCGTCTGAGACAATTTTGAGTGTACAACATTATGACGTGGTTTTTCAGATTCGGTTCATTTGGAAGATGTCATTGCGAAGCTTGTAGACTGGTTTGCATATCAAACATGTAAACCCATGTTTTATCACCCGTCACAATGCGTTTTATGAATATGGGGTTGGTACTGACTCGTTCTAGCATGCCTTCAGCGACATTTACGCGATTGAGTTCTTAGAAGAAGAAATCAAGCGCGTCGGAAGCTAATTTAATCTGGGGGCAGTACAAATGGGGGGGCAGTACAAATGGGGGGACAGTACAAATGGAGGTGCAAAAAAAATCACCAACATTTCTTAAAAGAAACATGCATATGAATAAACAAATTTTTTATTTTAGTTTCAAAATAAAAAAATATAAAACTAAATAAAAAATATTAAATTTTTATTATTTTAAAAGTTTTTCCAATCACGGTTGCCACTTGCTTATTTTTTGTTTTACCAAATTCTCCGAAAAAAGTACCCAATAGAAAAAATGTACCAATTTTTTTTTCTATATAATAATTTGGTAACATTTATTATAATAATTTACTGGAGTATATTTGTTTACATACCAAACATAACAAAAATATTAAGTTATGTTAAACGCTATTAGCAAAATAATAAATACATCAAAATAGTTCTTTTGCTGGCCAAATATAATTAGATTCATAGCGTTCGACACACAACTTTTTAGAGAGGTTTATGTTGTTAAGTGTTTTATATTCCAATTTATTTCTTAGCTTAGTTTTAACCAGCCTGTGTGGAAGGCAATACTATTTACAATATTGATAAAATCATTAAAACCAATTTCCCCCAAGCCATTCTTCACGACTCAGACTTTTTCTCAAAGTACCCAAATTTTTTCCCAACGTCACACATTGGTTCCAAACATGAAAAAGGCGGCCAAAACCTCATTTTTAAAGATGTTTGAAAAACATATTTTACTTCAAATACCTATTAAAGATAGATAAATGAAAAAAACTGCGATGTCAATTTTTTTTTTAAATTTTTTTTTTTCATTTTTAACGTCATTATAATTTTAAAAACTAATATTTGAAACCTGAACAAGATTCTTCTGAGTCACAATAACGTCAGGGTAGCATTCTATGAGATGATATTTTAATATGAATTATTGAATTATGGCAATAAAGAAATTTTGTTTTCTGACATAACTTGTGAAGATGTTATTATATTCAAAACATTTATATCTTCTTTACCTAAATCGAACTTGTCTTTAATTTGTTTTAGAATATCTTTGGTAATAAGAGAAAAATTTTCTGATTGGAGATATTTTTCTGCTTTAGTGAAAATTCTCATAAAAAATCCTCAAGTCTCAAAAAATGTCTCAAAAAATGTGATTTTTAATATATAAGACAAGAAAAACATGTAAACTTTCAACTTTTAGAACTTAATGCAATGAAAGTTCCACTAAACATAAGTCTGAAAATTTCTCCAGTGCTACCAAATTTCACTTTTTGTAACAAGTTGTTAAATTGTAAATTTTTTACAAAATGTACCAACTCGAAAAATAATGCACCAAGGTACCAAGTTAAAATAAATGTACCAATTTTGGTACAATTGCACCAAAATGGAAACCGTGTTTCCAATCTCGATATTAGAGATAATTTTTTAAAGGATCTTTCATATGGTAATATGAAAATATAAGAAATAGTTGTTGCTTTTATAAAGCAAGACTAGGTATATCTTTACATGGCTTAAATGCAATAAGGTACAATAAGTTATATCAATTTAAATTATTCCAAAATGTTTCTTTCTATCCTTGCGAGAAACAAACTCTTTCACCACCTCCATCGAATTAAATTCTTTGGTTTTACCTATGTGAATGTGTATAAGTGCCGCATAAATGAGTCGTTTCAGTGTCATAGATAAAAGAACGCTCAGATGAAGCTGCTTATGCAGGCACAGTCAAAACCAATGCAACAAGTCTTTCAACTTCATTTAATAGATTTTCAGTGTATCCGAATTTTTTTTCAAATTGGAATTGCAGTAGAAACTCTACATTTTGTTCTATCTTTTTGCAAACACAGAGAAAGAAAATGGTTATCCGAAAGCATGCTTATGAAGAAGAGAGAAATAAGAGCAAAATATATAATATAAACATATTATCGTTGTACAAAATCTGATATTTTGAATAACTTTTGAAGTTTTCTATTATTTATCTAGCTAAATAAGTGGGGGGGGCAACTGACCCCTAGATCCACCGCTTGCTACGCCAATGGAAGAAATTCAGGTCCTCCAGAACTAGTGCAGGTGCCCCATTAATCGTTTTAAAATGTAAGAATTGATTCTTGAGCTACAGAAAGTTCAGCGGCTATCTCTTCAAACCTTAATGATGATTTTCAATAACCATATTCCTCACTTTTGCGATATTTACTTCAGCTGAAGATGTAAGCATTTACTTCTTTTGAAAACACTGTACCACTCATGAGCACGTGTTTTTTTGGCAATTAAATTGGCACACGAAATTTAATTTGTAATGTAAATTCTTTGTATCAAATTCTATCGCTTCAGGCCGGCTTTTGAACTGATCAAATCTCAAGGCATGTATTTTATTTGCTATCGTTGGATTTTCTCTCTTAACTCACACTGGCTCATAAATTGATTGTGTTCAATTTCTTTCTGAGTTGAGACAGATTCTGCCACACGGTGGTTAAAAATCTGAAGAGGCGGTTAATGATTTTTAATTCTGTAGCTTTTTTTTCATTATTTATTGCATTTAAATACTTGCAAAAACTTCCCGAACATTAAAACAAATCTTCATCTACGAGTAAAGGTCTCTGCCCACTTGCGGCACGTAACGAAACGACACGAAACTACAAAATATAACTACCATGTGTTCTTATGTATACATGCTCACTAAGCGACAATGAAACGGCAACGACTGTTGACGCCGACGAAAAAGCCGGTGGAGATCGTTTCAAAGAATTCTGACCGGCTTGTCGTTCTCTTTGTTTACAAAAATTACAATGGATTCCAACAGTTTCTTGTGCAAAGTAAAAATTCGACATCGATAGGTCGTTTTTAAAGCATAAAATCAATCTTAAATCTATGATTTTATCAGTTTTCTACATCGTCATCTAATAGCAAAGCTATTTAAGCAAATTGTGTACTAGAGAATTCTGCGCTTATTGTTTTGTTTAATTAAAATTTTTGTTGCCGTTTCGTTAAGTGTGCATTGAACATTACGTTGCCTTTTCGAAGCCGGTTTACAGTCGTTTCGTTACGCGCCGTAAGTGGGCAGAGACCTTAAAGGTTTAAACTTTTAAGAACCACACAAGATTTGAGTGTATTCTGCAATCGTTAAGTATCTTGACTTTATTTGTTTTAAAACAGTTTGCAAAGAATCTTTGTAATTCCAATTTTACTTCACAAGAAATTACTTTCATATTCAGGTCGGTGGAAGTAGTGGATTCCAGAGTTGTTGGTTTGTTTAATTTCTAAAATAATTTTAGGAGAAGCAAGATGAGAAACTATTCTACTCGTACATCAGGTTGGCGAGTAGCGAAAATGGAACCCATTTCACATTCTCAATGGAAGTTACGGAACTAATTTTAATTGAAAGTACTTGAATAATCTTCAAAAAAATATTACTGTTTTTTTTAAATATATTTTGTAATAATATGATGATATGTTTTTTATAAAAATCTGTAAATGTCTATCAGTTTAAGATTGGCTACTGCGAATTAAGAGAATTTTTCTTCTGATTTTTCACTTTCAATGTATTTTAAAGCTTAACGAAGAAAATACCGTCAAATATAAACTTTAAATTGTCTCAATTCAAGTTATATTCGATTGTTTCATTTACTATGTTAATGTGTGATTTTTCCTTATTATACTTGAAGCAGTACTAATTATTTCTAAAATTGAAATGGTGGATTTTTATGTATGTCAAAATAACATTTAGTTACACCAACCAAAAACTTACAAAAATAACTGCTTTGACTAATGCTTAGTTAAACTTGTATATTTATAGGAACTAAACGTATGTCATTAGTCGATTTGGCATCACTGCGGAAAGTTACAGTGTTGCCAGATGGGCGCTTCGAATATTGACAACCCTGTATTTATAGGAACTAAACGAATACGAGTTTAACAAACTATGACTATACCAGGTTATATTTTCCAAAATTTGTTAAGAGTCAATAAACATTGTTAGAACTGAGCCAATCTTATACATTTATAGAATGAACCAAACTCCTTTCTGATTGTGTAATAATTTTTCATTTTATGTCTCAAAGGATGTAGCTTTGTTAGCTAGATGAAGGGGACCGTGAACTGGTGCAAAGGCTGTTTATAAAGTATTTATTCTCATGATAAAATTTTATGTGGAAAGTTTCCTTGTTTGAAAATTCTGAAAAAAATTATTTCGAATTTTAATTCCTTACATTAAATTTTTAATCAATCCCAAATTTTTTTAATTTTTAAAACTTTTTCTAAATTTTTTGAATCTTCTTTGTATTTAAGGCTTTAAACTATGGGAACAATTTTTTTCTGCGTAAAATCAAAACACAAGTAATTTTTTTACATATTTATCAATATTTTTATATGATAATCATATTATGTGTCATTATTACTTATTTCAATAAACTTTTAAGAGCAATATTTGATTCAATACAATTTCTCTCTGATGCTCTCTCCGGAATGTATACAAGAAAAATATTTCAACCACAAATATGTACAATATTCACTATTCTTGAATAACCGGTGTTATCACAATTTATTTTAAATTCAAATTTTTAAAATATTTAAAAATAAAATGTTTGTTTTTTGTTATAAATCAATTATAAAAATGAATAAATTTTTAAACAAGTTAAAAAGAACATTGTAAGAATTACTGTCTGACCAGAATCATGTCGTTGTCGTGTCGGCAGGCAGACCGCTGACAGAGACAATGCAAACCTTATGGAAGAAAATTGCGGCACAATACGACAACGAAAACGCCGAGATAGAAATGTTTCTATTTCTTTTTTGACTTTGTCGTTTATTTGACATCTCTCTCAGATTCTGTCTAAAAATATTGCCATATTTTTACAAAATTTGATCAATCTGTCAACCAATGTAGCGAGTAAACAGTGTTTCTACTTGCTCTAATAATGATAGGAGTAGCCTTCAGTTGTAAAAGCATTAAATTTATATGAAGAGTATTGCAAAGAGTAGTGAAATAAAAGGAAGTGGAGTAATTATTAGTTCAGTCGGAGAACGATGAGAACACTGAAGCAAGTACAAAAAAATCAACAATGGCAGATTGAATAAAAGCAAAACGACGAAGCCAACGCTTAAATTCTGGGCCAACTCTTAGTGATTCTCTCTCAACGACACGACAACGACATGATTCTAGTCAGACAGTTATATCCAAAAAAAAAAAATTAACTATTTTTGAGAACGTTTGCGCAAATTTTCGAAATATATGAAAGGACAAAGTGATTGAACGTTTAAAAAATATTTTTCCTGAAAGTACAACAGATATTATAAAAAATATAATACTATAGCTTATTCTACGCTAAGTCTACCTTTAGTTTTTATGTTTACATTAAAGACTGAAATAAAAAAATTACCTGGATGGTATATCCTTATAATCTCCTTATTAATAGATTATGAATTTTTGTAAGATATTTACAAAAACTCCTTGCATTCCACAAATTTTAACTCAAATTAAAACATGAGCACGCAGAAAATAATTAAAAAATAGTGTTTAAAATAGATCTCATTTGATTCTTAGAAACAGTAAAATCAAGATTACAACTAGAATTAATAGAATTAAACAAACGCAAAACACGAATAATAGGAGCTTGTATAGCATAGCTAGAATGGTAAATTTGCAAGTAAAATTTCTAAGAATTTTTGCTGGAGCATTAAAATCGATCATTTCCAATAGTGCAGGGCAATCAACCAAACCATTGATAATATCAAAAACAAAGAGCAAAGATGATATGCTTCTTCCACTCTACAAAGTTTTAAGCTATTTTAATAGGAATCGCGTTTTACATGAAGGAGGTACACCATCAATATTAAAAGAGCGCAAGGCAAACCTTGTGAAAGATTTCTCAACCCTTTCAATCTGCAACTTATGAGACTCGTAATAAGGGTTCCAAATTATAGCAGCATATTCTAGTCTAGAACGCACAAGGGAATTAAACAAGACTTTCAAAGTGTGCGGATCGGAAAAACATGCACTATTTCGTCTTATAAAAGCTAGCATAGCATAAGCTTTAGGAATAATTTATTACAGGTGAGAAGTAAACGTAAATTTACAATCAAAAACAACACCTAGATCCTTAAAATGTTGGACTGAAGTCAAAGGGAAGCTGGCGATATTATAAGCGGACGGACGGAAAAAGCTAGACTTTGAGAAAGTAATTAAAAAACATTTATTAAAATTTATGAAAAGACCATTTCTGCAGCCCCAAATATAGAGTCTATCGACTTCACTCTGTAAAAGTTCAGTATCATTTAATTTACCTATTTTTAGGAAGATCTTAAGATCATCAGCGTAGAGCAAAAATTTGGAAAAGGAAAAAATTTATGTTATTTCATTAATAAACAAAATAAAAGTAGAAGCCCAAAGACACTTCCTTGAGGAACACCTGAAGTTGCTTAGTAAGAATTGGATTTAACATTATCAAATGCAACTTCACATTACCTGCTTGATAAATACGACTCAATACGATTGAGTGAAAACACAATTTTTTAAGCTTTTTGATTAAAAAAACATGACAAACTTTATCAAAAGCTTTGGAAAAATCTGTATAAATGGCATCAACCTGACATCCCTGAGTAAATGCAGATATGCAGTATTCAGAAAATAAAACAATAGTTGTCATAGTATAGCGACCAGGTACAAAACCATGCTGGTGAGGAGAGTTAATATTCTTTACTGTAAAAGACAATTTCAAAAACTATAGTCTCAAAGAGCTTCGAAATAGTTGTTAGCTTAGAAATAGGTCTATAGTTAGCTATATTGTTTTTAGATCCAGATTTATGGATTGGAGTAATGAAAGATAACTTCCAATCATCAATGAAAATACCAAAAACAGAGAGAACTGTTAAAAATAAAAGTTAATGGATAAGCTAAGCTTTGAGCACAATTTTTTAAAAAAATAGAGCAAAGACCATCTGCATCCATTCAGGATGAAGGTTTTAGACTCAGAATTCCCTTTAAAACATCATCAATAGAAAAGGACAAAGATCCAAAGTCAAATACCGGATGTATATTCTCAGCACAATCGAGGTTTTTATTATTACTCTTTTCATAATTGGATTGAAAAAACTCAGCGAACAAGTTTGCAATACCATATGGTTCGTTTGAATACAAATCATTTAAAAACATATATGATATATAAGAGGATCTCTTTTGTATTTGATAAAATGCCAAAAAGATTTTGGGTTTGATTTAGTATTAGTTTCAAATTTAGAAATATTTTGCCTACATAGAATTTTGTCCAAAAAGTTTAACTCCCTCATCTCATCTTAAGTTAATAAAAAATTTTTATAACATTTGTTCCGAAGGTTTTTTTAAAATTTTTAGACCTCGTGTATACCACGGTACTTTACTAACCCGTGGTTTGATCAAAGGAATGTGAACTTCAAAAACTGAGGAGATTGGATTTTTAAAGATATTAAAACATGACACGGTACTAAAATGTTTAAACGCATCATTCTAGTCAATTCTACCAAAAATCAAACTCAAACGATCAAAATTACATGCTTTGTAGTTCAAATTAACAATATTTACATTGTTATCAACTGAGTTAAAATATTTATAAAAACCAACTTCAACATTAAAAGGAATATGGTGGTAACCAGCTGCCGAAATTGGAAATGAAGATTCTGTCACATTAAAATTCAAATTGTTAGAGATAAAAACTAAATCTAATAATCTATACGTTAAATTAAAATAATGATTTATCTGTATAAGTCCACAACTTGGTAAGTGATCAACTAGATACATCTCAGCATCACACGTAACATTTGATGCAATTAGAAAGGAACCATCGTACTGTAAATTCCAGGGAATTGTAGGTAAATTAAAATCACCCATTAAAAAAAGCTGATCTCCATCATTCCTAAAATTTGCAGAGAGAGATGAAATATTTTTCATATGTGCTTTATAGAGTTCCAGTTCTATAGTCAATGGTGTATGAGGAGACAGACTTTTAATAGGGTTGCTTTTTTCCTTTAGCAGTTTCCTGAGCACGCTGCTTTTTTCTATTTTTGACTTGCTTTTTCTTTTTCTACAAAGCATAACATTTAATTTTTAATTTTTAAAACAACGTTTAATTTATAATTTTTAAAACAAGTTAAACAAAAATAATCACGAGCTTAAAAAAAAGTAATATTAAACAGAAATTATAAAAATAACTATTTTATTAGTTAAAGTTTTGATTAAAAAATATTACTTATTAGTTATAAAGCAAAATGTGTATATTAACATAAATACTATAGGAGTTTGTAAATATTAAAAAAAAAATTTTTTATTCCTTCGGTTTTTTTGTAGATATTTTAACTCCGAAAATTGTATTAAAAATGGTATATATAATTTTCTCTAATAAATAAAATTATTTAACCTCTCCTATCTTTACTCCTATATTTAACCCCGCCATAATTTTCTTCTAATAATAGAATAATTTTCACGGTTTTCTTTTAAATATCGTTTTGGAAATGGTGTGCGTGTGATTCTAAAACTAGACTTAAAAATTTATTTAAAGACGCCAAAAGGTCTTTTTTCAAACAATTTTCATAATTTTTTTTACTATTTTGCAAAAATTATAATTTTCCAATTTGTATCAAAATTATTGGATGACCTCCTAGCTACGGGCCTGAGCCTAGGTAATATATTCTCTGCGTACCATTACTGATAAGAACTTAGATAAGGTAATAAATCAAATGCGTTTATACCTAGACGAATTCTATCTTCAAAAACCACTTTCAAAGAATCTATGATAGATGTCTTGTTTCTTTGAATTTTTCATTAAAATTCACCCCAAGCAGTCAAGCCAATATTGTTGTAGCTATTGTAGCGATAGCGTAACTAATACGTAACGCTTGCATTATACTATATAACATTACGTTTTGGAAATGGAAAATTTAACTTTAACTAAATTGATGCCGCCGTAACTCGGAGTAGATAAGAATTGAAAATGTAATTCTTTTAATGCTTGTGCAAATTGCTGTTAATGGTATTAGAGGCAAATAACAACAACAATAACAATATCAACTTCCTATAGACTGATTGCTAGCAACGAATTGCAACAATATACATAAGTGATTCTCTGTTTTAAATGGTAATTCATCAATGTCAGCATCAATGCATACCCTATCGCCGGCCACCCCACCCCCACCCCCACCACCACAATCGATAGTCATTGACGCGTGTGTGCTACAGATTTTGCTCTATAGTCAATGGTGGATGAGCAGACAAACTTTTAATAGGGTTGCTTTTTTCCTTTAGCAGTTTCTTGAATACGCTGCTTTTTTTTATTTTTGACTTGCTTTTTCTTTTTCTACAAAGCATAACATTTAATTTCCTTGGTCAAATGCTTAACTTCCGTAATGTCCACTACTTCCGGTATCCGCTACAACTAAGAACTCAAAATAGCCAAAGTTGCTTAAAGCGTATTAAATTTATTTGTTTGGTAATACTTTTGCTTATCTGTTTGGCAGAGAAGCTTATGAAAATGTTTGCCACAAATGTGCAGCTTTTCCTGTCCGTTTACAACAGCTATCCTTGGCATATCCCAGAGCCGTTATTTTTGCTAGTGTGGGGTTTTTTATGTTGCTTGTGCTTTTCTATAAATGCACATTTAAATCGTTTTTAAATCCATACCAAAGAACACTAAAAAACATTTGAACCTTCATTAAGATTTCTATCATAATATGAATGCCAGCTCTGGCGTTGGACACATGCGTGCTTCACAAGGTATGCGCAGCAGATAAGCTTCGATGACCACTGGTCACTAGGCAGACGACAGGAAATTTAAGTAAAAATTCTATATGAAAGCAAGTAAATAAAATTTTATAGTTTTGTTTGTGAACCCTTTTGTTGGGTCAGGTTTTCTAAGCAGATACTTTGCTGCATTATTTCTGTTTTTGCTTCGATTGCTAGCTAAAGTTTGGTCACTAGAGCTGCTTAGTAATCGAATCAGAGCTTATCTAATAGCTGCAAAAACTGTTAAAGAAAAGTTCAAAGTTTGATCGAGTAGTTTGTAGTAGAAACTGACGCCATTGTGTAACCCTAGCATATTGGCTGTTGGTCACATTTCGGCTGATAGGTTAAGATTTTGGTGTTCAAATTCTTAATGCTTTTATGTGACTGACTTTGGTTAGGATATGTCTCTGCTCTGGCTATGTAATAGTTGTTGTGTGTTTGGTGAACTTGGTGAAGTTGATCGTTTATTGTTATTATATTATGAGTGTACAAAATCAAGCATAACAAAAAATTTGCTTATTTTGACCACCGATATTTTAATGTGCTTTTGCCATGTAGCTTAGATGTAATCAAATAATAATACACAGAGCCAAAACAACCTAATAAAAATATAAGAATAAAATTTCATCATGAAAAGACGGTCTTATTAAAATAATAGAGAAAATCTTCTTAAGACCCTGTCATTTTTTATTAGTATAAGCAAATAGTTTTAAGAAGAATCTTATTTTTTTTATAAAAAACTTTTTAGAACTACATATAAGAAAGTCGTAATAGAAATATGTGATTTTCTTATTAACTTTAAAAGTTATCTTCTTGATACTTCATTAGGAAATTTAATTGATTTAATATTATTTATTTTTGAAAGTTAATAAATGTAGCTTTTCAAAGCAAAATAGATTCTTATTGTCTTTTTACCTAAAAATAAACTAACTTTTAATTGCATATAAAATTAAGGAAAAATAAAATTTTCAAGATTTTATTGCAATTTATTAGATAATAATATAGAAATATGTAAACATATAATTTTTATACTTTAAAACTTAAAAATAAAGTTAACATTAATTTTCAGTTCATAAAAGCTATGTATGTTTTCAAATTAAAAAAAAAAAACGAAAAAAGAAACCGGACAGAAAGAAAATAATGGCACTTTCTGGGCATGGTTTTGTTGTTGCTTAAATACGTTGCTGCTTTTGTTGGACACCTAGTTTTTTTCGTTTTCACATTTCTTATTAGCTTACCATAGTATGTTCCATTCTTTCAATCCAGCTTTAAACTTGGCTTTGTCACCAAAGTATCTGGCGCTGTCGAGACCATCAACGAAACTGATGACATCCTAAATTTTCTCTTTATTGATCAAGTCCTTTGAGTTCACGTCGTATATTTTTAATAAAGTCGAAACTGAGTCGCTCAAGACTCACGACCGAAATATGACTTGAGTTTCGAGAATTCATATATTCGTATGAGAAATGCACAAGCTGCTTAGCTGCAGTAGCTGCTTATGCTGTTTTTAAGGTTGTTGTTGTTGTGTTTGCTTGTTTGGTTCGTAATGACGTCGTTCGTTGTTGTGCTGCTTTTGTTGTTGTTGTTGGTTTTTATTAATATGTATGTAAACACATCACTTTAGGTCAGGCTAGAACAATTTATTGCTCTTACGAATTTTTTTCAAAGAAACAACAGCATCAACATTTTCGATATGAAAGGAAAAAAAACATCACTAGCTGATTAATTTGTTAGTTGATTGATTAACTAGTTAGAGCAATTAATTTTTCTAACCTGACCTAAAACTCAATAAACGATTTTAAACTATCAAACAACTAGAATTTGTATTTAAAATCAAGAATGATTTGAACTATCAAACAATTAGAATTTGTATTTAAATCATAGAAAATCAACACAATAAATAACAAGGTCATATAGAAAGCTTTAAGTTGTATATTAATTTTATTTGTTGTTAAACAATTGTAACCTTTTCTTGAAATGGTTTTTATTAAGTTGCAACAGTAAACTAAACAATGAACGGCAACTCAACTGCACTACCTTGATTTCAATGCATATTTTAGAGTTTTTTGGCGAACAGGTGAAAAAGAGAGGGAAAAAGACAAGAACAAACGACGCATCAAGAATGACATTAATTTCAATTCTATTCTTGATAAATATAAAAAGGACTTTGCAATAATATAGAGAACGGTTTAAAGGTACAAAAACATTTCGTTTTCATACCAGCAAATCAGACGCTGCCGTTTTAAGAACCGTTTAGCTGGCACAGTAACATTCATGTCTTGTTGGGTTGTAATGCAATAGAGAATACAGATGCATGTAGTTAGAGAGCCAGAGAGTATGCGGCTACAAAAAAATATACTACTACTAGCCAAGGTTGCCAGTTAAAATTTAAAACAATTCCGACAAAAAGTTACTTTTCCACAATAACAGAAATTAAACACAACAAAAATAAATTACCGTTGTAAAGATAAACAAAAAAGTTTCTTGCGCAATAAAAAATATCACAAAAAAAAAACTCACGATCATTAAAAGTTACCACAAAAATACCACGCGTTTTAAAAATACCACCACAAATTCCATATGCATTTAAAATTGCCACAAAAATCTCATTCGCATTAAAAAATACCACAAGTCCCATATGCAATGGAACAATTTAAAAAACATTTTGAAATACCAAATAGAAACTTTGCTTACTAAAAAGAAAAAAAAAAATGTAAGAAGAATATTACCAAACTCCCACGTAAATTTAAATAATACCCCGCTGAATTTCCACGCCAATTAAAAAATACCACTCTGAAATTTTTTCAACATAACTGGCAACGTTGCTACTAGCTGCTGATATTGTTGTTTTGGTTCTGTATGTGCTGCAAAGGGCCGTTTTTCACTCGGAAATTCTTTGAGCAATAATTGCTTTCGCCGCAAGTAGTTTGTTGACTACTCGGGTTTAATGGGGACTTTCGTAAACCCCCTCATACGGGCGCATAATCCACAAACTGCTTGCGGCAAAGGCAATTATTGCCGAGTGAAAAGCGAGAGAAAGAGATCTTGCTACCAGAGCAAGAGAATTATTGCTCTCGGAGCAATAATTGCTTTCGCCTCAAGCTCGAGAATTTTCTTGAGTGACGAGTGAAAAGCGGGACATAGTAAGCAAAGTTCTGTTTATTTTCTTGGACGGTTCGGTTCATCCCCTCTAACGCTGCTCAACCGCTGTGATCTTGCTCTTTTCTGTGCGTCGTTGTTTTAGATTTGTTGGTTTAATTATTGTTGGTTCAGTTAGCTGAAATTTTTTTAGATGCTCTTAATTTTTTACTTGACATGAACAGCTGTATTTGACAACTAGCTCGCTTTTTTCTGCTTTCTACTTCATTCCTCTCCGTGTCGGCCCTACCTGGTTATTCTGCCATGAGTTAGAGTACGAAAAAAACGAATGTTTATTTTCAGCATGTACATATGTATACTACTACGCAAATTTGCGCAAGCGTTACTAAGCATGCGTTGTGCTTTAAAAACTACATTTATTTTTTAAATACCATAATATATTCGAACTATTTTTATTATGCATTATATTCTCTCCATATTAAAAATTTATATTGTTAACTAAAATTTTAATTTTAAATTTCTTTTAAAATATACATACATATATGTATATGCTCTTTATTACAGGAAAAATAAATAATTCAAATTTACCCATATTTATTTCCATTAATTATACATAACTTTGAATTACATTTAGTTTTAACCAACAAAACAAATGAAAAAGAACAACAAATTCATCACCATAAAAATCAAATGAAAAGTTTTTATAAAACAAAACAAATGTTTACATGAATTTAATTGTGAGCTTTTTTGATCAGGTAAGTTTAAAGAAGGACAACAACAACAAATTTGTTTTTGAATAATTTTTATTTAGAAGATGAAATACTTTAAAAAATTTTGTGGAATATACATGAAAAAAACCAAAATTTTTCTCTATTACTGTATAAAAAGGAATTCTACGTCTTTACTTACGATACTATCGAAACTGTGTCTTTTTTTCTACATACAATTTTTTTTATAATTTGTATTCTTCATTAATGTAGGTACTTCACAACCACCATATTCACTATTACGACTGAAAGCCAAAGCTATAGTAAGTTTACATAAAAATAAGGATAACGCTTTTTTCTTAGATTTAAGTCAGACACGAGCTTCCAGAAGCTCAATTGGCTCAGTTGGCTCAGCTACAAATTTTTTTATTTTATCAACTTTGTATTTGCGCATTTTTAAAAAAAACAACACGTACAATTAATAACAACAAAACCGACGTTCTCCAAATTTCTAACTTGCTATCTACAACAAATACATGCAAAGGCAACAAAAAGCATGCCTAACTCAATGGCGCTGCACTTGAGATGTTTGTGCCGTTACATGTGTTGCACACAAACACACATGCTTTGTTTTTGTTTTGCTGGTCAATTTTTTTATAGAAATAGAAAATCAGTGTAACCTTATTGAGGTTTTTTATTGCATTAACATTTTTTATTTTGTTCTTTTTTTTGCAACGATGAGCAAAAGCAATTGTGAGGATAATTTTGTGTTTGTTTTAAAATAAAACAACATTGACTCACTAAATTTATTTTCCTGCTCATGACTGATTTAAGTGGTCTCTGCTTAATCTTGAGAGAGATGAGTGAGTGAGATGACTCATTTATAAGGTTGTGGCACTTGAGAGCGAACTCGGTCGAACTGTCAGAATATATGAAAAGAAATAAAGAAAATGAATGCTTAGAACAAAGAAAAGCATAGTGACATTTCGAGCAAAGGCGGGAAAAAGAGTGCATTTCTCTCAAGTGCCACAAATTTATAAAAGAACCTTGATTTCCAGATCAAAAAGATTTTCTTTAAACTTTAGTGAGATTAGTGAGTGAGATTACATGAGCATTAAATTTTCACATCATTTCATTCTTTCAATAACGAATCTTACTAAGCAATGTTTGTTTGATGACTTTTAACAAAATTTTCTCCATATAATTAAGAAGAAATTATAATAATAACTTCTCTATGGAAATTCTTGTTTTTTGGTACTATTAAAAAAAAAGCCTAATAAAAAAGCTCAAAAAGGTACTCCTGTTGGTTTTAAGTGGTGGTTTTTGGCTCTGTGTAGGAATAGTTTTCCGTTGTAGTTTCCTTGAAATTGTAGTATATTGTTATTGTAGTAGATTAATTGGAATATGAAAATAGTTATAAAAAGCTTTTTGCGAGAGAATATATTAACATAAATGAAACAGAAATTGTTTTCAAAAAAGCATCTAACAGAAACTTTCTCACTTTTGGCCAAACCTTTACTTTTGTCTTCATTCAAACGCAACACTTTGGCTTAAACTATCCTATAGGAACAAACCAACTTTTTAAAAACAACTAACTTAAAAAATAATTTAAAATAAACTAGTTTATGAACTACTTTGAATTATATTAAAGCGTCATCCGCTTCAATTTGAATAGTTTTTATTGCATTATATATGAAGTAATTGAAAAACTACTTTAAAACAAGTGGCTTAAAAACTACTTTGAATTATATTAAGGCGGCGATTACTCTGATTTTGACATGTTTTTACTCCAAATTTTTATTAGGTTACAAGTTTATATATATTTAACCATGCTATATCATCAAATATTATTAGCTTTAGACTTTTACTAATATGAATTTATGTATTTTTTTGTTCAAAGCAATAAAATAAATGATCTCTTTGATGTATAGAAATTTAAAATTTTTATGCTTTTCAGTATTAATTCAGTTAATCCAGTTACTAATTCATCTTCAGTAACTGGAATATTAACTAGTTTTCAATTGATTTATTTTAAAGTAGTTAAAAAAATAATTTAGATTCAACTAATTTAACAAGTAGTTGAAAACAAATGCAGAAGAATGTCAATTAACATATTTAGCGGACATCACCATACAAAATATGTTAGTTCATTTTATTTAAAAAAGTCAGAATTTCAACTAGTTGTGGTTGACAAAAAACTACTTTTTCAACTACTTTTAAATTAATTGATTTTCCTACAGGGTAGCTATCAACTTTTCGATCAACTTAATTTTAGAATCTCTGAGACCATAACTCGGATACTTAAGTAAAGGTTTACTTTGCCATAAGTATCGGTTACTTGAGCTATTTCTGCACTCTGGAACTCAAAGCTTAAAATTTAGAAAAACCATAAATTCTTCTATAAAAAGCTAACGTCAGCTTTAAGTCAAATTAACATTCACATCGATAAGCATATCATACAGTTAGTTAAATTCGCCATGTTGCCAACTATATAACTATTGGCGCCCAATATAACGACACAAACTCACTCAGACACAGACAGCCACGCATGTCAAAGAAAAAACGTTATCTAAATACGTGCAACCAATAAGCGAGCTTCTAGTGCTGCTGGTCTTTAGAAGTACGATAGAAAAAACGCCACAGTGAAACAACAAAATTAAGCAACAACAACATCAACAACAAACACAAAAACCCACCTACCATATAAGCTTAACTAATGTAAATAAAGCGAAAATAAAACATTTGAAATTTTAATCGCATTTATGAGCCGGAGCTACATACAAAAAAAAACTAAAACATGCTACGATGACGACGAAACTTAAGCTCTATGTTGCTGAAAAAAAAAACCTACTACAACCTGCCTCAAGTTGGCCAAACACGTAATTATAGAGCGTATAAAAATCTACATTATGGAAAAAAATTACCGATCTTATCTATAAATTTTGTACATATGAATATCTTAAACATGGCTTCTTAGCTTACGTTATGCGTTAACGTAGCTAAGTGACTGATACTATAATGGGGGGTTTTTTTTTGTGATTTTACGGACTCATTTCTTTGCGGAAATATAAAAAAGTGGAATTTTTTTTTAATTTTCGTGATATCGTTGTTGGTTTTTATATATAGTGCACTTTATATGGTGTCTTTCGTGTTGTGGTTTATAGATATATTTATGTAGTCGTTATGACGTTAATTGCGAATATGTAACAAATAATGAGTAGTGTTTAAAGAGATAAGATAATTTCGACCAATTAAAAAGTTAATCGAATATACAGTGATTTTATTTGTAATTTATTATAACTCCTTTTCATTTACCTCTTATAGCCTACAAATAAAAGGAATTTTTGGCGCATTAGGTAATTTTCTTTCGAAGTTATTCTTTGTTTTTTTATTAAAAATGTTTATTTTTTCTTGTATTTCATTTATTTTTAAAAGAGAAAAAGGAAAATCTCGGAAAAGTAAAAGAGTTTTAGTGAAAATAAGGAACAAAAACAATACTTGTTTTTAATATAACAAAAATTACATATTAGAGAAACAGTTAAAAAAATCCAGGGATTCAAGAAACAATATTATTTGAACTTTGGACGTTTTTCGCCATCAGCTTGAGTTTAGGAGTTATAAGTAATAATGTGTTATGTTTTTTGATTATTAAGCTATAATTTTGTGACGCATTCAAATATTTTGATCGATTTAAAATAATTTTAGTTTCAATGTCTGAACATATAACGCTTTTAGATGTTTTTTTTTTGTAAGTAACAAAAGCCATGTTTTGTTTTATAATCAAATTTCCGTACCTCAATTTTCTTATCATGACTTAGTTTACTTGACTTTAGATCTTTTTCAACATTCCGTAGACTCTATAATGACATATCGAGACTTTAAAAACATACAATTTCAACTTCTTAACGCAGATTTTGACAGAACTGATTGGCAAAGAATATTTTGTATGACATCAGTAGATGACCAAGTAGATTTTTTAAACGATACTCTATTGGATCTTTTTGAAAGGCATGTACCCTTAAAAACAATACTTATAAAAAATTCAAGTCAGCCATGGTTTAATCACGATGTTGGTTCCCTTATCGAAAAACGTAATAAAGCTTACTCTAAATGGAAAAGATATAAGACGTCAGCACACTTTGAGGCATTTTCAAATTTGCGCAAACAAGCTGTTAGTGCTATAAGACGAGCAAAATCCCAGTACTTCTTCGAAAAATTTTCAAGAGCAGCTAATAGTAAGGCTACTTGGCGAACTATTAGAAAAATAGGCTTAAATAAAACTTGTACCGACAAATTAAATGATGACCTCAATAATAATTTTGTAGGAAACCAAAACTGTGATAATATAGAGATAACAAGGCAACCCATCTGTGATATAATCGAGTCTAACATGAATTTTTTCCGTGATAACCCCCTTCAAAGTGCAATATCTACAACATCTAGTGTAACGGAGGCGAAATTTGGAGTCAACATGGACGTTAAAATTCAAAAATGAATTTTAAATTTCAAAATTTTAACATTTTGGTTGTTGTGGAGCGGTGCTACCATCTCTGCGAGAGGGCGGCCCTTTGCATTTAGTTTGAGGGCGCCTTTTTACAGCGCCCCTGGTTCTCGATGGCCAGTATTTATAAGGCCGCTCACTCACAGAGGTGGTACCATCGCCCCGGTCCAGTGACCCGCGGACACTAGGTTGGCCACGGCTGCACGTGCTAGTTAGCCATTGCTAGCAGTTCGGTGAGATGTGGGGTGGGGTCTTGTGGCCGTCCACGTGTACCCTTGCCGTACAAATGTCACGTGCATAAGTCATCGCACGTCGGTGATTCCAAATAAAGAATACAAAAAAAAATTTTCTGAAACGAGAATTAAATATCAAGTAAAACAAATATAAAAAAAAATAAAGGAAACCGTTTGGGCACCCCTGGCCCAATCATCCAACACCTACTCGTTGAGCTCTGGTGGACGAGCTCGGCCCACACTTTTCCCACCCTTCCGTGAGGGTTCAGGGGCTAAATATATTGGAAACCCTCCCAAAAGCAAAAGTGTGGGCCGAGCTCGTCCACCAGAGCTCAACGAGAAGGTGTTGGATGATTGGGCCAGGGGTGCCCAAACGGTTTCCTTTATTTTTTTTTATATTTGTTTTACTTGATATTTAATTCTAGTTTCAGAGAAAAATTTTTTTTTGTATTCTTTATTTGGAAT
This sequence comes from Dichetophora obliterata, assembly GCA_963920525.1. Taxonomy (NCBI): domain Eukaryota; kingdom Metazoa; phylum Arthropoda; class Insecta; order Diptera; family Sciomyzidae; genus Dichetophora; species Dichetophora obliterata. Next base: position 204,321,187 of record OY986435.1, read on the forward strand.
CACCGACGTGCGATGATTTATGCACGTGACATTTGTACGGCAAGGGTACACGTGGACGGCCACAAGACCCCACCCCACATCTCACCGAACTGCTAGCAATGGCTAACTAGCACGTGCAGCCGTGGCCAACCTAGTGTCCGCGGGTCACTGGACCGGGGCGATGGTACCGCCTCTGTGAGTGAGCGGCCTTTTAATACTGGTCATCGAGAACCAGGGGCGCTGTAAAAAGGCGCCCTCAAACTAAATGCAAAGGGCCGCCCTCTCGCAGAGATGGTAGCACCGCTCCACAACAACCAAAATGTTAAAATTTTGAAATTTAAAATTTATTTTTGAATTTTAACGTCCATGTTGACTCAAAAAAATTTCGCCTCCGTTACACTAGTTTTAGTTTTATGTGTGTTACTGAAAGTGATGTGCTCTCTAGTCTGATTTATGTAAAATCCAACTCGACAGGCATTGACGGTATTACTCCTAAGTTCCTTAAATTGTTTTTACCTAAACTTGTACCTGTTATTACACATATTTTCAATACAATCTTTACTACATAAATCAGTGTTTCCAAAGAAGTGGAAATTAGCCAAGATAATTCCAATTCCAAAATCAGGCGATGAATTTCGGCCTATAGCTATCTTACCCTTTCTTTCAAAAGCATTCGAAAACCTTGTTTACAAGCAAATGAATTCTTATTTTACCACCAATCGTCTACTTACGGATTTAGAACAAAACGTAGTAGTACAACAGCAATTACAGATGTGTCTGAAAAAATTCGCCAAAATATTGAAGCAAACAAACCTACTTTCCTGGTTCTTTTAGATTGCTCAAAAGCTTTCAATTCTATTAATCATTTAATATTTTGCCATAAGCTCAAAAATTGGTACGGTTTTTCTCCAACTGCAATAAAATTGATTTGGTCATATCTGTATGATCGTTTCCAATGTGTTTGTTCTGGTGATTTGTACTCAGACTTTATTCGAGTAAATAAAGGTGTTCCCCAGGGGTCAGTTCTGGGACCCTTTTTGTTTTCCATTTACGTAAATGATTTTCCGTTAATCCCGAATCAATGTTTACACATATGTACGCTGATGATATACAGCTTTATGTTTCATGTGATAAAACTGATCTTTGTAGTGGTGTGAGTATCCTTAATCAAGAACTCCAGCGAATCGGTAATTGGGCCGCAGAAAATGAGCTTGAAATTAATCCAAGAAAATCTAAGTGTTTGTTGATCTATAAAAAACCTATAAACTATAATTGTTTTCCTGATATAGTAATTAACGACTCGATTATTGAATATGTGTGTAAGGCTAAGAACTTGGGTTTTATTTTTAATAATACCTTGACATGGAACGAACATATCACCAGTTCCTCAGGTAAGGTAAATGGTATGTTACGCAGTTTATGGCCTACCCAATACTTTACGCCATTAAGAATTAGACTGCTTATAGCAAAAACATACTTAATACCAATTCTCTTGTATGGCTGTGAAGTATTTGCAAACGCTGATTCTGTCCATAAGCAAAAATTAAAAGTAACATATAATAATATCGCTCGGTATGTATACAGTCTGAGTAGGTTTGATCATGTCTCGGAATATGCTTACCAAATGAACAACACCACCTTTGATAACCTTTTCAAGACAAAAGTCCTACAGTTTGTCCACAAATTAATATTTTCTGCTGAACCTATCTATCTTTTCGAGAGACTTCGATTTACCCAATCGCGCCGTAATAATAATATTGTATTAGCTAGACACTCCTGCCCTGTCTCAGAAAGACAATTCTTCATATATGGTGCACGTCTTTGGAATTCCATAGATCATAACACACAACAAATTAGCAACGCTGTCAATTTTAAAAAGAAACTATTATCGTCCCTTAATTAGTTTAACATGTCATCCATTAGATATAAGTCCTTTTAAATTATTCAATCAGATTTCATATTTATTTGTTATAATTTTGTATGTTTTCGATTTTTTATTGTAATAAGCTCTTCATGTTAGTTTTAAGTTTTCGTATATTAAATATAAGTGTTTCGTATATTAAATATTTACTGCCATATTTCCTTTCTTAATGATTAGTGCTAGTTAAGAGATATTATATCTTGTAACACTAAGAACTGCAAATAATAACTAAATAAATAAACTAAATAAATATAATTGAATTATCTTCCATAGATTTAAAGATTATTGGCTTACAATAAAAAATATTAACAATTTGTCATAAAACACTTTTTAAAAATTAGGCAACTTTTTAACCTTTCCTGTATTTAATACTAGGATAGGCAACTACTTGGAGTGCAGTAAGTTAATCTAAATGGTCTGGCCAGACCACAGGGTGATTTTTTTTCTAAATTCGTCCTTTTGACGAGGCGGTAGATCTGAGTTGCTTTAAATTTAATTTTTATGGTATATATAGCTATAAATTGTGTGTGTATGTATCAGTATACTTACGGAAAAGGTACAGATAAATATAAAAATGAAAAATAAAATAATTGTGTTTTTATTTGTATTTATATTTGTACTTGTAAGCTAATCATGTTGTGGTTGACAATCATCATAAACGTAGGACTTTTTCTCTATTCAGTGTTGAAGGCACTTAGGATTGCTGCATTCACCACACATGAAACGAGCTTTGCGGTTTGTTTTGGTGTTAACCTTGCATTTTACATACAAAGGGCGGTACCTGGGAAGAAATTAAATGCGTAAAGCATAATAAAGGTATTTGATTGGTTAAATACATACCTATACACCATATTTTGACATCACATTTTTAACGTAGACTAATATGGGAAGTACTGGTTCGCATTTCCATATTGGGAACTATTAACTGCGCTGCCAATTCGGTCAGAAATTTGCGGCGCCGGTCTGATGGCTTCACCTTCATCATTTCACTATGGATCACGAATGCGGCTATGGCCAGGTTTTTTTTTAAAAAATCGGGATTTTACAAAAAAAAATCGGGACAGAGACTCAATCGTCCAGTACGCTTAGAATAATAAAAAAAAACTTTAAATACGTTTACTGAAAATCGATTTTTTCGAGTTGTATGTAACTTTAAAAAAGAAATTTTATATTTTAAACAAAAGTCAGTGACAGAGAACTCAAATAAATGAATATAGAAACAAAATAAACTTAATTTTTTACTAACTCTTATTAATATCTGAAAATTCAAAATTTGTATTTTATTATGTATTTTACAGAATGCACTTTTTGTTTTTTTTCGTTTTGTTTTCTTTCGTTCATGCTATGTTTGATTGCTAGAAATGGATGCGATATGTTGAACTAAACGAACATCGTGGGTGAAAATGAGCAAAGCAAAATTAACAATATCCACAAAGAATGATTTTATTGTTTTATTCGCTCCCTGTTTCTTTATTCCACGCACTGTTCGGTTGGTTGAAAAGTATGCAATTCGGTGCAATTAATTAGTGGCGTACAAAAAAATCTGTACAAATTTAGTCATGAAGAAATAAAAACGTAGGAAGTATTTTTAAAAAATAGTGAAAATATTACAAAATAAAATTGTTTTTCAAGAAATCGGTACATTTGGCGTCCCACGTGAGGTCTTCGCGGGATGCACATTTTTAGGCTGGAAATCGGGACAACCCGCGTGGAGATCGGGACCTGGCAGCCCTAAATGCGGCCAAGGCAGCTACATCTAGCCTGTTGAAAAACATGGCTTATGGCCAGCAGTTTGTTCCGCGTTTGCAGCTATAGCCCGACACCATTTGGTTCATTATATCCACTCCTGCCTTATTTCGATTGTAGTCAAGGATTTGATTCGGCTTTTTAGAAATATTTGATCTCATAGAACATCGTCGTTTGGAAACGCAACGAATGGCGCACCAATTTAGGTTGGACTGTTACTGAACTAATATAAATACCAAACACACACACACATACCCACATCGCCAACATTTATAAAAAAAACATAATTCGCTCTTCCATGTACACGAAAAAACAAAATTTTGCATGCTCAAACATGTTTTGTGCATTACATAACTAAACCAACAGTTCAAAATATGTATGGTCTGGTTAGACCATGTAGGTGAACTTAGCGCTTTTCTACTTTGAACCCAATTTTTGCACTATCAAGTTAGCCGAATTAACCCGAAAATAGCTTCAATCCACTGAGAATTCATAGTTTACAGAATTCATTAAGTCTTAGATCACTATTTTGCCTTGCGAAAAAGATGTTCAACATCAAAGTCAAATTTGGTCTGGCCAGACCCTTTTGCTCATCCTAGGGTTAAAAAAATATGTGTGTGGCACAATACAGAAAACAAAAATGAGATAAAACGACTTGAAAATCACTTTAATTAAAATGTTTATTTGTTCAGGAGACCAAGAGACTTAACAAAAATAGTTTGAACTGTACCATTAGGTTAGTGTATATGAGTAATATCTTTTTTCAAAACTGGTCCGAAATATTAGTTTTTTACTCAAAACTTACTCAAATGTTGTTTATGTTGTAAGAATAAAAACAAGTAAAAATTGCATTTCTGACAACCTTTCCTATGACATTCATTTGTAATTCTTCCAGTTTTGCGCAAAAATTCGTAATAAAAGTAATAACATTATAGGGGTACTCACGATCTGGAGCTATTTTTGAAGTTCTTGTGTACTTCTACAATAATAAAATACACGCGCTGTGGAAATTTCTCTTTCTTGTACAAGAGATCCGACTTTGCCCTGCAGTTCTTTTTACCTTTTTTCTGCACTTTGTGATTTTTGACAGAAAATGAATAGTGACGGTTAACTGTACACCCTTTTAGTACCAACTTCTTCTTAATATATAACAAAATAAATTAAACATATCCAGTAACAATGTGAATTTCGATTATTTTATTGATATTAGCTGCGTTTTTTTCATGGGAGATCAGGATCATATCATGGCATTTGCAAGCAAAGCAAAAATAACAAATGATCCAGCAAGTGAGCTGGACATTTAAATTGATCCAATTCTATGTTTTTAAGTGTTAAAGGCGCAACTGTAAAAGTAGACAACACTTAGCCGTTATTGACGGTTAGAGGACCCTGCGACTGAATGAACTGGCAGAGCTACATTATTTGGTATTTTAAAAGTTTGGTAGCAATAGCATTTTCGCAAAAAATTTCGCATCTTATCTGAAGATGTTCATCTGTAAGCAGAAAATTAGCACCATCTGTCTGTAAGTAGAAAACATAGCAAAAATTGATCTGAAGCGCTTTTTACAAATGACCTGAACTCCCAAGAAAAAAAGGCAGCTATTATTGAAGTATCAGCTAATAACAGCATAAATATAACAAGCCATTAAAAAAATATCAAAACATTTCGTTGATTTTTAAAGATAGGCCCCTATTATGTAAAATAACTCAACTTAAGTTGACTAGATTCAACTAAATTTTTTTCATATAACGTATTACATTTATTTTAGTTGAACCATGTAGTTTGCCTTAATCTTTTAAGAATTTTCAAACAACATAGTTCAACTGGAATGTATGTAATAAATTATGAGAAAAAAAATTAGTTGAATCTAGTCAACTTAAGTTGAGTTGTAATACATAATAGGGGCCATAATAAAATTTTTTGGTACAACATGGTGGTAACTAACTAATTCCACATCACTAACTTTCCAAGCACTCTAATTTTATATTTTCTGCATGTGAGGTGTATTCACAGCTGGTAGTTCTTTTCTGCACTTTTGCGCAAGAGCTCCGCAAAGAGCTCCGGATCGCGAATAATTCTTATGTGTGTATTAGGGCGTATCTGATTACAATTTTTTTTCGAATTTCACATTATAAGAAATCTCAAAAGTTGCATAAGGTGGTCAAAAAAAATTTAAGAAAAAAATAAGCCTCTCTTCCCCTCCTGCAAGGCAAAGTTGTTTTTTGAGAAGAAGAGTAAAAAATCACGATTTAAAAATGCTTTAATTTTTGTAAGAAAAACCACATATGTCTTAAAGCAAAAGTAAATACAGACTTTAACTAACAATATTTTTGTAAACACGATGCCACTCTTGATTTAGGAGATAGCACTGAACTTTTAATAGTTATCTAATTGTCTAAATTTTGGCGAATTAATAATTTGCATATTTTTCGCATATGTATTTTCCTGTTTTGAAGAAATGTATACTTGAATGTAATTTTTTAACTTTTTTAAAAAAAAACGAGTATAAGGTGTTATATCTCGGACTCTAGAAGTGGTACCGAAAATAATTTTCTCAATTCGGATTCTTCAAATATTTTTTTACGAAACCTTGTCAAAAAATATCTTCTTTAAAACAGTTTAAAAAGGACACGATTTTTTATTTGAGAATCCTATTTTGATATTTGAAAAAAATTACTTCAAGCATGAAATATAACAATTTTGTTCAAATCTCCTTTATGGCAATTATTTCACTTAAACACTTCTTAACAACAAGTGTTTAGTCAATTGTGACCCATCTAATGGCAAGCTCAGAGACTCAAAATTTTCGTAGAACATTTTTGTGAATGCTGAGTTCGAGAATGCTGAGAACGAAATAATAAAATTCATAAGAAAAGATTTCTTTTTTAAAAAAATCGAAATAGGACAAAAAATCGTTGTCTTAACCTGGTGGTGTTAATTGACACTCTTGGACAGGGTGTAGTTCAGAAATGTTTGAAGAATCTAAATTAAAGAAATTATCTTTTGTACAACTTTTGGTGCCTGAGATATAAAACCTTATATTTTTTTTAAAAAAGTAAAAATGTTGCATTCAAGTATACATTTCTCAAAAACAAGAAAATGCATATGCAAAAAATATGCAAATTAGTAATTCACCAAATTTAATGAAAACATCAATACAATAATCAAAATCGCCAAAATTTAGACAATCAGATAACTATTAAAAGTTCTGTGCAACTTCGAGAGTACCTTTAGATTCGAATATTCTACACACCTTGTGAGTAAAAATCGAGAGTGGCATAGTTTTTGGCAGGATATAGTTAGTTTAAGTCATTATTTACTTTTACTTTAAGATTTACTTAGTTTTTCTTACAAAAATCAAAGCATTTTGAGATCGTGATTTTTTACTGTTTTTCTTAAAAAACAACTTTGTCCTTGTGGGAGAGGAAGACATTTTTATATTTTTCTAAAATTTTTTTGGAATATCTTTAAAATCCTATGCAGCTTTTGAGAAATCTTAGAAAACGATCTAAATTTTTCGATACGCCCTAATGTGTATCCTCAAAACTTGAGAGCTTAACTAAAAGTGGGCACTAAATTATCACAGTTGCACTTAATTTGACAGTTCAACAGCTACTTCAACGTTTAAAATGAGCTGGAAATTAATTTGTTTGTGTATATTTGTTTTTTTCGTGTCATTTTGCGTTTCATCGAGTTTCAACTAACAACGCTGCTAAAGAAATTTCATTTCAAAAAAATCCTTTAACTTTTGGGAAAACTTTGGAATTTCGATATATATATTTTTTTTGCTAATAACTTTGCTAGCATGACATTTTTGTTGACTTTTATTATATGCTGGTTTTTATGATCTAAAGTAGTCATAAAGAATATGCATCTCACCAGCCTTTTCTTAATTCCCAATGCAAACCTCTAACTTCGAACTTACATGTTAATCAAATTCATCCTGCATTATTGTATCTTTACTATCAAGTTACACAAAAAATGCACACCACCTTGGAGACATTATGCCAAACATCAATAACAACTAAACGATAAAAATATAATAAGAAGAAATACATAAACAACTTACACGAACCAAATGTGTCAATAGCCAAAATACGAAATTGCAAAATTGTACGATGCCAAAATTTATTGCACATGTTTCTATTATTGATTTTGTTGTTGTTGTTGTTATGCTTGCTGATGTTGTTATAAAGCATTTTGTAGCCGTCACTTTGACCACCAGCATCTAAGTAACTCCTTTCGAATGTTCAGATTGAGTATAACTTGCATATTTATCTGGACTAAGCAAGTCGGTGCTGTTGTCGCCTGGATGTCGTCTTGAATTGAATAGCTTTGTATTGGCTTTGGCGCGTATATCCGGTATCTCATGTGTGTGTTTGTGTGTGTGTGTGTTATTATAATACTGTTGAACACAAGATGATTTCTGCACTCGATACGAATATGTTTTACAACGTTATGCCAAGCAATCCTCTTCTTCCTTTGCATTGTAATCAAGAGTATTTGTCTCGAAATGTCGTTGTTTGGCTTGGTTCTCGATTTATTTATTTGTTGCATATGCATAGGCACACCATCAGCAAAACTACCTGGCACACCTCTTTGTGTGGCATTTTGACATGATCATAAAATGCAATTTGTTGTTGCACATGTTTTGCTGCTGCTGCTGCTGCTGCTGCTCTGGTGGTGGTCGAAGAAGTTTGCCATTATCCTGGTCTGAGTGGGTTGCATGCCAACCACCTGTCTATGATTGCATGTCGAGTTACATGTTGGAGCATTTTTATTGTGTCGGTGTTTGTGTCTTGCTATTATTGTATTTAGTATCTGTCGTAGTTGTCGAAATTGTCATTTGTTGCGTGAAATTTACCGTTTTCTTCTACGACATCCGCATGCTTTGCCTTTTTGTTTAACCAGGTTGCTCCCTCGCTTGCTGCTGCTGCCGTTGCTATAAAATGCAATCAACAATATAACAATATCAACAATGAGAATTGCACACAGCAACAGCAACAACAAGAAACACAAATAAGAAGAAGCACAAAACTGTGCATTCTACAATTTATGCAAAATAGGTTAAATTGAAAATTCTACACAATAGCAGAAATAGAAACGCCCACATTAAGCTGCCTTTACCAGTCCCCACCCATCAAAAGCTTCACCATTGTCATATGACTACACTTCATTGCATTCCACATACTCAGCTGTGGTTTTATTTTGCGCTTATATGTGTTCCAAAGGATAATGCAATTTTGTTATCCTTGCTTGCACTCACACACATACATAAACATAGGCAAACACATGCATACTTCTGCCACCAATAGAAAAATACTTGCTAAGAAGATAGTCTAGCTTTTGCTACTTTGCACAGTGGAGTGTTTAACCGATTTATGTGGTCATAAGTAAATATTATCAAACACTAGTTTGAAGAAAACCGAGACAAACTTTTGCAATGTTTAATAGTGTCAGAATAGTGGGTAAAAATTTTTGTTACTAAGTCTTACTGAAAAGAATTTCAGAACTCCTAAAATTTGGACATTTTGAGTTTAACAATCAACAATGTGATATTTGTTTGCTGTTTAGAGAAAAGAGTAAATGATATTTAAATTATTTGCTCAAAATTTCCAGGAAATGAATAGATTCTATTTTAGGAGATATGTTAAACTATGTATGAGTTGTTTTGGTGGCAACTGTTTTCATTTCAACATAGTTATTGTGTTTTATTAAAAATGTGTATTTTCGTGAATTTTAAAGAATACGAGGGTTTCTGCATATCGGGAATGAAATGCTCTCATGATTTTCGAAATGTTCTCCTTCATGATCAATAAATTTTTGAATGCGTTCGAAACATTTGTTATAACATTTATCCCGTTCCGCTTGAGACACATTAAAAACATAATTTTTTAACGCATAAACGGCTTGTTCAGGCGTCGGAAATTGTTGTCCACGCAATTCGTTCTTGATGTGCGGGAACAAAAAGAAGTCATTGGGTACCAAATCAAGACTGTATTTGTATTTGTAATGTATGACCCATTTATTTAATGTTTTGCTTACTCAAAAACGCTATTGTTTAAACTGATATGTTGGAGCTAGCATTGTTTTGATGAAGAAGGATTTGTCGGTACTTATTTTTTTTCATTATTTTACGGAATACTTCTCGCAAACAAATGGTCATGTTCCATTTCGAATTAACCGTTCTTCGTGTATCAATTGAAACCGTGGCCATATGACCACTTTTTTGGAAGAAACCGATTACCATTTACTTCGCAGTGCTGTCAATTTGAACAACTTTTGTTGGATTTGGTTAATTTCGAAAGACCCATTACGTTGACTGCTGTTTACTTTGGCTTATCAGCGATGTTTAAAGATTTTTTTATAGTAATTCATCGCCAAAAATCGAATTGATCATTGATGCACTCTTATTGAGAAAATTTACGTCCAATGTTGTAAAAAATAATCGCATGAAAATGTTCACGTGTTAATTTAATTTTTTGCTGAAAAACAATTTGAAAAGCACTGTAAATAACACAAAAAGTGCATGTAAACCAAAACGTTGTGAGTACGTATAACCTAAAATCTTCTAATGGAAATTTCAGTTTGACTTAATTACATTAGAATTGCCAGATTCATAAATATATGCCGCGGCCTACGTATATTTTGAAAACTCGATGGTTTCTGTTGGAATTTACGTGATCGCGGCTTTAAATTTTTTTACACTTTACAGTAGGGATCTTAACTTTTAAAAACATATAAGCTTGTAGTTTATCATTACTTTATAACTTCTACATTAATAATTGTTTTGTTTTCAATTACTTTGTTTTTATATATATTAAAAAATATTTTTGATGGTAATTTTTGAAAATCGAAAAATTAAATATGAAAACAAAAATTCATTCAAACTGCAGAATTTAATTGGAAAGAACTCATTTCTAAGATTCCATAAAATAAAAATTTCACTGTTTTTTTTTTCAAAATGATTGACGAAGGCGACAAATTACAAAATAAAGTTTTATGCTGTCGTACTAATCTTGCATTTGTGCTCAGAGGGAGGGGGGATAGAATCAAATTCATACAAAAATTTTGAAATTTATATACATATCCTGAACAAAGTAATTGAACACAAAGTAATTAATAATTACTTCACTATTCACTACTATCACAGGAGTGATATAACAATGATATGCTACAAACTCATTTTCCAACACGTTCCGAAACGGGTCGTTTTATACTGAAACGGGTACTGCTAAAAGGTTAAATTAACTTTATGTGTGTATAGCTTGTGACGCCCATAAGTAAGCTACCTTTCACTCCTGGTAAATATAAATAAAAATGTGAATATATTCTTGATCAATATCACCCTCTGATTCGATTAAACAATGTCCGTCCGTATGTCGCTCTATCAACACAATTACTGGTGTTATTTTAAAGCTATCCTTATAAAATCCAATATATCCCACTAAAAAAAATCATATAAAAAATGAGCAAAACCGGATGAAAACCACAAATACCTCCGACTGAAAGTGTCTTATTAAAAAAAAAAATTAAAATTTTGCTTTTTAGCTTTGACCTGTGCATCCTGAGATTCAATTGCGCTAAAACCGTATGAAAATTACAAACTACTCTCAACTATTTTTCCATTAGAACCATTTTCATTACTACCTAAAAAAATTATGGGTAGGTAATTTCTTGGTTGGAAAAATTAAAATAAGATTAAAATTTTGCTTTCAAGCTTTGACCTATGCAACCTGAGCTTCAATCGCTCTTAAACCGTATGAAAATTTCACTCTTCTCTCAACTGTTTGTCCAATAGAACTATTTTCATTGCTACCTAAGAAAAATGATGGGTAGGTCACTTCTTGGTTGGAAAAGATTAAAATTAGAAAAAATGCCAAAATGAACATATTTAATAAGAATTTAGTCAGCAAAATTATTTTCCTTAAGTGTGCTTCCTGAAGTGTTTATTCGAGATGATCCATATATGGTCCGTTTTCCAGGGTTGAGAATATTAAAAGCCAAATAATAGACTTGAATGGAAAGCATTTGCAGAATGAAATAATTTTGGCTGCCAACATCGGTTTAACACCCCACTGTGCGTCGTCTAGCTGTGTGTCCTTTAGTCTAAAGTCTTCTCGGCATGTATTAGTGTATATTCTCATATTGTATATTGTCTCCTTGCCATCTTGGTGTTCGCATGCATTCAGTTTCTTTGTTTGTTGTTAATAAATTTTATGGTAAATTCTATTGACATTTGTTAAATAAAACCTTACCGAACTTTGTTGTTTTGGTCCTTGCGGGTCGGCGGCGGACGCAAATGTAAAGTTCGTTTATTGGCAAAATGACCAAAAATATGCAGTCAACACGCATAAATTATGTGTGAGTAAATTAAAATGAAATTTATTGTATTTGTATTGAGTTGGGTTGAGTGTATGTACCTATCTATATGTTTGTGAATAAGTGCCCGTGTCTGGGATATTCCTTAACTAGTTGTTGCTTAAAATTAATGCTTTTACTTGAAGTCGAAATTCTTAACATGCTTCAGTTGGCTTTAAGCTCAAAACTTATTGCAATTTTCAAAATATACTTTATTAAAGTAAGAAAAGTTTCGTTTACATTTTATGATTTTTCAGGTATTTCCAAAATTTTTTCAAAACTTTACTGTAATAGAATGACAAACATTGTAATGTTTGATATTTTTGAAAGGTTAAATACATTTTTATAAATGACAGTCTTAGGAATTTTCGAGTAAGAATCATACACTGTTCGAAAATTTTCTTAAGTCTGTCAAGGATATGCGTCTTTGTGACGCAAAATACAAATTTATCTGAATTTTATCAAAAATAAAAGACTATTTTTTTCTTTATCTTATGTATTGGAGTTTGGGTGCAAAACCACTTTTAAACAAACTTCTAAAAATTATGTGGTTTTCCTAATAAAAAATGCTCAAAATTTTTATAAGAATTTTTTTTTTAATAAAAACCATAAAGAAATCATATTGATTTTATTCTATTTTATTATGTTTTCTTTGGCTCTGTGTGATCATGATTATAAACTTACCCTAAAAACTCTTAAAATATTTCTCTTATATCGCACTCATTGCTTCACAATCATCACCTAAGAATGCATTCAATTTTTTTACAATTGCTGCCATAATAGAACGCCTACATCTGGCGGATGTGTAGTGAACCCTTTTTTCAAACATCCGGAAGCGTGCCGCAGCTACTCACTACCTATTGTCGTCTCAACCAATTGTGCAAAAACGCAATAAAATTTCTCTTCAATCAGAAATAAATTGAAAGTGAGCCGCACATGCGCCGTGAATTCAAATGACTGTAGGTGCAAAAAAAGGAGGTTTACATCGAACAATGTAGGAAAGGAAGTAAACAAAATCAAAAAACAAAACAACCTTTTAAAGGACTATAAAGAAGAACAAAGCAATTTAATATATGTATATACGAGTCAAAGCAATTGTTTGACAACAACAAAAACCACTGAAAAATCATAGCATAACAACTAAAATGCGCATGCGCCACTCACTATTTATAACACAGTTAGTATCTAAATAAGTTTAAGAAATTTATTAACAATTAATTCAACCCATATCTGCTCGGAAAAGCAGCTGTTTATTTTTTTTAACATGGGCTACGGGTAAGAAATATTTTGCCGCGCTTTTCAAGCAAGTCAAAGACTAAGTATGGAACAGTATACGTTATAATATCCTCTATTGAAGAACGTTTTGAATTGATCGAATATACCATGATCATTGGATCAGCCAAAGCTTATACAACTTGGCTTTGACCCAATAAGCCTGAACCACAGACCCCAAATATAACTAACTTGCTATCCTTATCACAAATGCTCGTATAAATAAATATTGGAGCAAAAGTTTTTATCGCTGTTCTTCAGAAAAAAATATATAATAAGCGCCAGTTTTGTGTCAATAACGATCACACAACATTATTGATAAGACTCCAAGAGTATTTCTTTAATCATTATAATGCATAAGTCTTTATACATATACTCGTTATATCAGAAAATTTTTGATAATACATTTTTGACAAGTGATTTTTTTGGATTGTTCTAATCTGCTTGCTGGACGATTGGTCTGTTGAAGCGCTCGCTTGTTATGATTTGGTAATTTTTTAGTAATTTTCTAGACATTGTTTGTACACTGACGCCACTTTGGCGGCAACGGGCCCCAAAGATTTATGAGGGTGGATAAGCTAGTTAATGCATTAACACTGCAACGGATTGGGGACAGAAATCGTAGCTGTGTTATATTTGTTTTTTTTTTTTTTTGTTATTTCTAGGGTGCATAGATAACATCAGGCATTGTTTTTGTGGCGTTAGACTTTGAGATACTTTTTGTTTGTTTTAAGGGGCACAAGAGTGCGTTCTTGTATGCAATTTCTTCCAGAGTTGATTATTGAAATGTCATTGACTGCATTGGTTTGACAGTTTGGTATTAGTGCCAAATGATTGATGAGGATTTCTTGTGTTTGTTTTTTAGTTTTGTTTATTACTGGGATAAATGAATCTATCTTTAGTTAATGCTTGATTTTAGAAGTGGTTTGAAAAGCGTGCCTCTTTAATTTTCGACATACATCTATGCTTCTTTCAAACTTGTAAATTCATTAGTAATAGTTTATTATATATAAAAAGAATATTCGAATATTTTCCTATAATTTTTTTTGATGTGGAAACTTATATTTTTATTTTTAAGTTTTATTTTTAAAAAATACCAGTGTTGTTATTTGTTTTAACTGTCCAAAAAAATCCTATATGTTAAAAAAAAAATGACTGAAACTAAAAAATATGAAAACCATAAATTCTCCAAGCTCCTGTGTTTTAAAAATTTTAGCATTTAATTTGAATTAAAATATTCAAAATATATTATTAATAAAAAAAAAATATCCACATTCATACATAAAAATATGCAAACTATGAGTATTAAGACATAAATAGTGACCATCAATTAATTGACAATAATTAGTAAAGAAAACAACTCATTCATTTAAAAAAAGTGTTGCGATATTTTGTAATGGTTTTTTATATGGAAACTTATTTTTTTTTTAGTTTAATTTAAAAAAACAATTACACTGGCGAAGTAAATATGGAAGACAATGCCTGGTAGAGTTGTAGGCTTGATCTAAAAATAACTTACTTCCTTTAACATCATACGAAAAGGGCCGATAAGGAATAAACTCATGCAATTTTCAAAGGAATTTATTTCATCTAGTGCCAAATCGTATAAAAATTTAATAGTATTAATGCGTGAATTTTTTAATAATTAAACAATAGATTTATCAAATAACTTGTTACGCTGTCAGTGGTTATTGTCATTGGCATTGAATATAGAAAGAATAACTAAAATTATTTCAGTGGTTACCGAGCTTACATATCATAAAATTCATGAGACTCCTTTTATATAATAGTATAGATATAAAAAATTCTAAAAATCCAGGAAAAATGCTCATTAAATAATAGAATGTCATTTACTTTATTGCACAACTAAGTGATATTGCTTGCCTTCATTATAAACATATCTCTTAAAAAAAAAAGCCAAACCAATTAACAATTTAATGGGCTGCATGGTGTCCATAGGGGGGAAAGGAAGAGTCGTTTGCCCCCCTAGGCAATGAATTTTTTTAAATATCTTCATATTAAATCAAAAAGCCGTAAGCTACAATTAAAAAATTTTTCGGGAAAGTCAAAAAAACTTTCTACATTTTAATTGTAATTGTATGTTGCGCTCAAACTCAGGGATTTTAGAAATTTTTGACTAAAAATTCGTTTTTATTTAGCACAATTTAGCAGGAACGTGTATTTTGATAAGGTACATCAATAGTCAATCAAAAAGCCGACTTTGAATGTATTGTAACTTACGACTTTTTTAATTTTATATGGCGATATTTTCATTATAAATGTTAATATATTTTGAAGAGAACTCAATAATCCTTTTTTTAAAGTATATTTATAAATAAAGCTGAGCTATGCCATGCATGCATTTTTAAATAGTCGCAGTGATAATTTACGATACCATTTCATTTACCCTTTTTTCACTGGCACTTTTCAATACGTATTCTTACACTCACAAAATTTTGTGTGTAAATATTACTAATAACTACGTTTATTCTATGAATTTTATTCGTAGTTTTCTGTCACGAAAAGAATTCGAAGATTGGACGTTGTACATATTACAAATATTTTATTCGTATTCGTACAAAAACAAATGTTTATTGTACGAATACATTTGTTACATTTACCTGTAAAAGATTTGATCAATTTGATTTTATCCACAAAAAAGTGAATAACGAAATAAGAATACATTCAATGAATGCAAAATTGATTTATAACCAAAATTTTTAATTCACATTCATTTTTAAAGAAATCTTTAATTATTCATTTCAATTGTTCATTTTCGTTTTTTTGAATAATAAATAATTTTTTTATTTATTTAAATGATATTCACAAAGAATGCTATTCACAATTCAGACTTTTCAATTATTATTTCTTTATTCATAATTAATTTTTCATTCATTACTAATTTTTTTATTATCCATTTGTTATTAATTATTAATTTTTAATTCATTATTCACTTATTATTCATGATTAATTTTTTATTCATTAGTCATTTCTTATTCATTGTTAATTTTTTTATTTTTATATTTTATAAAATAAATAAAGAATAACAAGTGATTAAAAACTAAATAAAGAATAAAACACTAATAATGAATTACAAAAGAATAATGATTAAAAAATGAATAATGGATAAAAAAGAGTAATTGAAAATTCTAAAATTCCTTGTGAATTGCATTCTTTGTCAATAGTATTCAAATGAACAGAAAAATTAATGCAATGTTCTTAATAACGAAAATGAATAATAAATCATTTTGTGAAAATGAATGTGAACTAAAATTTTTATGTAGTTATTTAGTTGTACTTAAAATTCTGAATATGGATGCCGATTTGACAGCTGTGACATTTACTAATAAAAAAAAACATTTTCTCTTAGCTGGGGTTTGAACCACGGTTTTTTAGCTTACGGGCCACGTACTCTTTCAGTAGACTACGGCCACCTTTCAATCATACATTTCCTTATTTTCGGAAATTGTAATAAATAAACAAACCAGGCTGAAAGATTTTGGTTGTAAATTTTTTAAACTCAACTAATACTTAATAGTACGAAGCCATTAGTAAATACTACAAATTCAATGGAAGAAACTACGATGTTATTCTTAAGAGAAATTGAGGAATGATAAGGAATGATATCTCTTTTTGTCGAAGATCATTCTTTGGAGCAACAGATGGTGCATTTAAGGCAATAACGCATATGAACTTGGACGATAAGCGAACATATGTTTTAAAGTATTTAAGCACAAGAAGAAAACAAAGTTAAATGAATTTAAAAAACTTAATGCTTTCCCTTTTGGGAAACGACTAAAAAAATCGTTTTAATATTATAAAGATGATCCAATTTGGATAATTTTTGAATTTTTTGTGAACTTAATAAAATTTCTAACAATCTTGCAGCATTTTAATTTGAGAAAATTGCAGTGATTTAGGCGAGCAAAAAGCTTTTAATTCAAAAGCGAAAAAAATTTTGGAGATTCTGAATAAAGTAGGCTAATTTTAAATCATGCACTAATTTTTAAAAAAATCTAATGGCAAATTCTTTTAAGAAAACGCTTTTACATTAGAATACCTTATGGTCAAAAGTTTTTTTATGACTAAAATTTAAATAGGAAAGTCTATTTGAAATATTTATTTTAAACTTCTTCAAATTCACGTTTTTGAACAGGCGTCAACCCATTTTGAGAATTTTCTGGATTTTTTCGCATCACGTGCTTATATTACGTCCTGGATTCAGAATCCAGCCTGGAATATGTTTAGAAAATAAATGGATCCCAGAACTCATCTATACATGTACCTCTTTACATATATATTCATACGTTTTCAATTAAAAAAAAATATTTTAAATAATTCATATAGTAGGTATGTTTCCAAACTCGATTTTAGCAACTTGCATGCTGCTAGAACTGATGCATGTTGAAAAAAGAAATAAGTCAGTTGATGTCTGTCCATGCGGAGAACATTTCAAGAATAGTGATTTTTACCTCCTAAATCCAAATCCGATAAATTTCAGGCCGCTCGCAATTGTTTAATGAGTTATAGGCCTCCAAAACTGGAAAAAATTAAAAAAATATTTGGAAATTTTTGTATTCTTATTTGAAAAGTGGAAAACTTGGGGCTAAATAGTAATTAATATTATTTCACTTAGGGATAAAGAAGACCTCACATTATTTAATTACTAAGAATATTTGTTAAACAAATGTTTTAATTTACATGAAAAAAAAATTAAATTCGAAAATATTTGATATATATAAAATCTTTGAAATATATATAATTTTCTTATGTGTGCAAGCGTGTGTCAACCGGCTTATCAAGACAACAAAACTAGTACCAAAATCTCAGAAAATAGGGTTATATAGGTTACATTCTCTTTATGTGCATTCTGGACTGCTTCATGCCTTTATCCCCCCCCCCCTTCGAGCAAATCCTGCGGACGCCCTGGCCTGTAACACTTTGAAGCTGACACGCACACTTTTTTAATTTGATTACAAATTCTATCAGATTCATTTAGATTAGAGAAACACTTTTATCTGTATGTAAAAAACTTAAAAAGTCTTTGTATTTGAAATACAGCTAAAATCTAACTCAAAAATTACAAATATAAAAGTTGAGTTACAATTTTTTTAATAAGATTTTTTAAACATGTTGTCTACTTTCAGTTAAAAAATATGAAATATTAACGCATTTTTTTAATTAGCATTTTTTCAAATCAATTATCAGTCGATAAATTTAATGTTTTGTTTTTCTTTTACAATCCACAGCATCCCTACCCCTCCGAGGACCAGAAGAAACAATTAGCGCAGGACACTGGTTTAACGATACTGCAAGTGAATAATTGGTAAGTCACAAAAAGGAAAATCTCAACAAAACACCCCTAAAAAATGGAATGAAACCTTTAAGTTTTCAACCAGTCAAAACTGACTTAACAGCCTTAAATTAAAATTAAAAAACAAAGTCAAACTTTTTTGCCAACACCAAAAAGTAGGCAACAAACTTTTTCATTTCCCAGAAATAGACAAAACAGCTTAATTAACAATAACGCAGGTGTGCGACAGAACAACATAAATATCTATGGTTAAAAAAAAACAAAAAAAAGAAAAACTTTTTTGACAAACATTAAAAGGAAAGTAATTAAAATTAATGCCTTTTTGCGCGTCAAAGTAAACCAAAGAAATTTTTTAAGATATTAAAGAAAAAAATCTTAGTTAATAAACTTCATTTATTTGCAAAGCGAATGCATTTCATATAATAGATAATGTAAGTTACATAGAAATAAAGAAGGAAAGAAAGTTACAAAAAACTTTTCAGATTAAATTTATTTTTACATTCACAAGAACTGCAGCCACGAGTGGAGGGGGTGGGTGTATGGAAAAGCTATAGGAATGGAAAAGCTTATGTTTGACCCTCTTTACAAAATAAAGTTAAATAAAAAGTATTTTCGCCCACAACTCGACGCAGTTAATGTTTTGTTTTTTGTTTTGCCCTCTTATTTTCTGCTCTATACCTTAAGTTGCCATCATATTGGGTGTTAATGGCCATTAGACGCCCATTTAAATTTTTGCTCCATTTTCACTTTCTTCTTTTTTTATCATTCTATGTATTTAGTTAATTCATTTTTTCCTCATCTCTCTATTCTTCTTCAATTGGTGTTTGTGCCTACACATTACGCGGCGCCTAAAAGCATGCTATGCTTACTTGCTTGCCTTTACAATTCCCAGTGGATACTCTTATTTAAGTCTGAGTAGATTTTTTTTCTCTTTGCCTTTATTGGTTTCTGGCCTAAGAGGGCGACATGGAAATCGCCAAGGTGTCAGGCAATAAATTACAAAAAGTGTCTACCTTCTGTTTTTTCGGCAGCAGTGCTGATTCTTTTCTTTTTCGTTGGTGGGGGAGTTGGTGCTGGAGCAGTTTCGTTGTTTGCAAGAGAGCTGGAATGTTATAAGATTGCTAATGTTCAAGATTTTTTTTTCTTAATGCATACTTTTTTTATATTTTCTGCTTATCGGGTTAAAAAGTAAATCCGCTTACTACAGACCAGTCTTATATTTAAAAAAAAAAAAGATATTATAGCCATTTCAGTCAGCCCTTGAAAGGATTTTGAACGAGCTTCTATTAATCAATTGTTTTGTATTTAAAGCCTTTATTCTGTACAAACTATTTTTTAAAATTTAACACATAAACTGGCTGTATTGTATTTTTCATAATAACATATGAACAAGGCAATAACCAAACTAGTAAAGTCCGATGTTAATTTTAATAATTCTTAGTTATTCTAAATTATAATTTTATATAAGTATTTTTTGCAGTATGTAGTTACAAATAAAAATTTTAAAACTGAATTTAAGCGATACTTTTGAACAGTCAGCCATTCTGCACATGACACAAACCTGTCTAGAATTCTTTTTAGAATTCTAACATAACATGAACGCATGCATCTAGCTAGCCCATAAATTTTAGCCAATGCTTGGTATTAAAAACGGCGTACAAACAGAGACTAGTATTTGTTGATCTTAGCCAAGAATTAAATATTCTCTTCGACTTGTAACATGAAGCTTTCCTTTATTCATTTCAGTTTCCTGAAGTTTGCTCGCGCCAACCAAACACTTTATAGGGAAATGTCAAGAACACGTACATGTCACATAATATTTAAATTTGATGAAGTTGTTGTCATTGTAGTTGTTCATGTTGTTGTTGTTGGTGACTTTGTTGGCGCTTGCACGAACATAGCTGGACCAATGAGCAACATGAGGCACAAAGCACTGCACGTATACGCTGTAAATTGAGTAGAGGAAACCTTTTGCCTCACACCATTTTCACAGACTGACATGCAGCCAACCGCCAGTAATTTTTATAGAGCTACAAATATGCTGCTCCAACTGAATAGCTAAGCTTAAGACATAGAATATGGAAATAACAGAAAATTGCTCAGAAAAACATGCCAAACTAGCAATAACTTTCATTTGGAGATCGTTGTGGAGACATGTTTATCGGAGTCTGCGCTGGTTAGGACAGTATTATGTTGTTGTTTTTAGTCTCAGGAGTCAGTGGACAGTATCTGCAAGCGGGCAGGAGTAGAAATGAAAAATATACAATTATTTGAGTGTCAAAATAAATGTACCTATGTAGTGGCAAGGTAAATGCAAAATTCGTTAAGTCATTATACACATACAGTTGTTGCAAAAGTGTCTATTATATCTTTTTTGAATAAAATAAACGCATTTTTGTCTTAACATAAAATATGCACTAAAGAAAAAAAAAGATGAATTGGTTATCAACGATAAAATGACTTTATTGTGTTGTCGTTTTCACTTCTTAATCTGTAGTTGCTATAAAGCAATATTCATCATCCTTCAACTACTTGGCTTGAAATGCCAACGCCCAACTTACCAACCACCCACTCGCATGCCACTCGAGCATTTCTTCTATTTTTGATTTGTTGCTCATTCGACAGAGCAATTAGTAGAGAAGATATAAATAAAATGGCGTTTTGATGAGCATCATTTGGGGCTGTTACTTGAACACCATCCGGGATTGAGTTCTGACGTGAGGGTGGTTTTTGTTGTTTTTTTTCGGTCCGAATGATTTATATGTGTTTTGTTTTGTTTGATGTTAGATGATAGGTTTCTAAGTGGTTGATAAAAATGCTGCATACTTTTAGGATTAGGATATTGATAAGAAAAAAAGAATACTTAAACATACAGCTACAGTTAAAAAAAAAAACATAATCTAATAATGATATACAAAAAAGCTTAATTTTAGTGAATTTATCTTATGAATTTTTTTAAGTTTTAATTTTAATAATTTTTAAAATTTTCTCGATTGTTTTTACTTATTGTTTTTTTGAGTTTTTTACATAAAGCAATCTATTTTACAACTCATGGCCAGTAGATCAAAGCTTAAATATTACCTAAGAAAATGTCGTTAAAAATTATTTTATTTATGCCAATTTCTAATGATCTTATAACAGTTAAAAAAAAAACTTGATGCGGCGTTTTTTTGCACGATATGTACTAGCTAGTTTCAAGCTTGAGAGGGTGTCATTTGAATTAATGTTCTACTCTCTCGATCTCGAAAAATGTGTAAAGAAACACTTTTAAGTAAATTAATTTTTTAAAACTGAGGAACACAAAATAAGAAGACAATTTTCTGACAAGCATTCATTGTGGCAGCACTAGTGTTACCGTAAAAAAAAATAAGGTACCTTAAATTTTTTTAAGAGAAAAGCGATGGTTTTGAAATTGTATTACTCTGGCTTTATTTATACATATTTTAAGTCAGCATCACGCCCTTAGCCAGGATTTACCCAAGGGGGGTTTTGATTAAAAAAATATATTGATAGTTTTTGTTATCGATAAATCAAAAGGCATTTCTATATGTAAATTAAATGTTTGCTCCCCCATAGAACAAGCTGTTGACGCCATAGAAATAAAATAGTCGATTTGACATAATAATAAAATCTATAAATTTCGAGCCGATTGATAGTTTTTTAAAACTAGCTCAAGAGACCAATAAATGGAGAAGCGTTAACAATAGTTCAAAACATCTCTTGAAGTAAATTTTTTAAAAAAATAGGTATGCATCTTCTTTTTAATGTAATTGTTCTTTAAAATGAGTAAACAAACATCAAAATCAGTTTAAGTACCAGAGTTGTGATATTTACTTTTCGAAAAATTTTATTTTATTTCTTGTTTCAATAAAAAAAAATTCTAAAAAATTCAAATTTGAGAAATTGCAATGAAATGTTGTTGAAATATTTTCTGAATAAATACTTAATACAAATGAGGAGTGTCTGTTCAAAAGTTCCTATTTAACATTTTTGAAAAAAAAACTGTTTTTACTAAGGCTTAAACTTAAAATATTCAATCCTATCATTTGCACAAAAAAAAAAAAATTAAGAAAATCATAAATTTTCCCAAAATTTTGTGCATAAAAGTTTATGTTTCTGTTAAAAATGGCTTTAATATGCATATTGAAATGTTGCTTTTGAAGATATTTGAAGAAAAGGGACTAATTTCCATACAAGGTTTTAGTTTTTGTACAATATGTAATCAAACGGACTTATCAAATTTTTTTGAAGACTTAATTACAAGTTCCATTTAAGGTAAGAAGCTGATTATTCAATGAATGAAAGTCCTCAATGAATCCTCATTACTACAATGAGAAACCAACGAATAATGTGAACGTATTGAGCCCGAATAGGGCACTTACGTGTTTACTGAAGTAATTATTTCTGTGAAAACCTTTTATGTATATGAGTCATTCTTTTACAAACCGTACAGATTTGAACAAAAAATGACCAACCCATTTTTGATTTGCATGAAATTTTTTTTACGGGTTCTTTGTCGAAAAAAGAGACACGTGTTCAAGGATTTTTTTTTAAATAGAGGGCGTTATAAGTTTTAGATTTTCGTGATTTTTGCCTTAGAGACTAATTTTCAAAAATTCGTTACTTATATAGACATTTTTTTTTCATTTTGAAGATAAAAAATGATTTTTAAGAAAAAAATAGTTTCAAAAAAATTTATGAAAAATTTCATATAGTTATACGCAATTAAAATTTTTAAATAAATTTTAACTAATCTTACCCATCACTTAGCGTGTTTTAAATATAACCATCGTATTCTACGTCAAATTTTACATAAAAAACGATTTTTTTATCGATGGAGAAATGATTATTACTATTGCAGAAAAATTAAATAAACTCGCGCGGTACCTGACATCGGCACGTCAGTTGCAAATTACACCTCAAATTCTCATCTCATACCGTTGTTCTCTGTATTATATGACCAATAGTATATATATATATTAGGGCGGGTCAATTTGTATGGACGAATGTTTTGGAGGTCTGGCTCAGCGAAATTCGTAAAATACATGTAATTTCAAGACTTTTTCTCCACTACAGCATATACAAATTCTGAAAAAAAGCTGTGCGGACTTTCGTAAATAGATTTTGTTCTCAATTATAAAATATGAATGTATGAATGTATGTGTATGAATCTATTTACGAAAGTCCGCACAGCTTTTTTTCAGAATTTGTATATGCTGTAGTGGAGAAAAAGTCTTGAAATTACATGTATTTTACGAATTTCACTGAGCCAGAATTTGACCCGCCCTAATATATATATATACTATGTTTTAATTTTTTAATTGAACAATATTATTTATTAATAAATGAGGCTTTATAGAAAATTGGGTTAAACTTTAGTAAACAATTACATTATTTCAGCAAATAAAGTGATATATTACGATTTAAATTCATAAGTTTTTAATATAAAATTTTATGTAATATACGATGGTTATGTTTAAAACACGCTAAGTGGTGAGTAAGATTGGTTAAAATTAATTTAAAAATTTAAATTGCGTATAACAATATGAAATTTTTCATGAGCTTTTTTGAAACTATTTTTTCTTAAGCTCACTTTTTTATCTTTAAAATGAAATAAAAAAGTTGTCTCTAGCTTAAACAGAACCGAAGTTATGAATTTTTGAAAATTACTCTCCAAGGCAAAAATCACGAAAACCTCAAGCTTTTAACGCCCTCTATTTAAAAAAAAAAAATCTTCGAACACGTGTGTGTTTTTTTTTATTTAAAAACCGTAAAAAACATTCATGCAAATCAAAAATGTGGCGGTCAGAATGGTGTTCGGTTTGTAAAAGAAAGACCAATATATGCATTTTATTGTGTTCATTTTATTAAATGCTGAAAAACCTTATCAAAAATTCCTTTTTCTTCACTGACTGCACAAAAGGATATATTTTTAAATTTGAAATATCTATAGCTTTGAAACCATTATTATTTTGCTCTACACTGCAAAAACGACTTTTCTTAGTTTTCTTCAACTTTATACAATGTCGAAATAAGCTCTTTTGAATGGACACCAAAATCCCAGAATCCCCAATAATACGAAAATGAAAAATTAAAAAAAAAACGACATAACGAGGTGCTTTAGCATAGTTTTTATCTATTTTGTGAAAACAAATTACAAAAACTGAAACTCGGATCAAAAAGTTATAGCTGTTGAAACTTGATGTTTTTTAAAAATCCTCAAAGTGCCTGTGTTTGAGCATTTCAAACACAAAAATAGAAAATCTTTAGAAATAGATTAAAAAAAACTATATTTAAAAATATTTCACTACTACTCACTAAAAAATTCACTACTATTTTATATACTACTATACTATTAAAAAAGCAACTCTACAACATAACCAAAGTGAAATATGAC
This sequence comes from Dichetophora obliterata, assembly GCA_963920525.1. Lineage (NCBI taxonomy): Eukaryota > Metazoa > Arthropoda > Insecta > Diptera > Sciomyzidae > Dichetophora > Dichetophora obliterata. Next base: position 204,346,178 of record OY986435.1, read on the forward strand.
TGTTAAACATTTCAATTGACGTAACTAAACTAGTGATTAATACGCTCATTATATTTGTCTATTATAGTTATTAATTTTTGCTAAAAAACAACAAAGAATGTGAATGAACAATCTTGATCACAAATGTTTTTTGTTGAACTGCGACCAAATTAATAGCAATTTGAAAATCAAGAGTTTTTATTCTTTTATAAGTTGAAATGCAAGAGGCGATATTGTGGTATTTAAAAATTCGGTTGCAATGTCTCAAGCTTTAATAACAACATCCTGTAGCTCTTCTTCCGCTACAAACGCTTGTGCTCCTTGAAGTCTACCAATCATGACAGCCGCACCATCGTAACCCTTCCCGAACATAAAACAGCAATCTATGCCGAAGTCCTAATATTATCTATGATCTGAAAGCATAGGACTCAATTTTGTTCAAAATTGAAGTGGTTTGCAACTTTTTAAGCTATTGCGTTGTAGTTTCCTTTATGCTAATATATCAGATTTTTATACTTTCTAGATCCTTAAGAGGGAGGACGGTTTATCCCCTAAAACCCCCTTGTCTACTGGTGTCAACATACAAATTTTTTCTAATAAAAATCTTCAATACTATCGTAGATATTTGTTATCTCCACAGCGGCAAAAAAAAGGTTGTCTACTGCTGCAGTGATAGGGCCTTCATAGTTAAAAAAGGACGTGCAACTAGAAGAGATTTCTTAAACAATGATCTAGAAGAGAAAAAAAAATTTAACTTGAAAATATAACAGAGTTTTGAAAAAAAATCTAAATTCCGATAAAAAATCTGATGATTTTTGATATATCAAAAACACAATTTTTGTGCAATCACAAACCTGGAGAGTCATTGTATAAAGAATTAAGTACAAACTAACAATTAAAATCTAATCGATCGGATAATATGTTATCGAATAAGAACTGAGGCAAATTTGAAAAATTTAGCTTGGAGAACAACGCCTTTAAAGATAAAAATAGTGATTTGATTGTTATAAATCAACATATATCTTAAAAAGAGCTAATCTGTTATTCCTGCGCAATATTTAATAAATTCCTCTTGTTCGAAATATGCCTGGTAGGCTGTTGAAGTTCTAATGCGAGCTGAACTACTTCGAGTCAGCCAAGTGACGACGATCAGCTATGTATAACCTCATTGGATCTCTTTTAACGGCGTAGTCTCCAGCGGCAAGTCCAATTTGTTGTCTCATTACGGTTAACGTTTTCAAAACTGATGAAAAACTATCATTGCAAATGCCAACAGATAGGTTATTTCATAATTTAAGGCCACTGTGGAGACGTTTTAAAGCAAAATGCCACAGCAAATCATTTTAACTTTCGTTATTATTTTGAGTGTTGTTTCCCGAAGCTTTTTATATTCGAAGTTTTTAGTATTGTATAATTCTGATTACGTCACGTTTCAAAGGAGTGGTTTTTAACCAAATATTTCAAATTTGAAACTAAGAGTACACATTGGCGTCGGAAGCGGGGGGCAGGGTGGGCAGTTGCCCCCCACTTTTTTAGCTAGATAAACAATTTAAAAGGAAAAGTTATTCAAAATATCAGTTTTTTTACAACGATAATATTTTTGTATTATATATTTTCCTCTTCTTTATCTCTTCTTCATGTTTCATGTGAAGAAATTTTGGTAAACTTTTTTGCACCACTATTTGTACTGCCCCCCCCCCATTTGTACTGCCCCCCAGATGAAATTCGCTTCCGACGCGCTTGAGAGTACATTTTAATTACACTATGCGACAGCCTTTCTGATCTGGGATAAAAATTAAGCAATCCTTAGTTAAAATAGGACGCTGATTACAAATATTAGGTTAAAAAAGAATTCTGTAACACTGTTTTTAATTTATTGATAGTTTATTATTTTAGTGAATTTCAAAAAGGTGATCCCATGTTATTGCAAATAAAACGCGTTTTTATGAACTGATTTAAATGAAAAATATTTTAAATTAAAGGTAATTAAAATACCTTTCATTTATAGCTGCATTATATTCCAATTTGATAATTATCTGAGGCTCTATTAATTAAAACATTTGAATTTTTATTTTTATTTTTTTGGTAAAAATGTTCATAAAATGGAATATAAGTTTGCTTACAAAGTCATCAACATAAAAGAAATTTTATGGTTTCATAATTGTATTTTAAAATAAAGGGTGTTTTTTATAGAGTAATACAAGTTTAAATCATAATAAAACATAAAAATATATTTTTAATATCAATAAAATGGACTTTATTGAATAGAAAATTTTATGGCATTATTGTTTAAATATGATTTCGGCCATGTGGTTGCCACGGCTGGCGCGAACAAGGCGCAATCTGGAACACCAATTTTCACAAACTTTTCGCAACATTTGCGGCCGTATCTCGCCGATAACTCTTCGAATGTTGATTTCCAGGTGTTTAATTGTTTGTGGTTTATCGACGTAGACATGTGACTTTACATAACCCCAAAGAAAATAATCCAATGGGGTTAAATCACACGATCTTGGGGGCCAATTAATTGTGCCATTTCGTGAAATTATTTTTTCGTCAAAAGTTTCCTTGAGAAAATCAATTGTAGCGCCCGCTGTGTGGCATGCGGCTCCATCCTGTTGTAACCACATATCAGCAAAATTAATGCCAGCTAATTGAGGTACGAAAAAACTTCGAATCATTTTCCTATACCGTTCACTACTGACAGTAACATTCTGACCATTATCGTTTTTGAAGACATATGGGTCAATGACTCCGCCAGCCCATAAAACGCACCAAACAGTAATTTTCTGTGGATGTAATGGTGCTTCGACAAAAGCTTGTAGATTCTCCTCACTCCAAATACGACAATTCTGTTTATTTACGTACCCATTCAACCATAAATGAGCTTCATCGGAAAATAAAATTTTCCATAGAAATTCAAAATCAATATCAATTTGTGCTTCAGCCCATTCGCCGAATTGGCGGCGCATACGATGGTCGTTTGGCTTTAATTCCTGCACATGTTGAATCTTGAAAGGTTTTAAGCCAAGATCTTTTCGTAAAATCTTCCATAAAGTGGAAGGACACAACCCCAGTTGCTGAGAACGGCGACGAATTGATTGATTAGGATCATCTTCAATACTTTCCTGTACAGCGGCTACAGATTCTTCAGTGCGCACTGTTCGGCATTTCACGGGATGCACATTATCAGTAACAGTAAATGTGGTCCGAAAACGATCTATTGTTCTTGGAATTAGCAGCTCTGAAGGACGATTATGTACGCCATAAAATGGACGAAGTGCACAATAAGTTTGACGAACAGAAACATTATTTTGATTAAAAATTTCCACAATTTGCACGCATTGCTCTGGTGTAAGTTGATCCATTATAAAATGTCAAAGTAGACTTAACAAAAAACAACTATCAACTGTTAAATGGGTGGTCAAATAAAGCAACGATGCTAACTCAAAGTTGTATCACTCTATAAAAAAACACCCTTTATGTTCTATTACGAAGAAAATAACGTACAACTCTAAAATATATATAAAATTTACAAGTGTAAAATTTACCTGAGTGAAAATAAAAAAATCGATTACAAATCGATTAATACAAAACTATTAAATCTTGACTTTCTGGGAACGCATTGGGCTCTACAAGGTAAGTACCTTTAAATTACTTCTTTTGAAATAAACAATATTTTTCCTTCCGAGTCTTGGTTACGAAAGCGATGAACATGAAGAAAGGTTTCACCAGGATATGAAAAATATAGAGCGCCGATACACTAGCTCCTGGAACGAGTCCATGATTGGCGACTACGCATGATTTGTCATAAGAGAAACAGATCAAAGTGAAAAAAAGAGACGAAGTAGGTCTAATAATTTCTTTTAATGTCATCTATCTGTTATGTTTTACTTTGAGCTTATTACAGGATATAGACTGGTGCTCTGGCCTAATTTTTAAGGTTTCTTTTGTATTTTTTATAAAAAAATAAAATACAATCGTTTAAAATTTTTTATATGCAGATTTAAACATTTTCATTTTCATGCTTAAACATAAAATTTGAAAAAAAAAATAAATTTTTCACTTCAGAAGCTATTATTTTTTAATTTCGTAACAATTTTTTTAGAATTGTATGTCGTTTTTTTCGTAATAGAACATACTTTAAAATAAAATGATGAGCCCATATAATTTCTTTAATTTTAGTTTTGTAAGCAAACTTATGATCTGTTTTATTAAAATTTTTAGAAACAAAATTAAAAAATTCAAATGTTTTAATTATTAGAGCATAAGATGTTTATCCAATTGGAATATAATGTGAGAAAAAATGAAAGGTATTGCAATTATCTTTAATAAAAAATGGGTACTACTTATTTAAATCAGTTCGTAAAAACGTGTCTCATTTGCAATAATGTAGGGACACTTTTTCGAAATTCACTAAATATAATAACCTATTGATAACTTAAAAACAGTGTTATAGAAAATTTTAAAGCTGATATTTGAAATAAGAGTCCCAATTTACATCTGAATTGACTGTTCAAACGTTGAAATCAGAACATTTTTGAAATTTTGTGGAGCAGTGTTATCAAAGTTTATGTGTAAAATATTAAGATAAAACATTTTTTTGGTTAATTTTTAAAGGTTTTATATTATGATAACGTCACTCTGTACGAAATGTTGGTGAAGTTATCTTATTTTTTGAACAAATTGCAAAAAGCGAGTTTAAATTTAAGATAACAACTTATTATAAAAATTTAAAGACTTTGCACTTATTTTTTTAGAATTTAAGGAGATTTTTACCGTTTTCATAAACTTGCTTTGTGAGGCAGGTATGCGTGGTTTTTATCCGATTTTTTAAAATGTCATACTTTGCGGATAAAGCAAAGATTAATTTTTGTGGAATTTTAAGAGATTTTATCGTTTTGGTAATCTCACTTTTAATGGGAGGTAGTTCATTTTCTATATTGATTTCTATTAATTTTTATTAAAAAGCTAGGCTGTTATTAAAAGAATATAGAAACAGACGGACAATCGGAAATGACTAAATCGAATCAGGAAGTGATGTTGATAAAGAATATACATACATACTTTTCTATACCTGCCATTCCTCCTTGTCGACGTTACAAACTAAGTGACAAAGTAGCTCAGTATTCGTGGGAATATAAAAATGGATTTATTTTTTAATTTCTCACTAGTGGTCCCCCTTAAATATTTTATCGTTTTAGCTACCCTTAACTTTCAGCTCTTACATAACTAAAAAATCTGTAATTTGAAAAGTACTTTAAGACATAATTGGCGTTGCAAGCACAGGAGTAACATTTTTAAATAGCACTGCAAAGTGAACAGTTTTAAAAGCAGTAGAATTGCTTCTTTAGTATATAGAATATAGAATATAGAGAACAGTTTTTTAAGACATCTACTAAAAGTATAACACAAAGTTACATAAGTAAAAATCAGTCAAGGAAAATCATATTTAAGTCCGGGTTTGAGTGGAGAGTATTTGAAAGAGAACTTTATTAATATCGAATCAGGTGAATTCATTAATATTCAGGAATAAATATATTTATATTTTTTGGTTTATGAAGTAAAGATATGCATTTCTTTAACTGACATCAGCTTTAACAATCAAAATTTTTTTAAATTCTCTGTACGTAACTACAATTTTATTTTACAAATTAGTTCTTGGCTGCCAAAACTCGTTACAAAATTTGCACAGCAAAAAAAAAGGCCGTTCGAGACAAAAAAATCTAGTTTTTCTGCCAAAGGCTAAATCGATACCGACAAAAATTTGGCCATAACTTCATTATACCCTAACCCTATCCTTCACTCATTCTGCTCACTCTACAGCTTCTGTTATATTCATTATTTTGCCATAACTTGGTGGTCATTGAAATGTCCAGAAAAAAATTGCAGAGTTGCCAGCCTACAAAAGTAAACAGAGTAAAATTGTTTGGCTGATTTTAAGCCATGATAAATGTTGCCAGAGTTGAGTGGAGTAAAAAAAAAACAATTTCAACATATATTTGCTACAATATCAAGAGTGAAAAGAAAATATACGAACAAAATTTGTTTCTACTTTCTGCTAGCGGTAGCAAAAAGATCATCAAAAACCAATCAGTGCATTAACCCCAATAAGAACGTTGCCAAAATATATAAGGTACAGCAATAACAAAAAATTTGTTAAGAATGTTCTAAGAGAAGAAAAAAGTTTTTTTTTTTGAGAAAACTGTTAGTAAAAAACCAGCTTGCCTGTCCTCTGAAACTAAGCACAAAAAGCATAAAATTGCTGCAAAAAATTTGAAGAATATATAAAGGAGATCCTTATTTTTTCCCATTGCGTTTTGGCAACAATACCAATGTAAGTTAGTTGTTGACAGTGTGTTTTTCTTGATACTGCTGCAATTGTTTTCTACTGTCGGCAATGCAGTTTCAATTTAAACTCTTAACGCAGAGCTGCAATAAATAGCAATTGGCGGCATTTTAGCTTTTATCAGGGATTTTACTTTTTTGTTCCTGCTGTTGACTCTGTTGTTGATATTGTTGTTGTTGCTGCCTTGCTTATTATAACCAACAATCATAACAAAAATTAATGTCGTCGTCATTGTCGTCAATTTGAAGTCGCTCAAAACTTGTCTGCTGCTAACCAGATAAGCTCTCATAAGCCGCTTTTAAAGCGTTTTCATAAATAATTTATAAAATGTGCGGATATCTTGATTTTTCTTTTTTTTTGCTCTGATCCTGTGCTGCTGCATGATCGAATAACAGAAAAAAAATTCGACTTCTTAAAACTACATTTGTCGCAGTGTAGCTCATGTTTTATAGATGGTTGCCGCTGCTTGGTTTTTTTTTTTTTTTGAGAAACAGCTTTAACAAAAATTGAAAAAACAATCATTAAAACGCTGGAAAACTTAAAAAAAAAAACAAATATTGCAATAACTAAAATGTTTGTATAACCACAATTCTTATATGTAACTCACTTTAAGACATATATTTATTTTTTTCAGATTTTTATTTAAGAATTAACATTAATCAATTCCTTCAACGTTCACATTCCAGGTTTATCAATGCGAGAAGAAGAATCGTGCAGCCTATGATTGATCAATCAAACCGTGCAGGTAATTACCTTGACTCTTTATCCCCTTTTAAAAATTAAAATTAAACCCAAAACTTACTGAAAAAACTAAAAACGAAATGCTTAACCCACCACGCGCCTTAAATTATAAAAGCTGCGTACAAAAACTTTTTTTGACACGACTGCAAGTTGTCCAAAATACTAGACAATTATCGACCACGTTAATAACTCCCCAAATGCACATAAAATAAACACGCTACCGCACTCTATTAAAGCATCCTTAAGTTGTCTAAAGCAAGCTTTTTATGACTTCTCTAACCTATAGCACGCTATGAAGAGAAGTTTGCAGAACATAAGGAAAAAAATAATTGTAACATCAGCATCGTTAATTTTATCATTTGATGATGTTAATGGTGATAATGATGATTTGGCTGTTGTTGTGAATGTGTCTTAAAGTGTCATTAATGTGCTCATCAAATTGGTCAAAATGCTAAAATAATGAGTAAAACGTGATGTTTGTTTGGGGTAGGGGTAAGAACAGGTAGGAGGGGGTACAAGTGTTTTAATAAGATTTTATAAAGAAGAGTATGTGTTTAACGTATGACTTCTTCGTGGGTAATTGAAAATTTTGTATAAAAACTATAAAATTCCTTCTTAAGGAAGGTTTTAGGCAAAAACGTTTCAAATAAGGGCATATTTTAGAAAATGTTTTCTAAAAATGTTAACATAACAAGTATATACATAACAAAAAAATCACTTTCATGTTAATTTAACATCATCTGACGCTTATTTTGTTAAAAAATGTGCGAAATTACATTACGAACAGACTAAAAAAATATTTAAATCGATCGATTAGTTTGTTTGCAGAAGTGTGGCTCGTTTTGAAAAAGAATTTTTCGAGAAAAACGCATTTAAAGTTACTCTGGTTAGTTAAAGGTACTCTGGCGCATAAGGTTTTATCAGCGAGATTGATTAGAAATTTATGTAACATATTCTTGAATAGTTAGTTGTACAACAATAATAAAATAAAATAAAAAATCGATTTTTAAAAAACAATGTTTGCCGTAAAACTCCCTAAATGAGTTTTTATTTTATTTAAAAATTTCATAAAGGTTTCAATCGTAGACATCAATACCGCTTCGCTGCATTGCGCTATTGAGTTGAAGCATTTAAAGGCGTTACTGCGCTGATTCTCTTGTCTAAAAAAAAATGCAATAACGCAAATTGCATAATGTTCTTATGTAAATATGGAAACGAAGTTGTGGGGAAGATGCTGTTAAACATGAGTGTTTGGAGTGCGTTTGAATTTAATGTTAAGCAGCGCTACTTTTTGTTTTGCATTAAAGCAGTAACTCAAAACCGCAACAACGCAAAAACGCATTAATTCATGATTTAATTATTTTTTTTAAGACTTGTATGCTTTTTAGATACATGGAATGTCAAACAAGCATCAACATTTAACTTGTCTCGCGTACCAGAAACGTGAATGTAGATCTGTTTGATTGCTATCATCAACCTTGAAAGGAATACAGTTTGTTGTATTTAGCATGCTTTGCGTATAAAATATGTTTATTTCTGGTGAATGCTAAAAATCTCTCTTTGTTCAGTAATGTTTCATATTAATTACTTTTTGTTTAAATAAATTTATGAGTAATATGAGTTTTTTTTGTTGATCAACTAGTGCGTTTATGTAACTGAGTTAAGAAATTCTCTACTGGTTGTGACGTAATGCTCAACCACTCTGCTAAGCTCTACCGATAGAAAACAAGTGTTTATGAATGTTATGAAACTCACCAATTGAGCTCTTAGTGGTGAGTTGGCAATTTGACATTTGTGGTTGAGAACATGGCAGAAGAATAAGGTGGGGTAAATAGATTCACAACACTGACAGGTAACGTCAAAATCACAAAATTCAGTGCTGCCGTATCTTCAAAGAAAAGTCCATAATTGTATCATGGAAAAATCCATATTTTTTCCTAGCGTTTCTTATTCAGTATTCAACTGGAAAACGGGGAAGTACAAGTTTTTAATTTTAAGCAAACTTAAAAGCAATGTCCTCAAAATTTGCTGATGTAATAAAGCGGCGTGGGCCATTCGGTTCAAATTCATTAGGGGTACTCACGATTTAGTGCACTTGCCAGTGTAGTTAAGAACTTGTGAAATTTACAAAAAAAAAAATACACATACGTCAAAAATGCATACAAGTATTAAATTCTTACGGGGTATGAACAGAGTAAAAATTTCAGAATATAAAATAATTTTTTTTAGTACATTATTAGTTTACACCATAAACTTAGTATGCTGTAGAAGCGAAAAGAAATCTTCCGTAAAAAATGCATTGCGTTTTTCACAGCGAAAAGTTAGCGAAATTTTGTTTTCATTGGTTAGTACGCTATTGAACCGAAAAATTTGCTCAGTGCAGCCAAGTTCACAACTATGATTGGAGAATTAAAATATCAAAATTTTGCTGTCTTTTATATGTCCGTACATTTAATTGGCGTGAAAATTTGTCATTCAACCCCAGTTATATGAATGTTCCAAATTCGTACAAGAACGCAATGCAGAACGTTGTATAAGTTTCGTAAACGAAAAGAGAGAAAAAGTTAAGGAAGGAAAGACCGAAATGCTTATGAAATTTCGTTCATGAAAATATTGAGAAAGTTGATGAAATTTCGTTTATGAAGTGAAAACCAAGAGTTTTTAAAAAATATGTTGATAGCCAAGCGCATTCTTCACTAGACCACCAAAACAATTGATGTGAGTGAGGCACAGAATTGAATGGAAACTTTTTATTCATTTCTATATAGATTCAGTCAAAATTGCGTTGAAAATTTTGTCAAACGGAAGCTCTAACAAAAGAGCTGTAAGTAAAATAAAGCAGTGAGGGATTAGAATATTAGATTAGATTATTAGATTATTGATATTAGATATCTAAATAATTTTTTTTGCCACCATTTGTTTCGTTATGGCAGCATAGAAAGCTTTTTGCTAACACATTGCTTCAATGAAGTAAAGAGATTCTTTTAAAATAAGTAATTAACTTAAATCCCGAGTTAAAATAAAATTAATAATTAAAATAATAACAAAAGCCAAACATCGACCGAAAAAGGCCACATTTTAAATATATTTCTTGGCCGTACAAAGGTCTACAGCGGCTGTACAGAGGAAGTTTTAAATTAATCTCGGCTGTACAACGGACGTACAACGGCCGTATATAGTCCAAACAGTGATTATTCTACAATAAAAATAAGTAGTTTTTAAATGTAGTTTTAAAATTCGATCTTTATGCTAAAAGGCTCTTTGGATAATTTTTAAGCCATGTTTAACACTTGTACGTCCGTGCGGCTCATACGCGACTGTTAATATTTTTATTTGGAATCCACCGGCTCTACCTAAGCACGAATAAGCATAACCAGTTAAATTGATGTGCCTAAAATCTGAGAGTCTGTTTAAAACCGTCCTTTACCACACCCCTTTAAAACTTCTTTACAATTTTATAGCCTACTTCTTGCTTTATCGCTGGCAATGACATTTACGAGATCTTTCTTTCCATTTCCCAGCCCCAATTTCTAGACCTTCTTTCCACAAGCTTTACTAAAACACTAAATTCACAGCGAAAGCCACTGCTTTAGTTGGCTGCTCCTAAATTACAACACTTGAGCGCTTGATTAATGATGTCTCCGTAGCTAACAATAAAACTCAGTAACAAGAATCACTCGCAGGCATCTAGTGCTCCATCACTAGAAGAGAGTCAGCCAGAAACAAAAACAGCAACAACTTCTGTAGCGCTTCTATTAACTGGCTGCTATTGTTGCTGCTCTGTAAATATAGAGCAGCGCATATAAAATTCACACAATGCAAAAACAAAATGCAATAAAAAAGGAAAAATGCCCTAACACACTCAAGTTTTATGTGAGAAAATTGCATTATCCTAGCGCTAACGATGTCCTCATCATCATCAGTATCATCATCATCGTCGACGTCATTGTCGTAGTTCTCATCAACAGCAAGGATGTCACGAAAGACACTTCCGTTTGTCTGTCTCGTACTTACTCACTTCCAAGCTACTTTTTGTTAGCTTGCGCTGCATATTCTAGCAGGACGCAGTTCTAAGCATATCCTTTTTCTTGCTGCAGCTGCAGGAATGAAAAAAAAAACGATATGGTTTATGTTTTGCCAAAGTAGAGCTTTCGAGTTTTCTCATGCCAAGATCAAATAGCTATTTATATACAAGTGTGTGTTGGAGTGTGTGTGTGTGTGTGGGTTAAGCATATTTTATGACTGACAGACGTGCAACGAAAAGCTTAACGCCAAAATTTATTTGAAGCTCACGCTTAGAATTTGTTTCTTGATTAAAATTTTTCATTTTTTATTGTTTTCTTCTAAACTTTATTTTTCTCTACGCAGTTTATACCCCACATGCTGGTCCCTCCGGATATGGCCATGATGCTATGGGCTACATGATGGACAGTCAAGCGCATATGATGCATCGTCCACCTGGTGATCCTGGCTTCCATCAGAGTTATCCTCATTATCCACCTGCTGAATACTATGGACAGCATTTGTAATTGACCGAAGACGAGGAACAGATGCAGGCACCAAAATCATAGAAAAATCCAGCCACTTCACAACACAAACACTCAATCAAACTTAAAAAAACAAGAACAACAACAACAATAACAACAACAACAACATATTGACAGTCATTATCAAAAAAGTCAACAGAGAGCTGTAAAGAAATTCAACAGCAAAAAATTACAAATAAATCCTTTCAATAGGATATTATTTAAAGTTTCGGCGAATAGAAGTGCAGCAATAGTTACAACAACATCATTATTAAAAACAACAACAACAACAATATTATTTGCAACATTTTCACTAAGCCTTTATGAAAACCTCGATATACGTAACTTGAAATCTTCAAGCAGACTTTTTTAAACTTTATTATTTATGCAACACGGAGCAGCATTTCACTGAAGGTAGGTCATAGAGCACTAAAGCATAAAAATATTTTGTAGATAAATTTTTAGCTATATTTAATGTTTAAACCAAACGTTACAATTATTTTAACTTTGTCATTTTTTTTATTTGCCTTTTTGTTCTTAAAATATTCGTATTCTGCGTAAGATTTTTACTAAAAAATTTGGTACGGTGAATATATTCTCACCATTATTCAGTTTACAAAATTTTAATTATATATCTTATATCAATACATGTTCCTGCAGTCATTTTTCTTCCCTTTCCGGGAAGAGCGAAGAGCTTGATTTGGTTAAAGTCCTGATCAAATGATTGTGTTGTTTGATCCATAAATATTTTCTACGTTGCTTTTAATGTTAAAATATTTTAAGGAGGCACTAAGGACGTACAAGAAAAAGTCTTGTATAGGATTTATTTTTTTTGGCCACATTAAAATAATTAATAACAAATTTTTTTCATATGAAAGATATATCTAATATATAAAAATCTCGTGTCATGGTGTTTGTTAACTCCTCCGAAACGGCTCGACTGATTTTCATGAAATTTTTTATGTACATTTGGTAGGTATGAGAAAAGGTCGTAAAGTTTATTTCACCTTCCTACAGACAGTGGGCGTGGCACCTCCCTTACAACCCAATTTTGCGATATCGAGTATCTTTGGAGTTATAAGCCGCTTAGCCTCGGAATGCGGTATTCGACCACAATTTACACGTTCTGTTTCACTGATAACATTTTATGGGCGTGGCACCTCCCATATAACCCAAATTTGCGGTATCGAATAACTTTTGAGTTATAGGCCGCACAGCCTCGGATTCAGTATTCGAACTCAATTTACACATGCAGTTTTACTGATAACTTTGTATGGCGTTGGACGAGGCGGCGTGGCACCTCCCATACAACCTTAATTGGAGAAATACAACAGTTTTTGAGTGATAGGTCGCACAGCCATGGAATTCAGTATTCAACCACAATTTACATATACAGTTTAACTGATAACATTTTATTCGCGTTTGGCAAAGGGGCCGCGGCAGCATCGAGCCGGGTTTATGCTAGTATTTGAAAAAATATTTATTTTCGGGGGGAAAAAATATATAATCCTTGAAAAAAATCCTTCGTTCATCAAGAGGACAATTAAGTTACAGTAATCACCGACATCGAAAACATGGTTTTGAAAAAACGCGTTTAAAGTTTTGACTACGATGTTCTTGCAGATGAAAAACACCTATTACAAGTTATTTATCTCCATAAATAATAATCCGATAAGTCTGAAGTTTTTAGAAAATATTTTTGAAATACGGTCGAATCTAGATATGGTGAACATTTTTTCACATATTTTTTTCGCATTTTCGATTGTTTGCATCATCTAGATTAAATTTTTTTCTATTTTTTCCTGAAAATTTTGTTTTTTTTTCTGAAAACCGTTTTTTAATTGTTTTTGTTTTTGGTTATTTTTTTTTTTTGCTCTGAGTCTTTGAAATGTCAGTTTCTATTTTGTTCACTTTTTGTTCACTATCGGTTTTCCGCTATTTAGATTAAAAAAAAAAGTTCACTATCTCGAGCGTTCACTATTTCGGGGGTTCGTTACATACAGATTTAACTGTATTATACTTTCAGAAAAAAAAACATACTTTTCCCCCAAAACTCTATCTAGTTGTGCCCCCTTAAAGTTATTCGGTAAGAAAAAGCGTGTTTTTGGCTTCGATTCTGTATAACAACTTTACTTATTTATTCAAAGTGACTTATTTTCAAAGAGCAAATGTATTGAGATAATATTGATTTACATATGAATTAACGGAATGACTAAATGTTGTATGTATAAGTACATGATTAACAGGGTAATGTCGAAAACAGTTCAAATTAAAAATTTTTATATTAACATGTAAAACAAATAAGTGGTGAATTCAAAAATAAAATCTAAATAGAATTGAAAGAACAGAATATTCACTAATAATTTGTAGAGTTCGAAAATTGCTTCAACAGTGTTAAATAGTATATGGATAAAAATAGATAGCTCTAAACTCTCATCGAAACTAAAAACTTTTTTATAAAAATTTTCCTATACAAATTAGAAGTTTTTTGCAGTATTCTTTAAAATTTGTAGTTCAGCGCTCTCTTGTGAATAAGATATATTAAAACAAAAAGCGCCACAACAGTTACTGTGTCTTGAAACCTTCAAATAAAAACTTTCATGCTAATCAAATGACAGGCTTAGGAGTTTTTGACGGTTTTGTTAAAATTTTGTACTACTGTGCCCTCTGGTGTTAACGATAGATCAAAATAGATAGCGTCAAAATACTCATTGTACCAGAAAACCTCTGTATACAAAATTTTATCGTATGATTAGTTTAGGAATTTAGTTTGGCAGCCGATCGCTGTGCCACCTACACCCAGAAAAAAAAATCTGGTTAATTTTACCAAATGCTAGCTAAATTTCAGGTTAAAATTTGTCACATCAATCGTCAGAGTAAGATAAAAACGTGCCATTCATATCAGTTTATCCGGTTTTTGTGGTTAAAGGAAACTGATAAATGTGGTTATCTTAACAAAATTTTAACCAGCATTTGCGGTGCAATCGAATTGAATCAGGTTTATTTAACCAAATGCTGGGCTTACATGTTCTTACCTCAATCACCTCTTTGCAAATTTTTTAATTTTTCAACAATCACATCACGAGTAACAAAATAAAGACTAAACAAACACCAATTTTAACCCCAGCGGATGCCAGAGGGGGAGCTAGAGCAAATGAATCATTGGCACTTAATTTTTTTAACCCAAATGACCATAGAATAAGATAAAATTGAAAACTTAAATGCAGATTAATTTCACTTACCTCATCCCGAAGTACCCTTTGTTACAAATTCTGCATCAGTACAGCAGAATTTGACAGCTGGTAGGTTTTTTTTCACTGAGTCTACCATGTTTTTTCCGCTATTTTCTACATGTATTTCTGTAAACCAGATTCGTCAGGAGATAGTAACGTGAATCAGGTTTATACGATGTGGTTGACTCTCCTAACAAGATTCATCAGGTAAAAATAACCTGGATCAGGTAAGTGTGTTTTTGCCTGAGTGTACTGGGTGCAATTGTGAATCTAAACCATCTTGGGACCCATTCAAACACAAACAAAAAATTTCATCAAAATTGATTCAGGCGCTTAGGAGGAGTTCAACTCCAAACACACGTACAGAAGAGTTAATATAAAAGTTGTGGTTTATAAAAATACATTATATAAAATAAAACTTATTTGTGGCGTATGAGAGTCATTTAATTTAAGGCATTTGATTCATAATTAGGGATCGGATTTTATGCAAAATAATTTTTAAATCAAATCCTGTGTAAAGATAGAATAGCAAAGTAAATTGTTTTTTTAAATATTGATTGAATACACATATTTGATCTAAATGTGTTAAAATTTTGCATAAAATTTTGTATAGTTTAGTTTTTTGACACTAATTTTTTATACTTTTTGCATAAAAATCCGATCTCTGTTCATAATCATATAAAATCAAATTTTTGTTTATTTAATTTATTTAGACGATTTGAAAAAATTTTGCAGATTTTGATTTGATTTGATTTGATAGATATATGCTTAAATACATTATAAAATATTCTTAGATATATTATGATACATGCACTGTGACCTAAGAGTATAATTTAATTTTGTTTTAATTTTATTTGTATTAAATGATATTTATGCATCCCGGTAAAGTTTCATATATTGTCGGTTCACAAGTAAAACTCACTAAGTACGTATTTGGCAAAAACGGGTTTTTTGTACCAGGTTTTACAACGTGTTTTACAAACTTTATTACAAAAAAACTCATTTTTTGCCACGGATGCCCCCAGAAGACAAGTAAAAACTTTTAGTATTCATTAAGTACATTTTTGATAAAAAGCTCGGCAGGTAAAATTCATTAACTACATATAAATTAAGCAAAACTAAAAAATAAAACTTCATATAGCTGCTTTTGTCAAGTATGCTTATAATGTTATTCACAGTTATAACATGAATTTAATTGTGAGCTTTAGATCAAGTTAGTTTAAAGAAGGCAAAACAACAACAACAATAACAACAACAACAACAACATCTCTGTATAGCATAAATCACACAGCAGACTAGACAGCAAGGTTGCCAGCCAAAATTCGGAAGAATTCCCACGAAAATTACCTTTTTCCCAAATTAACATAAATTATATACCACCAAAATTCCAATGATAAAGGTATACAAAAAAAATTCCCACAGCAATTAAAAAATACCAAAAAAAAAAAATCCGACGATCATTAAAAACTGCCACAAAAATACCAGGCGTTTTAAAAATACCACCAAAAATCCCATATACATTTAAAAATCCCACAAAAAATCCCATACGTATTAACGGCAAATCCCATATGTAGTTATAGCAATTTTAAAAAATTTAGAAATACCAGAAATTTTTGCATTTAAATATGCAGAAATAAATAGACACGTCCATAGTTTAAAATTTTGCATTTATTGTCTTTGTTTCAAAACTATAACAAATAAATAACCGAATTTTATTTGTTTGTTTCCATTTAATAATTTCTTAAACAAAATAATGCTTATAAAAATAAAATAATAAAAAATAAACAAAATAAAATAAAAATTTTGTTTTCAAAAATATATGTGGCTTGTGAGATGATAATTCATTTTAACACAATATTAGTTTTCAAAAATTTAGGTACTTATTTATTATATCAAAAAATAAAAGTGACTTCAGAATAAAAAATAAACAAAATAAAATATATA
Organism: Dichetophora obliterata; assembly: GCA_963920525.1. NCBI lineage: Eukaryota > Metazoa > Arthropoda > Insecta > Diptera > Sciomyzidae > Dichetophora > Dichetophora obliterata. The sequence continues at coordinate 204,362,950 of OY986435.1, forward strand.
CACAGTTTTCAAAGATATTTGTGCTTTTTTAAGATATAAACAGTTAATTTCAACACAATATGATTTTTCAAAAATTTAGGTACTTATTTCTAATATAAAATAATATACATAAGTGACTTCAGAAACAAAAAATAAACAAAATAAAATAAATATAATTAAAGTTTTTTCTAAATGACCTCTATATTAATTATGTTGACTTTATATGATTTAAATACAAATTCTAAATGTTTGATAGTTTAAATCATACTTGATTTTAAATACAAATTCTAGTTGTTTGATAGTTTAAAATCGTTTATTGAGCTTAAGGTCAAAGTTAGAACAATTAATTGTTCTAACGAATTTTTCCAAAGAAACAACAACAACAACAAAGTTTTTTCAATATGAAAAGGAAAAAATCACTAGCTGATCTGATTGCAATTTCTACTCTGCTAAAAGCGTCATCAGAAATCTTTGTGATACCCGTGCAAGCGCGCGTTAACGCACTGCACCATCGGGGCGATGAGATTTGAAGCGTCAATTTCTCAGTTTTTCCTCCATTTCATAATGTCGCATTTGTTGTTGTATTTCTGTTTTACTTTAGTTTCTATGCTTATGTTATTATATGTAGTCCAACAGCCTGCTGGAAGTCTGCACTAACAAAGCATGTTTACTGAAGTTGTTTTTAGAATTTTTGCTGATTTTGTTTTTCAGCTGTTTCCGTTTGGTCGAGCTCTGCCATTTGATTAAAGTTTTTTCTAAATGACCTCTATATTAATTATGTTGACTTTATATGATTTAAATACAAATTCTAAATGTTTGATAGTTTAAATCATACTTGATTTTAAATACAAATTCTAGTTGTTTGATAGTTTAAAATCGTTTATTGAGCTTAAGGTCAAAGTTAGAACAATTAATTGTTCTAACGAATTTTTCCAAAGAAACAACAACAACAACAAAGTTTTTTCAATATGAAAAGGAAAAAATCACTAGCTGATCTGATTGCAATTTCTACTCTGCTAAAAGCGTCATCAGAAATCTTTGTGATACCCGTGCAAGCGCGAGTTACGACCCCCACTCAAACGACAACAACAAATACATATACTTCTCAGCCACCACCCAAACCATCGAGGCTCAATACGCCGCTGCAACACTTACAGTAACAATTACAACAAACACAACAACAATACCAAATTAACCAACAAGTCAAAGACATCGTTACTACATTTACAACAACAGCACAAACGGCAATTAAATCTCGGCACCCACAACAATAGCACCAGAAACAACAACATAATAAGCCCCACTGCACTACTTAAAGTGCAGCGTAATCAATAAGATATTTTAAGTGTTCCAATTTTATTTACACTCTTTCTTTATTTTTTTCCTCATAAATCGCAACTATTAAAATAGGTTCAATTTTAAAGTATAACATTAAAATCAAACTCTTGCATTTCTGATATTATGTTGCAACCATAAATTGGGCAACATTTTACGATTATTTATTCTACATATTAACCACAAGACATTAAAATGAAACCCTTGCATTTTTGATATTATGTTGCAACTATAAATTAGGCAACACTTTGCGACTATTAACTTTTACATATTAACCACATTGTATTTCTTTTACATACATTACATTTCTCCTATTTTACAATTGTATTTCTTCCATTTATATCTTTACATACTTTTACACATTTACATTTCGAAAACGAATTGGTTAGATTTTAAGAAAGAGTTGTAATAAAGTTCAGTTCTAAGTTTACAGCAGAAAAGAAAAGTGTGTTTCAATCAAACTGCTCTAAGCAAGGAACATAACTGGCGCAGTCTACGGCTTGGCGAACCATCTTGTGAATAGTGAATAATCAGTATCCTTCTTATTTGAAGAATAAGTGATAAAATAATTGTTCGAAAGAATATCGAACTAAAATTATTGTAATTATCAGAAGTTATTATCGAGAGAATATCGATACATAATATTCTGAAATAAGTGTTGACTGAATATCAGCACATTTTTTTTTTTCACAAGATCGGTTAAGTATCAACTTTTAATCGCCGTTGGAACTCAACGCTCTGAAAGGACGACTATATCAACTTTTAATCGCCATTGGAACTCAACGCTCTGAAAGGACGACTAGCGAACAACAAGCATCATGCAGCTAAAGCAGTTAATCATCATCATCGTTGGAAGCATGTAAGTCGAAAACTGAAAAATAATTAAATAAAACAAAGCTTAAAAATAAAACAAATAAATTTTTTCAATAAAAGGGGATAAGAAAAGAAAAATTTCAATACGTTAACAATTTTATTCAATAAAAAAAAAAAGAACAAAGAAAAAAATTCATGTGGAAAAAAACCCAGAAAAAACGTGCAGAAAATCAGCCCTATTCAGTTTCCCTCAGTAATCTTTTTAAAAGCAGAAGCCTTAGTTCAATTCTAGAAGAACCAAGTAGAGAATTTACTATGGAAAATACAGCCCCCATCCCAACCCTTCCCACCCCTGCCCCTGTATATGTGGATATTTTTCAGTCACTTCGCATTCCAGATGCAATAAAGGATTTGCCTCAATATGATGGCAATCCTCGACTACTATACGAATTTCTAAATAACGTAGAGGAAATATTGTTACATACAAGAGGTGCTAGTCATACGCCTCAAGGACAAATACTACTAAGGGCAATACGAAATAAGATAGTCGGTCAGGCAAACGAAGTACTAAATATGTACGGAACGTCACTCAATTGGGAAAACATAAAAACTAACTTAATTCTGCATTACTCTGACAAAAGATCGGAGACTTCACTTATTAGGGATTTACACAACTTACGACAATACAACAAAACTGTAGAAAATTTTTTCAGTGAAATAATAGAAATTCAGGCTACACTGTGCAACAATATTTTGATACACGAAAGTGATCAAAATGTTGTAGCAGCAAAAAAAGAACTATTTGCGGAAATGTGTCTAAACTCATTTTTAAGTGGTCTTAGAGAGCCACTTGGCTCAAACATTAGGGCTATGAGGCCAGAATCCTTGGCCACTGCTTTAGCCTACTGTATAAAAGAACAAAATATTCATTACATGAGATCAGAAAGAAACACATATCAGAGTAAACAATATAAGCCATATAATACGTTCAATAAATATCCAGCAAGAATGCAAAACCCACGTAACTTTACACCAAATACGTCTAACTATAATCCAAACACATCAAATTACTACCAAAACACATATAACCCAAACCAGTCCCGATTTAATAACCCACCAACATACAATAGGTTTAATCCTAATCATAACCCTTTTAGAAATAACCACAACAATAATAACAATTCGTCATTTTCTGCCAGACAACCACAACCAGAACCAATGGACACAAGTTCAGGTTTTACAAACACTAAAAACTCCACTGTATCTCAAAGGAATAATAATTCCGATGTAAGCATGCGTTCTAAATTTTCCAGGATGACAAGACCAAGAACAGAAGAATTTCATAACATAAATAAAAATCCAAGGACCCAACGCCCCAATACCTCTTACCAACAACAATTAGATCAATATACAGATGACTCAATAGAAGACATCAATAACATTGAAGATGATCAAAATTTTTTCCGATCAGCCTCACCGAACCAACAGGATACATAGACGTAAATAGACATGGATCTGAGCTAGCATATGTTAACATATCATCCCCTTTTGGTAGACCATTGAGATTTCTTATAGATACGGGAGCGTCAGCCTCATTTATTAATCCCGAATTCATACATAAAGACGATATTAAAAAATGTAAATTAACTTCAATCTCTACTATACTTGGAAAATATACTCTTAATGAGCAAGTATCATTACCTATATTTCGTGAATTCAATCAACGCGGTAATCTCATATTCCTTCTCTTCAAATTCCATAATTATTTCGATGGACTAATCGGACTTGATGCCCTTACTCAACTCGGTGCAACAGTTAATCTTGTTAGCAAATCACTTAATACACAAAACTCAACTATTAATCTACAATTTAAACCAAATATAATATCAAAAAAATACTTGATTGCACCTAGATCTAAAACAGTTATTGAATTGCCAGTAGACACTCAAAATGGATCAATTTATCTCAGAAACACAGAACTTAAACCTAACTTAGTTATATCAGAAGGTATATACGAATCAAAAAACTGGGTTGCTTCACTGGAAGTAATAAATTTTTCTGAAAATGAACAATCCCTTTTTCTTGAACAGCCTCTTAAAGTAAACCCTTACAACACTTCTGACTTTGTCGAATTAAATAATATAAACCCAGATAATACTTGTGACCCAAACCACTTTGTAGACTTATCAGAAATTCTCAGATTAGACCATCTGAATTCAGAAGAAAAACAAAAGTTATTGAAACTCTGTAAGAAAAATAACGACGTATTCTACAAAGAAGGAGAACAATTAACATTCTCCAACGAAATTAAGCACAAAATATCCACAACAGATGACATTCCAATTTACACCAAATCGTACAGATATCCATACGTCCACAAAGACGAGGTACAATGTCAAATCGCAAAAATGCTTCAACAGGGAATAATCCGCCATAGCTATTCCCCTTGGAGTTCTCCCGTTTGGATCGTTCCAAAGAAAAAGGACTCCAGTGGAAAACAAAAGTGGCGCCTCGTCATAGACTATCGGAAGCTTAATGAAAAAACAATATCAGATAGGTACCCGCTCCCCAATATAAATGAAATTCTGGATAAACTAGGTAAATGTGTATATTTTTCTACGCTTGACTTAGCAAGCGGTTTTCATCAAATAGAAATGCATCATAAACATATACAAAAAACTGCGTTCACAGTAGAAGGTGGTCACTATGAATACATAAGAATGCCATTCGGTCTAAAGAACGCTCCATCAACGTTTCAGAGAGTGATGGACAATGTTCTTAGAGAATTAGTAGGAAAAATTTGTCTTGTCTACCTAGATGATATAATAATCTACTCAACTTCTCTTCAAGAACATCTTGAAAGTCTTGAAAAAGTTTTTGAAAAATTACGTTCGGCAAACTTCAAAATCCAACTAGACAAGTCAGAGTTCCTGCATAAAGAAGTAGCGTTCCTGGGACACATTGTATCAACAGATGGTATCAAACCAAATCCTTCCAAAATAGAAGCCATCCAAAATTATCCAATTCCGCAAACTAGGAAACAAATTAAAGCTTTTCTTGGGTTACTAGGTTATTACCGAAAATTCATTAAAGATCTATCAAAACTTATAAAACCTCTTACTGAGTGCCTAAAAAAAGACAAGAAAATCGTAATTAATGATCGATATATACAGGCATTCAATACATGTAGACACCTTTTAACAAATGACCCAATACTGCAGTATCCAGACTTCTCCAAACCGTTTATTCTCACAACAGACGCTAGTAATTATGCTCTAGGCGCAGTCTTATCCCAAGGCACTATAGGCAGTGATAAGCCAGTTTGCTACGCGAGTAGAACGCTTTCCGACTCGGAAACAAATTATTCTACTATAGAAAAAGAGTTACTCGCCATTATGTGGGCGACTAAGTACTTTCGGCCATACCTTTATGGTAGAAAATTCAAGATAGTTACTGACCATAGACCTCTAACCTGGCTTATGAGTTTGAAAGAACCCAACTCTAAACTCATTCGCTGGCGCCTTAAATTAGAGGAGTATGATTACGAGATAGTCTATAAAAAGGGAAAGCTTAATTCAAATGCCGACGCTTTAAGCAGAATAATACAGGATAAACCAAACACTAACGTGGACGTAAACATTAACGATACAGAATCTAATCACGCTACAAACGGAAGCACAATTCACTCTGCTATAGAAAATCTCAACGATGGAATAGCTATTTCCGAAAAACCACTAAACGATTTTAATCTACAAATAATTCTACAAATATCAAGCCAAGCACCTGAAATCACAGTCGAAATTCCATTTAGAAATAAACAAAGACGCATAATCCGAAAAACTAATTTTAATGAAGACAGTATTACTCAAATTTTAAAAAACTATATGGCACCTAATAAATTATCTGCCATCTATACGGATGACGATACATTCAGAATAGTCCAGGATGTATACTCCAAATATTTTTCACATACCCAAATATTCCGTGTAATACGCTGCATGGAAATATTACAGGACATAACACAAAGCGACGAACAAGAACAGTTGATTAGGGATTATCACAATCGACATAACCATAGAGGAATAAATGAAACACATTTGCATCTCAAAAGAAAGTACTACTTTCCATTTATGAAAAATAAAATCACACAAACAATTAATAACTGCGAAACCTGCAAAACTCAAAAATACGATAGGAATCCCCCTAAAACAAAATTTGAAAAACCAGAAACACCTATTAAGCCACTCGATATTTTGCACATCGATATATATACAATTAACAATCACCCTATCTTAACAATAATTGACAAATTTTCTAAGTTCGGAGCAGGTTATAATCTACAATCGAAAAATAGCGTATCCATCCTAAAAGCATTAAAAACATACATCAGTGTTTACGGTACACCTCGAAAAATTGTATGTGACTAAGGTCAAGAATTTATGGCAAATATATTTAAGGACTTCTGTCGTCAGTACCAAATAGAACTGCATTTTACGTCATTCCAACAATCGAGTAGTAATTCTCCAGTAGAGCGTATGCATTCCACTTTAACTGAAATTTACAGAATTTTACTTACAACTCGAAAAGAAAACAATCTATCTCTTGAACATGACGAAATTTTAGCAGAAACATTTATAACTTACAATAACGCAATTCACTCCGCCACCAAACACACTCCCTACGAGTTATTTTTTGGCAGAACATACAAATTCAATAACATAATTTCATTTCACAATGAACACGAATACCTTCAAAAGTTAAAAGAATATCAGGAGATTCTATACCCAAAAATATGTGAACAGCTTAAACAAATTACAAGCCTTAACATAGATAAAATCAATGTAACTAGAGACGAACCCGAAAATTTCGACAGCAACAAAACCATATTTAGAAAAGAAAATAGAAGAAATAAAATGACTCCTAGATTCACAAAACATAAAGTAAAACGCAATAAAAAAGTCACATTAACCACAATAAAAGACCAAAAATTACACAAATCCAAACTAAGAAAACAAAATAAACCATAAATTTTAACATTATACCTCGAATTTTTTTTTCCAATAGGCACTTTTAGCTTGCATTATATTTGTATATTTTCACTTTTTAGGGTACAACTGGTCATTGGACAGTTAATAGAGATTCATAACGTCAAAGATAACCAAGGTATAATTCCACTCAGACTCGGACCGGCACGAGTAGTAAAAGGGTATAACAATTTAATCCATATAATCGACCTAGACAAATACCATGAAAACATTAACAAATTATCCACTACCTTTACTGAAATTAAAGCACAAGGTATACAACCAAATCTTATAAAAGTAACTGAAATGAAACTTTTCGAACTAAAGAATAAAATTCAAACACTATCACCTGTTGCTAGACAAAAAAGGGGTATCTTGAATGGACTAGGATCAGTAGTAAAGTTTATTACAGGAAACATGGATGCGGTTGATGCACAAAATTTAAATAATGAAATAACAAAATTAAAAGAAAATGAAGAAAACTTACAAAAAGAATCGGTCAATCAAAACAAATTGAATATGCAAATGATCGCAAGATTTAAAAATATTACTGAACACATGAATAATGAACATAGCACAATTGAAAAATTTGTAAACAAATATTCAAAAGAAACAGCCAATAAAATTAAAAGAAATGAAAATATTCTAGAAGAAATGCAATATCTTAACCAACTTAACTACAATATAGATATTTTATTCAATCATATCACAGACATAGCAGAAGCCATACTATTAGCCAAACTAAACATTATATCCAAGCTTATATTAAACCAAAAAGAGTTACAAGAAATTAGAAATTATATGATTAATCAATCCATTAAAATTGAAACAGATGAAGAAATATACGAACTATTACAATTACAAGCATATTATAATCATTCTAATGTCATATTCAATGTTCAAATACCTAATCTTTATACAGAAAATTATCAGCTATATCATATTATACCTACCCCTATAAACATAACAAAGCAAATAATAACAAAATCATACATAACTTACAATAACAAAACAATTCAGTTTTTCGACAAAACATGCCAAAGAATATCTAAAATATACTTTTGCCAAAAACCAATCCAAAAAGAAAACACTCAAGAATCTAAATGCCTGGGGCAGCTCATGCAAAATCAACCTGGACACTGCGACCTGTATGACCTCGGAAAGATAACAACAATCTTCCAGCCAGAAGCCAACTTTATCGTCTATATTAATATACCCTATACACTAATAAATTCTACTTGCAGTCAAAGACAATACACAGTTGAAGGTACCGGTGCTATTCATTTCCAGAACTGCGACATCGCTATAAGAGGTATCATCTACAAGAGCAATGTTGGAATTTTCTGGGACGAGATACATATCCTGCCAATAACACACTCAGGAATACAAGCCCTGTCAGTAACCGAAGCCCTAAACTTGGAAAAACTTCGCGACCATCAAATCGAAAGCTACGCATCAGTTAAACACCTCAGCACAATTACATATGCCCAAGACGCACTGCAATATACGTTAATTGTAATCCTTGTCCTGATCTTCATTTACGTCCCTAGGAAAATAATGGCATCAATTTATACACCGCAAACCAATTTCGTAAGGGCCACTGCACAATCTTTATGGCCCTCACTTCATACTGGGGGGGGAGGAGTTACGACCCCCACTCAAACGACAACAACAAATACATATACTTCTCAGCCACCACCCAAACCATCGAGGCTCAATACGCCGCTGCAACACTTACAGTAACAATTACAACAAACACAACAACAATACCAAATTAACCAACAAGTCAAAGACATCGTTACTACATTTACAACAACAGCACAAACGGCAATTAAATCTCGGCACCCACAACAATAGCACCAGAAACAACAACATAATAAGCCCCACTGCACTACTTAAAGTGCAGCGTAATCAATAAGATATTTTAAGTGTTCCAATTTTATTTACACTCTTTCTTTATTTTTTTCCTCATAAATCGCAACTATTAAAATAGGTTCAATTTTAAAGTATAACATTAAAATCAAACTCTTGCATTTCTGATATTATGTTGCAACCATAAATTGGGCAACATTTTACGATTATTTATTCTACATATTAACCACAAGACATTAAAATGAAACCCTTGCATTTTTGATATTATGTTGCAACTATAAATTAGGCAACACTTTGCGACTATTAACTTTTACATATTAACCACATTGTATTTCTTTTACATACATTACATTTCTCCTATTTTACAATTGTATTTCTTCCATTTATATCTTTACATACTTTTACACATTTACATTTCGAAAACGAATTGGTTAGATTTTAAGAAAGAGTTGTAATAAAGTTCAGTTCTAAGTTTACAGCAGAAAAGAAAAGTGTGTTTCAATCAAACTGCTCTAAGCAAGGAACATAACTCGCGCGTTAACGCACTGCACCATCGGGGCGATGAGATTTGAAGCGTCAATTTCTCAGTTTTTCCTCCATTTCATAATGTCGCATTTGTTGTTGTATTTCTGTTTTACTTTAGTTTCTATGCTTATGTTATTATATGTAGTCCAACAGCCTGCTGGAAGTCTGCACTAACAAAGCATGTTTACTGAAGTTGTTTTTAGAATTTTTGCTGATTTTGTTTTTCAGCTGTTTCCGTTTGGTCGAGCTCTGCCATTTGATTAAAGTTTTTTCTAAATGACCTCTATATTAATTATGTTGACTTTATATGATTTAAATACAAATTCTAAATGTTTGATAGTTTAAATCATACTTGATTTTAAATACAAATTCTAGTTGTTTGATAGTTTAAAATCGTTTATTGAGCTTAAGGTCAAAGTTAGAACAATTAATTGTTCTAACGAATTTTTCCAAAGAAACAACAACAACAACAAAGTTTTTTCAATATGAAAAGGAAAAAATCACTAGCTGATCTGATTGCAATTTCTACTCTGCTAAAAGCGTCATCAGAAATCTTTGTGATACCCGTGCAAGCGCGCGTTAACGCACTGCACCATCGGGGCGATGAGATTTGAAGCGTCAATTTCTCAGTTTTTCCTCCATTTCATAATGTCGCATTTGTATGATTTAAACTATCAAACATTTAGAATTTGTATTTAAATCATATAAAGTCAACATAATAAATATAATTTTTAAAAATATTTGTGCTTTGTGAAATAAATTTATTTCAGTTCTTTAAGAATGTTTTAGAATAATTTTAGTTTTGTTTTTTGTGTTCGTATATATCAGGGATGGAAAACGTGCGAACACATTTTTAACACTTTTTTGGAACTAACTATTTACAGCTAAAAAACCAAAGAAATAATAGTGGTATTCAATGAACGCAGTATTTGTGATGTTAATAGCGTAATTTTTACAGAAGCTTATTTTGCGACGTGCGCAGTTTAAAACACAAAATCGTGGAGTAAACAGAGCATGTAATGCGTATAATGGCAACTGTGATTTAATTTTGGCTTTAAAAGATAATTACTGACCAATAGATTCGATAAATAAACTTACAAATATTGTCCATTATTGTTTTACTAGTACTTATATATTTCACTTTTTTTTTGGAATTTTAAAATAATTTTTGTAAGCTTAACGCTTGCGTGCACGGTTGCCACCTTTGTGGGAAAAATCCCATTCGTGGTTATTTTTAATTGATGTGGGAAATGGGAATTCCCATGGGATTTTTTAATTGAGTGTGGTTTTTTTAATTAACGTGGGATTTTTTTTTTTTGTTTTGTGGGATTTTTTTTTTGTTTTGAAGGATTTCTTTTTATTTTTCAGTTAAAATATATCTAAATACACATACATAGAAGTGTATATTTTTCATATTTCGTCCATTGTCAAAATCGTCTCAACCCATCTATATGATTATCACAACGAATTCGTTAAGATTTCGTTTACTTTGGTTTGGTGGGAAGTTCTTTCACTTTTGACATAATTACATGCATTGGGAAAGTATGTTTCAGTGAATTATTTTCTTTTTTTATCAATATACAAAATTTTTATGTCTTAAAATTGATTTGTGATTGGCCCTTATTACGAGTTGCTTTCGACGTAATCTTCGCTGGTAATCGAACAACGAGTATCGAACGTCAAACCCTATCGAAAAGTTCGTTGTTCATCGAATTTTCAGTCGAATAGAATTTTACTTTTGATGCGGTGCGTGCTGATCAATAATTGTTAAAATTATTAGAATTTCGTGATTGTTTTTTGCTTTTTAAAGACTACAAACTAGTTTGGAACTCTTTTTGTAAACTTTATACAGGTTTAAGGTGGATTAAACAAAAATTTTTTACTGAATATCATTACTAAAAGACTAATTAAAATACAGACGAAATATACTACCTCTTTTTAATTTCTTGTTTCATTTTTGACAATTTGTTATGTTTGTATTATTACTGTGGTAATTTTTCGTGGTTTTTTTTAATACAAATGGGATGTTTCGTGTTTTTTTTTATTTGCGTAGGATTTTCGTGGTTATTTTAAATGTCCGTGGGGTTTTTTGTGTTTTTTTTTAATACAAATGGGATTTATCATGGTTATTTTAAATACAAATGGGATTTTTCGTGGTTTTTTTATTTGCGTGAGATTTTCGTGGTCATTTTAAATGTCCGTGGGATTTTTTGTGGTTTCTTTTAATTGCGATGGGATTTTTTTTAAATATTATACCATGGGAATTTTTGTGGTTATTAATATTTGCTATTGTGGGAATAAGGTTTTTTCGTGGGAATTTGAGGTGGCAACCGTGCTTGCGTGCAGAAATGTAGAATTTTCAGTAAAGGTCCGAATTTTAAGGTCAGAATTTTTTTTCAGAAAATAATGCGCTATTAGTTTTTATGCAATTTTGTGATGTCAACTTGTTCTTTAAACATATATGTAATTTAATTGCTTATATTAAGGGTAAGTTCAAAGAAATGTACAGCATAAACATATAGCTTTACTCTACTGTATATATGCGTCGATCATCGAATACTATGATTAATATTTTGCTTAATAAAAGGTAAAAAAAATGTAAGAAAAAATTCCCAAATTCCCATGCAATTAAAAAATATTACGCTGGATTCCCACGCTAATTAAAAAATACCACGCTGAATTAAAAAATACCATGGGAATTCCTAAAAACAAATTCCCAAGACCAATTAAAAATTACCACAAATGGGATTTTTCCCACAATACTGGCAACCTTGCTAGACAGCCTGTTTCGGAAATCGCTAAATTTCCTCTTCAGTAGTCTTGAGTGATTCAGCTGTGACTTAAATCTTAAATTTTAATCAGTGACCAAATCACTGTTTGAGTCTTATATAATTTGACACGTGTTCGAACAAATTCGTAAGACACCTTTCAAATAAGGCCTAAAGATATGACATTAAATCAAATAGTCACCTTTCATTTAAAACAATAGCTTCTAGCGAAGATTAAATCGTTTCAATTCTATGGTGCATTTCGGCAGACTCGTCGAACTCCAATGAATATCGAAAAAAAAAAATAAGAAGCCACTAGAACAGACGGCAACCCTGGTAGAGTTAAAGGCGTGATCTAAAAATAGCTACTGCTTTAATTACTGAGAACTTCAAATATGTTACTTAATGAATTTTACTTGTGAACCTATGTTATATCATATTTTTAAAATGAAATTTTAAACTAACTTTTTTTCTCTAGAATTGAAGGTACAGTTTGAAAATAAATGATCTAGGATGAAAAATTTCGACAGAATATCGTAACAAAAATTTGATTTTAATTATTTGAACTCATACTTCACGGTGAACTTTCCTTTTAAATCAATTTCCTAAACGATATTTTGGTGAAAAGAAACTCATATATTCCCGTATGCTTCCTAAAAGCATTTTACTTAGCATTTAACGTAAGCTATGAAAATCAGTGATTCCAAGAATTTAATTTTCCTCTTAAACAAATTGATCCACTTTAATGGTTATTCTTATCCTCTCTTGCTTTAACTCGAAATTTTTATTTAATATTATTATAAATTACATTTAAATTGACGTTATATTGTATTATATATTACTATTACTAATTTATTAGTTATTTCATAAAATATGTTGTTTTCCTCTTAATAAAATAAGTCAATATACTTTCTTCTTTATTTACAGCAAATCTGCACCTAGTGACAAAAGCTTTATTGAACCCTTCGCTCCGTTGGCAGTTTCTTGCTGGATATATCTGAAAATGTTTCTAAGTAAAAATATAATAATTTTTTTTTTAATATTGAAGACAAAAATTTTTGGCTCTATCGAATTTAATTTTTTAAAAAGTGAAAACAAAAATATTTCTTAAACCTGTTACAATATTTTTTGTTAGAAAAAAATGTAATTTATGCGGCATTATTATGTGATCGATCAAAATTATTTTAGACAAAAATACTTCTTAATGGTTAAAAATGTAAGTTGGCTTAATTTTTTATAAGTAAAATATGCAGAGAGAAGATAAACACGAATTTACAGAAAGCAAAACAAAAACAAAGAGAAGGCAACAGGTAAAAAAATGATCTCCTTATTTAAGGTGTCAAAAAAAAAAATTAAATTAAAAAACAAACTAACAGAGGAAAAGATTATAAAAATGGATAATTATTTTAAAAAGTGGCAATATCAGCAAAAAAAGCAAAAAACAACTCTAAACCAAAATAACTTTAAAAAGCAAAAATGATATTAGGCAAAACCAAGAGCAAAAAGAAAGCTTAAGGTTAAAAGCTTTATAAGCCAAGCTTTTGTTAATTGTATGCACGAATTAAAGAAAGGCAATTTTAACATAACAGACATAGCTCAAAATAGCTTCTCCTTGAAGCTGAAAGCTCTAGCATTAAATGAACCGCAAATCTATGAGCAAAACTCAGAACTCTAAAGTTCTGCATACTTTTAATAAAAGCTTTAAAAAGCTTAGACAAACTTGTATAGAATAACATTTAAATTAATCTTTAACTATTTGTGCTATAATTTAAAACTCTAAAAACAATTATTATATATTTAAAATAAATAAAAGATAAAGTAAAAACATAACCGAACCACGCCCAACACACACAAACATAGTACACATAGACATGAATGGCAGAAACTCATTAAATCATGCAAAGTTATACCTTTTATTAAACATAGAAAAAGTTTATTCAAATTAAATCACGGACAGCTGTAAAATTAATTATTTTATGAATGGAGAGAAAATTTAGTAAAAAAAAACATGTAAAAATGAAAAAAAAAGAAACACAAACGGTAAGGGAAGTAAGCAAATGCAAGAGCGTTAGTTTAATATTAATATAGAAAAAAACTGTTATATTAAGTATGCTAAAAAAATGCAATGAAGTGGTTATAAAAACTACTGCATAGAAAAACTATCATTTAAATAACAAGAACAACAAAACCAATTATATGCGATAATTATGTATACAAAAGTATGTATAAGCAGCTTATAGTTACATAAATAAATATAAATAAAAATAGCTTACATTATATATAAATATATGTATATAATATATATGTGAAAAAATTGAAAAATAAAAGATAACATTTGTAAGTGTAAAAATTATTGTTAGAAAGCAAAACAACCACATACAAAAAAGTCAAAAAGCTCTGCAAATTAATGCGGATATTTAAAAGAAATTTTTATGTTTTAAGCTCATTTTTTTTATTTTGCATTAATAAAACTTAGGATTGCTTGTATAATAATTATTTGCTCAGTTTTTTCACCACCAAAATTTTGTTTTAACTCCAAGTTTTTGGTTTAACCCATCAACAACTCGAAGCTTAGGCAGCTTTTTGTAACTTGAAAGATTTTTTTGTAAAAATGATTTAAAGCACATAATTGCTCTGCAGCTTTTAGTTTAATATTTTAAGTCCCTAAAATCAAAAAAAAAAAAAATCATCCAAAATCTTGCTTTATAATTTTAACTAATTATTTTTTTTATTTTAGGTACATATTTATTAAAATTAACTATATAATAATTTGTTTGTGTGTTTGAAACGTATTGGAAAAATGAGCGTTAAAATGCCTAATTCTAATATTATTATTATAATTTTGAAACTAAATTAAAACCAGAATGATTTTCGTGAGTTGTTTTTATTTTTTTTAATATCCTCATATGAAAAGAATTTATTGAACCCTGTAAAAATCTTAATAATTTAAATATAAAAAGAATTATTTTTTTTACATCTTTAAGCAATACGTTAATTTTTCTTTAGTATTATTTGCAAGCCTATAAATATAATTTTAATTAATTACAATTTAAATTATTTTAATGATTTATGATTATTATAATTATTAAAATTATTATTATTATTAAATTTATTGATTAATGAATTAAGATGAATGTGTAAAAGTTTAAAAGAATGGATATAAAATGCTAAAAGAAAAAATAATTTGTTTTTATTTCTTTGTTTTTTTATTTTTCAGCTTGTTTCTGTTCTTTTATTTTAGTTTTATGGCCCTTAAACCATGAGTTTTGAGAAATATTTTTTCTCCTGATCATTTTACCCATTAAAGCATATAAAAATTAGCTAAAGTTTCTTATTATAACCCATATAATAAATTCTGTTGCTATATAATTTGCACAACAAATTACTTCAAATATCTGTGACTTGTGCTATAGTAAATATTTGAAAGAATAAAGGTAAAATGCACGGTGTTGCACGATATTTCATATTTACCGGGAAAGTACTTTTTTCTACATTAAATTAAAAATTCCCCGCTGGACATTGGACTTGGACTTTTCCTGTATTATCAACAATTTTTTATGTGTCTTTGATTTAAAAATACGTTTTCTGATATTTATCTATGCAAGCGCCAATGCTTGCAGTAAGGTATTCGATAATTTTTGTAACTAAAAATTGTCTTAACCCAAACTATTTTATTTATTTACAGCCGTATTCATAAAAAGTTACAAACCTCTTGTAAGCCCTTTGTAAGACACATGCCTAAAAACGTTATTCATAAACGTTCAATAACGAAAAAACATCTTATAACAGCTTCACAAATGAGAGAATTTTAAAATAGGAACAAACCTTCTGTGAACCTCCTACAAAGCTATTTTAAATTTTAATGTTCTCAATTTAGAGCAATCTTCTCATTTTGTGACAAACTAAAATGTCAACAAACAAATAAATAAATGAAAATAATTGTGTTTTGTGATCAGTGTTACCAGATGGGCTTTTGTTGGCAGTTATTTGAGAAGGTAGACAGTTTTCCGGTTTTTGCCTTAAAAAAATAGAGTTGTTTTTATTTTACCCAGTTTTTCAAGTTCTTACGATTAAAACAATGCTTACTAGTTTAATGAATCAAATACAATAAATAAAAGAAATTGTATGTTACTATAAAAATATAAGTAACATTTGAAGCTGCAATTTGAGTTTTAATACTACTTTTCACGCCCTTTCAAAAATTTCTTTATGAAGTGGTAGCGCAGTTGCTATTAATGTTGCTTTCGTTGTTTCTGTTCTTTTGTCTCGATTTTCATTCGTCAAGTCTTGACGGTCAATATATATATATATGAAAATATATGCTTTGAAAACTACAAAGAAATTGATGTAAATGATTTCAAGTTCTTAAAAAATCCTAAAGACATTTATTTAGGAGTCGAGGTATATTCGCCTTTAAGCTCTACGCATAAATTATTCGAATCAGATGAAATGGATTTTAGAGAACATTGCTTAAAATGTTATGTTGAGCTATGCAATTGTTTATTGCAAAAGTTTGATTTTGGGAATGATTTTCTAAAATGTGTCGAAGTTTTAGCACCAATAAAAATTGAAAAAGGCAAGATTTCCCTATTTTCAATTTGTGTATGTATTCTACCTAATGTCATCCATTCAGAAAAATTGCAAGAAATTGACGATGAGTTGGATGAGTTGCGCCACATTAATATCAGTGATTTGAATTTACTTAATGAAAATAATATTGAAACTTTTTGGAAAGCAATTTTTGATCAGAAACGTGGAGATGATTCCGAAGTCTTTCCGTTACTTACAAAACTAGTTTTTGTTGTTTTAACGATACCTGTAGCAACAGCAAATGTAGCACGTACTTTTTCACAAATAAATATTAATAAAACTCAAATCAGAGTGAGGTTCACCTTGTGTGGGATTTTTTGAACTAAAAATTTTTTAAGGAAAAGCGATTGGAACTGCACAAATTTCTTAAATTATTCTACTAAAATTAGTTTGATTTGTTAATGATTAAACCTATTTTATATGGAATGTAATTTACTATGATCTCAAAAATTGGTAATGACATTTACATTCATACAAATATCAAATGTATATTTTTTTAAACAAATTTTTAAGTTTTTCAATAAATTGATAATTAAAATGATTTTAGTTAATGACTGCGATTATTTATGTTTTGTTTAATTATAAATTTAATTTAAATACTTTATTTCAAATACAATACAAAAATTTTAAAGCACACATTTTAAATATATATGTTTAAGTTATTTTTTTTAGTTCTAGTTTTTCACAAAAAATTAAGATTTTTTTTCTGAAAATTAAAGTTTATAAAATATGGCAACACTGTTTTTGTTTTAAATGTAAACAAAATTTTAAACAAATGCCTGTCAATATATCAGATTCACAAACTTATTTTTTTCTTTTTTAAATTTTTAAGCAATTTTCATTCTACTAATTATTCTACTGTTCCTACATTAAAGCATCAGTATTCTCACTTCAACTACAAGACTCTTAAAACTCGTTTATGAATACAACGCTTTTATAGAGTATTTTAACTTTAAAAAGCATTTTAACTAAACAACGTTTGAAAACTGTTTTAAAATATTTTTATGAATACGGCTGTTATTGTATAAAAAATATGTTTAAATTATTATATTACAATGAAAGGAAGAAGCACTAGCTGTCAGATCTTTTGGCTAAACCCGAATTATCCTACGTAAATTTATTTTAAATTTTCAAAATGACTTGTTAACAGCAAATATAGAATGATGATGCATGGGTTTTTTTAAGCCAATAAGATTTTGTAATCAAGTAATTGAGTTTTATAATAAAAATACATGCACGAATACCCGTATACCTATAGCACCTAGACCCTTTTACTATTTCAAAAGTAATCATAATGTTTGTTTACATACACTGGTGTGTATCGAAAATTTGACCCCGGAATTCGGTGTCAGATATTTTTGTTTACATATTTCGTTCAATTGCAAAAAATTATATGAGCTGATTGACTGGGTCGAATTTTTCACGGAACCACCGTACACTTGTTTGTTACCAAAGGAAACCATTGACAACTTAGCCATTTCTGGTGACATGACTCGACAGGTATATTGCCACATTCATGACTCTGAAGTGCATGTTAATATCGTTACGAAGGTGTCTGTGGCTGCAGATTCTGTAGAACGAAGAAAAGCAATAATGGTTTCTTTGTTGGAGAGCCGCTTAAAAAGGCCGAAATTCGAAACAAAAATTGATTTTTAGTCTTTGACAGGATCTAAAAAAAAAAATTAATGATGGAAAAAACCGTCATTGCTCATTTACTTGAAGACCGTCAAAACTCAAAAAACGCGATGTTGCTGGAAATGCGTTTAAAGTTGAATGAAACCTTGTATTAAAAGAGAGAGGCATATTATCTTCTCACGCCGAGAGCATTAATAATAATAATGATAATAAATTATATACAGAAAAATTCTGCATTGTTCAAGTAAATAAAGAGATTTCTCAAATACTATTTTATTTTGGTACCGGAATTGGAGATCAGATTTTGCTTTTACAAGTCGATACACTCTAGCATAAACACAATTTTTTTCTATCGTTCCGTTAGTTTTTTCAAATCCCGTTATTTCAGAAAATTTTTGTTTTTGTCTTTTTTTGATGAAAATAAATTGGCAGCTCTAGTAGCGGCCTTATTCATATATGGGCACTAACAAAGTGGCGCACGTAACGTTCGTACGCCTTTCATGTTGCTACAAATTTTAAAAAAAAGGTAAAATTGAAACTTTCTTTGTCGTGTCTTAATTTTTGGATAACACTCTAGTAGCACTATTTTAAGTGTTAACGCTGGAAGCGATCGAAAGAATGGTCCAAAGATATCAGTAACAAAAAATGACGCGTAATGTTACAAAAAATAGAAGTGGTTTTTGTCTGCATCAATAAAAACGAAAAAATTTTCGAAGTGTGCCCGAGTTTTTTTGAAAATATTTGTTTTGGATATGCCTTGGAATTGGGGAGCCTTTTTCTTGTAACGTGGCAGTTTTTTTTTCCTAAAAGCTTTTTATGTTACTTCCATCGCGATTCTAAAATCAATTAGTCACATTTTCTGTTATATTATCAATACGTGGACGTCCAGTATAACGAAAAATATAATGTCCAGTTTTGTACGATGTATGGAAACATTTTTTTTTTTGAGTCTGTTTTAAATAAACAGAGTTTAATTCAATTAAATATTTTTATATTAATTTATTAATTAAAACAATTACTTCTTACTATCTTTAAAAACATATTTCTTCTAAACACACCTGCACTCTGGTAGTCCCAACTTAAAAATTAAAAAAATAAAATAAATAAATAAAAAACAAAATATTTAAATAGGGCATTTTACATTTTGGGATATTCACCTATTCTCAAGGATAGTCAATGCAAAGCTCTACTTTGGGTAGTTTCCAATCATTTCTGAATTTTCATTTCGATTAATGATAGAGACACTTGATTGTGAAATTCCAAATTTTATCCCAATTTATTTTAATGTTTTTTTCTTTTTATATTTGTCAATAATTTGTATATCCTGTGCCAAGGACAAACACTAATGGAACGAAGACATTTTCACATAAAATAATTCACTTAATACAGCCGCTCGTTAAAAAACATTGTTCGAAACTTACCTCAATGTTCATATGTCAAAGAAATCATAGAAAAAAAAGCGTTTGTTATACAGAATACTCCTTTTTTTTAACCGTACGTTATTTAGAGGCGCCCATGCATTTCAAAAAAGGGTACTTTATAGAGAGATATCGTTAAATAGGGTATTCGTTATACTGGACGTCCTCTGTATATTATTTGTTTTGAAGTTTTGAAGAAGAGTTGATGTTATTCAATTATGCTCAAAAGCCTTCGATAAATTTCAAATATCTTGTAAAGTGACATGCCATTTTTGGGCTATTTTTACATTTTATTTTTTAGATTTTGTATTTTTAATAAACTTTTTTACTTATTTTAATATTTCATTTTTTTTTGTTTGCTTAATTTAATAGCATTCATTCATGAATGAAATCGTACGGTAACGTGGCAGATTTTTTTGCGTAACGTAATCGGTTACGAATTTTTGAAAATCCTAGTAATTTAGTGTTTAATTATACTAGTAAACTCGAGTGGCATTAAAACGCCAAAAGCAAACATAAATAATTTTTATTTTAAGCTATTGAATAGATTTTCAACTGATCAAAATTGAAATGAAATTAATTTTGGCCTTTTTGCAATATACGCGGTATTGCACTCGCAACGACAACATAATGTTAGCATATTTTATTTCATACCCATATTTATTTTAGCTATACAGGAGTAAGAATATTTCTTGATGTCCAGTTGAAAGATGCTTAAACAAAAATGCTTCATTACTAGTTTCCATATTTCTTATTGAATTTTGTTGTAAATTTTAAAATATTTTCCGACCAACAGAGTTGAAACCTTTTTTCAACTGTAAGAAATCATTCCAGTATCACTTTGATATTATATATAAAAATTCATAGTCTTAGCCACGGTTGCCAATCGCTTATTTTTTTTGTGTACCAAATTCTCTGATGAAAATGTACCAAAAAGGAAAAAAAATTCAACAATTCTTTTTTTTAATCTAACAGTTTGATAACAGTTATTAAAATAATTCACTAGTTTTTATTTGTGTACATACGAAACATAACAAAAAAATTATTAAATTATGCTATACGCTATTAACAAAAAAATAAATACATTAAACATGTTATTTTGCAGACCAAATATAATGAGATTCATTGCGTTCGACGCACAACCCTTAAGGTAGCTTTATGTTGTTTAGTTTTTTATATTCTAATTTATTTTTAAGCTAAATTTTAATCAGGTAAAAATCAAAAAATTCGGGTTGAGCAACTTCGACTATTTAAATATTGGTAAAATCATTAAAACAAATTTCTAACAATCCATTCTTCATGACCCTCACTTTTTCCCAAAATATAGGCAACGTCATAACACTTTTAAAAAAGTAATATTTGAAAGCTGAATTGAAATGTTTAGAAATGTTTGGAATTCTTTAAAATGATGCATTTTATTAACTTATGGCAATAAAGAAATTAGGTTTTCTGACATGACTTGTGAAGATGTTATTATATTCCAATCTTTAAATAGCTACTTCTCTTCCAAACTTGAACCTGTCTTGAACTGGTTTTAAAAATTGTATATATAATCTTTGAAAATAAAAACCATTTTCTGAGTTGAGATATGTTTTTGCTTTGATGCCAATCCTTACTAAACATCCTCAAGTCTAAAAAAATGTCTTTGGTCATTAATATTAAAATTTTATAAACAGTTGCTTTATTTTATAAAATCGTTGCTCATAAAGTTACATAACAGTAATTTAAAATTAATATCTAACTGTGAGGACAAAAGTGAGAGCCTTACATTTTCGAATTGGAGTTCTGTGTTTAAATTTTTAATGATTTTTAACATAAATCCAACCAACTATGAATTTCTATTATATAAATCAAATTATACCAATTAATTTTTGATTGTTAGTTTTGCGATCAGAAATTTAAATTAAATGGAATGAACATATTAAATGAACAACTTCATTCCCAACACGCTGGAGTTCTACTTTTGAAATGCTTTAAGCTGTTTTGGCTTTAAAGGGATTCTGAATTGAGGAATGCACAGAAATAGCTCCTCAAAATTGATATGATTTTTATGTTTGATTGAAAAAATATCAATCAATGATTGATGTTTATTTCCGATTGAAGAAATAACGATCTAAAAATAATTGGTATAATTTGATTTATTTTATAAAAATCATGGCACATAAAATAATGTCAAAAATTAATTCTGCAGCTTATAGGCATCACGTGACTATATTCAAATGTATATAACAATAACTTTTTATATGTGATAATTTCATTAAAAAACTAAAAAATAACGATCATTTGGGATTTCTGATTTCAAAAATATATATGACAAGAAAAGCATATCAACTCTCAACTTTTAAAACTGAATGCAATGCAAGTTTTCACTTAACATAACTTTGAACATTTCTCGAACAGCTCTTACAAATTTTGCTTTTTGAAAAAGATTTTGAAATTGTAATTCTTTTACAAAATGTACCAACTCGGAAAATAGTGTACCAATATACCAAGTTAAAATTAATGTACCAATTTTGGTACAATTGTACCAAAGTGGCAACCGTAAGAACTAGCTTAGCTTAGAAATTATAAAAGAATATTCATCAGTATAACAGTTTCATAGCTATAAGCCGATAGGTGGCGGTAAATACCTAACATATTTTTAGGCACATGCTGAAATTACGAAAATAAAAAGTAACATAACAACAATTATATGCAAACATTTCAGTTTGCACATTTACAGGTCTAAACCTACCACACCATACTAAATTTATTAAGATGTTCTTTTGTACGCCGGACAAAATTGGCGTTTGCGTAATATATATAAGATTTTTCCAATAAAATTAATTCGTTTGTCTTAATGCTCAAACCTTTTTCTATGACATACTAAAATTTATCAGTAATTGCGTCAGTAAAAGAGCCGATGTTTTGAAATTCCGCTATAACCTCTTAACACACTTCCGGACCGAAGTTAAAATAACCCCACGGCCGTAATTTAGTTTATTCGATGTCTAGAATTTTTTAATTTTTTTGGTGGCATAATTTTTATAGGGCGTGGTTTTATTATTCAAATATTTCACATTGAATACTCAGATTCCTTTTTACTTATTAAAGCTTGTGCAGAATATCAAGTTTAAAACTTTAATTTTTTTTTCATTTATAAATGTTGTTCTATTTGTTACGTCACTTTGTATTTAAACTACTTAAGATTTAAAATTATTTGCAAAATTTTAAGCCATTGTACTAGTTCTTGTGGAATTTAAGGAAGTTTAACTGATTTCATCAAGCCAATTTATATGGGAGGTAGCCATGGTTTTCGTTAAATTTTTGCAAATTTCATGATCAAAGTGCATATTAAGGGCATAAGCTTATGTGTAACACTTAAAGTCGTTAGGTTAATATTTGTGGATTTTAACCTTCAAGTAGGGACTTGAAGTTTTATCTATTTATTGTTATTTATTATATTAATTATTATTATTTATTTATTATTTTCTTATTAATCTATTGACCGCTCAACCTTGTCTCTTAACGATCGTTTAGCAACTAGAAGTTCTGTATTTTATACACTTATCCAAGTTGGTAGGGGAAAACCATGTGATTCTCGGAAATCGGAAATTGTACTATTTTGTTTTCTTCACTTTGTATGGGAAGTAAACATGGTTTTTGTCCGATTTGGCTAATTTTTAACTTGATCTGTATATTTGAATAAAAATTATATATTGAATTACGGTACGATACCTCTAAAAGTACGGCTGTTATCTTGATCACAGACAGACGGACATGGCTAAATCGACTCAGAAGGTGATGTTGATTAAGAAAATATATGCTTTTCTATACCTGCCATGCGGCGTTACAAATGGAGTAACAAGGTAACATACCCCTTAAGCATTTTTATATGCGTGGGTATATAAAAAGTATGTTATTACAATGGTCAATTGTTTCATACGTTTACCAAAATATGTGCAGAAATATACGTACGATTGTAACGTGTCAGTCTAAATATCGGGCCATTTATAAAAAATATACGTACACAGTAAAAAATTCGAGGGTAAATTTTATCTTTTTTATAACATTTGTGTGGCATAAACTTTTTTATTCAAAATAATTTATAAATTTTATACTACTCAATATTATAAAAAAAAATAAAACAAATATAATTTAAAAAGTTCATATAGATATCATGTGTTAATCAAAATACATTCTGGTTCGAAGGAAAAAAATTCACTGAAATCGGGAAATTTAAAATATAATGGTTTTGATTGGTCTTACGAGAAAAATGGTCTGAAAAAATTTATAAGATTTGATGGTATAACTTTTAAAACATTTTTGGTTTGGATTTATATGTATACAAAATAGTATAAAATTTATGCTCATATTTTTTACTGTGTAAGAATTCGAATCATTCTTTAAAGAACAATAAGGACTTGGTTCGATTTTCAGCTCGTAAAATGGTTTAATATTTCATCAATTTGCAAAGATAATAGCATAACAAATTTTTCAATAAAAAGAATAAACAACAGCCTTATTTTGTCCAAGAATTCGTTAGAACTAAAAATTTTGAGGTTGCGGTCTGCAAATTTAACACTTGTATGAAATGGTTGCAGTTGAAGTAGAGTCTTTTTTAATGTGATAGCTTATACACATTTTTCGCTGATTTTATGTAAGAACACTCGTCGTTAAATTCAGCGATGAGTGCTCTTGAGCTAATGCATTGCTTTTGAGGCAGTGCCTTGAGTCAAATTCATGATTTTGTTTAAATTAATTAATAAATTATGCCTATATTGAAAAGTAAAGTTAAGAAAAAACATTCTAAAAAATTTTAAAAAATCCAAAAGTATATTTTTTGTATTAAGAAATTACAAATTTTCAAATAAATTATAAAAATTAAAACTCATTAAACATCTAAATTACAAATTAATAAAAGCTAGTCTTATTTTAATGAAGCATTTTTTTTTTTAATACATTTATTTGTAAAGAAAATAATTATATAGTTTTTGAAGACTTTTTTAGTTCTATTTCAAATTTCTCCTTCGTAAAGCCATCCTTTAAAAGTGCACCTGTAAATAAATATACATAATACTAATTTCGAAGTAATCATTTGAGATGACATTGCACGTGGAAAAAATGTAATAAATATCCACCCAGAAAACTTGAAGCAGTTCTTGCCATAGAGCACTTGGACTTCGTTTTTGAGATCCCTAAGCTGTCTTTAATGGTTAATTTTCAAATTTTTTTTATATCATTTCTAAAATTTCTTTTTTTCTTAGCTTCAAAATATATATTTTTTTAACAAGGCGAAGTAAATTTCTTTTGCCTATGCCCTTATTATAATAGTAAATATGTAATTATTACTTTTATAAAAAAATTTTAATGTAGTTTTCCAATCAGTCTCACCGTATTGATTTTTGTTTAAATGTTTTGTTTTATTTCATTTTATGGTATAAACTTGATCAATCGAACGCATGAAAATGACTATGAGCACTAAAGATCTAGAAATTGCACTTTACGCATCGAAACCGGTCTCAAAACAGAGCAATAATTGAATGCGCATTTTTTTATTCTCGTATTTGTTGTTGTTTTTGTTTGAAGAGACCAACATTTTTTAAGATGAAAACATGAACTGACATATCAAAAAAATATTTTATATTTGTTGTAAAATTATCAGGTATTACAGCTTAGGTTTTTTATTTTCAAATCGTAAGCGCGAGCACGTAAGGTTTTGAGTTGATAGGCTACATTCATGACCGTTGTTACGGTGCATTTTGTTTGACATTATTTATTTACAAATTGTAAGCGAAGTCGTAGTGACATGTGCTTACAGGATAACTAGTTACTGAGCTAGTTATGATAGTAATAACTTCTTATTTCCCCACTGGGCACCGAGTCATTGACCTAAACGCAAAAAGCGCGATAAGCAAAGTTATGAACCGACTCGTCAATATTGAGTCGCAGCATTGCCAGGCCAACTGTTGGCGGGTCTTAATCCAAATTAAGTATGCAAATGTACTAGAATTTAGTATAAATTGTTTTAAAAACAAAACGTAATACAGAATTGTAGTTAAATTTAAAACAAAAAAAAAATAACATTGAAACCAAAACGTTAAAATTTAATTTAATTTACAGCTAGCTGTAATATTTCGATTGGTTTAAATTCTAGTACATAAAAGTTGTAATTATGAGTTAGTACTTGCAAAGCTAAAATTTTAAAATGCAAGGCTTAAAAAATGCAGTTATATTTTGCATTTTTTATGTAATGTTCTGCATAACCGTGCAGAAGTTTTAAATAGAAAATAGTCTTTAATACACTTTATTTGAAACTTCAACATATTCGTTTGATTTAAGTAAAATAATGCGAGTAGGACATTAGGAAAGGAATTGCGTGCTATATATATTCGGACATTATGTGATTGTATTGATGCTTTGTAAACAGAGTAATGATTCCTTTTAGAAATAATTCTACCTCAATTGTAATTGATAATTTAACATGTCAATTCCTCAGGAACGGAATTGGAAAAATCATTACAGGAATTATAACTAGATGCTGAAATTTCAATTGCTTTTTCTTTAACAAAAAAATTTTGTATTATTTATTAGAATGCCTAACTGACACAGTAAATGAAGTCCTTGGTATGCTGGATAAGTCAAATGAAAGTAACCTGGATCAGGTTAATACGATCTGGTTGACTCCAAATTCGCCAGGTAAAAATAATCCTGATCAGGTAAGAGTATTTTTTCCTGAGTGTAGTATTATGAGATTTGGAAAATAAAACTTTTAATCTTCTTCTATATATTAAATGATTCGTGTGAGTTGGTGTCCAAAAAGATCTCAAAAATGGTAGCACCTAATGGCATCAAATTAACAACATAAATTTCTTGTTAACTCAATCAAAAATGGGCGTGGTCGAATAATAACTACGCCCTCTCTTAGGGAATCATTATAATTCCTGAGTTGTGCATATTTGTGTAATGAAATTTGGTGTGTATGTGCTATGAGACCAAGTGGTGGTCACTATATACATAAATGTTGTCACGCCTACTTTTGCCGCCCTTCTATACATGTGTCTCTTATGACCTCAGGAACGCCAACACTTGAGGCCACCAAATTTACATTATCTGTTATAAAGGTTTATATCTCAAATAATTAATAACAAGTGGCTTCGCCCACTTTTTCCGCCCACAAATCAATCGAGTTTGGTCGTTTAGGTGCTTAAATTTGGTAAAGTATTTCGTATGGTTACTTTCGACTACTGTATTAAAAATGGACGTGGTCGCACTGTGTTTACGCCCTTTTTCAGAGGATAAGCGTTGAGTGAAGCACAGTATGTCAGGTGTAAACTAAATTAAGCTAACATTTTGGAAGTCGATTTGTTTCAAGTACGAGATGGTTTAAGGCAAAAAATGTTGCAACACCCCCTTTTACCGCCCACAAATAAACGAAAATACTATATTTCGGGCGATTTTGGTTGTATTACACTAAAGTTTGGTGATTAAATTTTTTATAAATTTACTTTTGGCAACTATACTAAAAATGGTGAAAATATAATTTTTTTTACGATAAGCATAGAAACTCGTATATGGCAATAAGATGGTCTGTGGTAGGGAAGCGTCTGCCAGGGAATACAAGTAATTGTATAGAACTTAATTTATGTCTCATACTGCCTTCGCACAATATTTCATGAGTTCGATGTAAAGTAATGTAGCCATCAGATGCATCCTGCAAGTGTGCCGAGATAGTAAAGTTAAAGTTTAGCCGTAGCACAAAGTTTTATCTTATTTATATATTATATATTTGATATTAAAATATTTTTATTAGCACTCAACCTCATCAAAAAAGTAGACATGACTTGTATTTTTTATACTTATGTTTTGAAAACTTCTGAAGTGTATAATTTAAAAATTAATTCATATAAATATTGTTTTTAGTTTTATCGTCTTTTGAAGCTTTTCTAGTTTTATTATTTATGTGAAGAAAAAACAAAAGTTTTAAAACATCGTTGTACACCACCATAAATAATATTTTGAAAGTAACTATTACTAAAAATATCATATAAAAAATATATAAAATACGAGTAGCACCAATTAAAGTACTGATGCCTACCATCGACTGATTGCGACAAAACATGAATACAAACCAGAGAGCAATAAGATAATTAACATATTTTAATTTCTTCTTTTTGTTTTGTTTCTTTTTTTTTACTAGGGATATCGAGTATTTTTTTGACCATAAGAAATTAAAATATCGTCATTATACTAATATTCTCACCAAACTTTTTAACTTAAGTTTTAATTTTTTTTTAAAGAATTTCTTTAAATATTCTTCTAAAAGCTGCCAAAAAGCATTCCTTAATAAAAGCACAATTCAAAAGTGTGCAAACCTGAAAATATTATTCTGTCTATCAAAAATTCTTTTATTTTTCTTACATTTAGGTAATTTTGTAACAAAACGAAAAATTTAGAAAAGCTCAGCTTTTTGCAGCTTTTTGAACTGAACATTATATAAATTTAAGTGCTTTGAAATTGACATTGAAAACGATATACGTAATGAATAACAAGAGATGAAAAATAAAATATGTGACACTATTCTTTGATTTGAGTGCATATATTTTCCAATAAATATGTATATATGTCTACATAGATATAGTATAGAAAATGAAGCGGTACCATTTAGTTCTTTTATAAAGTGAATAAATTATAAAAATTCTTAAAAAAAAACATTTTGAGCTTTCCACACTATTTTTTAGATGCTTTTAGGCAATAAATATCATTAAACAAAAAATGTATACAAAAACTTATGAAAGAATCGAATCGAGTTCTTATTGATTTTTTCCCCTCCCTTTGTATAAAGGTTTATTAGAATCTTCATCATCAAAATTCAAACAATCATTATTAAGAGTATACGATTTGAAATAAAACAAAATGAATACGATTTTAACTTTTTATTAAAACTATGCAAACCTATTTAATAAGAAATAAATGCAAAAAAAAAAACACTAACTTAAATAAAATTATTTTACAAAATTGTTTAGGTTAGCTGCACGATGCAAGTCTGCGAAATGAAATGAAAAATATTTAAAAAATTCATTCATTGCTCTCGCCTTAAATTGTATACGAAAAGATATAAAAATTTAATTTTTATTTAAAAAAAAAAAGAAAAAAACAAAAGTCGAAAGAAAAAAATATATGAAGAACCAAAGGTATTAAGATGTAGAAAACATTTTAACATTAAAAAAAACAAAATAAAAACTCTTGAAATTGTATAAATATTTTTAAATAGTTATAGATGTATATATATGTGTATAGAAATAATTTAGAGGAGTGACAGTGTTGAAAGCGTAATGAATATGGAAATGAAAAGAATTGAAAGAAAAACAAGCTTAGTTTTAATTATTTGCAAGTTTTTTTCAGTTTCAGCAAATTGTTGTGATTACTTAAAATATAATCAATGTATACGGTTTTTACTTTTCAATTTTCATATTAAGTTTTGTAAAAATTTAACTGAGTGTATGTGCGAAAAATCGATTTCCAAATCACTAATGCAACTAATTAGAATATTTTTAAATGAAGACTTGGAGAACAAGAACAACACATAACAGATAAATCGTGTAAATACAATTTTTTTTAATATAGCAATAGACAAAAAAATAAAATCAACAAAACTGTATGGTAGAAAACGAAGAACAACTGAAGAAGTCTAGTAAAAATGCAATAAAAAATATTCAAGCATTGCTTGAAAACCAAAACAACAACAACAATTATAATATTCATAAACTAAACCAACAAACGTTTAGTTTAAGCAACCTAAAACTGCAAAGCAAAATGAATTAACTTCAATTTGAATAAAAAAACTAGTTGAGTGTAATAAAATTATAGCAAATGTGCAAAAGAGACAAGATATTCATTAGAGCAGACTATATGATCTAAAAATATTGCTTATGAGATAACTATAAAACCTAAATCAAGAAATATTATAAAATAAACTAAGTTGCATTACATATTTAAGCATTATTATTTGGTATTCTTAAAATTATGATTACAATAAAATAATATAATATATATCTATAAATAATATAATAAATTAATGTCAAAATTTCTTATAAAAATAAAAAATTGTAATAATGAAACTATTATTATTATTATTATAAGTCTATGAGATAAAACAACAATAAAGAAAGCTTGTATGTAAAAAAAATTGAATTGTAATAAATGAAAAATAAACCAGAAAATGACAAAACATATTGATGAAAAACATATTCAAGAGTTGTTTTAATTTTTTGCGTATGCAAGAGGATCTCTGAGGATTTTACCACGTAATGGAAAATCTCTCAGTAAAGAAAAGTTAATATAAACAATATTTTTTAACCCAGGAAAAAAATACTTATTTTACATATGTATATTAAGGTTATACTTCGCCAAATCGACGATTTGAAACATGATATGCGAAAACTGTTTTAATCAAATATGCGCTAAAACAGTTTTTAATGAAAAATTTTCATTAAAAATAGGAAAAAAGCAAGAGTTACAAATAAAAAAATTCTTCAGTCTTAAAATTAGATGTGGCTATGTTCATATATTTTTATTTTTTTTAGCGAATTAATTTGTTTAGTTAACAAAAATATTAAAACAGAAACAAAATTGACTTTATGCATACACCGTGCGTACCTTTATAAGCTATTATAAAGTAGTTTCCGACAAATAAAATTACCAAAATTTCATCAGTGATTTTAAAAAGTACGAAATAATACCTCTACAATTTTTTAATATGTTATTTTAATAAGTATAACTAATTGTATAAAAGAAAAGTTTCATCCAAAGAACTGCAATTCCTTACAATAATTCCATTTTTCTAGTGATATCCTTAATGCTTTTTCTGTAGATCTTGCTGTGCTAAAGGAAGAACAGACGTTATTTACATAATTTTTTGCAATAAATGATTAAGAATATACATAAATTATAAATGTTAAGAAAATATGAAATTTTATGATTTTTATATATCATGGTCTCGGTGGTAACGTTATCGATATAACTTTTTTTTAACGAAAAAGTGAAAAATTTCTCCAATTTCAAAAGTGATTTAAAATAAAAAATGAATTAGTACCGCTACATAAATTGCACTTATGTAGTGATAACTTTAATGCTTGCTCTTTATGTCTTGTGCTAAGCAGACGTTACTTAAGTAATTTAATACAGCATATGCATTCAAGCGCGTCGGAAGCGAATTTCATCTGGGGGGGCAGAACAATTGGGGGGGGGGGCAGTACAAAGGGTGGTGCAAAAGAAGTTCACCAAAATTTCTTCAAAGAAACATGAATGTGAATAAACTAATTTTTTATTTTAGTTTAAAATAAAAAAATATATATATAAAAATTATTAAAATTTCATTATTTTTAAAAGTTCTTCCAATTTCAATATTAGAGAACATTCTTTAAAGGATCTTTCATATGGTAATATGAAAATATAAGAAATAATGGTTGCTTTTATAAAGCAAGACTAGGTATATCTTTACATGGTTTAAATGCAATAAGGCACAAAAAGTTATATCAATTTAAATTATTCCAAAATGTATCTTTCTGTCCTTGCGAGAAACAAACTCTATCACCACCTCCATCGAATTCAATTCTTCGGTTTTATCTTTGTGAATGTGTATAAGTGCCGCATGAGTGAGTCGTTTCTGTGTCATGGTTGCTCGAAGATACGTTTTAAGTCGTCTTAGTGCACTAAAAGAACGCTCAGATGAAGCTGCTGATGCAGGCACAGTCAAAAGCAAAGCAATAAGTTTTTCAACTTCATTTAATATTTTTTTTACAGTATCCGAATTTTTTGCAAATTGCGATACAATGCCACTACAATTTGAAGGTGTTTGGCCAGGCAATTGCTTCAGCATTTTAAGTTGCGCGTGGAGGTCGCTCCCATCAAAGTCATCTGCATAAAGATCTAGTTTTGTTTTTAGATTTTGTTCAGAAGACACTTTTCCGTTGAAGGCTTCGATTACAATATTACAGTATTAAGCTACATACTTAAGAGTGCTTTTAAACTGAAGTGGTGGGTTTGCAGAAGAAACTCTACATTTTGTTCTATCTTTTTGCAAACACAGAGAAAGAAAATGGTTACCCGCTAGCATGCTTATGAAGAAGAAAGAAAGAAGAGGAAAATATATAATACAAAAATATTATCGTTGTAAAAAAAACTGATATTTTGAATAACTTTTGAAGTTTTCTTCTTAAATTGTTTGTCTAGCTAAAAAAGTGGGGCAACTGCCCCCCTTTCTCCCCCGCTTCCGACGCCAATGTATGCATTAATTATATACGTAAAAAATACATGGAGTTAGAGAAAGCCGTTCACATTTTTTTATGAGTTTTATTTGTCATAGTCCCGGTAGGAACGTCATCGGTATAATTCTTTTTTTTTAATAAAAAATTAAAACTTTCACAAACTTTGGAAGTGATTTAAAAAATAAAAACGAAATACAACTTCTCCAATTTTCTATATCTTATTTCTGAAAGTATGAAAAACTTTTTACAAAAAGCTGTAGAAAAACTGCATTTTTGTAGAAGGAAATTCTGTCAAAGGAACAGAAGCCATAACATACAAATTGTTAAAGTGAATTATTGGAGTAAATACACATAAATTATAAATTTTAAAAATATAGAACTATCAAAAAATCTCTATCTAAGCATCTTGATTTAGGATGATTTTTTGGGGAAATATGCCAGCTTACCGATTTAGGTTATATGAGGGGTAGGTTTGTTAGTCGGATGATTTGGTTCGTTTTCACACAATTTAGTTGTTGCTACATATGAAACACTAAAATCTGGGGCCGAATTACAGCATCCGTGATCAAGCAAAATTACGAAGGGCACGACAAGACAAGTGCCAGTCAATCTTGTAAAATTTTGGTGGATCACGGATGCTGTAATTTGGCCACTGATATAAAAATCACTACAATAAATGTTGTGAAATTTCGATTTTGCAAAAATATCAAGCTAAGCAGCGGGTTTTTTAAAACACGTATATTTTCTCTGCTTTTCACCGTTTTGTCGCTCAGAGAGCCCTAAAATATGTGGGGTAGAAGGGGAGGATTCGCCACTGGGGCACATTTGCCACCCCACCTTATCTCAGAACTTAAGGCAGTTTTATCTTCTCCTAATACGCCTTGCGACAATATCTTCATTACCTAAAAACATTTATTAGTAAAATTTCTACGAATGATATTCGTAAACAAAATATTCGAACATTGTACGAATAATCGTGCAATATACAAAGTATTTGTATTGTGATATCTCTATGAATTCATTCTTAATACCTGATGTAGTATCTACGAATATATTCGTTTAATATATTAATTATATTTGTTAGCAAAAATAAAGCAATGCATTATACATGGCTGGATTTACTATGTCGAGACACCTAGGCAATGCAGTTTTCGGGGTCCCTTTACCCTTTTCCAACTTCCTAAAATACATTATTTCTAAAAAAATTAAATATTATTCATAATTACGCTAGTTTTTTGGCCGAATACGGTAATGCGGACTATATTCGATTCGGTATCCAGCGGAAGAGGACGACCGCATCTTCGTTGGAAAGACAAAGTAGAGAACAACATGACGAAGCTTGGAATTTCCAATTAGGCAAAGACCGACATACTGTTGTTGCGCCAACTAAGTAAAAAAGTAACGGTAATGCGGAAGGAGTAGTATATGTGTTTGACCGGCATGTATATGCGTTCATCTGTTTCATCCTCACTTCTAACCTATTAATCATAATTGGACAAATGAGATATCGTTGTTAGCGTTTTAATCCTCCGCTGGTTAAAGCCAATGTGATGTAACATTTAATTGAATATGGCGCCCTCTACATGACATAAAATCAACTAAACCCTTAACTTCTAAACTACTTATCATAATTTGACAAATAAGGTATCGTTGAAAGCGTTTTGATCGTCCGCTGGTTATGGGCTGACGTCACATAGCCTATGAATTGCCATAAATTGCGTATGGCACCCTCTAAAGAACAGAATGTCAACTAAACACCTAAGTTCTGAGCTACTTATCATAATTTGACAAATGATGAACATAGTTACGTTCAGAAGATGTACGTGATAGTATGCCATCTATCCTAACAAAACAGCAGTAAACGATCATAAGCTTCAGGAAAAAGTGCACCACGCAATACATCTAGAGGGCGACCTATGATTATATATATGATGTTTTCTCCAAAACGTCTGTCTTCTGACATACCTATGAAAACGTATTAAATACAATATGAAGTCGGTTTAAAATATATTATGTGTAAGTTGATGAAAGACGATGCTCCAGTGAAGAAAACATTTGATTCGGTACCCAGCGGCGGTCAACGCAGAAGAGGACGACCGCATCTTCGTGGAAAAGACCAAGTAGAGGACAACCTGACGAAGCTTGGAATGTCCAACTGGCGCCAGCAAGCGAAAGACAAAAATGGCTGGCGCAAATTCTTAGATGAGGCCAAGACTGACATACGGTTGTAGCGCCAACTAAGTAAGTAAGTAGTAAGTAAGTAAGTTGTTTATTTGCTAAACAAAAAAGATTAAATAGTTTGTACATAACAAATTAAGATAAAAATATTTTCTTGTTTCATACTCTTTAGAGGGTGATTATAAGTAGTCGGGGTTTTTAATTAATTAGTTTTGTGATCTTTGAAATTATTACATGATTTAAATTATGAGCTTTAGATCAAGTAAGTTTTTAAAGAAGGCAACAACAACAACTCTGTAAAGAGTCAATCACTGAGCTGACTAGACAGTCTGTTTCGGAAATCGCTACATTTTCCTCTTCAGTAGTCTTTGAGTGATTAAGCTGTGATCAACTCACTGTTTAAACTAGTATATGAGTGCGCAGATTTTGGAATCCATTCTTTTGAATTGTATGGCTGCTAATCATATGACATTGCAAAGCAGTAGGCTATTTATAGATAACCGCCATCAATTCTATCCAGGGTTGCCATCTGTTCTAGTTGCTTCTTTATTCCATATTCATTGGTGTTCGATAGTTTGTCGAAATGCACCATTGAAATGAAACGAGTTTTTTGCTTCGCCAGAAGCTAGTGTTCTAACTGAAAGGTGGCTATTTTCACAACCAAATGTTCAATTGCACATGACTTTGACCAAAATCGATCAATTGTTAGATTATTTAATCAATTTGACATTAATTAAACTTATTTGGCCGTGCTCCGCCATAGTTAGTTAATTAGTTTTATGATCTATGAAATTATTACATGAATTAAATTATGAGCTTTAGATGAAGTAAGTTTTTTGGGGTTTTTTTAACTTTTTACTAACTACGAAGGAAAGTATGCGTATTTCTTTATTAACAAGGATAATGTGTTTAATCAGCGTGTGTAAGCAACGAAGCACATCCAGGGTTAAATATAATAAAAAAAAAATACAATTTCGGGTGGTTGGTGTTTAAAAAACGAAAATAGTTTTGTTAAGTACAATATGTTTAAATATTATCGCTTCTACATTTTTTTTTTTTTTGATACAAAATCGTTTAAAACATCTTGTAAGTTGAACTTTTCCAATAGATTATTTTCAATCACTATTATCACCAACGAATTTAAACGTTTCTGTGACATTTACGAAAGAAGACAGGTTTTTATTAGTTTGAATTTTGCAAAAGTAGCTTTTACCTGTGGCGTTTGATGCTATCAGACTTCTATATTTTTCCAATGCTATAATCACATTCGGGAAAGTTGATTGTGCCATATTATCAAAAATCAATTTTTACGATTCCTCGGCAGCTACAATTTTATCTTTCAACGCATTTATTACTTGTAAGATTACTTAAGATTATTACTTACTCAATGTCCTAGGAATAATGTTCACTAAACTTTGCACAAGCCTTTTTAATTTCATCGTTGGACTTTGTCAAGAAATTTGATAGAAATCCAAGCAATGAAATAATTTCCTAATAAGTCCCTAATTCCCCGTCATCTGATTAGTCGGTATTAAAATCTCGCAAAAAAATCGAATATTATTCAATAATAATTGGAAATATGACAATATAGTATTTAAAAAGGACAAGGCAATAATATTGTCATTGAGGATATTAATTAAATTTTCACTCGATATTTTCAAATATTTTTCTCGGTGCAGTTGCCTACAATGTCTTATGGATAGACAGGCCCTGGCATTGTACGAATGATTGTATACATATAAATAATAATATTCCTACATTTTTCGTACGAATAACTACGTAATTTCTTTTATTACATTCGTAATATTCACTAATGCTTTCGTACTGTTTATGAAAGAAAAATAATATTAGTAGAAAAAATCATTTGTAGGTTGACCGTATGAATTATTCGTACAATATACGAAATAATAGTAGAATTTAAAAAATTCAAAACCGAAATCATTCAGCCTGCTTTGCAGAACAACTACAGAATATAAGTAACTGAATGACTGTAAAGTGGCTGTAGCCTACTGGTAGAGTATGTGGCCAGAGCGCTAAAGAGCCGAGGTTCAATCCCCAACTCAGAAAAATTTTTTTTGCCTTGCTTGTCGAACAACTAAGGAATATAATGCAAGGAATAGACGTTGCGACCGTTGGTACTACTCAGTTTGTACGAAAAATCAAACATTTCGATTTTTTGGCAAGTTGTAATGAGATTGTATCGTCTGTGAACAAAACGGCCAATTTGATTACCAACTGAGTTGCACTGAGCTGTACCATCGGTTGCAATGTCTATTCCTTGCTTAAGGAACTGTATGATTATAAAGTTGCTGTAGCGTACTAATGGAGTGTGTAGCCCTTAAGCTATATAGCCGATGCTTAAACCAGCTCAGACAGAATGTTATTTTCTTGGCTTGTCGAAAAACTACAGAATATGAGAAACTGTATGATTGCAAAGTGGCTGTAACCTACTGGTAGAGTGCGTGGCCCGAACGTTAAAGAGCCGAGGTGCAAAGTCCAACTCAGACAGAACTTTTTTTAAGCGAAGCTTTTTACGCCTTGTTTTGTGATTTGCTTGAGTGAAGTCTCAAAAACGACACTTTTTTCCATAAACCTTTTTCTTAAAATTGTTGTGGTTTTTTACTTACATTTATTACAAGAGAATATAAAATTAAAAATATTTGCTTGAATGTAAGTCAGAATCGAACTCGCACCATTTCGATCGATAGTTCTAACCACTAATCAAAAACCCTTTGATACATAATGCGTTTCATTCAATATTAAGTACTTAATAACTGAAGCTATGTTGCAGTAGATGACAAGGATGTATTAAAAGGATTGTGCATTAGCTATCTCACATGTAAATGCGTGAAACTATGTTGCGGCAGATCATGATAATCTATTAAAATTTTTGTGTATTGATTATCCAAACAACAAAAATACCAAAGTTCCTTTGAACTGGCTGAAGATTATTACAAGATACCAATTGTTTTAGGTGTATGTTTTAATTGCAAATTCAGTCATGAATGTTCACAGGCACTTAAGGCAAGGCTGGTGGTCTATTTTTAGGATTTTTTTAAACAAGTTAAAATATTGAACAAAGTTATTTTATCTTTAAAGGTATATTGTAACAATCATTCATCGTAAAAAAAATTTTTTTAATTTAAATCACTGTTGATCATGTTCGAAATGGCGCTCAATAAGACGCTCTTAAAGATAAGGGGCATGGGCGGTGTTGTATATTTTGACATTTCTATTTATCTGAAAAATAAAAATCGAGAATATTAATAATTACTATGAGTGCATCTATTGCTGGAATAAGAAAGAAACAAAGATTGAAAATTGATAGAATGACGCGCTTCTGAACTTTAAGTTCTTAAAACAGCTTGTTTTCTACCGGTTAAATTATACAATGTATTTGATATAATACTTTGATTCTAGTTATGGCAATAGCTACTGATGTAACGAAGAGTGTATTTATATTTCAGATGAATAGTTTTTGTTTTTTCTACAACACAATGCCGAAAAAAGTTGTTTCGAGATAAATAGTACATGGTAAGAAATCTTGGACTAAATTTTAGTCCCACTAAAATATAAGTGCATTATTTTAAACCTTGCAGTTTAAAATTAAAACTTTACAACTACGAACTCATAATTTAAATGCTTCTGTACTAGAATTTAAACTAAACGAAATATTACCGCGTTCATTTTAGCTTTTTGGTTTAAAATTTAGCTTTTTGGTTTCCATTTTATCCTTTTTGGTTTAACTTTTAAGTACAATTCTGTATTACTTTTTGTTTTTAATACAACTTATACTAAATTCTAGTACAGTTTTATACAAAATTTGGATTAGACACCCGTAAAAAGGTTGCCTGGCAATGCTGCTACTCAATATTGACGACTTGGTTCATATGTTTGCTTATCACGACCTTAATGTGCAGGCCAATAGTCCGGCGGTTAGAGTAGTTAGTTTACTAACTGAATGTCGTGTGATCGAATCTCGCGGTGTTTGCTTTTTTCTTTTGTAATATTTTAATCTAAGTTTGTACTAAATTTTAAACTAAAGCTGTATTAAAACCATTTTTAGTATTTTGCAAATACTAGACTTGAAACCAAAGCTGGTGTTGACTTATATGTAGTGCAGACAAGTTTCAATTTTAGTGCAAGATTTCTAACTGTGTATAAAGAGAATGATTGTAGACGAAACACTGTGGCTTGATACCTACTAAAACGGCTGTAGAATTAAAAATAATGTCGGAAAGACAATATTTTTGATACATAAAAATAAATCAGTTTCATAAAAATTTTAGGCCTTAACCAATGTCTTTTTGATAAATATAATTTACGGATGATAAGCGATCCAAATATTTATACAACACGATTAGGGACAATTATGGATTCAATATATACTAGAAATATCAATGATATTACATCTACGTTTGCTATTTCAGATATTTAAAAACAATAATTTTTTTAATAAATTTGCATAATAATGCAATATTTGCTAGAAATATCAATGATATTACATCTACGTTTGCTATTTCAGATGTTGAAAACCAATAATTTCATTAATAAATTTCCATAATAATAATCAGAAATATTTACAAAAAAAAATATAAAAATTAATGTAACACGTAATCAAATAAAATAATAATTTAATTAATTAGTTTTATGATCTATTAAATTATTACATGAATTAAATTGCGAGCTGTATAGACTCTGTATAGAGTCAATCACTTAGCTGACTTATCTTAGCTTAATCACTCAAAGATTACTGAAGAGGAAAATGTAGCGATTTCCGAAACAGACTGTCTAGTCATTAAGTGATTGACTCTATACAGAGTTGTTGTTGCCTTTTTAAAAACTTACTTGATCCAAAGCTCGCAATTTAATTCATGTAATAATAATTTAATGTAATAAAATTTACTGGTGGAAATATAAATGTGTATTTTTTTAAGTAAACTTTATGGTATTTAAAATTTTTTAATTTAAAATTTTTTTAATAAAAAAACCAATAAATTATCAAATTTATGAAACTGCAAAAAAAGGTTCGCTTCTCTCTTGTGTCCAACAACGCATCTTCTTCTTTTTTATCGTTATTATATATCCGTAATATGTACTACTTAATATACATCGATTCTACGAATTCTGTTCGTAGCTGAAAACTACGAATAATTTTCGAAGGATGGACGCAGTTATTACAGCGTGAATCGAAGTAACTGTCGCACCTATACTTATACCAATTACACAAAAAGAAGCAACACTGGAAAACAAATGCTGTTTTTTACGACTATGGCAGTAATTGTACACTTATTGCATGAACCGTTTCAAAAGATTTGTCAATAATAATAATAATAATATTGCGAAAGGAAATAAGTGCACAGATCCTTCGCCAGCACGCAGGTTGCAGTATCATATTTTCCGACGAAAAACTCTTGTTTTTGCAAGCAAGCCACAACTCGCAAAATGATAGAGTGTACGCAGCTTGCATGGCAGATATTTTTTATTAAAAAAAGACCATTGAAAGATTTCAAAATATTTCGTCAATCATGGTTTGGGGCGCTTTCTTCGAAAATGGCAAATTATCCCTTCTTCTTATCGAAAAAGGTGTTTAAATAATTCGGAATATTACTTAGAAAATGTTTTAAAGAACTATCTTATGCCGCATGCCCAGCCAATTTACAGAGAGGGTCACCTTTGTTTTCAGCAAGATTCTTTTCCAGCACACAAGGCAAAAATCGTTCAAAGCTGGAGCAGGGCAAATTTGCCATGTTTTATTTCTGTTAATGGAGCTCCCTTCGTCGTACCCTGACCTAAACCCCCTGGACTTTTCTCTTTGGAGTATAATACTGAGAAAATTAATGAACATTAACACATGAGGGTAGGTAAATTTAAGCGAGGATTAATGAAAATATCAGATGATATACCTCAAAACCAGATGCGAGCCGCATGCTCGTCTTCCTCAAATTGTTTTAAATTTTTTAAAAAAATGAATGGTGAAGATTCGAATTTAATAATGAAAAGTTATAAAGAATGCTTAAAATAAAGAATAAAAATTGTTGTTTAATAAAGTTTACAATGTGCTTTTGATTTATGGCATAAAACAAGTGCGACAGTTATTTTGATTCACGCTGTAGTAATATTTACACACAAATATTTTTGAGTGTATGGATAACTCAAAAAA
The DNA here is from genome assembly GCA_963920525.1 of Dichetophora obliterata. Lineage (NCBI taxonomy): Eukaryota > Metazoa > Arthropoda > Insecta > Diptera > Sciomyzidae > Dichetophora > Dichetophora obliterata. The sequence continues at coordinate 204,403,498 of OY986435.1, forward strand.
ACTACTAGTTAGCTCAGGTAAGTAATATTGCACAACATATCAAATTATCTCATTTGGTACAAAAATCTTGCAACTACTGCACAAGTCAAACGTTCTAGCGAGTAGAAATTTTGCATTTGACGCTAGCAAAATGCAAGAACTCGGCAACATGAACTTCTATACTGCGCGATAGTTAAGGAAGAAGAAGGGTTTGCAATCTATTTCATATTAAATGCTAATTATTTAACATATTCATCTGTAAAATGTGTATTTTAGTTTATATTTCAATTATTAAATTTTTCAGTGATTTGTTTTAGAAAATTTTGCAGTCAAAAACAACTTTATCTTCCGCAAAAACCTTTGTTTTATTGAAGTTACAACTGCAATAAATTGAAGCAATTATTGAGTGTTTTGAACAAGCCCATACTTCTTCTATATTTATCCTCAAAAATAACGAATAATTATAGTTTTGCACTATTTTTGTCATTCATTCATTTATTCATTCATTCATTCATTCAATGATTTTAGAAATTCAAATTTATAAGGTTATTTCTATGAGGATATTCTTCTTAAAATTTTTAAAATTATAGTATAGTCCTCGGACCCATTGTCCTCGACTTGGGAACCACTGCTATGGAGTATTGCCTTTTAAATAAATTACACAAAGACCTCAGATGGAAAACAACATAAACTGATGCCCATGTCACTTACTCCACGATGCTGTTTTCCAAATGCTATCATTAATGTTTCATACAATTTCTGAAAAAGCATCGAGCGAGATGAAAACATTTCACCCTGAAAATTGTGGATGCTTTCAGAATTTCGACATTCAACGTGTACCAATACTGTGCATGTTCTATACACATATTGAAATATGTACAAAACCACGTATATATTTAAACTTACATTTATATACAAATGTATATTTATAAGTACATGTATAAAAAATAATTTATTTTTTTTCCTGGCATAGATTTCGAAATCCTGTCGCAGTCAAGTAAGCAAAGTTCCAGTGAGGCATGCGGAAAAAATAAACGGACAAACAACAACGGAAGAACGGAAGGTGGCAGCACAGAGCGAGCGGCGATGGCAGGAATCGTCGTCGTTGTTGTAGGTTGCATGCAGAGTATGGTAAGGACAACAACGACAACAGCAGCAGCTAATTGAGAGCGTGGACGTTCGTCGTACTTACGTACATGTGTACGTTCTTCATTGAGTCTGTACGGACGACTGCTGATAGCATTCATCCGTGCAGAAGTTGTCGCGCAGAGTGATTAATGGTTGTCAAACAAATTGGGGAAAAACGAAGGAAGACAGAAGTGTTCAGAAATTCATGTAGAAATACAAGCAGCATACAACAATCTTTTAATGCCTGCCGGGAATGAAACTTTACTTCAAGCGGGGTTGGTCTTAAAATCTTAGGCAGTAGTTCTTTGCAGCTTATGAACAAACACTCGTTTTTTATTAAAATATAAATATATTTTTTTTTATTAAATATGTAAAGCTAGCTGAGCTTATTGTAGAAAATGCTGAAAAAAGTCCTTTCTACATTGGTTTCGGATGTGCCTAGGATTTGTGGAATAAATATTGATAATTAAAGATATGTAAAAACAGCTTTGTTCTGAAAAATATAAACTTTACTTGAAAATGAAGGCATCATTTTCTTTAATCTTTAAAGAAGCATTTAATTTAATCTTTAAAGAAGCATTCATAAAGTCTACATTCACTTTAGTTTTGTTAGACACTTTTATATAAACATTAGAGTGGCCCTTAGCTATATGGAGATTCTTAAAAATTAAATTTTGCTGCTCCCAACCCTCCATTCTGTTTCAATCAACAAAATTATGATCTATGCAAAATTGTATCTTAATTGGAAAACTCTTAGGCTTTTTCCACACTTGGTCAACGCAATTCCAACGCATCTTCAATGCAACAGCGAAAAATTTGAAAAGCAATGCAACTATAAACTCCGAATGTTTTCAGACTTGCTTCAAAATTCATGCAACATATAATAATTGTAATTATATAATAACTCATGTTTTTCAACTTCTTGCACTAATTTAATATTTAACTCTTGCGCATTCATCCTGTAAACTATTTCTTCTTCTTTTAGATTCCATTAATGAAAACCAGGAGCTAATTAATTAACTTATTCACCATTAATATAAAGCGTACTGCACTACAAATAATTGAACTTACAAAACAAACAAACTGAAGCAACAAATTGCCGATGAAAATTGCGGAAAGCCACGTTGCGTTGAACTGGGGTCGAATTACAGCATCCGTGATCGAGCAAAATTACGAAGGGTACGACGAGACAAGTGCCTATCAATCTTGTACAATTTTGCTCGATCACGGATGCTGTAATTCGGCCCCTGGTTGAGAACGTGTCGAGAACTTGTTGCGTGCAAGTTGCTTAATCTGAAGGTTCCGGTATAAATAAACTGGGGCCGAATTACAGCATCCGTGATCGAGAAAAATTACAAAGGGGACTACGAGACAACTGCCTATCAATCTTGTACAATTTTGCTTGATCACGGATGCTGTAATTCAGCCCCAGGTAAGCAACTTGAGTTGGAGTTGCGTCGACTAAGTGTGGAAAAGGCCTAAGGCGACCCTCATCGAGCATATATTTTTTAAATAAAACTATGTGCCACAATTTTCGTGATCGATATGCCACTATACTAAAAGTTTATAAATCCTGTTGAACACTCAACAGGAAAGCCTGTTGAAAGCCTGTTGAACACAAAAATTGCAATAAAAATTTTTTTCTATGTATAAAATTTCGGTATATATATTTTTGAAAGTTTGATCTGATTTTTATGGATATAATTCTATGTATTTTAACGTATCTCGAGTTATAATTGACTGATTTGGTTAAAATATATAAATTTAAATATTAATAAATATACTTATAATTTATTTTGCTAACTTTGCAAAATCGTCTAGTAGTTTCGGCACAATCGAAAGAAATATAGAACAAAAATAATTTTTTCAGTCAAAAAGAAGATAGAAAAATCCTAAAAAAAACGAGAAAAAAGTTTAAGGTTCCAAAAAATGCATAGTTTATCATTTTAAGCAAAAAGTTGACTCTTTTAAGAAATAAATTAGCTACTGATGAAGAAAATTCATGGAAAACTAACGAACTTATAGATAATTTAATGAATAATTTGCCAAAAGTGGACTTTCCCCGTTTTTTCTTAATTTTATTCAGATAAATTAATATTATTTTATCTAAAGTTTATGTTTAAAGTTTATAAAAACGCCACGGACGTTTTTTTAATCAATCTTCTTAATTCATTGTCAAAGAAAAACATGTCTTATTTTATTTTGTTTTGTTTTTTTTTATTTTAGAGCTCCGTTCTGCATTTATACGTATCTCACTTTTCACCTTGCTCGAGGCCAGTGCACGGAACTTGAGAAAAAAAATTTAGTAGTAGATTGGACTCAAAAAGTGTGGTAAATTGAAAAGTAAAGTGGCAGATTGGATATTTCATATAGAACTATATATGTATAGAACTTATTAAAAAAAATATATTTACATAACACAGATTACAATAATAAAACAAAATTAGATTAAAAACAAACAAACTTTCAGTCAATAAAACAAAAAACAAAACAATATGGAACCAATCTTGTTTAGAGGCAGAAGAATAATTTTATTTTAAATATGCGTTTGTACCCCCTTAAGGCCCAATTTATTCACAGTCCGGTAAAAGTTACCGATTCGTACCGCGTTTAAAGACCCAAACCTAATAGGCTCGAGCTGGCTGCAACTTATGTTAAATTTTATACAAATACATAGAAATTATGCGTACAAACAATAATTGCTGAAGCCAGGGTCCGAATTATAGCATCCGTGATCGAGTAAAATTGTACAAGATTGATAGGCAATTGCCTCGTCGTGCCCTTCGTTATTTTGCTCGATCACGGATGCTGTAATTCGGCCCCTGGCTTCAGCTAAACAGCCTGACCAAAATAGACAAAACAAGATGATTGCAACTTACCGAATGTCTGCTCTGGGGCCGAATTACAGCATCCGTGATCGAGCAAAATTACGAAGGGCACCACGAGATATGTGCCTATCAATCTTGTACAATTTTGCTCGATCACGGATGCTGTAATTCGGCCCCAAGTTTCGTCTGTTTTGACATTTAACCCAAAATGAAACAGCTGATAACAGACGAACAGAGTGTCTTTTAGTTATAAAGTTATGTGCAATTACAAGTTTGTTAATTATTAAATAAGAAAAAATGACGCAAAGTTTGAACAGCTATTGTTGACAAGTTGAGACGCTAAAAGTTCGGTTCGGTCAGCAACATTAAATTGCGAAAATTTTCGTCTTCACTCTTTACCTAGCGACTCGTCTATTTTGGCTAGGCTTTATGTTTGAGCCTTAAGCTTCCTGCGCAAACGTTTTGTTAACAGCTGACAGTAAAAGTCAAAAAATCAATGTCTTTCACAATAACAAGCATTTGCCAAAATATTATGATATTCACAATTAAGCTTTCTAGTGATGTGTTCATTAAAAGTATTTCATAGAGAATAAATTCATCAAAATATTTTTATGATGGTGGAAATAGTGGTAGATTTTAAGCCCTCGGTGGTAAAAGTGGTAGATATTAAAATTTTGAAAATATGTGGAAGATCTACCATAATAGTGGTAAAGTCCGTGCCCTGCTCGAGGCTCATCGGTTTGTTTTGTTGTGCTCTGCTAGCTGAGCACAAACAGAAAAGAGAAAAGAGCAACATGGAGTGAATTGAAACTCTCGCAACACAAAAGAAACTCTTTCTCGCGTGAAAAGAAAACGATTAAGCAATGCTTTGCAGCGAGGATGATTTCTTAAAAAACTTAACACTTTAATTAAATATACTTATTATATTGATTTTATATGATCTAAATACAAATTTTATACTATCAAACAACTAGAGTTTGTATTTAAAATTTAGTATGATTTAAACTATCAAACATTTAGAATTTGTATTTAAATCATATAAAATCAACATAAAAAATAACAAGGGCATTTAAAAAAAAACTTTGAAAATACTTATTATTAAAATGTTGAAAGAAAAATATCTCTTAATAAAACTGTAACACAAATATGATATTTTAAAATTATTTTCATAAAAATCGGCTCAGTTCTTTTGAAGTAAAGTGGTAATCTTAAATTTGCACTTCAATTTTATATAATAGAATAGAAATAGATGGCATACGGGAACATTCTGCCTATAAACATAAAGGAAGCATTTACTCTATACTCTACAATATACTCTATGGTAAAATTATTAAAAAACATAAAATATGAATGACTGAATAATGATATGTGATTTAATCACAAACATCAAGTCTTCGTCTCTTGTAACTTCTAATACGAAACATTTCTTTACGAGATAATCTCTCAGCACCGATTTTTTATCGACAAAGACTCTTCAACATGGAATTGAAAAATTCAGATGATACATTTTGTTTACAATGTTGCAGAAAGAGGTGTCATATGATATTCAGAAACAATTTATTTTGCAGATCGTTGCCGAAGACCGTAAAACTTACCCAGCTGCTCATAAATCGTCTCTTAAAAGTAAATAATGTTCAACCAAAGTTTCTTCATATTTTGTTGTTATATAAAATACGATTCTCTTTATATTAAAAAGCAAATATGGATTTAAAAATTTTTCATGTAATTTTGGGGGCTTTTGCAATTAACTTCTGGGATATTTATTTGAAAATTTTTTTAGAAATTTCTGGAGTTTGTCGCTTTAGAGTTGTCCGATTAAGTTAGAATTTTGCACAGACATTTATTTTCTTGATTGAAACAAGATTGGTGGTTGGGAGCTGAACTTTTCTTAAGTTAAAAAATAAGGGCCACTCTTATAAGCATAGTGCGGGACTCATAGAAAGTAATAATATTCACTTCTACTTGGGGTGAACTGAGATCAGATCTGTGCGATCTGGAAGACTTTTAAGAAGATTTAAACTTCTAAATATAAAGATGAATTTAAATAAAACTGTATTACGCTTTGGGACATGAAAGCTTATAAAAAGCTTATACACGCAGAGAAAAAATATGAGTATATATGTTTGGTTTCAAGAACAAAATAATTAAATGGAAACACAGAATGATTAAGAACTCTTCTACGTTGACATTATTTTTCGATATAAGACCATTTTAGCTGTGTCCAACATAATATAATGGTCATAGATAAAATAAAATTACGTCTACAACATTATGCTCGTGACAAAATAGAATTGTTTACTTCTTTCAAATAAAAATATGTTTTCAACACTGTTGAACTCATAAAAAACTTGCACAAAAAATAGACAATTTTAGGTACTTCATGCGCTTGCTTCATAAGCATTTGGCCAAGCAAGTTAACAAAGTTGTTGGCATTTTACTTAATATAACTTTATATTCCGTTTAACTATTTACTTTATATAAACTATTTTGTACTTTGTTACTTAACCTTGTTACAATAAATATAAAAAAAAACATAAAAAATAAAAATAAACTGCTGTGTAACCCAATTTCGGTCATCCCTAGTATTTGAAACTATGTAACCTTGCATCCTTAAATTTTATGAATTTTATACATTTTTTATACATTTGATCTTCAAGATCTTTTTGGAGAATCATGTAAAAAATGAGTGCTCTTAAGCCGCAATAACAAAAATGTTAAACATAATAAGGATATTCACAAGGTGTGCTATGATATCATATTGGCCTAATATTTTACAAGTAAAATTTACAAGATAAATAAATGCATATAAGAAACAGCTGTTTGATTACGACACTTCAATAAACATAGCTTTCAGAGTTGTAATATATTAGTACTTTTTTATATGGAAGGCAACAATAAAATGTTTAAACTAGTGTAAAATCTTAGGACAATATGACATAATGACATGATAGCACACCTTGTGATTACCCTAAATGCTTAAAAATCTGATTTTGGCTTTTTAACCACCGTCATCGATTTATAAATATAAGAAATATTTAAAAAGACTTGAGCTCAAAGGACATGAATCCCTAGCCTCTTTTATTTCTATACACTCTAATAAATTTTTGTGTTAATTTACGACAGATAAAAAAGTTTCCTATCGTAATTGTTGTAAATTTACAATCGCGTAAGAAATACTAATTTTTTATGCAAATTATACATTCAAATTTTTGAATGCCTTTTACGTAAAAAGTGTGTAAATATAAATACAATCTATTCATACTATCACAAAGTTAACGACATTTGGTATTTAATTTTTGATTGAATCATTACGAATATTCGAGTGAAAAATACATTTTTTTTGAGCAAATTTTGCGTACATAATATGTGTTTGAAGTTACACACTTTTTATTGAATCAATAAAAATTCATCTTTGCTTGATTACTGCCTACTGGGGTGGCGTTTTGAGTTCTACATTATTGATGAACAGTAAATTTTAAATTTTTGTTTCGTCTCAAAATAAAAAAACAAAATCTTTACGAATTAATATGATAATGACTAAATATCAAAGAAATAGAAATCCAAACAGATGCCCAAATAAAGGTTAAAGATGAGGAGTCTCCTAATGCCGTGGTTATGCCAGCCAAACATGTTCGGTGTTCATTTTTGTTAATTTGTTCTCTTCGCTGAAATGTTTGTTTGGTGGTTATGCTATGATTGGTGGCACAGTTGCATTATATGTAATAGTATGCCAAAACACAAAAAAAAACACAACCCTAATTTGCATTTTTGTACTTAAAATTAATGAATTAAAATATACGAACTGATATAACTTACTCTGAATTTTTATTATAATATCTTAAACAAAATGGTTTGCATATATTTGACATGCTAGCTAGCTGTTTATGTTAAGGGTTACTTGAAGACACAATCAACTTCACTTTTTAATACTTTTACCTACTTTTTTGATGCTATTGTACAAAATGACTACAGCCAACACTGGAAAGTTCGGCATGTTTGGCGTTTCAATCAGCAATCAAAATGTTCGGTCCGAGAGCGAGAAACTGAATATGAGAAAAAGTTCATTTCTTCATTTTATACGTGAAACAATAACAACAAAAAATGTTCGGCAATCATGTTTGGCTAGCATAACCACGGCATAAGAAGAAAAATAAAATCAAGAAAAATTGTAGCGAGGGACTGGGTAAGACAGCAAAGAAAGCATCAGTACCAATTTACTCGCGTAAGTTTGAAAAAGAGTCGTACGTTTACTTCGTACGCTTTTCAATAAAAAATAATATTCTTTTCTTTTCAATATTTTCTATCGTAATGAAAAATTTATTTTATATTTTTGTACTTATACCTCATAATTGTACATTAATTTATAATATAAAAAATTTATAAAACTTTCTAAAAAATCATGCAGATAAAGTCTTGCAAGTTTGGAAATCCAGTTATTAACTTTTTGAAAACTATTAGGCTGCTTTTTGCTTTGTGATGACGTCTAAGAAATCTTCTGATATGCCCGATACTACGGATCTTTCAATGAAAACGTTTCGATGTCCTCGGCTTCATTTTCTGAAAGTACATAAAAAAAGAATATATAATTGTTAAATTCTGATTTTGACATTTTTATATTCATTCTTTCAACCAACCCTCAAATACTCTATGAGCACTAGTGGTGGAGGTATTGGATACTTTTTTGTACGTTTGGGCTTAAATATTTTTTTTAGATGGCGAGCATCGAAACCCATTAGTTCACCAAAATGGTCATAGAGGCATTCATGATTGAATATAAATGACCACTCCCTTTCAATATCTTTGACTCTTGGCACCGGGTTAAAATTATTAAAAAACTTGCGCTGCAAAGGGAAGCAGCCTCGCATATAGCTTCTAACAAAATTTTGTTTGTCCAAATTCCTATATGAACATTTCTTCTTATACTTCTGCTTTCTAAACATTTAAACCAATTTTTGGCATTTTTAACTTTCACGTGATTTCTACAACAATAGCTTTTAGTGCCGAATTTTAAACATATTTTTAGCACACACTAGAAAACACATATTTTTTTAATTCATTCATTGATAAAAATATTTAATAGCTTATTTATTTTTTTAATATTTAATAACTTTCCACGCGTCCGCAATTGCCGAATGTTCTCAGAGAATTTGTCGCCGAGCGCATGGCGTCGTTTGAACGGTTACACATATTTTATGTAAATATAAGCGAGATGGTTTTAAGTTTACACATCTATTATGTAAATATATGTGAGAGTTTAAACATTTTTTATATAATTTTTATCAAAAAATGTTTAAAACTATATATTAGGGTGTCCCAAAAAAAAATCGTGTTTGATGTCCGCGGCTTTTCCACTTCCACTTGACCTTAGAAACACCCTCTGTGAAACGCATCTCAATTGGTAAAGGCTTAGAGGTCGCGAATTCATTTTTTAGTTTTCCCATACGATTTGTATGGGTAAATCAGTTTTGCTGGTAAATTGAATTTAGAGCCATTATCTTTTGAGCAAAATGGTTAAAAAAAAACGTGTTACCTCAAGTTTTGTCTGTTATGACATATCCAAATTTCATTTTCATCTGATGAATATTTCGTGGTCTGTGGCTCACTTCTTTGAGCTGCCTATATAAATGAATACTTTTACTTAGAATTATTTCATTAAAAATCAATATCTCTTAGAGTACTTCGTTTTCATTATTATTATTGGCCTTAAATTTTAGATAATGATAGTTGGAATGCACAATGAAGAAAACATTCATAGGGTTGATATATGTTTTTGGATTAAAAGTTACAACAAGTAGGTTTTTTGTATTTATATTTTTTAATCGTTTTGGGCAACCACCAAATAATAATCCGATGAAAATGAAATTTGGATATGTCATAACAGACAAAATTTGAGGGAACACATTTTTTTTAACCATTTGCTTAAAAGATATTGGCTCTAAATTCAATTTTCCGCCAAAACTAATTTTTTCCCCATAGAAATCGTATGGGAAAATTATAAAATGAATTCGCGACCTCTTAACCTTTACCAATTGAGATGCGATTCACAGAGGATGTTTCTCAGGTCACGTGGAAGTATTAAAGCAGCGGACATCTGTCAAAATAAAAAATTTACATTTTGGGACACCCTACTACATACATATGATATGTAAAATTAGTATAATGTTCGCAGTTTTAAACAACCATTAAATAAACGCATTTTTTACGCATATATTGTACAATACGAAAATTACAAAAATATGTAATTTTACATAACAAATTTACCATCATAACGGTCATAATTTTCAAATATTTTTTTAGAGTGTATATTTAAAAAAAAATAGGTGCAAAACATCTGAGTCTTCTGAATTTTATAGCCCTTTAATTTGGTTCATTGTTTAAAATTTTTAAATTGTTTTAATATTTCAACTGTGAGTAACTTGATTTTTAATTTAACTCAAAGTTAAATTTTGAAGCATTCCGATATCCTGCAATATCCAACTCATCATCAGCATCATCATCATCATTTGGTGTCACTTGCTGCACCCAAAGCCCACATGCTGTGCTGTGTGCATAGCAGGGCCAACTTTCATGGTCCTAGAAAATCTACCAAAATCCCTTTCATTGCATTGACACCCCGTAATGCGGGGATTTTGACGCGTATCGTGCACAATAACCGGATTAAACTATTTTAAAAATTTTTAATATCTACAGCTCAAACCCCTTTCAAAGCCAACACACACACATACACACGCATATGAATGAATAGTGGAAAATAGTGGCAAACACCAATCGACAATATCCTCTTCTCAGCTACGTAGTTGCATCAAACAAATGCCAGACTGTGTTCTATGATTACACTGTAAAAAAAGCATGTTTATTTTTATGGAGCTAAAATTCTTTTGACACTCATATTGTGCAGTGTTGTTGGTATTTCTGCTGTATTCCAAATTATAGTTCTGTGCATATGGATCACCATCAGCATCAAAATCGCCCACATAGCAACAACAACAACAATAACAACTAAAGCATAACATTAAGCGCATCAAAAATAGGCAATGAAAATAAATGTAAATAAATTTTAAAACTTTTGTTAAACCTGTGCAAGCGGGTGGCATCAAGAGGGTGTTTTGTTGTTTTTGTTGTTGGTTTTTAGTGTGAAATTGACTTGGCCAACTTTTAAGGGTGTGAAAGTGGATGGCGAGAGTTGATGCTTGTTTGCAATTGTTGTAGTTGTTGTTGTTGTTATTATTATTATGTTTGTTGTTTTCTGCTACCTTGTGGGCACTTTTAAGGCATCAGATTTGAGTGAAAAATTTACATAATTTGACACAAAATGGTCTGTAATGCGGTAAACAGTTCATAAAAGTAATTGTGCGTTCGTTGTGGTTGTTGTTGTTCGTGTTTTTTTTCAATAGAGTAACATCGTAATATAGCTCTTTACTTTTACTTTTAATGTGGGAATTTAGTATTAGAATAACCCAAAAAACCCAAGTATTTTAATATATGGCTACCTTCTAAGAAACACGTCCTGAAAATTTTGTTTTAAAAAAATTAACCCAAATACATTGCTTGTCTCTTTTTTCAAATATTTTGGTCGTATTATATATAAAATGCTGTTTCAATAATATACGTATTGCAGTGCAGGACTATAGAACAAATTTAAGGGCAATTTATTCAGGGCGTCACGATTTTAAGGCTTTAAAATTTTAAAATTTAAAGAAAAATTTGAAACAAAATAAAAATATAAAATTTATAAAGGGCCATCTAACGTTTTTTTTTCAACTAAAGCTTATTTCGTGAATGGTAACACTTAGCTCATGTCTGATTTGACAAATAATTAGTTTTATTCTTCCGCTGAACAAATATGGTTGTGTATACGCTTGAACAACGCTGGGAAATATTGCGACATTACTTTGAAAATCATGGTAATGTTGCAGAATGTGTGTGAAAATTGCGTACGGATTTTGGAAGAAGAGAAGCACCATCAGCTCCGTATGTTCGTTATCTTGTGAAAAAAGTGAAAGAAACTGGCATCTTCATCGATAAACCAAAGCGTGAAAAGCGAAAAGCAGTGCGTACACCCGAGAATATTGCTGATGTGGCAGAAAGTGTGTGTGAAGCGCCATCAACATCAATTCACCGTCGTTCTCAACGACTATTGAACATTTCGGAGACATCATTGAGACGAATTTTGCATAAAGATCTTGGTATGACGCCATACAAAGTCCAATTGGTTCAGGAGTTGAAGGCAACTGACCATCCAAAGCCGCTGCACCCAAAACGAGTCACTGTTTGGTGCGGATTTTGGTCCAGAGGCATAATTGGGCCATTTTTCTTCGAAAATGAACAAGGAGTGGCCGTTATAATTAAAGTTTTCTATATGACCATGTTATTTATTATGTTAATTTTCTATGATTTAAACATATTCTAAATGTGTGATAGTTCAAATCATTCTTGATTTTAATTACAAATTCTAGTTGTTTGATAGTTTAAAATCGTTTATTGAGCTTTAGGTCAGGTTAGAACAATTAATTGCTCAAACGAATTTTTTCCAAGGAAACAACACGGAAAATAAGGATTTCTACGGATATTTAAGCCTTGCACTGATAAACGGACAACAGCAGCAAAATAATTAAAATATAGCTTTTTTCGCTAAATTTTATATAAAAATTAATTTGAGTGTTAAAAAAAGTACTTATCACTCAGGGCCGTAGCCAGGATTTAACTGCTTTGGTGGATTGGGTTGTTTTGATGAATATTTTTATTATTAGAATGGAAAAAACTTCAATTTGTACCCGTCTTAAGACTAACCTTGGTTTTTTTATAACGATTTGGTTTTTTATAACGATATTTTGGCTGTAACGATAAACGCCAGTGAGCTAAAACTTTTTGCAAAATCTCCAAAAATAATGTTTGTCGTAAATATATTGGCAGGTAGAATAGTTATAAAAAATAAACTGTCAGATTTTAAAGGCCGGAAAAGGCTCTTTAAACCTGCATCAAAAAATTTAAAAGTTTTGCAGCAGCATTAAAGATAATGCCATTTTTCGTGCCTGTTTTGAATTTTTTAAATTTATTTTCAATAAAATTTAAATAACTTCATTATTTCTAATGCGATCCTCACTTTCAAGATATCGTTTAGGGTATGGTTTAGTGGAAAAGTTTTTAGTGCTTGCATTCATGGCCAGAATTTCTGAAATTTATATATATTAAAGCTAAAATTATAATTTTAAAATAAGCATATCCTAAAAATGTTTTGTAATAAATTAAAAAAAAATAAAAATTAAGTAATTTGAATTTTAAAAGTTTTTGTATGGAAATAAAATAAAAAATTATAAGAATTAAGTCTAAATTTTTTCAAATTCTACCAACACGTTCTGCTCTGTTACTGTTCAATCACTGAGTATGCAAAGGGATGTACATACACGCAGAGAAAAGTCATGATTGAGACATGATTACTGCAATAATAATTTTTTTACGAAAATTATTGTATTATTTCTGCAACACAAATTTTTGCCTTAACAAAGTCATTATTTACAAATGCTGGTACCAAAAATAACATTATAGTTGAAATCATAACATCATTGAAATCGTCAACATACTATGATTGCCTCAACTATTAGTTGCAACAAAAATGTTGTAGTTCTGTCAATCATGATAAATGTGAATATTACTATAGAGACAAAATTATTAGAATTTTGAATGTTTGTCTGAACTATTCTTTGATTGTTGGCAAACGAAGCAGAACATAACCAAAAATCGAAAGAATTTATTGTGTCTGAACAGTTTGCATGAGTAAGTGAAAAATCCGCTGTTCAAACCCCAGCTTGGACAGAAGGTTTTATCAAGAAGATTTTTCAATTGAATTAATATTTCTGTTCAGCCCGGACAATGGCAAACCTCTGGAGATACCTTAATTAATAGCTGTGGAAATTGGAGTGCATGAAAATAAAATACATAAACTTATTGTTTCAATAATATTCTGGATCCTAAAAATAAATTCATAATAAAGTTGTTGCAATCATTCTATTTTCGACCCAATAAGAGAGTAATGATTGTTTCAATAATATTTTGGTTCCTACAAAAAAGTTCATTTTCTAAATATAGTTGTTGTTATCATTTTATCATGATCAAAGAAAATATTATATGTTTAAGAACATGTTACCAACAATCTTAATCCGAATCATACTATGATCCTTTTAAAACATGGTTGTTGCAACTATGTTTTTTCTTTGCGTGTACGTTCAAACGGATCTTGCCCATTGAATTACGGAGGTTAGAAAAGAAATTCCCTAACATCCGTAATTTTTAGTGATAAGAAATTTTAGGGATAAGAACGATATCTTATTTATCTCAATTTAATAAAATTTTAGAGACAGAAAACCTTTTACATAAGCTTAAAATATCTTAAAACCTAAAAGTTAACAAAATTACTTAACCCTTTCAGAACTGACCCTAAGCTACTGAGAATTTGTTTTTATGATTTTTTGGACTAAATGGTCTGTATATGATATGAAAACATATTCAATGCTTAAGTTTTGCTATTTTCATATCCTTACAAACGAAACGAAAGTTTATACTGAAAATATTTTTTTTGCATCAAATGTTGTCAAATCATTTGAGATTTTAAAATATATTATTTTTTTGGTTAGAACGTATCAATTTCAATAAAATTGCGCTATTAGTATTTTAGTAAATGAAAAAAACAACTAACTTTTACGACTCATTTAAAAAAAAAATTAAATGTGACGCAAGAATTTCTTGAAAATTTAAGAAACGACAAAATTAGCAGCTAAGCAATATGAAAGTCAAACGTAAACAATAACTTGCGCAATCAATACATGTAAAATTGATAAACATTCCTGAAATAGCAGTAAATATATTTAGACTACAAGTTACCCACACAATTGATGCATCATGGTCTGAAAGGGTTAAGCCGATTGACTTAAAATTTTTCATCGGGTCAGAATTTTCAAAAATGTAAGTCAACTTTCTATAACTCATGAGTATCTTCAAACACTCCTCGAAACTTAAACCAGGTTTACTCATAACTTTAAATCGAAAGATAATTGTTTTAAAACTCTTGACAATAAAAGAATCACAATGAAAAGGGCAGAAAAATTTATTTTAAAAAAATTTTGTTGTGCCGTTAATTATAAAGAGGCTTTGATGCAATGCCACCATAAGCAGAGAGAGCTAAAGAAAACACAGAACTTGCAATAAGTTCCATTTGTATATTTGGAGTAAGCCAACAAACTCTAGCGACAAAACTATAGATGCTCAAATTTAAATTTTCGTAAACAAACGCTTAAGAAAAAGCAGAAAAAGAAAGCTCGCCATTTTTCGTTCTTTTTTTTAAAAAAAAAAGATCAAAAGTTCTTAATTTGAAATGAAAATATTTTGTATAATTAATAAAAAGTGCACAAATCTATATATTTTTGAAAATTGAATTAACGTTGCACTTTTAGTTGTACGTTGTTTCTAACATTTTTTAAGTTGAATGACAATTTAAAAAAAATACAAAATTTTTTAAAAAACTATTAACGACTTTGAGTAATTTTACCAGCTGTTAGTTATAAATTAAATAACAAATTATATAAATTTGCTTACACAGCTTTCTTATGTAGCATATGTAGATTTTTACTCTCTTCGGGTTGGCATCACTGGGCCGTAATCGTTTTAACAGACAGGCAGACAGATGGACAGACAGACAGAAGGACATGGCTAAATCGACTCAGGAGGTGATGCTGATCAGATATATACATTAGAGTGACCAAAAAAAATAACGAAGTTTTAAATTTTGGGGAAAGTATTTGAGAAATAGCTTCGATAATGTCTAAAAAAAAGTTCCTGCAAATTTTATTGAAAAATATTAATGTTTAGAGGTCCCTCCAACTCGTTTTTCACTTTTCCACATACCATTTTTTTATGTCAACTTTAAAACCGGAATGAAAATGTATTTTTGACTCCATAACTTATTTTAAAGGTTATTCTCTATGTTAAAGGAGTGGTTTAATTCGAAATTTACATTATTTTTTGGCTACGGTAATTGGTTTTCAAGATATTAGCGAATTAATATAAAAAAATTTTAAATATTTCAGAAATTTAATTTTTATGAGGTCATATAAAAAGGACGCAATTTACAACGAAAAATATTTGTAAGCAGTTTTGTTATGTTATTTTTTTTGATGGAAAAACAGAAAACAATGTTGTTGTAAGCAGGCCTGTAGCGAGGATGGGGCAAGGGGGAGGGGGCAATGCCCCCTACTACAACCGTTTTTCCCCCTGGCCAAATCAGACATTGAAAAACTTCAAATGAATAATTAATATGAATTTTGTTGATATATTTGCTTATTGCTTTAAAATTAGTTTAGTTTAAAATAACAAAAGATATAAGCATTCACCTTATTCATGACTTGAATATGTATATGAAATTTGTAAAACAAAACATTTCAGACAAATTGTTACAATTTTTCAACCTTTGCTACCAAATAATAAGATTTGAATTTAAATATTTGTTTAACCCGCATCCATACACGCAGAGAAAAAACATAACTGCAACAACCATGTTTTAAGAGGATCATAGTATGATTCGGATTATGATTGTTGCTAACATGTTTTTAAGCATATAATATTTTCTTTGATCATGATAAAATGATTACATTAACTATTTTTAGAAAAGGAACTTTTTTGTAGGAACCAAAATATTACTGAAACAATCATTAGTCTCTTATTGGGTCGAAAATAGAATGATTGCAACAACTTTATTATGAATTTATTTTTAGGATCCATAATATTATTGAAACAATAATTTTATTTTCATAAACTCCAATTTCCATTGTTTGGGCTGAACAGAAATATTAATTCAATTGAAAATCATTTGATAAAATTTTCTGTCCAAGCTGGGGTTTGAACCGCGGCTTTTTCGCTTACGAGCCACGCACACTACCAGTAGGCCACAGCCGCTACTATCACTCGCCTGGCTAATGCCATTCATAAGGTACATTAAGTGCATTGTCACAAAAATTGCAATATGTGTGATAAACAAAATATGGCCAGAATTGCGAAATATATTTACTGTAAATAGAAGCATGTTTGCTACAATTAAAGTCGAAAATGTCACTTTTCTGCGTGCTGTTTTTAGTATAAGGCGATTAAAACAAAACACAATAATTGAACAGTTGACGAACAAAACGGCACATAGCCAGGAATCGATAAAACTTATTGTGTCTGAATGAAGTGAAAGTTTTTCTTGCAAACTGTTCAGACTCAATAAATTCTTTCGATTTTTGGCTATGTTCTGCTTCGTTTGCCAACAACATTCAAAGAATAGTTCAGAAAAACATTCAAAATTCTAATATGTTTGTCTCTATAATAATATGCACATTTATCATGATTGACAGAACTACAACATTTTTGTTGCAACTAATAGTCGAGGCTAGATAGTATGTAACGATTACAATGATGTTATAATTTAAACTATTATGCTATTTTTGGTACCATTATTAGTAAATAATGACTTTATTAAGGCAAAAATTTGTGTTTGCAGAAATAATACAATAATTTTAGTAAAAAAATTATTATTGCAGTAACCATGTCTCAACCATGTTTTCTCTCTGCGTGTAGGAACTTTCTAAAAACGAAAAGCATGCTGTGCACCAATTTGATGCAGATACTAAAAAAATATATAATTCATTAAAATGTTTTTGATTTTTAAATTTTTTTATGCATGATGAATGTTTATTAATTTTAAAATAAAAAAATCTGCAAATCTTAATTCTAGCAAAAATTTAAAAAAGCAAAAGATTTAAATCAAAACATGCATGTTTGTTCTTAATACATAAATCTGAATAAGAAATTTGCATCAATTTGATGCAAACGACGGATGCGGGTTAATTCAATTTTTTTATTTGTTTTACTTAAAAAATGTCTTATACATATGTTAGCCCATTTCGCTACTCTTTCTTATATTTCTAGCCACTTTAAATAAATCTTGTATTTTTACCTTCATTTTATTACAAAGTCCTGAATTAATTTTTATATTATTTTTTATGTATTAATCGTATGCATAAAAACATCTACATATCCATGTATATATATTAAAAAATTTACTGTTTTTAATAGATATGTGTAATGTATTCATTTCACACGTTAAAAAATGGTTTTTTTATTTAAATGAAAAAAACAAAAAAAAAAAAGCCCCCCCCAAGATTCATGCCTGCCCGCTCTGGCTTCTTTGTCTGGCTACAGGCCTGGTAGTAAGTCCAAAAATGTACGAATTATGATCCAAACTCGAAAAAACTAATTTTCGAAAAAATTATATCCGCCAATTTATATTATATTAAGTCAGCCAAATAATATTACAAAAATATCAAGGGATAACATGAAAAATATTGAAATCTATGACTTAATAACATCAAATACAAATAATTTTTTTAAATTTAGCAATATATCTTCAGAATTTTTCAAAACAATCCTTTTCTGGAACGATGATAAAAACAACACTAAAGCATTACAAACAATTGAAGAAATTATAGTTACAAATGACGTTGCAGAACGGTCCGTTGTCTAAGCAGACAACTTCAATGGGAAAATTACAACAAATGAAGAACAATATCAAGCCTTACTCCAAGGAGTTAAGTACAATAGAAAAAATTTTTCATCGGGTACAAAGAAGAATATTTCCGAAAGATTACAAAAAATTTTAACGATGATTTTATCTACAGTAGCTCATATATCTGATAAAAAAGAAAAGAGGAGGGAAGAGAGACATATTTTCAGGCGGAAAAAAAGAGAGGCAGAAAAGCGCGAGCAGGAGAAGATTGAGATGTATGGTGACAGGAATGAGGCTCGAAAATTTTTCGAAAAAATAAGACGCCTTGCCGATGGTTTTAAAACCGGGGCCTCTTCCTGCAAGGATGAAAACGGGAATCTAGTGACAGATGTCGAGAGTACACTGACGTTATGGAGGGAACACTTCTCTAAGCTCCTAAATGGCGACGCTGACAACAATCCCGCCAATAGAGATGATATTCCGGAAACCCCAATTGCGGATGACAGCGTCGAGGTTCCGCTGGCCGACTATGATGAAGTTCTGACAGCTATAGCTCGGCTTAAAAATAACAAAGCCGTTGGAGCTGATGGCTTACCTGCTGAGCTGTTTAAGAACGGAGGCGAAGCTCTACTTAAATGCATTCACGAGCTTCTATGCAGAATATGGTCGGAAGAATGCATTCCGAACGATTGTAATCTCAGTGTGCTTTGCCCAATCCACAAGAAAGGCGATCCCACTATCTGTGCCAATTACCGTGGGATAAGCCTTCTTAATATCGCATATAAGGTCCTGTCGAGCGTTTTATGTGAAAGATTGAAGCGCATTGTAAACAAACTGATCGGACCTTATCAGTGTGGCTTCAGACCTGGAAAGTCCACCATCGACCAGATTTTCACGCTACGACAAATCTTGGAGAAGACTCAAGAAAAACAAGTCGACACCCACCATCTTTTTGTCGACTACAAAGCCGCCTTCGACAGCCCAATAAGGAAGCACCTGTACTCCACCATGTCTGAATTTGGTATTCCTGCAAAACTAATACGACTTTGCAGGATGACACTGAGCAACACCAGCAGCGCAGTTAAAATCGGGAAGGACCTCTCCCCACCATTTATTACCAAACGAGGTTTCAGACAAGGTGATTCCTTATCGTGCGACTTTTTCAACCTAATGATGGAAAAGATCATCCGAGCTGCTGATCTGAGACGTAGTGGCACAATATTCTACAAGAGTGTTATGCTGCTTGCGTATGCTGATGACATCGATATCATTGGCCATAATACGCGCGAAGTCAGTGCAGCATTTTCCAGATTAGAAAGAGAGTCAAGTCGAATGGGTCTGTCAGTGAATGCAGATAAGACGAAATACTTAGTGTCAACAAACAAACAGTCCCAGCGTCTTGGAAGCCACGTTACCGTTGACAATACCTCCTTCGAGGTTGTGAAGAACTTCGTTTATCTGGGATCCAGCATTAATTCAACCAACGACATCAGCATTGAGATCAAACGAAGAATAACTCTTGCCAACAGGTGTTACTTTGGGCTCAGTAGGCAATTGAGAAGCAGAGCCCTCTCTTGACGAACGAAAATCACGCTCTAATCGCTCATCATGCCCGTCCTACTTTACGCATCACAAACCTGGACGCTGAGCAGTTTAGATGAAAAGACTTTAGGAGCATTCGAGAGAAAGATTCTTCGTAAGATCTACGGACCAATCTGCGTCAATGGCGAGTACCGAATACGGTGGAATGATGAACTGTATGAGCTGTACGCTGACATCGACATAGTCAAGCGCATTAAAATCGAGCGGCTTCGCTGGCTTGGTCATGTTCAGCGCATGAAAGACGATGCTCCAGTGAAGAAAACATTTGATTCGGTACCCAGCGGCGGTCAACGCAGAAGAGGACGACCGCATCTTCGTTGGAAAGACCAAGTAGAGGACAACCTGACGAAGCTTGGAATTTCCAACTGGCGCCAGCAAGCGAAAGACAGAAATGGCTGGCGCAAATTCTTAGATGAGGCCAAGACCGACATACGGTTGTAGCGCCAACTAAGTAAGTAAGTAAGATCATATATCTCAAGTTTTGTTCTTTTTTGTCTATATTTATTAAAACTAATCAATACATTTTATCCGTAGTAGTTTATATGTTTGAAGTTTTGTTCTGTTTTTTTTTTTTTTTGTCTATATTAATTAAAACTTATCAATACATACCCTTTTTACATTAATCATGTTTCTTTTTCCTTTATTTTTTCTGGAGTAGAATACATTCCATCAGAAATATGTCAAAAGATTTATTTTAACAATTAAAAGGAGGGTGAAATAAAGGTGGGCAAAAACATCGAGAAAGTGATATAAAACTTGCTGGTATCTATTTTGCAGCTACATAAGCGTAATATAGCTTTTTCGAAAATTAGTTCATTCGAGTTGGGATCATAATTTGTACATTTTTGGACTTACTACAATATTGTTTTCTGTTTTTCCATCAGAAAATTTAACATAACAAAACTGCTTACAAATATTTTTCGTGGTAGTTTGCGTTATTTTTATATGACCTCTTAAAAATGAAATTTCTGAAATATTTAAAAAATTTTTATATTAATTCGCTAATATTTTGAAAACCAATTGCCGTAGCCAAAAAATAATGTAATTTTCGAGTTAAACCACTCATTTAACATAGAGAATAACCTTTAAAATAAGTTATGGAGTCAAAAATACATTTTTATTCCGGTTTTAAAGTTGACATAAAAAAATGGTAAGTGGAAAAGTGAAAAACGAGTTGGAGGGACCTCTAAACATTAATATTTTTCAATAAAATTTGCAGGAACTTATTTTTAGACATTATCGAAGCTATTTCTCAAATACTTTCCCCAAAAATTAAAACTTCATTTTTTTTCCGGTCACTCTAATATACATATATACTTTTCTATACCTGCCACTCCTTATTAGCATTACAAAGAGAGTTACAAAGTTAACAAACCCCTTACGCAGTACATAAGAAAAAAGTTATTAGGGGGCATAAAAAGTTACGTTAAAGCCAATGTTAGTCGTTTCGACGTATACTAACTACATTTATAAATAGATTCATACCATCCAATTAAAAAGCCAAATACATCCGAACACAACGAGGGCAGCTTAACAACTTACGTGTTTACTACAATGTGGATACAGAAAACGATCAGATGAGACCAAAAAAAAGGTTATAAGCAAAAAAGGGAGTAGCGTTAGTCGAAACGAAATTAAAATTTTCGAAGTGGTAGTTTTTCTCGCCGAAGAATATTGCTTAAAAACTTATGTATTCTGTTTTCCGCACCCAGAAGAAATAATCGAAATGATTTTTAGAGACCATCGCGCATACAAAATCAATAGTGATTTGAAAGAGTTGTGCAAAAAAGCTCAACTCTATTGAACTCTCGCTTTGCCTATACTACTTATTTATGTCGAAAGCCGTTCAGCAAACAAACCCAAAATATTACGGAAACATATAAAAAATCAATTCTAGTTAAATTGTGATAGCTACTTATCTACAGAGACAATTGTATTTCTGTGATGTTTCTTTTCTGAATCGGACACACAAGCTGCATTAATCAAAACTCCATTAATTTTTTAACACCCTCATATCTTTAGACATAGACTATAATTAGTACTAATTTCCCTATAAACGTTAACATGTCATACAAATCAAATAAACCAGCTATGCATTTATATTTATTTACAAAACCATATGTTTTTATAAACATGTATTAATTAAATACACAAAACTGGAAAAAATTTGCCCATCCAGGAGAACGCATATAAATCCAGCAAATTAAACCAGCCTTCATGTAAAAAAAAGCGCTGTTGGTTGAATCGTTTAGAAAATGATTAAAAATCCATTTGCTAGCCAACACCTTGGCTAATTATTATAAATGAAGGTTTCACAAAAAAAAAAAAACAAATGAAAAACAAAACACCCACACCACACCGAATTTAATGGCTGCTTTCAATAAGGATCAAATGTATGTAACTCATTTGTGGTGTGAACCTGAGTGTGTCTGAGAATTTTTCTTGACCATCACAGCTGCTGCTGAATGTATTGAGAATGAGTTTAGTTTGCTGACGCGTAGCCATCTGGACGACCGACCGACCGTCATGCTACCAGCAACATCATCTAGCTTAGAACCAAAAGCGAAGCTCTTCTGAAGACGCTAAAGCGGCACAACACACACGCAGCAAAGTTAAGAAAATTAAGGTTTCCAAAACTATTTCATGTTGAAACAAATTTTCAATTAATGCACAATAATTGCTGCTTCAGATGTTGCACCTAATTTGTTGCACGCCATACTGTATTGTTGTTGTAAGAAATAACAATGGTCACTCGTGACCTTTCCTTTGGGGGCGCTCACTTTCCTTGCGATCATCACAGCAAATTAGTTTAATTGAACCGCGCTTTGTTGTTGTTTTTGTTGCATTCGTTGTTTTTCTGCGGTCTTTGCAAGCCATTTTCGTTGCCTTCTCATCACCATATGTTGTGTGACTGCCTGAATGACCTCAAATTTAAAGGTTTAATTTTGAATTTGTTGCTGATATGGAGCAATGGATTGCAAAATTTTTCATAATTATGTCCAATTCATCAAATATAACCGAAACCATCCAAAATGAACGCTTTAATATATTTCAATTCATAGCCCATATTAGTGTGGGCCGACGTTACACGACCTTGATGTTGGCTGCATTTAGTACATCAGATAAGACCATATGGCAAATATTGCAATTAGCAATAGGGAAATTTATATCTATAAATTTGTTGCAAGAGTACTTTAGTTAACCCTTAAATCGGCACAGATGCCGTTAAAAACAATGAATATGGTGTAAAATGGCTTTTTGAACCCGTTTGAATTTTTTTCTCAAACATCTTCGGGTCAGAATTTTTCAAAAACAACAAGGTTGTATCCAAAAGGATACACTGACCATTCCGATGTATACCATGATTATTAATATTTCTATGAAAATATTACAAGCATATTAGACATTTTCAATAAACACATCACACTATATTAGTAATTCGGAGTGCTTCGCAAATTTTTTACACCAAATTGACTGGATGAGGTCCTTTTACTCGTAATTACGTAAATATTGAGCTTATACCAAGCAGAGCGTATGAACAGTGGCAGATTGTCCATAAGGCAAACTAGGCACGTGCCTAGGGGCGCTGGGTTACAAGGGTCGCCCGCGATAGTTTTTAAACGCTCTTGTCTTTAGGCTAAAGCAAAAACAAAAAACATCTGTACAAAACAGCAACACAAACCGCGCATCGAGAGCGCTCCTGAGCAGTTTTGTTGTGCAGGTTTGCCCGAACATCTCCCAGTTTTGACACTGTCCCTGCGTCCCGGTGCACAGTAAAAAATGTCCAGGTTAAAATATTGAAGAAAAAAATAAAAATGTATCAATAAAAACTGAACAAATTTTTTGCAAATGCGTGCAAATGAATGAAAATGGAACCATTTTTTTTTTAAATTCTGAATTCCAAGAGCGAAAATAAACTTGTTAAAAATAGTAAAATTGTTGACTTTATATGCTTTAAATACAAATTCTAAATGTTTGATAGTTTAAATCATACTTAGAAAAAAACTTTAAATAGTAAAATTTTTATTCGCTATTCCAGGGCACAAGAGAAATGGAGCGAGTATTTTTACTGGTCTTCTTACAATTTAGTAAAGAAAAAAGCTCACTCAACATATTCACCTTGGATAGCATTATGCAATGCAATTTTACATAATTATTTGCTGACGTGCAGAGAATTTTATAAAAATATTAAAACGCAAAAGCATATTCTTGTTGAATCAAAAAAGTCTGCAAAATATAATCAGGCCAAACCTTTATTTTGAATAAGTCCAAACAATACTTTTTTTTACTTCATTGACTGCATTGATGTTTCGTTTTTTTTGTTTTTGTTATAAGATTTATAAATTATGAAAGTATTACATACTATGTGTACCTGTGAGTTATTTTGATTTATATTTTTTAGCAAACGGCAATTTATAATATCAAAATTGCGTATTTGTGTTTCTGTGGAATATAAAAAGAAATGTGCAAAGTTGTCCCGGTGAAGTGCTGTAGACTTGTGGCAATCCTAATATAATGACTACATTTATCAATTTAAAATTTATATGAAATTAAGTTTACTTAACATGGAATCAAACTTATTACTATCTTTAAACTACGAAGGTGTCATTGGCCCAAAATACACTATAGTGCTCAGTCTGCGTGAAACCGGATTTCAAGGTGAGGCAAGCAATGTGAGATGCGTGAAATCGCACGCACCGGAAAAGCTGCAGTGAAGATGGACTGACACATTGACACATAAACGAAGAATCGTCATATCCCAGCAGGGAAGCGAGCGCTCGATTAGCGCTTCTGAAGCGCTCCAAAAAACAGTAGAGCGCTTCAATATCCTTGCGTATAGCGCATTTTTTAACATAGTCATGTCATCAGATGTATGCGCTCCGCTCCCGCTGCAGAAAATATAAAATCGTAGTGAGAGCCGAGCGCATATTCTGCTTGTATTTGATATAAAAACGTAGCACGAACCGAGCGCTTTGTTCTCCTTGTAGTTGGAAGAAAAATGTAGTGAGAACCGCGGGCTTTGCTTTCTTTATACTTGATATCGTCGGCCTAATTCTTTTACGACGTAAGCCAAATTTAGCTATTGTTCATGAAGCAAAGAAAACTGTTTATTATTTGTATGAAGTTCATACGATAATGTATTGTTTTAAATGTTCTACCTCTCTTTTTTCACACAAACATTAAAAACTAAAAAAGG
The DNA here is from genome assembly GCA_963920525.1 of Dichetophora obliterata. Taxonomy (NCBI): domain Eukaryota; kingdom Metazoa; phylum Arthropoda; class Insecta; order Diptera; family Sciomyzidae; genus Dichetophora; species Dichetophora obliterata. The sequence continues at coordinate 204,428,765 of OY986435.1, forward strand.
ACATAGATTTAGTTTTGACCAATCTGCCTAAACCACTAATAAACGTTACTTTGCCCAATTTTGACATACATACATCCTAAAGAATGGTTCACTTATAATTTGGCCACATAAAAATAGGTATATCTCTTGAAATAAAACTCCGATTATTAAATTTTTTATATCAAATTAAATTATATTATTTCATGTTTCAGATAACTAATTATGGATACTAAATTACAATGTTTCGGTAAAAATTTCGGACTTTCTTTTTAATGCCTTGCATTAGGTTTTGCACAACTTGTCGTGATACTTCACCGCATACCTTATTCCACTTTATTCCCAAATTTTCTTTTGAATTTGAAGTTTTGCCATGTTTTTTTAACTTTTGTTTGGTTATTGCCCAAAATCTCTCAATTGGTCGAAGTTCGGGACAGTTTGGTGGGTTCATGTGTTTCGGTATAATGTCAACAGCGTGTAAACAGTACCAATCCATTGTATCCTTGGAATAATGACAGGATGCCAAATCTGGCCAAAATTTCACAGGAGCTTGGTGGCATCGAATAAAAGGCAGTAGACGCTTTTCCAGACATTCCTGTCGATATAATTCACCAGACATCGTGGAATGCGTCACAAATGGGCAACTTTTCAGTCCACAGCTGCAGATTGCCTGCCAAACCAATACCTTTTTTCCAAATTTATCCAACTTATCGTATTTATACCTTTCGGTCACTCCTCCTCTTATTTTTACAACATAAAAATTCCGACCTGGTAGCTGTTTGACATCCATTTTGACGTATGTTTCGTCATCCATTATAATGCACCCGTTAAATTTTGTCAAAACCTGTTCATACAGAATGCGTGCTCTCCTTTTTGCTACAGATTGCTGTTTTTCCGAACGGTTTGGAAATTTTATAGTTCTATATGATACCAGCTTTGCATTTATGCGAATTCTTCGTACCGTACTTTTACTTGTTCCGTATCATTGTCGGAGAGGCCTGGATTTAAACGTATGGACCTTAATACCTTCACCCGCAAAGCTGGGTCTCCGCTTTCCTTTTTTTTAGCCGCTCTTGTTTTTCGTTCAACGGACAACGTTTGTTTATATCGTTTAAGAACATTGTTGACGGTAGATTTTGGAATATTTAAGATCTTAGCGATTTTTCTTCCCGACCAGTTCGGATTATCCAATGATTTGTGCACAATCATTTTCCTAATTTCTTTTTCCATCTTCGCCTGTAGTCACAAACATAAACTTACTGAAATGAATTTTGCTGGGAATAACGGTGCGGTTCACTGGGGGCGCTTCAATCGACAGTAACATGCGGCCAAATTATAACTGAACCATTCTTTATTAGAATAAGAGCAACATACAATATAAGAAGGTATGGATTTTTAAGCATTTTATTTTATTTTTTAGTTGATGAAGGAAAAACAGATAACATAGTTTTGAAACGATTTGATGAATTTTTAGTTTTTGAACTTAGTTTTTTTTGGCATTAAAATCTAATACTCTTTTTTTAAGTGCAAAGATATCGTTACGGAAAGTGCTTCAAATATAGCGCTATACAAACAACACTATTTGTAAGGAGAATGAAGCGCTCTTTATGTGCATACAAGTAATGGGCATTGGCATTTTTTGCTGGGATTTTCATGTGTGAAACAATCGAGCATTGTTCATGTGTGAAAGCAAAACTGGTTTCACGCAGACTGGCCAGTACAGTGTGTTTTTGAACAACTGACTTCTCACGTAGACTGAACAGTACAGTGTATTTTGGGCCATTGACAACTTCGCAAAACAAAAATGTAGACTCAGAAATTTTTAATTGTTTTTTAACAATTGTCATTGAATAAATATATATATTATTTTTTAAAAAATAAATATATTATTTCTTACTTGTTTTTTATTATAAGAGGGGCGCCAATGAGGTGCTGTAATCCACCTCTGCGTATGAGTATGCATTATCTACAGTTTTCAATGCAAAAAACTAAATGCCTGGAGCATAGGACACCAAATTGTTATCTATATAACAAGAAAGTATGTAAAAAGTAACAAAAACCAGTTTTAATTCAAATTAATGTGTATGTTTTTGTAAAAAAGGTAGACTATCAATTTTGTTTTTTTATATTTTACTTTATACAATTGTTTTAATATAGCGCTGCCCAAAACACGTAGTGACATAATAGGTCTGTTCCCGTACTCGATTCAAGTAGCTTGAAGTTGCTTGAAAGCCTTATTTTGATGTCCGAAAGAGAGGAATAACATGCAAAATTACATTATCTAATCTATTACAATAAATTGAAGTTAGTACGGGAACAGACCTAATATGATAACTAAATTGGAAATTTCAAAATGAAACTTTTTCAATTAAATTTCAACTTGTTGCGCAATCCATATGCCTTAGAAGCTAATTTTCAAAAATCTGCTACCCTCCAAAAAATATGTTTTAAATAGAGCACAACTAACAGGGATAAAAAAACACTAACAAAAAACCACAACAGACAGGGAATTATTACGTTCGCGAAAAACGTCAACAACAGCAGTAACTGTGTTTGATGGCTGAATTGTTGCTAACAATTGACAACCAGCAATATAGTTAACGACGCCGAAGCGTGCTTATTTGGTGCACAACAAAAGTAAGCACCAACCACTACAACAACAACAGCAGCAGGGAAGCTCAGCTCAAAATTAAAGAGGGTTGCCAGACGCAAATTTTGAATGCATTGCTATTTATAGTATTGTATATAGAATATTGTAAAAAAAAACAAAAAACCATTTAAGCTCAAACAACTTATTGAATTGCTATTAGAAGCTGCTGATGGTTTTGTTGTTGTTGTTGTTGTTGTTGTTGTTGTTGCTGCTGTTGTTTTGATGTTGGTTTAACTGAGAATGGTCTTATTGATGAGGATGCTTTCATTATCGTTGTTGTTGTGGTAGTTGTTGTTCTCAATGGGTGCTTCAAGTCACCAGAACGCGCCCTCACATTCGCTATTTAGTCGAGCATTCAAGCTGCTGCAAATAAACAGACAAAATTTCTTAATTATAATATGATTTTTTTTATGTCTCTAGGCTAGCAGTGTGTGCGTGCGTGTATGGGTGGATGGGTGTATATGGGAGCAATCCTTAACACAGCCACACACGCTTTTATGTGATGTGTCCTTGGGGCGTCATTTAATTGCTTTTACCAATTAAAATTTCGAGTGTTGCCACCATTTTGCTATTGTTTGATCGCAGTGTCACTAAAAGCGAAAGTGGTTCAATGTTGTTTTTGCTATTACTGTCGGCAATGCGCATAATCGATTTTGTGTACTGAATATTGTCTCTTCTAAATCAGACTTAATTTAAATTCTAAAACTATTATAAAACTATTAAAATCAACAATTTGAGTACCTTCAAGCTATGATCATGACTTTATTCCAAGAATTAGTTCCTTTAAAAGTGCGCAGCTTGAATCAGGGCCAGCAACCTTGGTTTAGTAATAATATAAAAAATCTAATACATTTGCGAGACTTAGCTTATAAAAGGTGGAAGCACTATCGTATGGTTACTTTGTACGAGGCTTACAAGAATTTAAGAATAAAGGTTGTTAAAGAAGTGAAATCTGCTACGTTAAGATTTTATGAAGAAAAATTTAACACTGTTCTTAATGGAAAACATACTTGGAAACATATACGAAATATGGATATAGGAAAAAAACGCTACTAATATGTGCGCTGATATCGATCCTAATGAAAAATTTGTAAGCATTCCATGTGAACCAGTCAGAATAAATTCGTACCTTCAAACCAGCAGTCTTGTTTCCTCAGAAAACGTGTTTAATTTAACTGTATTAGTGTCTCAGACGTTTTACAGCCTTTTCTTCGATTTAAGTATAATGCGTATGGTTTCGATGATATTAATGTTTTTTCAAATGTTTTTCAAAGCGCTTCTACCTAAGCTTCTTACAATTTAGTAAAGAAAGAAGCTCACTCAACATATTCACCTTGGATAGCATTATGCAATGCAATTTTACATAATTATTTGATGACGTGCACAGAATTTTATAAAAATATAAGCTTCTACCCCATTTGACTCATATTTTTAATACAGCATTCATGACATCCTCATTTCCAAGTAATTGGAAATTTGCTAAAATTATACCAATACCTTAATCAGATAATGCATTTCAACCAAAAGCTATATTACCATATCTTTCTAAAATACTGGAATCTTTAATGTCACAACAAATTAACAAATTTTTGGCTGATAGTGCTATAACAAATGAATTTCAGTCAGGTTTCAGACAAAGACGTAGTTGCATAACTACTCTTATTGGACTTTTATTGTAACTGAGGACAATAAACTCACGTTTTTGGCACTCTTGGATCATTCAAAAGCATTCGACACTGTAGACCATGACATTTTATGTGCAAAATTGTTTAAATTGTACAATTTTCCTGTGACTGCAGTAAAACTAATTTCTCTGGTAGACAACAAGCTGTGTATAAATCAGATAACTGTGGAACCAACACAATTTCACAAACCCTCTTTACAATAAGAGGTGTACCTCAGGGATCTATCTTAGGACCTCTCCTTTTCACAATATATATAAACGACTTACCGAATGTGCTGCGTGACTGCAAAATTCATATGTACGCAGACGATGTTCAACTTTGCACTCGTTGCTATCGTGACCAAATACTTAATTGCATCACTAGACTCAACAGTAATCTAAGTTGCGTACACAAATTGGCTTGTAACAATGCATTGGTCTTGTTTTCAGCAAGAAAAACGTCGATGTATCAATTTTACTTAGAACAAAAATGCACACTTCAGAAATTGATTATGTACAGCCTACAAAAAACGTAGGTATAACATTTGACAACAAACTTTTCTGGAGTTTTGAAATGGTAAAGACAGTTGGAAAAGTTTACGGAATGCTGCGCGCACTCTGGGCAACACAACATTACATCCCTGAAGGAATCAGAATGCTAAAGCTTACCTGATACCTACATTCGTTTGCATAGAAATTTTTACAAATTGTGACGTTGCAAGTAAACATAAGCTTATCGTTGTATTTAACAACATGCTAAGATTTTATTTTGACTCAGAAGTCGAGATCACTTCCAATAAAATTCATGTTTTTTGACATCTTTGAAATAAAAGGGAGCAGAGATCCTCGTCAAGGCTTTCCAGAAAATAGCTTCTATGTGATCGCTTCATAGACCCATTCGAGTAGTTATCCTTACATATTATAAAATCGGGTAGGCCTGTTGTGTCCAAGATGTTATAGAACATCGCCATAGGCCACCACAGTGTTGATCTTTTTGATGGGTTATTGGGAAAGCATTTTGTCCATCCACCCACGCTTGGTTTGTCTACACCACCCTTGGTTTTGTTGTGATATAAAATTATATCAGGTTTCTTGTCTGGTCCAGACACGGCAATATCTTTATGTATTGTTTATTGCCAAATCTTTTAAAACCCGCTCATCTGGGCTTACGTCCCTGATGTTGTTTACTTTTCCCCAATATGTTTTCCCACATAATGTTGCAGAATCGCAGGCCCACCATATTTTAATACCGTACTTGGAAGATTTGGATGGCATGTACTGTATGAACCTAGTACGTCCTCTCTAGCCATATAACTGCTCATCTACTGTAATGGATTCGTGAGGCCGATACTAAGCACTCAAATTTGAGCTAATCATTTCGAAAACATACCTTATGGGTGCAGCGTTATCTTCTTCTCGACAAACAGCTCTGGTAGCATGTCAAACAAATCGTATGAATCGCAGAATATCCAAAAACTTGTTTTATTCTTTAGTTACCGGGTTCAATAGATATGAAGTTTTACTTAAAAGCACTGTTAGTGGCTCTGGTTTGGACTTAGATTTCCCATTATAAGCAAAATTTCCCTAAAGCTGAAAGTTTGTTGTCAGTAATCGCTTTTCAGGTACGTCCACGTACAATTTCACCAAATTATATTTTTCATCATCTCTGTTCAACGTTTTTTTATAGGTTTGGACAACTAATTGGAGCATTCATTCCGATACACAACGTTAATGTTCTGTTCTCTCAAATCAACTGTATAATAGACTTACATTTTCACGCTCATGTCGGAATAATCAAGTTTTCCCGTTAAGACATAAAAAAACATAAACATAAACATAAACATTAACATATACATAAACATAAACATAAACATAAACATAAACATAAACATAAACATAAACATAAACATAAACATAAACATAAACATAAACATAAACATAAACATAAACATAAACATAAACATAAACATAAACATAAACATAAACATAAACATAAACATAAACATAAACATAAACATAAACATAAACATAAACATAAACATAAACATAAACATAAACATAAACATAAACATAAACATAAACATAAACATAAACATAAACATAAACATAAACATAAACATAAACATAAACATAAACATAAACATAAACATAAACATAAACATAAACATAAACATAAACATAAACATAAACATAAACATAAACATAAACATAAACATAAACATAAACATAAACATAAACATAAACATAAACATAAACATAAACATAAACATAAACATAAACATAAACATAAACATAAACATAAACATAAACATAAACATAAACATAAACATAAACATAAACATAAACATAAACATAAACATAAACATAAACATAAACATAAACATAAACATAAACAAACATAAACATAAACATAAACATAAACATAAACATAAACATAAACATAAACATAAACATAAACATAAACATAAACATAAACATAAACATAAGCATAAACATAAACATAAACATAAACATAAACATTGGTATTGTGCAATAGGGTATTGTTGACAAAGCATTTTCAAAATAACTCTCTTTGGGTAGCAGCAGTTCGGTCATATTGTATTAAATTATACAATTTATATCAGTTAGAGCAAATATTGGGTTTTTGCAATTTTGTAAAATTTCGGAGAACTACGGACTACGGATTCAAATGTTATAAATTATAATTGTTTTCGATTCGAAATGACGATAAATTAGTTATTTAAGAGAAACAAAGTTAAATGCAATGAAAAATTATGCCAAAAAAGTGTTGCTTAGTGTAGAAAATTTGATATTTGGTGTTTAATATTTAGGATAAACTTATAAAATTTTAGTTAACTTAAAAAATTTTAGTAAAGTTACACTTCAAATTATTTGGTATTAATAATATTAATTAATTAATCATTTGGATCATAATTATTTGATTATATTTACAATTATCATAATATTAACATATATAACTTTTATAAAAATTATAATTATAATTATTTTAATTTCTATAATTATTACAATTCTTATATGTATTTAGGTATTTTAATAATACGCAAAAAAAATGCTTGGATATGACAAACTTCTGTCTGAAAACTTTATTTCTTTGTTTTTTTATTTCTACCTTGCGTCTTTGAATTATTCTAACAACAACATTCTGCAACAGATAAGCAACGCAAAAAAATTTCGTATTAATTCAAACAAGTACCTATCAATATAACATTTACTTCCGCTAAACTACTGCTATTTCATTCTTTCCTTACTATTTTCCATTACTTCCTGTTAACAAAAGATGTTTATCTTATATCCATGTCGTCTAGCCCTTATACTTTATCTTTCTTCTTTTATCGCTCTAAGTGTTTAAGCTATGGATGCACGGAGAAAACGGTTTGATAAATTTGTATTGTGGTTAAGCAAAACTTCAGCCACTTGAAAACTATACTAGATTTCAGCAAAAACTAATCAAAATTTGATATTCCAGTATATAATAACTAAGCAAAATTTTGATTAAATTCAAGCAAAATTTTGCTAAGTTATTATAAATTGCAAAAGCAAATTTCTGCTTAATTCAAGCAAATGTTTACTAAATTATTATAAATTGGAATGACAAATATTGATTAGTTTTTGCTGAAATCTAGCATATTTTTGAAGTGAAATAATTATTAACATTAAATTAAATTGAATAATTACCACCATCTGGAGATTTTAACCTTGGCCGCGTGAGTGCGTAAGTGCATGGGCTTATCCATTTGACCATCGCAGTTGTTAACCAATCGTCGCCTAATTTTCTTCATTAAGAATAAACGTGTGCTCGTGAGCTTAGAAGAAATTTGCTTGAATTGAGTAAAAATTTGCTATTTGATTTTATAATAATTTAGCAAATATTTGCTTGAATTAAGCAGAAATTTGCTTTTGGATTTTATAATAACTTAGCAAAATTTTTGGTTGGTGGCCGTAGCCTAGTGAGTAGAGTGCGTGGCCCCTAAGCTTAAGAACCGCGGTAGCCCGGGTTCAATTCCAGCTCAGACAAAACGTTTTTTCAATTGAATTAATTTTTCTGTTCGGTCGTCACCTCTCTGCAGGCAATGGCAAACGTCAGAGAGTAAAAATTGCCATGTAAAGCTTCTTGAGAACATAAGCCGTTCGGAGTCGGCACAAAACACGTAGGTCCAGTCCTCGGTCATTTGTGATCAAACATTTAATAACACGCACAACACAATTGATCAATAGAAGCTAGGTCAACTCTCCTTCCAAGGGCTAAAATGGCCAGTTTATTTTTTTTTTTTTTTTAATATAGTCAAAATTTTATAGCTTGAATATAGTAAAAATTTTTAATTTTTCCTAAATACATGAGGAGTAATTTCAATTTAGCAATCTTTCTCTAAAATCACACCGTGATTGAGCAAAGTTTTGCTGATTTGCTTTTAAGCAAAAAATTTGCTTGATTCAAGCAAGTTATTTTTCTCCGTGTATAGGTATTAAGTATCTCTTATTTTCTGTAATGATTATACAAATTTTTGCGTCTTTATGTTTTTATGTTTATATTTTTAGGAATCATAATTCAAAATAGTTTACACTGAGCTTAAAAACAACGTAAAATCAAAGGTAGCCACTTCAATTCAAATATCTTTCGGAGTGATTTGGCACCAAACACGAAAATATTCAATTCAGTTTTATGTTGTTTCCACTTGAAACTAAAGTGTTATACACCTTGAAATGATAAGTATTCGACTATAACTTAACGTAGATTCAGATTTAATTCAAAGAGGAAGCATATTCAATTGGAATACTAACGTATTTATTTTAAATGCGTTATAACTTTGATGTAAGGTATTGTCTACTTTGATTGCACGTCCTTGCTTTAATGAATCAAAGTGATTTTCACTTTAAATGAAAGACTTAACATTTTTGATATTGAATAAAACAAAATTAGTTTTTATAGAAATATTCTTTTATTAAAATATTAGAATAAATGTGGTAAATTTTTTAAAAATAATATGATAATTCAATATATTACATTTATATAAGAGAATTATGATTTTAAAAATGTAGTTATAAAAATTTATTTCTCACATACGTTTTAATATTATTCATTTGGTTTTTACCTTTCCAACTCAAAATCTTTAAGTAGACTAGCGAATTTAACATCGTCTTCTTCCAAATTTGTAACTACATGCACATTGTTAACAAGTATTGTGTCCAAGTTAAGAACTTGACCAAATTCATTAATATATTGAACATTTTCCAATTTTATTAATCTTCACTTATTTTCACTTACTATTACTATTTGCACACACAAAAACATGCATCCAACTTCAAATTGAAGTATCTTTCACTTTAATATACATATTTTCTACTTCGTTTTCACTACGTTTTCAATATAAGCCATGTTATTTTTCAACTTAATTTCGAAGTGGATGTACTTTAAAGAATATAATAACTATAGTGGATCACCACTATTTTGAAGTTTTTCCACTTCTTATTGGAGATCAAATGTTTTCGTATTTGATTTAAAGGATTTGAATGTAAATTTAAAGATGATTTTTTAAAAATGGAGCAAAGTAAAATTAACATGATATAAAGGGTTCTCATCTAAACATGTAAACATGTATAGCATTTAAACTTTTGATGAGCTATAAAGTGTAAATAGCGTAAATGTCGACAAAATGGCGGCTGCAGCTGCGACAACTTTATGACTTTTTTAAGTTTTAAACCTTTTAAAAACCGTCATTAACATGGAAAAATAAATAAAACGTGTTCATATTTACTTCAACTACTTTAAATATGTAATGATTAGCGCCAAAGGCAACCCTCATTCACACACGTAGATTGACATGCTAGTTTACACTACAAAATAGGCTCGGAAATGATGTAAACTCACGCCCATACAAATTTTGACAGATAGTTTACGCGCATGTATGTTCACAAGGTTTACAATATTTACGGGTCAGTTACATGCTTAGATGAGAACCCTTATTATTTAATTTTACGTTGCGATTTTTCCTTGAGTGTAGGTGATTATTTTGATTCGCTATGTTAATTAAATGTGACTAACATTTTAAATGGAAATAATGTCCTTTTTTTATTTATTGAATCTTTTTTTGTTTGGATTCTAAGAGAGAGGAATAAAAAAATAACTAAAAAAAACGAAAAGCATAAATTTAAAAAAAAATATTCCTCAAGCTTTGTTTTTTACTTTTTTGATTAGATTTTAATAAAAGCTCTTGTTAAAATTCCTCTCCAATTATCGGGTTTTGGAGCGAGCTCTAAACATTTATAAATCGGCACTAAAATTTAGAGATTTTGCTTTCATATCAAATTGAATATATTTAGCCTATCCCGTTAACAAAAATAAAACTTTTGTAAATGGGGGCCACCTTAATATTAATAAAATAATTTGTATAAAGGAAGTCATTTTAAGAATCTAGATTAATAGGGTAATTAAACTGTATCTGGTAGAGCGAATAGTAAAAGTTAACAACAAAAAGAATAAAAACAAAAAATGTGCACGTCCTTTTAGATACATCCCTTACTTTGTCGGCTTACACTCAACTACTTTGTTTTTACCCATATTTTTTAATTAGCACTAATATTTTTTCAATACATTTCAGCAACAGTTGAAGAGTTTTTTTTTATTTCCTTACCCAAACGTAAAGCAGGCCAGCTTTGTGCAAAAACTTTATTCCACAATCTGTGAACATAAAAAAATAACTATATTTTCAGCATTTCTAAACTCACACCTCTAAAGTCTTTTTCGACTATTGTGTTAAACAGAGACACGCCCCCACTGTAAACTTAATAAACACTGCATCTTGGAAGACTGTGAAACGACAAGGCCGTCAAATTTATTAGCTTGACCATAGCCAAGACACTAAGACGCATCCAAGACCTTCTATCTGGCTAGCTATCGGTCAGTCAATCAGCTAGTCAGTCAGCCAGTCGTTAAGCTATAGAGTTCACCACCAAGGGAGACACCATGTTAATTATTTTTGCTTCACATCACTGGCACCGTCAAAGAAAGAAGTAACAACAGCAACGTTTTTATGACGTCTTTTTAAGTGTTTCATCAATGAAAGAAATTTTAATGTTTCGTCTTCCATCGAAATGAAACACTGGCTAAGAGTGTCCAGCATGGAATCTCCATTATACTTTTGGACAGACACTCTGTCTGTTGTGCTCATAAAACGTATTTTGTTGCATTAGTTTAATTTGCTCCTTGTCTGAGTTTAATGCAAGGACAGTGTGCATTTACAATAGAGACATTACTAAAATGTCGAACTTTAGCACAGTTTTTCGTCAATGTTTAACCTTATGTTTCTGCGTTTACATCTCTTTCATTACGATAAATTTTTTAATTTTTTACTTTTTTACTAGTTAATACACTGGAAACACAACACAAGACATAAGTACAATTGCAAGAGTGAAAACCTCAAAACAATTAGTTGCCATCGCATGCATTTTAAGACATTGCGACGAAAAAATCTTGACATTTTTTCCATTGCTTTTTTCTTCACAGTATTTCTTGCAAATGAAAAGAATCCGAAAAAAAAAAACCAAAAAATTAAAATTAATGATGAAGAAACTACAGTTGAAATCAACGAAAAATACATAAGTTCGAAAAATACTCTGGCGACATTTTTTTATATTTCACTTACACAAAGACAAACACACACACACAGCAATTAACAATTCTGTTTCATCCGCAATTAATTGCAAGTCAACCTCAGCTATGGTTGTTTTTTTTTTCTTCATGTAAAGCAATAAACAAAGAAATAGAATAATAAATTTTAATGATGCAAGTTGCTTAATTCTAGAGATGGTACGAATTGCTTACTAAAGATTTGATTGTAGGTTTGGGTTGCTTGATGGCATGTTCCATACAGATATTTGCTTAGATATTGTTATTACTTTATTATACAATATTAGCTCGAATATTCGTGAAAAATGTACCTATAACTTTTCGACGGATGCTGAAAAATCAGTTCCAAGATAAGAAAAATGGTGCTGACTCTTTAAAAATCCAGTAATTGATAATTTTTTTTAAAATTTCCAAAATTTAAAGAAAGGGAATCGATTTGAAGACGCTGATAAGAAATCTTCAAAACCAGGGTTTGAAGTTGCAAAAGGGGGCGTCTTCAAGATAATACTCTAGAAAAGACTTCTTGACTTCTTGAAAAGGCTAAGCGACACTACCAAAGTCGTTAAACCTACTTAACCCTGGATTACTAGCATATAAAAACAGCTGTAAATGAAACTCACAATTATAAGGATTCACGTGCATTAATCTAAAAAATGTTTAAGTTCGAAATTAGTTTAACCTTTTTTTAATAGTTATAATAAGTTTTTTATTTATTTCATTTACTAATTCACAATGTTCAGAATAGTTTTGAATTTAGTGGTACTGGGTGTAATCCACCTACGTTAGTCATGGAGGGTTAAGTAAAAAATTGTTGCTGTGCCAACTAGGGATGTCGATTTTTGACTACTTGGTTGGTATCCCAATTTCGGGACTTATAAAAGAACATTTTTTTCATCATAAATAAGTGAAATTAGGAGCAGGCAGCGGCGGATCTGGAAAAAATTTTAGGGGGGCTAATTATCAAATACACACATTTTCGACTTTAGAAAATTTTGTCTATTTACAAATAAAAAAATTGTAATTTTTTGAATTGAAATTATCGAATTGTTTGAGAAGCATTCACCCTTATTCTTGAATCCGCGTCGAGTAAATGTCGTCGTCGAGAGCTCACTTTCACCAAAGAATTGTCATCGAAGATCATTCCGATGATCAGAAATTTAAACATTTATTTGACGATATTTGCTCAATAATTGACAAGAACAATCACTGCAGGTCTCAACGTCGAAATGGAAAGTTTCAAGAATATAACAATTTTGTTTCGACGTCGTTTTGAGAGCGAGCGCGGGTTCAAGAATAAGGGCCATTTTTTCCAGACACATATACGCACATTTCTGGAATAATATCTTAGCGAAAAGTACATAAAAACTCTAAATTAAATAAGAAAAGTGAAAAGTAAATAAAAACTAATTTTGGAATTAAGGTGGATTTATTAAAATTTTTCAAACTATAAATTTTATTCCATAATAAAAACATTGCACATTTATATTTTCAAGTATGTGCATTGAAAAAACATAATACTTTTTTAAAAAAAAAAAAATTAAAGGAATTTGAAACTTATTGTTCTGACGACTATGATATGGTACACTTTAAAAAATAAACGAACAACACAAAATGAATACTGATTATTAGATAGTCATTAGATAGAGAAAAAATTATGTGACAAAATCATCGCAGCGCTTCTTTTCTGCGGCAAAGTTATCAATAACTTCGTTAATATTTATTTTAATGTCTCTTAATATATGCAATAATGCAAGTCCATTCAATCGTTCTTGTTGCATAGTTGAACGTAACCATGTTTTTAATTGTCGCAGTGTAGCAAAACTTCGTGTAGCTGTTGCAACACTGATAGGAAGCCTGGCATAGATAGCAAACTTTTTAGAAATTAGTGGAAAAATATCATTATCACAAAGACTAAAAACGGTGTTGATATCATTAACCTTAGTTTCGCTCGCCCATTTACACTGCCAAATTTGAAGTTGACGTCATTTGCGTGTAGGTTACGTTTTTATAAAGCGATGCGAGAAGAGTAGGACCATTTTGCTTGTAGAATATCATTATCTGTAATCATCTGAAAAAAACAAAATATAATTATATGTAAAGCAAACACTTACGTCGAGGTAGTGACTTCGCCCTTTTTTTAAAAATGAGCCTGAAAATAAAGTTACAGCTCGTTATGTACTTAAATTTACTGTCAGTTTTTGAACAATCAATTTTAAAGACGCGTTATTTTCTTACAAATAAAAATTTCTAAAAAAACTCGAAGTCACTACTTTAGCGTAAGTGTTTACTTTGCAAGTATACATATTTTGTTTTTTTCAGATGATTACAGATCATGTTATTCTGCAAGCAAAATGATCCCACTCTTCTCGCATCGCTTCATATAAACGCCACGTACAAGCAAATGACGTCACAAAAAAAAAATAATTGTTGAAATCAATGAAAGAGAACTTTATATCAATATCTCTGACCATTTTTTTGTAGTATTCTTTCAAAAAACGTCTTCAGAATCGCTTATGTATACATAAAAGTACCCTTAAGCTGTGGGCACAATTATTTACTTCAAATAAAGGATTAAAAAGTAAAGTATTTAAAAGCTCTTGGGGTAATTACCCCCTTTATCCCCCCACTTGTATCCGCGCCAGGGAGCAGGTGTTAGTTAAAAAAAGAGTTCCTGGTTTAACTAAAATTAATGAGAGTTAAAAATTAATTGACCAGACAGGCCCAGAATGCAACAATTACTAATCGTACCACTTAACAATATTTTCTGACAAGAATTATAAGGCTACATTGTATCAATACATATAAAAATTGAAAATGGCGGACTCAATATGCCGATACCGGTATAAGCTTTCAGGGATGCTGATTTCAAACCTGATATTAAGTTTTGATTATCACAGAATTCAAATTTGTTTTCAAAGTTTTAAAATTCCAAACGTTGTAAATATATTTTGAAATGCTTCGACTTTGGAGTCATGCGCTGAACGAAAAATAAGAGAATGCAGAAATAACTTCTTTTTTTTATTTGTGTAAATAATAATGGATATAAGGCACATATTTAAATAAATAAAATAAGGAAAATAAATAATTTTTTTCGTTTTATATCATAGCTATAGACTTTAAGTTTGACTTTTCTAAGTAGAAACATGAACTTTTCCACAGTATAAATTGGCCTATAGCATTTTGCGAAAGGAAAAAATGTAAAAGTTCCTATAGTTTTTACCTGCAACTTTTCCATTTCTTTGGGCAGGCCCGTAGCCAGGATTTACTCAAGGGGGGTTTTGATTAAAAAAAAAAATATTGATAGTTTTTGATATCGATAAATCAGAAGGTATTTTTATATGTATATTAAATGTTTGCTCTCCCACAGACCAAATTATTGACGCCATAGACAAAAAGCAGTCGATTTGACATAAAAATAAAATCTATAAAGTTTCGTGACGATTGGTAGACTTTTAAAACTAGATCAAGAGACCAATATATGGAGAAGCGTTTGACAAGAGTTCAAAACATATCTTGAAATAAATTTAAAAAAAAAACATATATGCATTTCGTTTTAAATGCAAGTGTTTTTTAAAATGAGTTAACAAACATACTTTTATGGATTAAAAGTACCAGAGTTGTAATATTTTACTTGTCTAAAATAAAATTTTATTTCTTGATTCAATAAAAAAATTGTAAAAATCCAAATTTGAGAAATTGCAATGTTGTTGATGTTGTTGAAATATTTTCTGAAATAACACTTAATAAAATGAGGAGTGTTTGTTTAAAAGTTCCTATTTAAAATTTTTGAAAAAAGTTGTTTTTACTATGTTTTACACTTAAAATACTCAATCCTATCATTTGCAAAAAATAAAAAAAACTAAGAAAATCGTACATTTTTCAAATATTTTGTGCATAAAATTTTATGTTTCTGTTCAAAAGGGCCTAAATATGCACACTGTAAAATTGCTTTTGCAGATATTTGAACAAAAGGGACTTATTTAAATACAAGGTTTTAGTTTTTGTACAATATTTAATCAAACGGTCTTATCAAATTTTTTTTAAAGACTCAATTCCAAGTTCCCTTTAAGGTAAGAAACTGATTATTCAATAAATGAAAGTCCTCAATGAATTCTCATTACTACAATGAGAAACTGATGAAGTATGTGAACGCATTGAGTCCGACACAGGGCTGTTACATGTTAGTAAATTAATTATTTTTGTGAAAACTTCTTATGTATATTTTATTGTTGTGTTCATTTTATAAAATGCTTAAAAACCTTATCAAAAATGCCTATTTCTTCAGTAACTGTACAAAAGGACATATTTTTTCATTTGAAATCTCCATAACTTTGAAACCATTCATTTTTTTATATATATGCTCCCCACACAACAAAAACTAAACTTTTTTCAGTTTCCTTTAATTTCATACAATGTAGCAATGAGCTCTTTTGAACAGACAGCAAAATCCCAGAATCCCGAAAAATGCAAAAATAAAAAAAACTACATAACGGGGTGCTATAGCATAGTTTTTAGCTATTTTGTGAAAAAAAAATTACAAAAAACCAAACCCCGATTCAAAATTTTTTACCTGTTGAATTACTGTTGAGTTACTTGATATTTTTTCAAAAATCCTCTTATGTTTGTGCATTTCAAACACAAAAATAAAAAAAAAAATCTTAAGGATTTTAATAAACTGTATTTATCATTTAAAATGATTTCAATAATTTTAAAAAATATTTCTGATTTTCGTTTTAAAAATAATTCAGTATTAATCTATAAAGTAGTTTTAAACATTTTAAAATAGCAACTCTACAGCATAATCAAAGTGTAATGTAACTGTTGAACATTTCAATTGACGTTACTAAACTAGTAATTAATACGCTTATTAAATTTGTCTGTTCTAGTTTTTTTGAGAAAAAACAACAAAGAATGTGAATGGACAATCTTGACCATAAATGCATTTAGTTGGAACTGCGACCACATTAATAGCAATTTGAAAATCAAAAGTTTTTATTCTTTTTATAAGTTGAAATGCGAAAGGCGATATTGTGGTATTTCGATATTCGAATGCGATGTCTCAAGCTTAGTAACAGCATCCTGTAGCTCTTCTTCCGCTACATACGCTTGTGCTCCTTGTAGTGTACCAATCATGACAGCCACACCATCGCAACCCTTCCCGAACATAAAATCGCAATCTATGCCGAAGTCCTTATATTATCTATGATCTGAAAGCATAGGTCTCAATTCAGTTCAAAATTGAAGTGGTTTGCACCTTTGTACGCTGTTGCGTTGTAGATGCCTTAATGCTAATATATAAGATTTGTATACTTTCTAGACCCTAAAAGGGGTTTAAACCCCTAAAACCCCCCTCGTCTACTGGCCTGTCCTTAGATACAAAAAAGTTTTGCATGCTTACTGTACAGAAGGTCAGCTTTTCTTGTTAAGGTCTTTTAGAAAACGTTTGCAATTTTTAAATATATTCAAAAACAGCAGAGGTATGTAAATAAATTCACACTCACCTTACAAAAATCGATTTTTAAACCATGCAAATCAAATATGCAGTTATCTTTTGTTCCACCAAGTCTACAACCTCCACTAAGTCTTAGTTTTTCTTCACTGTTACACTGTGTAATTAAGTTTTTAAAAGAAATTTATTTGATCTTTATCTGATTTATTTAATACGCATAAATTATGACGCTGTTAATATCACACTCCTTTGTCTTCTTGACTTTTCTAAAGCATTTGACAGTGTAAATCATAATCTTTTAGTTCGAAAACTGAAAATTGAGTTTGGGTTCAGTACTGGCTCTGCTCTTTTTATTGCTAACTATATCAATGACAGGAAGCAAAGAGTAAAAATTGGCAATGCACTGTCTGACTACGCAGAAATAAAAGCAGGTGTTCCTCAAGGATCCATTCTTGGACCATTGCTATTTACTTTATTTATTAACGACACTTTTACTACACGTAATGATATGACAATGCAAGCATATGCCATATGATGACATTCAATTATATTCTTCAAACCGGATTGGTCTACTTGAGGATCTATACTTTAGGCTAAATGATGACTTGAATGCTATTTCGAGGTGGGCTTCTGAAAACGATCTCTGCCTGAATGCCAACAAATCGTGCATTCTTCTTATATCCAAGGATAAGCTTGACTTCAATGAAATTCCGACAGTTAGTCTTAATGGTAATCCTCTAAAAATAGTTGACAAAGTGAAAAATTTAGGATTTTATATCAATTCAAAACTTGTACTTGTACTGACCATGTGAATTACATAATAAACAGATATATTACACTCTTAGATGCCTGCGTTTAACATCCAAGCTTACCCCTCCCTACCTTGACAAAAAAAAACCTATTGTTCAACTCATGTTGCCTATAATAACTTACTCCGAGTTAGTTTACAGTAAATTTTACTCTCATTCTGAGCACAAAATTCTTGTTGTGTTTAATGACTTGACTAGATATATTTATGACTTAAGACGATTTGACCATGTATCTGAAAAATGTAGGGAAATTTTGGGATTTACTTTAACAGGATATTTAAATGCAAGAAACTGCACATTTCTGCACAAGTTGATTATAAATAAGACTCCATCATACCTTTTCGAAAAACTCTGTTTCAGTGCATTGAACAGAACTCTTAATTTAATATTACCAAGATACTCATGTTTACATTCCAAACGGCTCTTTTTCATCAATGCCATCAAGCTCTGGAATTCGCTTCTCTCAAACATCAAAAGTATTGTCAGAGTGAACAAATTTAAGCTGTCAATTATTGCCTACTTCTCAAATCTCCAATTTTCCCCCTCTCTCTTCTATACTGCTTTATTTACTTCCTTTCCTCCTTCTCTTGTTTAGCCATGATAAAATCTGTTTTTCTGGTTTGCTTTGTTAAATTTAAGTTGTAAGCCTTAAGCTCTATTTTATGTGTTTTGTTAATTATTATGTTTTCAAATTTCAATTTTTTTTTTTTTAATTTTAAGTTAAAATTTTAATTTTTAAATTGTTAAATTTTTATTATTAGCTTTAAGCGTTATTGTATGTTTTTGTTGATTATAATGTTTTTTTAACTGTTGTACGCTAAAAGACCATTATAGATCTTACTGTACTAATTTTGTTAAGTGTAATAAATTTAAAAATGATAAATACAAAATACAATCTGATCTTTATTCATTTGTTCGTTTTGAAGAAAAACGGTAAAGATATCAAATACTTTCCAGTCAACTCTATTTTCGAAGGAACATTTTGATAGAAACCCACTTCGAATACGTTTAAGGGTGCTCCGACTACGTTTATAAACAATATTTTTAAGAGTAATTTAATTAAACAAAAAATTAACCCGTACATGATGTAATTGACCATAGTGTAAGGGACAAGCCGACTTTTGCCTTGTTGCCATAAGGACTAGTTTCTTAACGTATGTTTTAGCTAAGTGAAATATTGGCTTGATTTACTGCTCTGATACGAGTAAATAATGTGCTAAAAAAGTTTCAAATGGATTCATAAGATTACAGTATGGAATACAAATCTCACATGTTGGTTGTAAATTCGAATCTTACTCAAATCTAAAATTTGTTTATACTTATAATAAATATAAATATATATTTTATATATATAGATATTTATTAGAGTGGGGCGATTAGTTTGGAAGGAAAAAAGTGTTAATGGGCGCTTCGCGTTTCTGATTCTTGGGATTGTACTGAGCAAAAAAGTCCACTAGACCATACGTCTACGGTAAAAATCGAGCTTTCAGATTTTGACTAGCAGTTTTTCTCAGACTTTTGTCACTTTTTTTTTTTTTGGATATTTTGGCCTATAACAGCCAAACCATTGAGATTTTTGTCTTAGTATTGGATCAAAAATCTAAATGGTCCAAAAAAAAAACCCAAAAAATATCCAAAAAAAAAAAACGTGACAAAAGTCTGAGAAAAAACTGCAAGTCAAAATTTGGAAGCTCGATTTTCACCGTAGATGTATGGTTTAGTGGACTTTTTTGCTCAGTACAATCCCTAGAATCAGAAACGCGAAGCGCCCATTTTGATGTTCAAATCGCCCCACCCTAATATTTATATGTTCCCATCTATATTTATACTTATACTTATATACTTCTATATATATATTTATATATATATACTTATAAGAAAAATATAAAATACCTAATTTGTAATGTTGCTTGTTGTTTGTTTTGTCGTTGCGAATGTTAAATCCATAACAAAGATGATCAAAGAAGGGGAAGTGAAAGCTGTACCTGCTACACATCACCAAACAAACATGTGTGCACATATGCACAACTTTATATGACATTCTAATTGCAGAATGCAGTCAATACTAAAGTGCAAAATCATGTCAACAGCAAAAACAAGTGCATTTGTTATGTAATTCGTGCAGCAGGCCCGAACGTTTCCATTCCTCCACACCGCTTAATGATGTCGCAGCATCGTCCTTTGAGCCTGTTACGCCCTACCGCCCATTCATTCATTCGTACACCCATCAGTCCGTCCGTTCGTCTATTTGTATTGTAGACAACTGCATTATAGCGATACGCGTTGCTGTCAGAATTTTGCACTTGTATTGCGTATGTTGTTCATTGAGTACCAAGTAACGTTGATATCACATCACAGATGCAGCAACATCTACCAACAACAACAACAACAACTACATCACATCATCACAGCATCACAGCATAAGAAACAATGCAATGAAGACGTTAGCACTTGTCTATTTTTATGTTCATTTATTGTGCTGGCTGTTGTGATATTGTTGTTGTTGTTTTGTTTGCAAAATGCTGTTATTGTCTTGTAGTTGTTGCAGTTTTTTCCTTATACTATATTCAAGAAAGAAAGAATTTTATTTCCATTCTTGTTTTATATCTTAAGAATGAGTTTTTGTGGTTTAAGAAAACCTGCTCCTTGAACACACTTTGTTAGATTACATTAAGTTTTAAAAACAGGGTGTATTATTATAAAGAAATTCCTGTTCTAGAAAACTAGCCTTTTATAGAAATACTAATTAATATCTGATCAGGTTGCAATAAAGTTAAGACTGCCGTACGTCTCGATTTTCTAGGACATGTACCGGTTTTGATATCGGTATCCCTGTGTCCCGGTACTCAGTTAAAAAGTCCCGGTTAAACAAAATTTAAGGCAAAATAAAAAGTATATCAGAAAAAACTGAACAAATTTTCTGCAAATGCGTGTTAAAGAATGAATTTTTTTTTTTTAATTCTTAATTAAAAGAGCGAAAATAAACTTGTTAAAAATAGTACAATTTATGTTCGCTTTTCCATGACATAACGAAAACGAAGCGAGTATTTTCACTGGTGTCCTCGCAATGGAGTAAGGAAAGAAACTCGCTCTACGTAACCACCTTTGAAAGCATTATGCAATGCAAATTTATGGCTTTAAGACTAAAGTACAATTGAGCGCAAATTCTGAGATGAGGCCTAGACCGCTACGGTTGTAACGCCAACTAAGTAAGTAACTATTTTCCGAAGCTGGCTTGGTTTAAGAAAACAAGCGAAATCGCCTATTGTCTTCGAACGATGAAAAAAAATTTTTAAGTTTTTTTCACCATAATACTCCGACTCCGGCCGAATAGTAAATAGTTGCCGGATATCCGTTGCATCTCTAGTATAAATGATAACATCTCTATGAAACGCACTTAGAAAACTCAAAATTAAATTAAAAAAAACTTAAATATGTTGATGACTTATTTACATCAGGCAAAATGATTTTTTATGTAACAGGACTTTCTAGTTATAACAAAAATGTGTACTTGAGCTTAGCAAAATATTCTCTCCAATAGAAAATAACTGAGAAGTATCAAGAAAAACATGCTAAAGTTTAAGGACTCTGCTTTTTGAAGTGACTTTTTTTAAGATTTTCTCTGTATTATAATAGAGAAATAAATAATTGGACTTAGAATTTTATGCATGAAAAAGAAAGAACTTTTGGAGTAAGCATAGACCGCTTGATTTGATGTTTCTTCGTCCAAAAAGCGATTTAACAAAGATATTGATTCTATGTATTTAAGGGATAATGCAATTATAACTTACTGTAAGAAATTTTATGTATTGTTAGTATTTTAGACTGTTCAGAAAAGACTTTTTAAATTTTCTAAATCGGTAGATAAATTCAGTTACTTATATTGTAACAGAAAAGTTAAGTTAAACTAATAATTATAAACCCTGTTTATATCGTATAATGAATTAAAATAGCTTTAAGAAGATAAACTTTCTCCTTCCCCATGCATGCTCTGGACTAAAAAGCTGACTAATAACATTTTGAGAGAATACGTATCAGTTTACTTAACTTTTAGCACTTGAAACCATTGTATCAACAATGCAGACTTTCCTCCTTTCCTACTAGCTTCCGCTTCAAACAAATACTACATCCACAAGTAATGGGATCTAAGTGCAATAATATTACTTTACTTCATTTATTTCGCAAAAATAACAAGCATGTGACGCAGACGTTGACAATAAGAATAACAATGTTTCTGAAAAGGAGGAAGAAAATAATAACTACAACAACAAGAAGCAATATGCAGACAACAATAATGATGATGTCATTGTCAATGCTACAACACAATCAGGAAAAATACACTCATATACACTCTTAGACAAGGGAGTCCTTAGGATTTTTTGTAGGTGCGGTTGGGAAAAACTCAATATGGAAAGTTCACGTATAATAAAACCAAAAGTGCTTGCTCAATAAAAGCACGCCTATTATATTTAATTTTTTTTGAGATTTTTTTTTTTTGTATTAAAGGCTGCCTTGTAGACTTTTTACTAGGTGCAGGACCTAAGTTTTTAGTGACTAGAATATAAGTTTACTTATGTAATTTTATTAATAAAACATACACTTTAAAAATAAGAACAGATTTTTTATTTTATCATCTTTGAAATAAGTTTTTGACTAATATTAATTTCATGATAAAATGTCAATGCTATTTATACACTTAGCGACCGCTTTTGATTGCTTGCAGTCAAATTAAAATTTTCACGGAGAAAACAGTTTGCTTAATTTGTATTGTGGTTAAGCAAAACTTGCGCTTGATTCTCAGCCACTTCAAAATTATGCTGGATTTCAGCAAAAACTTATCAAAATTTGCTATTCCAGTTTATAATAACTAAACAAATTTTTGATTAAATTCAAGCAAAATTTTGCTTAGTTATTAAAAACTGCAAAAGCAAATTTCTACTTAATTCAAGCAAATATTTGCTAAGTTATTATAAATTGGAATAGCAAATTTTGATAAGTATATGCTGAAATCTAGCATATATTTGAAGTGAAATAATTATTAATATTAAATAACATTGAAAAATTACCACCATCTGGAGATTTGAACCTCGGCCGCGTGAGTGTAAGTACTTGGGCTTATCCATTCAACCATCGCAGTTGTTAATCAGTCGTCGCCTGATTTTTTTTTATTAAGAATAAACGTGTGCTCGTGTGTTTAGAAGAAATTTGCTTGAATTGAGTAAAAATTTGCTATTCGAGTTTATAATAACTTAGTATACATTTGCTTGAGTTAAGAAAAAATTTGCAATTGCAATTTATAATAAATAAGCAAATATTTGCTTGAATTAAGCAGAAATTTGTTTTTGCATTTTATAATAACTAAGCAAAATTTTGCTTGAATTATAATTGCTTCAATTTAATCAAAATTTTGCTTTTTTCTTAATACATGGGGAGTGATTTCAATTTAGCAATTTTTTTCTAAAATCACACCGTGGTTGAGCAAAGTTTTGCTGATTTGCTTTTAAGCGAAATATTTGCTTGATTCAAGCAAATTAATTTTCTCCGTCTTCTGTATCAGGTCAAAAATTTATTTACATTTGAGTCATTAAACATTATGTTTAATGTTTGCATTCTTTCTTACCTACATCATGTAAAAATATTGCAATTTTTTGAGATGATTTAAATTGTCAATTTCAAAGTCAAATGCAGTGAAAATTCCCTAACACGAAGTGTCACGGGACCAGAATTTCGCTTCGAATTACGGAAAATTCGACTTATAGAAAAAAAATTTCCTTAATAATTTAATTTTTAGCTCATTTTATTTAATATGTTTTTATTGTTTGTTTAATTACTCAGAAATTTTGTTCTCTATTTAGCACACATATTTCTCTTTTTACATAAACTTGTCGATTATGTTTAATGATATCTGTATGGATTCAATAAATGTCAGAACCTGTTTTGCGAAGTGATTTCTCTCAAAAATTGTTGGCAGTGGAATGAATATCTTCAACTTCATCATCATCAAATGCACCACTTTCATATAGTCGTTAAGTCAATAAGCATCTTCTTGAATACTGTAAAATGAGCCACTCTTACCTTGCGAATTTAAAAATTGTCTTTACTTACACAAAACATATACCAAAAAAATACACGCAGCACAAGAAGCAATAATTTTTATATCTTTCTAAACGAGCTAACAAAGATTTCATGCAAATTTTTTTTATGCTGTCGCAGTGCGATGCTTCGACGAAGTAAATTCTTTGAATTACACCACATCAAGGTTGCCAGCCAAAATTCGTAACAATTCCCACGAAAATTACCTTTTTCCCAAAGTCACATAAATTAAATACCACCAAAATTCCCATGGTAAAGGTAAACAAAAAAAATTCCCACAGCAATTAAAAAATACCAAAAAATATCCCACGATCATTTAAAATTACCACAAAAATACCACGCGTTTTAAAAATACCACCAAAAATCCCATATGCATTTAAAAATCCCACAAAAAATCCCATACGTATTAAAAAATACCACGAAATATCCCATATGTATAAGAAATTTTAAAAAGTTTAGAAATACCAGAAATTTTTGCATTTAAATAAGCAGAAATAAATAGACACGTCGATAGTTAAAATTTTTGCATTTATTGTCTTTGTTTCAAAACTATAACAAATAAATAACCCAAGTAGAATTTTCCGACCACAGGTTACTTAATGTACATTTTTTACATGACGACGTTGCAGAGATACTGATTTGGATAATATTTTATGGGAAAAGTTTGTAAAAATTCCTATTTGTAAAAATTCCTATTCTTAAATAAAGCCTTCAATGTGACTTTACTTTTTAATACTATTTTACCACTAGGTCACGGAATGTTGTAACGATTTATCAAGATTTACAAAGATTTTACCTTTAAAAAATGCATCACTCAACTATGGAATTATAACTTAAGATGCTATCATTTTGTAACGATTAGATAATTGCGACCCAAGGTAGGCTCTTTCTATTTAAAATGGTGGCCGCAAATTATTATTATATTTTCCTAACAATAAACATGAAATTGCTTTTATATTGTATTGTTAAGCTTTTCAACTTTGTTTTATTGATTGCTTACATTAAAAACTATTCCTGAAATATGTATACAATACTTTCTTCACAAAACTTTTTAAAACATTTTTTATTAATATATGAAATTATTACAATATTTTCTGAATTTAGATTGCGCTTCAATTTTTAAGAAGTTTTGGCTGTTTTTTACCGAAAATCTTCTTTCCCATCTACATTTAGCTCCAAAAAATATCCAAAACACCAAATATTATGTTGTACTCTTATATTTTATATAAATTCTAATTATAAAATAATTTATAATAATTATGGCTGTAAACAAAATTGGCAACTCTGTAATGCATTTATACTAAAATGTAATAAGTAACTTCAAAGTAATTTTTACTAAAACAATGTCGGCATTGTGTTGCACCACTTTTGAAAAATAGTGATCTCTGTAACGTAACCAATACATAACATCATGTCAATGTTGACACAAAAACAAACGCTACGACTTCGCTGCAACCCAAATATGGACCACCAGTTCTAGTTGGGAACATACCAATTGTTTCACATAAAGTTAATTGTTACACATATCACATGTTTTCGTCTTATATTTGAGATCGTGAATTTTATTTGTACGTATCCATTTAATAATTTCTAAAACGATAGTATGCTTATAAAAATAAAATAATAAAAAAAATAAAATAAAAATATTGTTTTCAAAAATATTTGTGGTTTGTGAGGTGATAAGCAATTCATTTTAACACAACATGACTTTTCAAAAATTTAGGTACTTATTTCTAATATCAAATAATAAAAGTGACTTCAGAATAATAAAATATGTACACAGTTTTCAAAGATATTTGTGCTTGTGATAAACAGTGAATTTAATACAATATGATTTTTCAAAAAAATTAGGCACTTATTTCTAATATAAAATAATGTCAGTGACTTCAAAAATAGAAAATAAACAAAATAAATTAAATATTAGTTTTCAAAGATATTTGTGATTTGTAAAGAACAGATAAACAGTTAATTTCAACACAATATGATTTTTAAAAAATGTAGGTACTTATTTCTCATATAAAATAATATACATAAGTGACTTCAGAAAAAAAAAATAAACAAAATAAAATAAATATAAATTTTTTATGGCAACTGCTATTTAATTTTGATTTTAAAAGATAATTGCTGATTATTGGATTCGATACGTAAACTTGCAAATATTGTCTATTATTGTTTTGGTAGTCTTATATATTTCACTTTTTTTGGACTTTTAAAATAATTTTTGTAAGCTTAACGCTTGCATGCAGAAATGTGGAATTTTCAGAAAGGTCAGAATTTTAAGTTTAGAATTTTTTTCAGAAAAGAATGCGCTATTCGTTTTTATTCAATTTTGTGATGTCAACTTGTTCTTAAAACAAATATGTAATTTATTCATTTATATTAAGAGTAAGTTCGAAGAAATGTACAGCGTAAGCTTATAGCTTTACTCTACTGTATATATACGTCGATCATCTAATACTATGATTAAGAATTTGCTTAATAAAAGTGAAAAAAAAACTTTTTACGAAAAAATTCCCGAATTCCCATGCAATTTAAAAATACCACGCTGAATTCCCACGCCAATTAAAAAATACCACGCTGAATTAAAAAATACCATGGGAATTCCCAAAAAAAAAAAATCCCAAGACCAATTAAAAATTACCACGAATGGGATTTTTCCCACAATACTGGCAACCTTGCACCACATACAGAAATATTGAAGTTGTTGTAAGTGAGAGAAATTCGAGTTATGAAGACGGTTCGAGTTGAAGAAAAATTCGAGTTAGGGAAATAGATAGAAATAGATATAAAAATATAAGGAAAATGTCTTGAAAAACCAAAAAGCACAAATACTTCTTCGATTTATGGAGAATTGAGAGTTAGGGAAGTTTCACTGTATTTGACTGAATTAAATTTTTTATTTTTTTTTAAAAAAGTAAAATATTGGTTTTAAAAAAGTGCTTGACATTCTCTCTGTCAAAATAAGAAAAATTATTGTATCAACGAATAGTAATTCTTACCCCAAAAAAATAATTAACAACTCTTTAGGGAAGGTTTTGTTACGATTTGGGATGTGTAAATGTGGAAAACAACAAAAACATTTCAAATAAAAATTCTAATATTCCAATACAATTTGCACTTAAATCTAAATTTAGTGTTAAAATACTAAACCACTTCTAAGTAATGCTGAAGGGAAGCGATCCCTTAACTTTTATCTCAATCAATGCAAAATTTAACGCTTTTTGCCTAGTAAGGTAATACATTCGGAGTAGTGATAATTTATTCTTCATGTATTCAGAATATTATTCTTCCATTACTTGCGTTATATTTTATTTTTTTTAGATCTTGAATAACTTGTTCGGCTTGTAGCAAGATTTTAATACTGAAAACCTAAGGCATTAATAAATGATCTCAAAAGAGAATTTCCTTTTTAGAAAAGCTATTGCAAATATTTTGGTCGTAAAATATATATAGCAAAAATTCTTTATATATTTCAAGGAATGCAGAGCCGGTGCAATATAATCTTGCAAATCTTTTCTGATGCAATATTGTTAAATTTTTTCTTTTGCTGAAGTCTAGGGATGCAATCATCGCTTCCTTTTTTACCCCTGCAGACGCCAATGCGCACAGACAATGAGAAAGACTGGCTAAAAATTATTTGTAGTAAAAACTGAGGATGCGAAATGAATTGCAGGATTACAAGAATCTTTTTAATAAAGAAAGAAAGGTTGTCTTGCATGCATGTGTTTGTATGTTGAGCTTTTTGTGTGTGTGTTTCCTTGTTCGTTTGCGGTGTATTGGTGCAAATTGACAACTAATCCAAAGAAATTGTAGAATACTTGTTAAATATTAGATAATGTCATACATTATCTTTGAGATGCTTTTGTGGCAGGAGAGAAAAAATATAAAGATAAAACAATATGTGTAAAATATTGTGCAGTAAATTTTAGAATATCATCAGCATTAGACACTGCAGCGTGTCTTAAATATTTATGACTCTTAGTGATGTTTCACAGACACTTGGAGCAACCCTGACGCGCTAAGTCTCAACACATTACTCATTTTAATTGCATTTGCCGCACTTGTAAAAATTAAATTTCTTATTCACAAATACAAACGCGCACGCATCCACACCATTGCTTAAATTTGTCTTAAGTGAATTTCCTACACTTCCGCTGCGCCATGCTCGAGTGGAGTTTAACTTCCGCTTGGTTAAATTTTCAAGTGTCATCAACACAAAATTGCAGAAAAATGCCCGCAAGCGAGCCGCAATACAGCAGCTGGAAGCTGCAACAAGACAATAAACAACAAGTGGAACAATTATGTTAATGAAGCAACTTCACTGACTTGACTGTATGATGAGTGCTGCAGCCATCAACATAAGTGAATGACGAATTAATATTAAGTTATGCAAACAATGTCCACAAAAGAATAAAGCGAATTTTTGACAACTTCACCCACTTTGATAAAACTCGTCTCAATCAAGGCGTTGGCTTATGAGCGCAACATGAAAATGTTGCTAAATAAATTGCATTGATTTTATGCACTTACAACGCTTAGTAGGGCAGCAGCAGCAGCACTTTGAGACAATACAACAGCCACTTCATAATAAACCCAACCACAGCTTGACAATCTCAAATGGAACGCACGGAATGCCCCGGTGTTGGGCAGCGTATTTTATTATTTCACCGGATCTAGCAATTGTTTTCCGCCGGCAATAAAGTCAGCGCAATGTTGCATGAATTTGCTGCCGCTGCTGCTGAAATCTATGCGACAGCATAACAAATTCAATTATGTTAATCTGTAAATAAAACAGTTGCTGTCGATTCTTCTGAGCGTCCGTCCAGGCTGCCCATCAGCCAGCCATCCATCCATCTAAACATTCATAGCATTCATTCATCTATATTTGTCGGTATTATTGTCAGCAACATGTGTATGTTCAGTAACATCTTTATATGCAGAGGCAGCAGCAGCAAGTAGCTCGTTATGTTGTTGCCTGACATCTGTTATTGTTTTGTTCTTGCCCACTTATCGGAGTGGAGTCATCTCCGCCATCCAAAATAAGCAGCAATCTCATCGTAATAGTTACTATTGACAACTTTGCCGCTGTTGTTTTGCGTGACAATTTCAATTCAACACCGCAATTCATGAACATGTTATGAAATATATTTATTTGCAGCAGCAGAAACGACAACGACAGCAGCAACTTACAGCGAGTATGACGGCGCACAGTGCATCGGATATGAACGATAACAAAAGATAAAAAAAAAATAAAAACTTCAAAAGGTTGATTGCATGAAACAAATCGTTAACTATAATTTGAAAATTATTATAAAATACTAGCTATTAACAGCGGCCTTACCCTAATAGAATAGCATTTTTGATATGAAAATGCTTATGATGTCCAAATAAAGGTTTTTGTATCAGTATTAAAAGATCTTCTCAAAAAAAAAAAAAATTCCATTGATATTAATTACAATAATACTACTACAATTTCAATGATACTACTGTGTTCCCATCCCTTTTAACTGATTTTATACTCATATCGGCTGAGCTATTTCAATTTTTTTATTGATTTTAAATAAAGAGGGCGTTCCAGGGGGCGTTACCAATTTGATAATATTTTTTTTCATCCAAAATCTATCCAAAACCCTGTAGTTTTTTTGTCCTATTTGGGCGTTAGAGGGGGCGTGGAAAATCTTACAAAATCCATAACAATTTGCTTCAAATTACGAATCGTTTGGTACCCATATCGTTCAACTTGGTTGACCCTTAATGATTTCGCTATTCTGTGCGCTGAAAGTGGGTGTGTCAAATTGCACATATCCCATAGCACTTACAAATTTTTTGATACCTAAAATTACAAATTTTTTGATACCTAATAGACATCTGCACGGGTAGTCTTAAAGCGAGTTTCAGGACATTCGCGTTTTCAAGCGTGATTGATATGTTACATTCTTTGCGAACAAATCAAACATTACAGTTGAGAATTGCATCGTCGGACAAACAAGTTCAAATCAATCGGAAACCAAATAAAATGAATGAATGATTCGGAAAATATGAATGCAGTGTATTAACGTGACTCGAATTTTTTGTGCACAAGAACACAAGAATATAAAATTCGTTGCATAAATTGAGGGTGTTAAGATTTTAAAAATCTGATGTCAGAATTTCAAATAGCTTATGGACACTAGGGTTGACCATAAAAATGTGTTTTTTTGTTTAAACTCATCGCATATATGCTTGAAAAATGGGTCACTGATGCCAAATCCATTCTCAGAATTCACAAATTTAAAAATTTATTTGACAATAGGGCTGCCGCCTTTATTTTTGCGACTTCGCAGCTGGGGAAAAAACTAGGTAAAAATGGGTAGCAAAAAAAAGCTCACAAAATAAAAACCATTTTTTATTTCGATAGAAAATGCATTAAGCATCATATTGAAGTAGTCCAAAATGTGTTCCGACATTTCAATCATGTTGGTGTTTTTTATCTAAGTTATGTAATAATCTTTTTTTTTCTGTCCCTGGTATAAAAATAATACACATTTTTAGGGTCCACCCTAGTAACAAAACACTTCTTAAAGTTATACCATAAGATTCAAAATCAGCTAGGACATTAATACTGCTAGCACATATACAAACAAGTACCAGTATGAAACAAAACAAAAACATTTTTAGGGTCCACCCTAGTGTCAAAAACCCTGCACTCGGTTGTAACGCGCGCTGCTAAGGAGCGATACAAAGAGAAGAGGAGGGAAGAGACACGTATTTTCAGGCGGAAAAAAAAGAGAGGCACAGAAGCGTCAGCATGAGAAGATTGAGATGTATAGCGACAGGAATGATGAAAAAATTTTTTCGAAAAGATAAGATGCCTTGACGATAGTTTTAAAACTGGGACCTCTTCCTGCAGGGATGAAGACGGGAATCTAGTGACACACATCCAGAGTACACTGTTGCTATGGAGGGGCACTTCTCTAAGCTTTTAAATAGCGACGCGTCGAGAATTCGCTGCCAGTCTATGATGCAATTGTGACAGCTATAACTTGGGTTATAAACAACAAATCCGCGGACAATGGTTTACCTGCTGAGCTATTTTAAATCGGAGGCGAAGCTCTATTTAAATGTATTCACGAGCTTTTATGTAAAATATGGTTGAATGAATGCGTTTCGAAAGATTGAAATCTGAGTGTGTCTCTCCCAATTTACAAGGAAAGTGAACCCCCATATTTTTGTCAATTACCGTGGGATAAGTTTTCTTAATAACGCGTATAAGGTCCAATCGAGCATTTTATGTTAAAAATTCAATTGTAAACCAACTGATTGGACCTTATCAGAGTGGCTTCAGACGTAGAAAGTCTATCATTGAACATATCTTCACGCTAAAGCAAGTCTTGGATGTGTCCCAAGAATAGCAAATCGATGCCCACCATATTTTTGTTGACTACAAAGCCGCCTTCGAAAGCCAAATAAGGAATAAATTATACTACACCACGCCTGAATTTGGTATTCCTTCAAAACTTATCCGACTTCGCAGAATAACACTCAGCAACACCAGCAGTGCAGTTAAAATCGAGAAATTCCTCTCGCAACTATTTGTTACCAAACGATGTTTCCGACAAGGTGATTCTTTATCGTGAGACTTTTTCAACTATTGATGGAGAAGATCATCCGAGCTGTTGATCTTTAATGTAGTGGCACAATATTCTATAAGAGTGTTATGCTGCTTGCGTATCCTGATTACATCGATATCATTGGCCATAATACGCGCGAAGTCAATACTGCATTTCTACATATTAAAAAGAGAGTCAAGTCGAATGGGTCTAGCAGTGAATGCAGATATTACGAAATACTTGGTGTCAATAAGCAAACACACCTATTAACAGTTGACAATACCTCTTTCGAGGGAAAGGACTTCGTCTATCTGGGATCCAGCATTAACTGAACCAACGACATCAGCATTAAGATCAAACAAAAAATAAATCTTGCCAACAGGTTTTACTTTGGTCTCAGTTGGCAATGGAGAAACAGGGCTCTCTCTCGAGGAATGAAAATCGCGCAATCATCATGCCCGCCCTACTTTATGCATCACAAACCTGGGCGATGAGCATTTCATTGGAAAAGACTTTAGGAACGTTCGAAGGAAAAACTTTCGTACGATCTACGGACCAATCTGCGTCAACGGTAAAGCTCATTAAAATCGAGCGTCAGGCTGGGTCATGTGCAGCGTATGAAGAACGATGCTACAGTGAAGAAAATATTCGATTTGCTACCCAGCGGCGGTCAACGCAAAAGAGGACGACTGCATCTTCGTTGGAAAGACCAAGTGGAGGATAAACCGGCGAAGCTTGAAATTTCTAACTGGTGTCAGCAAACGAA
This sequence comes from Dichetophora obliterata, assembly GCA_963920525.1. Taxonomy (NCBI): domain Eukaryota; kingdom Metazoa; phylum Arthropoda; class Insecta; order Diptera; family Sciomyzidae; genus Dichetophora; species Dichetophora obliterata. The sequence continues at coordinate 204,461,405 of OY986435.1, forward strand.
AGACAGAAATGGCTGGCGCAAATTCTTAAATGAGGTCAAGATCGACTTATTGTAGCGCAAACTACCCAAGTAGAATTTTGCGACCACAGGTTACTTAAGGCACATTTTTTACACGACGACGTTGCAGCGATACTGATATGGAAAATATTTTGTGGATACTACTTTACCACTAGGTCACAGAATGTGGTAACGATTTATCAAGTGTTACCTTTAAAAAATGCATCACTCATCATTCATCAAGATGTATATTTTGTAACAATTAGCTAATTGCGACCCAAGTGTAGGCATCACTCATCATTCATCAAGATGTACATTTTATAACAATTAGCTAACTGCAACACAAGTTATTTAAAATGGTGGACGCAAATTATTATTATATAAAATTTTTTTTCAGTAAAAATTTGAAAATGAAGCTGCAGCTTCAGGGATTACTTAGGGCTTGCGTTGAGTTTGTAATGACTTAAATATAAGTCATAATATATCAAGAATTATAAACCTAGTATCCACAAGGTTATTTGCTCGGATATTAAGAAATTTGCGCCTATTTCTTGCCAAAGAAGAAAATAAGATAATAAGAGCACCGAATGAGCTCTGTCACTAAGTTTAAATCACTTATTTCATGAATTGTTTGGTTTTCTTATAATTTAATATTACATGATTTTATATATCAATAAAAAAAACGTTATTTTTATTCATTAAATATCGCCTTTAATGTATGAATAAACCAATGAACCAAACAATTTTAGAACTAATAAAAAGGAGTTTATGAAACAATTTAAGTTTCTCTGAAAACTGTTTACTGTCCCTCTTTTTTTTTTAGATCGTTGCACTGTACAGCGGTCATTTTAGTGGCTATTTGTTCGTGCATAGTTCAATTTGCGAAAAAACTGCCTTCATATTGTTGTGTACTCCGCCTGGTTGATGTTCATCACCGGCATGCAACTATCACAGCTTTTAGTTATTGCGATGATGATATACTGCCCAGTGAGCCAGCCATCCATCCATCCATTCATGCACTCATTCATTTTTATATTTATACAGCCTTCAATTCAAACAAATTTGAGTCTGTTGTCAATAGGTTAAAGGCAGCGACGAGCAAAGCAAAGTAAAGCAACACATCTTGGGATAGAAACAGGCCACAGTCCCAGGCCCACACGTTTCTCATATGCCGGCATGCAAAGTATTTATTTTATGCCATAGAGTAGTTCCACAGACTGTCTGTCTGTCCTGGTGGCTCGACTGGTGTTTCTTTCAATTGAACTTAATTAAATTTGTTTGTGAATCTAGTGCGGGTCGGTTAAAATTTGTCAATTGTTTTTTTTTATCTCTCAATAGAGCACTTTTAAATTCGAGTCTCACTTGGAGTTGAGCCGCGGCCACATGCCACATTCACCAAATAATAACAGCCACAGTCTAAGTTTCAATCTCGTTACCGCTCACACTCTAGAATGCAAAGAGTCTCAGTTACAGCAACATCCGTAAATGTTGCTAGTCGCTGACATTGTTGCTGTTGATGCTGCTGTTGCTGTTGATAATGATGATGACTTTATTGTGAATTGATTTTGCTTGTTTTATTGTTGCTGTTTTTGTTATTTGAGTGTTGTTTTTGTCGTGCTTGATTTTCCGCCCGCACTTCTTTCTCAATACTTCTTGAGTACCGACCAAATGCTAACTGTTGTTGTTGGTTCTTTAAGTGGTCCGGACTCATCAGCCCGCGCTCCTTTTTTAATGAACACTTTATTGTCTGTTGCTGCAATTTACATAAATTAGGCAAGAAATTTTCAACACAATTCAATTCAATTTGGTTTTGGAATTTGTAACATAGACGTTCTTAGTTGTACGCATCACATTTTCTTGTATTTGTCTGTTTGTCATTTGATTTGATTAGCTTTCAACTTATGCAAAATGCATCGAATTGCCTCGAGTCATCTGTCGCGTGATGTTTGTGTTTGCTTGTCTCGTTCTTTCAAGTAGTTACATTGCTTACATTTTGCATTTTTAAGTAGATCAGTTTCTAATGTGATGTGGTATGGGTTGTAATTGAGATGATAGCGAAAAGTTTATAGAAGTGGTCATAGGCATCCGCAGGATTTTTTTTTAGGGGGGAACAAAAGCATAAAGGAATCTAGAATGAACATAAACAAAATGTAACCTATAAATACTATTTACTAAGATTTTTGGAACTAATTTTTTAAAAATTATACACACACTACACCGGTTGATACACGCTTTTTAAACACAAGAAAAATTAAAACATTTTAAAGATAGCGTAAAAATCTTTCTCGTTTCATGTCCGAAATATTCAAAAATTTTATTTAATTTTTTTTCATGTAATACGTTTTAGTAATTTTTGCTAAACCAAATATTCTTAATAATTTAATAAATTATATAATGTAGTAATATCCTTAAATGAAATTGCATTAATTACTATTGAGTCCCCTGGTTTTCAACTTTTAAAATAAGAAAACAAAAATTTCCCAATATTAAACAATATTTTTTTGTTGTCAAAATAAAATAAATAAAACAATTTTTTAGGAAATTTTTTTACTTTGGAAGCCTTTAACTCCTAAACCAATTTCGAGCGGACAAAAATTTAACAGATTTGGATTTAGGAGGTCAAAATCCATATCATTCGAAAAATTCAAAACTTGAGTTGTCGCTATTCTCGAAATGTTCCCGCCATGCTAAGAGAAATCTTTTTCACCAGTTCTCACTCTGCATTGAGACCAATCTACTTATTTCTTTTTCTAACGTGAATCAGTTCTAGCGCAGCTAAATAACGTGAATTTTAAGAAGTAAAAATGATTGTTTCAAATCGAGTTTCTTATTTACGTTTATTACATAAAAAACTTTTGACTATAACAAATTGTAATGTAAAATTGTTTGCTAAATATGATATACAATTTTTTTAAAAATTAGTCCTTGATCCAAAATTGGCCTTCTTTATTAAATTTCCTAATTTTTTGTTTCGCTTTTGAATTAGAAGCTTAGCTCTCGCCTAGATCACTGCAACTTTCTTAAAATTAAATGCTGCAAAATTGTTTGTCATTTTATTAAGTTTAGGAAAAATACAAAAAACCCAAATTATATCATATTTATGAAAGAAAAACAAGCCGACTTTTAGGAAAACATTAACTTTTTTAAAATATATTTACTTATTCTTTTACTTGCTTACAATGACATTCAAACATAACTTTGCATATCATCAAAGTTTATATCCGTTATTGAATTAAATGCATCTTTCTTTCTATTGCTACGAAGAATTATCTTCGACTAATGAGGGATATCATTCCTTAACATTCGTCAATTTCTCGTAGGAATAACTTCATAATTTCTTTCATTACATTCGTAGTATGCACTAAAAAATTCATTCGTAGGTTGACGGTTTCCATTATTCGTAGAAGGTACGAAGTTTTAGTTGAGTTTAAAAATTTACATTTGAAATCGTTCAGACTGGTTTGTCGAACAACTACCGAATATAAGGGCGAACAACTACCGAATGTGAGATTGCCTACTAGAAGAGTATGTGCTAAAGAACCGCAGTTCGAACCCTAGCTGAACAGATGGTTTTTTTCGTAACTAGGTATTAGGATCATTCGTATATGTATGTATTCGTACAATATACATTCGAATACTATTCGAAATGTATACCCAACTACGTCCATTCTACGAATTCTATTTGTGGCCGAAAATTATGAATAAAATTCGTAGAAAAAATATTAAATTTAAGAAAACGTATTAAAATGTGTTTGTGAAGCAAGGGTAAATGAAATGGTATCGTAACTTATTAGGCCGTGTTCATATTACGCGTTTTTTTCGCGATTGAGATACTGCTACCAATTTTTTTTTCGCAATCGCGGCTGAAAAACACAGAATATTAAATAAATAAATGTATTTAAATATATAAAAAATTCATTATTTTTCAGCCGCTTCTGCGAAAAAAGACTTGAGAGCGGTGTCGACAAAAACGCTTAATATGAACACGGCCTTACAGCAACGGGTACAACATACAATTTAAAAATGAATGGTTTAGCTCAGCTTTATTTATAAATTAACCTAAGAAATGTATTTTTGTATTCTCTTCAAAATATATTAAATACATAATAAACATATATATCTTCATATGAAATAAAGCAAGCCTTATGTTACAAAAAATCGACTTTTTGACTAAACCTTATCAAAATACATGTTTCGCAAAATTTTACACTTCTACAACTTAAAACGACGTTTTTATTCACAAAATTCTCAAATCCCTACGTTTAAGCGCAAATAACAATTTAGAAAGCTTTTTGCTTCTCTCTTCAATTTTTTAAATTCAAAATTTTTTGATTAAATTTGAAGATATATAAACAATTTTCACCCCTGCGGACGCCCATGGATTGGATTGTAAATGGCGAAACGTTTGGTAAAAAAAAAATCCGTAATTACCTTCCAAAACTGCTTCGAATTAGGTGGTGTGCTTCGAAATTCGTTCTGGTACGGTCTTTTACCTATATTAAAAATAAATGTCATGTTAAAAATTACATAAAAAACTTTAAATTGTATGAAAAAGATGTGGTTGTTTTTTAAACCATTTAGTTGGTTTTGGTTTTTTTTTTTTGCCGGTTTAGCCTTATTATTTTTTAGCTTGTTATAACTTATGACTTAAAACTAGATGCTGTCATAAGAGACAGATCACAGTTATTAATTCACTCATATGTAGCATTTGGTATGAGAAATCGCCGTGCTACGCACAGGGCCTTAGCCAGGATTTACACATGAGGGGGAGTTTTGATAAAAATAATTTTTATTCAAAAATAAAAAATAAAAATACACAATTTTTTGTTTCATTTCATTTTTAAGTTAAGTTTTTTAAATATTATATATATAAGTTACTATATTAAGATGCCTCCAATTCCAATAGAAAAAAAATTCCATTTCTACCTCTCTAAAAATTTACCTTGGTCTATTTTATAACGATTCCCAAAATATTTTGGCTATTGCAAATATCATGTTTTTCGTAAATATATTGGCTGGTAGAATAGTTGAAAAAAAATAAACTGTCAGATATCAAAAGCCAGAAAAGATTCTTCCAATCAGCATCAAAAAATTTGAAAGTTTTGCTATAGCATTAAACATAATGCTGTTTTTTGTGCCTTTTTTTAATATTTTTATTTTATTTTCACTAAAATTTTAATAACTCCATTATTTCTCACGCGAACCTCACTTTCAAGATATCGTTGGAAAGGATTTGAGCGCTTGCATTCACTGCCGGAATTTCTAGAATTTATACTTATTAAAATACTTATTAAAGCTAAAATATTAATTATAAAATAACACCTTCTGAAAAAATTTTGCAAGAAATTTAAAAAAAAAATTAAATTATTTGAATTTTTAAAATTTTTGTATTTAAATAAAATACAAAAATATCAAAAATTAATTTATTTTTTTCTGCGAACTATACCAGCACGTCTTACTCTGTTACTGTGCGATCACTGCGTATGCTAAGGGATGCACATCAGTTCAAACGGATCTTTTGAACGGATTGAATTACGGAGGTAAGTTTTTCGGAGAATTTTAGGAATGATTTTTTAAATTAATAAAATTTTAGAGATAGAAAAACTTTTACTTAAACTTAAAAAATCTTAAAATCTGAAAATTCACAAAAGTACTAAAGCTTAAAACTTTTCATCCGGTGATAATTCTGAAAAATGCAAATCAATTTTTGCATGCATTTTTTCAAATGCTTTTCAAATGCAATACATTTTATTAAAATTTCCATCTCCTGGGAAGGTTAAAACCCCGAAAACCCCCTTGGCTACGGTCCTGGTAACACATCACCCTGCGGTACAAATAACCCCACTTCACCCTACTTTTTTTTAATGTTAGTGCTTGAATTTAAGATCAAATATAAGGACAAAACACCAGGTTATATTGAGTCATTACTCAAATATGAATCGATACTTTATTTAAAAAAAAATATTATTTATGCTATGTTGTGATATTTTGATTATTATGACTAGAGAAGATTAAAATATGCAAATGCATATTGCTAAAAACAAGCCTTTTAAAAAAACACAAAATTAATTAATATAAATGAAAAATGACTTTAAAATCGAAATTATAATTACATTTCCTAATCGTGAAATATACATTCGAGTGCATCTGACAAACTTTTTCCCAATCTCAGAATTATGACATGAAAGAAACATTATGTAACGATTTGGCCTTTATTAAATCTTACTTTTCGACTATTCTTTGCTCACTAAACATTTTAGTAACATAAGGTTTTTCGCTTCAGTCTAGCCTAAGATTGGTTAAAGATGTTAAAAGGTCATTGAAAAAGTTAAATGGTAAAAGTTTCTGAATAAATTGAGTTCCGTTTTCAGTCGTCATCTAGAGTTCAAGGACATTAAGATTGCTGAAAAATTTTGTTTAAAAATCAAGAAGTGTTTAGTGAATATACGAGTTATTTGAAGCCCAATAAATTGTCATATATAAAGTATTTCCCCGCAACATCCTGCGATGCTGAGTGAAGTTTCTCTATGTTTTCATCTTTTTTAACAGAGAAACATAAAAAATTTTCGATCGAAAATTTAAACCAGCATTTGTTTGTTAATTGTAGCTGAGTAAATGAATCAGAAAGCAACGATTAACTCCATTTGTGGGTTTTGTTTCTTTAAATACCTAAGATTAATGAAAACGATCAAAGCTATTTATTTATCTTCTATATTTTTTGGATTTTGTTTATTTTTGATGTTTTTAGATTAAGAATTTATATTTTTTTTTATTCAATAGTAACACCAAGACTGAAGTTCCTCAATAAAAATGAATATGATTTTTAACTAGTTTTCATTATTACTTTTTTTAAAGTATTGAATCTTCTACCTCGCATACACCAAGATATTTTAAATAAAAAACCGCAAAAATAATTCCTCTTTAAAAATTTATAAGGTTTAAAATATAAATATTCATTCAAAAAAGTTTTAAAACTTGTTTTATTTTTACTTTTATAGTAGTATTATCGAGCATATAATGGAACATATTCCAGGAATTTTTCGAGCTTTTTAATGCGCTTATAATCGATTTTTATTGTGCATATTTTATTTCTCTCTAATTGTAACTATAAATTTTTATTTCTTATTATCTTAAGTTTTTTTGTTAACAAAAACAATTTCTATGAAAAACCAATTTTGAGCCAATATATTATTCATATAATAAAACCTGATCGGTAGTCAAACAGCAAAACGCAGATAGAGTTTTGCTATTTACATCCGGTACTTTTAAAAACAGCAGTCAAAAAGTTATTTGAATTTTCCGTGCGGCACTGCGTTATTATTGTTACCTTTAGTTGTTTTGTATTGAAAAAAAATATTTTTGTTTGTTTGTTGTATAAAAAAATATTGTTGTTTTTACAGTAAGAGATCCAGTCGAGTCCCTACTTCCTCGCTAGATCAACTTTTAGGTCACATTCCTTTACTAGACGAAGTATACATTTATTCAAAATAATAAGTCAAGTTTTGAGTTAACTTGTTTTTACTATTGATCACAGATATGAATGTCTCCATCCTCCGATTTCTCAAACTGTATAAAAGTTTCTGAAATTTTTATTTCAAACTACTCTGCTCATGAAAATTTTAGCCAAACCAACAGTAAAACAATTAAGGTTTATTTTTTTAAAATTAAATTAATTAAAGTTTTTTTCCCTAAATGACCTCTATGTTTATTATGTTGACTTTATATGATTTAAATACAAATTCTAAATGTTTGATAGTTTAAATCATACTTGATTTTAAATACAAATTCTAGTTGTTTGACAGTTTAAAATCGTTTATCGAGCTTAAGGTCAAAGTTAGAAACAATTAATTGTTCTAACGAATTTTTCTAAAGAAACAACAACAACAACAAAGTTTTTTCAATATGAAAGGAAAAAAACCACTAGCAAATTGATTTTATTGTACAATTTCTGCGTGCTAAACGCGTCATCAGAAATCTTTGTGATTGCCCGTGCAAGCGCGTAGACGCACTGCACCATCGGGGCGATGAGATTTTGAAGCTTCAATTTCTCATTTTTTCCCTTAATTTTCATAATGCCACATTTGTTGTTGTATTTCTGTTTTACTTTAGTTTCTATGCCTATATTATATGTAGTCCAACAGCCTGCTGGAATTCTGCACTAACAAAGCATGTTTACTGAAGTTGTTTTTAGAATTTTTGCTGATTTTGTTTTTCAGCTGTTTCCGTTTGGTCGAGCTCTACCATTTGATTAAAGTTTTTTTCCCTAAATGACCTCTATGTTTATTATGTTGACTTTATATGATTTAAATACAAATTCTAAATGTTTGATAGTTTAAATCATACTTGATTTTAAATACAAATTCTAGTTGTTTGACAGTTTAAAATCGTTTATCGAGCTTAAGGTCAAAGTTAGAAACAATTAATTGTTCTAACGAATTTTTCTAAAGAAACAACAACAACAACAAAGTTTTTTCAATATGAAAGGAAAAAAACCACTAGCAAATTGATTTTATTGTACAATTTCTGCGTGCTAAACGCGTCATCAGAAATCTTTGTGATTGCCCGTGCAAGCGCGTAGACGCACTGCACCATCGGGGCGATGAGATTTTGAAGCTTCAATTTCTCATTTTTTCCCTTAATTTTCATAATGCCACATTTGTTGTTGTATTTCTGTTTTACTTTAGTTTCTATGCCTATATTATATGTAGTCCAACAGCCTGCTGGAATTCTGCACTAACAAAGCATGTTTACTGAAGTTGTTTTTAGAATTTTTGCTGATTTTGTTTTTCAGCTGTTTCCGTTTGGTCGAGCTCTACCATTTGATTAAAGTTTTTTTCCCTAAATGACCTCTATGTTTATTATGTTGACTTTATATGATTTAAATACAAATTCTAAATGTTTGATAGTTTAAATCATACTTGATTTTAAATACAAATTCTAGTTGTTTGACAGTTTAAAATCGTTTATCGAGCTTAAGGTCAAAGTTAGAAACAATTAATTGTTCTAACGAATTTTTCTAAAGAAACAACAACAACAACAAAGTTTTTTCAATATGAAAGGAAAAAAACCACTAGCAAATTGATTTTATTGTACAATTTCTGCGTGCTAAACGCGTCATCAGAAATCTTTGTGATTGCCCGTGCAAGCGCGTAGACGCACTGCACCATCGGGGCGATGAGATTTTGAAGCTTCAATTTCTCATATTTTCCCTTAATTTTCATAATGCCACATTTGTTGTTGTATTTCTGTTTTACTTTAGTTTCTATGCCTATATTATATGTAGTCCAACAGCCTGCTGGAATTCTGCACTAACAAAGCATGTTTACTGAAGTTGTTTTTAGAATTTTTGCTGATTTTGTTTTTCAGCTGTTTCCGTTTGGTCGAGCTCTACCATTTGATTAAAGTTTTTTTCCCTAAATGACCTCTATGTTTATTATGTTGACTTTATATGATTTAAATACAAATTCTAAATGTTTGATAGTTTAAATCATACTTGATTTTAAATACAAATTCTAGTTGTTTGACAGTTTAAAATCGTTTATCGAGCTTAAGGTCAAAGTTAGAAACAATTAATTGTTCTAACGAATTTTTCTAAAGAAACAACAACAACAACAAAGTTTTTTCAATATGAAAGGAAAAAAACCACTAGCAAATTGATTTTATTGTACAATTTCTGCGTGCTAAACGCGTCATCAGAAATCTTTGTGATTGCCCGTGCAAGCGCGTAGACGCACTGCACCATCGGGGCGATGAGATTTTGAAGCTTCAATTTCTCATTTTTTCCCTTAATTTTCATAATGCCACATTTGTTGTTGTATTTCTGTTTTACTTTAGTTTCTATGCCTATATTATATGTAGTCCAACAGCCTGCTGGAATTCTGCACTAACAAAGCATGTTTACTGAAGTTGTTTTTAGAATTTTTGCTGATTTTGTTTTTCAGCTGTTTCCGTTTGGTCGAGCTCTACCATTTGATTAAAGTTTTTTTCCCTAAATGACCTCTATGTTTATTATGTTGACTTTATATGATTTAAATACAAATTCTAAATGTTTGATAGTTTAAATCATACTTGATTTTAAATACAAATTCTAGTTGTTTGACAGTTTAAAATCGTTTATCGAGCTTAAGGTCAAAGTTAGAAACAATTAATTGTTCTAACGAATTTTTCTAAAGAAACAACAACAACAACAAAGTTTTTTCAATATGAAAGGAAAAAAACCACTAGCAAATTGATTTTATTGTACAATTTCTGCGTGCTAAACGCGTCATCAGAAATCTTTGTGATTGCCCGTGCAAGCGCGTAGACGCACTGCACCATCGGGGCGATGAGATTTTGAAGCTTCAATTTCTCATTTTTTCCCTTAATTTTCATAATGCCACATTTGTTGTTGTATTTCTGTTTTACTTTAGTTTCTATGCCTATATTATATGTAGTCCAACAGCCTGCTGGAATTCTGCACTAACAAAGCATGTTTACTGAAGTTGTTTTTAGAATTTTTGCTGATTTTGTTTTTCAGCTGTTTCCGTTTGGTCGAGCTCTACCATTTGATTAAAGTTTTTTTCCCTAAATGACCTCTATGTTTATTATGTTGACTTTTTATTAAATTAAATTAATTTTACAAAGCATAGACGTGCAAAAAAAAATACCAACAAAATAGAAAAAGCTTACCAAGACAAACCCAATCTTTTAGAAATTGTATTTAATTCATCTCAACGAAGAGAAAGAATATCTTTTGCATCTTTCAATATTCACAAGCGAATAAAGTACTCGCATAAGGCAAGAAAAGAGGAAAAAAAAACGAAAAGAAAAAAGCACAAACATAGCACATATTTGAAAATTGTATAAATTGAAGTCCTTGCGGACGATATATCACTTTGTTTGACAGAGCAATTCCCTTATCTTTGGAAAAATCCTGTCGTCTAACGTCGCACTCGTTGTTTTCCTTCAATGAAAATTACGAGGACGACAACGAGACGCAGAGCCAGCAATGCGACAGCAGCCAAGAAAGAGGAGAAGGACGGACGGACGAAAGAAACGAGTACGAATAGAAATTATTTTCGTTTTATTTTTTCTTATTATTTGTTATCTTTTCTTAGTGCTATGCTTGATGCTAGATTTCATTGCGATTTTGCTGCTTCTTACTTTTAATATACTTTTTGGTTGGATTTTTTATTCTGTTTTTTTTTTTTGTGTAGCGCAAAAGAAATCCTTTTAACTCCTTGAGAAGATTGTGGCAACTACAAGAACAACAACAGTAGCATCAAGTTGCGCTTATGTTAATAGCAAACCAATATTAGTTGTGGGCGTTGGTATGAAGGATGTTGCTCGTATCCTACTTAAGAAACTTGGGACGGTGCCAGATGCAGGGATTGCAGGGTTGCGGGTTCGAAGTTGTAGAGTTTTCTACATTATTTTTTCTTTTTGTTCTTGGACATGCTTTCTTTAGAAAGCATTCCTGAGCTGATTTAATGTCATCAACGAAAGGATTTGGCTTCTATTTAATGCTCTATAAGTGGGCGTGTTTATGTGAGTGTGTGCGTGAACTTGTAGTTGTGTGTGGTGACTAAAGTGGCAGTACTGCTTTACTTAGAGTAAGCCGCGACTCATACGCTCGTATTTCATTATTATAATTGACTGGAGATGTTAAGGTTGTCTTCTCTATTTTGCTGACATTAAAAGAACATGTTTTCCAGTTTGATTGAGGAAGATTGTCGAGATGGTTTCGAAACATTACCAAAATAGCACTCTGCAGACAAATGGTTCACATGAACCGCGTTCTTAAAAAATCAGAACGTGTTTTGAACTCTCTTTTCAATAAAACCAATCATTTTTTTAATATAAAATATAAAATTTCACAAAATAACGTCCTACTTTCAGTAGCCGAGTAAAATCTCAAATTATTGTGTATAAATCAATATTCGATTTAGAACAAAAAATAAATCTTTATAGCCTCATAAAAATTCAACAGTCATTTCCAAAGTATACTGAAAAAATAAGGTTATGTTCCAAAAAAATCTGTTATTCAGTTGTTAAACAATAAACGAGCTTGTTATTCAAATAAACCAATAAAAATAAGTGAGGAAGAAAACAAAACAAACAAAAAACTTCTGTTAAATTCGATTTTCGACACGTTTCTATAGATATTCTAGGATGTGGTGGTGCACTTATTTGCACAAAACAATAAGAAGGCGTTAGAAAAACACGGTTACCTGTCCTACGCAGAGTGCGCCGCCCTTGTCTTGTCGGCCAAACTGATGGGGAGTGAAAATTTGGGGTATAACGGGTAGGCTGACAGGACACCAACAACGAGATGTTAACGACCATAAAGTTATTTTTTGTGGCTTCTTAGCTGGGAGTTGTAAAAAATATATGCCAACAGCTTACACTGAGAGAAATATGGAATATTAAGATTATTCACACGCATGCATAAATTCAATTTAAATACTTACGTGGATAAATATTATAAATTCTCCACAATACATCGTTTTTGCGTATTTGAATTGAAGTTGAGTTTTTTTTTTATTTCGTCTTTCGCTTTCAAACGAAGTTTATAAGAAATTTAAAACGTTGTTGTTGTTTCTTTTGAAAGATTCGTTAGAACAATTAATTGTTCTAACTTTGACCTAAACCTACATCGTTTTTGCGTATTTGAATTGAAGTTGAGTTTTTTTTTATTTCGTCTTTCGCTTTCAAAGAAGTTTATAAGAAATTTAAAACGTTGTTGTTGTTTCTTTTGAAAGATTTGTTAGAACAATTAATTGTTCTAACTTTGACCTAAAGCTCAATAAACGATTTTAAACTATCAAACAACTAGAATTTGTATTTAAAATCAAGTATGATTTAAACTATCAAACATTTTAGAATTTGTATTTTAATCATATAAAATCAAAAAATTTAAAATGTCATAAATACAAAATGTATTTACATAAATTTAAAATATTTAAGTATTAGTTTTATGCAAATGTGTTATAGGTTCAAAAACATTCAATTTTCTTGATAAATAAAATACGTTTTTGCATAAATCTAATACTTTTTCCCTTAGTGTAGTTGTTATGGAAACAATAGGCTTTTTTCCACGACTTGCATGGAGAAGCAGCAAAAGAACATTAATACCTTACACATTACGATGTGGATCTTGGATTGTTTCTGCTTGCACTTTAACTTTGCTCAAATGAAATCTATTGCTAAATTCTTGCGCTTTAAAGGTAAATGAAAAACTTTATCCTATCTTTCTGCATTTCTGACTGAAAATTGATGTGAAGAACTACCGAAAAACGAAGCAATCCAAGATATTATTTTAATATCCTTTAATCTTATGCAATCTTTTATTACCCTCTGCCAGACGACAACCCCACCAAAACCAGTTAAACAGCCAGGAGTCTGCCAAAGCGATATGACGTTTTGTAGTCGCTCCTTTTTACAGACTGTACTCTTCACCTTAATGGGATATTGTGGTGATTTCTAAATGGAAAAATGCTGAAAATGTCACTTTTGGGAGTAGTTAGGCTTTTGGCATTAGGTTTTTCTTATTTTCAATAGCGTTGAAAGTTGTTTCTTTTTTTTTTGTTTTTTGTGTTTTGCGTTTTCTTGTGGTTTCTTGTATTTTATGCATTTTGTATTCTTATTTGTAATGCAAAAGCAAACAAGCGCATAAAATGATGAAAGTTTTGCGCATTTAAATTTTAACTTTCGCGTTTGATTTTTCTTTTGTTCTTGCTCTTGTGTATGTAAATTAACTCCTTAAACTATATCTTTTCTAATATTTTTAATATAGAAAAACTTTAAATCCACTTTTGAAAGCAAAAGCTCAAAATTAAAAATAATTAAAAAAAAAAAATATTGAGCAATGCTTTAATTGCAATCTTTTTTTAATTATGATAAGAAAGATCAACTTACTTTATTAACTGTAAAAAATTTTGTGAATACATCTTAACACAATTTTCTAGAATAAATGATTTATTTTAAGGTTTTTGTTTTTAATATTTCTAAACTATAAAAGCATAAACAAATAAACAAAAATATTTCTTCTTCGAAACTGTTAAAACAGTGTGTTTTTGTTAGTTTTATTTTATACTGAGTGCACCATATTTTTTTCGGTACGTAAACATTGCATAACTTTGGCATTTATCAGCTGATTGACTTGAGTGGGCTATTTTTTAAAAGTCTATTCAGTGCAATATCAAATATGTATCGCTTCACACCGATTGAAAAATGTAAACATCTAAGAAAGTTTTACTTCAGAGAAATGTTTAAATATGAAAAGTTCACAGATTAAGAAAATATTTACCAGGTTTTTCAATGTTTTAGTATTAAAATTGTGCAATTTAGCCTAAAATTGAATTCAGTATAAGTCTTACACCTCAACCCATTTTTACTTCGATTCTTTTTTAATTGATGTAAATGTTTTATCTTGTTTGACAAAACAAAATGTTGACAAGTCATTGGCATATTTAAAATTTAACAAAACTAAACTTGCGTGGAATATCTCTTCTTATGAGCGGAGCTTGGCTCACCAGATTAATTCGAGTCCAATTAAATAGGGGTGTCCAAAGTTTTGCGCTTTGCACATACGGGCGTTCTACCTGCCCGCAGCAAGCAGCACGGGCAACAGCATATGCTGGATGAATTCGGGGGTTAAAGGAAGGAGGGACATGCACGAAGGGAATGAGAAAGAGCGTAAGAAAAAGCGCCATTTATATCGTGATCAGTGTTGCTAGAAAAATGTTTAGCCTGTAGCTAAAATTGCTAACAAAAGTAGTTAAATAGAGCCAGCCATTTTTTGTAAGATTAAAAAAGAAAATAGGTAAAAGCAAGCACAACTACTAAATTTAATCTGTTTATCAATCATATTGATTGATTTGTAAATGCAATGTATTGCTGCATAAAAAAAAATATTAAAAACCATCTTTATTCAATTTTATGTACACAAAATTAAAGAAAATTGATAAAATTGTGTGTATATTGAATAAAGGTATTTTTTATAATTTTTTTAAAATTTTCAAATATAGTTTAATATTCACCTTTATTAATAAATAAAAGTAGTGTTTAAAAATAGCTAAGCTCTTAAAGAAAAAAGCATAAAAAAAAGCTTGGAGCTAAAACACAATTTTCGAAAAAATAAGCTAATAATCCATAAGGCAGTGTAGGCAACGGCCCCGTAGCGGCTAGGGAAAAATTTGAAAATGTTTTATCGAGTGAAAATTTAATTAATCAATGACAATATTTATGCCTTGTTCTTTTTTTATATTATATTGTCATATTTCCAATTATTATTGAATAATATTAGATTTTTTGCGACGATTTAAGCGCCGGCTAATCAGGTGACGGGGAACTAGGGACTTATCAGGGAATTATTTTCTGTATGGATTTCTATCAAATTTCTTGACAAAGTCTAACGATGAAAATAAAAAGGCTTGTGCAAAGTTTAGTGAACATTATTCCGAGGACATTGAGTTTAAGTTTATAGAGAAGGTGATGCAGCTCGGGTAATCGGGTAAAAAACTAGCGTAATTTAGAATAGTATTCCGTTGTGGCAGAAATAATGTATTTTAGGAAGTTAGAAAAGTGTAGAGGGGCCCCGAAAATTGCATTGCCTTGGGGCCTCGACATGGTTGATGCGGCCCTGTATCTAAGCCTAGCTGAATCTAACTAGCAGCTTTGATAGTGAGTGTGAGAGTCTGCTTTATGAAAGTCATAATATAGCTCATTAATGTATACAGGGCTACCACATTTTTATTATTAAATACTTTATAAATTATATCTTTTAAAAGTTCTAAAAATATCTTACAACTGGCAATGTGGAGGCAAGGCGCATTATCTATCCCAAGCTGATATCAGAATTTTGACTTCTCAAACGTCAGTATTTTTGGAACTGTTCATATCTTGAGCTTTCTCCAAGTTAGCTGTTCCAAAATACAAGTTTTTGACTGAATTGTTAATTTCATAAATTTTTTTTTTACTTAAGGTCATTTATAAAGAAGAAGTTTTCTATAACTTTAAATCGTAATATTATAAAAAAATATAATATTATGTTTGATAGAAGAAGTATTAATATATTGAATAAAAAATATATCATTTTTATTCCTAAAAAAAATAGTTGCATGGTAACCCCAGAATGAGCGCATGCATTGCGAAAATTATAATTGCGCTCATTGTGCTCAGAGCTGCCTAAAATCAATGGCCCCATTCAGCAGACAATTTGCTAGGTAGCTGTTCCACAACTTTCGAGCTGAATGGTATGTATCATAATGCGCTCAAACAACATGTTCCCCAAGCGGTCGCCATCTGAGGTATCGAAAAAATTGTATGCTATTTTGGTTGAGCTGCTTATGCTCTTTTCATTTTGACAGCTAAAAAAACATGACTGCAAATTGGTAATTGTTGCTGAAGTTGTGCTGTGAAGTGAAAATAGGTAAGTATTAATTATTAGAAGATTATTCTATCATTCTTCAATAAAGCTGTTAATTTATGATTTCTTGTGTGAAACGAGTGCACAATAGTATAGACAAATTTTACATGTTCAAAAAAAGCAACGAATGGCAAACAGTTGTTTGCCGTTTGACGTTTCGCAAAAAAACCCATTCAGCAGAAAGTATCACTTAATGCTACTTCGCTACCTGTGCACTTTTTCACCAGGAAGCGGCCAATGTTGCATCCTCAGTGATATAAAAATCGGGCGTTTTGTTACTGTAATCGTAAATACTGAGCAAATTTTCCAGTAACCGTATCGAGTATGCATTTTGTCATAAAAAAACAAAAAACTTTAGCAATATTTTGGTTCGGGGAAAAAACGTGCAATGAAATAACGCCCAAAATAAAAAATGAAATAAAGCCCTAAAATTTTCCATATACATTTGGGCGTTATTTCATAATGGAATATAATTAAAAAATTAATAATGAAATAAAGCCCAAAAATTTTCCATACAAATTTGGGTGTTATTACATAATGAAATAATGCCCAAAATTTTGGGAGTTATATCATTGAAATTGGGCTTTATTTCATTTTTCTATTTGGTGCGCTAAGTGTAAACAAAAACAAACAAACAAACAAATTTGCGCTGTAAGACGTAATTATACTTCAAAGCAACATCGCTTTTTGAAGCTATGTCAAATAATAAAAACCCTTTAAGGAAAAATATGCAGAATGTGCAACCAAAGAGACTAAATGAGTAGAAGAGGTCCAGGTTCAGAGAGCCGCCTTTTCTCACTCAGTTTCAAGTACCTTTGCAAGAGTTGTCCTAAACTGAAATGACTCTTCTCAATTATTTGTCACAATTTTCCTTTTCTGTTCTTAGAACAGCTAAAATGTGAGAAATTGCTGTGTGCACAAGCGAGGTAAGAATAGGTTCGCTTATTTAATTGAAGTGTTTTGTTTTTTCATATGTCAAATCTTATTGAATGGAATGCACGACAGGCTGCAAATTAGTTGCTTCGAAATTGCAAATAAATTCGCGATATTTTAATAATTATAATAAAAATAGTGAAGTGTTTTAAGTCAATTTAAAAAGTGATACATACTATAATTATAATTGTCAAAAATTAATAAATAAAAACCAAAAAATCAATTTCTGTTTATGTTTTCATTTCTCAACTTTTCAGCTGTGTGCACAAGCGAGCTAGGAATAGCTCGCTTAATTCTGCTTTACTGTTTCTTCCCATTCCGAAATCGTTTACAATCAATTGCTGCAAGTTACTTTTGGCAAATTCGCGATCATTTAATAATTTTTAATTAAATGAAGGAAAAGTGATTTATTTAAGTAAAGCATATCCATGTATTGAAATTATAATTTTTATAAATTAATAAATATAAACCCAAATAATAATGAAAAAAACGATTTGTTTACATTTTGCTTGTCAACATATCGACTGTGTGCACAAGCGCGGTAGGAATAGTTTCCTTCGTTTTGAAGTTTCTTTTTCCTTTTTCATCTTATCAGGATCTAATCGGAATTTACCAAGTTTTTGGCTGCATTTGTTAAATTGGAAAAATAGCATAAAAAAGACATATTTTCAAATTTATGAATGAAAGCACAAGTTGACTGCTTTTTATATAAGTGCTAAGTTGCCAAATTTATTTTGTTTCTAGCTGGACATTTTTGTTGTGATTTTGTTGTAGCTATATTTTGGTTGCTGCTGCAAGAAGATATTTCATTAGCCGAGTAGAAAAACGGAATTCTGATTCGGCTTATAAATTATTGTTTATGATTTATTTAGAATATGTCCATTAGGAAATAAAAATTAAATTAAACAAGATACCCAGTATTCTACTATTAATTTTAAAAATCTTTATAAAAAATATAAAAGAAAATAAAATTTGAAGTACTTACTTTTCCTTTACCAACAACAGGAAAGTGTGGTGCAACACTACTTTTTCATAATAGCATGTTCTCGCTCTTACGTGTTCTGTTCATTTACTCTCTTCATCCTCTCAAAATTTTCCGCTAAAAAATAAGATCTGCATAAAAAAATTGGACTTCGTTAGTGGAAAAAACCCAGGCCCCTTGGGGTTAAAGACCCAAAAACGTCTTAAAAATGGTACTTGGCTTATTTACTCTACAGGGTAGCCCTTATTCGAAGCGCTCATCTGGCAACACTGTAACTTTCCGCAGTGATGCCAAATCGACTAATGACATACCGCGTTTGAAGCGTCATTCCAAGCAAATGTTTACAATGGCACAGTACACGCCACGCGAACGCTCTAAAATTTTTGAAATTTACATTCAACAAAACAAGTCAATAGTGAAAACTCAACTCAATGAGCGATAAAGCTCATTTTCAGTTGAACGGAACGACAAACAAACAAAATTGCCGTATTTATGCCACTGAAAATCCACAAGAGATTCAAGAGGTACCTCTTTACGATGCAAAATTCACTGTTTGGTGCGGCGTTTGTGCTAAAATGCTCATTGGGCCATTCTTTTTCGAAGATGATAATGGCCACAGAGTTATTGTCAATCAGGAGCGTTATCGCGATATGATAAACAATTTTTTCATGCCAATCGTTTGTCAAAAGCATATCAGGCACTACTGGTTTCAACAAGACGGCGCGCCACCACACACAAGCCGCACTACAATCGATTTTTTGAAGCAATTGTGCCCTGGCCGTTTGATGTCAAAAAATGGTGATCTCGATTGGCCGCCAAGATCACCAGATTTAACGCCTCCAGACTTCTTTTTGTGGGGTTATTTGAAATCAAAAGTTTACGTCAACAAGCCAAAGACCCTAGAAGAGCTGAAAACCAACATCCGTCAAGAAATAACCGCCATTCCCATCGAAATGTTGAGAAAACCATGGAAAATACTGCAAAACGGGCACAATATGTCGTAGAGGCCAATGGCGACCATTTACGAGATATCATATTCAAGAAGTAATGTAAGCAAATTTAGTTGAACCCAATTAAATGATATTCATGACGAACAGACAAAAAATTGTGGTTTCTTTGATTTATTTAAAAATAAAATGGGCGCTTCGAATATTGGCAACCCCGTATATCTATTAAAATAGCAGTTTTACGCTCTTAAAATGCGAAAACATTTTTATGCACAATAAACAGATACATATTTTTTCATCCAACTTTGACCTTGGAATGACCTTTCGCAGTGTTCTACGCAGTCAAAGTCACTATTTGTACGTAATATATTTTTTGAACGACCTCGTAAATTTTTAGAAAGAGATATTTCTGAACCGTTAACACCATATCAAAGAACATTAAATGAAGTTTAATTCACAGCTAGTTTTTTTCTAAAGTATTGATTTTTGGAGGTATGAGAGCATTTAAAATTTTTTTCAAAGTATTTTGCAAAGCAATTAACTAATTTTCTTCATTGCAATTACATTTTCAGATGGATTGACACGCTAAAATATAATATTTTCATAAAAGTGAATACATTAAGCTTAAAAAATCCAGCACACTTTTGGCAGCTGCATTACTAGAAAAAAAACATAATAGTATTTTTTTATATTGTTAAAATTAATTATCGTTTTGAAAAGGTGACCAAAACACAATGAAATCACAAAACGCTTATGCACAGAACGAAAAAAGAAACCTATTTTCTAGAGAGCATGAAGTTTAATATAACATTGTTTTCCGAACAATTTTTTTTAATGTATTATTATTTCAAATAGTTAATTATTTTTTTGTTTGCATGATTTAAATTGCGAGCTTTAGATCAAGTCAGTTTTTAAGAAGGCAACAACAACAACAACAACTCTGTATAGACTCAATCACTTAGCTGACTAGACAGTCTGTTTCGGAAATCGCTACATATTCCTCTTCAGTAGTCTTTGAGTGATTAAGCTGTGATCAACTCACTGTTTAAACTAGTATATGAGTGCGCAGATTTGGAATTCATTCTTTTGAATTGTATCGCTGCTAATCATATGACATTTCAAAGCAGTAGGCTTTTTATAGATCACCGCCATCAACTCTACCAAGGTTGCCATCTGTTCTAGTTGCTTCTTTATTTATTTCAATATTCATTGGTGTTCGAAAGTTTGTCGAAATGCACCATAGAAATGAAACGAGTTTTTTGCTTCGCCAGAAGGTAGTGTGCTAACTGAAAGGTGGCTATTTTCACAACTAAATGTATTATTGCAATTTAATTCATGTAATAATTTTAATAGAGCATGAAACTAATTAACTAATTTTTTTTAATTTTTTGATCCTTATGGGATATATCGAATGGATAGATGTACTAAAGAATCAATAAATTTTTTTGCTCGAGCTGGACTTTTTTTCTTTCTCATTTTGTTGTAATCCGTAAAATGTCTTGAAATCATTTTTCGATGCCGTCTTTTCTTTTTGTTGGAGTTTTGAAGGCCTTATACACTTTCAATAATTCGTTTGTGACAATAGAAACACATTTCTTAACAATCTTATTTTCATCTTGTATCAAGTATAGTATTCTGGCGAAAACGTCTTTTTTACAAGGGAGCATCTGTTCGTTGAACCTCTTTTTTTTCTGCCTACAATAAATAAAATTATATGAACACTGGAATTATCTTATTTTATTAAACGAGCAATATTTGCTTGAATATTTGTT
Organism: Dichetophora obliterata; assembly: GCA_963920525.1. Taxonomy (NCBI): domain Eukaryota; kingdom Metazoa; phylum Arthropoda; class Insecta; order Diptera; family Sciomyzidae; genus Dichetophora; species Dichetophora obliterata. Next base: position 204,482,444 of record OY986435.1, read on the forward strand.
TGTCTGTGAATGAGTTCTCGAAAAGGGCACAAGCGATTTCGATGAAATTTGCATTATAAGAGTTTTCGGGTGAGAAAAATCGATCTAACTGGGTTTCATGTCTGACAAAATTCGTTTAGCAGCGCACCCAATGTGCGATTGACGAATGACCGATTTACGAAGCCAACATTATCTTATTCGGAAAATAGTTTATATTGAAGTATGTTATTTGATTTTAACACTTAACATATTGCAAAAAAAAAATTTGATTAGCATTTGACCTATTGAGGCAGCCAAAACTATTTTATTCGGTAAAAAGTTGCTATTATATTACATACTAATATTTTTTTGCCGATTTTCGTACATTTTATGGCGCTATACTTACTTTGAAACTGAAAAGTGAAAATGTTGTAATTGTAAAAAAATTAATTGTGTATCGATATACAATCTAAAAGAAAAAAATTTAAATACATACATTGGTTTTGGCGGGAAGCCGGGCTAAGCTGGACTTTTTAAGCTAAATGTATTCACTTTTTTGAGAATATTATATTTTAGCGTGTCAATACATTTGAAAATGCGCTTGCAATGAAGAAAATAAGTCACTTGCTTTGAAAAATACTTTAAAAAAATATTTGAAATACTTTTATACCTCCAAAAATCAATACTTTAGAAAAACAACTAACTGTGAATTAAACTTCATTTAATGTTCTTTGATATGGTGTTAACTGTTCAGAAATATATCTATCCAAAAATTTACGAGGGTCGTTCAAAAAATATATTACGTACAACTCGTGACTTTGACTGCGTAAAACACTACGAAAGGTCATTCCAAGGTTGAAGTTGGTTATGAAAAAATGTGTATCTGTTTATTTTGCATAAAAATATTCCTGCATTTCAAGAGCGCAAAACTGTTATTTTAAGAGATATAGAGTAAATAAGCGAAGTGCCATTTTTAAGCCTTTTTTGGGCCTTTAACCCCAGGGGGCCTGGGTTTTTTCCACTACCGAAGTCCATTTTTATGCAGATCTTATATTTTATTCTCAATCTAACAGAAAATGGGCGGAGAGCGAACAAAATCAGAAAAGGCACATTCCATATCGCTCATTTGCTAGAAGAACGACATAACTCTTAAAACGGCATTTTGCAGAAAACGCATTTTTAGTTTTTATTGTGCTTTTATTTTGAAAGCATTTGTTTAAAATCAGTCAACGCCTAGAAAGCGTACGTACTATTAAGTTTTTTCAACATAAGTATACATGAATAGGCGTTGTTTATTTTTTAAGAGTTTAAATTAAGCAAAAACTTTGTCCTTTTTGGATTTTGGCGTTCTTGTTGCAAAAGTATATATACTAGAGTGTCATAAATAAAAATGTGTCTTTATTGCTAGCAAAAAAACGCATATTTCTGAACGAATATGGTTGTGTATACGCTTGAACAACGCTGGGAAATATTGCGACATTACTTTGAAAATCATGGTAATGTTGCAGAATGTGTGCGAAAATTGCGTACGGATTTTGGAAGAAGAGAAGCACCGTCAGCTCCGTATGTTCGTTATCTTATGAAAAAAGTGAAAGAAACTGGCATCCTCATCGATAAACCAAAGCGTGAAAAGCCAAAAGCAGTGCGTACACCCGAGAATATTGCTGATGTGGCAGAAAGTGTGCGTGAAGCGCCATCAACATCAATTCACCGTCGTTCTCAACAATTGAACATTTCGGAGACATCATTGAGACGAATTTTGCATAAAGACCTTGGTATGACACCATACAAAGTCCAATTGGTTCAGAAGTTGAAGCCAACTGACCATCCTATGCGTTTTCGCTTCGCTAAGTGGGCCTGCGATCGACTTACAGAAGATGCCGATTTTGCCAAAAAAAATCATCTTTTCAGATGAAGCTCATTTTGATCTTGGCGGGTATGTAAACAAGCAAAATTGTCGCATTTGGGGCACAGAAAACCCGCACGCATACATTGAAAAGCCGCTGCACCCAAAACGAGTCACTGTTTGGTGCGGATTTTGGTCCAGAGGCATAATTGGGCCATTTTTCTTCGAAAATGAGCAAAATGACCATTTTGAACGAATTTTTGTTCACAAAAAATGAAGAGGAGGATATTGGCAACATTTGGTTTCAACAGGACGGCGCTACGTGCCACACAGCCGAAGCTACACTCGATGTTTTGTGCCCTGTTTTTGAAGATCGCATTATCAGCCGCAGAGCTGATGTCGTTTGGCCACCTCGGAGCTGCGATTTGACACCGTTGGACTATTATTTGTGGGGTGCCCTCAAAGATAAGTGATACGCCGACAAGCCAGAGACAATTGACGCTTTAAAGGACAATATTCGTGAAGCCATTGGTGAAATACAGCTGCACACAATCGATAATGTGTTTAAAAATTGGACCGATCGTGTAGGCCACTGCATGGCCAGCCGAGGCAGCTATTTGAATGAAATTATTTTTCATTATTAACCGGAAGGATTGTACTTTAAAATAAGAAAAGAAATTTGAGAAAATATCCAGTAGTTTTTTTATAGAATTTTCAAAAAAAAAAGTTATTTGGCGGACCCTTTTATATACGAAAAACTTTGCTTTTATTGATCATATTTTTTAAAATTATAGTTATAATAGAATTCAATGGCTTGTAACTTAAAAACAATTTAAAATGTATTAAAATGGAAATTAAATGAATTCTTTATTATAAAACTCATATCAAAATCATAAATTCTCATAGAATGGTTTATAAAACGATGGGATGAGTTTCTTATTAATTAAGTCCATCAAATCGTCTTTCTTTTTTTTTAAAGTTCTGGTTTTTTTAAGAAAGCTTTGTGTAAGCTGATAAAATAATTATTTTTTTTATAACATTAGCGTTTTTAAATTCACTTGAAGTATACGAAGTTTTGAAAAAAACTGAGGTTGGTGACTCGCGTCTTACTTTAAGTACCTAAACATCTGACAATTGTAATTGTGATATATTAAAAGGCCCAATATCAGTTGCTAGTGTTTTTAAATCTAAAAAATCATCAAAACAAAATTCGTTAACATGAAATGGATCACTCTTTTTTTTTGCTGATCGTATAATAGAAATATAGCTTACATTCGAATAAATAGGACCACTCTTCAGCATTCGTTTCGTTTCCCTTTCTATTAAAGAATGGGCTGAGTTTCCTTCATTTTGGGTATGTCCTTTTATTAAAAACTTATGAGTTATTTATTTTACTCCTAAGTAACGGACGGCGTATAAGTATAAAGCAATCATAAAAAAAAATTTTTTGCTGACCAGCACAATTGTCTGAGTAAATTATTATTTCAGCTTCATTTGTTTTAGATAAATTTTCAATGTATTTAAATACGCACGTGCCCAATTAATTTACTCCTCATTTTCCGTTCGATTATTCACAAACAAAGCACTCACATTTATTAGTTTTCATGTCATAAATCGTAAAATTATATACATTTTGTTTTAATTTGTATAATATCTAATCTAATAGCTTTATTTTTTGCATTTGTTTCGTATTCTTTTTCACTATTTCTCTTTTTCTTTCTTAAAGCTGCCTTCCAATTACTCGGGTTTCTTTCTCGTTTTTTTCCTTTTGACATGGACTTATAAAAATAGTTATTTCCAATGTATTTAAAAAGGAACTTTCAGTATTTGATTTTTTGTTCGATGTTCTTGGACCTGCTTCATCATTACCAATGTCAGAAATTTCAGAAAGCTTTTCATTATTTGTTTCTTCAAGCTTGCATGGTTTAAATATAGTAGTTGAAGTAGCGATTTTTTTTTTGCATGTTTCGGCTATCATCGCTCCTTGGTACGTAGTTTTTGTCTTCTTCAGAATTGTCACAGTTTTCTGAAAAGGATGATGAGATGATGACGAGGATGAAAATTTTCCAGCAGCAGACATTTTAAGATGATCTAAAAATAATTTAACTTTATACATACAAACATTTTTATTAATAATGTCGTATTATTCTGACAGCATAAATCTTGTGAAGTCAACTATATTTTCGACTAGAACGAGACATTGTATATAATGTTTAAAGTTAACTTGCAATTTTTACACAAGTTATCAACAATAACGGCATAACAAAAAATATTTTAATATACGCAATTGTTATTTTATCAATAACGTCACATGTAGCGTTATAGCGAGTTTCGTTTTAAACAATTTTTTCAATAACACTATCATAACTCAAAATAACACTATATACATGAATATTACAAACGATAATAAGGAACATACTTTTCCAGGAACACTGTCCCAACTAATAATGTGTCACTATTTCTGATTAGCAAAACGTGTTTTTGCTCTGATCATCAATGCACAACTGAGATAAGACGGTCTTGAAAATAATAAAGCGAGTAAGATGCCAAACAAAATAACGTCCTTTTTTGATGCCACGTAATGAGTAAGCATGATAGCATTACCATTTCTTGACAGATTATAGATCATGTTACAATACACATTTCTGTATCATTAACTCCAAAATAGTATTTTTTGTGTTATGCCGGTCTTCGAGCAAATGAGCGATATGTTTCATGGGTGCTCTAATATACATTGTAAATGTTTTCAGTAGTAGTAACGAGCGGAATTTTTTTTAATTGCGTTCTATATCAACTTATATTCCCTTCCTTTATGTACCATACCGTCGGTTAGTAGTATGTTTTTGTCGCGATTCACTGGTTACGTTCATTTGGCCTATATTTCGCACCTGATCGAAATTTCAGAATTCAGATCGGAAAAAAGTTAAGAACATGTAAGGCTTCACGACCACACATTTTGGCTCCTAGAAGTTCGAGACAGAATTTTTTTCATTATTTCGATTTATGTCGTTTATTTGATACCTCTTTTTCTAAATATAGTTCTTTAATTGGGTCTTTCTTTGCCATATTGGGCATTTTTTAAATGCAGACCTACCTCGAAACTCACTTCCAACCACAGAAATCTGATTATATCTACAAAACAACAAAATTTAGAAGCAAGGTTTGTTCAATAAAATGCAAGTCAAGAGGCCTACTTTCATGTAAACTTGCAAAATTGGTTGGTTTAATGGAATATTTTCGATATATTGCCAGAAAATGCGTTAGAGTGTAACGTTAATATAAAAAAAATCAACCATATTCTTTTTAAGGAAAAATAAAATATATTTACCAAAAGAAATTAATTAAGATTGTTGATATTTTCTTTTTGTTAAACCAGAAATAGTTGTGAACTAAAAAAAAAATAATCTTTTTCGTTTAAACTGTAACTACACTGTTTAAACTGTGACGTAAAGGTATTTTAACTTCGACCCATTCGGAGAGAATTTCTTACTTGTTTTTATGGGAATTTAATTTTATAAAAGTGACATCTGATCCTAGTCTAATAACATAATATAAATAAAACATTATTAAATACATCTTTTATAAACAAAATCTTATAAAAACTGTTACACACAATAACAGCTTCTTCAACATCAGATTCAATGTGAAACCGCAAAGATAAACGCAAGTTACACTACTGTTTCTACTTTGGCGTACATTTTATGCCCAAAAATTAACTAATTCAAAGAGGGTTTCACTTCCTTTCAATTGTTTGTTTATATGCACATTTGCACACACATCAAGGACTTCAACGATGTATTTGATGGCTTCCTTTGACGATTATGGTGCTCGCAAAATGACTGAAATGGGCATTTTAAGTGTTGTTTCTGTTGTTATTACTTTTGGCTCCGGTGCGAGTGTGAATCTGTACGAGTGGGAGTAGTTTCATCAACACTTGTTCGAAAAATAAGACACCAGCACACACACATAACAATGCCATAAAATGAATTAGTCCTTTGTTATGCTATCCTTTAACTGTCTGCTGATGCTGCTACCTACAGAAGCTGGCGACCTTCAACCACATCACTTACCATTACTGAATCCCTCCACCAAACCGCCAAACCATCTCCCCCACTCATGCCGTTGAATGAGTAGCAAAATTAAAGTTAAATCCTGTTAACATTTGCTAACGAGTGTCGCACGTTTATTTCTTATCATTGCTGTAGGATCTTTTTGTGTCAGTTTTAGCTGCCGGCACTCGGCTGCAAATTCGCGCCATGCATAACAACAGCAACGACAACAACAACAACAACAACAACGACAGCAACAATGGAGCATTTAATGTAGCGCTGCTGCATAATTTTCCAATTTTCCATTTGATGCCTCTGCCGCTTCTTCAACGCTGTAACCGTTCGCTATAACCCAGCAAAAGTGAGATCTTGATCTTTAGCTGTCATTTGTTTGGCATCCCTGGAGAGTTACACTTTTGTACAGTGAGCATGAATTTCAGTTGAGAACAGTGAGGGTGTGTTTTTTATTTTTGTTGTTTTTTTGTCTGAAGTGTTGCCACCCGCCAGCGCACGCTTGAGTCTGGAACTATAAAATGATGTTTTCAGTGAATTTGATGACTTTTATGCATGCTTTTGATGGCAGATCAACGATGGTCGAATTGTTGATAGGCACTTTTGATGCTGAAAGACGTTTTTTATTCTGCTCTTAGAGATGACTGTCAAATTATTTATAATTAGTGGGTAGATAAATAATTATTTTGATATGGAATGAAAAGGTTTTGATTGGATTAAATGTGCGATTGTTTTGCTTAACATTTGAAGGATCAAAGCTTGTTAGTTGTTGCTGAGGTTGTTGTGTTTATAAAATTTGTGTGGACTAAATGGAGCAATAAAAGATGTCAGGATAGTGTTTAAGATAAGAATGTATGTAGGGGATAATAAACTCTCAGGGCTTCTTAAATTTACGGAAGAGTCTTTATCAAAAAAAATAGAAATTAGCAATACCAAAAAACTACACAATGTGTATTCGATCCTTAATAACACGAGTACAAAAACATTTCTGTAAGCAAAAGTTAAGTTGTTATCTATACAGTTTCCAGAAATGTGATATTTTTTCATCGTCTTTGTCTTGTACACAACTAAAATAAACACCAAATATTTAGCAAAACTTAATTTAAATTTTGATTTGAGTTTGAGGAAAATAAAAATATGTGCTTAATTAACATGAGCTAATGTCTGACAAAAGAAGCACATTCGCAGATTTATCAGGCGCGCGGACATCTTGGCGACAAGAAGACATCTTTTATGAAATATATGCCTTCCTTTATGTTTTTTTTTTTTGCTTTTTGTAAAAATTTTAAGATTTATTAATTTATATGCGCAAGCACTGCTTATTTGCGAGTACGTGTGTGTGTGTGTCTGTGCTGTTGCAGTAGCCGTATTCTGTCAGCCAGTGTTGCCACACTTTGTTAAACTGCTTGCCTGCTGGCGGACTGTATTTAATGATGTTATAATTAATTGCGCTGGTGTGTTTGGCTTGACGTGTGCTGCTTTTAAGAAACAAAGATAAAATATCTTAAAAAGGACAATAAAAAAAAAACAACAACACTCAACAACGTTGCAATCAAGGAAGAAAGCTAGACTGCGATAAGTACGAGTAAGTGAGATAGATGGTGGATTCTTTTCTTCATATATTGTTGCATACACTGTCTCTTGATTATGTATTATTATAATTTATTGTTTGTTGCTCTTAAATATGTTCTAATTGCATAAAACTGTGTTTTTTTTTTTATTTCTTTTATAAATTGTATTTCTTCTAATTAAGTTCCGAAAAGTGTTTATTTGTAAATCTCACTTGACTAAATTGAAATTAATTGCGAAAAAACTTAAAATAGGTTTAGTTATTGTAATTCACATGAAGCAAATTTTAACATAAATCCCAGTTATCTTAGCCCTCAAATACATGGGGTCAGCCTATAAAATAAGTCAAATTAAACAATTAACTATAACAAGTCAGGTATTATCTTCGACTGAACCGAAGTAAGAACACTGCCACAGCCGTATTTTAGTGCATGGGCATTCCCTCAGAAAAGTATTCCGTAACCAAAAAATTAAAACTTATTAAAAACTTATTATTTTATGATATTATCTAAGAGTAATGTTTTCATTTCATTAATTAAAAAATTTATTCGTAAATTTATTTACCATGATGATGAAATCGTCTGCACTGTTTCACAAATGTAGTTTTTCTTTTTGGTAAATGTTTAGTAAATGTTTCATACATTTGTTTGTTTTAGTAAAAACGAAATTCATTGGCTCAAGGTAATGAAAAAAATTATTAAGGAAAGCAAAGAAAAATATATAAAATTATAAATTATTATATATATAATACATAAAATTTCTTTTTTTAATTACAAAACTTCATAATTACTTAACTACTATATTACTTAATTGCCCAATTGAACTAAAAGGAAATTTAAGTAACGTTATGCCAGATCAAAAAGCATAAAAAAACCAGAGAAGATTTTTAAATTGTATCACTTCAAAAATAAGCTTATATTATTTCAAATTCTTCTAAAAAAAGTCTTCCCCAATTCATAGAGTTATGCAAATTTTGTAATCCATGTCGAAAATCACTTCAGTTTTTTTTAACGTAACGCCAACATATATTTTTGATTATATCCTTAAATCCTGGTTGTCATTGTTTTTACTTTATAAAGTGTTACTTAATACCTATCAAATACAAAAAACTTTTTATTCCTTTTCTTAGTATTTTTTTCGTACTAATCGCCAGTTTGGAAATGAACATATTCAAAATTTTGAATGTTGTATTTTTGAAGTGAACACTTCTTTAGGCTCATTGAGTAATTTAAGGTAGAGGAAATTCTTTGCTTTCATAACACCCCTACTCACGGCACGACACCCTTACTCACGACATAACACAATTGCTCACGACCCGATACTCACAAATTAAGAAAAATGTCATATTTCAGACGGTTTTAATCGTACTAGACTAAAATTTGGTAGTTAAGTTCGTATGGTGACTGTTGGTAATTGTACTAAAAATGGACGTGATCGTACTTTATCTACGCCCATTTTTTAAATCATTCCAGTTCATAAGTTGTAGATGATGAATGACCGCTGCTTGGACCAGCGGTCATTATAGCATAAGGGCCAATTACTACAAAATAAATTTGCATTCATTTCGGAAACAACTGGAAAGTGGAAAAAAGGGTATATATTAACTCCTTGTGGACCAAAACCCGAAGGCGTTGAAAATTTTGTTTTTTTTTTCAATGAAATCTTAATTACTATGCCTTCTTAAAGTAAAATGCAGATTTTGGAATATTTCAAGCATCAGCAAAGTTATTTGTTTTGACTGGTTCTAAGTACCGTCGGGCCAGTGAGAGCCGTTAAGTTTAAGAGTATCATTAATAACGATGTGGTTTATGTTTTTTAACTGTTTATTTTTAGATTTTATGTATACGCCCATTCCACGCATAACGCAATACTTTTTTCAAAAATTGACCTCATGGCTTTCGATTTGTCTTATTTTTCCGAAAATACCGAAAAAAATACTTTTAATTTTTTTTTACTTTTATATTTGTAAACAAAAAAGTCAACAAAGGAGTCAGCAATATGTTATCGGATTTGCTCAAAAGAGTCTTTTGAAAATGTTGAAGCTGAGTTGATGTCAAAATTTAAAAATGTGCAAGATATAACCGGCACACAAAAGTTACACAGTTTTATTCCCATCAATAATAGGGAGATTAAAACTCTACGATATTCAGCTTCAGAGGACATTTTAATATATCAGCTGATCAAACCATCATAACTTTTTTGTTTTCAGACCGATTTTAAAACTTTTTGGAACAAAATCTGTTAGAATTTAATAATCTTCAATATGGGAATCAAAATTTTGCTCACCTTTTTACAAATATAAATGTAAAAAAAAATTAAAAGTATTTTTTTCGGTATTTACCAGTTTTCTCTACCAAGGTCAAGTGTAAGGTCATCAAAACTTATGAAAAAAATGCTGGTCCTTATAAGACAAACCATTTTGCAGATTAAATTTTGCAAATATCTTTACCGTTATGAAATTTACAGGCGATAAATTGCTTCAAAATGATAAGGTATGTGCACAAAAATTGAAATTGCGGAAAAAACATATAAAAGCTCCATCATAAAATTGTTTTTGACTGAAAGGCAACATTCTTCTTTAAATTTAAAAAATAAAAAATCGCAAAAAATTACGCGTTTTTTGAGAAATTAGCAAATAAATTTGTTTTTTAATATGTTGGCAGCCCTAACATCCAAAATTTTAAAATTATATATTTTTCCAGAAACAACTTTCTAATACCTTTCTAACGGTATCTCATTTATAAAAATTTGATTAAAACTGAAGTAGATACAATTAATTAAAAATGTTCTAATTCTGGCGTTTTCGGACGATTTGCAGAATTGAAAGGTCCATAACTTTTTAACGAATGGCGAAAAAAAAATAAATGAACTTATGTTCTTAGAATTTTAATAGGAACCTATAGTCCAAAAATAAAACAAATCGAAAGCTATGAGACGGACGCGTTATGCTTGGAATGGGCGCATACTACTTTAAAGCTGATAAGAAATCATTGTTTTTATTTTACTTTAATTTTTTCATTTATTATAATACTAATTGATTCCATGGTAAGTAAAATAAGTAAATACCACAATGAACACATTTGGAATATGGTTTTAATTGAATTTTATTGATGCTACAGAATCCACATCTTCCTCGTCAATCGACGAAAGTTGGCCAAAGTACACCAAGATTTCCTAGTAGGAAATCCCTACCAACTGATTCAGCTTTTTCACGCCGTATTTTGGAGGCTGGACCTGATGCATCTGCCTTTGATGAGGGTTTCAAAGAATTTGTTTTTATAGTTGGGTTTCTTGTGTCAACAGATCTCCTTAATTTCAGAAGCATAATCTTCTCAGAGGATTGGCAATAAACCACATAAGCATTCACAAATGCCATTTCCATAGGACCCCAGAAAATTCGGTGCCACCACATTTTAGATTTTCGATCAAGACTATTTGCACTTTGCAATTGATCAGCATGGTCAGCTCCTCCCATAAATGAATAATAGTCCTTTACAATTGTTGGGCAATTTACATCGTTCAGATTTTCTTTGAAATCTCTTCTGGTAACGGATATAGACTCACTTCTATCGAAATTAGATGCGAAAAATAATTTTGCTATCCATCCATTACTAAAAACTTATATCATCAGATGACATTCTAATATCCCAATCTCCTCTTTTCTTTTTTTTATCAATATTGAAATTTTTAAGGTTTACCTTTCAATTATTACGAATGGTGTCGCAAGCTAACGTATTTTCTGTCTTTAGTCTTTCAAGTAAGCAAACCGACGTAAATTAGTTGTTAAACAAAAAATTCTATTTTTTCCACACTCGCTTTCGGTCATGAACAAAACAACCCTTTCTCCGGGTCCAAAATGCTTAATCTTTTCTTCTAAAAGTTCGTCCTTGCCTTGATATTTTGGCATTTGCACCAAAAAGTCTACTGCGACTGAAAAATAAAATGTTATTGAAAATTTTTTTAAACCTTTATAACAGAGAAAAATTTTTTATATTTATGTTGTGAGAGTACTGAGAGCTGATCTCAATTTGAATTTTGAAAAAATAGCAACAAACATGATGAATGGCAACAAAAGTAGAAAAATGGTGACAAAAGTTGAAAAATTTTACTAAAAGTACGAATTTTATACGTATAATAAATACCCGTATAATACAAAGTCTAATTCAATTTTTTCAGTTTTCTATTTTTACATACATGAATGACACTTTATAAAAAATGTAAAACACTTTATAAAACCATAAAAAATTTTTACTTCTTTCAAGGGAAAAATCTGTATCGTAACGTATGTATCGTAACGTATTATGTTATGGCTTGTATGAAAATAATTAAAAAGAATTTTCAACGAAACAATTATAAATAATAAAAAAATTTTTTGTGTAGCCGTTTTAATCAGCCAAGCATAAAACTTTATAACCTCTTTTTACTGGCTTCATTGGACAATACCGCTTCATGGCATGACGTCCTCTGAACAATGTCATCGATTCGTCTATGGAGAGCTGTCTAATCCCATGGTAAACTTGTTGAAATTTGTTATTCAGCCCATCAATCATAAGCCGAAGTTTAAAGAGTTGATCCTTGTTGTCTTTCGGAATATTGAAGTTATCGTTTACATGAAGATTACTCAATATCTCATATAATCTATTACGACTCTTAGTTTTGCTTATAATTGGCAAAACAAAATCCTCGCTCGTACTCCAATAATTTTTCCAACTTGGAAGTTTGTGATACTCCATGAAAAATTTTATTCCAATAAAAGAAAATAAATCACTGCTTTTCAATTTTAAACTTTTTTGCCTCTGTGTAGCGTAGAAGTTCGACTGGAATATTATTTTACCTGTTATATCCTCAATAAACGTAAGAAAATATTCCGTGAGTGTAGTATTTTTGTCAAAAAATTCTGAAACCCACGGTCAAAAACCAAAAAATATTTTTCACAAAGATTTTATGAGCGGATAATTTTAATGGTACTTGTTAGTACCGTTGGTCGACAAGGGGTTAAGTTCAATAATCAATACCAATTTCCTTAAAAAAATAACTAATATTCTTAATACTTTAGTTACAGTAGCTTCGACTGATATTTCGCATTAGAGATGTGACGAATATTATTTTTCGGATGCGGATAGAAATAATTTAATATTCCGCGATAGTAATAATCTGCAAATGCGGATGTGTATGTTATCAAAACAGCTAAGGAGTTGGTGGCAGTCAGAGGTATGAAAAGACAATAATGTTAAAGAATTACTTTTTTTTTAAGAAATATAATTAATTTTATACAACCAACAATACTTTATTTTTAGATTTATAATTAATTGTGACCTCTGATATCTTTAAAAGTATATAGTATAGAGCCTTAGGTCACGTAGTTTATGAAAGAATTGTTGTTTCCTTCTATCATAAATTACTTGATCTAAAACAGTAAAAAAGAAAAAAAAATTTAATATCAATTTTTGCTTAAATGTCCATATCTCATAAACCCATTCAGTCCCCACCCTAATTTTGTTGAAAAGTTAATTTTGCAAGCTCTAAAAAAAATATTATATAAAATTTTTAAATTGTGTTCTGCGAACCCCTTCTTTGAAATTAATTACTATACCGCAAGGAATGGAGCCCCCTACCACCAAAACTTTCTCAAAACTGTTTTTGGATTAAAGTTCGTTCAATTACCTTTCCAACGGTAGTTAACACTTAAAATGCGGTTGATAAATTCGTTTGTTCATAAACATAATATTCGTGGTTAGATGAACAAATGTTCATATCTCATTAACCCATTATGTCCCCACCCTAACTTTTATTTTGTTTAAAAGGAAATTTAAACAGTTTTAAGAAAAAAGTATTTTCGTTTTTTAAATGGTGTTCCTCGCACCCTTTCCTCGAAATCAATTACCTAAGCTCAAGGGACGGAACCCAATCTCCAAAATTTCCCTATATTATTTTTGGATTAACGTACAATTATTTAGCTTTCCAACGGTAGTTCAAATTTAACAATCTGTTAAGAAATGTTTGAGATATGAATTCTAGTAGAATCCATTTTAGGCGTTTTTTTTTTTGTTTTTTTTTTTAATTTTGTTCACCCTGTTAAAAATCTCCGCCAAAAATCAAGCCAAACTTTTTCCTCCATATTAATTTTTTATTTACGTCAGTGATGCTCCATGCAAAATTTCTTTAAAATCGGAGATGGTCATTCCGTAAGGCCGGTACGTTCAAAATGGAATTGCTGAAAAATAGGATTGTTTTTTGTCTGCATCAATATTAACTAAAAAAGTCTGCGGAATGTGCACGAGTTTTTTATCAAAGTTATTTTAATATTATTTGGAGTAATGTCGCTATATATTCATAATTGTTTTGTTTGTTTGTTATTCAAATTTATGCTTACAAGCATAAAAACTAAGTTGACAATTGAGTAAATGATACTGAACTAAATATTAACTAAATTTATCAAATATTTAATATTGAGAATAAAACTGAGGAAAAATAAAGAAAATTACATTTAATTATTCTAAATACTATAACATGAATAATGATAAAAAATACGAAATAATTATATGGTTTATAGAAAAAATAATTCACACATTTAGTTTGAGAAATCAATTATTTTAATGTAAGATGATTTTGAACAAGAGAATGAAATGAGAAGAAACAAAAATGCATACATTTTTAACACAAATACAATAATAATAATGAAGTTATTTTAATGTTAAAAAAAATATTCACACATTTAGTGCGTAATGAGAAACATGATCATTTTGTTTAAGACCAAAAATGTAGCGAGCAATATTATTGAACGCTACATTCATTTTCCGCTTCCGGAGCATACCGTAAGCTTTCCTATTGTAATATTGATGTGATTGGTCCAATTTAGTGAACTATTGAAGACAATCCCCAGGTTTTTAGTAGAACTCACAATTTCAATACATGAATTATTGATAACAATTTTTGACGATAGTGTTGATCAGTCAGATCAGAGGAACGCCATGAACAACTGGCAATAAATCTAAAGTATTACTGCCAATGTTTACAGATTGCGTCCGCCCGGACCGGCATGACAAGAGAAAACGTGTGGCATCCGAAGAAAAATTAAACTTGTTTGATAATTTGGCGCATAAGATATTGTGATCAAAGGTGTCGAATGCCTTAGAATGGTCAATTAGAAATAAGAATGATATTTCGTGGTGATCAAGGTTTCCACGAATTGCATCAGATACATCCTTTAGTGCAGAAACATAGCTTCGCTTAGGTCGAAACCCAGATTGTCTATCAGTAAGCAAAGTATTTTTAAGAAGATGCTTATTTATTTGATTGCAAATAAGAGACTCAAACACTATTGATGAAAATGACAAAATTGCAATTGGCCGAAACTCGTTGTCTGTTTTGGGAATTGGGATAATTTTGTCTCTTTTCCAGCTAGTTGGGAATGAAGATGACATAATAATAGTATTGAAAAGATGATCAATAAACGGGAGTAATTTTGGCAGAATAATTTTTAAGAATTTAGGTTGTATCTTATCCAAACCAACTGCATTTGATTTCACTTTTAAGCAACTCTGATAAACTTCAACTAGAGTGACGCGGTAAAAACTGAAAACACTATCTTGGCTTGAGGTACTTTCTAATACTGGAAATGGATTTGCGACTAGATTAGAAAGAGGGAGATCGATTAATTTTTTGTTCAGTGTATTGACGTCGACATTGCTATAATCTTGACTAGCAACCTTGCCTACTCCAATCTGCTTTATAGTATTCCAAGTTTGGTGTCCACCAACGACTGAGGCAATTTGTGTTCGTAGGGTGTTTATTTTGCGTCATTACACGCTTTCACTACATTTTTTTCTGCACTCTTTAAAAACTGTGTACAGATCTGGAGTTTAAAACCTCTTCCAGCGGTTGCAAGCTGCATCTCGTTTGAAAGTAAAATTTTTGATTGAGCTTGAAACCAGGGTGGTTGATCAAACTTGATGATTTTAGATTTTAATGCACACATTTATCAAACAGTTGATTAACATTGTTTTCTAAAAACGTAATTTGCTCGTTAACTGTTGGCATGTTAAATAATCTGAACCAGTCTGTGCTTTCCAAATCAATAGCAAGTGCATTAAAATTTATATTTTAAAAATCCCTGTACACTATTTTTTGTTCAGGTGTTATTATACTCAAATCATAACAAAGGAAAACCAAATCATGTTTTGAAAAAACAGAGGCTGATAGCTGATCATAAAGTAACTCTTTTGAACGATCACCAATGAGGAAAAGATCAAGTAGAGTATTTGAATGTTTTGAAAAGTGTGTGGGAGTTATAATATTCACTGTGTTAGGCCTAAGGCGCATAATCATATTGTCGATCAGATGATTTTCCGCCAATAGATTACTATTTAAGTCGCCGAAAACAATTAGTCGGTGTATGACGATGACAAAGATTCAATTACTTCAAGTATGCTTTTAGTATCTATCCTAGAATTCGGCCTGTAAACATTGCCAATAAGTAGTTTCTGGGCCTGAGTAGCTATTTCTAAAAAAATATACTCCACTTGATCATCATCGTAGGACTTACAAATTAGTATGCATGCAATGTTTTCTCGCACAAAGATAGCTACCCCACCAGCATGTGTATTGCTGTCTGCCCGAAAAACATTAAGTCCATTAACTTTGAAAACAGATTCTAGAACGCACGGCTGAAACCAAGTTTCAGAAACACAAGTTTCGTTGAAAACTCTTTTTTATTATTTTTATACAAACCATAATATGAAACGTTAAGGGCGTAAGTAGGATGAAAATAAGGGCAAGACCTTATAAAAAATTTTTTACCATTTCTGTCATTCATGCATTTTACTAGTCAACAAAAATAGTTAAAAATTAATGTATGGTGTCTTATTACCTGATGTTTTTATATAAAATCGAGCCAAATGGGAAAAAGATTTTCAACTAATGTATATCAAACAAACGCGAGCCATGAGCCCAAATAAAGCTACATTTATTGAATTCGGGTTAAATTAATTTTAAAATATATTATCGATTTATTTTTAAAAAAATTCAACAAAAATTTACAAAGACTCAAACTAAGCAAAACTCAACAAAACAATACAAAAAAATTAAGTAAAGTAAAACGACGAGTATTAAGGTTCAAAAACAAAAACTACGAAATACCTAGTACACTTTCAACTCACAGAGTTAGCACTGACTGCTAACCATATGGCAGCTGTCGTCAAGTTGAAATGTCACTCTGGCTGTAGTTTAAAATTAACAGTTTGCTACGATTCACGTACCAGTGGCAATAGCCGAGCAGGTTAACATTTTGCCTGTTTTGGTTTAGACATTTTAAGTTTGTAACTTTTTTGTGTGTCCAGATATAGTGTCGAAAAAACGGGAGTGGAAAATATTTTCAAGCAATTCGATATTGGCAATTCCAAGATTTATTCGGTTACAACCGATAGACAAACCTCTAATACAAACGATACTTAAAAAGGTTATTTTCATTTTTGTTGTTCGTTACTCCATCTAAATAATATTGTTGTTACTCCGAAAGTAATATAATTTCGCTTAAAAATGCTGATTTGCTTTTGACTTTTACAGCTCTAGTTTCAAAGAAAAAGGTAAAATCACACATAAAAAAGGATCACATACAGAAACTACTAAAAAGGCCATCGAATAAATAAAAAATTCCAGATTTAGGGAGCAGTCGCTCCTCCTGCTACCCCCTGCCTACGACCTTGGCTACGATACAAATTTTTCCCTTCAAAGAAGTAAAATTTTTTATAATTTTATTAATTTAATTGAACTAAAGTGTAATTCAGAACCGATAAAATCGAAAACTAAAAAAATTGAATTGAGCTTTGTATAATACGAGTAGCTATTATGCTAATACAATTCCAACTTTCGTTAATATTTTACATTTGTTGTTACCATTTTACAACTTTTGTGGCCATTCATCAGAGCTGTAAAAGAATGCATTCAATTTGATTTTATTCACAACAAAGTGAATCAGTGAATAACGAAATAAGAATGCATTCAATGAATGCAAAATTGATTTATAAATAAAACTTTTAATTCACATTAATTTTTAAAAAATAATGATTAATTATTCATTTTCGTTATTCAGAATAATGAATAATTTTTTTATTCATTTAAATGCTATTCACAAAGAATGCAATTTACAAAGAATTTCAGAAATTTCAGCTATTCTGTTTTTATTCATTATTCACTTTTTTATTCGTTATTCATTTTTTATTCATTATTCTTTTGTTATTCATTATTCATTTTTTATTCATTACTAATTTTTTATTCATTATTCATTTGCTATTCATTATTTTTTTATTCATTATTCAATTTTTATTCATTATTCATTTTTTATTTATTATTCATTTTTTATTCATTATTCATTTCTTAATCATTATTCATTATTCATTTTTTATTCTTTATTCAATTGTTATTCATTTTTTATTTATGGCTTGGGACCAAAATTAATAAAAAATGAATAAAGAATAAAAATTTAATAATGAATAAAAAATGAATACTGAATAAAATATGAATATAGAATAAAAATAGAATAATGAATAAAAAATGGACAATGAATAAAAAATAAATAATGAATAAAAAATTAATAATGAATAAAAGAATAATAAATTAAGAATGAATAACGAATAAAAAATGAATAATGAATAATGAATAAAAAAAAGAATAATTGAAAATTCTGAAATTCTTTGTGAATTGTATTCTTTGTGAAAAGCATTGATTTATGAATGAATAAAAAAATTATTTATTTTTCTGAATAGTGAAAATGAATAAATTAAATGAATAATTAATCATTTTTTCAAAAATGAACCTAAATTAAAAATTTTATTGAATGCATTCTTATGTTAGTTATTCAGTTGTACTTAAAATTCTGAATATGAATGCCAGTTTTACAGCTCTGCCACTCATGATGTTTGTTGTACTCTCTCAATACTCTAACAATATAAATTTAAACATTTTTTTGAAGTGAAAACTTCTTTAGGCGCGTTGAACGATTTTGGTAGAGGGTAAATCTTTGGTTTGCGTCATTGTCTTTTTCCGAGGAACTCTCGTCATCAATACAGACAGCAAAGATAACAAGATAGGAAACTTAGAAAACATAACCTCAAAAAATGTTTGCATGTATTTGTGCACAAAAAAATCAACAATGATCGTCACTCTTGTTCTTAATCGGCCGCAAGCTCACAAAGAAATCACTTGGCAACTCCTGAAATTAATGCATATAATCTGTTTGTTAGTATATAAATACTTAAGTTAGGTTGCAATAACATGTTTGCAACCAAAATTTATTATTAATTCGCTTTATATTGGTCCATATAGGCTTTTAAAGTTTGACAATTTCTTCAGTTGTTGTATTTGTCAACATTTTTGAAAAATTTGCTCTTACTCAAACCCCCGCTATTCGTGGTGAGATTTGAAAATGAAACAATCTTCTTCTTTTTCTGCTTTTTTCTGCTGGAACTTCGTTTGCAAACAAGAAAAGTAATGTGTGGATTGAGTGTTTTAACATTTTAATCTTTAAGTTGTGATAAAGGAATATATTGAACATTCAAATATTTGTATGCATGCTCTTGTTTTTTTATGTATCGTCAAACGAAGTTTGGCAATTTTCACACTTGTATTTGTCAGTGGCTTTTTATTTTCACCACTGCGGCATTATATTTTCAGAGTTGCCAACTATCATTGTTTTATTAATAAATTTTTTCATAAAGGGTGTGTGTCAAAAGGAAATTTCAGTCGTGGTAGTATAGAAAATATCAGGTTGAATAAAATTTGTGTGTGTTGAAATAAATTTGTCGTTTTTGCTGTGTCAAATGGACGATGAAATTTTGACAGTTACAAATTTTGACGTTTCACATTTCGGTTGTGTTTTAGCGCAAATATTTTATTGAAGTGAAAAGTTTTTTAGGATTGTTGAACGATTTTGGTAGAGGGTAAATCTTTGGTTTGCGTCATCGTCATCGTCATTTTTCGAGTAACTCTCGTCATCAATACAGACAGGTTAGGTTTTTAAATGACGCTCTTGGATCTTGACTTCCAGGCGCTCAGCAAATGTAGCAAGCAACCATCAGTAAGTTCCTCTGCTGATGCATCGTTTTTCCCCTCCCTTTGCTCCGCTGCGAAACATTGAATGTTACTGTTTTTTCCAATGTATATGTAGAGCTGCTTTTTGATATTTGGTTTTTGTTTGACTGACCGTGAAGTCCTTGTTGATGCCACCACTCATAGTACAACTAGACAAGGTAGAGTTAGGGCTGAATGTGTTCTCTTTCTTAGTGATCATAACTGTCAAACTCAGCCATTTTGGTATTTTGGACAATTTTTGCTTTCATATTGCATTCTCATTGCTTGCAGATTTTGTATGAAATGTCAACTTCGTTATGACAGTTTCGGTCACCGGCTCTCCGCCTTAAAACTACTTTGTGTAATTTTGCCATTCCACCACTTGAGATTTTGCTACCAGGCAAACAGAAAACATAGCAAGCAAAATGCGGTTTATTTTCTGGCGCCGATTCGTTCATCCCCTCTAACGTTGCGCAACCGCTGTGAACATTTCCATTCTCACTGCATTGTTATTATAGATTTGCCATGTAATTGTTGTTGTACAGTTAGCTGGAATTTTTTTAGACTTTTTTGTAGCTACAGTCGGCATATGACAACTAATTTATTTTAGATAAGAGCTTAAATCAATTTTTGAAATTTTGTATAAATGGCTGAAACTATTTCTTTTAACTAAATGTGCTACCATATCAAAAATATATACATATAATTCATATAATTTTTTTAAATTATTTCATTATTTAATTAATTTAAAAATTTAAAATTTTTTATATTTTTTTATATAATAACACAATATACATGCACGCTATATATAGTTTGTGTTGTGTATTTAAATAAGAATATATAAGAAATAGATATAGTACATAAATTATGTATAATTTAATATTGTATAATAAATGTACGTAGACAGTTTAACCGCTTAGTGTTGTAAATTGAAAACGCAAACCAACGACAAGCAAGACACGAGAAGCAATAGAATTTCGTATAGAAAAAGTGTTGCGTCTCGTGTCTTACTTGTCGTTTGATTGCGTTTTCGATTTACAACATTAGGCGGTAAGAAATAGAACGCTTGTCATAGTTAGTTGTGGTAGTTATTCAATTACAAATGTAAATATTAATTTATTTTGCAGGTTTTTTGTGTAAGTGTTTTTATGTACATATATATAAAGTGTTATAAAAATACTTCGATTGTCATATGCCGGCTGCAGCTACAAAAAACATCTACAAAAAAATTAAAGCTAACTTCACAACATAGCAGCACTTTGCTTGGTATTTTTTCTGTTTGCCTGCTAGCAAGATCTAAAGTAGAGGCATTAAAAGATATTTCACGACATTCAAACAAAATACAAATATGAAAAATTGAAATTTCATTTCATTTCAGCAGTTAGCTCTGAAGTCTCTTTTAATGCCTCCCTCCACTTGAGATCTTGTTAGCAGGCAAACAGATAAAATAGCAAGCAAAGTGCTGTATATTTTCCGCCGCCAATTCGATTCATCCCCTCTAACGCTGCGCAACCACTCTGATCTTGTCATTCTCTTTGCGTTGTTGTTGTAGATTTTCTTGGTAGTTATTGTTGTACAGTTAGCTTTAATTTTTTGTAGATGTTTATTTGTAGCTACAGTCAGCATATGACATCGAACTTTTTTAGAAAACAGTTTATACATATGAATTAAAGTGTATATATAATATTGGTAAAACTGTTTGTTTTTAATAAAAGTGTTACCGTATCGGAAATACATATATATATATGTATACATATTTATATATAAATATATATATATATATATATATATATATATACATATATACATATTTACATATATACATATATATAGTTCATATATATGAACAATTTAGCTCATTGAGGAAATTTAAAGAGTGTTTATGTATATTTATATTATAACAATTACGTAATAAACCTGTAAAATAAATTAATATTTTCAGTAGTATTTGTATAAATAAATTCTGCTTATCCTAAGCATTCTATTTTTTGAACTGTTTAGCATCAATTTCTTATATGAATTATATATAAATTATATGCTATAGATATTTCTTAATTTTAGAATATTCTATTTATAATAGAATATTATATTACAACGCTATGCAGATATTGTGTTAGTGTTATGATATAAATAGATATAAATAAGCTTTAATTTTTTTTATATTAATTCAATAATGAAATAATTTAAATAAATTACTTTAATTATATGTATTTTTGATATGATAACTCTTTTGCTTAAAAGAAATAGTTTCAGTAATATAAAAAAAATGTAATAAATTGCTATAAGCTCTTAACAAAAATAATTCTAATTTCATATGCCGATTGTAGCTACATAATTAGAGTTCACAACGTCTACAAAAAATTTCCAGCTTACTGCGCCAACAATAATTACTAAGGAAATCTAACTTTTAGAACTTTTTGATTTTCATCCTACATGTAGGACGGGCTGCAGTATGAGTTTCGCTTATCTTACATGTCCGTCCGACCTGTCAAATCCGTCCTACATTTAGGATAGCCCGAAACCCCCTATTAGCATGAAAATTCTTATATAGCAGTTAGGCGGTCCGTGGCAGGACAACGTCTTCCAGGGAATACTATTGAATTGGGTCATATCAATTTAAAACATATTATATGAATTTGTTATTGTTGTTTTTATAATATAAATGAAATTACTGACAAAAACCCTTGTTTAAAAAACTTGTTTTTACAATATTTGACTGCCCCTTACCCCTAAAAGACTGAATGAATTTATTTAACAGATTCACCTTTTTAATTGATGGAAATAATTAATTTCGAATATAACTGTCTCAAAAGTTAGTAAAAGTATTCATATTTATAAGTTTAAATAGTAATACACTCCAAAATTAACAAAACTCTTCAAAATTATAAATAAATTGGTGCCTAGATGTCCTTCGAAGAGTTTTAAGGATTGCTTAGAATTTTAAAATCCGAAAATCAATTAATATAATATATCTTCAGAGATAAAAGAGATCTCAACACAATTGTTTTTTTGGGGATAACATAAAAAACGAGTACTAAAAGCAGCTTAATATTAGTAAATTGTTGAATTTTGTTAATCTCGTTCTTTTTTACAGTTTTTTGAACTAACGTTTTTTTATTTTTTCTGCTAAATATAGTTTTCAACTGTCGTTTTTTAAAATTTTGTTCAATCGAGTTATAGATTATATTTGTGTATTTTAGTATCGAGCTTAAGATTTTAAATGATGCACAACATGAATACAAATGAATATTTGATATAATCTTGGTAACAAATTTTCAAAAACCATCTTATACTTTTAATTTATATTTTTGATTCATGTTTCATTAAAAACATTAATTCATGTTTTTTCTGTGGTTAGCTACGACTCGTAACAGATACTGCTTTTGATCCTCGTTGCAAATATGCGATGCGTGATGGCCATTTCAAATACATCATTTATGACGAGGAGATTTGTTACTATCTTAAGCCAATTTATGCACAATAGCTCGCAATTCCTGTCATCCGGATCCACTTTGCAAAAATCCATTGATATATTTAGGGCTTGAAAGATAAACCGTGTGTATTGTCACAATGTCTTCAAGCTTCATTGCAGCATACGAATATCTTCTTCGTGTAGCTTATTTGGTATTTTATTTGTTTCCTAATTTATTTTGTGATGCCTCTTTTATTTTTGTTTTTGTTTCATAACTCAAGAAAGTGTCAAAAAACGCCAGTCCAATTCATTCCCCACCAAGGTTTATAGACAGTGGCGTAAATATGGGGGTAGTCCGCGGGTCTGGACCCCTTCCAGAACCATAGAGCGTTACCAAATATCTCACGCTGTTGTGAATTGTTTCTTATATTAAGTTAAGCAGGAATCAAAATGTATATGTATTGCCAAAAATTCTTCTTTTTCTCAAGAAAGTTATCACAATTTTATTTAGTTCAGTATTTAATTTTTCTAAATCGGCCAACAATTACTATAGATATAGTAGAGACATGTGTAATTTCCAGAAATTTGGTGTTGCTTAATACAATTAAACAAGCCCATAATTTTTTTACCTACCTACCGTTTTTCGAATTTTCAACAAAATAAGGCTGTGAAACATAACATTCGGCTTCACATAACAGTCATGTAATCAGGTATTCAAAAGTATACTTTTTTAAGGTTACTATATTTTTTACTGAATTCCCCCACAACCAAAAGATATCTACGTCACTGTATATAGATGATTATCAAACTTCTTAAACTTTGTTTTGGTACATTGGGGTTAAAGGCGTCACCTTACGTTAAAACTATTCTAGAAAATTTTCGAAATGTGATAAAATCAATTCAAAGAAGTGTACTCAATACTTTAAGTATAAATTTAATCGTTTTACTCGATACAAAAATATTTTTAACTCGCTTGAATAAAATAAAAAAAAATCACTTGAAATCTCTATTTTGCAAAAAAAAAATATCTGTTCTAGGAGCTGAAAAAAATATCAATTTTGAATAAGACCATAAATTTCATAATTTCAAGGTCCTGGAAGTATTTTAAGTAGGTTAGGTTAGGTTAAGTTGGCACGGCAGGTCTTAAGACCAGCCCACTTAGACCATTATTGGTCCGTTGTGATATCACAGAATGGAAGAAGGGAGTAATCAAGTGAAACTTTTTATGTAGGTTGTTTTTAATGTGGCAGAAGCTGTAGAAACATGTGATATTAAATAGAAGGCAAGTGTTATGCCTTGCCTTCAGTCAAATCAAGTTACTAAGCGTTCCTCTTCACATACTTGTCCTCCACAAACTACAACTATTCGTCGTAAATTGACGTGTTTTAAAGTTTCTTTGATTATAAATAAGGAAAGAAAGTTTATAGCGTAGGACCATGACCTGGCCAGGATTCGAACCCGGGAGCCCTGTGCGACAGTTAAGCGCGCTACCACTAGACTATCGAGGCCACCTACTTTAAGTAATACACAAGAAATTATGTTGACATCTCTATTCAGTTGAGAGTTATAAATTTTTTTAATTTACGGACTTTTTGAAAGTATCCTTTAAGCTCTTCGAGTAACATTAAGGCACCATTTATTTTTAAAGTTTTCAAGGATTCTTTTTCTATATTTATATGCCAGCTTAAAAAAGTGGCACGTACTTAACATTTTAACGTTTTGGAGAAATTAACCGGTCTAACAGGTACGCAACATAGGGAAATAGCTTCTTAGTTTTGATTGGATATTCACAGGATTTAATCTTCGGATGCTGATATTTAAAATTCATAAATGGGACTGTGGATATTGATGCGAAGCTTCGCCATATTCCTACATTCCATTAAGAAAAAATCCTGCAAATTTTCTTAACAGCCAAGAATATCCATTGTTAGCACAAAGGATACAAAACCATTTCATTTATGCAAAATATTAACCTTAGCACCCGATAAGGCCACAAATGATCTGTCCAGAACTCATTTAAATAATCTTCTAACTGCCGAATGTTGACGTCTTTAGCCATGTTCCGTCGTCCTGTTTGTCATTTACTTCCGTAGTTGCTTGCTGCCCTTTTCCTCTTCCTGTCGCCTTTTTGGATTTTCTTCACTGATTTTTATTCGCTGTTTGAGGATACGCAAATGACCCATTTGGGGGTTGTTATGGCATTGCCAAACTACTTGTGTTTTATATACCGTTATGACGCACATAAAAAGGATAAAGAAATTATTTTCGCATTGCATGTAAGGATGTTATGGGTTAAATCCTTTTTCGACGCCATTGGCTTGTTTGTCTGCTTGTTTGTATGCTATTGCTTTGTTAGTAGAAGGTGTGTGTGTGTGTGTGTGTGTGTGTGTGTGTGTGTGTGTGTGTGTGTGTGTCTGTGTAGTGTGTCTGTATGGCCAAGGAGCTGGGGGCAAAAGTTGTCCCTGAATGGGCGTGTGGGGAATTGTTTTTGAATGAATTTGAATCACAGTTATGCACAAAAACGAATTGCGGTGTTGTTCTCGTATATGCGAGTATGTTTGTGTGTTTTGTTACCACATTTCAAGGATAATAACTTCTGACTGAGAGTTAATCAAAACTGTGTAAATTTATGTTCCTCGATGTTATCATACTTGAATCTAGTGGCAACATTTTGTATATACATACATTATCAAAACTGTTTGAAAAGAGTTCGAATGACATCCGAGACTTTATACATTTTATTATTATTGTTAAAATTTAAACTCTTTGTTGGAATAAAATCACCGATTTTCTTCGAGGAACTCCTTCCCACACTTCGAATCAAGCGCTCAAAATTAACACACTTCGCGCCAGCTGAGTCGCTCCCTTTATTGTTTAACCCTAAAATTTAAAAAAAAAATTTTCTATATAATTTTATGCCAACCTTACCTTTCTTAATCGTTGTTTTTTTGCGTCAAAGCGTTACGCTTAGCCAGAGATCCTGTCGTAAAACGCGTGCCAATAATTAAGGTTCTTCAACAGGCTGTTCTGTCATACCACAACAACGGCAACGACAACAACAACAAAATCAGGAACGACAACAATAACAAAAAGGGTTTTCAGCGCTTAGCTTAGCTTGCTGCATTGTTCTGGTTTTGCTTTGTAATGCTTTGCTTGCGTCTGCAAGGATCAAATTGCATCCTTGTTTTCTGCACTTGGTGTCCTTTTGTTCAAGCCGTTCTTCTGGCGGCTGCACTGGTTGTCGTCATTATTGCCATTGACGTTGTTGTTGTTGTTGTGGGTGCCTTTGCAGTGTAAAATAAAATGCTCACAATAGCTTCAAAACACAAAGAGCTGCAGATCCTTTTAGCTCCGCACTCGTGTTGCTTTCATTTAATTTTTTTTCCTTCTTTCCTGAAAGAAAAGCATAATGATAGAAACTTAAAAAGCAGTGCCATAAAGGAATAATGCGTCAGTTTATTATGTATGTGTGTAGGTGTGTGTTTGAAAACCACAACCAACCAGACGTTATTTCATTATACAAGCAGCATTGTTGTTTTTGCTGTTGTTCTGATCATTGTAGTTGTTGTTGTTCCTGGTTGCTGCTGGTCTTTTTCTTTGAGCAAACAGCATATGTCGGTTGGCATTTGTGTTAGAGACATATTAAAGTTGTTTTTATTGTTGTTCCATATATGAGCCTGTTTGTTTTGATGTCCCACATGCATCCTGCCCTTGTATGTGGAATAACATCAATAGATTGCAGGCAGAGAATCGCAGTGTTCTGCAGTCTTAAAGTTTTGATGTCATCCAAACAGTTTTATTCATAATATTAGAGATCAAAATAAATTAAATATTAAAAAGCGTTATTATTTATAATATGCACATAGTTGTTTAACAAGTTGTTTAATAGTTGTTTAAGAATAACCAGTATTAAAAATAAAGATTAAAAATGCTTTCCACGAAGGAACTATTTCTAGTTTCTGAAGAGGTAGTTTTCGCTGGGAGCCAAATCTGGTGAACTTAATTTGGACATCGTCAAAACACATGTGTGAACAATTGCAATGCCTTGATACAAAATTATGTAAAGCAGGTCTTTTCTCACGAATTTTTTTATTCAGCTGATCCAAAACTTTGCATTAATAGTTAATTTTTTAAACTTTCTCAAGATCACAGGGGAACAAGAAAGGCATTTTTTTCTGCGGCATAAGTTTTTGGAGCCAATTAAGATACATGGAATATTGATGTTTTAATCCTATAATTCACATTGTTTGAATTGACTCTGGTTCTCGCGATAAACCGCTATTTTAAAAATTAAGGAGGTTTCATCACAGATTTTAACATAACTCTAAAACAATTAGTCTGATTTGGTAAAATAACAAATCCAAACATCCGCAGCTAAATTGCCTCCAAGTTACATCTACAATGTTTTTTTTAGTAGCTGAATAGTTTCGGAAATATTCAGAAAGTTCTTCTGAAAAAAACAGTTTTTTATGCAAAATTTAAACTTTTTGTTTTTCCATAATTCATAAAAAATCAAAAACGTCAAAATAGCTCTTTTTTTATATTAACTTATAAACACACATATATAACAAAGAAAATAAGCTATATTTCATTATAATCCATCGTTTCCTATGGGATTTTCTTTGGTATTTTGGTTGAGATTATTAATTTCAAATTCATTTAAAATATGAATCCATAAATTTAGAAGTTTTTTAGAAAATATTTCAGAATACTCTGCAGTTATATGATTGCCCATAAAGTTTTTGACTACTGATAAAAATCTTATCCATGCTTCTGATTCGACCTTAGTCATGTGCTTTGTGATATCATTGTTGTTTATAAAAGTTCGGATTAGTGGCCCATCAAAGATGCCTGCTTTTAATTTTTTCGTGCTTTGCCCAGGAAATACTTGGCAAATTTAATTGTAGCACTTGCCAATCATATCCAAAGCATTTACGTATTGTTTCTTTAGTTCAAGTTTTATATGAAGTGGTGGCAAAATTATTTTTTCTCGACATATTAATGGATCATGAACGATTTTATTTATGCCTACAGTCATATTTGTTCTAAATGGCCGAACTTTCCTAGTGTAGTGTTTATTTTTCGCACGACTGTCCCATACACAAAGAAAACATGGATAATTAGTGCTGACCCTTGCTGACCAAATAAAAAGTTAACCATTTTCAAATCAACACACACTGACCACTGGTGTTGAACATGTACAATTTTCTCTAAAATAAGTTTGATATTTTGATATCAGAATTGAAGCTAATTTGTTGCCATTATGCAGTAACACACATTTTAAACTAATTTTTGAACTGTCTATGAAGACCCATTGCATTTAAAAGTCCAGGAATATTCTTACAGTATACGATATTCTCCTCCTTTGCAAAGTATTGTAGATCTCGTTCTATAGTCCGGTAAGTTTAAACTGATACGCCAGGCTGAAGACAACGTTTTTCTTTAAGTCTTGATGCTAGAAGCTCCGCTGATTTTTTGGATAGCTTTAGATCTGGAATTTTCCCCTGTGCATTTATTTAGCAGTTTCTTATCAAAATGAGATAACATCATTAAATGTGAATTAAGGCAAAACATTCCAATGGATTTTAATGAAATATGGCTTATTTTCTTTGTAACATGTGTGCGTTTATAACTTAATATAAAAAAGAGCTATTTTGATGTTTTTGATTTATATGAATTATGAAATAATAAAAAATTTTAAATTTTGCATAAAAATGTTTTTTTCAGAATAACTTTCACAATATTTCCGAAACTATTTAGCTAATTAAAAACAGTGTAGATGTAACTTGGAGGCAATTTGACTGCGGATTTTTGGATTTTTTATTTTACCAAATCAGACTAATTGTTCTGGAGTTATGTTAAAATCTGTGATGAAACCTTCTTAATTTTTAAAATAGCGGTTTATCGCGAGAACCGGAGTCAATTGAAATAATCTAAAAAATAGGCTAAGATCTTCATCAATGTATAAACTAAAATTGACTACCAAATCCCGTGCCGCGGAATCAGTGTTGCCCTGTGTTATCAACAAAATCTCTTTTGCGTTTCGAAACACTAATGACATTACCTTTTTTGTCGATCGTTTTTACTTCAACTGTTTTGGAGGTGAACAACCAGCTTGAGTCCACGATCAACGTTCTTGTTTCAGTTAAGGATCACTGTGGTAGATCCAAGTCTCATCCATAGTTATAAAAAGACACACAAAATCTGTTTTATTCTGTTATAAAAAACTTAAACTTCGCTGAGAAATTTGATTTTGACTCAGTTTTTGTGGAATTATTAACAAATGTGGCACTTACTTTCGAATTAGCTTTTCAATAAGTAATTTTTCATGTCTAATACCATGAAATGCCTATGGTATTAGCCAAGAGCGTCACGAAAAAAAAATGTTTGTTAATTTTAATACCTATGTAACACAAAAAAAAAAATATTAACTCAAATATCTGTAACGTTTTTTCACAATCCTTATTAAAAAACTCCTAAACTTTCGACAAAATTAGATAAAAAACCCTAAAATTCATGTTTGAACAAATTTGCTTCCAACCCAAGAAGATTTGCGTTTATTATATTCCTGAAAAAAAAAAAATTATATATTATTGTCGATCTAATTCCCAAATGATCTCAGCCCAAATGATTTCATCCTCTCTCAACTCTCTTGGGCATCGACGCAATGTTGGTTGCCAAAGCCTTCTGTATAGGTATTACCATGGGAAGAGTTTAAGGGAGATACATGACCTGACGCCACCAGCTCGTGTGTTTCACAGGTCCATTCGGGCAGCTGCCCAAGCCCACCCCTTTACCATTGCGTCGATGTCAAATAGAACCTCGCATTACCGTGATAATTCGTTCTTTAGTCGCACAGTTAAGTTGTGGAATAGTCCACAATAGTTGTGGAAGTTGTGGAAATTGGTACTGATTTTGTGAATATGATATGCATACTACACCGGTTGACGCACACTTGTACACATTAGAAAATCTAATATAATTTTAAAGATGGTGTATAGATAAATCTTTCTCGTATCATGTCCGAAATATTTAAAAATTTAATTCATTTATTTGTCATGTAATACATTTCAGTAAATTTTTGCTAAACCAAATATTTTTAATAGTTTATTAAATTAAATAATGTAAGGCCATTATCCTTAAATGAAATCGCATTAATTACTATCGAGCCCCAAGATTTGACCTTTTAAAATAAGAATACAAACATTTCCTCATATTAAACAATATTTTTTTGGTTTAAAAACTAAAAAAAAACTAAATTTTTAGGCCATTTTTTTAATTTGGTAGCCTTTATCTTCTAAACCAATTTCAAGTGGACTAAAATTTTTCAGATTTGAATTTAGGAGGTCAAAAGCCATATCATTCGCAAAAATTAAAAATTTGAGTTGTCGCTATTCTTGAAATGTTCCCCGCATGCTAAGGGAATATTTTTCACCAGATCTCATACCGCATTGACACCAATCTACTTATTTCCATCATGAATCAGTTCTAGCAGCTTGCAAGTTCCTACAATCGAGTAAAGAAAATATACCTATTATCTAAATGATTTAAAAAATTTATTTGTTTTTAACCCGAATCACCCTGAGTAAATTTTTTTAAATTTCAGAAGGACCTGTTAACAAATAAGCACATTTTAAGTGTTTGTGTTTGCGTTGCCATATGGTGTTTCACAACAGGGTGTTTCGGGTTAATTCAAAACTTATGAATAAATAAATAAAGAGGTACATGTATATTAGATGTGTTTTGGGTTTCATACATTTTCTTAACATATTCCAGAACCTCCTGCAAGGCTTGATTTTGCATCCCTGGTTTATAATAAAAATTCAGAAACTGGGTGGGCGCCGCTACATAACGTGAATTTTAAGAAATATAAAATGATTGTTTGAAATCAAGTCTCCTATTTACGTTTATGTCATAAAAAACTTTTGATTATAGCCTCTTCTAATGTAAAATTTTTTGCTTAATATGATATTAGGTTTTTTAAATAATTAAACCTTGATACAAAATTGGCATACTTTATTAAATTTCCTTATTCTTCCTTTCGCTTTTGAATTAGAAGCTTTGCTCTCGCCTAAATCGCTTTAAATTTGTTAAATTTAAATGCTGTAGAATTGTTTCTCATTTTATTAAGTTTAAGAAAAATTAAAAAAAAATCAAATTATATCATCTTTATGATAAAAAAATAGCCGACTTTTAGGAAAACATTAATTTTTTATAAAATTTATATATTTTGCCTTCTTAAATTTAATTAAGAATTAATTTTTTATTAAATTTATATATTTTGCCTTGTTTACAATGACTTTAAAACATAAATTTGCTTATCGTCAAAGTTTATATCCGTTATTGAATTAAATGCACCTTGCTTTCTGTTGCTACGAAGAATGATCTTCGACTAATAAGGGATATCATTCCTTAACAATCGTCAATTTCTCGTAGGAACAACTTCGTAATTGGTTTCATTACATTCGTAGTATTTATTAAAAAATTCATTCGCAGGTTGTCCGTACGCATTATTCGTAAAAAGTATGAAGTTTTAGTTGAGTTTAAAAAATTAACAACTGAAATCGTTCAGATTGGTTTGTCGAACAATTACTGAATATAAGGGCATGTGCGATTGCAAGATGGCCATAGCCTATTGGAAGAGTACTTGCCCCATACGCTAAAGTACTGCGGTTCAAACCCTAGCTGAACAGAAGGTTTTGTTTTCGTAACTAGTTATTACAATCATTCGTCAATGTAAAGTACAATATAATTTTTTTTTTTTTTGTACGAATACGAATAAAATATTTGAAATGTCTACGTCCATTACGAATTCTATTCGTAAAACGCGTAATATGAACACGGCCTTACAGCAACGGGTACAACATCCTATTTGAAAATGAATGGTTTAGCTCTGATTTATTTATAAATTAACCTAAAAATAGTATTTTTGTATTCTTTTCAAAATATATTAAATACATAATGAACATATGAAATCAAAAAAGCCATAAGTTATTAAAAATTCAAAATCGACTTTTTGACTGATTATGATGCATCTTATCAAAATAAATGTTTCGCAAAATTTTACACATCTACAACTAAAACTGACGTTTTTATTAACAAAGCTCTCAAAGACCTAAGCTTAAGCGCAACTTACAGTTAAGAAAGTTTTTTGATTTTCTCTTAAACTTTTTTAATTTAAGCTTACAGCTTTTTTGCTTTAATATGAAGATTTATAAAAAATGTTCATTGCCTAGGGGGGGCGCTTGCCCCCACCCCCATGCAGACGCCCATAGCTGTATTAGTTGTAATATACTTATATCTAATTGAAAACAATTTGGCCTTAGAAGAATAACTTGTAAAATAAAAAGAACAAAACAAAAAAAAAGTATACGAGTAAAATATAATAAAAAATATACGGTTTTCCATTTTTTTTAAATTAAAGAAAGTATTGAATTGTTTGGTAAAGCTAACCAAATAAACATAAGTCTCATTAAATAAATAAGTACATCACCTTCTCTCTAAACGCTGATTTTTTTAGAATTTGGTTTTTGAAATTGAAAAAAAATTTGAAAATTTGCAATAGTGAATGAAATATTTATTTGGAGCGATATATTAACGATTATTTCATGTAAATGTTTCCCGTGGCTACGCCTGAGATGGTCCATCCGTAAGCTCCACTTTAGCATACTTTTTCCAGCATTTCGGCTGGTATCTCACCAATAGCAGATGTAATGTTGTCTTCCAGGGCTGCAATTGCGGCTGGCTTGTAAACGGGAAACTTCAAGTGGCCCCACAAAAAATAGTCTAGTGGGGCAAAATTGAATGATCCTGGCGGCCAATGGGCTACGTCAACAAACTCGCTGTTTTGTTGAAACCACATGTCAACCAATTCCAATTCTATCATTTTGGACAAAAAGTCGGTAATCATCGCACGATACCTTGCTTCATTTACTGTTACGTTGGGATTTTCATTATTTTTGAAAAAGTACGGTCCAATGATACCGCCGGCCCATAAAACGCACCAAACTGTGCATTGGCAGCTCTTGAACTGGCTCTAGCTACCCTTCAGATCGAATTCGGCAATTCCGCTTGTTGACGTACCCATAGAATCAGAAATGAGCTGCGTAGCTGAAGACAATTTTTCGATAAAAAAAATGGATCTTCATCATACGGGTTGGTGGATTAATGTCCAATAAAGTAAAAATGGTGCGATATTTGGTCAAAAAACCCTGAATAGCCTGTACGGTGGGTCGATTATGACGACCATAAAATGGACATAATTTGCAAAAAATTTTTTACCAAAATTCAATGATTTGTAAGCGCTGTTCGTTTGTTAGTCTGTCTATTCATGGTGAAATGGCAAACCTTATTGAACATTTTTGATTTTGCCACATGTTTCTAATCACGCTTGAGGTGTAAAAAAATGTACACTGCAAAAGTAAATAGCAAAAAAATCACCCTATATAACCAAATCAGAACTAAGAAGAAACTTTTTTCTCAGTGAATATCTGCTCAGTGAATATCTGCTTGACTGTCAGGAATATATTGTGTGTGTGGTATGTTTATTTAAAACGATATCAAAAAGTTTTCAATTTTAAAGTTACTTTAAGTAATATTGTTCTTTTTAAAAAATTGTTCAAAAATTTAATAAAAAATTTTAAAGAGAAAAATTTTGTGTACATCAATAAAAAATGTGTATTTAACCAAAGAAAACACACTTTGCCGCAAGGACATTTTTTGTTAAATTGTGTTAAAAGACAAAACTTCTTTGTGAAAAAATTACCTAATTTTATTGTATTAACAAAGGCGCATACTTAAAAAGAGAGACGATTTTCTTTTATATGCGAACGAAGCATATTTATTATGAGCAATAAGATTTTTTTTCTTGCCATACTAAAGAAGAGTACAATAACAAGAGTATACTTTAATAATTAAGATTTGTGCACCGAAAGAAATGAGATGCGTAAAATCAAAGAAAAAGTGTCTTTAAAAAGCTGTTAACCAAATGCCTATCCCTTTCCGTCCCCACCTACACATTTGTGTAGGTTAATTTAATGCATTTTTGAAGAGCAAGAACTATGTTGCTATGCCGTGTTTACCACCTTCTTTTATTGTTTTAGCACTATCCCTTTGCTATCCCTTTTTCACTCTGTTATGAGCTTTTGTGTATATTTTTTCCGCATTTGGTCAAACACGTGGTACGCAACAAACATGTTTCGGAGCGCGAAAGATACAAAATTTAAGAGTGATTAATTTGTTAAAATTTATCTAAATTTTAAATTTTATTTATTTTAAAAAGCATTAAATTTTATAAATATGTGCAAAATATGTAAAAAAAGTGCAAAAAATTGTTGTGTTTTTGTAAGAAACATATGTGCCTACACATATGTGTGGTATGGGCCCATACAAGCTCACTTTTTACATTACAGCCAAAAAATATGATTTTGAAAACCAAGCCGATGTGGAAGAAGTACTGAAATTAATATGCAATGAATCTGATATTGACAGCGATAGTTCATCAAATATTGAGTCTTCGACTTCGGCATCAGATGATGAAGATTCGGATGTTGAAGTCAGCGTGCAAACTACTTTAGAGGACGCAAATATCGCTGATACTAACAACGTCGATGAACCATTGCAGCAGACTGGGAGGTAATTGTTGGGGAAGAGAGGAACATTTCATGCATATGTTAGTCAATTGCAAGAAAATTGTCACCAGGCAATGGACCCTCAACCAGCACTAAAGTACTTTGCTGATGAACATTTTGAAGACGCTGAGTTGAAAACAGATTCAACCGAAGTAAAAAACCTTTACGGTGCGCATTTATATTTCGGCTGCATCAAACTCCCTCGTTTGCGAATGTACTGGGAAAAGAAGTTTGGCACTAACATCGTCTCTGATAAAATAGCTTGAAATCGTCTATTTTTATTAAGAAAATGTCTTCATTTTGTAGACGCTGCAGAGACTCTAGAAGAAGCCAATTCAAATTATCTGTGGAAGGTTCAACCAGTTATTGATGCTGTCAGATCACGATGCCTTGCCATTCCAAGGAATTTCGAAAATTACTCCATCGATGAGCAGATGATACCGTTCCTAGGAAGATTGCCGATGAGACTAAGACAATATGTTCGCAACAAACCACGTCCAGTTGGCCTTAAAAACTTCGTGATTACATCGGCAACTGGTACTACTTGCACTGATTTAATGAAATTTTTAATTATAATTTTTATTTTTTCAGGTATTTTTCTAGATTTTGAAGTTTATAAGGGCATGAAAACTCCACTCGGAGACCGATCTCTGGGCTTGGGTCCTAGCATTGTTCTTCGTCTGGTGAGAACTGTGCCAGTAAAGTCGTCAGTGTTTTTTGACAGGTATTTTACCACGGTACTGCTTTTAGCACGATTGGCTGAACTCAGTTTGCACGGGACAGGCACGATTCAGGTCAATCGGTTACGCAATGTCTGTTTGAAAGATGACAGAGGCATGAAAAAGGGAGAATCTGATCAAATAATTAGATCAGATGAAAAAATTGTTGTAGTCAAATGGAAGGCCAACAAATCCGTAACACTCGCTTCTACAGCATATGGACAAGATCCAGTGGGTAGCGTGAAAAGTTGTAATAAGGAGCAGAGATGCAGAATGGAAGTGCCTTGTCCCGCCATCGTCATGAAATATAATAATAACATGGGAGAGTGGACATTTGCGACCAAATGATGGAGTGCTATAGAACTTGGATCAAGTCAAAAAAGTGGACACTAAAAGTAGCTCTTCACTTTGGCAATAGTGAATTCTTGGATGGAATATTGGCGCGATTGTCAGTCCAAAAATATGCCACGAAAATACATTTAGGATTTGCTAGCATTAGCTCTGTAGCCGCAAAAGAAAACTGCACGAACTGAATGAGTCAAGCAGCAGTGAGGAAGAAGAACAGATAAATAAAACCCTTAAGTGCTCTCTTTTGTCTGGAACAAGCAAACGGTTGGATGGAGGGGGTCATTGGCCGATGGTGGACAAACTGACGACAGCTCGAGCATGCCGGTTAAAAACATGCCATAGTCGCACGCGTACTCGGTGTGAAAAATTTAACGTTTATTTGTGCCTGTCTTCGGATAAAAATTGCTTTAAAATGTTCTATACTGAACCAATGAACTGATTTTTTCTATTTTATTATATACTATTTAGAGAATAAGAAACTGAAACCAATGAATTCATTTATTTTACATTAATTTTTGTTATTATACTTATTTTGTTGGGCAAAGCAAAAAGTTAATTTAATATGAAATAAAAATTTTAAGTTTTTTTCCATCTAAAAAAAATTTGCGTATTTTGACAGAGTAAAGTCCCAAGTACATATGTGTATATCCTGTTTCTAAAGACATGAACTTTGTACCTACATAAAAAATACATTTTTGTGTTTGTTTTGGGATAAATATCATATCCTGAAAGTTTAATTGAAATCCGTCGATGTTGAAATATCTTGGGTCGGAAAGGGTTATAACTAATGTTACCAACTATACTTACTTTGTAAGTATCATACTTATTTTCAGCTTCATATACTTACTAAAATTCCATACTTATAAGTATACTTACTTTTAAGATTTATACTTAACTATGCTTACTTTTCAGCTCCGGTTGAACGTTTTTGTTTGCAAAAGCAGAAAAAGTTTGAAAATTGTAACCGACAGCGTTAAAAATACAGACTCTGGAGTCAATTTTATTTTTAAAAAATAATATTGAATACAGCTGTGTCGAATTTTAAAATTTTTTAAAGACAAGACCTGAAATATTAAGGGTGTAGTCTAGTTCGTCGGCTAAAAAATGGGATATTTTTGGGAATTTCTCGTGAGCTTGCTATGAAAGATATGTTTATAAAAGTTGTTAGGAATGATAAATGAAGTCTTAATTTACAAAAATAAAAAATTTTATTAATGTTTTTTAATAATTTGAAGGCAGCTCGGCTCCCACACGATATTTCGGCATCTGTTTATCTCAAACAAAAAGCCAAAGTGTTTTAGATTCAATATGACAAGGACTATAAAATAGACTATTAATATTAATTTTTAGCAATTGTTGTTAACTTTAAGTAACAAAAACCATTTTATTTGCTGTTCAGCTGTTATTTGTAAAAAAATATAGTAATAATCAATCTCTTAACACGATTATAGTCTATTTTGTAAGTTGTTTTGTTTTAAATATGCGGTTAAAATTTCAGAAGGATCAGCCCACCGGAGAAATAGTGTGGGGCGTCCGTGAAAACGTAGTTTTGAGAAAAACGCTCTTAAAGTTTTTTAAATGCGTTCTAACATGAGTTCAGGTAGAGAAAGCTTTGGGTTGAAAAAATAACTTATACTGCTCGGATTATCATAAAAATTTTATACAATATTATTAGATATATATATATTGTATATATATACATTCGAAAAATGTCAAAAAAATATTTCGAAAGTGACTAATTAGACTTTACCCTTAAATAAAATTTACAGCCAAGACAAATACGATTTCAAATACGAAATAGAAAAAAGCAAATTAATGTAGCGCTTCAATTCAGTGACAGTGAGAGCTAATAATGATAACTTTTCTTTGGTCTCTGTATACATTTGAATGTGATTTTTTTTATATTTTTTTTTTTATTTAACTACAGTACAGTCTCGTTAATCCGGACACATATAGTTTTGGTTTATGTCCGTATTACTGAATGTGTCCGGAAAACAGAAAGCTGAAGAATTTGTTAAAAAAAATTTGAGTACATTTGAATGCATAGTTGAGCCTTATTAATTCAAACGCTTTTATTTAGAAATTTTTGTAAATAAATTACATATACTAACATAAATAATGAATAATAATAATAAATTAATATTGTTTCACAAAAATATTTTTACATAATTGCGGATGCTCGCTCGCCTTGGCTGATATTTTTTTCCCTGGAAAAAATTTAGTCAATTATTTTGCCTTTTCTTTGATTAAATTTAATTTTACCCTCCTTAAAAGTGATCCTTGGAATATTTGCGACACATATTTTTAAATTTTGTCTTTATTTTTATTTATATCAAAAATTGTAGATTTTCGATTTTCACAGTTTCAATAAAATCTAAAATTTTACACCTCTAAAAGATTTATCGTTTTAAACTTAATCTACTTAAACTTAAATTTTAATATTCACACTATTATCAACATGAAGGCAAAAATTCACTGCGTAAACTAAATGAACTGGGCTCTCATCACGTAACTTTTAAAACGACTATCGTTTGAACGATGCTATCCGACGATATCGTTCTTAGTTTGCTTCATATAAGTCCATCGCTATCGTCTCGTCTATCGTTGTGTTTTCTACAGTTTGAAAGGCTCTGCAAAACATATATTCAGTGCCAAAAGTGATATTTACTTTTGTGTAGAATTTGTTTTTGGATTTGTTTGCTTCAAAAGTGAAAATTTAAGGTAAAATGTAAGAATATTTAATAAATTATTTTGATGATAATGTTTTGAAAGTTTTAAATTATTCGGCAGCGACACCTAAGTAAATGGAAATATTGCTACACTTTATTGATGAACATCCGCAGCTGGGCCACAATTACGTCGCAAACATAGTGCAGGAACGACATTCCATCTATTTGTTAAGGACCACTTTAACAAACAAGCGCCCAAAACATTTTAAAATTATTTTTATTATTTCCAACCAGAAAAATAGCCAAACGATACCAAATTAGCTATCGCGCCAAGCAATCGCTTCGACGATACCATTTGACAGTTGTTTGCCATGCATGAAGCAAGCAAAACGATATCGTTTAGACGATGCATAAAATTGAAGGTTACGTGATGTTGAAGTATCGTTGAAACGATATCGTCAAACGATTCTCGTCATACGTGATGAGAGCCCTGAATGAAAATATGCAAGTAAATAATCCTTGTTCTGACAAAAAGCCCCGTTAACTCAACGAAATACATTTGAAAAGACAACTTTCCCTTGATTTACATTGCGACAGTATATTTGTAAACCAAACATGCTCGATTTTGTTTTTTGTCCAAACTATAGAGGTAAAATATCTAAAATGTACGAAGTGTAAAGATGTCCGTATTACTGCAAAGTCCGTATTATTGCGAGTGTCCGGATAAGCGAGACTATACTGTATTTTGAAAGTGCGTATAACTTTTAACTTTTTGTTATGCTTTTGTTCTTAAACTATTTTATGTATTGGAAATATATATGAATTTCAAATATATAAAATTAATATTTTGTTTTTTTTTATCTGAAGACTTTTTGGTTTTAGATAGATTGCATACACAAAACTTTTTAAGGAGAACAAAAAGATGGTGTGACAATATTTATAGAATATTGTGGGTTCTATTGATTTAAACAAAATTTAGTAAATTGTATCAAAAAAATATTCAATTTATTTTTCTGAGGTAGAATACTTATTTATACTTATTTGAAAAAATATACTTACAAATACTTACTTTTCAGTGCTCTAAGAAGTAAATATACTTATTTTTTAATAAAATGAGTTGGTAGCATTAGTTATAACAAAGACAAGATCTTTGTAATAAAGATATCTTCAAATTAGCAGTTCTTCAATAAGAAGATATTATCTTCAAAATAAAATCTAAAAATTCTTTGTTGATACAAACATGTATACATGTTTTGTTTATTATCTATTCAAATTTAAAAAAAATACACTTAATTTACATAAAATTATGTACGAAAAATATGCAAAAATACAAGTAACAAAAAACGAAGTTAAATTATAGCATGTCGGTGAGAGCAAAGTCTATAATAAAGCAAGGAAAAGTTTTTGAATTTACAGACTTTTCTTCAATCGCTCGCTAACAAAGAATTAAATCTTTTTGACATAGAATTTATCTGTGCGGTTGCATACTTTTTTCTTGATTTATCGACAAAAAACTTTTGGTTTTTGTTTTGAAGATGTAGCAGTTGCTTATTTGAAGATTAATTACTAATTGCAAAGATTTTATCTTTGTTACAAAAATATTCCGTTAACATTTTTTTAAATAGACTTTTTCATTGCTTTTACGGATTTAATTATTCTCGGTGCAAAATGTTTAAAAGTAACCTTATAAGGCATAAGAAATTTATCTCATAATGCTTCGGATATAGCTAATTATTTAATAAACCATTTTCTTGATTCAGAAACATGCAAAAATAAACTGAATAATGATTATTTCTTTTTAAATTGATTTTCAATTTCTACTTCTGTTAGTCGTCTTTAATTTTTTAGTAAACATTTTTTAAATTTATATAGAAGTTACAAGAATACTGTATAAATAGAATGATTCTTTAAAGCGTCTCTTAATTTTTTTCTGTTTTTAAGATAACAATGAAAGCATTGATTCTCCTAGACATAACAAAACAGGTTCTCATTTTCAATTTCAAGAAAAATCCATGCATTATTGAAGGGCCTCGACCTCTGCAAAGCTTCAAATTAACTTCGTAAGAAATAGCACTGGCAAAGTCATTGAATTTTAATCGAAAATTTGAATTGAATTTAAATTGAAATCTTTACCCATAGCATACAAATGAAAAACTTGGAAAAACCAAAGAAATAGAATAACTAATCGGGGGTGAAAGTAAGAAGAACATTTTTTTTCTCTAAATTTATGCGACACGCTGCGCCGAGCTAAACCAAACCGGAAATTGTAATAGAAATCGTGGAACACCGGAAGTTATTTTCGCAAAGAAGTTAAAGTAAAATAGAACAAAAAAGAAATGTGAAACTACTGCATAAGTAGATGGCGCTGCAAGACAGAGTCTTCAACGATTTGTGGCTTTGCTTCGATTATATTGGTATTTGGCAGACCGGCGGCGAACTGAACACATGAAA
Source organism: Dichetophora obliterata (assembly GCA_963920525.1). Classification (NCBI taxonomy): domain Eukaryota; kingdom Metazoa; phylum Arthropoda; class Insecta; order Diptera; family Sciomyzidae; genus Dichetophora; species Dichetophora obliterata. Next base: position 204,523,173 of record OY986435.1, read on the forward strand.
GCAACTTGAAGTTTTGCGTACACATTAAAATGGAAAAAATTCAAATCTCAAAACATTCTAAAGTACGAAAAAAAGTATAAAAAAAGGGGTGAAAAGCAATAAATTTCCTTCAAGTGTCGATATTTGGTGAAGTCGGTGTGTGCGGCTAAGCTGAAAAATACAAAAAATAACGCAACCAAAAGCTACCCATATCCCATTATTATTATTTTTATTCCATCCGGATAACAAAAAACCGCATTACCAAAAACAACAACAACAGCAACAATGGCAGCACTGGGACTCCTTGAAGTGCACACTTTTCCTTTCTCACTTGCTCATTTTTTCCAAAACATCGACTTGAATTGAAATTTTAAATAGGAAAAAAAAACATTTTGCAAATTTTTGTAGCTGGATGTTTGTTTCCGCTTCCGTCTGATTTGTTCGCAGGACCTTTTGGGTCTCAAGCGTGCAAACTTGCGTGGCATATATTTTGTTTGAGGTTTTGTTGGAGCCAAATATATTTTATTTTCGCAAACTTTTTGATTTTTTTCTTTCTTTGGCTAAAAATGTAAAGGGGCAAAAACGGATTTGGATGCCCAATGTTTTTGACGTTGTTGTTATGTTGTTGTTGTTCTACTTGCCGCTGTTATGCAAACAACACAATTTTAATGATATGCTATCGACGAAGGACGAAGAATTGGACGCACGCAGGCGTTGGACGACACATCGTTTCAGCTCAGTGGGCGTATTTCGACTTGCAGGAGGGTGGGCGTATTTCGACGTTTGGCATTACGTTATAAATTTGAATTATAACGCGTTGCGTTGCTTACTTAGTGTTACGTAGTTGCGATAGCTTAAATCCGTTCGTCGTAAGTCCGTCTGTCCGTCGGTCCGTCCAAACACATACACAGTAGGGTGCGATCATAGCAATTTGTGTGCAGGATATGTTCCGGAATATATTAAAGGGATTTTAAAAAGCCAAAAATTCTATTTTCCCATTGATACCATGCAAAGGACATGGCAAACGATTGCGTATTATGGACTTGGCCGGGGGTGGAATGGGCGATTCGAGTGTAACTGTGATTTATTAGTTTACTTTATAGCAAAATTCTTGAATGGTCTCAAAACTTACTGGTACGATGTTTTTTTTTTAATGGAATTAAATGATGCTGAAGGATATTTGAAATATGTGCGAATCCTTGTTTTGAAGGCAATTGAAAAGTCATTTAAATGTTCAGATTATGAAAATTCATTTTCCTTGCATGGACTAGAAATAAAAGAAACTGGAAAGTTGTCGTGAGTTTAGCCAGCTTCTTAACTTTTTTGTTTTTGAGAAACAGTTAATTTGATACATAAAACTGTCATGAAGTGAGTTTTGTATTAGACTCTGTACATCACAACCTTAACAAACTCAAAGCTATCAAAAATAAGAAAAAATTTTAGAATTTCATGCATCTTAGATTCATGTTAATTGTACAACTAACTCAAAATAGACTCAATTTGATGAAGGAAAAAAAAACTTTCGCCTCACTGCAACTGATTAACGCCCACTTTATTAGCATGCCACACCGTACACTGAGTAGGTGTCTGTCAGAGGTGCCAGAATTTATTGCATGCTAACATTGCGGTTGCCTTCTCATCACACTTAAAGAATGTGCAGTTCAAAATGGTGGGTGGAATAACCAAAGTGAAATGCTTAACTAAACTATTTCGGAATGCAGCTTCCAAACAAAGTGACAAGCGCGCAATTATTTAAATTTTCTACTTTAGCGACATGGCGGAAAGGATTTATTGCACTCAACATAAGACTAAAGAAAAGTACAGACACACTCAAGTGTTCAGATAAAATTAAACTAGTTTGAAAAAGATCAAGGCAGAGAGAAAGGCAGAATAATTTTAAAAATGAAAGAAAAATATAAAAATATTAATAGGGAAATGTTTACAAACAAAGTTCCAAGGAAAATTTATCATAACTTTAAAAAACTTGGAGGAATTCTATAACAACTAGGCCTTATGGAGAGTTAAAAAAAACACAATTTTCAAGAAAATCGACTTTTGGCAAAAAGTTTCCACAATTTGATGTCAATAGACAGTAAAAGTTATGAATTTTAAGTTTTTATGTTAATATCTATACTACTATATAAAAGGAGACTTTTGAAGTTTTAAGCGAGGCAAGCTCGATAACCGCTGAACCAATTTTGATAATTCTTTCTTTATTCAAATCCAATGACTATTTCCAGTGTCAAAGCTGACCAAGTTTTTCGAAAAGTCTATTCTTTAATTATTCTAAAATTCATGCATATTATGTGATGGTTACACACAACAAATAGCACACTACAACAGCAAAAGATTTCCTCTCGCGACAAAGAGAGGAAACCTTTGAGGATATGTTGTGCAATTCATGGTGTAAGAAATACAGGTGTTAGTGAGTTTGACATTTCTCTCTCAACATGATAAAATTATGTTTCCCTGCTCTTATCAAAAACAGCTGATGGTGAATTGCAATGAAAACAAATTTTGTCAAATTCGTGTCTTTCTGCAAGTTTGTAAGATTTTTAGTGAGATTAAAGTAAGTTTATATGTTCTTCGATATGTTATTGAAGCAGACGATGTGAATGCAAGACAATTTGAATGCTGACCAAAGCTTCATGTCGGCGGCACCTTCCAGCGCACGTTTCTGATAAAATGGCCAAAACATTCAATGACGAACTCGGCAAATCAACGAAGACAACTGCAATAACTTTTTGCCAACACAACACGGCACAATTAATCGCATTAAATATTTACTTACTTACTTAGTCGGCGCTACAACCGTATGTCGGTCTTGGCATCATCTAAGAATTTGCGCTAGCCATTTCTGTCTTTCGCTTGCTGGCGCCAGTTGGAAATTACAAGCTTCGTCAGGTTGTCCACTACTTGGTCTTTCCAACGAAGATGCGGTCGTCCTCTTCTGCGTTGACCGCCGCTGGGTCCGAACCCCACTAGGGTACCGAATCGAATGTTTTCTTCACTGGAGCATCGTCTTTCATGCGCTGAACATGACCAAGCAAGCGAAGCCGCTCGATTTTAATGCGCTTGACTATGTCGATGTCAGCGTCCAGGTTTGTGATGCATAAAGTAGGACGAACATGATGAGCGATTTATAGAGCGTGATTTTCATTCGTCGAGAGAGGGCTCTGCTTCTCAATTGCCTACTGAGCCCAAAGTAACACCTGTTGGCAAGAGTTATTCTTCGTTTGATCTCAATGCTGATGTCGTTGGTTGAGTTTATGCTGGATCCCAGAAAAACGAAGTCCTTCACAACCTCGAAGAAGGTATTGTCAACGGTAACGTGGGATCCAAGACGCTGGGACTGTTTGTTTGTTGACACCAGGTATTTCGTCTTATCTGCATTCACTGCCAGACCCATTCGACTTGACTCTCTTTCTAATCTGGAAACTGCTGCACTGATTTCGCGCGTATTATGGCCAATGATATCGATGTCATCAGCATACGCAAGCAGCATTGGCGTCGGAAGCGGGGGGGAAAGGGGGGCAGTTGCCCCCGCACTTTTTTAGCTAGATAAACAATTTAAAAGGAAAAGTTATTCAAAATATCAGTTTTTTTTACAACGATAATATTTTTGTATTATATATTTTCCTCTTCTTTCTCTCTTCTTCATTTTTCATGTGAAGAAATTTTGGTGAACTTTTTTTGCACCACCATTTGTACTGCCCCCCCATTTGTACTGCCCCCCCAGATGAAATTCGCTTCCGACGCGCTTGGCAAGCAGCATAACACTCTTGTAGAATATTGTGCCACAACGTCTCAGAATTAAATATTTATTTATACTTAATTCGCACCATAAACTATAAAAAGTATAGCACATCATCTAGTATCTTAAAAAAAAACACAATTTGACAACTATCAACAGTTCCGCTCTTTTTTGCGCTCACAATTTTTTGACAGAAGCTAAGAAATTCATGGTGTTGTCAAAAACTAACTAACACCTCTATTTCTTACACCATGGTGCAGTTGCTTTCTGTGAGATTCTAACTTTCTGTGAGATTCATGGAGTGTAGGTCGATTTTCTTTTGACCATATTACACGATGTGTGCTTGTACGACTAATAGATGCGTATAATTGAAAGCAACTTCAAAATATTTTGTTTGTCGTACGGGCATTTGCAAATGTTTTGAGAGGAGTTGCCAGAATATGTACCAAACAATTTTTTATTTGAGCTTAATCGTGATAGGCTGTTAGATTTGCCACGCCTTCTTTCATGACCACTTTATGCAATAAAAACTTTATTTATTGGGGGTTGGAATTAGTTTTAAAGGTTTTCTAAGAGATGGCGTAACTATCAATAGATCGCATCGGGCACACCTGTGACTATATTCATTTCAAAGCACATTGTCTAAGCTTCATTTTTCAGTATGTGTCATTCCACTGAAGTGTAAACAACATATATTTTTTTCTCTGTGAACATGTCGACTTTCGTTCCAACAAAACGCAATTTGCGGGAAGGTTTACTTTTGTGCTTCCATTTGAAGAAAAAAGCGATTGAAGCACAACGCACGCTTACTGAGGCTTACGGGGACTATGCTCCATCGATTTCTACTTGTGAGAACTGGTTCCGTCGGTTTAAAAGTAGTGATTTTGATACGGAAGACAAAGAGCGTCCGGGCCAGCCGAAAAAGTTTGAAGATGAGGAATTGGAGGCTTTGCTCGATGAAGACCCGTGTCAAACCCTTCAAGAATTGTCAGAATCATTGGGAGTCGACTTATCAACGGTCGGCAAACGCTTGAAGGCCATGGGAATGATTCAAAAGCAAGGAAATTGGGTGCCGTACCAGTTGAAGCCGAGAGACGTTGAACGGCGATTTTGCATGTGCGAACAACTGCTTCAACGGCATTAAAGGAAGAGTTTTTTGCATCGTATTGTCACTGGCGATGAAAAGTGGATCCATTACGATAATCCTAAGCGAAAAAAATCGTGGGGACCACCCGGCCATGCATCAACATCGAGGGCCAAGCCGAATATTCATGGCGCCAAGCTTATGCTGTGTATTTGGTATGATCAGAAGGGTGTCGTGTACTATGAGCTGCTAAAACCTAACGAAACCATCACTGGGGAACGCTACCAACAACAATTGATGCAATTGAGCCGAGCATTAAAGGTTAAACGGCCGGAATATGCCAAAAGACACGACAAAGTGGTTTTTCAACATGACAACGCACGGCCACATGTTGCAAGAACCGTCAAGGAAACTTTGGAGGCGCTGAACTGGGATGTGCTACCCCACCCGCCTTATAGCCCAGACATAGCCCCTTCCGACTACCACCTATTCAGATCGATGACGCATGGCTTGGCTGAGCAGCGCTTCACTTCTTACGAGGATACCAAAAAATGGGTCGATTCGTGGATTGCCTCAAAAGACGAATCGTTCTTCCGGCGCGGAATCCATATGCTGCCAGAAAGATGGGAAAATGTTGTAGCTAACGATGGACAATACTTTGAATAATATACATTGTACCGTTGTTTCTAAATAAATGCTCAAAAACCGAAAAAAAACCTTTAAAATTAATTCCAACCCCCAATACTTTTACTATGGTTACTTTCGCCAACTGTAATAAAAAATGGGCGTTGTCACAATATATTTAATCTCCTTTTTCGATGCATAACACTGGAGTGAAGCAAAGTGCACAAGGTATAAACTGAACTAAGTTGAAATTTTAGCATTCGATTTGTTTCGAGTACGAGATGGCTAAGAAAAAAATGTTCCCGCCCACATATTAACAAAAACGCTATATTTCGGACGGTTTTAGTCTTATAAGACTTAAATTTTGTAGTTTACTTTGTACTATGGTTAATTGTACTATGGTAATTTAGTTCATGTCGTTACTTTCGGCAACTGTACTAAAAATGGTGACAATATAAATTTTTTTTTCCAAATAGCATGAAAACTCGTATATGAAAGCAAGGCGGTCTGTTTCAGGACAACGTCTGCCAGGGAATACTATAAATCAATAAGAATGCTATACATATCAGAAGATTTTGATCATCACGCATTCACTCAAAAAATGTATTAGTAAAATTTCTACGAATAATATTCGTAAACCAAATATTCGTGCATTCTACGAATATCCGTACAATATACAAAATATTTGAATTGTTTATATTACGAATTCATTTGTAAAGTTTTACTAATACCTGATGCTGTATCTTCGAATAAATTTGCTTTATATCTAATGATATTCGTAATCAAAAATAAATCAATTCTTGGTAGTGCATTGTACAAAAGCTTGTGTACATACAGCTGCGGTCAAAATAATAGTAGCGCCCTTATATTCATACATGTTTGGATAAATAATACTAGTATACGAATTTCGGATCCGATAAGTTCATTTTCATTCCTATATGTACTTTCAACACTCGTTCCAACTCCGTACTCAGTTTCCTCCTATATTGTAAAACTTTCAAGATACAGGGTGTTTTACGGTTTTGGTACGTGTTTAGTATTATTGATCTAGAATCTAAACTACTCACCATAAAATAAAAAATAATATTTCGTATTCTAGAAAAAATATCAGATTTTTCATAAGTATATCAATCGCTTTCGTGTCATGTGCTGTAGCGGAGAAAAAATTTTGAGATTATCCAAAAAAATATCTACAAATTTTCTATCTTTTGTTTTAGCGGAGCTGTTACTGTCCAAAGTTAGAATTTAAAAAAATACTGTTGATTAAGTGTATTTTTACATGAAAAAAGACATTTTAAATTTGGATGATTACAGCTCCGCTAAAACAAAAGATACAAAATTTGTTGATATTTCGTTGAGCAATCACAAAATTTTAGCTCAGCTGCAGCACATGACACGAAAGTGGTTGATATATTGATGGAAAGGTTGATATTTTTTTTAAAATAAAAAATATTATTTTTAGACTATTAGACTATTAGACTAAAATAAAAAATATTATTTTTTATTTTATGGTGAGTAGTTTAGATTCTAGATCAATAATACTTAACACGTACCAAAACCGTAAAACACCCTCTATCTTGAAAGTTTTACAATATAGGAGGAAACTGAGTACGGAGTTGGAACGAGTGTTGAAAGTACATATAGGAATGAAAATGGACTTACCGGATCCGAAATTCGTATACTAGTATTATTTATCCAAACATGTATGAATATAAGGGCGCTACTATTAGTTTGACCGCAACTGTATAAATAATAATATTCGGACATTTTTCGTACGAATAACTTCGTAATTTCTTTTATTACATTCGTAGTATTAACTTATGCTTTTGTACAATTTACGAATGAAAAATCAGATTAGATGAAATATTCATTCGTAAGCCGACCGTACGAAATATTCGTAGAATGCACGAATTATTATTTGACAACTATAGAATATAAGGAACTGTATGATTGTTAAGCGGCTGTAGCCTACTGGTGGAGTGCCGTAAGATAAAGAGCCGAGGTTCAAACCCCAGCTCAGACACAATGTTTTTTTTTAGTTATTAGACTTTATGATCATAAATAAATGTAGCAAATGTATTCGTACAATAAACATACGTCGATTCTACGAATCCTATTCGTAGTTTTTAACAATGGACGTAGTTATTAGTAATATTTACACACAAATATTTTTGTGTGTTGATGTTCCAAAAGGAAACATATGGTATGTGTTGTTCGAATTGCAATTTATACACTTTTCACAAATTCACAAAACGATCATACACAAATTCATTGAATTGGGTCAGGACAGCATCTGTTAGGTCCACTTAAAATATATAGATAAGGAAATAGCTTTAAACTTACTTACTTACTAACTTACTTAGTTGGCGCTACAACCGTATGTCTGTCTTGGCCTCATCTAAGAATTTGCGCCAGCCATTTCTGTCTTTCGCTTGCTGGCGCCAGGGAAATTCCAAGCTTCGTCAGGTTGTCCTCTACTTGGTCTTTCCAACGAAGATGCGGTCGTCCTATTCTGCGTTGACCGCCGCTGGGTACCGAATAGAATGATTTCTTCACTGGAGCATCGTCTTTCACCAAGCCAGCGAAGTCGCTCGATTTCAATGCGCTTGACTATGTCGATGTCAGCATACAGCTCATACAGTTCATCATTCCACCGTATTCGGTACTCGCCATTTGCGCAGATTGGTTCGTAGATCTTACGAAGAATCTTTGCCTCGAATGCTCTTAAAGTATTTTCATCTGAACTGTGATGCATAAAGTAAAACGGACATGATGAGCGATTTATAGAGAGTGATTTTCATTCGTCGAGAGAGGGCTCTGCTTCTCAATTAGCTTTAAACATAGATTAATATTTTTAGCTTTGGAACGGTTTGAAATATTTGAACATTTTTTTCACAGAAATTGTTTTTAATTTGTTGAACATTAATAAAAATTAAAAAAAAAACATTTCGAAGAAATAAATTTTCATTAAAAATCATTGGGGGGGGGGGGGGGAAGGTAGCCCATGATTTCTTAGGATAGAAACAGTTTATGGAACTATGTGTCAAATTGGGTCAAATTTTTCAAAAAATATCATATGAAAGAGTCGGAAAAATTGATATATATTAATAAAAGTTAAAGCAAAAACAACTTTTAATCAATTTTTTAATCAATGTTTTAATTTTTTTAAAACAATATAAAATATTTAAATGAACTTTCCGACAAAGAATATTTGATGAATATCGATTTTAAAATGGCGGAGATGTTTACTTGCCAAGTCAAAATTTGAAATTTCAAATCTTTTATCTAGTGTCCGACCGAATGCGAATTTTTGGCCGAAGTCGAATGTTCGACCAAAAACAAATAAGCGGCCGAAGCCGAATACTAACAACATTTTTTTCAAGTAACAAAAATAATAAAATTTAGACCTTGCTTTCTTTATTTAATAATTTCAGTACAAAAACGCAATCATTAAAGGTAGAATATGCAATTTTCAATAACCTTTTTTGGAAAAAGTTAATAATATAGGCACTCTAAACTTTTTAAGTATATTAACAGTACTTTGAAAAAGATTGTATAAAGTTTTCAGATTATAATCAATAATTATTTAATTAATATACTACAGCAAGCCATGGCGTGACGTGGATCAGTGCATAAAACACGAACCGAGCTGGCAACCTTGCCACAGGTCGCAAAATTCATCTGACACAAAAATCAAAATATTTTCCTGTTGAGTACGAATGTGAGTGATAATGAAATAATTTTTGTCATTTTTACTGAAAACTTTCGTTAGTTTTCTGTTGATAGATTAGATATTAGATACCATTTAATAACTCGTATTTTGAAAAAAAGCAACATAAAGATTCGTTTAAAATTGACTGAGTAATAAATAAATGTCGCAAGCTCGAAAACGCAGTTTTAAAGAAAACTCGTTTATAGTTTCAAAAATAGTACGCTTCCTGCTTTGGACGATTTCTATTTTTCTATCGGAAAATGCAAAAAAAAACTATAAAACATTTTTGCATTACAAAAAAAGCCAAAGCATTCAGCAAATATTCGGCTTTCTTGGGCCAAAACCGAAGCCAAAGGTTAAAAAATCGGCCGAATATACCGAATACCGAAGCCGAATATTCGGTAAGACACTATTTTTTTCTAATTCTAAGGTTTAAAAAAATGCGTTATGCTAGGAAAATCTATAGTTTTCGAGATATCGCAATAAATTTTATTTCATACAATAATAACGGTAATTTTTTCAATATACTATGCGACAAAAATGTTTTCGAAAAAGCTCGTTTACTGTTATTTTTATTAATCAACGAATTTTTATACAAAAATGCGTTGTACTGAGAAAATCTATGGTTTTCGAGATATTACCGAAACTTTGATGTCATAACTTTTTTTTCGAAATTTAAAAAGAATGAATTCATATTCAGAATCAGAATTCATATTCAGAATTCATATTCGGCCGAATATACCGAATACCGAAGCCGAATATTCGGTAAGACACTATTTTTTTCTAATTCTAAGGTTTAAAAAAATGCGTTATGCTAGGAAAATCTATAGTTTTCGAGATATCGCAATAAATATTATTTCATAATAACGGTAATTTTTTCAATATACTATGCGACAAAAATGTTTTCGAAAAAGCTCGTTCACTGTTATTTTTATTAATCAACGAATTTTTATACAAAAATGCGTTGTACTGAGAAAATCTATGGTTTTCGAGATATTACCGAAACTTTGATGTCATAACTTTTTTTTCGAAATTTAAAAAGAATGAATTCATATTCAGAATCTATGTTAAAAAATTAAATTTTTTAATTACCAATTTTAAAAATGTTTGCCCAAATTTTTTTGTAACCCTGTTTTGCAGCGCTTATTTAAAAGCCAAAATAACACACAAAAAATATGGCATTATAACAATGTCCGTTAAAAGAGGAAGCTACATAAAGACATTTTTAGTATTTATACCATTTTTTCATTGTTAAACACCATTATGTTTATATTTTGCATTTGAAGATGCAACTACAATAAATACTTTAATTTTAAGATTTCAAATTTTTACATGGTATTTAATTCCTTTATAGCAGGCAAATCGGCGGTTATTTGCTAGTATATATATTTAAAAGCAAGGATTTCTGAGATGTCAGGATTAGAAGGGTCTAGAATGGTAAATGAGGTATCGAATGAAAGTGCTAGATGTGGCAACGTGCACAATTTGATTAGTTTGTCAATAAGTGACTTTTAACCTAAAATATAATTGTTTATAGCAGGGGTGCGCACACATTTACATACAAATTTTTATGTTTGTGTTGTAGAGCTTTTGCTTTTAAAGTTTGCACTTGGAAAAAGGCACGAGTTCAACAACGAAACAAAAACATCAAACTTTCATGAGCTGTCCAGACTTCATGGTAGCAGGTTGCGGTTGCTTTCTGTTACATTTTTTTGTATTCGAGATTTAAATGGGGTGAAAACTATCTCTGATTCATTTATTGTTTGAACTTATAATTTTTAACTCTTATTTTTATAATCGAAAAAAATGGATGAAAAGAAATAAAGAAAATAAATGCTTAGAACAAAGAAAAGCACAATGACAGTTCGAGCAAAGGCGGAAAAAGAGTACATTTCTCTCAAGTGCCGTAACCTTATAAATAAACCTTGAGATGTACCACAAAAATTTTTTCGCTGTCTCTTGATACCCTACAATAAGCATTTTTTTATGTGACATACGCGAAATGTGACTGTGATTGTAAAAAGTAAACTTGAAAAGTTTCCGTTATTTTGACATTAAACTTGGGCGATATCTCGACTTTTAACTTTTTTAGCCCAATCATGAAACTTTTCTCCCGGGGAATCGGAAAAGGGAATTTTCATTTTTAAGATAAAGTTCAAGAATTCAAGTTTATGAGTATAATAATAAATAATGTTGATGGCTGCTCGTATACATGTCACGTATATAGGAACAACCTCTAATAAAAATTATTGAAACTTTAATTTTTGCATAACGAATATGTAAGAAAAACCCAAACATTTTTGAAAATAAGAATGCAGCGTGACTTCATGAAGAGAAAAAGAGGGGTAATAAAGATTTTTTGACAACGAGTGACATAAAGAAAAAGGGTCTAAAATATACCAAAAATGTTTTGCAAGATATTTGAAATATTTTGACCTTTTACAAAAGACGTAGCTACGTTTCAATTCTTTCAAAATGAAAACTTTTATATTGTTGTCTTAAGGCAGTATTTTAGTGTAGAAAATTTAAAAAACCAAAAAAAAATTCGCTTTTGAATAGTTAAGAATATCTCCTTAAATGAATTTTTCAAAATTTGAATTATTTTAAAAGTTAAAACCATTCTAGTGTCGCCCGTTTAACTGCTTGAAACCTAACTTAAGAACTTTAAGCGCATTTTTCTCGAAACTACTTAAAATTGACTTTGTGCCCTTTTTATGTATCCCTCTATTGTCTGAACAAAGATTATGTAAAAATTCTGTTTTTAAGTATTTTTAAAAAAAATACATAACTTTGAAAAAAAGGCCAAAAACTTACTTTTTTTAAACAATCGCAATTTAGCGAAAAATGGCCATGTCGCTATATCCCTATTTCGACATTTTAACTTAATTTACAATACCTTCTTTTTCAGATGACTAGAAGAGTTAAAACCGTGTTAGCATGAAGGCACCCTTTTTAAGCACACCACTCTACACCACTCTAACAGTCTGTAATTTTAGTACATTTTTTTATTTATTTTTTTTTATTATTCAAATATTAATAAACATATAGTAAAAGAATGGATACTGAAAATATTAATTGGTTCCTTTTTATCGATCGTCAAAAGAGGCCCGAAATTCGGTCCTCTACACTAGAATACTGCCTTAACTGAAAAGCACGGAATGGCTTAAAATTTACTTTTCATTCACACTTTTTTTGAAAATAACAACCTTGCGGCTTAAAATTTTAACTTTTCAAATATTAACTCATATATAAAACTTTTCTCTACTAGAATTTAAACCAAAGGAAATATTACAGCATTAACACTAAAATATAGTTTTAATAAAGCTTGGATTTCAAATTTAGTACAGCCTTGGATTAAAATATAAAAACAAAAAATAGCATGCACCGCGAGATTCGATCCCACGACATTCACTTTGTGAACTCACTACTCTAACCACCGGGCTATTGGCCTACACATGAAAAGCGCGATAAGCAAACATATGAACCGAGCTTAATATTGAGTTGCAGCATTACCAGGCTAACTTTTTACGGGTCTTAATCCAAATTTAGTATCCAAATATACTAGAATTAAGCATAAATTGTATGAAAAACAAAAAGTAATACAAAGTTGTACTTAAATTTAAGCCAAAAAGGATAAAATTGAAACTAGAAAGCTAAAATTTAAACCAAAAAGCTAAAATGAATGCAGTAATATTTCTTTTGGTTTAGATTCTACTACAGAAGAGTTTTGATTATGAGTTGGTTTTTGCAAAGTTTAAATTTTAAACTGCAAGGCTAAAAAAATGCACTAATATTTTAATGGGACTAAAATTTAGTACAATATTACTAACCGTGTAGATTATGATTGATTTAAAAAAATTAATTTTATTTATTTAGAAATATCTCGATCATTCAACGTTTGGCGATAAATATAATGCGTATATTGTGTTCGTTTATATAAAAGCAAAGCTTAAAACGTCTTCAGTTTTGATGCAATACTTTTAATATGTATTAATAGGCCTCTAAATTGATAATTTTATACAAAAAAGATTTAATTGAGTTATATGAGACCAATATTAAGAACATTCAAGGGAAAATTTTAGTTTAGTTTCTTTTTATAAATATATATTTAATAACAATTTCTATAAATATTTTTCTAATAAATATTTAATGGTGAAAAATTTTAGGGGGATAAGATAAGATTGAACAATTAATTTACCATTTATTAGATATGATTCTATAGATTTTAGTTAATCATAGATAGGTATATTTTTTTCTAAACTTTAGGGGAGCTTTTTATAGTTTACAAATATGATCATTAGGCCTTTAAAGGGGGATTTAAACTTAGAATTTCATTTCATGTGATGAAATAGAATAACGCACCAGTCTTTTATGTAAAAGACTATTTGTTAATATTCTTGAAAGTTTTTAAATTTATAAATTTAAATCTATATTTCTACAGGAATTTCATTTTCTACTTATAGTCTTACGGTAATTTACCTAATGTGTTGAAAAGCTTGTGATCTTAATCCTAGGGAGGATTAAATCAGAATTCCAAGACTGAATGATTTGTTTATTGATTGTAGGAAATTAAACCATGCAACAACATTTTAAATATTCTTTAATAAGCTTTTCTGAAATTTTCTCTGAGAAACACCTAAGGTTTATAACTGATGTCTTTTTATCTTAAAAGAACTCAAGAATATAAATTATTTTTAGAATTATTGAATATTTTTATACTTATCGTACCGTTCACATTCTATAATATTATAAATAGATAAGATTATTATTTATTCTAAAACTGTTGTTAAACCTTAGGCGGGGGGGGGGGGGTTTATATAACATGATTTGGGAGCATCAAATTATTTATTTAATAGATTTTATTCTATTGGATGTTTTAAAAGAGTTATGAATTTATGCACCAACATTTTAAATATTCTTTTTCAATACCTCTTCAGACTGTTTACTGAGAAACAACTAGGCTTAAATTCGATGTCTTCTTTATTTCAAATTAATTCAAAAATATAAATTATTTTTTGGATTAATAAAATATTTTTTATACTTATCTTACCGTTTATATCCTGGCCCTATTCTAGTCTAGCAAAGAAAAAATTATTACCCAGTATTTTTAATATTTATATGTGCTTGTTGTAATTTTTGTTTTCAAAACAAAATTTGAAACTAAGAAAATAAAATTTTTTAATGAAATTGTCACTATCTTAAAAGCAGGTGACAATTTTTATCAAAATTTATTATTTTTGAGCTTCAAATTTTGTTTTGAAATCAAAAAATTACAACAAACACATCGAAATATTAAAAATACTGGGTAACAATTGTTACTTTGCCAGAATAGGGCTGTTAATTTCCTCGATTTCATCAAGAAACCATCTCAAAAGAGTCAATATAGAAATTTCATTATTTGCGAACCCATCAAAAGTTCATCATGTTGGGACATTCATTCAATAAGGGAATTCAATACAAACGCATTTGCATGGTTTTGTAATCAACTCTTTGCTGTTGCCATTATTGCCTCTGCTTGCTGTTCAATTCATTGCTACAGTGAGAGATTTTCTTAATCTAGCGCAACAAAATTTTAAAAAAATTGTTCCTTCATGAACTTATTTGGCATTAAGCTCAAATATAATTCTAAAAAAATATTTACATTTTTCTTTATAATTCATTAGTATGTAATGGTAATGGAAAAAAAATTTGCATAACCATTAGTATGTATTGGTAAGGAAGCAAAAATTGGCATTACCACTAAAATTTTAATGGTAATTACCATTATAATGGAAGAAATGTAAATTACCTTTAAAATTTTCAAAAAAATTTCTACCAGTACTAAATTTTTCAAGTATAAAATTCTGTAAGTGACGTTTTTTCTTTTTAATTAAAAATTTGCTGATTAAGGAAACTCATTGAAAGGGTAACTAAAATATACATTATATAACGATAATGAAAAAAATTATTGTCAAAAATATTGAGAAAGCAACTGTGAAATGAAAAAACAAATTTTGATAGTAAATAACATTCATTAGCTTTATTTAATACAAGAATTTTTAAACTCATGTCGCTAAGTTTTTGACTTCGCGACAGATAAGTGATGGTTTTTGCAAGTTAAGTGGTAATGCAAATTTTTTTTCCCATTACTATTACATACTAATGATAACGTATGATACCATAGTATGATACCATTACATACTAATGATAAATTTATTTTGCATTACCACTAGGTGGTTAGTGGTAATTATAAAATTAATGGTAATGGAAAATGCCCAACTATGGAATTATAAAATATTTTTAGAATTGTAAGAACCAATATTTTGAAAATAATTGGTTTAAAACATATTTTCTTTTTTCGCTGAAATGTAGAGAAAAACATATTCAGAACTCTGATGTGATGAACTGTTTCATTATTTCGAAAAGCGGTATTTTTCATTATTTCTCAGCCTTAAATAATCATTTTTTGGTATAGGGAGTTTTGATTATAGTTATTTATTTTTAAAGTTATTTTGTGATAGAAAATTTTTTGTAATGGTACGGTTATTTGAGAAGTCAGTGTCTTTTCTGAATTGGCATTAAGAATTTTTATTTACGTAAAAAAAGTAGCACCGAAACCAAGAAAAGGCTTGATATATACCAGGTGTAGACACGAGTGAGGCCAAAAAAAACCCACTAAGGTTTTCGATACCTTCCAAAGAGCCACACCGTACTTCAAATTAAAAAAAAAACCAAAATAAATATTTGTGTTGTACTTACAGTCATGTAAAAATAAATAGGGAAACCTGCATTTTTATATTTAAGGCTGCATGAATTACATACAAGGTGCAACAGATATAGCATTAATTCTTTCGGGTGGTGGTTTCTCCTGATAAGGCGAGTATAAAACTTTATGGAGTTTCCTTCCACATTGTTAAACTTTCAAGATACAGGGTGTTTTACGGTTTTGGTACGTGTTTAGTATTATTGATCTAGAATCTAAACTACTCACCATAAAATAAAAAATAATATTTTGTATTTAAGAAAAATATCAAATTTTTCATCAATATATCAACCACTTTCGTGTCATGTGCTGCAGCGGAGCTAAAATTTTGAGATTATCAAACGAAATGTCAACAAATTTTGTATCTTTTGTTTTAGCGGAGCTGTAATCGTCAAAATTTACAATCTCTGTTTTTCATGTTAAAATACACTTATTCAACAGTTTTTTCTAAATTCTTACTTTGGATGTTAACAGCTCCGCTTAAAGAAAAGATACAAAATTTGTTGATATTTCATTGGATAATCTCAAAATTTTAGCTACGCTACAGCAGATGACACGAAAGTCATTGATATACTGATGAAAAAGTTGATATTTTTTCTAAATATTTTTTATTTTATGGTGAGTATATATATTCCATATCAATAATACTTAACACGTACCAAAACCGTGAAACGCCCTGTATCTTGAAAGTTTTACAATGCGGGAAGAAACTCCAAAAAGTGTTATACTCGCCTTATCAAGAAGAATCACCAGCCAAGGGAATTTATGCTTTATCTGGGGCATGATTCAATTATTATAGGTTGTCCATTCGTTTGACAACACCCATAAATTTGTAAAAAAAAATATATTCTCTCTCAAATATAAATGACAACCAGGGTTTTGTGATCTTCTATGAAAAAAGTTATGTTTCAGTGTATTGTTGTGTATTTTTTTTTTTAAAGTACTTATTCTATATTTTGTTAGCAGCAAAAAATAGTGTGCATTGCGTTTATAATAATTATTGCTTTGATAATTATTATTGAAAATTGTTTTCAAATTTTGTTGCGAGCCATTTTTTTCAATTAATATATAAATCGCGACTATTAAGACGTGCGGTATTGGCAACAGTTTATTTTGGTGATGAAATTCAAAAATATAATGTGCCAGTGGGTCCAATAAGCCGTCAGCGGTGTGAAAAGATTTGCACAACAAAATATTGAAATTAGTTTTTTAAAAAATTACTTAAATTTTCTATCAAAACAAACAAGCAGTGCAGAACATAGTAGAAAAAGCAGCAGTGAAATGTATCCTCGGGTATTTAGTACGGCGAAAAATATGATATTCCTGAAACTCATTACTTTGATGGCATTAAAAAATTACTCTTTTGCTCTCCTCTTCAATTTTACGGGTGTATAATATCTTCATTCTTCTGAGTAATCGTCAAATGAATGGACAACCTGTAGTAATTGAATCATGATCTGGGGCACCTTGTATATAATTTATGCAGCTTCAAATATCAAAATATAGGTGTCCCTATTTATTTTCACATGACTGTAGTATCATTTGCATAATCTTAAAAAATTGTTGGTGTTGCTTCTTGTGTAAAACAGCGGAAATTCCGGAGCATCCGAAAAAAATCCAAAAAAGCACGACAATAGCAACACTTTTATCCCTCTTTTTGGCATTTACTTGCAGCAAGTGTCGTGTCAAAATCCACTGACTCTGAAATTTCGTTGCCAGTAGCGCTGCAAGTGGGCTGCCAATGAATCAAATGTGAATGTGTTAGTAAAAAAAATGTGGCCTCGACAGTCTAGTGGTAGCGCTCTTGACTGTCGCTCTGGGGTCCTGGGTTCGAATTCGGCCGGTCCATAGTCCTACGCTATAACCTTTCTTTCCTTATTTTTAATTAATGGAACTTTAAAACACATTAATTAACAACAAAAAGGTTGCAGTGGTGTTAGGAAAAGTTTGTGAATAAGAACTCTTAGTAACTTCATTTGACTGAGGTCAAGGCATAACACTTGCTTCAGATTTAATATCACATGTTTCTTAAGCTTCTGTCGCATTAAGAACATCCTACACAAAAATTTTCACTTGATTACTCCCTTCTTCCATTCTGTGGTATCACAACGGACCAATAATTTGGTCTAAATGGGCTAGTCTGGAGACCTATCACTACTCTTACCTAACCTCACCTAGTAAAAATTATTAAATGTGTCGAGTTTTTCAAAATTGCACTCTAATGTGTAGACCCTACACTCAGAAAAATAATTTGTTGGCGTTAGGTTATAGTAAATACATTTTAAGTGGGGTACTCATAAAGTGTTTGTTTCAATTAAAACTCTGTTTATTTAACTGTAATTATATAAGCATAATCGACTTTCGGCTGACGTAAATGCTTATTTTATTATTGTAACTTCATGCCTAAATAACAATTCGGTTAACATTCAATATTTATGCTTAAGTTGCAAGAACTGAATGGAATTTGTCATTCCAACTTACTTCCCGTCTAAACAATCTCAATTTATCCAAAACAACTGACCAGTACAATTACAGATTTACGGATAAAAGGAGTAGTTGAAATATCCGCATTGTTAATTCTGTCAATAGAATTTTTCTTGCGTTACCACCGAATTGCAACGATGTTTCAATATTCAGTTGCACCGCCACCAAAGTCAATTGCAAGAGACGAATAGTCAATAAAAATAACTTACATGTGGTCACCTTAACCACAACCGTCGCTTTTTTCACGCTCGCTGTGTTGCTCGTTCCTCTTTTGTTCAGTATTCGGTTGATTTCTAGTGTGTGTTCTCGGTGCAAGTTGTTGAAGTGTTTTTAGGTAAAGGAATTAATTAAAAAATATATTTTATATAATATAAAATATATATAACTTGTGCAGTCTGTATTTATCAAATTAATTTCTTCTTAAATAACTGCAAATGTACAATAAAAAACAACAACAAAACAATCCTTGTTTCCGTCGTTTGATTTTTACACTCGCTATGTTGCTCGTCGCGCCTTTGTTTATGGTTCGGTCGGTATTCTCGCTGCAAGTGGTTAGTTAAGTGTTTAAAGTGAAGTGATTCAATTTTAAATAAATAAAACTTGTGCAGTTGAAATAAATCTAATTTATTTCTTCTTAAAAATATGCAAATTTGCAAAATTAGCATCAACAAAGCATGTTTATTTTCATCGTTTATTTTTCACACTCGTAAGTCGAAACGATGGGAAGACTCGGTTCATATAACTGACATCTGGCAAGCGCGATAAACAGTTCGTTGTTCACAACCGAATGGCTCAAAAGCTTGTATGCAGTTCCGTTCTCGCAACGGAATGACGCAATTAGCTCAATTGGGAAATTGGCGATTGTGGCAATTGCATTTAGAAAATTGCCGACAATCGACAAAGTTAGTAGGGCAATTTTTCGGTTGCGGCAATGGGTTTAGTTTATTTAGTATGTAAGAAAACAAAGAAAAATATACATCGGTCCTATAAAGGTCCTAAGGCTAAACCAACTTTAAAACAACAAATTCACACATCAGCGTTGGCTCTTTCCCTAAAAGTTATAAAAACCATTCAAAACTTTCGACAAAAAAAATGTAATATTAAAAGTAAATTTGTTTAAAAAATTAAGAAATGCAGTGATAAAAATAAATAAAAAATTTTTTATTTCCCAGGAGTCAAAATGAACCTAACCCACCAACACTTAATTATTAAGAATAAAGCACAGAATCATCCTACAAAGATTTTGGATTTTCTTATGATAGATTTACCAAATCTTACACTGTGCATCGCCTGAGCTGAAAACATCGCAGCGAGACAAAATTAAGACCAATGCGTGGATTATCTGTCTGTTCGGATTCGTGGCACTCGTTCCAACGTGGAAACGCCATATTCTGGTTGACTACTTATTTGCGTTGCTCACCTCCTGACTGATGCAATACAACAACTTTTGCATATTTTTCACATTTTCAACGCAAATTTGCCACAAAGTGTTGTCGTCGTCGTCGTCATCGTCTCGCATTCCACACCCGTTCAGTGGGTATAGTTAGCAGTAGAGTTGAGGCCATCCAGACCAGTGTCGCGCACACGAACGCAACCAAGTTAAATTTGAATCGCAGATTAATGCCGCAATTATGATAAGGTGCTAATGGAAATTTCAACTTGTTCCCTGATTCAGACTCGCATTCACTTTAGTTATTTGTGCTGTTTTTGCTGTTTTTTTTTTTTCTGTCTCTTCTTGCTTCATTTGCCAGCTCTTCATTTTTGCGTCTAATTAAGGTGAATGAAATCCAGGCAATCGCAGCATCATTAGCAGCGACATGGAAACATCGACTGACTGTATGTCTGTCTGTTTGACTCTGATCAGTCGTTCCTTCATTTCTTAGCTGACCAAGCTTATCTGTGATAACCTGGTTGGTCTGTACTTTCATCATCAACACCCATCCACTACACGCTGCCTCCCTCCCTCCCTTCCTGACTGACTGACTCTTTGAGCCTCACCTAGCTTAACTTACCTTTGCATTTGTTCGATTTGATTGCCCGTTGAACATGTCCATAAAATGACGATTATGATGACACTGAATGCGTTTCAGAAACGTCCCACAATTCAGGCGACATCGTTTTCCTGCCCTTTTGGCCTCGTTTTCACTATCTATCTGTATCTTAGTTATACGCTGGAATTTATGGGCCGAAACTTATTTGCAACTCTTGCTTTGGTTAATTTATTTATTTGGTTTTCTCTTTTTTTATCTTTAATTCTACTCATTCGCACTCGCAGTTGTCTTTGCAGTCAGATTCTTCTTCAGCATTTTAAGCCAATTTAAATGCAAGAAAAATAAATAAAAACTCTGCCGCCGGATGTTATTCAAAGCCATGGTATGAATGAGCAAGTGCTTAAGTATGTGTGAGTATACGTGATTGAGCTTTAGTTAGAGCGAATTGTTGTTGCTGCTACTTTGCATTTTTCTGCAAATTTAATTAAAATGTTTTAGGATTTTTTGTTTTCGTTATAGGTTTTTTCTTTTCTACCGCATAAATTGCTTTTGGCTATTTGAGCCGTTTCTATATAAAAAGGCAGAATAAGAATTTGTTTTTTCACACACATACACATACACACACATATATAAATATGTAAAATATAGAAATTAGTTCGTGTGTTTGTTGGCTTTGTTGGTTTGGTGGTCATCGTCCACTAGAATCCTATAATTTTTCCATCATAATGACCAAAGTTTGCTAAACTTGGTGCTTGCCCAGGACTGGATGCTATCCAACTTCTGCAATTGTATTTAGTTATTTTTATGAGTATGTTTGTTTATATGTGTATCTGTGCAAGATGACAATCATTTAATTAGAAACTTTCTCATAGGCTTTTAATTGCAGTTGATGGCATTACAGCGCGAAGCGGTAAATAATTTCATGAAAACAGGTGTGGACAAAGTTTTAAGTTAATTACAAAAAACTAGTAGGAATAAGAAGAGAAATATGGGAAATATTACAATTGGTAGTAATTTTGAAGTGTTACAAATGGTCTGATTGCGTTGCAAACCTATTCGATATTGTTTTTTACTCTAGAAATATTAAGATAAATAATTACTATGATTATTGAAGCATTTTATTAGACTTCGTTGATTGAGTTTATGTGATGAAGTATTTGCTGCTGCATTTTTTCAAAATCTTTGTTAGCCCATAAAATTTAGAATTTTGTCCTTCGTTGAAAGGGAAAATTATAACTAATTTTAGTTTAATTTATTTGACACCACCTATGTTAGATTTTTGATTTTCAGTAAAAGCAATTTTACTCGTTTGTTGTATTTTCCATAACTATTATATAAAGCAATCTATAAACTAAGTCTTGATACAGAATTGAGATCTAAATGCAACGAAGTTTGATATCCACAAGGAATTATGTTACAATTCACGAGTCAAGAATAGGTTTTGTCGATAAAAGGGTTCAAATGATACGTCAGCTTGCAACAAATAATATTATAAGCTGAGATTTGTGAGGATTCAAATTGTTGCACAATTTGGGTCTCACAAAGTATATAAATGTATTGTTAACTGAATTTAAAATATGGAAAATGTAAACAACCAAAACATGTTATGTAAATTAAACTATCTTTATTAAATTTAAAGATTTATTATATATTATGAATAAGATGTATGGAAATTATTGTATTATATTATATCTTATTAGGTAAAATATATACTTTTAATGTTATAAATATTCTGTTGAGGAAAAAATAATGAATCGAATAACAAATAATAAATACACACATACAAACATGCAAAGCCATGTACACAGTCACATATACACAGGCAGGGAAAACAAAACAAGAGAACACGGAACAGAAAGGCAACGGGAGAATATAAAGCAGTCGCGTTTGATTAGCACAGGCAGTCTTGCCGCAGGCGTAGTAGCATGCACATTAGGGCGGGTTGATTTGTATGGATGAAAAAAAAATGAAAAATCGTATAGCAAAAACTTAATCTACATAAAATTCTAAGAAAATTCTCCGAAGAAACCATAGGTCTAAAATCAAACCCTAATCCGCGCCTCTCGACTTGAAATTTTTTTTCCTCTTCTTTCGCTAAAAATTTTTTTTTTAAAATATATCTATTATGTCTTATTACATTATAGTTTATGCAATACAGGTTTTGTTTTGAGATTAATCAAAATATTAAATTATCAAAAAAGCAGCTGAACCCCAATTTGCATTTCCTCTCATTTGCGTTCTATATGAAAAGTAGTTAGAACACGTTTTACCTAAACTGCGTTTTGCAAAAAACAAATAATAATTAAAAAAAAAATTTTTTTTAATAAAATATGCAAAACATACTTCTTAAAACAGGAAAAAACATGACCTCTAATTCAGTTTATTTGATCTATAGAAATATAGATCAAATAGTAGTAACTATAGAAAGTCGTGCCAAAGTACCTAGAATGGAGAGTAAAAAAGACGTAACAAAATTAACATATAACCAATAAGTAAAGTTTTCTTTGTATTCTATAATTGCTTCTTTGTATGTATTAAAGACCTTATTTCTTCTAATGACACAAAATTTGTTTATGGTAAAAAAATTACTGAAAAATTACTGAAATATTGTTTGAGTGAAAACAATTCTTTTGTTTGTTTTTATTTGCATTATAAAATAAGACTTGTTTATCTATGTTCCTTATAAAAATATTAAATATAAAATTACATACAAACTTTTTTAATTGGGTGAATATTTTTTTAATGTAAAAAAATTTTGAGTGTAGAAAAGGGGGCATATAAATTTTCAAGTCTGAGAGGCGCGGATTAGGATTTTATTTTAGATACATGGTTTCTTCGGAGAATTTTCTTAGAATTTTATGTAGTTTATGTTTTTGCTATACGATTTACAAATAAAAAAATCAACCCACCCTAATGCACATGTTTTGAGACTGAGTAGTTATTTCAAGCGTAGTTATCTTAAGCGAAGGTGTCCTCACCCTTCGAACTTTGTTTACTATAAGTTCAAAACGTAGTTATCTTAAGCGAAGGTGTACTCACCCTTCGAAAATAGTTTTACTCTAAGCTCAGGCGTAGTTATCGTAAGCGAAGGTGTACTCACCCTTCGAACGTTGTTTACTCTAAGTCAAGCGTAGTTATCGAAAGCGAAGGTGTACTCACCCTTCGAACTTTGTCTACTATAAGTTCAAAACGTAGTTATTTTAAGCAAAGGTGTACTCACCCTTCGAACATAGTTTTACTCTAAGCTCAGGCGTAGTTATCGTAAGCGAAGGTGTACTCACCCTTCGAACTTTGTTTACTATAAGCTCAGGCGTAGTTATCGTACGCGAATGTGTACTAACCTTTCGAACATAGTTTTGCTCTAAGCTCAGGCGTAGTTATCGTAAGCGAAGGTGTACTCACCCTTCGAACTTTGTTTACTATATGTTCAAAACGTAGTTATCTTAAGCGAAGGTCTACTCACCCTTCGAACATAGTCTTACTTTAAGCTCAGGCGTAGTTATCTTAAGCGAAGGTGTTCTCACCCTTTGATCGTTGTTTACTCTAAGACAGGCGTAGTTATCTTAAGCGAAGGTGTCCTCACCCTTCGAACGTTGTTTACTCTAAGATCAAAACGTAGTTATCTTAAGCGAAGGTACCTCCACCCTTCGAACATAGTTTTAATCGGATTTCTATCGTAGTCACTCACAGCGAAAGGGATCATAGCAAGTAACGGCATAAATATGAATAAGAAAAGATTAATTATATCAATTCAATTTATAAAATAAATAATAATTAAGTAACGTACTCGTTAAGTAATAAATAAAACAAATGAAAAATAATAAAGACTTACTCTATGGTTTAAAACTAAAACGCTGGCTTTCTTATTTAAAACAACGGAATCATTGGTAAATAAAATATTTTGTAAGAACCCCTGGCTTACTCACTGAACCTACCTCAGCAAAAATCAGTAACGAGCAAAAGGGTTCGTTACAGATTATTATTTCGATTCCTAGAGCAGGCAAAGTTTTTTTTTTTTGAAAATTTTATGTTAATGTTAGTTGTAAATAACATTACAAACGAAACGAAGCGTTATGTCTTCATTTTTAGTTTTACATTAAATTTTCACGAAAACAAAAATGTTGTTTAATTTCAGTTCAATCTATTAGTTTATTACGTGAAAACTTTTTTGAAATGAAACTTCTTGCGATGCACACTGGGGCCGCTTGTATGGGAAGGTTGGCCAAAACTCCAAATCTTAATGTATCTTCACCAAAATTGGTAATTGGGTAATTTGGGGACCTCTAAACAATATAAACTTATTTAAATGAAAATATAACAAAGGCGCGTGGCACTTTGCATACAACTTATAATAATATTTTTAAATATTTTAAAAACTATTCAGAGTAAAACGACGAAAATTAGTATTTGTCTTAAAATTTATTATATCAAGTACTAAACTAAGTTTGGTTAAGATTTGAAAATACGAAGCGCAACCTCCCATACAACCGATATCCATATATGAACGTATTTCAATAGCTTTAATTATTAGGAACTAAACAAAGAAAATTAGTATTTGTCGTTAAATTTATTATTCCAACAACAAAAGTAAATTTGGTGGAATTTAAATTAACATATATTTCATTATTTATATTCATAAAGGCATTCATATTTGAACCCAATGAGTGAATTTCATTCATCAGAAGTATCAGAGTAAGCTTCCGTGCTTCCGAGCAACTTAACTTCTAGCATATCTTTAACTTCTGGATAAAATGAATTTTTGTTTGTTGAAATCGGCAATGATCGAGTGTTTGTTACCAATGGATCTGATGAAATGAGCAACTGATTCAAAATATCCTGAATATTATCCATTCTGCTTGTTTTCCTGCTATACATTAAGGGAAAGATTTCCCTTAAATTTTTAAAATCTTTATTTCGTGCCTCCTGGGCCTCTTCACTAAAGGTGCCCCCAGACTATATGTTTCATACAGATGACATGTCATAAAAATTACACACTGAATTTCATCTGTGTGTCAAAATTAAGTTTTTGTCAGTCAGTTTTTTTCATTCGTCTCCACACTACCTGACACGTCATTTGAAGATAAAATACCGCTTTTGAAATTTTTGTAAACCGTAAAGCTCTAAAGTGTCCTGCTTTGGCTATTCAAACTAAGAATAAATTCATTACAAATCAATTGATTGAATAAATATCTTAAAATTGCCTTTTCTTCCATTTTCACATAAAAAATTTATCAAACTGTCATTTTGTACAGATGGAAAAACATACGAAATTAGAGACTGTTCTAATTCAAAAATATACAGACGCAAATGCAAAAGACATTTCAAAACGACATTTTCATATGTTCCTCCACACTATCTGTAGCTGAAAACCATTTGTAATTTTTGACGTGTCATATGTATGAAACATATAGTGTAGAGGCACTTTAAGTTGCCCTATCGGCAACAATGCGTGTCGGATTACCTCGCTTCCATGTATGAGAATTTTATGCAAAGTGGGTGTCATAGGATACCAAGGGTATAGTTTACAAAAAGTCTTGCTGTTTCAATGCAAAATGCTTCGAATTTACTTTCATTTATCTTTTGGCCAGAAGAGATTTATAGAGCTATATATAGTTTTTTTAAAAGTTCGTCTTCAACACCAGTTATAACAGCACTTACCTCGTGGTTTCGAAAAAAACTTTCTAGCGACATTTCCGTCATTTTGGTTCCCAAATCCAG
Organism: Dichetophora obliterata; assembly: GCA_963920525.1. Taxonomy (NCBI): domain Eukaryota; kingdom Metazoa; phylum Arthropoda; class Insecta; order Diptera; family Sciomyzidae; genus Dichetophora; species Dichetophora obliterata. The sequence continues at coordinate 204,549,261 of OY986435.1, forward strand.
GCTTGGGTCTATCAACAATTAGCGAAATTCTACTTAAAAACTCATTTTGAATTATCTTTTTATTATTATCTACAATCTCTTTATTTTGTTTGTTTATGCGAAATGTTCAAAAAATCTAATCCACGAATGCTTTACTGATATACCAAATGATAAAAACTCTTTTTTCGTAGGTCGTAATAACATGTCCTCAATATTATTAAAATCCATACTCGAAGCATCACATAAATAGCATTTAAGGGTTGATTTAGGCTCGGATAAGGAGTTGCATATTTTTTCATCAACCATAGTAAAGAGAGGTCTATGGATGACTTAATAATCCTTACCATTTCAAGAAACTTCAGTTGGAATTAATTTTAAATTTAAAAATTCGTGTATTCTTTTTCTTGCTTCACAAGTTCATTGGTTTCTTTCTTATATTGTAGTTTTATTGGCCTACAAAATCGTGTTGATGAAGGGCGTGGGGTCTGCCATTAAATTTGTTTTTGGTTGTTTTCTTCACTTGCTAATTGAAGTGGAACTAAACATGATAAAAACATATATTTATCATCTGCCTCTTCAGACACAAACCTTTGCTTGTACTGCGTATGACTAGAACTGCCATCAAATACCCACTTTGAAAACAAAACAAATTTCAATAAAAAAATTACTGTTGAAGATGTCATCCTACGATTTTAATAAGCGCTACAAGTGATCCAGCAAAGATTGAAGAGGAACTACTGCTTCTGTTTCCGTAACACTAGTTCCATTGGGATAGCAATTTCTTTTTTCTTTCTGAACTTTTTTGTACGATGGGAAAACATCTTTGGTGTAATTTCTTATTTTCTTGTATTGTACACGTGTCAACTGAGCATCCATCATCAATGAGAGAGCTTCGAGAGCACTTAGTTTATAAACTTTTGCAAGAGACCTATTAACTATACACTCTGTTGCAAATTCCCTAGATTCTTAAACTTGCTTAATAATACTAGGTTCGGCTAACTTCCCTGATGACCTCATTTTCATTTGAGCTGCATAACTCAATTCTTTCTCAGAATGTAAAGACCGTTACTAAAAATATAAATTTTTAAAATAAATAAAAATTTTTCTAAGATAAATTAAATTCTACTTCAGATTAAATTCTACTTCACTACATTCATCGAATTCTTTTTGACGTCTGCCATAACTTTCCTTCAGTGATGTGCGGCGTAGAAAACATGATGTCGACAATACTATTGTCGACGGTGTCGAAAATGTCGTGTAGACAATTGCTTTTAACGACGTGTAGATAATTAACGTAAAAGGCTGCATGTTTATTGTAATATTTAATTAAATTGAGTCCAAGTTCAAAGTATTCCTTATTTTTACGCCTTTTGGGCATGGCTTTTGTTTGTTTAATTGTAAAATTTGTTTCTTTGTGTTAATAAAACGACTTTTCAAAAGGTTTTAAGAATCAGCATAATCTAAATGGAACTTGCATTTTCACAGTGTTGCATTTTGTTGACATTGCTTACACAATTCTCGATATTGTCTACATTGTCGACACATTCTGCATTGTCGACACCAAAATGTCGACAATTAAAGACGACGCGTCGAGGAACATCAGGAAAGTTTCCTTACGTTTTATTTGAATTTCAAGAAAACTCTTAAGCCATCCTTTTTCATTTTCAAGAAAACGTTCCAAATGTCTCGCGTTAGCTACCCACTTTGATGTGAATTGGGATTTGAAGTTCATCATAACACAGACGAATCGCTACAAGAACTAGCAATAATTAGATGATTTTCTAAATCCTTAAGTTTTTCAACCAAATTTTTATTTTTAATATCAAAAACAAAGCTGCACATATCGCCCTTTTTTAAAGCAACAGTGGTTAGGTTGCCATGATAGCCTAAAAAAAATACAAACAGTATAAAAAGAATACCAAAAGTAATTCAATACAATTTTTTACCAAAAAAATTCTTAGTTTGAACACAGAACAAAATAACACAAATTCGGTGAATAAAAATACACAAAAAACGATTCGAACCCATGTTCCAAAATTACTAACTCACAATTTTAAGTACATAGAAAACTAACTGCACCACAATCGCCTCAATTCTTCTTGTATTTATTTGAAGTAAAAACTTATTAATTTTCCAAAACAAGAGTTATAAATACTTAAAAAGCGTACGGCAATAATAGATGTTCACTTATTAATATTTATTTCTATATTCACGTTCATTTCAGCACACTTAACCAAAAAAACCCGAATAGTTGTTTAAAAATATAAACAATGCTACGTTATTATTCAATAATATGTTTTTCAACAAATGTTTGTTGTAAGTGTTCACTGGTTTCACTTCAGCAATAACAACAATAATAGAAAATTAAGACAAAAGGGAATGCAGAAAATCTACGATCATTTTTTTTGCAAGCTTATGCAGTGGCTAAAAATAACCAATAAGTTCAATATAGTGTTGCAAAGTGAAAAGAATTCATAAAAACCTAAAATAAAATGTTTTTAAAAGATAAATAACTTCAAATTAATAAATTATAATCATATATCAAAAATTGTGTTGTTTGAATATAATATAATGCTTGCCAAAATGTGGGTTTTTTGTAGTTTAAAATGCAAATATCATCACAACGAATTCTTCTTTTTTAAATTTCTATATAGATTTAAATAAATAGTATTTCAGCTAAGTTAAAACTTATGTTTGGGCATTTTCAAGTTTTTATTTCGTGGTTTATAGCTGATAATCTGAAAATCTCGATTTTGCACTTTTAGACATAACTATTTTAAGAGCACTTTTTTCAATTTGCGCAAACATATTGCAAAGCGGAAAGCATTTCCTTAAAAAAGAAACACATTACTTATCGTTAAACTAATCATAAACAAAAATCGTACACACAAACATTTAACTAATCGTATAAAAAGTAATCAATGTGCTTACGCCAATTAAAAAAAAGTTGATGTAAAATTTTTTTAAAATTGAAAAGCTTTGTTGATTTTGTACTCTTAAAAGCCAAAGAAAAATGTAAAATCTATTTTACATCTATTTTATAAAATCTATAAAAAGAAAACTTAAAATGATTATAAAACTCTATTTCTTACAAAAAACACACCCTTGTTACAGTAGCACTTTTCTTTCTAAAAATATAGAATTTTGAAATGGCGTGATTTTTTGCGCTGCATAAAAATATACTTAAAATCTCAAAAAAGGGGTAAGTTGCCACCATTGTATCTTCTAAACGGGTCATCAGAATAGCAAAAAATTTCTGAACTGTCATAGAAATATCCTCTTTATTACAACTGCATCAACATTTTTTTTTCAATATCCAATTTTTTATAAAATCAATTTTGGCCAAGCCTCTCATACAAGCGGCCCCTGTGTGCGCCTGTTTGATAATGATTGTAAAATTTTTAGAGTCTCGTCACAAAAGAAAAAATTTCCATCATGAAAAATATTTCGAGTTTCGTCTAGTTTTTATGTACATTAGAAATTATATATTAAATTTTTTGTGTTTACATAGATTTTTTATATGATCTATTTAGACTTTTTTTTATATTTTGTGTATAGATAGGTCCCTACAATAGTTCCCAATACAATAAATGCAATTTTTCAAGCCGAAAATAGAAAATCACGAACACATATCTCATATTTTTGTCTTCACAAATAATTAAAATCAGTCTAACCATCTGAAGCACCAACCAATGACAGTTTTAATATGAAATAAACAGAATATTTTGTATGAAAATTTGTTAGTATATTTCTTTTGATATGCTCTCTGTCTTTCTTTCTGTCTCTTTCACAAAAATCTCACATATTCTTAGCTTAAAGAAGTTTCCCTTCAGTACTGTATACACAATATACTTTATCTTTTTACAGTAGCATATGTTTCTGCTACTGTCAAATTGTTCTCTAAACATGATATCATTGGCCGCATTCAGCGCAGACAACAGTTGGCAACTGTTGTGTAAAAATTCGCTGAATGGTACAAATTTGGTAGCGCTAACTAAAACTGATAAAGTAGCGAACGCCTTTTAATCGAGCGAACAAATTCTATGCTACATGAATACAACTGTTTGCTTAGCTGTCAGATGCTGTTACTGACGCTGTTAAATTAATAAACGCCAAAAGAAGGCAGCAAATTTAAGTGAGAAACCTTTGCAATTGAATTAAATTTACATAAAAATTAAATTGAATCTAACTTCTGACGTGTGGAGTAGCAACACATTCACATTCACAGAGAAAAACATCGTGAACTAAGGTAGCGCTACCATTACAGTTCACAACAGTTGTCTGCGCTGAATGCGGCCATTGATAAAGGAATTCGACGCATCAACACAATTTCCAAGAATCTCATTCAATTTTCATTTTCAATCGTACTCTCAAAAATATTGTTGACGATTTGTGTTAGCAAATTTTTCATAAACATTTCCAAGCTGAAGTGAAAGGTAACTATTAGAACAGAAGTTGTTTTGTAAAAATATTTTTAGTGATGGTGATTTTGAAAATATCGAATATGGAATTTTGCGATACAGCAAATGGGTTCGTTGTAAGACGCTCAGTATCCGACATATTACAAACAGAGCTAACATAATAAGCATTATTTGAATGTTTGGTGCAAATTCAAAGAAATTTCAGTGATTTTTTAGTGTACTGTAATGATTTTTATTTAATGTTTTTCATGATTTGGTGTTCATAAAAATGTATCAAACGAATCAAAAAGACGACTACTCCATATTTGGCTAAAAAAATTATCTGTATTGTTATCTTTTTGATTTAAATTAATGTTATTTATAAAAAGAAAATCATTTTGTGAAATTAAAAATCTTTTCTTATAACATCACACAATTGTTGCCGAAATCTTTTCTTATAACATCACACAATTGTTGCCGATTCCAAAATCGTACCTTTCTTCAGGCGTAAACAAAAATATTTACGGATAACATGTTAAATTTTAACATTTAAAGGCTATTAAAGTTAGTTATGCAAATAGCACAGCTTCAAATGGAATGTTTCAGATCAAAGAAAAGATTATTTTTGAACAGATAACCCGTATCACAACCAAAACTGGTTTTTAATGATTTCTTTTTGAATCAATCAACTCCAATTCCATAGAGTTAGGTATTAGAAATTGGGCACCTCAATGCCGCAGGAATGGAATTGGAAAAAATCGTCAATTCTATTACAGGAGTTATAATTGGTAATTGGATACCTCAATTCCTCAGGAAAATTTTATTCGTCTTCCTTTGTTAGTAGGTTAACCCACTTAGCGCAACCATTCATTTAAAAGGCCACCAAAAACGTCAACATAAATGAGAAAAAATTAGTTTCCGGCGCTATGTAGGTTAATGAAATTTTCTAGATGGATGCGAAGGTTCTGTGCCAAGCACCTCGTAAAAAGAAAGCGGGATTGGACCAGGGAGCGTAGCATCTATATATTTGGTTCTAATTAAAAAAGTATTGAAAAAAAACATTGGTCTCTTCGATAATATAGAAATTTTGAGTCAATGAAAAATTAATTGAAATTTTACAGCAAATGGTAGCCTGTTTCTTAAAAAAAAAACTGGTCAAATGGCCCAGTACCACTTGAGACACGTATAAGGGCCAACCAACCATTTGTTTGTCAGAAGCAATCCGTGAAGTAAGGAAAAAAACAAGCGTTAAAAGCGCAACAGAAACATTCTTCATCAAAACAATGCGAGCTCTTACACACCAGCTCAGACAAAGGTGTTTTTGAGCATTCAAAACATCGAATTAATAGGTCATCGGCCGTACAGTCCCGACTTGGCAGCTAATGACTTATTTTTGTTCCCGGACAAACTGCGTGGAAAACGATTTTCGACGCCCAAAGAAGCCGTTGAGTCATTGCAAAAACTATGTTTTGGAGGTGTCTTAACGCATGCAAAAATTTATTAATCTTATTTCGAAAAACAATAAAACTATTTTTAATAAAAAAATTCGATCTTTATATTTATTATTTTTAAATAAAATTATTTTTGTATAAAATCTTATTATTTTATTTTGTAACCAGCTGATATACTCGGAGTTACTCGAGAGTCATTTATATAAAAAGTTTAATATACACTTCTCGATTAAATGTTTTTAAAACTCTGGAATAATGAAAAACATGTTGAATTTTAAGTTTGAGCTACCGTTAGAAAGGTAATTGAACGGACTTTAATCCAAAAAAAGTTTTGGAAAATTTTGGTGGTTAGGTGTTCCATCCCTTGCGGTGAGCTAATTGAATTCATAGAAGAATACGAAAAACATATTATAAAAATTGAAAATAATTTAATTATTTACTTAATCTTAAAGCTAGCAAAATTACCTTTTCAACAATATAAATCTTTTAACATCTGACATGACATTTTAACATCTTAACAAAAATTGATATCAAAAATATATTGAACTTTTGAACAAAAAAGTTTGAATGAAATATATTTAAAAACAGCGGACATATTTTTTTATAGAAAGTCAAAACTTTGATTTTTATATAAATTTTTTCTCATTCTTAGGTATCGATGTTTTATGAAAAATTCATTGTACTAAAAATGATTTTACTAAAATATAAATCGAGTCAGCCAAACGCGTGAGGTTAAATTTGAAGAAATATGTGGTAGACATCATTCGGCTTTTTACCGCAAGGTGTATATTTTTTACTCACAGTACTAACTAATGTGGCGCCATCTTTCTGTGAATTTAAAGCACAGATCAAAACCAATGCAATAGTTGTACTAAACAGATGGGCAAAGGTTTTATTCTAGCGCCATCTAGATGAAACTGATACATGACAATATTAACTTTTACAGTATATTCTATTCACGGTCATCTTTTCGATTGATAAAGAACTAAGTGACACCACTGAAAAAATAGTGAGAAGAAATAGAGCCATCAAAACAAAACAAACTGAACAGGAAAAAATATAAGGCAAAAATATAAGTAGACGTACTAATATTAGGAAAATATTTATATAAACCAAAATGTTTGTAAAATTACTCCAGACACACAACTGCATCCTTGGAAAATAATTAGTAAAAATGGAGAGAGGAGCTCAGAGGATAGAAAATTTTAATACAAAAATCACTTTTATTAATATATAGTCAATGGTATGAAAAAATAGATTTTTAGCTTTACTTTTGATTGGAAAAAGATATTGGGTTAATTTTTTCACATAAATAATTTTTGAGACTTGACTTTTTTGTAAAACATATATAAACAACATTATGGAAAAAATCAATTTCGCCGTCTTTAATATATGAAATACCAAGACAACCAAGGTTGGATGGGTGCTTTGAGGAAATAATAACTATTCCTCCACTAGGTCGTTTGTGTATTTAATATTCGGTTTTGTGTGCAAGAGAGTGTTTTAATCTCGTGTATTTTGATATTCTTTTAGTTTGGTTGTTTTTATGTAGATCCTGTTTTTATTTATTTATTGTTTCTTTTGATTTCATTAACTTCCGGTTGTTAAACGGAAGTTATTGTAGGTCCCTCGATTTGATGCTAGCGGATTGAATGACATCCCCTGAAACCGTAAAGTTAGCTTTGGCGGTCGTGTCAAATACGATGACTAGGGAGCATAACAATATGGCTGTCAAAATAACAAAAAAATTTCAAAATTAAAAAAAAACAAAAAAACTCCGGATCTGGATCTGGACCGTTCAAAAATCGAAAACCGTTTTTTAGCGATGAATCAAAGCTCAACTTGATTAATTCAGATGGGATGTGCACGGTACGGCGCCACCCAGGTACACGACTAGAAGCCCGAAACTGCAAAATAAATTTTAAGCACGGATGCGGTGGCATTATGGTCTGCACTTGTTTTTCCTATAATGAAGTTGAAATATTTCAAAAAATCGTTGAAATTATGGATCGATTTGTATATAATAACATTTTATAAAGCAAGATGCAACCACATTCAGAGTGGAATATGTCACTTCAGTGAACGTTTCAGCCCTACAACGACCCGAAACACACTTCAAAGCTCATCAAAGATTACATTAGAGCCAATGGGATTCAAGTCCTTGATTGGCCGGCACAGTCACAAAGACTTGAATCCCATTGAAAATCTTTTTGGGATTTTGAAGGTAAAAGTTTCTGATCAAAGGTTTTCCAATAAGACTGCACTGTATGAAGCCGTGAAAGATAATTGGGAACATATACCTAATACCAACATATCTAATTTAATATAGTCAATGTCGCTCAGATGTGCAGCGGTTATCAAGAATAATGAATCTTACACCAAATATTAATTATGTTGCTTTTGTTTTGCTCTCAGACAAACTGAATGAAATCACATTAATTTAAATTTAATAAAGAAAACAAAACCAAATTTGAATATGATTTGTTTTTAATATGATGTATGAATATATGCTTTGGTTTCTGTAATAATTTTTGTGTGTACCTAATATTTAAAAAGATACACGATTTTGTAGCAGCGTTCTGATTGTGTTGCTATTGTTTTGCGCAACACTGTATATACCTAGTTTAAGTGAAATCCGTTGAAAAGTTTAGATTTGTATAAAGGTCAAACAAACAAACAGAAAATGAGTTTTATTACTATAGATATACGTAATAATTATGTAGATATTAAAAATTGAAAAAAAAAAATGTATATAAAACTTTTTAAAAAGCTTGCAAAAATTTTATAACGCATTGATATGGTGTAGTAGGTGAAAAATAGTATATATATTTTCGATTAGCTCTATCTCCTGAATCGATTTAGCAATATCTGTCAGTCTGTCGACACAATTACAGACATAATTTTAAAGCTACGAATTTATTTTCGATATACCTGTATATGCTTATCTAAAAAAAAAAAAAAAAAACTAAGATCAAGTTAAAAAATAAGCAAAATTGAATGGTGACTACTCCTACCTTCAATGCAAAGTGACTCTATCAAAACGCTACAATCTCTTAAAATGCCATCAAAATTAATATAATGATTTGGACTTTTGCGCATAAGCTCGGAATTTGAAAATGCAGTAAGTATGAGCTTTAAATTTCGCAAAACTGCATAAAAACTTCAACTGTATGGCAGGTATCAAACAAACGGGCGTCATCAAGGTTGCATAACCTTTATAAATTTCACAAAAATGTCTGAATTGACTTTATATTCAACACATAATCTTCGATATCTTCAATGCATTCTGCATTTCATTTAGTGGAAATTGGATAAATCTTTTGACCTAATGTGACGTCATCAAACTTATAAAATATTTCTAACCTAATATATATTCTGGGGTATTTTAATTTTGGCCAACTTAATCGAACCGACAATCGAAATATTAACCTAATCACTTCGTAGTATTTATTTGTTACTTGTTACCGCGAGAAATGGAGGGACAAAATTTTAGAAAGCAGTTGTATGAATTTCGTCATTTAAGATTAAACGGTATGTGCCTACAGTCTTCACTTTGCTATAGAAAGTTAAGATAAAAAAATTTAAGAAATTAAAACGAAATTACAATTCAAGCAAAATTATTCTTAACTTTTCGCAAAGATAGTCCGAACACTCGATCAAGTATTGTATCGAAATTAAAATCAAAATAAATTAATTTTTTGCTCTACAGAACGTAACATCCACATAAAGTTAGGAATATAGAATATTTTAGGCACACATGTTGAAGATGTATGATTTGGTGTGGCGAAAAGAAAGTATGGATAACTAGAGTGTGAATATGAAAACATGCCTAATTTACTGTAATTGCTCTATGATTTATTAACAACTTTGTTGTTGGCTCTTTTAAGCGCAGGCAATAAGCGCAGATTGCTAAAATGTGTGCACTAAAACAACAGTAACAAAAACATTCAGAACAAATGGTGTAAATTAGAAGGCGAATATTGAGTGCCGTGTGTGTGCTAATATGTATACAACACTTGCGATAGAGTTGCTACGTAGAGCACTCAGCTGAAATCATGAAAGCGCGTGTGGGAGGGCGTATTAATGGCAGGATGAAGTAAGGTATGGAAGATATCATGAAACTGAAACTAAAGGAAACACTACGCTAGAAACACTTTTGCTGGCGACACACAAACAAATGTCTTAATGAGCAATTTGTCAGTTGCAGATGCAGCTTTGGTTGCTGCTACAGCCGGTGCTGGTGTCAAAGTTGTTGGGTGCAACAACAAGAGCAACAACAACAACACATATGATAAAAACACTAACAACAACGCCGACACCAACTCTAACAATACGGGTGACAATTTTCTCGGAAGCCATTTTTCAGATGTTTCGCAACAAGCGAGACAAGCACCCAGGGATACAGACAGACAGATAGTCGGACAGACAGTGTTGACAATTTTGACATTTACAGATTGATGATGCTCATATTTTTCACTTATTAATATTGCAACACCCTGTTACGAATGCGTATGCGTCAGCAGTATATTTATAAGTTATTCAGCTTTTTGATGACTTTGATAATTAATCGAGAGTAGGAGAGGAAAAAAGGGGTGAAAGAGGCAGAATTGCCTCAACTGAAATGCATGGTTTTTGACGCCTTTTATTCGTTTTAAGGCAATTACATGGCTATTTCAAGAAATATAAAGCATTCTAAAGAGTTTCCGTTGCATGAAGCCTGAGAAAAACCGGAGGCTTATTTAAATAAACCATGCTAGCGACGAGTAACAGCGATTCTCTCAGCACCTACTCTACAACCAAGCAGTACCTACACTACAACAACATAGCGACATATCAAAAAGTGCGTGCTTTGTGGATATTTATCTCTTTCGCATGGATTTTTATTACAAATCAATTGAAGGATCATTAGCATAATTTATGCAAAACGTTCGTTTAATGATCTTCGTCGTAGCTGTAGTTGATGTTGTTGTTTTATTGCTTGTTGGTGTGCTTGTTTTGGTCATCATCAGCGCCGGGCAACAGCGCACAATCAGCGTTGTTGCCCCGCTAGCTATATTATATATTTATATCTATCTTTTTCTCCGCCTGTCCGTCTTTTCCTTCTGTCTGTATGTCTGTATGTTAGGTCGTTTGTTAAAAATGTCATTGCATGTAGGCAAAGTGCGACAACTTAGTCTCCATCTACGTCCCGTCTCTGAGACGACATGCAAGACCGAAGGACGTACGTGTCTTGAGAGTAAAACCATGCACAGTGTAGAAATCCCCGATTTTGATCAAATTGAAATAAATAGTGAATGGTAAGATATATGAAGTAACTGAAATATGGACTTATTTTGTCGTATAATTACTTCTCACAGCGCGGTTTGTATGGGGGTCATTTTCACAAAATTTTTTCAAACATATTTAAGAAGTTTAGTTTACAATTGGGGGTATTCCTACAGCCTTTAATGTTCATCGTACAAAGAACATATATATGCCAAAATATCAAATACAGTACGAATAAAACGAATATCTAACATTGGATTTTGTCACTTATTTAATAAAGTCACAAAACAGCAAAATCTCAGAAGAACAAATTCATATATTCGTATGAAAAAAAACACAAGCTGCTTGAGTAGCTGCTTCAGTAGCTGCTTATGCTGTTGTTGTTGTTCGTTTGGTTCGCAATCGTGTCATTTGTTATTTTGCTGTTTTTGTTGTGGTTGTTGTTATTAATATAACAACATGTAATTAAACAATCAGCCTAACCAAAAAACATTTTAATGTCGACTCTAAATCTAGTATGAGCTCTTCTGACATTATTTTTATAGAATTTGTTGTCAAAAAGCTTACACTAAATTTAGAGTCGACATTAAAATGTTTTTTGGTTAGGCTGAATGTCAGACTGTAGAAAGTACATATATAAATACACATAGATGCTTTCGCTTCGTAGTTCGTTATTGTTTTTGCTTATTTTCAGAAAGATAAATACAATAGAGAATTCAGAAGCATGTAGCTACAGAGCCAGTATGTATTATTACTACGCAGGTATGCGCATGCGTTACTAAGAATGCGTTGTTTTTTAAAAATCTATTTATTTTTAAAATACCGTAATAAATTCGAATTATTTCTGTTATGCATTAAATTTTCTCCATATTAAAAATATATTTTGTTAACTAAAATTGTAATTTTAAATTATTTTTAAAAGATATATCCTTTATATATAAAATTCTTCTGAGTCTAGCCTAGTCGCTGAACTCCTCTTAAACGGAAGGACCGATTTTGATGAAATTTGGTGAGTGTGTGTGGCTGAGCCTAAAGATGGTTTAGGTTTAAAGTTTGACCCGGTAGGTGGCGCTGTTGTCGCTGTGGCATTGTGTAAATGGGTATGGGGGGTAAGTAGGTAGACTACCCTCCTTGCTTTTTTAGAGTCGGCTTAATTGTTATTTTTTTACTAACATTTTTTAAAATATTGATTTTTATACACAATAATTATGAACGTATCAAAGCCAGTCGTACATTTTATTGCCATTTTCATAACAAAAACCAACTTTAGTCGGCAGAAAAATTTAAGAAAAGTAGTATAAATTCTGTTAAAAAAGTACGGAAATAGTAATGTATAGTAATGTAAAAGAGAGCAGCGGACCAAATGGAAAAATTTACCATTTTTAGCCCAATTGTGCAACCTCGTCCTTGACCAACAATATAAACCGAAAATGATATATTTGTTTGATTAAAAAAATATTAATGATTTTTATTTAAGATTTAAGAGATAAAATCAGATTACCATTTTTATATCTGAGCAAAAACTTGCAAATCATCAAATAATGATTAATGCTTAAGTTTTTGGATATAGCTTAATGATAACTGTCCCTGATGCAAGTACCTTGTCAAAAAGTTGAAAAAATAAGTGGAATAAAACAAGCCCAAACGAACAAAGGTTTAGTCAGTCGCCACACATATTCCCTTTTTTTAAACCTAATTAATACATTTTTGTAAAACTTTCTGAGATTGAAATTTTTATTCAGAAATACCCAAAATGTGTTATAAAAAATTTAATGATCGAAATCGGCCAACATATTTAAAGAAATTTTCTTAGCTCAAAAACTCTGAAGTGAAATCTTTAATTTCATAGACTTAAGGGAGGGTTCCCTGGATTTTTTTGGATTTGGCCGAAAAACAAGCAAAATTTGAGAATGGTTTGTGGGAAAATGAAAAGACATACGAACTTATGCTTTTGAACTTTGATTCGTGGTTTATTGACGAGTAAAAAAAAAAAAGATATTTGAAAAATTCAAAATGGCGGCTTGAAAATGGCGGATCTCGTCGACCTCTGCGCGCAAAACATCGACCTCCCGCGGACAGTGTGGGGCCTCAGGTAGTGAACTGAAATGAGAAATGTATAAAATTTATTCAAATTGATAACATTTCATATGCCTGGAACCTAACTTCAATTAAGTTTGGTAAAAAAAACCAATTTTATGGACTTTTAAAAAAAAATTGAAATTTTTTGCTTTTTTTTTACTTAGATCTCGTTTAAAAATTATAAATAAACAATTTTTTATGCCAATGTTAGGTTCCAGGCGTACAAAAAAGTATATACTTTCAAACATTCTTTGAATGAAGGAAATCGGATCAATAGAACAAGCCCTGTGCTGTCCGTTAGATTAGAAAACATGGTTCCGAGAAAAACGCGTTTAAAGTTTTTAGAAAGTTGGTACGCGCGCGTGACATGGGTACGTTTGACACGCTCTAGCTCGAGAAATACGCGTCGTATTGAAATATCCCTTGGCACAAACATTCTACATATATGTAACTTTCATTTTATGTAAAAAAAAAATGGATTTTTTCAAAAAAATCCAGGAGAACCTTCCCTTAACATTTTACTTTATATACAATTATATTCTATTGAGTTTTAAAATTATTGAAAAAAGGTTGGTTTTAACTTTTCAACTCGAGATGATAGCAAAAAGAACGCCATTTTGAAATCTGCATTTAAAATTAATTTCTTATAAAAGCATCGCTTTATGTCATTGTTGATGCTTTAAACGAAATTTCCCAAAACTCTAAGAAAATTGACAAGTGGACTCGAAATGCTGCTTATGCGCTATCAAACCAACTTACTTCTGTGGACTTTATTATAAGTCTTGTTTTAATGAAAAAAGTGCACGTAAATACGAAACTCCTGACTGAATTCCTTGAAGACGTTGAACTGAATATTTTAGATGCTATGAAATTTATTTCTTGTACCCTTAAATCATAACAAAATATAAATTCGGAATCTGAAGGTACGGATAACCTAAGTAGCAGTGCTGTTGTATTGTGAATATCTTTTAATGTTGATGCTAAAAAGGAATTCTCAATTCGCCATCGCCGTCGTCTTGCGCCGAAACGTTTGGATGATAACAATGCCAACGCGGTTTATTTTTCGATGAACTGTTTTTATAGAAGAGAATTTGAACTTGTATTGTATAAGACAACCTCACTGATGCGAGATAAATTATGCAGTTGCTTAGAAGCAATAAAGCCTCTGTATGAACTCCTTAATCCAATTCTATCTTCTACTAACTTGACCCAAAAGCGAATTTTAGAATCAATAAAATTGTTACCAAAAAATTGTAAGTAGGATTCACTTCAATTGAAAGCGGAATTTGAAGTATTCTATAATATATGAGAAGGCGTTGAAACTCTTTCGGGTACAGCTAATGTTTCAGTATGCAATAAAAAAATCTCTTCCTGCAGTTAACAAAATGTCGCGTTTGCTGTGCGCAGTGTCTGTTACTGTTTCAGGAAATATGAGAATGTTCAGCAAATTAAAATTACTAAAAAATTATTTAAGAACCACGCAAAGTGACTCTCGTCTTAATGACTTATTAATACTTTCATCGGAAAAGGACATAGTTGATTTCACTAACTTAGATAATATTACGTAGCATTGGGCTACCTTAAAAAAAGAAGAATTAATATTTAAATGTTATACAGGGTCCGCCAAATAACTTTTTTTTTTGAAAATTCTATAAAAAAAACTACTGAATATTTTCTTAAATTTCTTTTTTTGTTTGAGAGTACAATCTTTCCGGTTATTAATGAAAAATAATTTCATTCAAATGGCTGCCTCGGCTGGGCATGCAGTAGCCTACACAATCGGTCCAATTTTTTAAGCACATTATCGATTGTGTGCAGCTGTATTTCACCAATGGCTTCACGAATATTGTCCTTTAAAGCGTCAATTGTCTCTGGCTTGTCGGCGTAACACTTATCTTTGAGGGCACCCCACAAATAATAGTCCAACGGTGTCAAATCGCAGCTCCGAGGTGGCCAAACGACATCACCTCTGCTGCTGATAATGCGATCTTCAAAAACAGGGCGCAAAATATCGAGTGTAGCTTCGGCTGTGTGGCACGTAGCGCCGTCCTGTTGAAAACAAATGTTGCCAATATCCTCCCCTTCAACTTTTGTGAACAAAAATTCGTTCAACATAGCCCGATAACGATCGCTATTGACTGTAACGGCCACTCCTTGCTCATTTTCAAAGAAAAATGGCCAAATTATGCCTCTGGACCAAAATCCGCACCAAACAGTTACTCGTTTTGGGTGCAGCGGCTTTTCAATGTATGCGTGCGGGTTTTCTGTGGCCCCAAATGCGAAAATTTTGCTTGTTTACATACCCGCCAAGATCAAAATGAGCTTCATCTGAAAAGATGATTTTTTTGACAAAATCGGCATCATGATTTTCAAAGTAATGTCGCAATATTTCCCAGCGTTCTACAAGCGTATACACAACCATATTCGTTCAGCGGAAGAATAAAACTAATTATGTGTCAATTCAGACATGAGCTAAGTGTTACCATTCACGAAATAAGCACTAGTTGAAAAAAAAACGTTATATGGCGTACCCTGTACTTAAAAATTAAGTTTGTGTTTTTTATTTAAAACTGTATTTGTTTAATTAATTTAAACAATTAAAGCAAAAAATGTAAAATAAATTGAAAGCCCTGTTTATTTTATAACACACATAAACTATGAATTTTTAAAACAAATACGAAAATTAATTTTTAAGTGCTGATTCGATAATGTTGAAATACTTCTATTTTATTTTCTTTGATAGAGGGAACGATATGAAAACTGCCTTTAAGGGATCTTATTCACTTGAAAAAGATCAAAAGATTGAAAAGTGTGACTATATGTTGTTTAAAAATTTCAGTATTTCTTAAAACGGTACCAAAGATTAACGAAAAAGGCCGTTTGAGCTGAAACTGTTTTGCATTATATTTATTATTGTAATTTTTCAATTTTTGTTTTGAAAATGGCGCCAAAAACAGTTATGAGGTTTAGTTGGCTGATTAAACGTAATCTTATAGTTGCAAGTATTATCGTTTAGATGAACTAAAAATAATTCAGTTACCTGTTGTAAAAACTGAGAAATCGTTGCCACCTTTTTGGATTCAAAATATGATGTCCAAATTGCGAAAAGCTTAAGAGAGCAAGCTTAAGCTTAATTATATGTAATTTTGATGTACACAAGTTCGTTTTTCATCATTAAAAAAATTTTTAATAACAATAATTACAAAGTGTTTTTCTAAGCCGTTCAAATTAAAAAGACCATTTAAGATTTATCTACATTTATCGAACGGATGAGTAACTTTATATAATTCAACTAGATGGTATTAAAAAAAAGTCGGGACTTAAAAGCATCCAGTCGGCCGAAATACGTTGATACCCCCCCAATCAAAATGGCCTTGGTACGCCCCTGACAACACTATTACTTTTTATGCAAACAAAATTACAAAAATACGAAATCAATAAATAAAAACAAAAAAAAAATTTAAATTTTTATTAGTTAGGCTTGATTTTTCGATCGTTTTTTAACTTTTTACGATAAAAATTTTAAATCGACCCTACGTTTATGCATATCGTAAGAAGGAACATTAAAAAAACCATTTTTGGTTTATAATAATTTTTACACAACAAATTAGCTTACCAAAGTTTTTGGGATATAAAGAAATTCGTTAAGGTTTTGTTTTTGTAAAATTATAAAAATTAAAAGTGGAACGAATATGAAAAAGACTGAAACACGATTGGACGGACAATTAATCAAAATTTAAAAAAAATTAATTCAATCCTTTTTAACCCTCCTTTACTAACGCAGGATGGATTACACCCATAAGTTATGAAATATGAAAAAAATTAATTAATAGTTTAATGGTGCGAACATTATATCAAATGTAATCTGAAAATTACAGTACTAAAACAAAATTTAGTATTGTTTTTTAAACTAAATTATAAAAATTACTCATTTCAAAAAGTGTCTGATTGTTTTACACCCATGTTAGTAATGGAGGAACAAGAAATTCGGGTTGTTTACATGCACGTTAGTAATCATGTTATATTATTTACTATAAACGTGTGATTTGTTTCTCAAGTAAAATAAAAAAGATTTTAAATAAAAAACCTCTCCTGAGCAATACAGGAAATTCAAATTAAAGATTTAAACCATTGCTCGACTTAAACAGCTTCGACAATTTCATCACGTTATGTAAATCAATAGAAAACATTTTTAAGAATGCGTACGTGTTTGTGCTTGCAAGATCTCATCTTATCTTTCTCAACACTGTGAATTTAGTTTTAGCCCAGTGGAAATGGTCAAATTTCTCGTTGTAATTTTAACGACACATTCAATATTGTTTTATTGTATTTGACTAGCCATTTGACAAAAAATTTGAACATTTGAACAGGGTTTTTTGTTATAATATTTTGCAATAATATGCTATTAAAGCATCATCCAATTACTTTTGTAATGGTCCAATAAGACATGGCTTAACAAGTGTAACATAGAAATCTGTTTAAAGGGATTTACGTGTATCTGATTATGCACAACATGGCAATGCATGGCAATGCTCAGATAAAAACAGAAATGCATCTCAAGATAGATAAACATAGAAGTTCTATTTAATTTTGATTTCAGCTACTTCTTCAATGCATTTGACGATTTGGCAAAACAAATATGAAATTGTATAATTTTTTGACCAAGAATTTCTTTGATTGTTTTATTATGTCTATGTGATTAAGTTTTGCATAATCGACATTTATTCTATGTGCTAGCCGCTTATTTACGATGCTTGCGCTGCTGTGCCATGAGAGGTCATTATTTAAAAAATTTCTATTGCAAAAAAAATTTTTTTTAGATAATTTGTTTTTCATACATCTTTTAGATTTTCAAATTGGCCCTCTCGAAGAACGTGGCAAATAATTTGACCTTGGAATGTGAAATTATTCAAACCATTACGATATTTTTTTTAGTTCTCTAATTAACGTTATTTTGATATATTTTTATTAAAATTAAAAATTAATTAAACTGGACGAATTTTTTGTTTAATAGAATAATAAAATATACGAAATTAATAACAACAGAACCGTTTTACTGTTTCAGAGTTATTTTTTACAAATTCATGAATTAAAATTTATGGGTGGATTACACCCAGGTTAGTAATGACGTTACTCCGAATAGCGTTAGTAACGGAGGGTTAACATCACCGAGCTATTAACTTTCAATGCCAGCACTTTCATTTTGTTTGTTTTTTTTCTATTTCACCAAAAAAAAGAATTAGTACTAAAAACATTTTGTGTGTTTCAGGTACGAAAGTGTTTGTGGTGTCAATTTCTTGGAAATTTTAAGCAAATTGCACGTTCCTATAGAAAATGAAATTTTTCTTATAAAAGACATCTAAGCCATGAACATTACTTACCACAAAGGTATGAAATTACCAAATTGCAATAATATAATACTTCAGGAAGCTATTAAATACACACCAAGTAAGGTTTTTACATTGAAAAAGGGGCGTTGCATCTCCCATACAGCCAAAATTTTCGATATCAGATGACTTTTGAAATAAAGGTCGCACTGCTTCAGAATTCGGTATTCGAACGCAATTTACACGTGCCGTTTCACTGATAACATTTTATGGGCTTTGGACAACAGGGCGTGTCACCTCCCATACAGCCGAAATTTGCGATATCGAATAGCTTTGGAGTTTGGAATTCGGTATTAGACCACAATTTGCACGTGTTGTTTCACTTATAACATTTTATGGGTGCTGGATGGACAAGGGGTCGTAGCATCAACTCGCCAGGTTTCAACTAGTATATGGGTTTTTCCACAGAAAATTCTACCGTGACCAAAAATTTAATACTTATAAAAAACTTAATATTTTATGATATTATCTAAGAGAAACATTTGTTTTTAATCAATTAAGGCAGTTTATGCATTTACCATGATGATAATATCGCCTCCACTGTTTCACAATTGTAGTTTTTCTTTTTTGTAAAAATTTAGTAAATGTTTCGTTAACGTTTAAATGGAAGGCATTGGCTAAAGATAATGAAAAAATGATTAAGGCAAGAAAAGAACAATATATTAAATTTCCTTTTTAATTGCTAAATTACATAATAACTTCACTACCTAATAACTCAATTACCCAATTAACCTACAGTGGAATTTTAAGTAACATAACGCAAGATCATAAAGCCTAATCAAAAAAAACCACACACAGACCCCAGAAGGCCAATTTAGAGAATTTTGCAAATTTTGTAATCCAAGTCAAAAATCACTTTCGTTTTTTGTAACGTTACGCCAGCACATGTTCTTGCTTATATCTTTGAATCCTTAGGGTCGATTGTTGTTATTGTTTTTACTTAATATAGTGCTACTTATATACTACGGATATATAAAAAAAAAAAATTTAAATTATACATTTTCAATTTATTTTAATATTTCTTCGTAAATTAAACATAACTTTGACTTACATTTAGTTTAAACCAACATAAAAAATGAACAAGAACAACAAATTCATCACTAAAAATATCAAACGAAACCTTTTTACAAAACAAAACAAATTTTTACATGAATTTAATTGTGAACTTTTTAGATTTTGAAGAAAGCAACAACAACAACAATATTGTTTTTGAATAATTTTTATTTAAAAGATGAAATTATTTAAAATAGTTTTGAAAAATATAAACGAAAAAAAACAAGATTTTTCTTTATTGCTGTATAAAAAGGAATTCTACGTCTATACTTACGACACTATCGAAACTGTGTATTTTTTTTTAAAGGCAAGCACAACTCCCACATTTTATACATCCCAAACACAAAAATGATTTGATAAAACAGAGGAGAGACTTTTATTTGCGAAAACACAACCATTTGGAGTCTTGCTTAGACTTTTATTTTAAGTTAGAAATCTGTTTGTGTATAAAGCAACCACCACATCCAACTCCTATATAATCCAAATGCCGAAAAGTTTAATAAAATCTCGGGAAGTTTACGAATCGATTAAATAATAGGAACATAGTTCGTTCAGACATGCCCATTATTTTCTAATTTAGGTCTAATAGATAATTACTCATAAAAAAAGTAAAATAAAAATAAAAATAAAAATAAAAATAAATAAATTGCTCATAAAAAAGGTAAATACAGATGAGTAATAATCATCCACTTTTGTTGATTGCAAATAAATCCTTTTAAAAGTTTCTTCAGTTAATTTCTTGAATCGAGATGGAACGTAATTCCCGAAGTGTTAATTTTAGTTTTGAAAACTTAAGAAATTTAGGGTGGTACTCTACAATATTCTCAAAGTTTTAACTTTGTCACAGTGCCAATGCCATAAATAAATTTGCAATTTAAAATTGTTTTAGCTTAATTAAGTAAATCTTATAAATTAATACGTGAACATCAAAAGTTATAGTACGATTTTTTTAATATTTAATTTTGATTTTTGGGAAAATTGAATGATTCCAATTCGATGTTTTTAATTTTAATATTTGGTTTTTGTAACGCATAGCATTTGAAACGTAATGAACCATAGATATGCCGAAACAATTTTGTTTTTAAATTGATGGCCTATGACTCAAAATATGAACGTTAAAGTATATATAAATTCATTTTAGTAAGAGATCTCAGGATTAGTAAGAAGTAGAATAAGGTATCGGTTGAAAGGTCTAGATGAGGAGGCTTGAACAATATGATTATATTTTAGATTGGTGACCTTCGAACTGAAACAGTGTAGAAAGATAATTTCCTAAATAAAAGCAAAACTATAATAGATGGAGGAACATGATTAAATAAGGAATTCTAGACATTGATAAAATGTGCATAAACTTATTTGTAAAAAAGACATTTTTCGCCATCTCTTACGAATACAATAAGAATTAATTTTATGTAACATGTATGTATATTGTGATGGTGAAAATTTTTAAGAATGTATATATGAAAAATTCTCGTTATTCCAATATCTCGAACACAATAAATTTTCTCAGAACAATGCATTGTTGTAAAAAAAATCGAATAAACTCCAAAAAAAATGTCCAAAAAATCTAGAAAAATAGTTAGCAAATCGGGCTTCATTTAGCGCATTTGCCGATTTTCTAAAAATTAAGTATATATTTTTCGTTAAGTTGGCATCAGAAGTGTGAAATAGTTAAGGAAAATTGTGCTATCATTTACAAACTATTTCGCTAAATTGAACATGTTTCGCTTGTTATAATTGAGAAAGTTTTTCTACCGTTTATTTATCTTCGGCTATAGCTAAGGGAAACATTTTCTTTGAAAATAAGAACTTTTCTACCGTTTATTAATCATCGACTATAACTAAGAGAAACATTTTCTCTGGATATAAGAAATTTTTCATCGAATCCCTGAAAAAATGTTGGAATTTTTGCAAAAAAATCCTTTTTTAAGATTTTAAACAGCATCCTGTATGAAATTTAATTTTTATGCTGACAAAAAACTGCAAACATTATTATTATTATTAATATTAAATTAAATTGAAATATTATCACTATCCGGAGACTTGCACCTCGGCCGCGTGAGTGTTTCTGTTGGTAGGATTTAAGAAATTAATAGGAAAAGTAACATAAAATTATTTTTTACTTTTTATCAATTTAGAAGTCTGTTGGTTTTTTTTAAACAGTTTTAATTTCTTCCTATTACCCATTCTTGTTACCTAATTTAGTACCCTAGAACCCTTTGTAGAATTCTGCCTACTTTATTGATCGTGTTTTTTATAATTCTTTATGCTCTTGAACCAAATCTCAAGACCCTAGGGACAATTTTAGCTGAGATACAGTGTTTTTCTAATATTGATACGGCCTTTCTTGAATTCCGCCCACTTTGTATTACTTCCGCTCATAGTGTTTTTTAATACTTCTACCCATTCTTGTTACGAATTTTATTACTATAGTGTGAATATTATTGGAGATACATTGTTTTTCTAATACTGTCACGCCCCTTTGTTCGATAAGGCTTACTTTCTTGACTAAAATTTGTTATAATTGTTTCGACCACTGTACTAAATTTCAGTAAACTGGTGCAACTTATTATTAGAGATAAAATTTTTACTAATATTGACACGCCCTTTGTCGAATCCCGCTCACTTTCCTTATAATTTTTTGTTATAGTTCTATCCATTTTTGTAATGCATTTAATTATCCTATTGTCAATGTTGCTCGAGAAACAGTGTTTTACTAATATTGCTACTTCCTTTTGTCCAGAAACTTTTGTCCACTTTCTTGATCGCAATTTTTCACAATTGTGTCTACCCTTTTACTACATTTCAGTACCCTAGTGTCAATATTATTCGAGATACAGTGTTTTAAATATTGCCACGGACCTTTGTTGAATAACGCCCACTTTAATGAAAGTAATTTGTGATAATTGTGTCTAGATCTATACTAAATTGCAGTACCCTAGTGTCAATATTATTCAAAATACAGTACTTTCTAATATTTACACGCCCATTTCTCAAATACCGCCCACTTTTTAGACGGGCAAATCAGTGTTCAATGTCTCTTTTTGTTGACAAAAAATTACGGCATTCGGGCCAGTGCCTTAGGAGTTATCAAGGTACACACATTAAAGGAAAAAAAAACAAAACAAAACAAACGAACTTGAGAACCTCCTCCTTTTTAAAGTCGGTCAAAAATAAGAAGCATCTAGAACAGACGGCAACCATGGTAGAGTTAAGGGATTGATCTATAAATAACTACAACTTAAATATCATATGATTAAGTGGCCGATGACAACATTAAAATTCTTACGAATTTTTTGGAACTAGTGGCAAATCATATAAGACTTAAACGTGGGTTGGTCGAAGCTGAATCACTCAAGACTACAGAAGAAGAAATGTAGCGATTTCCAAAACAGGCCGTCTAATCTGCTGAGTGATTGACTCTATTCAGAGTTTTTGATGTTGCCTTTATCAAACTTTCTTGACCTAAAGAGCTCCCAATTAAAATCATGTAAAAATCCAAGGAATAGATCACAATTAAGTATTAAACATAAACGAGTTTAATTTCATAAGATAGCATAAAAATTTCAATGCAAAAGATGTAATACTCGGGCTAAGACTGCAGTTAGTAAAATAAAATCATTATTTGGGAATATTTTTTTTATATTAAAATTCCTGTCTACCTATTTAAGTTATTTTTCAAACATAAACTTAATATTTTCTAAATTTCGTTTCGCCTCAGTATTACCGACCTTTTGTTGAACACCAATATTGTTTTCAGAGGGATCAGAGGTTTGCTGGTAATCCATATCTTGCACATTTTCATCTCTTGTATTTTTTTTTTCTGGTTTAGCAATTTTCTGCTCCCTTCGGTTAAATTTGCTTCGGATAAGATTCCTACCTTTTTGCTTGTTAATGGATTTGTGGATTATCATTCTCGTTTATATGTTCTATTTTAAAAAGTTTAAAGTTTTGCACATTTGTTTCTTTCTTTTTCTCGATCTAACTGTAATTTTCATGTTTCAACTCCACTTTTATATTTGATATCAAACATATTGAAATATAAGACTTTGACATTTTTTCTGAAAATGAACAAAGAAATTGTTTGTTTTCTGAAAACAAACAGAACGAGCGAGATAATCGATGTAATGCTGACCCTTTCGTCACACTTTAATACTTTGTAAATAGTGCGGAACAGGGACCGAAAATAACAGTTATTTTCGAAATTTCTATTCAAACGTTCAAATGGAAAGAGTAAGTAGTCTATTCTATATTTGAATATAGCAATTTGATGCTTCTTAGCTAAGGAATAATAATCTTTAGTGCTTTTAATCTATCAGATTTTTTTAAAAAAGTGAATAGATAATCGTTATTTTTTGACCAATTTTATTTCGATTTCGAAATAAAAATTAAAATTTGGCTTTTATTTTTTTGATCATGTATTAAAATTTGACTTTTATTTTCTTGATCGAAAACAAAAGTTAAAATTTTACTTTTATTTTTTCGATCAAAAGTAAAAGTCATATTTTAATTCCTATATCATTTGATTGCATTCGCTGTTCCAGCTGTTTGCGAAATCAATGAAAACAGAATGTTCAATGATAAAGCCCGTATGATACTTCATTGTGTTGTCCAATTTGTATTCATTGAAAATAAAACTAGAGCAGTTGAAATAGAGCTACCCAACGGGCCGGCATGTCAGCAACTTCCTACAGGAGCAAAACGTCAGCACTTATTTTTGTTGTAGTGCAAATGAACAGTAAATTGAGAGCGCTCAGTAACGGACACAGAAAAAACGAACAAAAGAAAAAACGAATAAAAAAACCGAACAAATTAAAAAAAAAAACGCGTCATGCAAATAATCAGTTGTTTGATACAATTGCGCGCGTGAGGTATCGCAAAATTCAATTGAAACCATTGCTGTAGTTTTTGTTTTAGTCAAAATGTAGATTTTTCGGTAATGCTTTAAAAATAAAAACGAACTGCTGACTCAAAGCTTTCCAATGGAGGCTTTTTGAAGCAGTATCGACGGTTCCAAATTCTAACCCTTATTTTGATGAAATAAAATATTTCTCTTTCTCTCTCTCTCCCTCTCAGCAAGTCTCTTTTTGAGGTAGGCAAAATCAAAAAGAATTCGATGAACTGCTGACCCAAAGCTTTGCACGGGAGGCCTTTTGAAGCAGTTCATAGTCAGCTAAATTAAAGTGCTCTTTTCCAATGACATGCAATGTTAAAAATACAATGGTGTGTCATACATGGAGTCAGCGCTTTCAGCTGACTTGCAAGCACTCAAAAAGGCCTTTCGGAGTGCTTTTTTCCCCGTTGGGTAAAGCTAAAATTCAAGAAGTGTGAGTGTATACGCATATAGTACGAATTGAACAAAAAATTGTGCGACGGACAGCATTTTCAACGCATTGTTTTTGACGTTTCTCTCAATTCGTTCATCGTTAAGTTTCGATCAGTTTCGATCAAATATTTTCGGTCAAAACAAGCTTGAGCTCTTTCTTCCGCAGCCAAGAAGAACAGAGAGATAAAATAGTCACGTTGCGGAGATGTAAAAAAGTGGCACGATGCATGTTTTCATCCTTTTCCAACAATATATATCTGTCTAGCTCACGCGCCACTTGTTTTCATATTTTGGAATTGGACAGAACAATGGCCGCATTCTAGCCGAAAAAGTGCTCAAGTAGCGAAGTAGCATAAAATATTTTCGCTATATAAATTGTGACATCTCAAGGAACATGTTCTGTGAGAGCATACCATTCAGCCCGAAAGTTGTGGAACAGTTCTTTCCGCTGAATGCAGGCAATGAAGTATCATACGGGCTTAAGCAACACGCGATGCAATGCACCGATATGAAGGTCGATAGCAATATTTCTTTCTCTGTGCAAAAATGTTACGAATATAGGTGTCAAAGAATAAAAAATTTGCTATATTAATTTTTTTGAAAATGTAAGCTATTATAATAGTTAATTAGAAATAGATCTATCAAATTTTAAACCATTATTTTTGATAGGAAAAATAAAAGTCTAATTTAATCTTTTATTTTTGATCAAAAAAATTAAAGTAGAATTTTACTGTTATCGACAATTATAAGTGAAATATTAACTTATAGTTTTGATCGAAAAAATTAGTCATATTTTAAGTTTTATATTTGATAAAAAATAAAAATCAAATTTTAACTTATATATTTGATAGAAAATCTAAAAGTCAATATTTTAACTTTTATTTTTGACCAAATTAAATCAGTCAAAAAATAACGATTATTTGTTGACTTTTTTGAAAAAATCAAAACCGTTACGGTCCCTGGTGCAGAAATTTACAAATTAACATTAAGAATGGATTAAAGAGTTCATTCAGTATTGAAAAATAAAATAAAAATAAGAAATAATGATTTCTGATAATTTTTTTATATTCTTTCTAAAAACAGGAAATCTTTTCTTTCCGTTATAGACGCACGCGCGAGAAAATACACCTACCGAAAACAAGCGACAAGGAATTCCCCGATCTATTCGAAAGACGCGAATTGGATTTTGGGGGCCCCAAAAGCACCCTTGAGCTTGACAGTTGTGAAGAAAAAATATGTTTTATTTCAATAAATCGACTTTGTGAATGACAAAAGCTAATTCAAAACAATATTTAGTTTTTCGTAAACGAAATTTTCGTTGATTTTTGTTCATAAATGTTGCACTGTGCGTCGCATGCATACCGCATACTGAGGAGAAAGAAAAAATTGCGAAATATTTGCAAATCCCACAGCGAAGTCGCTCCAACCAACTAAAGTGATCGTCGCTTCAGTCGCTTCAGTCGCTTCTAATAGGAAAAAAGCAGCATGCGCCGCCGCCGGTAACCGACATGTTCCAAAGGGATTGACACTTCGTTTTTGCTGGACCAATGTTCTAAGGTACTGTTGTTGTTGTTGTTGTTGTAGTTGGCATCATGTAGAGTGTTGTAAAATGTGTGCTGGTATGATGCAGAACAGCGGCTACTCTGATCAAGTGAAGGTTTCTTCTTTCGCCAAAGATATGTTAAATGATCGTTGTCGCAGGAGATGTCAATGGGAGAGGAAGGAGAAATAGGAATTTAATGCGCTTGCGTAATTAATGTTAGTGCAACTAGAAAACATGGCTAACATGGTAATGAGTTGCACTCATTAGCAAACGAACGCATTCTACGTACGACTAAAGTTACCTATCGATTCCTTGCTCAGCCATCACAAAAACAAACAAAAAACTGTAACAAGTTCTCCATCATACCAAGCCCCGCTGTCAACATAACTTTACGCACACACACACGCACACACAAACACAGTACACAATACGTACGCACCAAACCTTATTTTGCAATGATTGCAAATATTTGATAAAAAATAAATTGTTATGCCGATTAAAGTTGTCGATTAGGCCAAAAACAATTAAATATCTACGGCTACAAGAGACGCATACGCTATGAGTTCGAGCAAAGCAACAAAAATACGCCACTCAGCCAGTGAGTGAGTCGCTTTGCTTGGCCCATTGATCGCTTATTCTGGTGGCAGCTCATTTTGACTGGCGTCATTTGTTGCT
The DNA here is from genome assembly GCA_963920525.1 of Dichetophora obliterata. Taxonomy (NCBI): domain Eukaryota; kingdom Metazoa; phylum Arthropoda; class Insecta; order Diptera; family Sciomyzidae; genus Dichetophora; species Dichetophora obliterata. Next base: position 204,576,419 of record OY986435.1, read on the forward strand.
CCTCGGTTGCTTCTGCTCTGTCCAGCTGTATATATGTCTATCTAGTCCCCATTTTCTCCATGACTCTCCATTGCAACAACGCCAAAGTTTAGCTTGAATCGTTGTCATTTTAGTGGCATTATCTGTGGCGACAATCCACGACGTTGCGTTCCACTATGTGACAACATTTGTCTAACCCAAGCTTTTGACTGATGATCGTGATTTAATCGCATGCCACAAACAATATGCAAAAATAGCTCTCTGCTTGCACTAATGGCGATCTAGCATCAATTTATGATCGACTGACTGCATTCCACATGTATATTTTGTGGGAGCGTCTGACTCTGGCACAGAGGAAGTTTCCGATAGAGATGCGTCATTCAATGGCTTTATTGTCGATATTGCAGTCAATTGAAACGATTATAGCTTTTTTTCTAAAATTTATGGAGTAAGATGATCTCTATGAGATAGTTACAGTCTGTTGGTTAAACGGTGCAGCTGTATTATAAAACACATTCGTAAATGTCAATAAAGATGGCTTATTAGGTAACGTATTGTTTTGTAGAGCTCTAAATTTTTGCTTTAAGCTATAGAGTGGCAGAGTAATGAGTCAACTAAAGATGTCATTAATATTGATCGACTTCTAATATTTAAGGTTCTGTAAGTAATTGTTGAATATAAAATTCGTAAGAATCCGTAATGAGAAGTGAATGTGTCTAACTACTATTCTATAATATTCCTCGTGTGATTTATTCAGTACTCCATTTAACCCATTGTCAACGGATCGGTCCAAGCTGAAATTTAAAAGGATATGCTGTATAATTGTCATGAATTCACAAGACTTTTTATGATAAAACCTCCTTCTCCTCCCAAAAAACACTCAAAACGAAACATACTACACAGTTAAAAATCTTCGACGAAATTAAAAGTATTTCTGGACTACATACATACGGCAAAACTTAATTAGGACTTAGATTTAAACCGGTTTCTTGAATAACTCAAAAACGACAATTCTGTAAAAACCCAATTTTCAAATATTGAAATAAAAATAACCGGTTTAAACCGGTAAACGCCAAAAACCATTTCGTTAATATAAATATATATTTCTAAATTTCCTATTACAATTCTAAGATATAATATTTCTAAATTTAATAAAAAATATATAAAAAAATATAAGGCATCGTATAATTTTTTTATAAATAGTCCATTTAAATAAAGTTTTTGTTAAACGTATTTAATAAAACATTTAGACAAAAAAATTAGTATCTATTAATATTAAATCCATAACGGGTTGTATTTAAATATCTGCACTGAATTAATTAACATCATAAATTAAAAAAATAGTATAAACACACACTGAAACAATTCTTTCAGTTAAATTATAATACTATAAGTATATTTTATTTAATGAGCTTTAATAAATTGACTTTTGTCGGCCACCCGTCGTAGTTTTGTTCGTATTTGTTAGAAAGCACCTTGTACGCCATTTATTGACTCCCCTTAAGCACTTCCGGATACGTGGTGTCATCTGCTTCACATTTTTGACCTTTCAACTATTCTTCGAAACCAAACATTTAAGTTAACCAAATAAAAATTCAATTGGTCTGCATTGTAGAAAGTTAGTGGGTTATCATTTAGGCACAAAATGATATTTTTGCTAATCAAGAACTTCAATATCGTCTTTGCATAATGCGAGGACGCTTTATCCGGCCCAAATACATAATCACCATCCTAATAACATTTATGAATAAGCAAAATTTGAACAAAACAGTCATTGTGGCTTGAAGTAAGGCTTCGAAATTACTTTGCCAGGGACAGCAATTTAAAGCATAATTTCTTGCTCAATTTTTTTCTTGAATTTATATTTTACATCAGGAGAGCTTAAAGATCTATCATTTGTGCAAAATATATCATTTCCTGGCATTTATGGAGCACTTAATGTGATATAACTCTCGTCATACTAAATAAACCATTATCCATAGTCATTTTTGGCCATACACCGACATTGAGATTTTACTAATTGATTACAGTTGGGGAAAAGGTTTATATCAGAAAACCAGATAATACTGAATACAGTGAGTAATATATAATACAAAAAAGGTTATATTGTTTTAATTAAAAATTAACTGGGGCATTGTATTCCAACAACTAACTAAAAAAATTATTAACAACATATACAAAAAATTATTTTGTGGCTCCCACAACCCTGCAAACCATATGAGTCTTTAAAAACTCTTTTATGACTCATTTGTAGGAGCCAGAGCCTTCATAATGAGCTCTAATAAGTTTCATAAAATAGCAGTTTTTCCTTTGAAATTGGTCCCTCTTTAAGAGCTCAAATATGAGTACAAAATTTTACTTTTTTGACTCTCAAAAGTAATTTATTCGGACTCCTATAAGAGTATTTTATGAATCTTATATTGGCCTTTTAATACTCATAATAGACTCTTAAAAGTTTCCAAAAAGTGCTTGTTTTCCTTTGAAACTGGTCACCCTTACTAAGCATCAATATGAATCCTAAAAGACTCTTTTATGATTCCTATTTTTGCCATTTTTTCTTCATAAAATAAACATAAAAGTGCAGAAGGTGAGCTTGTTTTCCTTTGAATATGAGCATTGAAAATGATCTTTTAGCTATGGATTCAAATCTGTACTCAGTTTCCTCATATATTGCAAAATTTTCAAGATACAGGGTGTTTTACGTTTTTGGCACGTGTTTAGTATTATTGATCTAGAATCTAAACTACTCACCATAAAAAATATCAAATTTTCAATTAAAATATCAACCACTGTCGTGTCATATGCGGTAGCGGAGCAAAAATGTTGAGATTATCCAACGAAATATCAACCAATTTTGTATCTTTTGTTTTAAAGGAGCTGGAATCGTGCAAATTTAAAATGTAAATTTTTTACGTAAAAATACACTTGATCAACAGTTTTTTCTAAATTCTAACTTCAGACGATTGCATCTCCGCTAAAACAAAAGATCTTGAAAATCTTACAATATAGGAGGAAACTGAGTACAGGTTTTAAACCAGCAATGAAAGAGCATATAGGAATGGTAATGGGTTTACCGAATACGAAATTTTTAGACTATTATTATTTAGCCAAACATGTCTGAATAAAAGAATACTGCTATTTTTCGTTCGCAATTGTACATACATATTGGCAAAACACTGTCATTTAATTTTATCTTATTGAATAAAGTACGAATAGTCAATTAGCTCTATTTAATGTTTTTAATGTAGTTTAAACGGTACTATTTTTTGATTTGTTGTAATATTTAAGTCTGTTCTTAGCGGTCTGGAAAAATTTGCATGTTATGGTTCCAAATTCTTTATCAGCTATATTAAATTTCCGATTAAAGGCGCCTGAAATATATAATCAATTAACGTATATAACTAATTTAATCAATAGAAATTCACTTCGGAAAGCTCATGTGAGAGTCATATTCATTCGTCACTGAAAATTTTTCGCCAGATGTTGCGAGTAAATTTGGCTCGTTCGGCTATGTTGCATTTATAAATATCGGTTTCCTAAAAATATTAAATAAATACAGGGTAGAATGTTATATTTTACAGTTAGATAAGCAATATAATCTTTATGTAAAAGTGCAAAAAGACACATTACAAGTAGAACTCTCATTCCTGAACTCTAGTATTAACTGCATAATTCTGTAACACGAAGAAGCACACCATCGAGGAGAAAGACACGAAAGAAGCAGTTCTCCCTTCCATAAGAAATTTTATTGCTTCAAGTGCCTTCCTCATCGTTGGTGTTCTTTTTCGTGATACATTATATTACAGTAAATCTTTGAATGATATAAACTACTGATTACGTACATTTTTAGCTTAGTGTTTATTTCGTCGGTTCAAAGGTAAAACTCAATAAGTACATAAGATTTCCAAGGCACATAATGAGTTTTACTTTTGAGGCGATGATTACCAAATTTCTTACACATAACTAATTTAATATTTCTTACACAGCTCCGCAAAATTCTTCTGCCTGAATACAAGCCTTCTTCCTGGTGGCTTGTGTCAAACTGGTCTTCTTCGCTTACTAAAAACTCTTCGTACCTCGAACGATGTCTCTTTGTCCTGAGCGCATGTATAACTTTCAGTCATTTTATTAATATAAAATGATTGGTTAATCACTAAAACTACCATTAAAAATCACTTACACTTTTATTTAACACTTTATGAAATTGATTATAATCAAACACCGTATTCAAACACGATTACTGAACGGAAAGAAGTATTTTAAATTTTATGTCAATGAACAATATTTCAAAACATGCTTTTTTCTTTAAATTTGTACTTTGAAAACGCCTAGTTTTTTAAAATACAGTAAATATACATTAAAAACTTATATTCAGGAGGCTTTTCACAAAACACTCTTCAATTTGAGTTTTTTCAGATCCCTTAACTGAAGTACTCGAAAAACAATCCGAAATAATTACTTTTCAGGAGTGTACCTTATGAAAATACAAAAAAGACACTTTAAAAACTCATAAATAAGAGCGAACTCATAAAACCCTCTTTAATAAGGCTCTTTTCAGAATCCGAATTATGAGCGCTCCGAACTTGGTTTAAAGGGAAGTGGCGATACTATTACTATCAACATCAGCATCGCCGAGTAAGATTTGCTTTTGTTGTTGCGCATACGTTTGCTATTGACTAAGAGAAATGAGAAATGAGAAAGAGAAAAGAGCTTTGAGAAATTCGGTGGCATACAATGGCCGTTCAGCGGCCGTATAGCAGCCATACAGTGGCCGTAGAACTTAATTTAGGCCTTGTACGGTCGTTGTTCGACTCAACTTTTGGCCGCTGGTCTTTTTGGATTATTTTTAAGCCATCTTGTACGACCGTGCGGCTCCTGTTTTGTCGCTGATCGACTGCTGTTCGCCCGCTTATACCCAGTAGCGGATGGAATATATTCCGAATATATGAAGCATCAATTACCTTGTAATGACCACTACTTCCGACTATATTACCTTACTATGCATAAAAGGCCTTACATTTAACATTGAATGAGACAGGAGGTAAGTGATCGCCTCCCTTCAGCATTACCTAGAAGTTATGGAGTAATATACTACTTGTATTAAGTTATAAAAATCACTGCATTACTTTTCCTTGTATGCTACATTACAGGTAATAAGGTATGAGTTAATTACTTCTGCTATATGCAGACGCATTACTTTTTCAAAAAAGTAATGCTTCCTTACCTGGTAATTTATTCTGTATTAGTTCTATGGTAGCCACTGGCAAATCCGCTGCTGGGTATTTATTCTCCGGTAGTTAGGTATGTAAGTGTGTTTTGTTTCTTATTTATAATACGATGAATAAATATTTTGTTAATTTTTTTTTTTACATTTTGGCTATTTTTATTTTGTGTTCTGGTTACAAAAAAAAAATTTGCTCCGACAACACTGGTCGAAAATACTGCGACATTTTTCTCTGACGACAAGTTTTCGTCACATTGACGCATGTTGTAGGTCAATGTATATCGGCTATGAGACTCACAATGAGGTGACCACACCTGGCTAATATATTCAAAGATTGACCTCAAAAAATTTAGCTAAAACGATTTTGTGATGTATGGGTTAGAGAATGCCCTGGACTAATGTTGTACAAAACCAAGTAAAAACTTAGCTGTACTACCTAAAAAAACGCTGTTACGCCAACAATATTGTACTTAATGGCAACAACTTTTATTGGTCATTTCATTCCCAAAAACATAACTCATTTGCGTCAAGAGTGCAAGAGCATTTGATCCATCAATAACTTTCGCATTTGATTCAACAGTTAAGTTGTTGCGCCAACAGTGATAAAATTGTTGTCTTAAATAAAAAAGTTGTTGGCGCAAATACTAAGTATTTGATTCACCAATAACTTTCGCATTTGATTCATCAGATACGTAAATACGGATTCTTTTTATTTAATGAATATATTAACAATTATTTTTTACATAGATATTCATTTAAAAAAAGTATCCATATTTAGATAGCCTTTCGATAATCGGTGCTACTACATTTAACACTATGTTTTGAACTCTTCGTTGTTGCACTTTTAATACTGAATAAATTTTAGCCGCGTAACGCATCCTTTAATGGCAGAAACAAAAGTAATGTCAACATCAAAAATATGTACATCCCAGGTATGTAGAAGTGTAGTGATCGCAATGGATGGAATAAAACACAGTTTTCTGCTACAGTCTCGAATAACTCAACGATTTTCCGTTGTTTGCGTACATTTTTACTGTTGGCCCAACAGTGTCGATCTTGAATTAAATTACAAGATTAAAAACTGTTGGCACAACAACTATATATTTGGCAAAAACACTTTAAATCTTGGCGTAAAGATTTCATTGTTTCTACAAAGCCTTAGTTGTTCTAAGAAATACTTTCTGTAAAAAGTTTTTGTCCTGAAAGTGTTTAATTTTTGGAGTGTAATAATATATTCGATATTAGAGCAAAAATTATTAGTTTCTTATTGCAAATAACACTTATATTATATTTTCGTTAGTTAAGGTAATATTTAATGTATGCAATAAACAAGGGGTTGAAAGCCAAATATTTTTAACTTCAGAAGAATGATAGCATGCGCAATTTCGTCAAAGTCTTTGCTGAAGACAGTAGAGTCAACGTCAAATTCGTTACCATTTTCTAAAGAACAAAGAGCATTTAAGGCATATTCTGTTAAGGTTCTTTGAGTACACTTTCGAAAATTTTGTGATTGCTTTTTTTTTAAAAAAACGAACCAAGGCATGTGCCTTATACAAAAAAGGTTTGGCCTTTGACCTGAAAGGAAGGGGATGGATTTATTTAGAGGAATTGGTTGGAACAATACGTGAATTATTGATTAGGCGAAACAACCGTGAAAGACAATTTGAATTGCTTTTAACCGAGGCTAGTGTTATGCCTTAACCTCGGCAAGCATTTCCAGCCCTTAGTTGTTCCATTCCTTTAATTCCACATTTTTCACAATTTAGTTGTGGATTTTTAGTTTTCCGTAATTCTTGAATGTAGGAAAGAACAAAAAAAGTGAAAAGAACCATGCCCGCGCCCGGATTCGAACGAGGGACCTCTGGGTTGAGAGTCTAGCGCACTCTCCACTAGACTACAAAGGCCGACAATGCAAAAGTAGGCTGCATCGCCTACCTTCCATACAAACCATTTTTTTTAATAAAAAATGAAAATAAAATTTCTTATTTATGTTTTTAAAGAGTAAATTTCAATTATCAATTAACATTATATTGTTTTCTCAAAGTTGGCTGCGTTGTTGGCGAACTGAACGCAAGAGTGTTGCTCTAGTATAGCAATCGTTTTTCACTAAGAGAAAACTAAGTGTTATCGATGCAAACCTACTTGTTATTGCAACAAAATTATATTAATTATGAATAAAACAAAATTTCACAAATACGGAAAATAGTGGATTTCGACTAATAACTGATATCATTAATCGACTTTAAAAAGTCGAAAAATTTTATGAAAAAGTCGACTAGTCCACTTTTTAATTACTCGACTATCCATCCCTAGAACAGCATGTGCGCCGGCACTAACAATTTTTAATAAAACTCGACAGATTTGTTGAGGAGATCCGTTGCTTTGGTAATTTCGAATAAATAATGTATATAGAAATTATTGTAAAATATTTCTCCAAGATCAATGATGAAGAAGTCCAGAAATATATCGAACAAGTTCACACAAAAGTTATCATCGTAAATTGCAGAAATCGCATCTTATTCTTCTTAAATCTTATTTAGAGCATCTCGTCAGTCTTTGGACCAGAACTTTATCAACCTTTTAATATCCGAGTCTCAAATATAATTATCTATACTATTATATAAAAGGAGACTCACGAAATTGATCCAGAATAAGCTCGGTAACCGCTAAACCGATTTTGATAATTCTTTTTTTATTCGATTCCTATGATAATATAGGTTGTTATAGCTTACCAAGTTTTTCGAAAAATGTATTTTTTAATTATTACAAAATCACGCATTTTATTTGATGCCTTCATTCAACCAGCAGCACAATATAACAGCAAACAAAGCTTTTCTCTCTTTGTCGCGAGAGCTTCTCTCAATATAACTCGGCAGCCATGTTGTGTAGTTAAGATGGATTCACTGATAACCTTCAGAATGTTTTTGTGTGATTTAAAATAATGTTAATCAAGTTGAGAGCGTGCAGAAATTTTTCTCTCTGAGAGAAAACTTCATATAAAAAAAAAACTGCAAAACATGGTGAAGGTGATCAGTGAATCCAGCTTTACTTTCATTGGCCGCATTCTAGCCGAAAAAGTGCTCAAGTAGCGAAGTAGCATAAAATATTTTCGCTACATAAATTGTGACATCTCAAGGAACATGTTCTGTGAGAGCATACCATTCAGCCCGAAAGTTGTGGAACAGTTCTTGAGCACTTTTTCGGCTAGAATGCGGCCATTGAGATTCTTGCCTTCATACATTGTTGATTAATTTTCTATGAAAATGTTTTGAAGGGAGTTGCCAGAATTTAGTTATAAGCATTAAGTATGTTTTGCAGCCTTGCCAGCCAGTTTTTCCCCACTTGAGATTGTGTTAGTATATCTATAAAAATATATAAAAGCGTTGTAACACTGCACAGATGTTTGACAATCACGCAAGAACCACTCAACCGATTAACACGACATAGGTATCAAACGATTTGTTATTTCAACTTAGTCGAAATATGCTGTTAGATTTGCCACGTCTACTTTTCATGCCCACTTTTTGCAAAAATTGCTATATTTCAGACAATTTTGGTCGTATGAGACTAGAATTTGGTAATCTACGTTGTATGGTCGCTAACTTTTCTAAAAATGGACATGACCCACCAAGCGCGTCGGAAGCGAATTTCATCTGGGGGGGCAGTACAAATAGGGGGGCAGTACAAATAGTGGTGCAAAAAAAGTTCACCAAAATTTCTTCACATGAAACATGAAGAAGAGAGAAAGAAGAAGAAAATATATAATACAAAAATATTATCGTTGCAAAAAAACTGATATTTTGAATAACTTTTCCTTTTAAATTGTTTATCTAGCTAAAAAAGTGGGGGGCAACTGCCCACCTTGCCCCCCGCTTCCGACGCCAATGTGACCAACTTTAGTTAAGTCCACTTTCCGGGGGATAAGCTTGGAGTAAAGCAAAGCGCACTAGGTTTAAGCTCAATTGGGCTGAAATTCTGGCATTCTATTGTTTCGAGTATGAGATGGTTTAAGTGAAAAAATTTTGCCACACCCCCATTACCGCCCAGAATTAAACGAAAATGGTATATTTCGAACGGTTTTGGTCGTATTAGACTAAAATTTGATAATTTAGTTCATACGGCTACTTTCGGCAACTGTACTAAAAATGGCGAATATATAAATTTTTTTTTTGAACAGCGTGAAAATTCGTATATAGCAGGAAGGTGGTCTGCGGCAGGACAACGTCTGCCGGGCAAAACTATATATCAATAAGAATGCTGTAAATATCAGAAAATTCTGATTGTCATGCATTGACGTTTCAAACAGAACGTTCAAACAGAAACGTCTAGCATGTGTTTTGTTCGAAGGTCAATTTACACTTTTACAAATTCACAAAACGATCATAAAAATTTCATTGAATTGGGTCAGGACAAAGTCTACTACAACTATAACGTTAACTATGAATACAGGGTTGCCAATATTCGAAGCGCCCATCTGGCAACACTGTAACTTTCCGCAGTGATGCCAAATCGACTAATGACATACCGCGTTTGAAGCGTCATTCCAAGCAAATGTTTACAATGGAACAGTACACGCCACGCGAACGCTCTAAAATTGTTGAAATTTACATTCAACAAAACAAGTCAATAGTGAAAACTCAACGTGCTTTCAAATAATAAATAAAGTGAAAAGTGCGCCTTCCAAGAAAACGGTAAACAAACAAAATTGCCGTATTTATGCCACTGAAAATCCACAAGAGATTCAAGAGGTACCTCTTCACGATGCAAAAGTCACTGTTTGGTGCGGCGTTTGTGCTAAAATGCTCATTGGGCCGTTCTTTTTCGAAGATGATAATGGCCACAGAGTTACTGTCAATCAGAAGCGTTATCGCGATATGATAAACAATTTTTTCATGCCAATCCTTCGTCGAAAGCGTATCAGGCACTACTGGTTTCAACAAGACGGCGCTACCACACACAAGCCGCACTACAATCGATTTTTTGAAGCAATTGTTCCCTGGCCGTTTGATGTCAAAAAATGGTGATTTCAATTGGCCGCCAAGATCACCAGATTTAACGCCTCCAGACTTCTTTTTGTGGGGTTATTTGAAATCAAAGGTTTACGTCAACAAGCCAAAGACCCTAGAAGAGCTGAAAACCAACATCCGTCAAGAAATAACCGCCATTCCCATCGAAATGTTGAAGAAAACCATGGAAAATGCTGCAAAACGGGCACAATTACTGAGAAAATCTATAGTTTTGAGATATCGCAATGATTTTAATGTCATAATTACAGGTGTTTTTAAAACATACCTTATATCCGTACAAAATATTTCCCAAAAAAAAAGGATTTAAATTTTTACCGTTAATTTTATTAATAAACGACTGTTCATACAAAAATGCATTGTTGTGCTTTGAGAAAGTCTATAGTTTTTGAGATATCGCCATAGTTGTATGTCATTATAACGGTCTTTTTATTAAATTTAGGAATATATTTATTTTCAGAATACATGTAAAAAATTACAAAAAAAAAAAGAAAGCCAGGTAAATTTATGTCATCATAACATTCACAGTTTAAATAAAATAGTCAAATTAAAGTAATTTTTTAATATTTATAACATTTTAACATAATCAAACAAAACAAACACAATAATTTTTATATTTAGAATTTGATTCAATATAAATAAATACTAAAATTTTAAGATTTAAAATTTGTACATGGTATTTAATATTTTTATCGCATGCGAAGCAGCGGGTATTTGCTAGTAGTTAATAAACCAGATTGAGAACCTGTTAACTTATTGAAACTTCAAGATTTATAGCGTTTTCAAATATTTTGCGCCACTCTCCGGGGTTCTTATTTCATCCAGAGTTTCGTCTGGAAATCGCCTACAGCTACATAAGTTGACACCAATCTAGCCATATTTATTATTTTTAAAGTTTTTGTTTTTGTACTTTCATCAGATTCACACCAACATCACGCCGAAAAATCGCCTCATATGCGTTTACCTTATTATCGGCTTCAAAAATTTCAAACAGAGGTAGGAGAAGGTGTGGTATTCTTGGACAAACTTTTATTTTGGCCAAAAACTCGCAAAAAAATACTTTTTCTAAAAATTTCGAAGCTTAGTTTTGTAGTACGAGAAATTGCCTTCCTTTTGGTATCAGCAGTTTTATCCAATTGTTTCAAATTGTACACTTTATGTCAGTTGGCGCAAAAAAAAAGTTTATATGTTAAAAAATCTAAGAGGAATTAGTGGGCAGTTTGTAAATCGACAAAAAATAAAAATAATCGATGAAAAATGTTTATTTGTGAACGAAAATGAAAGAATAAATCATAATTAATAAAATAAAGCGAAAAGTGGCGATGAAAATTATTCCGAATCGCAGTGAACACACGTGTATTACGGCATCAAATACACGAAGTTATGTCGTCAAATGTCAATAACTACACTCTAAAAATTTTTTGTTGAAATTTACTACAATACTTGTAGGCAACAGTTTTGCTGCTGTTTCTGTATTAAATTTACGCACCTACTAAAATTCAACATTTGTTTAACTTCTAACATTGTAGTAAAATTCAACACTGAATTTACTATTGATGTTATAGTAAAATTAAACATGACTGCATTATTTCATTTCAGCAAGTATAGTTGCGTTTTTGCATTGAAATCATGCTTAAAAATGTGGCGATATTTGTATATCGGTATGGTTTGATCCAATATACTTGCACTGGCTTACTGAACAATTGAAAAAGGCATTTTTGTTATTTGACAATTTTTTTTTTAATACATGATGACGCGAGTGCACTTCATAAAAGTTCTAAATAAAGAACATGCTACTGCATTTTGGAAATAAGGGCTAAACTCATTAAATTTATCTTCTTTATGCACTAATACATACATTTTTTTACATATTTTTACTAATACATATTGCTTGACTTGACTTTTTAACTGACTGGAAATATTTGTGCTTAACATAATTAATGTAATTAAAAACAACAGCACCAAAAACTAAAGTCCTTACGCGATTATAAGCAAACTGGAATGAGAAATAAATGTATGCATGCACGACTGTTGCCGTTGTTGAAAGTTAAACAATCGCTGCATTTTAAAACAGTTAATGTAGTTGTATAAATTTTTACTATTGATATTGTAGCAAAATCCAACTTCTGATGTTTAATTTTACTGAAATATATGCTAAATTTAAAAATTTTTAGATTGCTTCAAAAATTGATTTAAATTGATATTTTTATTGAAGCAAAATAAAACAACATGTGCTTAATTTTACTTTATTTTGCGTTTTAGTTGAAAAAATTAAAGATTTCTTTAAAAGTTGTGGGAAAATTACAATTCTATTGCATTTTCAACAAATCATTATTACTATAATAGTCGTAAACTTACACTTATTTTTTAGAGTGTAAGTGTCCAATAATATCTAGAAAGCTAATTTTTACAAAATGGCGGCTTATAAGTTACACAATGCAAACTTCATAAAAAAATACTTTTTGCTTTAGATTCTTAAGGTTCCACGAATATTCAGATGGTCACTTTCTTGTAGTTACAGGTATTTGTAAAAATGCCATTCTTTACAGCTTTATGAGTATATAAGCTGCAGTTTGTTGTTGATCCTGAGACTCCAATGTAAGTGCTGAATAGTTACGTAACCATGGGTCAAACAATCATTGTAAATATCCACGAATCCATTTACGTTTTATTTGCCATGAAGGCGTTAAAAGGTACAAAAAAGCACGTTTGATCTGCCAACAGTAATCTTAACCCTACACTCTAAAAAATAAATATAAATTTGCTATAATTATTATAGTAATTTCTTGTTGAAATACAAACTGAAGTGTAATTTTACTATAAATCTTAAATTGATCTTTGCGTAATTACCATTAAACACTATTCTAAGTAAAATTTAGCAATAAATGTTGAATTTTACTGCAATGTCAACTGCAAGGCTTTATATTGCTGAGTGAAAATTCGTGAAACTAGCCACCTAAACAGGAAGTCGGAATTTTTATATATATATAATGGATATTATTGTAGTGCATATGAAAAAAAAAATTATATTGCAATTTCTTTTTAGTTTTTTTTTTTTAAAGGAGTTACAAAGAATTTAGTTTTAGGCCACTGTTTTAGCAAAATTAATTTTGCTAAGCAACGGCTTGTAAAAATTTCTTGATTTTTGGGTCAAGTACTATTAGTACAAATATTACAAAAATGATTTTTTCTTAAAAATCAATAAGTTTTTTATAAGAAATATAAAAAAAACTTTCTGGACCACGTAGAAAATTTTTAAAAAAAATATATATTTATACAAATTTAGAAATAATACAAAAAAATAACAATTATGTTTTCCCCATAAACAAGTCTGTTATGAAATGTTTTAAATCTGCTCTACCTGTCTTTTGCGAGCCATACAGAGCGCTGCACAATCGAATGATTGGTAACTAGAAGGAATAAATTATTTTGATGACGTTTTTAGAGATTTAGGCACAGAAAAGTACAAAAAAAGGGTTTTTTAAATATTTGGACAAGTGAGCGTGGATACAAATGTATCTTATTTTTCGCAATATCTAAAAAACCAGTGAAGCCATGACAACAGAAACTTAGTCAGCATCAAGAGCATCATTTAAAGGAAATGTGTCAAAAGTAGGCATTGAACAAGTGGAAGTGGAAACTCCCATACAAATGGATCACATTTTTCGCAATATCTAGAGAACCAGTAATGCTACAAAACAAAAACTATATTACAAATTACAATGTCATTACTATTTACTATTACTATATTACAAATTACAAATTTGAATAACAAAATATTCAGATACGTCATTTGGAGAATACGTGCCAAATTAAGACATGATTGGACAAGTGGGCATGGTACCTCCCATACTACGGAAACACATGTTTCGCAATATCTGGAGAAAAAGTAAGCGATTGTCCTTTTTAATATTGGCACGTAGCCTTCAAATACCGTACATTTTGGTTGTGCAAATAGCCACCTTTTAGTTAGAACAGTAGCTTCTGGCGAAGCAAAAAAACTCGTTTCATTTCTATGGTGCATTTCGACAAACTATCGAACACCAATGAATATTGAAATAAATAAAAAAGCAACTAGAACAGATGGCAACCTTGGTAGAGTTGATGGCGGTGATCTATAAATAGCCTACTGCTTTGAAATGTCATATGATTAGCAGCCATACAACTCAAAAGAATGAATTCCAAAATCTGCGCACTCATATACTAGTTTAAACAGTGAGAGTTGATCACGCAAAGACTACTGAAGAGGAAAATGTAGCGATTTTCGAAACGGACTGTCTAGTCAGCCAAGTGATTGACTCTATACAGAGTTGTTGTTGTTGTAGTTGTTGCCTTCTTAAAAACTTACTTGATCTAAAGCTCACAATTTTAATTCACCGTACTTTATTATTGTTCAAAGATTTGTTTTTGTGGCATTACTAGTTCTCAAGATATTGCGAAAAATGTGATCCATTTGTATGGGGGGCACCACGCCCACTGCCCAATTACGCCTTTATTTAGCACTAAGTTTCTGTTTTTGTAGCATTACTGGATCTCTAGATATTGCGAAAAATTAATGAAACAGATGTTGAATATTCAACATGTACAATATTTTCAACAGATGTTCAGTCGACTTTGCTTGTCAACTTGTAGGGATAATTATGTAAGAGTTATATGGTTTTTAATTTTTAAAGTTTAGTAATAACTTATTTTAGTAAAAGTTTTATTATGTTGTAGTATCTTATGTTGTACAACACATTAAAATGGGTAAATGTGGGCAATATGTTAATAATTAAATAAAAATCTATAAAAACATATATGTGTTTCATTTGTTTTTTTCTTTCAGATACTCATGGGTAGAAATTTGTTTGTGCAAGTGTTTATGTCTCATTTTGGTGTTTATAGCGTTAATCTAATGAAGGATAAGCAGTAAAGAGAAGTCAAATTTATTTCTGCACATGCCGTCAAGAGTATGAAGTTTTAAGATATATTAAATTGTGTTTTAAACCAAGAATATCAAAACTAAGAATGTTGCATTTACAAGAATATCAATACAAATTTAATTGATTACATCAATTGTAGTAAAAATAAATTCAAGTTGTTGAATTTTGCTAGCATGAGAGCAGTAATTTTGTAATGGTACTACATTGATGATAGCAATTGATGTTTAATTTTACTGCAATATAAATATTTGTTTACTAATATTGCTACATATTTAACTCAAACGTTTAACTAATACGTTTTGTTGAATTTCACTACAAATCCATAGAAAACAATATATTTAATTAAATAAGGGTGTGTAAATTTACTACAGAAACAGCCGCAAACTGTTGCCTATAAGTGTTGTAGTAAAATTCAACAAAAACTTTTAGAGTGTTTATCGCGCCGTGTTGCAGATCTGCAACATTTAGAAATTGCTCTAGAAAAATAACTCAAAGGAAGCAAATTAAGTCGAAATTCTTATAAATGGCTTATGAACATTCCAAAAACTCTAACTTTCCAATTAGAGAGTAAATCATTCAACAGTTATTTTTTTTTTTTTTTAAGTTGCAACAGCGTGGATTTGCATTTGGCAGAAGTTTGTCTTTTGTATATATATTTAATATTTCTTCTAAATGACTAAAATTTTAATAAAAAGTGTTAGTAACTAAAAAAAAGTTTAAAACTTATTGGTGAGTTATTAAACTACATTAATCATATTTATTTTATTAAAAGCAATGCTATATTTCCTTAAATACGTTAATATTTTTCTTGATAAAAAAACATATTTTTATAAGAAAAGTACCTGTTAATTTCGAAATAAAAATTGTTTTTAATTATTTTTCCGACTGATTGAAAAAGATTTTTAAGTAAAAAAATTTAAATTGGCGTTATTGCCCGATAAACGGTAAAGGTGGGAAGTTTATTGTCAAATTTTAGTTTATGTTCTTAATTGATACATAATCCTTTTTTCCCATTTAGTACACCAAAAAAAATGTGCGGAGTTAACCCAAGTTTTTTATGAGTTAAAAGAGTTTTTGAGAAGTTAAAAACGATTTGTCGCCGTAAAACGCAAAATGAATTGCATCAATATTTTTTTTGTTAATATAAAACTTTTTTTGCTTGATACAACTTATTTTCAAAGCTTGGAGTAAATTAAAAGCAGTTTCAAATTAACTCTGCATCTTCTCCGAATATTTGTCCTTTTAACTCCATTAAAACTTATTGCAACCATCTATGAAGAAAGATTTTGTATTTTAAAGCTGAAACGGAGTTATGTTTAGCAGGAAACAGAGTCTGCTGGAGCAAATATTTCCGTTTGTTCATTTTACTTTGAATGAAGAGAAAGTACTCAAATATTTTAACAAGCAAATCAAGTGTGCTGTAAGAATTAAGTGCTGCATAATGATAAAAAAGAGCCGTTTTTACTATTGCGAGTTATATGTTTTCGTATATCTTTATCGAAGTGAAACTTCTTATGCGGTTATTTGATATAGAGGGTAAAATTTAAAAGTCTCACCACAACAATTTTTCTTAATCTTGTCACGAAAAATTGTGTACACAAGCAATGATATTTTTTTTTTGTATGGGGACCCCCAGAAAGGTGGTAGATAGAGTGCTGGTGTGCTAAGAAGAAATGTTCAATGAACAAATCAGTAGGACCAGACATTAGACCCTCTAACGGTCATGGATTTTTTATATTAATTATAATAAACATTGTTTCATTTTGTGTTTTTTGTATCTGGATCCCAGAAGGGTGGCAGATAGAGAAAATGTGTTAAATACAAAAATCCCTTTATTGAAAAATTCCCCTTAAAATCAAAGAAATGAAACACCTTTGAAACAATTTTTGAGAGTTGAGCCCAATTTAAGCTAAATAGTAAAAAAAGTTTTGTATTATAAGAAATTATAGAGATTCAAAATTGCCAAATCGTGGATAAGCTGCTCTGTGAGTATGGAGATGAGATTCTGTTTTTTGCATTAACCATGTCTTTCAATTTCCTCTGTATTCAATTGAAATAAGAAATAAATAAAAATAGTTACAATAAACACAAAAGAAATTACGGGTTCTTTATTTGACTCTTTTGTGGGTGAGTTTGTTTATTTTTAAAGCTTCATGCTACATTTAAATGAGTTGATTCTAGTTTTTTTTTTTTTGAGTGAACTCAAAATTTAAAAATTCTTAATTTCTCAACCTTTAACCAACTCAAAACGGAATCAGTACGACTTTTCAAACAAATCCAATTTTGAAATAAATTGAACACACAAACGAAGTTAAATATAGTTTTACGGCGTTGGCAAAATACCATGCACGAAAAGAGTTAAATTGTCTCCGAATATGACTTTATTTACTCCGCTTTTTTTTTTTGGTGTAGAACATGCAAAAAAAATAAACAAAAATCTTTAAAATTTCATAAAATGAGCCGTGTTTTAAGATATAATACATAATTAATTGTAGTTTGGCCTTAAATGAAGCGAAGGAAGTTTACTTTTAATATAATTTTCACTCGACTACTTATATCGAATGTGTAGTAACCAATTTATTTGTGTAGCTATGTACTACTGTCAAACTGTCAAAATATATTTTGTCAAATGAAATTGCTGCTGGAAAAAAAAATTTATTTAATGAAATCGACGATTGCTTATTAATTTTATCGTGCTGGAACGGGAGCTAACAATTGATGATCTGTTTTCGGATTATCGCGATGGGAGGAAGTTATTGGCAGTTCAGAAAATCCATTGTCAAAAATGAATAAATAAGTAAGTAAAAATTGATAATATTTTCAAATCAGCTCATTTTGACGTTATAATTACGCCTTTGCTATTGTTTTGTTGCCGGAGAGAGCGTATTTCTAGTGCATCTACCTGGTTATTCTGCCATGGTTTGTTCGTTTTACTTTGAATGAAGAGAAAGTACTCAAATATTTTAACAAGCAAATTAAGTGTGCTGTAAGAATTAAGTGTTGCATAATGATAAAAAAGGGCCTTTTTTACTATTGCGAGTTAAATGCTTTCGTATATCTTTATCGAAGTGAAACTTCTTATGCGGTTATTTGATATAGAGGGTAAAATTTAAAAGTCTCACCACGAAATTTTTTTTTAATCTTGTCACGAAAAATTGTGTACACAAGCAATGATATTTTTTTGTATGGGGTCCCCCAGAAGGGCGGTAGATAGAGTGCTGGTGTGCTTAGAAGAAATGTTCAATGAAAAAATCAGTAGGACCAGACACTAGACCCTCTAACGGTCATAGATTTTTTTATATCAATTATAAACATTGTTTCATTTTGTGTTTTTTGTATCTGGATCCCAGAAGGGTGGCAGATAGAGAAAAGGTGAGTTCAAAAGAGGTGTTAAGGGGAAAAAATTAATAGGACCAGCTCATATATTGATCCCTCTAGGAGCTATAGATGTTTTGTTATGATTTATTAAAGCCATTTTTTTTATTTTTTGTTTTTTGTATACGGACTTTCACAATAGATCCCCATAGGTGAATTTTTTCGCGTTATCTCGTTAATATCAAGTCACGTACATATTCCGCATACATTACAAACCATTAAGACCACAATTACTAAATGAAGCACCAACCAATGACATGAAAATATTAAATAAGCAGAATATTTTTTATGCAAATTTTGTATTGTATTTCCTTTAAGATGCTATCTCTTTCTTTCTCTCTGTTTTTTTACAAAAATCTACCTTATTCTTTATATTAAGAAGTTTCCCTTCTGTACTACACACTATACTGTAATTTTTTTTTAACCTGCGATGTATTTTTTGTAGAAAATTTTTTGAAACAATTTTATTAAAATTGGTATACAACAGTTGTTTTAATAAGAGTCAAGATACATACATTTTTTTTAAAGGAATTTATGAGTTTTAGGAGCATACTAAAGACACATATCACCATATTTTATTAACGAAACTACATTAAACAATTATAAATAAATTTTTAATGTATGTATCACGACATTTAGGCAACCCTGCTCACTTAACACAAATCGAATATTCTACTTATTTTTGTACCAAATTTAATTATTCTAGCATCAATATATATCGGAATTAAACATATTAAATTTAATGCCACGTCCATTTTTGCATTAGTACAGGAACACAATTAAATCATCTTTTAAAAAACTGTCATAAACCTAGCGTTCACTCTGTTGTTTAATCCTTACTACATTTTGATAAATGCTTAAAAAATATCTTTTCCTTCATTCAACAAACAAAACTACAGCAATCAATTGTTAAATCAATGCAAATATTTATCCCTTTTTTCAAATATGTTAAATCCCTTTTTTGAAAAATTCCCCTTAAAATCAAAGAAATGAAACACCCTTGAAGAAAATTTTGAGAGTTGAGTGCAATTTAAGCTCAAAAGTAAAAAAAAGTTTTGTTTTATAAGAATTAAAGAGATTCAAAATGGCCAAATCGTGGATAAGCTGCTCTGTGAGTATGGAGAAGAGATTCTGTTTTCAGCGTTAACCATGTCTTTAATTTCCTCTGTATTCAATTGAAATAAGAAATAAATAAAAATAATTAAACACAAAAGAGATTACGGGTTCTTTATATTACTCTTTTGTGGGTGAGTTTTCAAGCTTCATGCTACATTTCAACTACAGAGTTGATTCTATTTTTTTTTTTTGAGTAAATTCAAAACGGAGTCAGTAGGACTTTTCAAACAAATTCAATTTTTGAAATAGATTGAACACACAAACGGAGTTAAATATAGTTTTTACAGCTTTGGCAAAATACCATGCACGAAAAGAGTTGAATTGACTCCGAATATGACTTTATTTACTCTGCTTTTTTTTTATGGGTGTATTAATTTTTAAAACTAACCATTTTAAAGTTATGCGAAGGACATTCTATCTCATATGGCCGATTCATGGCAGTCCAGACTAGAGATAAGCAAATCATCTGCATTCCATTCGATAGCAAAGTCCTGATTAATGAGTCATTCAAAGAGTTAGATCATCAACAACTTAAAGCCCTATTTTTAATTTTAAGATTATTTAAGAAGTTAAAAAAGAGGTGAATGCGAAGTTTTCGCACTTCGGGTTGACTAGGATCATTGTCAATAGAGGTCTTAAAAAAAGTTCAACCTACCTGCACTTGAAGTTAACACTATTTTAAAAATAGTAAAAAGTTCATAATTTTGCAGACACAGAAATTTCTAAATCATAGATATATTAAAGTCAGCTTCTAGTTTGTTATTTTTTATGACTGTTTATACCGCTTTGATAACCCTTCAAAGCCCATATCGCACAACTTTCTCCACCAACGACTATTAGAATGTGACGGTGTAAGGAAGAGCGTTAAAACTTCATTCAACAATAACACAAATTATGCAACATATGGTGCCAATGATGGTGTCGCTATTGCAATCGTTGTTGGTTGATGCTGCCTTTTTGCCAGCCATTTGTAACGCCAGCAATCGTTGAACTCAACTATATAGCAATTGTTTTTCTATGTATGAATGGTTGGAAACATGTATGAGTGAAGTCTCGTTTCCTCGTTCATATGTGAAAGGGTTGCAAGCAATCCTTACACCAGTGTTGCCAGTGATTTTAATGTGTTTATTTGGGTTTCGTTACTTTCACTGGTGGGTTTAACAATCATGCATTTTATTTTAACTTTGGTGTTGTTTTTTTTTTGTTTTTTAATCTCAGGTGACGGTCGCCTGGGAGTCGTAAATCATTCTTTCTTCTCAAATTGGTGCGAATACCGACTGAGTGTGAGTAAGGGTAAGTGTGTGTTTGTTTTTGTGTAGGTGTGTGTTAGTCATGGGTTTGTGAATGCATGCTTGCTCGGTAGTAAGAGTTTGATTGTGCGTACAAAAGGACAAAATGAAAAAGCTTTCTTCTTATTTCAATTTTAAAATAGGATTTGTGGTTGTGGATGAATGTATGTTGGATATTAAAAGGATTTGGTTGACTAGTTGACCTCGGCTTGATTGAGGTGTTCACTTAGTTTTTTTTTTTAAATTAGTTCTAAGCTCGTTTTTTTTTGTGCTAAACATATTTTTAATGTGAAAAACCTGACTTTATATGTATAGCATATAGAGGAAATGACTTCTGGTTTCTAGAGATGTTCTTACTAACGTTTTCACGGTACTTTTTTTCTGAAAGCTGATCCAGATATTTTTGGCTTTTTTAAATCATACAGAGTCTTAATAAGACTGCTTAAGGAGAACTATATCTGGGAAATTATTATAATTAAATGCTTTCGGTTCTCAATCATGTATAAATATCTCAATTAAAACATTATTTTTCTTATATCGAGAACATAAAAAATGTCTCCAAATTTTCAAATTTTTTACAAATTATTGCAAACATTTAACATTTACAGCAGTGCTGCACGATGGAGCGTTTTAGTTATGACACAATGGAACACTTGCAGAGTGCTATAAAAGCGAAATAAATTCTCTATATGTACTTTATAAATGCTAAGCAATTTCACATTTTCTTTGTTATAGCGAAATACTTTCTAAACACGGGAATATCATATCAATTTGTCTATGCTTGCATTTAGAATTTATTGTTTCAAATTAAGTTTCTTTCCAGCTACTTGATTTATCAATTCTATCTATTTTTGTTTACAGAGTTTATCAAAAAATTACACTGTGCATGAATCGGTCACTTTTTTTTGCAAACAAACTGGGGACATGTCATTTCAGCATAATTCTAGGACGCTAAATTTAATGGCATTTACCATTTTTTAATTCTTTGGGCAGTTTTCGAGAAATTGAAAGTTCAAGGTCAAGTACATATTAATGCAGTTTTTGTTAGAAAAACGTTTTTCTCAACATTTATGGTCCAAATTGACCTCATAAATCAAAAAAACCCTTTTTTTCATATATAAGCTTTGTTCAAACAAAAACAAGCAAGCTTTTTGATGGAAAAATATTCCCCTGATATAGTGGCGCTAAATGAAATTACAAATTAAACCAAATTAGCTAACCTTCTGTGTCCTTAAAATAACATGAAAGGTATTAAAACTAAGTTTTTGATACATATTTTTCTTTATTTTCTCAGATAGATTCATCTGTTTCTTCTGCTTCTTCATGTAAATTCTTACAAATGTCTGCTAAGAGAGCATTTACTTTTTTACCACTGTACAAGTGCTTGAGTCTCGCCGTCACCTGATGAAAATGTTCGCTATGCTCATTTCAATTTTTCAACGTGTCAATGCAGGAAATGAATTTTCAGCGACATTCTTACATTTAAAGTATGGCGGCATAAATAAAATATTACTCAAATTCAAATGAATTTTCTTTAATTTTTAGAACTGTTAAAAAAGTCTTTTAAAAGTAAAGATCATGATGGTGTCGTTTTTGAAAGTAAAAAACAAAAGTATTTTGTTCTCGAACTTGAGAATTGTCAATTAATGTGAAAAGCAATCGTTGCTACAGTTTTATCAGCATGAATTTGTATTTATAGAAGAATAAAACTGCGAGAGCAATACCATATTTTTAATTCAATTAACTCATTTTTTTCAGTATTTGGTTGCATATGTTCATAATCAAGCTGTGAAATGGTTCTTTTTTTTTAATAGAGTTCATTGCTATTGTTATCAAAATAATGCAGTAGTGTTACTGAAGTGTCCTTTGTGTTTACGCTATTACCCAGCAGGAAAAGTAATTATTACTGAACTAGTTATAAAATGATTACTTGGTAATGGGTTCCCTAATGGATTACAACATACGGAAATAAGGCATTATTTTAACATGGGCTCGTCATAGGCGGTAATTTGTGGTGCTTATATCCAGCATTAGTTATAGTAAATGTTGTTTTATCATGTCTTACCTATTTCTATTGTTATCTATTTTCATATCGTAAGCGAGAACGTAATTGATCGGCGTTGATCGACTAGATTCACGATTGTTTTTTCGGGGTAAGTTACTGAGCTAGTTATGGCAGTAACGGCTTTTCATTTTCTCACTGGGTAATCTTGTGCACAGGAGTTTATTTTTTATTCGCTATCCTCACAACATTTATTATTCACAGGTAGTTTTTGTTGAAATACAAATATATAAGCAAAAACCAAACACTCCAAGTGTTTCTTAAAATTGACACATAGCTTGACATAGTTAAAATGAAATACGTACGAAAACATTACTCACATAGGATGAGGTGGGCATGGGTTTCAAGAATTGTGAATTCTAATACAGGAAGTGAGTTTTATAAGCATAGATAAGAAAAAGATGAGATTGCACTGCGCAACAGTCAACAAAATAACAGAATTCTGCGATATAGGTTCTATACTCTGACCAGACGTGAGCAAAACCCTAGCTGGGTCTAGCGAGTTTGGCGAACGTTTTATTTTTATGGCCCCCTATATATTGTGGTAATTACAAATTGATCATTATAAATGATCATAAAACAGCATTATAACAAGAATTCTGAGCATAGTTCATACACCCAAAAAAAAAGCGGAGTAAATAAAGTCATATTCGGAGTCAATTTAACTCTTTTCGTGCATGGTATTTTGCCAAAGCTGTAACAACTATATCGTTACCTTAATATAGAAAGGCCCTAACTCAACTTTTTCAAAATCGATTTTTTTTTTTTGAGATTTTTGCAAAAAAATTGTTACAGAAAAGAAATTGCTACAAAAAATTGCTACAGCATTAAATTGGCAAGAGACTTAAATAAAAAACCCCACTTAAAAAAATTTGCAGCTGCAAAATTTTAATTTTTATCAAGTTTTTTCCTTCTCCTGTAAAGTAAAAACAAGAAATGAGTTAGGGCCTTTCTATATTAAAGTAGCGATATTTAACTACGTTTGTGTGTTCAATTTATTTCAAAATTGGATTTGTTTGAAAAGTCGTACTGACTCCGTTTTGAGTTGTTTTAAGGTTGAGAAATTGAGAATTTTTAAGTTTTGAGTTCACTCAAAAAAAACTAAAATCAACTCATTTAAATGTAGCGTGAAGCTTTAAAAATAAACAAATTCACCCACAAAGGAGTCAAATAAAGAACCCGTAATTTCTTTTGTGTTTATTGTAACTATTTTTATTTATTTCTTATTTCAATTGAATACAGAGGAAATTGAAAGACATGGTTAACGCAAAAAATAGAATCTCATCTCCATATTCACAGAGCAGCTTATCCATGATTTGGCAATTTTGAATCTCTATAATATCTTATAATACAAAACTTTTTTTAATTTTTAGCTTAAATTGGGCTCAACTCTCAAAAATTGTTTCAAAGGTGTTTCATTTCTTTGATTTTAAGGGGAATTTTTCAAAAAAGGGATTTTTGTATTTAACACATTTAAAAAAAGGGATAAATATTTGCATTCATTTTACACTTGATTGCTGTAGTTTTGTTCGTTTCTTAATATAAAGAATAAGATAGATTTTTGTAAAAAAAAAAACAGAGAGAAAGAAAGAGATAGCATTTCAAACGAAATACAATACAAAATTTTCATAAAACATATTCTATTTATTTAATATTTTCATGTCATTGGTTGGTGCTTCATTTAGTAATACTGGTCTTAATGGTTTGCAATGTTTGCGGAATGTGTCCGTGATTTGATATTTACGAGATAACGCGAAAAAATTCAACTATGGGGATCTATTGTGGGAGTCCCCATACAAAAAACAAAAAATGAAAAAAAATGGCTTTTATAATTCATATCAAAACATCTATAACCCCTAAGTGGATCAATATATGAGCTGGTCCTATTAATTTTTTCCCCTTAACACCTCTTTTGAACTCACCTATCTATCACTCACTCTATCTGCCACACTTCTGGGATCCAAATACAAAAAACACAAAATGAAACAATGTTTATTATAATTAATATAAAAAAAATCTATGACCGTTCAAGGGTCTAATGTCTGGTCCTACTGATTTTTTCATTGAACATTTCTTCTAAGCACACCAGCACTCTATCTACCACCTTCCTGGGGGTCCCCATACAAAAAGAATATCATTGCTTGTGTACACAATTTTTCGTGACAAGATTAAAAAAAAATTTCGTGACGAGACTCGAAAAATTTTACCCTCTATATCAAATAACCGCATAAGAAGTTTCACTTCGATAAAGATATACGAAAACATATAACTCGCAATAGTAAAAACGGCTCTTTTTTATCATTATGCAACACTTAATTCTTACAGCACACTTGATTTGCTTGTTAAAATATTTGAGTACTTTCTCTTCATTCAAAGTAAAACGAACAAACGGAAATATTTGCTCGAGCAGACTCTGTTTCGTGCTAAACATAACTCCGTTTCAGCTTTAAAATACAAAATCGTTCTTCATAGATGGTTGCAATAAGTTTTAATGGAGTTAAAATGACAAATGTTCGAAGAAGATGCAGAGTTAGTTTGAAACTGCTTTTAATTTACTCCAAGCTTTGAAAATGAGTTGTACCAAGCAAAAAAGTTTTATATTATTAAAATATACCAAACGCGCCTGCTATTTAGCAGTTTCAAAAATATAAACTAATAAAATAAAATCGTGTATAAACAATAAACTGAAACAAACATCTTAAAAGAATAAGTAACAACAACAAAGAAAAAACCCACTTGTTTATTATTTATCAGCTGTTGTTTTTTTAATTTCTGCCGAGAACATGAGTACCGCAAGTGTTGAATTGAGTGCAAATGTTATTGGCACTAGATCGAAAAAGCCAATGAACTCAGTTACGGGATCTTCAATTGCAACTCCTAAACAGTGCTCAACACCTACTTCTAAGAGTGTTTCAGCTGGCCCTGCTCTCACTGTGCACGACCTCGCAGTTGAGTTGAAAAAGCACACTGATACCATCATGAGTCGTATGTCGGCTGAAATTAATGCTCTGAGAGGGGACGTCATGCAGAAAATCTCTATTATCGAAGGTAAATTTATACTACTTCAAGAAACTTTCGACAACCTTCAGTCGCGTGTTGAGAAATTAGAGGTGAAAAAAGAGGAGAAAATGAATATGCACTCAAACGAAGTAGCCGCTCTTAATCATGAAATTGCGAGCGTCACTGATAGATGTGACGAACTGGAAAGAGGAAATCTTGCAGCAGATGCCATTCTCTTCGGTGTTCCTTACATACCTGAAGAGAATCTAACAATGTCTTTTTTTAAGATTATGCAATTCTATAAATTGTAAACCACCAGCTTTAAATTCAATTTTTAGACCTCGCCCCCGTAACCAATCTTCAGATCCACCCATTATAATAAAATTTAAATCACCACAAGATAAAAATTTGATTTTTAAATGCATTGGTGCTCTGCGTAAGACCCAGAGTAGGCAACTTAGTCTTCGCGATGTAGGCTTAGACTCAGACAAGCACATCTTTATGAACGAGAGTCTTACATTGAGAAACCGTACCCTCTTCCAACAAGCTGCTCATATGAAACGACACAAGCAGCTTTTCTCCGTTTTTACAAGGCATGGCTCTGTTTTGGTGACAGAAAGTAAAAATGGGAACGCTAAAAAATAATTAACGAAAATCAATTATATGGCATTGCGGAGAAGTTTGAGCAGCCAACAGAATTTTTTCGTGGCGATATGCAGCGTGATATCTAAATTATCTTTTAAGGAAATTTTAATTGTATTGGGGGTTGGAATTAGATTTAAAGGTTTTCTAAGAGATGGCGTAACTATCAATAGATCGCATCGGGCACACCTGTGACTATATTCATTTCAAAGCACATTGTCTAAGCTTCATTTTTCAGTATGTGTTATTCTACTGAAGTGTAAACAACATATATTTTTTTTCTCTGTGAACATGTCGACTTTCGTTCCAAGAAAACGCAATTTGCGGGAAGGTTTACTTTTGTGCTTCCATTTGAAGAAAAAAGCGGTTGAAGCACAACGCACGCTTACTGAGGCTTACGGGGACTATGCTCCATCGATTTCTACTTGTGAGTACTGGTTCCGTCGGTTTAAAAGTGGTGATTTTGATACGGAAGACAAAGAGCGTCCAGGCCAGCCGAAAAAGTTTGAAGATGAGGAATTGGAGGCTTTGCTCGATGAAGACCCGTGTCAAACCCTTCAAGAATTGTCAGAATCATTGGGAGTCGACTTATTAACGGTCGGCAAACGCTTGAAGGCCATGGGAATGATTCAAAAGCAAGGAAATTGGGTGCCGTACCAGTTGAAGCCGAGAGACGTTGAACGGCGATTTTGCATGTGCGAACAACTGCTTCAACGGCATAAAAGGAAGAGTTTTTTGCATCGTATTGTCACTGGCGATGAAAAGTGGATCCATTACGATAATCCTAAGCGAAAAAAATCGTGAGGACCACCCGGCGATGCATCAACATCGAGGGCCAAGCCGAATATTCATGGCGCCAAGCTTATGCTGTGTATTTGGTGGGATCAGAAGGGTGTCGTGTACTATGAGCTGCTAAAACCTAACGAAACCATCACTGGGGAACGCTACCAACAACAATTGATGCAATTGAGCCGAGCATTAAAGGTTAAACGGCCGGAATATGCCAAAAGACACGACAAAGTGGGTTTTCAACATGACATCGCACGGCCACATGTTGCAAGAACCATCAAGGAAACGTTGGAGGCGCTGAATTGGGATGTGCTACCCCACCCGCCTTATAGCCCAGACATAGCCCCTTCCGACTACCACCTATTCAGATCGATGACGCATGGCTTGGCTGAGCAGCGCTTCACTTCTTACGAGGATACCAAAAAATGGGTCGATTCGTGGATTGCCTCAAAAGACGAATCGTTCTTCCGGCGCGGAATCCATATGCTGCCAGAAAGATGGGAAAATGTTGTAGCTAACGATGGACAATACTTTGAATAATATACATTGTACCGTTGTTTCTAAATAAATGCTCAAAAACCGAAAAAAAACCTTTAAAATTAATTCCAACCCCCAATATATCTATTGTATTTAAATTGTATTGTGTTCCCAAAATATTTAAAAAGATTTTTTTATTCCGTTATTGTGTTTTTTCTGTTAACTCTTCTTCTGTTTAAACTCTCTCTTTTTAAATTACTATTGATCTTGTTTTTGATTCAGATTGCGTTTAATATAGTGTCCGAATATTTTCACTCTATTTATTTAAGTTTGCCTTATAAACCTTTACTATCTTTCTCTGATCTATTGAATATTTTAATTGAATATCTTCTGTCTGTGTTTGTGTTGCATGTATCGCTTAATAGTATATTTCAATGTTTAATGTAGCGCAACCTTGGGGAGGCCACATAGATTTGTCGCATTCTTTGCTTAATATAATTTGTAAAAATAATAAGGGCTTTAATATGTGCCATTTAAATGCTCAGAGTCTTAAACACAAAATTGATGACTTGCGTTTTCTTGTCAATAATAGCTCTATTGACATCATCTGTTTGTCTGAAACGTGGCTTAAGACGGAGATGAGCGGTGGTCTGTTTAAGGTTAATAATTATAATTTGGTTCGAGCAGATAGACATGGTAAAACTGGCGGGGGGTTTGTATTTATTTAAAAAGCTCACATAAGTTTCGCGTTGTCAAATTATCCAATGCGAACGCCGTTTTTGAGTTCATTTTTGTTGAAGTTTTACTGGAATCTGGTAATTTATTAATTGGCTGCATATATATGGCTCCTAATATTGCTAATTCTACACTTCTATGGGACGCACTGGAAGAAATAGCCCTAACTGCTTACCATCCCTTTTAGATTTGTTCTTGGTTTCTCATATTAACTTAATATTACACTATGACCAACTACCCGTACCGGCTTTTTCACATCACGATTTAATTTTTCTATCTTTAAACATCATTCCAGCTGCTAGTAATGAAATTTCGTACAGTTACCCTGACTTTCCAAACACTAACTTAAATAACGTTTTTTTCGAATGCCAGAATTTAGATTGGTCATTAATCTACGCCACAAACGATACAAGTAGGCAAGTTGAAGTTTTAAATAACAACATCTGCACCCTATTTACTCATCATGTTCCAGCCAAAACAAAGAAATTTAAATGTAGCAATTACCCATGGTTCACTCAAGAAGTAAAATGTCTTATTGAAAAGCGGGACACTTTTTACACAAGATGGAAACGTTATAGATGCTCTAGTATCTATTCTGAATTTAAGTGTGCACGTAACGCTGTAACTGCTATCATTCGCAGAAATAAAAAATCTTTTTATGAAAGTAGATTTGCTAGATGTCGCTCGAGCTCCTCATTTTGGAAAAATATACGCCAAGCTGGGCTCTCTAAGGAACCGCAAAATATTCCAAATAGCGTTAATCTGGATGATCTTAATAGAAAATTTATACAGCCAGCTAGTTCAACCAACAGCGTACACTTCTCTGTTCCTAGAAGCTCTGCTGATGGTTCTTTTGCATTGTCGTGTGTTGACGCAATAAGTGTTGGTGAAGTTATTCTCAAAATTAAATCTAAAGCCATAGGCTCAGATGGAATTCATCCTGAATTTGTTAAAATTATTTTACCTGCCATTCTTGGCCATATAACGTACATTTTTAATACTATAATTACAACGTCAAAATTTCCTTCTTTGTGGAAAATATCAAAAATTCTTCCACTACAAAAATCAACATCATCTAATATTACCGAATATCGTCCAATAGCAATTCTTCCATTTCTTAGCAAATCCTTTGAAATTATTTTAAGCAATCAATTAAAAACGTATTTTTACCATAATAAGCTTATCACAAAACACCAATCTGGCTTTCGTGCGAAACATAGTTGTACTACAGCGCTTCTTAAAGTATGTGAAGACATAAGGTCCGGTTTAGATAAAGATATGTTGTGTTTAATAGTGTTTTTAGATTTCTCGAAAGCCTTCGATTGTATTGACCATAAGCTGCTTGTACAAAAACTTGGCGCTCAGTTCTTCTTTCATAGCTCCCTGTGTAATTTGATGACTTCATACCTTAGTAATCGTACACAATACGTCTATTCAAATAATAAATGCTCGTCAAACCTAAAGGTCTTATCTGGTGTGCCTCAGGGCTCCGTTTTGGGTCCTTTGCTATTTTCAACTTTTATCAATGACATTGTTAATTGTTTCACTACGTGTGAACATCATATATATGCTGATGACATTCAACTGTATAATATATTCCCAAACTCATCTAAAACCACTGTTTCAAGTGAAATTAATGCGGAGTTGAACAAAGTTTTCCAATGGTCATTAGAAAATGGATTGAGTCTCAATCCAACTAAAACCAATGCGATGCTTATCGATAGGCGTAAAGTAAATGAAGAGTGTCCTCCTCTTTACCTTAACAATTCTTCAATCGAGTATGTTGAACATTTTAAAAATCTTGGAGTATACCTAAATAATAATTTTACATGGAGTGCTCATATAAACCGAGTAGTCGCAAAGACTTATGGTGCCTTGCGTGGTCTAAGCCCAACCTCTCAATATTTGTCATCCGATGTTAAACTTAGACTTGTAAAGTCCTTCATTCTACACATAATGATGTATAGTTGTGAACTTTTCTCAAACATGGACCAGGAGTCAAATCGGAAGCTAAATGTTGCCTTTAATAGTTGTGCTAGATTTATTTTTAACATCAATAGACAAACTCATATCTCTGCCTTCACAAATAAAATTACTGGTTGCTCGTTAAACAGCTTTTTAAATTACCGCACGTTGTTATTACTATTTAATATAATAAGAAATAAGGAACCAGACTATCTTTTTGAAATAGTAAGATTTGCTAGGACTCAGAGAACTGCTCAACTAATATTACCAGTACATAAATACTTATTAACCTCCAGACATTTCTTTGTGCATGCGATAAATCAGTGGAATGCTCTCCCCACTAATATAAAAACATCAGGCAACGCAAACACATTCAAACAAAAACTCTTTCAGCATTTTAGTATCTCTCAATAACTTCTTTTCTCCACTCCGTTTCCACTTTCTCACTTTGATTTCCTTCTTTTAAACTTTTATTTCATCTTGCCAAGTCTGGGTAATTTATATATTAAATTTTCATACTTTATACTTTTATTTTGCACACAATATGTAATCCTAAACTTATAATTTTATTAAACTACAACAATCATGTTTGCTTTTATTGCTATTATTTGCATATAAAATTGTTAAATGTTTGTACTTACTAAAAAGAGAAATCTTATTTGTACAATGTATTCTGTTATAAATAAATAAATAAAAAATAAACAAATATTAACAAAAAAAAAATATTGATGCAATTCATTTTGCATTTTGCGGCGACAAATCGTTTTTAGCTTCTCCCAAACTCTTTTGACTCATGAAAAAACTTGGGTTAACTCCGCACATTTTTTTCGGTGTAATACAAGATCAAAACTTATATATGGTTAAAAGAAACATATTTTGTTTTTAATAATCAGCTTGATCATGACATGTACGCAACAAATTTTCTTCGCTTACGTTCAATGCACAATGCAAAAATAATTTTAAAAAATATTCAATGAACAGATTTTTTTATACAGTTTTGTAACATGTAAAATAATATACAACAAAATCTCTATCGTTATTTAGTTTAATTAAGGAGATATAAATTGATCAAAATAAATCTATTTTTTAGTCAAGACGAATAAATATTTTGTTCATCTTAAACGTTCGTCTAAGACAAGCAAACCCTTGAATAAATATTTATTTTTTTTGGCATATTTACCAAATCCTTTGTCTTCTTCTTAACATCCAAACTCCACCAAAAGGTGCTACTTTTCATAAAATTCTTTGAACACACTATATTGTGAAATGACCTCTTCAAATTCTATGAAAAAAGAATTATTATTAACACCATCTGTAAAAATTCGCACATACAACGAAGAACACATTTTGATTTATATCCTTTGGGACTAATTTAATCATTTGAAAAAACACCGTCATAACATCACACAAAATTGCAAACTAAATGCATCCAGACAGCCCGATGATTTGACATTGTCTTTCATATATGCGAGATGGACTCCTTGACCCCTTTTTCATCCATTGATGGCAATGAACACCTCGCCAAGGGAAAACCCATTAATTTTGTTTAGAATAGAGTCAAGAAGGATGAGCCTAAAAATTAGGGGATTTGCAATTATAATTAGCAAAAGTCAGAGCCACAGAACGAGCACAAAAGAGTGAAACGTGTAACAAATGGAAATTAAATAAAAAGGGTTGCTCCGCAACTTAGCACAACAACAACTCGAACAACAACCGAATTGTCGATTTTGCTATTGAGTTGTAAACACCCTGCTCTGCGCTGACAGTGTTTACGAGACAATAAAATCGAAGATGTAGTTTGTAGCAAGCATCCCTGGCAACCCTGCTGTTTTACACGCTATGAAAATATGAATTTTTCTAGCCATAAAGCAGCCACACAAAAGGGTTGACGCCTGTCCTTAAGCCTGTCTTGTAAGCAACACTTCCGTTACAATGGCTACAATAGTAATATAGCAGTGTTTATAGCGGGGCAACGCTGAAGGGCGACACTAATCGGACAAAATTAAAATTACCAAAAATTTATATACAAAATAATATTCAAACAGCAAAATGAGTTTCGAAAGCGACCAACTCGAACAAAGAAGACACCAGTTTTCCGTGTCATGCTGCGGGGGGTTTCTGCCCAGGAAAGTGTTAAACATGATATGGAATTTGTTTATGAGTAGGAAATGAATGTCTTTTGTAGAGGGGATCGTCTTCTTCTTTGCGTAACTTTTAGCAGGATAAAACAAAACGCAAACAGTGGAACCGTTGGTGGTAAAACAGTTATTCGCAATCAGCGCAAAAATTATTTTTTAATTTCTTTAAGTAGTTGAAGGTTATAATTAAATTTTTGAAAGACCCAGCAAGATGCGCTGCTTGCGCTAAGATCTTATTTTAATTGTGGTATAAATTGTTGTTACTATAGTTGTTACCATTTAAAGCAGCGAAGCACGCACTTAAGGTGTAGCTAATTTTAATTACTTAAATGGCATAGTTTTTTTTTTTTTTTTTTTTTAATATTATGTCTTGCTTTTAAGTTTATTTAATGGCAAAATTCAATTTAATTGCAAAACGTGTTTCCACTTTTTTGTTGCTTGAAATCAGATGAATTACGGGTTTGCTCAGAAAGTTAAAAGCTTTTTAGAAAAAAACTTTACAACGAAGAAAAACTGTTGACTATTTTTTATGTTCATACTGCTAAAAAACATAATTAGATTTT
Organism: Dichetophora obliterata; assembly: GCA_963920525.1. NCBI lineage: Eukaryota > Metazoa > Arthropoda > Insecta > Diptera > Sciomyzidae > Dichetophora > Dichetophora obliterata. Next base: position 204,609,719 of record OY986435.1, read on the forward strand.
AATTTGACGAAATAAAACACAAACATTTTAAAAATAAGCTTGAAAATATTAGCAAAATTTGTCTATAATTTTAAAACATGAAAAACATTTTTAATATAACAAATTAATAGGTTAATTTGTAAAAGTCGGTTTATTTCATCTGTTCAAATATTTTGGCACTGGCTTTGTTCTATGAAAAAAGTTAAAATCAATTTATAATAACACTGCAGTGAAAGACTAATCAGCTGCACAACATAGCTAGTAGAGAGGAGTTATTTTTTTCCGTGCTGCTAACACCCAGTTTCAGATTCTACATGAGAATCTGGGTAAAAAACTCCTTAGGACCATATAGCTACAATGAAATTTTTCCCAGCGAAAAATCGTTTATAGATTACCATATCGAGGAACTCCTTTTTTTTAGCACAGAACTGCTCAAAACTGCGCTTCAATTTACAGGAGCTACGGATCGCCACAAAAATGGTACTCCGGGGGTTTCCAAGGCCAATGATCATAAATTCGGGGTCAATATTTAAAAATTTAAAGTATCGGCTTCGTAAATGCTGATATGATCATATTAAAACAAAATAATATAAGTAAAATTATTCTCTTTTTAGAAGAATAGTTTAAAGCTTTTTCGATCAAACAAAAAAAAATTCAAGAGTTTATATTCTAGGCATTAGTTTGAAGAGCATCTTACCGCAAAAAGCTAGTCAGCATCTTGTATCCAGTTGTACTTAGGAATTTGCCCTAAAAAATACAATTTTAGCCTTTTTGCTCCCTAAATTGATAAAAATTTCAAAAACCCTAAAAACGCTTTTTAAACTATAAGGACAGTAATCAGAACTTTGAAACTTTACACAACTTTGACATCTATTTTATTTATTTATTTATTGGCCAAATAAGGCAATGCAATTTATTTATTCTAACTTATTCTAACAGATTTTGTTTACTCATACTAAGATTACTACGTTTTTGTTTTTCTTCTCCCCTTTCCTTGTTTTTATTTTATTTTTTATTTGGTGCTCTTAGTGGGCATACGCCCATCCGCCCACCGGATTGACATGATTTCAAAAACCATGTCAAAAATAATAGAAGAGGAGGAAAACAAGAGACTATATACACACTTAAGATACGATGTATATATATTATTCTTAAAGACTATAAGGACAAAAGGACGAAAATTTGGAGAGGGATGTTAAAGAATTTTGATTTATTAAACAAACCAATAAATGCTTATACATATAAATCCATACATATATATAGTTTATCTGAGGACTGGGTTAATTCTGATTACTGAGTGATTTATATAGGGTTTGCTTGAAAGAGGATTTGGACATAGAAGGTGAGTAGTATATAGAGATATTATTAAATTCTCTGCAACAACGATTGATGGGTTCATTATTTGCATATGTAGTTTGGTGCTGATATTCAGTTAACAATCGAGTATGCCTAGTGCGCCTAATTGGATCGTTAAAGGAAATCATATTAGAAATATATTCGCTGTGAATAGCACCATTAATATGAAGCACTATGTTCATATGATGGAAGGCTACAATAATCATGGGGGTTGTACATATCTCTAAGCGCGTATAGTAAGAACTGCTTTTGAATAGATTCAATTCTTTCTCTATGGGAATTGAAAGATGGATTCCAAATAATGCATGCATATTCAAGTATTGGGCGCACTAATGCACCGTACAAGGATGTAGTAACCCATATATTCTTGAATTCATTTGCACGTCTTTTTATAAAACCGAGCTGTTTGCTGGCCCTGGACACAATATTGTCATAGCGCAGATTAAAGCGCATCTTGCAATCTAAGACAAATCCAAGATCCACTATATGGTTGACCCTTTTTAGTTCGGTACTATTGAGGAGGTAGGTATGTTATGTTACGTTGTTTTTACGAGAAAAGCTAATAACATTGCATTTATTGACATTAAGATGTAGTTTATTTTGAAAACACCATTGCTCAAGAGATAACAATTTTGATTGCAAAAAATTTACATCTGCATCTGATTGAATTGCATAGTACATTTTTAAATCATCTGCATACATAAGATGTGGGATATCGTTAAGAACTTCTGACAGATCGGATATGAATATGTTGAAAAGAAGAGGACCAAGATGACTACCTTGCGGAACTCCCGAGGAGGCTGCAATTTTTTTCGATGGAACTCCCTGGAATTTAACATCTAAGGTATAACTCCAAGTAGTTTGGTACACAGTTTTTACCGTTTTTACCAAATTTTAACTCTTTAAAGACATAATTTTAAACATTTTTTTTTTTTGAGTACGCTTCCGCATTATCAAAGAAATATTCTTATTAAATTTCATTTCTTTAGGCCAAGTAGTTTGTGCTCGGATAGTTTGTGCCCAACAAGTTTTTAACTCTGAATTTCATGTAGAATCCAAAATTTTCGACCGGAACAAATTGCTCCTACCTAATGACTAGTATCTCCGCTAGTCAAAATCGATGAGTTCAAATCAGAGCTGGGCATTTTGCGACTATAATCACAATAATCGTAATCTGTAAAAACTAACGATTACGATGACTGTAGTTCTAATATAAAAAAAAAACTATTACGATTACTGTAATTGTAAGACTCACAAATTACAATTGCGGTAACTGTTATTGTAAGAGAAAAACTTAATGATTATAATTACAGTAATCGTTATCAATGAACAATTACATTGACTTTTTTTTAATTGTGATTGCAGTAATATTTATCAATAAAAAAATTACAATAATGATTACTGTAATCCAGGGCCGTAGCCAGGATTTACTCATGTAGAGTTAAATTAATTTTTTTTTATAAACCTTGGTTTTTTTTATAACGATTCCCAAAATATTTTGGCCTTAGCTATAGCCACCAGTGAGCTAAAACATTTTGTAAAAAACTCCACAAATCATGTTTGTCGTAAATATATTATTGGCTAGTAGAATGGTTGTAAAAAAAAATAAACTGTCAGATATTTAAGGACGGGAAAAGTCTCTTCCAATCTGCATCAAAAAATGTTAAAGTTGTGTAATAGCATTAAAGGAAATGCTTTTTTTCCTCTTTTTTTTTTAATTTTTTTAATTTATTTTCACTAAAATTGAAATAACTGCAATATTTCTGGATAGCTTTCAAGATATCGTAGGAAACATTTTGAGTGCTTGCAATCATGGCGAGAATTTCTGAAATGCATACATATTAAAGCTGAAATATTAATTATATAATAAACACCTTCTGAAAAATTTTGTAAGAAATTAAAAAACAAATTTTTGATTTGCAATATCATACCACTCGGCTTCCAGCAATTTTTTGGAGTGATATCGTGAAATGTGACGGAAATGAGTAACAGGATGTGAGTAACAGGATGTGAGTAACAGGAAGTCGGCGAAGCGAGCGCAATTTAATTTATAATACAACGAATTGCAGAGCTTCCAAAACTGTTCACACAATGCCTGATCGGCTCGAATAGCTGCTACCACAAACATTTTCGCTGCGTCTACACGTAACAATTGTTATAACAATTGTTTATATCCGTATTAGTTGTCAAATTTTTGTCAACATAGAGCAATTTGCCTAGCGTGACGTAGGTGGGCTTAACAATTGCAAGACAATTGTTGTATTATTTGACGTTTCCTTTGGTTTTTCAATTTTTTTTATTATTATTATTATTATGTGCCTTTATTATATTAGTACACTAAGTACTTAGTTCTTTTAAAGTACAAAGCTTAATGACAAATAGTTTTGAATACAATGATTAATTTATAATTTAACTTAAACTAAGATAAGGAACGAAATAGTTACATAAATAACAAATAACATTATATTAATACATAAAGCAGGAAAAAGATTGGAAAAGAAAGATAAAGAAAAAAATGGAGATAGAGCGCAAAGAGAGAAAAGACTTTTTGCTAAGAAATATTCGACGAAAAATGCCTTAGAATAGCATGTTTGAAAATCGTTTTTGACTGTATCAATTTTAAATGACTTGGTAATGAATTCCATAAACGAATGGCATTAACAAAAAATAGTCTTGTAGAGTTAAGGTAGTTAAAACTTGGTAGAATTAGCGTTTGGCTTCTTTGCGATCGACTAAATTGCAGTTTTTCAATCAGATAAAAAGGTGTTTTAAAATGTATTAGTTTATGTAGAAAAATACAATTTCTGATATTTGAATAACTTACCTGTCATACCCAAGTATACAATTTCTTAAATCAGCTAAATGATCGAATCTACGTAAGTCATAGACATAACGTGTGACATGATTTTTCTCTGTTCTTGTTCTTCACTTTCAGAAGAAAATATCAAAAAATGTCATCCTACGTCAAATCGTTGTTAGTTCAATTGTCTGCCTGATTGTTGAGACAATTGAGCTGACGACTGAGAAAATATGAATATGTTAGTAAGAAATGTCTGAGTGTATTAAAATTGTCATGGCAATTAGTTTCGTGTAGACCTAGGGTAAATTCGCACAGAAAACTGAACGAAGCCACAATTCTTTTACTATTTTATATAACTACAATGCCTCTTCGGTTGTGTGTCAATCGGAAACATGTGACAGTAGGATGATCAAATTTTGATAGTTGGTAGAGCAATTTTTGGCATTTGTGAGGTTAATATAACTGTCCAAATTTGTGCTAGCCCCAGGGGTTACAACAAATTTTGACTATCGAAAGCGAATTTTTGACACACTCAATAATAAAGAAGAAAAAAAACAATACGTCAATTTCCGCGACATATTTAATTCGAGTGCTTATACTTGCAACTTATTTCGTACACTTGTAATATTGTAAACTTAAAAAACTTAAGAAATATCAAAATAATAAAAATAAAAAAACGAAAGTGCTTGAGTTTGTGTGTGCGTGTGTGTGTGGGCCAACGATCAACCGGTGCATCAGCAAGTGCAGCAAAGTCAAATTGGCTTTCTTTGCTGGCGAACGTCCTCCAAGTGCCATCACCAGAAGCAATTTATGCTTTCAATTTATTAAATTCACGCCAGAGTATAATGGCAAAAATTTTCCTCTGCGCTTGAGACATGCTGAAATGGCGCTTCTGAAATATTGGAGAGTTGACCAGTCAATTAAATTGTGCTGCACTTGCTGGTGCTACTCGTGGCGACTCTCGGATAACGTTGGCAAACAAAAGAATCAGGAAATTTGCGCTGCACTTGCTTGTGCTGCTGGTGATGGCACTTGGAGGATATTGGCTAGCAACAAATTTTGCACTGCACTTGCTTGTGCTGCTGGTGATGGCACTTGGAGGACGTTCGCCAGCAAAGAAAGCCCATTTAACTTTGCTGCACTTGCTGAGAGATCGTTGGCCCACACACACACACACGCACACGCAAACTCAATCACTTTCGTTATTTTATTTTTATTATTTTTTAAGTTTTTTCAGCTTACAATATTACAAGTGTACGAAATAAGTTGCAAGCACAAGCACTCGAATTAAGTGTGTCGCAAATTGAATAAAATAAAAATTAAATAAAATATTTGCGCTAAAACTCGACCGAAATGTGACACGTCGAAATTTGTAATTGTCAAAATTGCATCGTCCATTTGACACAGCAAAAAAGACAAATTTATTTCAACAAACACAAATTTTATTCAACTTGATATTTTCTATCCTACCACGACTGAAAAGTTTCCTTTTGACACACAGCCTTCGCATGCAAATATTTTAGTTTATACACAATCCAAATATTTAACACATCTAAACGTTCCGCACGTATCTACAACTTGGATCGCCGAACGTCAATGTAAGAGATAACAAGACCAAACAGCTAGTTTTGGCATACACAAATCTGATCTAATATAATTCTTATGATTTTGTTATTTGCAGAAATGGGTAAGTCCAGGGAAGAGTATGTGCGAGATTACCGGCAGAAAAAACGTGAGAAAAAAACGAGTGAGCCTTACAGTAGTCGCATATGATATGGTTAAAAACAAATATTTATAGTGATTAAAACCATTTGAAAAGTTTTAAAAACATTGAATTCTTACTACTTTATAGATGTACACTTCGCATTGAGGTAATTTTTAAAATGTTTTTTTAACCATAGAAACAACATTAACATTATATCCTAAAAATAACGATTCAGGTATTATTTAAAATGATTTTTTGAACGAAGAATAATTCCTTTTAATGAAAATTTCATTCTTTTTAATTACCACTAGGAGTAATGTAATTTGTTATTCAAGACAGTTAATTTTATTCAATTAGGGGAAGAGCGAAGAAAATAGACTTATGAGAGATACACTTGTGATTTCAAAGTATGTAAAAACCGTTAAAAAACTGCGACAATAACAATATCACTGTTAGTTCACTTCGGGCTTGAATTACATTCAAAAGTACAATGAGTGGTTCAGCTTCTGATGACCTAAAGTTTACGTTAAAATCACCACTTAAAATCATGGGAAGTTTTTACATACTTTGAAATTACAATTGCATGTCTCATATTATAGTTATCATAAGTCTATTATCTCCGCTCTTCCCCAAATTTAATAAATTAACTGTCTTTAATGAGAAATTGCATTACTCCTGTTAACTAATTAACTAATTAATTAATTAAATAAAGTAAAATTTTTATTAAGAGGAATTATTCTTCGTTATGAAAAATCATTTTAAATAATACCTGAATCGTTTTTTTCAGGATATAATGTTAATATTTTTCTTTGCTTAAAATGTTAGAAAAAAAATTTCAAAATATCCTCAATGCGAAGTGTACATCGACGTATGTAATATATGGAATGTACCCATGAAATATATGGAATGTACAAAAGTGTTATTTTCTTCGCTCCCCGCGCATTTTCGTAGAGAACTCGACTAAAAATTAAGATCTGCAAAAAAAACTGGGTGCGTCTAGTGGTAAAATGCCAGTCGCATTTGACTTAAAGCCTCAAAAACACACTTTAAAAAAGTTCAAAATATTTTTGATCTGTAACTCTTTTAAAAAGTGTTTAAAGTAGTTCGTTATTGGGACTTTAAATTTAAGAATAACCTAGCCAATAACAACAGTGTATAAACTTTTGACCAACTTGTATTATTTATGGTAAAATCAACGTTTAAAGACAAGATTTTTGAAATTTTTTGAGCATATTTTTTGCAAAAACGGTTGCCATTATGGTTTTCGTACAGATAAAATTATGTGCTCTATTTCATAATAGAGATAATTAAGTAAAGTTAAATGAAAAATTTTTTTTTATAAAAAATATTTATTTTTAGCGCCGATAACGCGGCTCAAAGTAAGAATATATAAACATTAATTAAAAAAATTTGCGACAAAGTTTTGAAATTATGTGAACATCTAAATAAGTTCATTCTCAAGCCATGTAAAGAATAACTGCATGCTCAACTTATCCAAAGACCTTCAGTATTTCTAGTCGTACAGTTTTTTTAAAACATTTTGAACCTAAATAAGGTGCATATTCTTGACATTTTAACAATTTATATAGTGAAATTTATGATATAGAGAACTGTAGATGAAGTATTGCGCATGTCAGCCATCTTTGCTGTGACGTAGAAGGTGCTCATTGGTAGCAACGTAGCCACAATTTATTCATAGGGTGTGAAGATTTTAAAATGTCGACATATTCTTAAAAAACTTGTTTTACTGAAATGAAACATATAGTGTTAAATAAAGCACATGTCCAAAATAAAGTTAGTATATTTTTTTGTACTGTTTGTGAAAAAAATTTGCATATTTTGTAGGGGTGTTTTTCCCCTTTTTAGCGCTTTACACAAAAAGCGGCTACATTGCTTGAAGTGCTCGACAGAATTTTGATTGTTTGTTCATTTTCATTTTGCTATCTTCGTCTCTTTTTGACATTTTTTTTTAATGCATTCATCAAGTGTCACATTTGACGAGCATCAATGACGAGGTGCGCAGTAAATTTTTTTCGTTGCGCCGGGAATACATTATCTGTAGTTCTTTGTATCATGAAGTTATAGTGTTTGGCGTTTGCAACCATATCAAATAAATTGCGAAAATGGAAAACATGGACAGTCATATTCACCTCATACCTGTCAAAATTATCTGCAAAAATGTTATTATTCTATTGAAAATTTTCCGTTTGGCTTACACCACTTATTCCTACTACACTTTTGCACTACTAAAGAAAGAAATACTAACCCGTTAACTAACCACAATGCGTTTGCTTGTCATATAATTGGAAAAGCAATTTTGGAAATAATTTTATTCGCTAATTATTGATCCAAAATAAAAGGAAGCCATCAAAATGTAACATTACTTTATCCACTGATGTCTCCTAATTCCTGAATGTTAGGGAACTTTGACTCCCTGAATCGATTTCATCGGGTATTTTTAATAGATTTGTCATATAACTTTTATATGAACCAACCTATTAATAATCAATAGTTTTGTTCTGTTTAAGATAATTCTTTAATATTAATGTAAATATAGTAAAATTCTAATCAAAATCATAGTTTTTCCTATTGTTTTTATAGGATTACTTTTTGGAAAAAAAATAAAAGTATGAAATCATATAAAAACTATAAAAAGAATAGGAAAAGCCTATTGTTTTGTATACTATTAAATCAATAGGCTACCTATTGCTTTTTTGTTTTCTGAGTGTAGAATATACTGTGGGGGTGCGGTTAATTCCTTAGTAGAGTGTTATCAACTTACTTAAATATTGATTCCGCTAATCATACCCATCTCTGCTATAAGCTAAGAAACTATTTTAAATTAAGCTGTAGGGCTGTGCATTTGATATCTAACTACCTTGAGGGTAGGAAGAAACGGGTTAATGTTGGTAATAATTATTCACCACTAAAAGCAATTGTAACTGGACAGTTTATAGATCCTCAAGGATCTATCCTGGGTCCACTCCAATTCTCGGTGTTTATTAATGATGTTTTTTCTGTTTATAAATACACTACTGTTCATGCCCACGAGATTCAACTCTATCTCTCTCGACCTACTCGACTCTTAGAAGACTTGACTTGTAGAATGAGTTCTGACTTGACCTCGTTGAATAATTGGGCTGCTACGAACTTCCTTCTTATAAATCCCATTAAAACTAAAGTACTGCCTATAGCGAGAAGTGACTCCTGCTTTATTGATATTTCACCTCTTTTCCTTGGTGCAGATAAACTTGAAGTAGTATATAAAGCGAAAAATCGAGGATTTATAATTAACTCAAAACTGACTTGTACTGACCACATTAACAAAACGATAGGTGAAATATACGGGACGCTACGCTATCTACGGAATTCTTCGGACTTTATGCCCACTGAAACTCGGCGCAGGCTCGATATAAAATTAATTATACATCACGTACTCTGATGTTGTTTATAGTCAGCTAGACTCCCAATCTCAGCATAAACTTTTGGTAGCATTCAATAGCGCGGCTAGATATGTACACGGGATCAGCCGCTATGATCATATTTCGCTAAGGAGCAAGGGCATTCGGGGTTGTGGCTTGCTTGAGTTCAACATTTTATTTCTACCCAAAATTATGCATACTCAAAGTCCTCATTATCTTTTTGTCAAACTTCAATTTTTTCAGTTACAAAGCTCAACTAGCCTTGTTGTGTCAAGATTGAACTATCTAAACCAGCGATGCCCACGAAAATTATTTGAAGAGTGCAAAAACAACAACAAAAAAGCAACAACATAAAAATTTTAAATCTGGATGCAATGAGGAATTGCCAATAACGCGAGTGCTGGCAGAGTCCGCTACTGCGAACTTATATGTACACTGTAAAAATAATGAATCAAGTTAATAATTCTAAATATTAAAGTTTTTTGCCTGCCAGAATACATTCTGATTTACCCAGCTTTAACCGCGCGAAGGTTTTCAGATAACCTTTTTTATTTTATGTTTTAAAGTTTTTAATATTTTTGTTTTTACTTTTTTTTATGTTTTTGTTTATGAATTTTTTATTACAATATTATACATTTTTTCATTTTTAATCTTATAAAAATTTTTATATGCTTTAACCTTATTTTTTTATATTCTCTTATTATCTCACTGTATTATTATTAACTAAACTGTTCTATAATTAGGATTAAAATCTTTTTGATATTTTATTATCTATGAAAAATTAGGCAAATTCTTTTCTTGCCATTTTTCAAGGGTGTGAGAAGCCCTATTAGAATAATTTATTCTGATGCAATATAAAAAGTACCCACCTGCAAATATTCAATAGCTTTTTCTCAATGTGTATTCGCACAACGAAAAATAAAAAGAATACGACGCATGCTGTTAACGTCTACAATGCGAATGCCAAAAACAGTGCAAAACAGCCGCGATCGATGGTGCCAAAAAACAAAAACAACAACATGCAAACGCAGAACAGCTATCGATGGTTTGAAAGAACAAAAACAATAACATTAAGAAGTGAGGCTGAAATTGCAAACTGAATTCGGCGAATTACAACAATCATGAAAATATTGAAGTTGTTGTAAAAGAGTGGAAAGAGTTAGGTGCTGGGCATCGCTGATCTAAACAGTGGAAGGTTATTTTTATCAGTACCATTAGACTTTGGAATTACTGCACGAACAAGCTTTAAACATGCAATTTTAAAATATTTCATTTCTGTAAATCAGTAAATATATTCTTCTTTTTCTGTTTCAAAATTGCTAATTTACCAAATTTTTACTTCACCTCTCTGCTTTCTTTACTTCTATTTATTTGATTTTTTAATTATATTGTAATTTATCTATAAAAAAAAATAAAAAATTATATAGTTTTAAGCATATTAAAGTTTTTCCAAAAATCAACGTTTTAAGCAAATGTTACTCCTTAAACAAAATAATTTTATCCTAATGTTTACTTTTTAAACCAATATTAAACCAACTTTAAACTAGAACTTATTTCCATTTTGTACTTCAATTTTACATGTTGCTAGTTTTAATAGTCACAAGTTAATACTGTTTTGTAAGTAAAATTATTTTAATTCTAAGTTTAATATTTAAACCAATGTTAATACCCATTGTTATACTATAAAAGGCTAAGTCTTACTATACCCCAAAATCTACAAATAATAATAATAATAAAAATAATTATCTGGAATTTCAACTGACTCAAAATTGAAATGAACTGATCGACTAAAAAATCCAATACGAATATTAATTTTTAAGTTTTCAACACGTTCTCAAAGAAAACAGAAAAGAAGAAAATTCTTTGAAAAAATTTTAGCTCATCTCTTTTTAAGCGCAAGTGTACAAGTAAAAGTTTTAAAAAAAAAAATAATAGAACTAAAATGGTTTTATATATATTTAATTTTTGGCAACAAATTTGTTTATTCAATAAAGGGGTGGCAAATTGAGGATCCGCCCTGTGAGTCAAATCTTCTAGCTTCGCCTCTGGGATAAGCTTCACTTCTATTGTGCGTGACAGCTACACACACACTTTTCGTTTTTCTATATAACTCGAAATTGCACAATCAATAATAAGGACATTTTATTAGCTTGCCATGAATAAAACCATTTGATATTGCAATCCATTACAACAACTAAAAGCATTACACAAAAAAAATACGCTTTAGCTTCAATATTTTCCACACCTATTAAATAAATTTAGCATGCATCGCTTAATTGTCAACATAAAATTACGCGACAAATAAAAGTGACAAAAGTCATTTAAAACCAATGCAAAAGTAATCGAAAATGCAAATTAAAAACCTCAGACAGCAGTGACACGTCTACAATAACAACAATAATAGCAAGTAATATTGAATTTGTATGCTTTGCTACTATACTACTTCCTCCCAACTCCCGGCGAAAAATCAACCCAACAAATGACAGTTCACAGTGAGTTAAAAATGTCGCTGCACAGTGCATATCCTGCAGCCTACTTAGCCAGATTATAAATTTAAGAGTTGCTAATTAGACCCAAAAATAAAAACAACCAACCGAAATCAGTTGTTTTTTTTTTTGTTAACTGTTTCGAAACGCGAGCGCGTCCAACTGTCAATTTAACGCAGAACGCAACATTGACAAGCGACTAAATAATGCATTAGTTGCAGAAATTATTTAAATGCCGCAGAACGAAGTACAATTTTATAGAATTTTAAATAAACCCCGTCGTTTGTATTTTTTTGTTGGTCTCTTTGCTTTTTGCCAACTTGCGCAAAATTGTTGCACATGCATGTGTGAGTTGATAGGTTGGTGAGCTGAATGGTAGCGGGATAGGGCATTTGTGAGTTGGTTTGTTGGGCGTTGGTGGTGGCGTGGCTTGCGTAGGCGGTTGCGATGGCACGGCTTGATTTTCTGTGACGCAGCGAAAAAAAAATGTATTTCATTAATATTTCCCGATGTATATAATTGAAGTTTTTACAGACAGCTGAGGTTTGTCATTTCATGCATGAGAACTCCGCACGGATGCGGAAACAGCGCAGCGGCAACTGCAACGGAAACGGAAGTGGATGTTGCGAAACAGCGAATGGGCCATTTTGACGGAAGGTGGGTGGTCTAGATGCGTGCACATAGCATGCGGTGTCGTGCATGGAATTTAATATAGTATTTATAACAAATTAAAATTAAAAACGAGTTATGTCCGCGAGCCATAACACTATCGTAACGTAACGAGTAACTAGTCGAAATGGTTACTCTAATAATTTCTGTGGCGTTTTATAATAACATCTTAAGTCGACTTAAGACAGAACTGAGTTATTGATGTAGCTGTATTTCACGCATATGGCACTATTACCACACAACATCTGGAGCTTTTAGCATGACCGTAGCCAAAGTAATGACACAAAAACGAAACACCCTTTCATAGAACTTTTATGGCGATTGAAAACTTTAAAGCCAGATTTCTCGAAAATGATTTTTACACTTAAGATGTTATTATAAAACGCCACAGATTTAATTAAACACAAGTTATTCTTAGCGCCTAGACAGATTTTTTAACTCTCAAAAAGATTTTTTTTGGCATCAAATATAAATAATGGAATACAAAATGGAATAAAATAAAAATACCTGTTCAGTAAGCTGAATCTAAACGTAGATTTCGCCAGATACCGACTCAAAAAAAGAGAGACTTAAAAACTATTTCTCCATCATTATTTTTTTCTTGGATCGTAGAAATTCCCACGAAGTGTTTTTAGTACTCTAGTAGATGAATGCCCAAACGCGCTAACAACAATTTTTGATATCGTAATTTAGCGAAAACTGTAATTTTCTATGAACGTGGCACGCACAAACACCGATAACGACAACGGTTATTAATGTTAAATTTTTGGGAATTCCACTACTGAACCACTTTTTTGGTAAAAAATCAGGCTTTTTGCATGTAACTTTTGTTCTTCCACGTTTGAATGCATACCCAAGAGAAGCAAAATAATAAAGATTTTGAAAATACAAAAATTTTGCCGAATAAAATTTTTTTTTTACAAACTCTTTTAAAACTTTGAAAAACCGATATTTCGTCATTTTTGAACAGATTCTTCTCTAAGCGCCTATATAATATGTATTTTTCATGGTATTCACATGAAGTTTAACTTATTGGAAAAAAAATTATTTCATTTAATTTCGTCAAAATTTGTGTACTATCAAAATTTTTATTATTTTGCTTATGTTGGGTATGCATTCTCAAGAAAAAAAAACTACATTTAAAAAACATAACTTCTTGGCCAAAAAAAGGTTTCAGAAGAACCAAAACCATGGGCATTTCTTCGATCCAAAAAAAAATGATGCCTAAATAGTTTTTAAGAGTACCTCTTACTTTTGAGTCGGTGTCCGGCTGATTGTTTTTTCTCCATACAAATCAATCCGACTAACTCTTCAGTGATACTTTTTTGGTGTAGCTCTTGGGTCAAGTAAAACCAGAATCTGCTTGTGAGTAATGGACTGACTTATAAAACTTTTAATGAAAACAAAAAGACTATTTTTTTATTCAGCGTCATCAAATTGTCGTTGAAGTGACCAGCAATATTCTGAAATAATTTTTGTTTAAAAACTCGTTAAATTAACTCGTAGAAACGTATTTTTTTAATAAATTTATATGTCTATTAATTATTGAAATTTATTTATTTTAGTATTTTAAAAACACATTTTGTGCAAACGTCTTTAAAAGCTACATTTTTAATTGGGTGTTTATGTATTTGATTTCTCTAAAAGGAACATCTAACTTTCATCGATAAGTTGATCTTTTGCAAAAACACCAAGTTAATGAAAATCCATCTTTTACAGCGATTTTAGAACACACTGTATAAAAAAATTACATTTTTTGAGGTTAAAAATTCATATTACATATATAATAATAAAATTTATAAGATATTGTAATTTTTAGATTAATTAGATTAATAGCAAAAGTGCGCTTAAACAAAGGTTATCACAGTGGCCGGTGTTGCTTCCAAAGTATTTATAGCCACGTTCTATCACAAGATATGAATGCTTTCAATATTCGCTTTGTTGCAGTCACTTTGCCAGCAGTTTGTCCACTTTTTGTTATTCTTTTGATAATCTGTGCTTAAGTGAAGTTGTACTATTAAACCAATTAATATTATCTTATATATATTACGCAAACGCAAATATTGTCTGACGTAAGGGCTTTTAAGTACAACTCCAATCTTAATAAATTTAGTATGGTTTGGTAGGTTTAGACCAGTAGATGTGCAAACTGGACATTTTATTTCTTAAAAATTTATGTTTTTTATGTTATAGCGAGCTAAAGTTTGCATATAGCTGTTGTTGTTACGTTGCTTTTTCTCTTCTTCATTTCAGCATATGCCTTAAAACATGTGAGGTATTTAGCACCACCTATCGGCTAATAGCTATGAAACTGTTATACTGACGAATAATCTTTTAAATTTTAAAAGCTAAGGCTATGAATTGATATATTTAATAACAAATTGATACTGGAATGATTTCTTACAGTTGAAAAAAGATTTTTAAAGTGTTGGTTGGAAAACTTTTTAATTTTTAAAAATTTACACAAAAATTTAATAAGAAATACCGCATATATTGCAAAAAGGCCAAAATTAATTTAATTTCAATTTTGATCAGTTGAAAATCTATTCAATAGCCTAAAACAAAATCTAGGTATGTTTGGTTTTGGCGTTTCAACAACTTGTATTATTTTTATTAATTAATTTATTAATTAATTAATTTATTAATTTATTGATTTGTCTTCTTCAAGGCAGTATTCTAGTGTAGAGACCCGAATTCGGACCTCTTTTGACTATCGATATAATAGAACCAATTAATATTTTAACCATCCATTTTTTTATTACGTGTTTATTCATAGTAGTATCCCCTGTGGTCAAAAAGCGAACAACTGTTTGTAAAGCAGTCTGTAAAGCAGTATGTTAAGGCACTGTACCGTAGAATTCAGAAAACATACATTAAAAATGCATAACTTATGTAATAGTACTCGCTTGCCATTTTTGTAGCGTGGAAGATTGTGTAAATGAACGCAAACAAAAACATTAACCCTTTATTATTAAAGCATACATATTTACACAAACTTTGTCATTCCGTAGCTTCACTGGAAAAACTGCGAGTTTATATCCCTTTCGAGTTAACATCTAAATTAGAAAAAGGTATGAACTCTATAATTAATCCAACCAATATTTCTTTCAAACTTATCCACCCCTTTTAGTCAGCCTTTTTGGGACCTCTGCAAAAAACTCAATAAATGAAGAAAATTGCCGGACACAGTTCATAGCTGTTATTGTTCTTAAGGGGATTCTTAGAGGAGATAAATGTATAAAATGGTCCAATTATTTTTTAATCTTCAACGTTTCTTTTAAACACTTAATGGTTCCTCTCATGGCTTGGCATTTTTCAAAAAGTAAAATTAATTTTTTTTAACGCACATATTTCAGATCATAGGGCATCAGTTGAAATTTGCTTCTTCTCATTTGTGCAACAGCTCCTTTTGAATGCTGATTTGTTGAAAATGATTTGTTCCCCTCCATTTTAAATAAACACTAAAACATTTACATCTTTCGTTCTTCGTGATATGAAAATATGTATATATTTATAGCTTTTGATTGGTAAGAGCTA
The DNA here is from genome assembly GCA_963920525.1 of Dichetophora obliterata. NCBI lineage: Eukaryota > Metazoa > Arthropoda > Insecta > Diptera > Sciomyzidae > Dichetophora > Dichetophora obliterata. The sequence continues at coordinate 204,625,673 of OY986435.1, forward strand.
TTAAGGAAATGTTTTCATCAAAATTATTTTGGAAGCTGCATTACTTTACAAAAATAAAATACAATAAAAACATTAAGGAAAAATTTATTTTCGTCAAAAAACTTCAGGCCAATGCCTATGATTTTCCATGATAGACACGGTTTATTGAGTTTTGTGTCAAAACGAAGTACTTTTTGCGTATTTGAATGATATGTAATATGAAAGAATGTGAGAACTTACATATTAAAAATAAAAATAAAACGAAAACCACTTTTGACTTATTTTTGGAGCGAACATTGAATATTTTAGATTCTTTTTGAAAACAGTATATAACAAATAATTTGTAAGGAAACGGCAAATATATTTAAATTTTTCTATAGTGATTTAATTAAACTATTAGTCAATGAAAATTTGAGGGAAATTGATTAGAAAATAGCGGAAATATTTTTTCACCAAATACAAACCTGAAATTAAAATAGATTCTTTTAACTCATTCTGAGGGCTTCCCAAGAAAATGCGTTGTACTAAAAAAATCTTAATTATCGCAATAATTTTAATGTCATTATAACGGGAATTTTTTTTAACATACCATCTGTAAAAAATATTATCCAAAAAGCTTTTGTATACCGTTTTTCAACCAACGAGTTTTCATACAAGAATACGTTGTATTGAGAACATCTATAGTTTACAAAATTTACTATTTGTAAGAAATTTCTCCACCACAATATATATTCACACATGTCACAAAAAAAAAATGCTTATTATAGGGTATCCGCAAGATGTGGCGAAAAATGTCAGATGTATTTTTTTCTAATGTCTAAAATTCCCTCTTATACCATGTTTTTTCATATCTTACAGTTTAGCTTTTATTTAATAAATGCCTTTTTTGATGCTCATATTTCCGGTCGAAGGTCTTCAATCTAAAATGCAATCATACTGTGTAGCCAGACCTTTCATCTGATACCTCATTCGCCGTTCTACCTCTAGCCCCTTCCTAGCACCGAGATTCCTTACTAAAATTAATATAAACTTTCAACGTTAATATTTTGGGTCAGAGGTCGTCAATTTAAAATCTTACATAATTCGGCACATCAATCAATGGAGCAGTACCTTTCGAATGATATACGTTTCATTGCCCTTATTATAAAATAAACATCAAAAAGTGTACGACATTAGATGTTTACGTATTAATATATAAGATTTGAATAATACAAAATAATTAAAAAAAAAAATTGAGAAAAATGACAGGCTGTTTGAGTAGGGGTGCTAAAAAAAAGAGTTCCTCCATGTTAACACGATTACAATATTAAAGACATCAGAAAAAAAAGTATTATTAATTAGTAAGAATGTCGATATAGCCTGAACTATAGCCTGAATAAAAATATTAAAAAACAAAAGTTTTACATAATTCAAGGCCATAGAGGGGTACATGAAAAAGGTCCACACCAAATTTTAATTTAATCTTTCCATGAGAACTTGAGATATCATGTCAACCGTGAGGGGAAAAAGTAGTTTCGAAAAAAAACGCGTTTAAAGTTTTTAATTTAGATTTCAGGCAGTCTAACTGACGACACTAAAAAGGTGATAACTTTTAAAATGATTCGAATTTTGAAAAATCCTTTTAAGGAGATATTCTTGAATATATAAACTGTCGAAAAATTAAAAATGTTTTTACTTTTTCAATTTCCTATACTTGCTTTAAATTGATAAAACTTTCGTTCCCTATTGTGGCGGGCCTGAAATCACACAACATTTATCACTTGGCTTAGGTTTTGGTTCACATAGGTTTTCTTATAGTAGATAATAAAAACTGTTTTAGATGATAGCAGATATCAAAAATACTATTTAAAAAATATTACATACTCAGATTTTGAATCAATTTACTCAATGATCATATACTTTTCTGATATATAAATAGACTTTTTGGGTAAGAATGATTTTGAAATTTAAAATGTATATACATGGTATGAATGCGACATTATAAAAGACAGCTTGTGACTAAATTGGGTCAATTTATTTTTCTGGAATATCAGGTATTTGAACTTAAAACTCTTAGAACTTTTCATCACTATAAACATGACTTTTGAAACATTTCCATAACCACCATGCATTTGAAAACAACAACAACAGCAACAACAACAATTACAACAACAAAAAGCACAATTCCAATAACATTTAAAAAAAAAACAAACCACAAACAACAAACACGCAAATAAAAGTGAACACTAAAAAGCATTTTGCACATTATTACAAAATATTTTTTTACGTTATGCCAAACCTTCACAGAACGACAACAACAACAACAAAGTGCAAGCCATGATGACGACGATGGTGATGATGAAACAGTTCGCACCACGTATCCTTTAACGGTGTGCCAGCTTAATCCGTGGCATTAAATGAATGCATCGATTGTTTGCATAACGTGAGCAGCAACAAATGAAATTTTATTTAGTACCAATACGATATGAAAAATTTCACATTAACAGACAACTATGGCAGCAGCAACAACAACTACAACAACCGGAGCACAAACAACAACTACAACAACAATGTCGCAGAGCAAAAACAATGAAGTGACAAGTGAAATGTCCGATTATTTGCAATAATTCACGAAATATTTTTGCAAAACGCAAAAATGTTTTATATGTTCGGCGTATTTATTTAATTTTTGTTTTTGTTGTTGTTGTTGTTGTTGTTGTTGTTTCCTCTACCAAAAACCTTCCAGCGCTCTATCCACCCACATGGCACAATTTTTCATGCAACAACCATAATAACAACAACAACACCATATTTTTACACACAGCATGCCGGCGGACATGCTTGCAATTCGACTTCCAGTTAAATGGCTGCATTTCCGGTTTTACGTCTGTCTGTCTGCCTGCCTGTTTGTCTGTCTCTCTGCATCTCTGCTGATTATTGTTTTATTTCACTTTATTTTATTTTATATAATTTTAATAAATATTATTTTTGTCTCTTTATGTTGTTGTTTCTGTTGTTATTGTTGTTTTATTTCATAATAATTGTTTTAATAAAATGCAAAATTCGGCATCCATATCACAGAAGTTGTTTTTTGTTGTAGTTGTTGTTGTTGTTTTTGTTGTTGCTGGTTGCCATTGCCAATAAAGCAAATCAGCCGTCAGCAATTTTATTTTCTGGTTAATTTGCAATTTGCATCCTTTCTCGTTTGTTGCTGTTGCTATTGTTGTTGTTGGTGTTATCCTTATTCATGATCGCTGCTGCTGCTGCTCTGTTATTCTTGTCATTAATTTTATACGTTGTCGGCGAAATTCATTTCACCGCAAACCAATTAAATTGTGATATTTTGTCAATTACAAATATTTTATGAAGAGTTCGCACAATTCAGGACAACCAAACAAAATGGTTGAAATGGATGCGTTTTGGATTTGTATGAACTTGTTAACATAATCTCCACTATTTCACTTAGTTTTGTTGTTTTCGATAATATAATATAGTTGTTTTAATATTATACTGAGACAGATCTGTTTAGGCTGCCACCTTAAAGTAAGCTCTTATAAGAACAATGCGTAAAAGTAGCAGATTTTTTGCTTACTTCTCGACAAATATCGAGTCTCGATAGACGAACGAGTCCCTTGATCGGCGCCTCTGACGACTTTTCTGGCGGCATGAATAATAGAAATAATCACAAATTGATTGCCACCCGCGGCACCAGGCCCATAGCCAAGGGGGACGGCAAAGGGGGAAGGAGGACAAAGTCGAGCTATGCCCCATACAACAACCGTTTTTCCCCCTGGCCAAATCAGACAATTAAAAACTTTAAATGAATAATTAATATGCGTTTTGTTGATATATTTTTTTATTGCTTTAAAATAAGTTTGGTTTAAAATAACAAAAAATATGCACATTCACCTTATTCATGAATTGAATATGTATATGAAATTTGTTTAACAAAACATTTCAGACAAATTGTTACAATTTTTCAAATTTCTACTGGGTCGCCAACATTTGCTACCAAAAAATAAGATTTGAAATTTAATACTTTTTAACCCGCATCCATTGAAACTTTCTAGAAAATAAAAGCACTTTGTGCACCACTTTTGATGCAGATACAAAAAGAATATATAATTGATTGAAATGTTTTTAATTTTTAAATTTTTTTATGCATGACGCAAATCTTAATTCTAACAAAAATTTAAAGAAACAAAAGATTTTAATCGAAAAATGCATGTTTGTTCTTAATATATAAATCTGAATAAAAATTTGCATCAATTTGATGGAAACGACGGATGCGGGTTAATTCAATTTTTTTATTTGTTTTACTTAAAAAATGCCTTATACATATGTTAGCCCATTTCGCTACTCTTTCTTATATTTCTAGGCATTTTAAATAAATCTTGTATTTTTACCTTCATTTTATTAGAAAGTCCTGAATTAATTTTTATATAATTTTTTATGTAACAATCTCATGTATAAAAAGATCTAAATATCCACGTAAATATTATAAAATTAACCGTTTTTTAATAAATAAGTGTAATGTATTAATTTTACACGTTAAAGAAATTGTTTTTTTTTTATTTAAATGAAAAAAAAAATTTTCCTCCCAAGATTCTCCCCTGCCCCCTCTGTCTTCTTGGTCTGACTACAGGCCTGCGGCACAGAGCGCTTTTTTCGATTTTAGGATGACATTTGCATTTTCTCAAAAACTATAAAAGTTAGGGCCATGAAAAGCTAGTACAAATCGATTTTAGCCTGAATTAAGTAACAGCATAAAAAACTAGAGCTCTAGGTCAACTGCATCGCCTACCTCCCATAAAAACCATATTTTTTTAATAAAAAAAAACCCGCATAAAATTGCTTATTTATGTTTTTAAAGAGTAAATTAAGTTTATTTGACTTCACTTAAACGTCATGCTAAAAATATTTCAAATCGGATAACTTTTAGATACAGCTGCGGTCAAAATAATAGTAGCGGAGCTGTAATCGTCCAAATTTAAAATGTCTTTTTTTCATGTAAAAATACACTTAATCAACAGTATTTTTTTAAATTCTAACTTTGGACAGTAACAGCTCCGCTAAAACAAAAGATAGAAAATTTGTAGATATTTTTTTGGATAATCTCAAAATTTTTTCTCCGCTACAGCACATGACACGAAAGCGATTGATATACTTATGAAAAATCTGATATTTTTTCTAGAATACAAAATATTATTTTTTATTTTATGGTGAGTAGTTTAGATTCTAGATCAATAATACTAAACACGTACCAAAACTGGAAAACACCCTGTATCTTGAAAGTTTTACAATATAGGAGGAAACTGAGTACGGAGTTGGAACGAGTGTTGAAAGTACATATAGGAATGAAAATGGACTTACCGGATCCGAAATTCGTATACTAGTATTTTTTATCCAAACATGTATGAATATAAGGGCGCTACTATTATTTTGACCGCAACTGTATATCTCCTATAAACAATAGTACCAAATCAACGAAATTTAAATAAAAATTTTTTTAAATAAATGGTTGCCAATACAAAATAAGGTCACAACTTATTTAAAAGTATGAATTCTATTTTATTTTTCCTTAAATTTAAGAGTACCTACAAATTGTCTTGGAAATCAGTGCATTAAAGGGCAAAATTTGATTTTTAAGACATTTTTCAAATGAAGTGGTTTTTCTTAATTGCAGCTAGATGCAGCAGGTTTTTACAGAAACAGAAGATAGAAGTACGATATTTTATGATAGTTACAGCATTCTACTTTAATAATGTTAAATTAGCTAGATATTTTCTACTAAATTTTACTTAAATTTTTATTCCTTGAAAAATTTACAGTCATAGTTCAACCATTTTTCTATTTCTATTTATTAAAAATTTTTATTGTGTTTTATATTTAATTCAATGGCGTTTAAGATATAAGAAATTATAAAAAACAAAACCCTGAAATATACTTTGTGCTCGAAGTTATTATTGTTAAAACTTGATTTTATTTTTTTAGGTTTTATTGACTTATTTTTGCTAAAAAATTTCAACTTTGACGAATTGTATAAAAACCACACAATAAATAAAGTTTTTTTTAATTTAACAAAAAAAAAACCCAAATGTCATACTAAAATTAAAAAATCAAGTTCGAAAGTAAAGTAAGTTCGAAATTTTGTCTTCGAAAAAAAGCTCGAAATCATCTACAAGTTGCAAGCGACTACAAGTGCAAGTGCATGTTGATTAACAAGATGTCTTCGAATACTAAGATTCTCACTGCAATTGCAGTTTTATTTAATAATTATTTTTATGTAATTATAAAGTATTATAAATTTATTAATCATATAACTAAAAATAAATAAAATAAAATAATAATAAAACGTAAATAATAATAATGTAAATAATAAAAAAATACCCTCATTAAAATGCACTTTGATTTTTTTTGTTTCCGATAAATTGGGACAAAAATATCTTGCCATTGGCTGAAGAGGACTACTTTTTTATGCCACCTATTGAAGAGAAGATGCGTTAAAAAACTAACAAAATATGTACTTTGAAAAAATATTTGTATAGCCTTTTTGTGGTCTTTTCACACTAAATTTCAATTCTAGTTCAATTCGTTGAAAAATTTTTAAAGAACACACTTTGATTTTATATTTTTAGAAAGGAAATGGAACGTAAGAAAATTAAGATAATGAAAATGAAAAAATATAATAGCGCCTGTTGCTGTCATGGTATCTTTGAAATAAATAATGGATCATATAACTGCAATTTTTTTAAAAGTTTAATATTTTGCCCTCAAAATAAAATTTTCACTGATACCCTGTTAACGAAAATAACATTTTAATTGACTGAGCTATTTTGTCACAAAATATAGCCTATTTTAGCATTCGCATGGCTAGAGTCCCCGAAAAAATTCTCAAAACCTCGACCGGAGATGGTCAGTGCAACTGATATTACAATTCAATGTGAAATGGGCGACATATTGAAAATAAACTGTTCCTACTTTGACGAAATATGTTTAATGGAAATTTTTTTACAACATATAGTTGTTAAAAAATTGCTTGAAACATACTTTCAAATTTTGTATGAAAATGAATGCATTGATAGTAAAGGCATTGTGTTGCATTTAAAAACGTGATGATTTTTTCAGTGTTATATTACTTTAAAGTCAAAACGCTCAAAACGCTATATTGCTTTTGTAAAAGCGCAAAGTTTTGACAAATATTTTGTACCCCATATTTGTAGGCACTGCTTGAATCAGACAAATCGACCTGAAAAGTTAATATATCCATACGTTATATATCCATCAGTAAGCCGATTCTTGAAGATTGATGCAACGTTGCCGGTTTCAGTCGCTTCAAGTGAACCCTCATTTTCGTCACTTTGAAGACTTAAAACGTACATGATTAGTAAAACTGGAGAAGAAAATCTCAATGGGTTAGCTCTTCTAAATATTCACAGGGATGTGGAAGTGACCACGGAAGAAATTTTAAGTACATTAGTCCGAAAAAAAGATATATTATAATTATATATAATATACAATATAAAAAAGATTGGAATAAGTCTAACAAAAAAAATTAAATTACCCCCCGAAATTTTTTTCTAGGTACGCGCCTGCGTATGAAAATTGCTTATGGCCTTAATCCTTTTACTAGAACACACATTAAAACTTAGTCAAATGTAGCCTATTTAAACACCAATGTAGGTGTAAAATATTTGTTCTTTTTAACAATAATCTGTTTAAAAAATCTATAATTTTGGAAAAAAACTATATAATATTGAAAAAGGATCCTAAAATATAATTTTAAAAATCAATTATTTATGGCTACAATAACACATTGAATGAATATAAAAAATATAGGGGACGGTCGCACCTTCTGACTATGTTATTTTTTAGGTCACAGCTTTTGTGTAAACCATAGTATCAGTAAAATCGCTCGATTGGAAGCAAAGGACTATAGCTAATGTTTAAATTCCAAAAATTACCCATAAAAAATAAATCAACGTTGTAAGAGCTGGAAAATGAAGTAAAATCGTAAGTTTATGAAAGTTTTTAGAATGTTATGTTTTTCAATGGAACTGAAAGACGGAATTCCTGTTTTTTAATATTGGAATGATATTGAGTTACATAAAAGCAATGAGTTATCATGTCTGGAAGAACTTTCCTCAGAATTACAAATAACAATGAGTTTCTACTTCTATTAGAAACTTTTTCCAAGGATTAATTCATTTATGACCTCATATTTTTGGTGAAATTCAGTATTTCAAAAAGCTTTACAAAGAATTAAATATTATTAAAAGGATTTTATGCAGAAAACGATACATTTATGATCATGTTATAAAAATTTTAAATTTCCATCAGCCTCGAGCCTGCTTAAAAATCAATAATCTTTTACAATAATCGTATACAAAGATCTTTACTTTCTAGACAATGCCGTTTTGGTTGGCACTGTTAACTTTGTTTTCTCTTCTTAGTGTACTTCTTTATTATCTGTTTATATATAGTGTTGTTTTGTAGCACGTTCGATGAAAGAAAAGTATCATTTCTGCAACAGTGCGATTTATACAACATAACCTTACGTTAATCATGAACTGCATTCATATGATCGTCAGGATCGATTTCAGTGTTAAACATCATAAATCATGATACCGTCAAGAGGTCATTTCAACATTAGTGAAAATAATTTCATTAACTTTGTTGCAACAATATGGTCTTGTACTCTAGTGTGGTATTGTTCTGGAATGTACAAAAACCCTACACTATTTTATTTTTTATTTTCAGAAATCTTTAAAAGCTGGAAAATAAATTTGCTTAACTGTTGACTAAAGAACAAATATTTAGTGTCAAGGCAAGCAAAAAACTAAAATTTTCTAATAAAAATAATTTTTTATTAACCTTTAACTGTGGAGGTGAATTTTTTGGACATAATCTATGACATGGTGGTAAATTTTGCCCATTTTAATTTTACTAAAAAGTTTTAATAAAAAAGGGTTTTTTTGGTATTTATTTTTTCTTTGAAAACAAGCTACTTCATTTTTAAAAAAAATATATGCAACAATTTAATTTCTTTTTTCACTTTGTTTTACAATCCTTTTTTTAATGCAATAAAAACACTACATCGCACAGTTTTAAAAAAATTGTAAAATAAAAGTAAATCCAAAACATAAAAGGAGTTTTTTTACAGCCAAATATATATATTAAAAGAAATAAAAAAATCTTTAAAAAAAAATTTTATTGTAGAAAATACGGATCAATATTTTTGAAGACACTTATTAATGACATTTACGTTGTTATTTTTACCCTTACTAGCATCTTCTATACATATTTCATCACTAACGTCACATTCTTCAATGCAGAAATTCGGTTCGACAATATCTTCGTCGAATTCGCTAACTTCGCCATTTTCTTCTAGACTTTGAGCTTATACTAAAACACAGATTTTTGTTTTTAATTGGACATAATCCGCAAACATTAATAACATATCATGTAACATAAAATAATCCATTATACAAAGTTATCCTAATAAAAGATTTTTTACCAACAACTTTTTACCAACAACAAACTGACGAGTGGTCAAAAAATGTATATGATAACCTAACGCTTAGTTTGACTTGTGGTCAAATTTTTTATATTGGACTAGAGCAAAATTACCTTTTCAACAATATATAAATTGGGTCCTTGATGAATGGACATTTTAACATCGAAACAAAAATCTATATTAAAAAATATATTGAACTTTTTAACAAAAAAAAAATTAATGAAATATATTAAAAACAGCGGAGATATTGGCATTAAAGGAAAAACTTTGATTTTCATATATTATTTTTTTTCATTCTTAGCTATTAATGTTATATGAAAAATTCGTTGTACTAAAAATGATTGTACTAAATAAATACATTAGCTGCGTTTTTTTGAATGGGAGATCCTTGCAAGCAAAGCAAAAACAACAAATGATCCAGCAAGTGAGCAAATGTCTAGCAAAAATCCAGCAAATGAGGTGGACATTTAAATTGATCCAATTCTATGTTTTTAAGTGTTGAGGGCGCGAATGTAAAAGAAGACAACACTTAGCCATTATTTACGGCTAGAGGATGCTGCGACTGAACAAACTGGCAGACTGCATTATTTGACATTTTAAAAGTTTGGTAGCAAAAATTTCGCAAAACTTATCTGGCAGCTACATAAGAATATCAGATGCTTATCTGTAAGCAGAAAATAGCGCCATCTGTCTGTAAGTAGAAAACGTAGAAAAAATTAATCTAAAGCGTTTATTTTACTAATGAGCTGATCTCCCAAGAAAAAAACGCAGCTATTGAGCCAGCCAAACGTGTGAAGTTAAATTTGAAGAAACCCACAGTACTTACAAACTCAGCGCCATCTATCTGTGAATTAAAAGCATAGATCAAAACCAATGAAATAATTGTGCTAAACAGACAACATGAATGATAACAACTGATAACATGAAAAATTAACTTTTACAGCATTTTATTCACGGTCGCCTTTTCGATGAAATGGAGATATAATTACAACAATCAAAGTATCATTGATAAAGAACTGAGTGACCACGGTGACACAATAGTGAAAAGAAATAGAGCCATCACAACACAACAAATTTAACAGGAGGGGGAAGGGGTGGGGAGGCAGAAACTAAGTTGATTACTTTAAGCAAGATTGTATATAAACCAAAATGTTTGTAATTGCTCTAAACACACAACTGCATTCTTAGAGATAAATGGGGACGTTCAAATTATATAGAGAATTTTAAAACAAAACTCAGTTTTATTAATAGTCTGGAATGAAAAAATTGATTTTAAGCCATAACTTTCGATTGAAAAAATATTGGGGCAACTTTTTCACATAAATAATTTTTGAAAATTGAATTTTTTGTAAAAAATATAAAATAACATTTTTGAAAAAATTAATTTCGTAAAAAATCGTACCTCATTGTTTTGATGGCAAAAACAGTAAAATATTTTTGCAAATAAATGCTATCTCATACGAAAGAAAGCTAGATAGAATTTTTAATTTATCATTTTTATAACAAAAGCAATTTTTGAGTCATTTTTTGAGAAAAAAGTCAATATTTTTGACCTTTTTTGACATAATCAGAAAACACATATATAGACACTGACTGTATGGTACAGCTCAAACAATTTTTGTGAAGTGATTTTATTAAACTTTTGAACAAAAAAAAATTTAATGAAATATATTAATGGACAGCGGAGATATTTGCATCGAAAGACGAAACTTCGATTATCATGTCGTTTTTTTCTCATTCTTTCTGCAATTCTTTCTAAAAATTTTTGCAATTTGAATATATGTGAGTGTTTTTGATGTCAAAATAACAAAAAAATTTTAATATTAAATACACAAAAAACCCTGATACTAAAAGTATTATAATAACAAAATTACCGTTAGCTGAAAAATTTCGGAGGGGGCGTGGCAAAAACTAAAACTAAAACATATTGCAACGCAAACACAAACACTTAAAATGTGCTTATTTTAGTTTAAACCATTTTGTATTTGCATTAACCGGCCACTCTGAAAATTTAAAAAAAATTTACTCAGGGTGATTCGGGTTAATCTAGGATGCACTTAATATGTATACCCAGTTTGAGCGAAAACCGTTGAGTCGTTTAGATTTGTATAGAGGTCAAACAAACAAACAGAAAATGAGTGTTATTACTATAGATACTAACGCTAACGTCAATGAAAAAATTACATAAACTTTGACGTGTGGTAATTTTTACACTACCATCTGCATTTCTCTGCTCATGCTATACATACCATCGCCAAAACACAACCTAATAACAATGATACTAATATGAGAACATACAATAAATATTAAAATTCCAGAGTGCAACGGAAGAGAGTAGTTCACAAAAATGTAAAAAGAGGGTACAATTTACCACCACCTTCACAGTTAAAGGTTAAAAATGCTCCAAAATGCACTAAACAATTAACAATTGTTTTGTTTATTTTTTCATTTAAGCCTGCATATTGATACCAAATAAATGATTGGTAAAACAGTAATTTGAGGTATACTTGAATCGGAATATACTAATGATTAGACTGCTGATAGCCATTTTATGCAGAAAATGTTTTTTCTCAGTATAGGTGTCTTAACGGTTCTTACATATATATTCCCTTATGGTATAGAGTTTACTGCAGTTTCTTTCAATATGCAAATTATGTACACTAGACCGTCCCACTTTTTCAACGTTTTTCGAGAAGTTCCCGGGACTCGTTGATTTCTGATTCTACTCTTAAAAACTTAAATTTTGGTATATAACACTTAAATATTAACTAACGGTAAAAGGTCGGTCAAAGGGCTTAAAGCGTTTTTGGCTAAAAAATGCATATAACTAAGAAACTAATAACATAAGCATAAAGACTAAAGTAAAGCAAAAAAAATGCAACAACAAATGTGAAATGGGAGAAAAACTAAAAAATTTACACTTAAAATCTCATCGCCTCTGTGGTGCAGTGCGCTAGTGCGCGCTTGCACGGCGTATCACAAAGATTTCTGATGAAGTCTTTAGCAGGGCCGAAATTGGAATAAAGTGAACTAGTGATTTTTTCCTTTTCATATTGAAAAAAAAGTTGTTGTTGCTGTTTCTTTGGAAAGATTCGTTAGAACAATTAATGGTTCTTACTTTGACCTAAAGTTCAATAAACGATTTTAAACTATCAAACAACTAGAGTTTGTATTTCAAATCAAGTATGATTTAAACTAGCAAGCATTTAGAATTTGTATTTAAATCATATAAAATCAACATAATTATAAAAAATTTTGTAATAGCTATCCAAAAAATTTTTATTCATACCCCGCAATGAAGGATGTATTTGAATAAATTCCTTGCAAGGTAATATTTTGAAAAACTATATAGTAAAGTAAAGTCAATGAAGGCCAAATACGGAAAAGCAAATTTGTTTAGAATCTAGAAATCAGTCAAATAGTTGAATATTTGCATTCATTCCAATATCAAAGGCCAACTCATAGCAACACATCCTTATATCAAAAAAAAAAAATATAGTAGTAGAATGCAATAGAATGCATAGCAATACAGAGAACACAATCTGTTGGCTGTACACAATCCGGTTTTCAATCGGCCTTGCATCATAGCATTTGCAAAATGGTAGTGTATGTTTTTACTCTACATTAACAAAATAAACAGGGATGCAATACTAAATTTACATTGCAATACTAAATTAGAAACTGACAGCTAATTATGAAAAAAAAGTAGAGACAAAAAAAACTGATATGGAAGTAGGGCAAATAAAAAACGAATTACAATAATTGTGTCTTAATGCTTTTTTTCGATTGAGTTAAGCAAAATTTCAAGTAGAAAATAGTTTTGCTTTTCATCAATAAGCTGTGAATTTCATGTTTTGTATAGGAAGTATTGCAAAGTAAACCAAAAAGACTGTTCACAATTAATAAAAAATTATTAAAATTTGTGAAAATGAACACATTTAAAAAATACACGACATTGTGAATTACTCTACTAAAAAACACGAGCATTAAGGAAAGTGTTTTTGTTTTAATTGTTATTGTTCCAAAGATCAGTAGCAGATCAATGGCACAAAATCCATGGTCACAAGGAATAATGACTAAACTCAAAATATGCGATACGGCATTTTCTTTATGGCCAATCTTTGGAAGGATGCAAAAAAACACTTTTTACACAAAATGGATTACCACTTATGTCTGCATATATTTCTTTTGTAACGGTTTATATATTTCAGGAAAAAGGTCGGAGTTAGTGCAATAAAAACATCGTTTCTTACGATACTTTGAGTTTAGTCATTATTCCTTGAAATAGTCATTTAAATAATGCACATTGCAAAACAGAGTTAAATATTTTGCAATTAAGGCTTATAACATATATGTAAAACTTTTACATACCTACTTATGTAGCTACTTTAATACCGTGTTCTAAGTCTTAGAATAATACATAAAAAGTTTTTGCTGTAAAATTCCTCAAAATAAAAAATTTATATAATACAAAAATTCTGCCTCGTGCTCTTGTAACACGGGGTAATGTGAGTTGAAATAATAAAATTTTCGTAATAATTTTCGTCAAAATTTCACTTTGTAGAGTTTTAAAAAAAAATACCATACAAAATAAAACATTTCTTATAGTTGAAGATGGCAAATTTTATTAGCTTTCAAGCAAGTATAAATTGATGAAAACCTTTTCATTAGTTTCTTAGTTATATGCAAAATACTGAAGAAGAAATTTCTTGTTTTTTTTTTTTTTGAAATAATGAATTTTTTGTTAAAAACTCTTCAAGCCTGTTGCGCGACCATTTATTTTCCTTTAATTAATATAAAAGTACTATATACCTAAATTCATGATTTCAAAAGTAGAATCAGAAATCAACGTGTCCCGGGAACTTTTCGAAAAAGTCAAAAAAGTGGGACGTCTAATTAATATACACTAGACCTGGAAAAATAGAACGAAATTTTGTTTTTTTTTTTAATTCCAATTATGGGTGGCAGTAATAATGAGAGGTTTGGTGTTAATATTAATGTCTTAAATTTTCAAATCGATCGAAGTCAAGTCGTGGCCAAAATTAATCAACGTTTCAAATACTGTAGAAAGTAGTTCAAAATTTTTCGCCCAAATGACATTGCTCGGTTTTGTGTGTCTTTCGATAATAATAGGATAAAATTTTCTTCATTAAACAATTTTTTAAAGAAATAAACTCCTGCAAATTTCAAAGTCCTGTGGAGACCAAACCTTGAGGTGTCCCGAAAAAAATTATTGCATATTCGTTGTCTGCGTACCCAAAAATATAAGAAACCATTTAGAAAGTGGGCGGGGTTTTTTCGTGTTGCCCCGTGTAATTATTATGAAATTTTTAATATTATTATCCGAATTTTTTCCAATAATATTTCCATTTTTTTAATTCTCATTGTGAAGATATAATATTACACCAATATAAGAAAACAAAATAATGAAATAATACTTATTAAATTTTAATTTGCATACAATTATAAACGACATCTTTGTAAACAAGTAAGCTATAGCAAAAGTTGTTTGCAATATATGTGTGTCGATTAGCAATTACAACTTAAGACTAATTTTAAAGTTTCGAAAAATCTTGCACCAAAGTTTTCAATCGCTATATAAGTTATATGAAAGTGTCATTAGCTTTGGTGTCATAGTTTTGGCTTAGGTCACACAAGAAGCTCCAGATTTTGTGTGTTTATTGCTTATCAATGTTTTATGCAGCCTATTCAAGATGTCCCAGTGGGCAATTGCAGTAGTTCCAAGGCCTTCTAGCAGGCCTGCGTTAGGCTTTTATAGGCCTTCCACACTCCTTGCAAACACCATTGTATTGCTTGTATGAAATGGGAAAATTTGTCAGGCCTTCCGATCTCCTTGCTGAAAAGAGACCTGCCAGAAGCGCTCTTTCGAGACGTCACGTTAGAAGAAAAAGCAATATAAATATCAACTTCAAATAAAAACGACCAACAACTTCGGATTTGAACCATGGTCCTCTTATGCAGCGGTCCGACATCTTACCCACTCGTCTATCGTGGTTATTAAGAATCAATCGCTTATTTGCATCAATACAAATAAAAGTAAGCTTTGGAAGCCCGGGTTCGAGACCCAACTCGGACAAAAAAAATTTTTTTTTTGTTTTTTTTAAAATCTACATTTTTAAACAAACTGCTCTGTGTATTTAAAATTTTTTTAAAATTTTTTTTTAAATTTTTTCATATAAAATAATATGGAAAGAATCAAAACCTTCAAAAGATAGGCCTTACAGAAGTACTCATCATTGCAGTGATCATGGCAGTTGTATTGACACCAATAATAGCAGTGGTAGCATGACTTCTTTTGTGGAGCACTCGCTAAAATGCCCACTGGGGTATGTCATATGCAGAATGTATGCAATATGCAGAATATGCAACACAAATGGAATTGCATAAAAATACGCTGTCTCCCAGCAATTTTTTTTTATTCAAATTTGACATGTCTTCTTACGGACACTGCTTCTAGAAGACATTCTATGGAACCAATTGTACTTCTTCTTAGCCTTATCAAGAAGTGCTTTTAAAAGGCATTCTCATAAGCTACTTCTGGAAGACATTCAAATAGCATTTAAATTCAATTAAAGAAAAAAAAATATAATTTTTATATATGTTTTAGATATTTTCCGTAGGGTTTTTTAAACTCGAACTTCTTTAATTCGCACATTTGGGCAGGGGCTTCAAGATCTTATTTGGAGCTTCTGGACCGAATTCAACGTCGTGCGATATATTTGATAGGAGATGAAAGTATTTCATCCTCTCTCAACTCTCTTCAGCATCGACGTAATGTAGGTTGCCTAAGCCTTCTGTATAGGTATTACCATGGGAAGTGTTCAAGGGAGATACATGGCCTGACGCCACCAGCTCGTGTGTTTCCCAGGTCCACTCGGGCAGCTGTCCAAGCCCACCCCTTTACCATTGCATCGATGCCTAATAGAACCTCGCATTACCGCGATAATTCGTTCTTTAGTCGCGCGGTTAAGTTGTGGAATAGTCTCCCTGCGAGCGTGTTTCCAGGCAGTTTTGAGCTGTGCAAATTCAAAACAAATCTTCACCGACACTACTCCATCTATCCACCCTCCAACTAACTATCACCCATCTTCCGAATCAACACAATGCTTACGCATTTATAGGGGGCATCCCCTGAGCGTTGGTTCAGTCTAAAAAAAAAAAAAAAAAAAAAACTCCCAATAAAAGCCAACCACTTCTCATTTCCAACACCAAAATCGCGAGAAAATCGGGAAAAGGAGTATTTTCTGTAGAATTTTTTGACCCCCCTATCCACAAAAACCATTTTATTCTATGGAATGCCCTAAAGTTCTCCTGGAAAACATCTACTAGAATTCTTTCATTGAAGGGCTCAAAGATATCGTCCATTAAAAGAATTCTGGAAGCACTTCTAGAGAAGACTAAGGAAAGCGTTCCTCCCAATGACATGCTTATGTTAACAGAATGCCTTCTGGGTATGAAAGTGGGAGAGATGGAATTCAAGACTTTCCCTTCCACTTTACCTTCTTTAGGAAGCCCTTTTTTGCTGTGATACGTCTGAATTTTTGGGGAAGAGATATTTTTTCTTTGCTAATTCAATTCATAATCATGGCTAAGAAATCAGATAAACTCTAAAACGTTGATTTTCTGTATTTCAAGTCGTATGGAAACATAAAAAACAAAAACCGCCAACTCTAAACCTTTACCAATTAAGTTGTGCTCACAAATAGTGCTCCTTACGGGGCGTCTCGACAGGCAATAATTCATTGCTTTCCATCTGTCAATTGGCAATTATTGCTAATCGAGACCACTCAATTGCCATGGTTGGCAATTCATGGCGAGCAATATTGCTTTCCATGTATTGCCAAGCAATGAGCTGTATTTTTTCTTGTTTGACAGCCATTTTTCATTCTTCTCTAAAATTTTAAATGTGTACATATATCTATAAAAATCAAGTAGCGTGCAGAATAAATTAATAAAATAATAAATTTATATAATAAATGATAAAATTATACGTTGATTTCGTAACATGACAAAACCCACCCTTGAAATATTGCCATTGCTTGCAATGGAATTTGACAGATGGTAAGCAATGGATTATTGCCTGTCGAGACGCCGGGTTAGGTAAAGAGGTGTTCGGTGTTAGGTCAAGAGCAGAGATTGAAGCTGCAAATATTGAACATTTTTTTCGGAATATTAAAAATTTTATATATTAAATAACCCTCTAATATATTTAAAATTAATTCAAATACTTTTTCCCTAATTTTATCATTATTTTATTTTAAATTAATATATTCAAAATAAATGTACATCGTCAAAAATTATGAGCCTGCTGAAAACCATATACTGCTTTATTCCTCGGAATAATGAACATGCCTTAGAATATTTAAGAACTGTTACAATTAACATTAGGCTTGTTTTTGTATTCAAAATGTTTTTTGTATTCAAAAATGAATAAATCAAATTGATATTGACTTCCAAATAACTCTTTTTAACTATTATCCAAAATTTTGTTCTCTCGATCTGTTAATTTTTCTTTTAAGTTACAAGAATATACTGTGATATTTTGTTTAATGTTCATTAGATAATATTCTAAAGGTTTTTAAAAAAATTTTTACACACAAATTTTTTTATAAGAAATGCTTTATGTTTAATGAGTACTTGTGGCATCACTGCCTCTATTATTTCATTTTGCAGTCATTGAATATCGTTTAGAAATGGTGCCTTTTTATTCTAAATTCCATTTAATTAGCAATTCAACAGTCAAGTCATTCAATGCAAATCCAATGCCGCGATCAAGAACATGCAGTTCATGCCCTAAAATATTTTCAATTTAAAATGCAATCCCGATGAAAAATGAGTTTGAAATCTTTTAAGGCGTGGCGAGAAATCATCATCAACATCAAGTTGCATACGAGTTAAATATGCTGCATGCAGCAGCAGCACCACCAGCAACAACAGATGCGTGTTGCAAGCTTCAATCACGAGCAAAATAGCCGCTGGTTGATGTTGCAGCGCATCATCAATGACGATGAAGACGACGACGACGTGACGGCAACCTTGTAGATGGCTGGACAATGCGGACGCTTCGTCGCTGAATTCTGCTATTGCCTGATAATGGCAGCAACTAGTTTTCGCAGGATGATCTAAAAATTATAACTCAAGAAATTGGCAGTTGCATGCATGCCGCATGTACTGAAGAAATGTTTGTTATTGTTGTTGTTGCTGATGTTTTTGTTGTTACTGCAGCCAATGGGCTGTTGGCCATGCAATGTTTTTGTTGCTGTTGTTACCAATACTGTTGTCGGCAGTGTGGTGATTATTGTGTTTATTACCTTTCTTCTCATTGCTGTTGCTTTGTTATGTTGCTGAAATTTTTGTTGTTGTTTTTATTGTAAACTTGATTTTGTTATTGTTGTTGGTGATGTTGTTGTTGTTGTATGTGGCATACGTTTACCGCCAGTAAAACGTCACACAGTGCTCTCTTTTGGTAACTTTTTTATATAAAATTTGTAACTTTGAACGGTTTCGTATTTTTCCAATTTTATTAACAGTCATTGAGTAAAAACTTAAAAATATTCTAGGACTACTTGACAGGGTGTTTTGAACAGAGATTGTTTAAGTTAAGTTTTAGGTTTAAAACCATACCGCACGTATCTCGGCTCACTAAGACCAGTAAGGTTCATTGTGATACCGCTATACACATGGTCTTTAGTCCGAATGGAACCACTTTGAGCTTTTGGCGAAGCTTATTAGACGTTAGACGTTTTTCCTTGACAGGTCGTCAAGCTCGGAAAAGAAGAACGACCCCAGATGTTTATGCCTTCTACTAGCGAGCGCGAGACAGGAAAATAGAAGGTGGGAGATGGTTTGTTCCTCCTCCTCGTCCCTGCAGCTTCTGGATAAGTCCTTTGCGATTAATCCCAGTATGGAGGCATATCTGCCCATAAAGCAGTGCCCTGGCAGACGTGCCAACTCTAGTCTTCCCAGCGATAGAAGGGCTTTCGATCGCTTTAGGTCTAGAGTCAGCCAGATAAGCCTTGTTGTTCTGCATGTTAAGTGTTCAGCCCATCTTTAGTTAGCTTTAGATATGTTGTACTCTTTGAGCAGCAGGTTAACAGCTGCCAACGGAATACTCCACGGAATACTGCACGCATGCCTTTATTCCCTGGTACTCATGTCAAGCTAATGTTACTATAGTTGGATATTTCGCTTATTGCAGCACGGCATTAGTTGGCTACTTTAGATTTGATGCATACTTGTTCCATTGATTTGATCGCAACTTGGCTGTCCGAGAAAATGTTTATTTCTCGTTTTGAAATGCCATTCTCTGAGAGCCATGTTGTCATCTTCCTTGATTGGCATCATTTCGGCTTTGATAACACTACAGTGATCAGGCAGCCTACGAGTCAGAGATATCCCTATTTCTATTGAGTAGACCCCATATCCCCCGACCTTGTCATTTAGTTTTGACTCATCTGTATAGAAGTGCAGACACTAAAGCCCTGTGTCGGTGCATCTATTTGAACGTACACACACTGTGATTTATTGCATTGCTTACAGTTGACTGTCATCTAATAACACTTGAGAGTTTGATTTGATCAACACCAAACGAAAGCCTACAACGACAAGCAATACACACTTTCTCTCTCGGCAATCCATGCACGACGTGTTTTTGTTCGTCAACACCACAAGCAATGAAATTGAATCATTAAGGGTAGGATGAGAATAAAAAGCAATATATGGCAATAGATCATTTGGATCATTTTGATAATTTTAATCAGCGGTCGTCAGCGCCTAACTAGACATTTTTTTACACCAACTTCAAGATTTTCAAGATTGAGAATGGTAAAATGAGGTAAAAATGGGTCACTGGACTGCTACCTAATACTATTTATTTTTAAGAGTTTTAAACATCATTTATCAGTGTTAGCGGGTCGCTGATATCGAATCTGAAGTCAGAATTTTAAATTCAAGATCGTGGATAGGGTTGCCACCTTAATTTTTTGCATTTTTATCAATTCGGGGTCGAAAATGGGTCGCTGAATCCAAATCCGAGGTCAGAATTTAAAAATTATAAAATCTTAAAATAATAGGGATACCACCATCTTGAATTTTAAAATTCTGACTTCAGATTCGATATTAGCGAATGATAAATGATAAATGATGTTTAAAACTCTTAAAAATACATATTATTAGGTGGCAACCCTATTATTTCAAAATTTTATAATTTTTAAATTTTGACTACAGATTCGGATTAAGCGACACATTTTTGGAGTACCTTTTTTTTGCCAGCCCCGAATTTATAAAAATACAAAAAATTAAGGTGGCAACCCAATCCACCATTTTGAATTTTAAAATTCTGACTTCAAATTCTAAATCAGCGACCCCCTAAAACTCTTAAATGATGTTTAAAACTTTTCATCATTTTTAAATTTTGACAACGGATTCGGATTCAGCGACCCATTTTTTCCTGATGTTCGCACCAGCATCGCATTTGTAAATAAAAAAAGAATAGGTGGCAACCCTATTACCCATTTTTATTTTTAAAATTCTGACTTCAGATTCGAAATCAGCAACCTCCTAGCACTGTTAAATGATGATGCGTGACGCATTTTTACCTAGTGTTCGCGCCAGCATCGTATTCGTTCTCTGATATAAATCATCTATTGCCAGTGAACAAGCTTTCGTTGCATTGACTGCAGTGAACTCTCTGACAACGATATCTTAGATCAACAATATCTATGATCTATTTTTTATTGCTCTATCATGTTTTGTTCGTCTTCGCTTCAAACACACACATGATTTCTTTCCAGCAAGCAAGACAGTGCAGTGTAGTGTGAAATGAACAAATGTTTTGAAGCCGGTTTTAAGTGCACCTACGCAGGGCTCTAGTAGACACACAGGTTTTCACGGCGCACCATTACTCCAGTGAATACGTGGCCTGTTCCCAGGTTTTTTCCATACTATAGCTTCCCTCAGTCTGATCGCCGAACAAGCTGCTGTTTGCCTGGCAACCAATGCGAACGGTAGAAGATGAAGTATGGTCATTAAAGTCGCAGTCGGTGTTGTTCTCAGAGCACCGCTGATGCAAATAGATGCCATTCTTTGGACTTTGAACATATTTTGGTTCAAATATGTGACTATATCCAAGGCTGGCCACTATATCGTTTCTCCGTAGAGAAGTATAAGTCTAATGACCCCTGTGTATAATCAGTAAACGATATTGGGGGAAAAGCCCCATCTTGTCCCTACACGCAGAAAAAAAATATATTTAACACAAACATAATAGCGAAGAATACTATTACGTTTAAAAACTTGTTTATGGCAAAAAAGTTAACTTTTACAAGAAATGTGTTATTTTATGAAAAACATAAAATGTTTTCCGGAAGAAAATTATGTTCACTGCAAATAAGCTTATTTGTAGCAATAAATATATTATGTTTACTGAAACAAAAAACATTTTTGGGGCTTATTTTTTGTAAGTAAGCAAGTAAGCTTATTTGTTGCTATATTTTAATGATTTATTATTGCTTAATATATAATTTTTTAATTGTTGCTATTTACGGTTTGCTATTGTTTGCGGCTGAACAGAAATATTAGTTCAATTGATAAAACTTCTTGAAAAACTTTCTGTCCGAAATGGGTTTGAAACCGCTGCTCTGTCGCTTACGAGCCAATCACACTACCAATAGTGTAACGTGCAAGAAGAAAAAAAAAAACATTTCAAATATTCTTATGAATATTTACCTCTTCAAAATCTTTAAACTCTTCGTTTCCAACTATAAATTGAAAGAATTTAAGTTTTAAAATTGAAATAAAATATAATTTTTAATAGAATTAGTAAACACTGTAAATAATTTATCGCATGCAAAGTGATGCCAAAAACTCTATGAAATCAGTTTAACATAGTTGAAAGCTCAAAGGTTCTTGATTACCAACTTTACTTGGAAAGGCTACCAACTGCTGCAAAACTTAAATTGCTCACTACTTCCGTGTTAAAAATTTCTTTCTTTTTGCTTCACCAGCAAACGCGTAACACGTGAAAAGTTTCTACGATATAAACATCCATATAAGGTTTGAATTTTAAGATCAATTTAAAATAATTATAGGTGACATAAAAAGATAATTGGGTAAGTTTCATGGAATTAAAGTTAGTAGGATGCCAATTTATTTGCCCATAAATTTCACAGATGAGCGTAACTACGTACTTTTGTTCATTTTATCGCTCTCGGAAGAGAAACTCCAATATTGAGCTATATATTTCGATTAATCTAAAAATCGCTAATTTAGTCGAAGTAAGCAATCAATACCTTCTGCAATTGAAACGCTAGTAACGAAAAAAGAAGGAAGAAACTATATAATTTTATCATCCGATTCACTGGATTGGTTCGGATTAATCTAACCATCAATCCATGGTATCGATCCTCGATCGGTCATCGATCAGAACACGCATCTCAAATAGCAGCAACGTAGTCAAGCTAAGCAACACAAATCTCTTCTTTGTCGCGCAGCACAGCGCTAGTTTCAACGGGATTTTGCCAACGCTACCAGCCACCATTCCATAGTCATCGAAACTTGATCAGCACGCGCATTAACTATAATTCTTTGGACAAGATCAAAAGTAAAACAAAAACGCGGTAATATAAAAAAAAAATGCAAATAACAACAACGAAAATAACATAAGTGTAAAAATATTCATATTAACAATTTTTCTTTTTTCAATCAGCTAAATTAAAGTAAACGTAAATCATTTGCTAACTAAGTGAGAAAAAAAAAAAAAAACAAAAAACGGAAATAAATGTAATATAAAAACTCATAACGCCTACGAAAGTGAAAAAAAAATTGACTTAAATTATTTTGTTATATTCCCTTAAAAAAAAAAAAAGTAAAAGAAAAGTATTCAAAAAATAAAAAAAAACTATCTATATTAGTACAGAAAAAGTTAACATAAGACCAAACAACAGAATAAAGAAAAATATTAATTAGTTTAAAGTTAAAAGTTTAAAGAAAAAGATAAAATATATTAATAAAGTTAAAAAAAAATCATTCTTACGTTACTAATAATCTATTCTTAGCAGCAAAGACATTAAAAAAAAACAAAACAAAAGCAACAACAAATTCGATAGCATCAAATTTATTTATCTCTGTACAGATCGCCAACAACAACCACACATGGAAGGCCTTACATCGTGTTCGGGATCATAAAGTAAGTTGTTGTATTTTTTTTTCCATATTGTAAGTTATTTTTATAAAATATTTTTTTTGTTGTAATTTAACTCGTAATGATAGTGAAGAGTTGCCCACGATTCTCTTTGGTAAAAACAGAGATCGCTAAGTAAGCTCTGTTTATGTTTACAGCATAGCTTACATATAAAACTCTCTTGCAATATGTTGTTTTCCTACTGTTAACTTTAACAGAGTCTAAATAAAGAAACGTCAAAACATTTTAATTTGTTTTGCTTGCCTTTGTTTTGATTCCATTAATTTTGCTTAACATGCATTTCAAGCAAAGCAACAAGAATTGTTGGTAAATGATTATGGTTACATACAAGTTTTTTTTTGTTGTTGTAATGTTAAACTAACTACTTCTTATACTTTCTCTACTTAATTAACTTCATAAGGATTGAAGCAAATACGTACGAACAAAACTTATTCAATTTTTTTTCTTACGTATAATAAAATAACCATGAAAATTATATAATTTAATTATGTAGAACCCAAAAATTCAAACACTTAGAATGTTAATATTAAAATTTATAAAGCAATAAATATATACCTAATATAATGATTTTTAAAAAAGAAAAAGAATGTAAATAAAGCAAACTAAAGATCGAAATGAACACCTAAGTTTTCTACTTATTCCTTGTGGTATGGGTGAATAAAAGGTAGCAATCTTCGGGATCTTAACTAAAATTAGTTTTTAAGATCATGGAGGGTGGGTAAAGAGGATATCAAAATTTCATCTACTGATATCGCTTTAGTTTTTTTCGTTGAGAGGAACATCTGATAGCATTATATAAATTTTAGTTTACCCAAATCATATTTTCACTTGTTATTTTTCTTCCTTTTTTGTGGGTTTTTATAGGGATTCTTTAAATTAAAATAGTATGTGCGCAATAAGGTTAGTAAGCCAAGAACCTCCCCACAGGCTGTTAGCTAGCGGCAGACAGAATCCCGACCGGCTTTTCCAAACCATTAAAATCTTTTTAAGTCTTTCTTAAACGCGCGTTACAATAGGCTACGGCCACCATCAATGGTTGCCTTACTTAAGCCACTGATAAACATGGTATGGCTTCCAGAAGCAAAAGACATGAGCATTATGGACTTATTTTTCCGCAAAAATATATTTTTGTCACATCAAAACAAATATGTTTGCCTGGAATTGTAAACCTTAATGTTGGTTTACAATTTAATAATTGTCACAAAAATAGTAATATATATGATAAGCAAAATATGGTCAGAATTGCGAAATATAGTTACGGTAAATAGAAATATGTTTGCTACAATCATATTCGAAAATGTAACTTTTCTGCGCGTATAATTTTTTTGCAAGTGTACAGCGCAGCTGTCGCTTTCTTCGTACGCTCAGAAATATTAAGTTTCCAGCTTAGCTTCCACGGTTAGCATCCCCAATCAACCATTGCGTAATAGTGTTTGGAGTAAGCTTACCTACAATGGAATAATGAAAGCCTTTTGCAAACATGCTTTGAAAACACTTGTCCACGTAATAAATTTACAAGTTGTGTTGTAAAATGTTATCGAAACATGATATAAGTAAGCTTCTTATAATAATATTTGTAGTAAGTTTACTTGAAGTTTAATTTACAAACGTTTTCAAAGCATGATTGGAAAATGCTTTCAGATGTAATTGTTTCACAACTTCCACATTATAAGGGAATTCCCAATCATTGAAAATTGCAATTGCAATAAAAAACGAAGTACCATCACTAACAATTTTGATGTTAGTGGCTTGAGTTCAGTGATAATTAGAACTCGTGTAATGATGATTGTCAGTCTTTAATAATATTTTTATGGTTAAATAAATTTGTTAATTACATCAATGTGCTTAAAAAATATATATTTAATGGTCCAAATAGTTTATATTTGTATTAAATTTCTTTTGAGTGGCAATGTTTTTACCGATTGTGCACTATAGATAAAGTTTCTATAGGTTCGGATGTGAGGTCTTTCATATGGATTCATTTTACAAAGAAGATTAATTTTAGCTGTTATGCTAACGGCAAGCAAATTAGATTACTTAAATTTCAGAAAAACCTGTGTTAAAAGCTTGCAATAATACTTACTTCCCATTATTTAATAAATGTTTTAATAATATTTTTATAACACTTTTTTCCAATTTTTTATAAACAGTTGTAAATAACTTACAATAACACTTACTTCCAATTATTTTATAATTATTTTCAATAATACTTTTACAACAATTTTTCCAATTGCAAAGTAAGTATTGTAGAAAGCTTATTAACAACACTTATATCCAATTGAATAGTAAACGCTTGGAATAATATTACAGTAAGGAATATTTTTGCAAGGGTTCCTTTTTGCTTATTCTACAATTACTTGAAAGCATTTCACAACAGTTTTTACAAGCTTTTTCAAAGCGCGATGCTTACGCTTGTAAGCTTACTACAAGCTTATTCCAAGCATGTTTGGCTTATTGGGTCCGTACTGCCATGCCTGTCATATTCAGCTGTGTGGCGAATGGAAACAAAAGAAATGAAATAAAAAGTCTTGCTTCGTTTTGGCATTTCCGGCAGTATGCTCTCATCTAGTGCATCTACCTGTATTTTTCTACCATGTTAGCTAGAGGTGGGTAACTCAGTGCTGTGCTATGGCACTGTGCTGACTCTCTGTAGTGTGCCATGTGGGCTAGCATACTACGTTGACTCACATAGTGGCACAATTGCACGCAAAGAGCAGAGCTTTGACGAACTTTTGCGCGTAAAGTTACTTTCGTGTGCTGTGTTGGGATGAATAGCAGAGTGTTGCGCTAAGCTTCTTCACTGACACTCATTGGTTATCGCTACTGTGCACTGCATTACTTACATTTTGTAAGTTTTTGCTTAGTAAAGATGTTTTTGGTTTTACTTTGGTTTAATTGCAATAATTGACAATATGCAATTTGTGAATATTGTAAACAAATCAATAGAAAAGGGTGTTAGCATTTTATTTGATATCGACACTTTTATAAGGACTTTGCTCGATTGTGGCACAATTGTGCTAACACAGTGTGCTGACACACGAGGGTGCACATGTGCTGGTGAGTCAACACACAAAAAATTGTGCTATTACACACCTCTAATGTTAGCTTTCTATCAAGAATGAGTCTTTGATATTTTGCACATTCCGAAAGGAACAGTGCAATTCGCGTATTTGGCGATTTTATTTATCATTTGGCTATTTTTTTATTCGGCTATGTTTTTTTCTGACAAAAATAAATTTTTTGTTTTCCACCTAAATGATTTAAGATATGTTCGCGAAAGGGAATTTTCTCTTCTTATTGGGGGTTGGAATAAATTTTAAAGGTTTTTTTTCGGTTTTTGAGCATTTATTTAGAAACAACGGTACAATGTATATTATTCAAAGTATTGTCCATCGTTAGCTACAACATTTTTCCATCTTTCTGGCAGCATATGGATTCCGCGCCGGAAGAACGATTCGTCTTTTGAGGCAATCCACGAATCGACCCATTTTTTGGTATCCTCGTAAGAAGTGAAGCGCTGCTCAGCCAAGCCATGCGTCATCGATCTGAATAGGTGGTAGTCGGAAGGGGCTATGTCTGGGCTATAAGGCGGGTGGGGTAGCACATCCCAATTCAGCGCCTCCAACGTTTCCTTGACGGTTCTTGCAACATGTGGCCGTGCGTTGTCATGTTGAAAAACCACTTTGTCGTGTCTTTTGGCATATTCCGGCCGTTTAACCTTTAATGCTCGGCTCAATTGCATCAATTGTTGTTGGTAGCGTTCCCCAGTGATGGTTTCGTTAGGTTTTAGCAGCTCATAGTACACGACACCCTTCTGATCCCACCAAATACACAGCATAAGCTTGGCGCCATGAATATTCGGCTTGGCCCTCGATGTTGATGCATGGCCGGGTGGTCCCCACGATTTTTTTCGCTTAGGATTATCGTAATGGATCCACTTTTCATCGCCAGTGACAATACGATGCAAAAAACTCTTCCTTTTATGCCGTTGAAGCAGTTGTTCGCACATGCAAAATCGCCGTTCAACGTCTCTCGGCTTCAACTGGTACGGCACCCAATTTCCTTGCTTTTGAATCATTCCCATGGCCTTCAAGCGTTTGCCGACCGTTGATAAGTCAACTCCCAATGATTCTGACAATTCTTGAAGTGTTTGACACGGGTCTTCATCGAGCAAAGCCTCCAATTCCTCATCTTCAAACTTTTTCGGCTGGCCCGGACGCTCTTTGTCTTCCGTATCAAAATCACCACTTTTAAACCGACGGAACCAGTACTCACAAGTAGAAATCGATGGAGCATAGTCCCCGTAAGCCTCAGTAAGCGTGCGTTGTGCTTCAACCGCTTTTTTCTTCAAATGGAGCACAAAAGTAAACCTTCCCGCAAATTGCGTTTTGTTGGAACGAAAGTCGACATGTTCACAGAGAAAAAAATATATGTTGTTTACACTTCAGTGGAATGACACAGTGGAATGAAATGAATATAGTCACAGGTGTGCCCGATGCGATCTATTGATAGTTACGCCATCTCTTAGAAAACCTTTAAAACTAATTCCAACCCCCAATACAAGCACGACCTACCAGTGATGCCAATCGTGCAGCACACGGCAAGAGTATACAATAATTTTACATGTGGCAAATCAAATCACGAGTAGGGTAGAAGGGGGAGGGGCTTCAACACCCTAACAAAAAAATAATTTTTTTTCTGCTAAATGCAATGGGACAGGTTGTTTTCAAAGCAAATATGTGCGCTACGTTTAAAAATTACCAAAAACTCAATATTTTTTATCGAAACTATGAGAAAAACACATAATTACACATAATTATTGGAAATTAACTTACTTTTGGTTTTTATAAAATGTCTATAATGTAAGAGCAGTTAATTATACTTAAGTATTATACTATATAGATAGACTATATATAAATGAAAAAGTGAGGGAAAAAACTAAATTTTATTATTTTTTATCGTATGTTTGTGTTAGAACAATCTTGAAGATGTGTTTCAGACGAGTCCCAGAAGTTCCTGGTAGATGATAAGGAGTTGGCAGAATTCACACAATATCTTTTTTTAAAACCATTCATAGTATATCGTGAATAAACGGTTTGTAGAAGGACTGATTTTCACTTTTTCGTTGCAAGAACTTTAATTCGCACGAACTGAAATTTACTTCTTGTACTAATCTGATAAAATAAAACAGCTATTAGGTTTTAAACGTGACGAACGAAGTTAGTTTTCTACAGCAGAAACGTTGCCCATCATCAGTTGCGACAGTTCTTTGTCTTCATCGCTCTTCATCGCTCTTCATCTCTTCAAAATTAGGGATTTGTAGGAGTCAGCAATACTAAAGGTATCATCGTGTATTTATCGATACACTATTTCGAAGCCTCCCTTTTTCTTTTGACGAATCCTCCGTCGCCCACTTATTTCACAAATTCCAGAATTTAAAATGTTCTTTTTATACATTCAGGAAGCCTTAAATGGTGTATAACCTGCAATAATGTATTTAAGTAACTGCACAAAAGAAACGAAAACTTGAATATTACAGTATCTGAGTTTCATATCAAAAGTAATAAGCAAATCGTCGTTGCGCGTGCAATACCACGTATCCACCATACGTTTTCATATACTCATACGCGGTATTGCACGCCCAACGACGAAATATTACATCAACCAGTTGTAGAAATACAAAATCAGAAATAAAATTACGCATGTTCACCAAGCATCACTGACAAATTTTCATGACAATCGCGTTCGGTTGGGAGAAACGTATTTTTGATTGCGCAAAACAAATAAATAATATAAAAAAAATGTCAAAAACTGCCACCCCTTTCTATCCTACGCAGATGTAGAAACTTTGATCATGATAAGTAAACTGTGAGAAATTTGTTTAGAAAAGTAAATTAAGAATAAGCATGCAAAAGTTTGAATCTATTTGCAAATAGTTTGGAAATCTATTTGCAACAAGTTAGTTCAAATAGGTACGTAAGTTTGTCTTGTTTTTTTTTTTTATTTTACGATGAATGAATATTTTGACTATTTTTTTACATTTAGGCTATTTTTATTTTGCGTTCTGGTTACAAAATAAAATTTGCTCTGGCAACACTGGAGGCAACACGAAGCACATGGTTTGATTCAAATAAACTCAACAGCGAATATGTGCATTCGAGCAAGTTTGATCGCTTGAACGAAGAGGCTTGGTTTTTACAGTGTTGATTACGTATGAATACTTTTATGTGAGTTTTGCTGTTCTCTGGTCCAGTGAATGCTTAGCCGTTTCCATAGACCTGACCTTACTATATGCATGCTGTGATGCCGATAAGAGAACAGAGTCGATATTGCTACGTAGATACAGATTTAATAGCCATTATAACTTCTTCAAGAGAAATGACGTTAGACTTATAGGCATGAGTTAGACTATCCATTATTTGAGGCGGGAATATACCGTGTTATATTTAAGAAAAATTATAAGCTGCCTTGGTATACAAAGGGGCTTAAAAAGCTTAAAAACTTGCGAAATAAGTTTCAAAAGTAGTTTCGAACTACAAGTGACCAACTGTATCATAGTAAGTATGTGCATTATATGAGCGAATTAAATTTTTTGAACCAGTTCTTATACAAGCAATACATTATTCGTTTAGAATATGATATACAAAAGTAATCCTTAATGTTTTTGAAATTTTGTTCAGTCCACAAAAGGTGGTTCACAAATTCAAACTTCCATGTATTTTGAAAATAAATGCTCCGTTAACATAGCTGACAAAGTTAATCTGTTCGCTGATTATTTCAAGTCAAACTTTGTTGTTGATGACGAGACTTCTGTTGAAGATATTATTGAGTTCGTTGATATATTTACTGATTTGTGGTCGTTAGCCACCACAAGTCAAGTGATTAGTGATGTCATTGAGCACTTTATTAATATGAATATTTCAGTCAAGGAAGATATTGATGACTTTGCTTCCATTTTCCTTCTAAAATTTGCTTATTCTTTAGATGTTACTTTGTGTGAAATCTTTAATAAATCCCTATCTGAAGATGTTTATCTTAAGTGTTGGAAAATTGCTTCCATCACGCCTTTTTTTAAAGCAGGGAGAAAAACTTGTATTGCCAATTACCATCCAATCTCTAAATTATCAAACGTCTCTAAATGGTTTGAAAGCATAATAAAAGTTAAATATATTTTTTAATCAAACACCATATCTTCCCTAAGCAGCATGGTTTCGTAACGGGTCGCTCTTCGGTATCTAGCCTTGCGGTTTTCTCCGAGTACTGTATATCATCGTTTGAGCTAAGTTATAAAGTTGATGTGGTATACACTGCTTTTTCGAAGGCTTTTGACAGAGTTTTGCACTAGTAACTACTTTAAAGCTGTCGAAAATGGGGTTTCACTCAGCCGTTTGGAATTGGATACGTTCTTACTTGCGAGAGATGCGGGTGTTCGTTCCCCAAGGGAGTATTCTAGGGCCACTGTTTTTTTTATAAATTTCATTATAAATGACATCTCCAAGTACTTTAAAAACTCACGATTTCAACTTTTTGCAGGTGATGTCAAAGTTTTTAAAACAATGGGTGGTGTGAATAAAAACTGAGTGCAAGTGTTCACTCAAGATTTTTGAGGGAAAGACAATTTGGAATTAATAAAATCTACTTTCGTTAAGCTTAACGAAAATACTCCACTCCTAGTTTTTGACATTTGAGAAGGCTCTCAACTTTGGTGTGAATAAAGTTCAAATTTAAAATCTCTATTTGAGTGAGTACTCAAGAAAAATTGAGGGTGGTGAATACTTGCCTCCACGTGCTATTTCTTGCAAGAAAGTTATATTTTTTCACAAATATGACTTCAGAAATGTTGAATGAAAAAACGGATGTGGAATTTCTCGAAAACAATGTAAAAAAATGATAATGTAGGTATTTACAAATTTGTTAGTTTGTAGGTGAAGCATTCGTTTTTATTGGAGAAAAGCCAGACGCTTTTCAAATGAAGAAGAAATATTGGGGGTTGGAATTAGTTTTAAAGGTTTTCTAAGAGATGGCGTAACTATCAATAGATCGCATCGGGCACACCTGTGACTATATTCATTTCAAAGCACATTGTCTAAGCTTCATTTTTCAGTATGTGTCATTCCACTGAAGTGTAAACAACATATATTTTTTTTCTCTGTGAACATGTCGACTTTCGTTCCAACAAAACGCAATTTGCGGGAAGGTTTACTTTTGTGCTTCCATTTGAAGAAAAAAGCGGTTGAAGCACAACGCACGCTTACTGAGGCTTACGGGGACTATGCTCCATCGATTTCTACTTGTGAGTACTGGTTCCGTCGATTTAAAAGTGGTGATTTTGATACGGAAGACAAAGAGCGTCCGGGCCAGCCGAAAAAGTTTGAAGATGAGGAATTGGAGGCTTTGCTCGATGAAGACCCGTGTCAAACTCTTCAAGAATTGTCAGAATCATTGGGAGTCGACTTATCAACGGTCGGCAAACGCTTGAAGGCCATGGGAATGATTCAAAAGCAAGGAAATTGGGTGCCGTACCAGTTGAAGCCGAGAGACGTTGAACGGCGATTTTGCATGTGCGAACAACTGCTTCAACGGCATAAAAGGAAGAGTTTTTTGCATCGTATTGTCACTGGCGATGAAAAGTGGATCCATTACGATAATCCTAAGCGAAAAAAATCGTGGGGACCACCCGGCCATGCATCAACATCGAGGGCCAAGCCGAATATTCATGGCGCCAAGCTTATGCTGTGTATTTGGTGGGATCAGAAGGGTGTCGTGTACTATGAGCTGCTAAAACCTAACGAAACCATCACTGGGGAACGCTACCAACAACAATTGAGCCGAGCATTAAAGGTTAAACGGCCGGAATATGCCAAAAGACACGACAAAGTGGTTTTTCAACATGACAACGCACGGCCACATGTTGCAAGAACCGTCAAGGAAACGTTGGAGGCGCTGAATTGGATTGTGCTACCCCATCCGCCTTATAGCCCAGACATAGCCCCTTCCGACTACCACCTATTCAGATCGATGACGCATGGCTTGGCTGAGCAGCGCTTCACTTCTTACGAGGATACCAAAAAATGGGTCGATTCGTGGATTGCCTCAAAAGACGAATCGTTCTTCCGGCGCGGAATCCATATGCTGCCAGAAAGATGGGAAAATGTTGTAGCTAACGATGGACAATACTTTGAATAATATACATTGTACCGTTGTTTCTAAATAAATGCTCAAAAACCGAAAAAAAACCTTTAAAATTAATTCCAACCCCCAATAGAAAAAATATTGGAGTTTTATTAACTCCTCCTTGTTTCTCTTATTTTCTTAAAGTGATATAAATTAAATCCATTCTCTTCTATAAATTTTATTCTTCTGTAAATAAATGTAAGTTTTTGCCTGCCATGCCGAAGCGTCGAATATTATATTTTCTTTTCTTTTAAAAGTTTAATTTTATGTCCTGTTTGTTTATTTCACGCAGCAATTTGATAACTAAAATAGACATTTCTCATCTCATTAAGATTAAGTGAGTGGAAGCAATTTGAGGTTTTTTTTATTCACACCGAACTGAGTGTTCACTCTGGACGAAACACTACCCTCAAGAGAATCCTATCAGGGTCTTCACTCAGATTTTATCACACCATCAATACAATACAATACAATA
Organism: Dichetophora obliterata; assembly: GCA_963920525.1. Taxonomy (NCBI): domain Eukaryota; kingdom Metazoa; phylum Arthropoda; class Insecta; order Diptera; family Sciomyzidae; genus Dichetophora; species Dichetophora obliterata. The sequence goes on from OY986435.1 coordinate 204,659,018, forward strand.
CAATACAATACAATATCTTATATGGCCAACGTCACTGGCCTTCAGTCTGCTTAAAACAGGGTTTCCATATGAACTTCTCCAAACTCACTCTACGTATTCAATTAATTTTATCTAGCTTATATTCAATTCAATTCAGTTAAATCAATTCTTATCGAGATCTTGGTATTGTATCTGATTTTAAATTTACGTTCGTAGATCATTTGAAGACTGACTGTTCGAAATTGCCTATTTCGAAATTGTATGAAGTTGAAGAAAACTGAAAAAAGTCTAGTTTTTGTTTTACTTACAATTCTGAGACTTTCTTAACGCAGTTATGTATATCTACCCACAGCTAATATATAATGTAAGCATTGATAAAAAACCTTTAATGGTTTTTAAGCTAAAGAGATTTCAAATTTTAAATAAAAATATGCCCTTTTGCGCAGTCACTGAAGGCCTTTTTGATTAGAATTTTAAGCATGTTATTAAATGAACACATTAATAAGGTTCTTATAAGAAGTTTTAATACAAATGAATAATTAACTAAACACGAAACTGACCCATAACGGGCTCAATACGTTCACATTCTTCGTCTAGTCTTCGTCTTCTTAGTGATAAGTATTCATTAAGGACTTTCATTCATTGAAATAGATGCTTAAATAGAACTTGTAATAAAGTATTTAAAAAAAATATAATAGACCCCATGTTTAAATATTTTACAAAAACTAAAAGCTTGTAAGGATATTGTCCTTTTTGTTTAAAAATAAATATCTTCAAAAAAAATTTTTTAGTATACATGAAATTATATGCAAATAGGCCCTTTTGAACAGAAACATAAACTTTGTTGCATAAAATATTGCAAATATTTACGATTTTCTTAATTTTTCATTTGTGCAAATGATGGGATAATATATTTTTACCTCTTCATATCAAACTTAGAATTGCTCACCTTTTACTTATGTCAAATATAACTTATTGTCTTGAGGTTTATTTGGGCACGGTCTCTTATAATATCAAAAAAATTGAAGTAATTTTCAACAAAGTTGTTCGCTTTGTTTATGGAGCCCGTTGGCGTGAACATATATCGCCATATGTTTTAAAGTTTTTAAACTGTTCCTTGCGTGACTTTATAAAAATAAATTTACTACTTTGCTTTTACAAACTGATAAAAACTAGGATCCCCTCATATTTATTGCATCTGTTTCTTTTCTCACGTTCGTCTAGAAATACCCAAATTATTATACGAAAAATTTCTTCCTCCGTGTTTGAGCTATCATTTCTTATAAGAACTGCACGTTGTTGGAACCAACTTCCATTAAGTTTACGATGTTTTTCTGATTCTCTTCCTATATTTAAGAGGAAACTCCTTGAATACTCTTTAACTAACCCGCTTTAGTTTAAGACTCCTTAAAGCGCTTACTTAGCATGCTTAATGTGATAGCTACTAATTACTTATACATCCTTTTTTTCCTTTGTCGCTGCAATATGGGACTAATGAAATTCGACCTCTTATTTTCTATAGCGTTTCTTGTCTTTTATTAGGAAGGCTGATATGAGTTTGTGCATCATATATTATATAAAAGTATTTATTTGAAGCTGATTTTACATAAATATTACATTTAATTTTTTATTTGTTTAGTTTACTCAACTAGTACTTATACTTGTAATATTTTTATTTTTCCAATAGGCTTTGGTATTACACATGAATTAATAAAAATAAATAAATAAATAAATAATATCGATTGAGGTGCTAGAAAAAGAATATATTTTTCAATTATGTTAAATAGGAACTTTTGAACAGACACTTTCTTATTCCAAGGGCTTTTTCTTTGCGTACATTCATTCGAAGAAATAGCTTAGAGTTTTCTGATCTTCACACCTTGAAAATGCTATTTAATGATTTTGTTACATCAAGCTTGGAAAATGGTTCCTCTATTTGGAATCCTTATTTTGCTTCCACTGTTAGACTAGAAAGAATTTAAAAAACATTTTCAAGGTTTGCTTTGCGCTCTTTAAATTTTAATGAACAACTACCACCCTACCTAGCACAAATTCTGTTTAATATTCCATCCAGACAACTCAGATTTTATAAACCATATTTCATTCAACTTTTTAAAGTAAATTATGCTTTGAATGAGCCTCCAGGGTCTTATTACTTTTTAATGAGTAATCTTCTAATAATAATTTAGATATCACTACATAAAAAATATCTTTAAGCATGCTGTTAAAAATACATTTTCAGTTTAACTATAATTGTTTACGTATGATTCCGCTAAACAATTATTTGTTATTTTTGTTATAATATTTTGTTATATTATTTATTATAGATTGTAAGGATTTTGTAACGCCATATGATTAAATAAATAAAATTAAATCTTTAGGAGTGGTGTGTGATGTCTTCCCTGCTTTAGGCATAAAGATCACTTTTGCTCTATTCCAAGCGCTAGGAATATATGTCAGACTTATGCGTCCATTGAATATAATACGAAGCCAAGGTAAAATATATTTCGCAGCTTCTTGTATTTCTACAGTGTATACACCATCAGGTCCTGCTGATTTATAGGGCTTGAAGCTGTTTATCGCCCATTTTAGTTTCCTATCGGAGACTATGCCATCGGTGTCCTGTTTTAGGGTTTAGAACATGATCGATTATAAATTTTTTCGATTAAACCTAATTTTTTTATCAAATTTTCGGCCAAAACTGTGCATTGTGCGACATTGCAGCAAAATTTTTGCTCATAATTACTGCTTGAGTAGTTTGAGTGAAAATTTGCAGCTGTGGCGCCCCATGTAACTGCCTCATGCCAAGCAGCAAGGAAAAAAAGAAAATAAAACAACAAAAGGAAAGGGTTTTTTCTTTCCCTTCTATTGCTAGCAACTTGTTGGCAATTATATTGCTTATATAATCGAAATTATGTACTTTTATCTCGATGCTTAAATTTTGCCAACCGAACGAACTCTTCTTCTTCATTGTCGGTACTTTGTTTCCTTTTGCTTCTTTCACATCGTTGGCCAACATTTCAGCATCAACGCCGCCCAACCAACTGTGAGTTTGAAACTTTTTGAAAAGCAATTAATTTCCCTCAACTATTTATCTATCGTGCCACATACCAATGGTTTGGTCTGATCAGGCTACGTTCGCTCGCTCTGACTGTGGCTATCCTGTATCTGTGTGCATTGTGTTGCCAACTCTACGCTAATCGCTGATTTCCTGTCACTTTGCCGTGAAAACTTTTCACGCATATCTTTGCAAAGTTTTCATCAATTGCGATCCCAAGAAAGCAGACAAGTCAAATAAGAAGAAGATAAAGAAGAAAATCCAAATGTTCCAAATGACCAGAAACAACAACAATGACAACAACAACAGCTCAAAAAGTTTTGCCCAAAAATTTGCGTATTACTTCCGGTCGCACTTAAACGCTATTGTTTTTGTGCAGTCGCAGAATTACAATAGGCTCTCAATGGGTTGTTGTCGTTGTTGTTTTTGTGCCCAAAATACAGCTCCCAACCATAAATAAATTCATTACCATTCAATATCGGCTAAAAGCTCACACTAAAAGTACAACAACAATCAGTGTAGCACAGCACAACATGACATTTGATCACTTTCCTTCCGCTTGGCTGTAGCTATTGTTTTTCTTGATTTCCATTGCTTTTTTCGGTGTTAATGTTGGCTGCAGTTTCTATCATCTTGTTGTAGTGGCTTATTATTGTTGTTGTTAAGATGTGGTTTTTTGCTTTTGTTTTATAGCCATGTTGCTCAAGTGTTCATCTCCTAGCTTGGATTATTATCCTTTCTTTACTAACCGGCTGCCTCAGCCACACCCTCATCGTACTAGTGGCATTTATTCTGTTCACGCGTATTTTTCGCCATTCAAAATCATTGAAGCATTGAGGTGAACTAATTTTCTTTGCACGCTCGAATGCATCTAATGAGAGTTTTGTGCCAGTTTTTTTTTTCTTTTCCCCCATTTCTTGCACATTTGTAAGGAAGGATAGCACCATTTTACTAGCTTGTTTCTGCAGCGGTATTTATAGTATGTGTGTGCGACTGAAGGTATTTTGAAAATTTTATGAGAAATTTTTTATTGTCAAGAAAGAGTCTAAATTTAAAAGTAATTGTTAACTAGCTGATACACCAAGTGTTATTTGGTATTTCGTATGAATAATTTTTATTATCATATAATAACTTTGAGTTGAAAACGACCCGATTTATCATTATTCAACATGGCTTTGCATACAATAACGTCCCTAATATTCCACTCATTTTGGAACGTGGAATGAAAACTCTCTTAACCTTAGTTTTATTTACAGTTCTTTACTAACAAATTCGAATTTTTCAAACTTGTTACAAGTTTATGTGTAAGTCAATAGTTTTCAAAGTCGCCTAATTCACACACAAAGCATTTTTAGAAAGTGAAGGATTTTCTGCACATTCGCTAATTTTTTTTTGTTGAAAAATTGTTGAATTCGTTTCAACATATCGGTGTAACACATAACACAGAAGATTTATAAAAAAACCACCGTGGACCCCAAATATATCAAGATTTTTTTATTGATGGAAAACTTATTAAACAACTTTTTAAAAAAAGTTTTAAGAATTTATTATTTATATTTTATATAGGAAATTGTTTCAAAAGAGGAAAAAAATGAGTTTTTAATTAGTAGTTAGCTTTAATTAAAAAAAAACATGAATAAAGTCAAGAATATGAATTTTTCTGGTTATACTCTTTCAGAGAGCCAAACAAATCAAAGAACATAAGTGATGACGACTAAAAATTGCAAAATGATACTCAATTTTTTTCCTGTTTCGAAACACGTGATAATGTTTCTTCGTGTGTATTTCTTTTTAAAAATTACATTAAAGATATATACAGAGGCGGACAAAATTATCCACACATATTACATACTAAAATTTCGCACTTAATATCTTCCAATCGTTAAACATTACACTAACTCTATGTGAATACAAAGGATTTGTTGTTTCATTATATATCTAAATACAATAATAAATTTCCAAAAAAATGTTAATTAAAAAGAAAATTAAATAAAATGTAAAACAAGTCATACGTGAGTTGGGACAAAATTTTTCACACAAAGCATGTTTTTCAAAACTTGAACTGATTTTAAAATTCCACTTATTTCTAATTTTACGTTTTTGGCTTTGGGGAGTGCGTTGTTAAAGATTGATCTTGAGTTAAAAATGGATCGGAAACAAAAAGAAACAAGTGAAGCTAAAAAAAAATAATTCTACATCTGCACAACGAGTATAAATCAAGTGCAGAAATCTGCTAAAAATAAAATCGAAGCCGTTTTACTGGATTGGAGCCTGGTGAAAACCTAACACTGACCTCAAAAAAATAGTACAATTGGTACAGTGAAACATGGTGGTGGGGAGTCATTGGTTGCAGGTTAATGTTAGCGGACGGTTTGAGGAATCTTGTATTTATTGACGGTATTATGGACAAATCGGTTTACCTCAAAATTTTAAAAGAAAAATATGTAAAATGTGCGCGGAACCAGAGCCTTGTTAACAACTTTTATTTCTAACAAGATAATTATCTCAAGCATACTGACCTAGACGTGCATATGTGGATCATACATTAAGCGCCTTGCATTCTCCCAACACGCCACAGTTTACAGACTTCAATCCATCGAAAATTTGTGGGATGAAGTCAAGAGGCGTGTCAGAATATAACAAGTACTCCAATAGGAATAGAAGAGTTTGGATGACTAAAAAATTGGTTCACTCCATTAAAAATAGACAAAATTAAGTTATCAAGCAAAGCCATGCCAACTATATATTAATATTTTACTGAGCCTAATATTTTTTTGTGAAAATGGAATGTGTCGATAATTTTGTCCCTTTAAAATCTGAAGATGCATATGTTTAATGTTATTTTATGGAAAACAGTTGTGTTTAATTTTTGTTATTTTTAAGTTAACAATAAAGACATAAGTTTTTCCTAGAATAAGAATTTTTAAGACATTAATCTATTTTTAATATATACCTAATTAAATGAAAAAATGGGTGCTGTGTGAATAATTTTGTCCGCCTCTGTAAGTGATCTTATACTTAAAACACAATAAATTAAATAAAAGCAAATATCTTTTTAATACAGCATTTTTTATTGGACAATAAATTGGGCAGTTTATGTTTTTCGACAGGAATTCATGCCTAAGAACATGACGATAAATTTCATAAAAAATTGATCCAATGTATCCGCATTAGCGAAGTGAACATTTTATAAATTTCGAGAACTTCTTGTAACAACTGCTTTATTCATTTCAAAACTTTCACAGCACCACAAAAACAGAAAAATATTGAAATAACAAGTAAAATTAAATGAACTACAACTATAGCAGTAAATTGAACGACATTTGATTAAAATTAAAGCAATAATTGTAGTAAAGCTGCAAATTACTGAATTCATTGCAGCACAATTACTCTCCGTAACAATGATTTTACTGTTATTAAGTTAGCATTTTCAATATTTGTTTGCAGTGATTTTACTGCAATCTAAGTAGTAAAATAAAATTTAATACTATTTTTGCAGCAATATTAAGCAACCATTGAGTAAATTTAGCTCTGTTGAAAAAGAGAATTTGCGACTAATTTTGTAGTAATTTTAGTATATTCATTTAAAATTAATATTTCGTTCCACTACTACTGATGTACAATAATTTCAGTGCAGTTATAGTATTAAAAAGTTTTTTACTATCAAAAAAAATGTCGAATTTTCAAAAATTGATTTATTACTATTTAAGTAGTAAAAAAAATAACAATTAATATTAAATTGATAGAAAACTTACAATTTTCAACACTAAAATTAAGATTCAAATAGAAGTGAATTTAAATACATTTTTTTGAGTGTAGTAATAAGATTATTGCTACTTTCAAAATTCCATGCAAGTTGAACGGCCTAGTAAGCAGAGTCTTTTAAGATAAACTACCAAAAACAAACTAAAAAATAGTCTTTCAAAGTGTATAGAGAGATAAAAAAAGAACAGGGTGATTTCGATAGTAAAAATAACCATCGATTACATTGCAGTTGCATTTACAGTTTCTCAAAATTTCTATATTTTCCTGTAAATAACGTCCTGGTATTTTAGATTTGGAATCCCGGGACTAGAAAATTATAAAGGATCCCGGAATTCGGAATCCTGGGATTGAAATCCCTAGTCCCGAAAAAGGCCTATTGCCCCTTCTTTTCACCAAAAAAAGGCGTTAAAATAATTCGGAATATTACTTAGAACATATTTGAAAAACCATCTTATGCCGCATGCCAAGCAAATTTACGGAGAGGATCACTTTTGTTTTCAGCAAAATTTTTGTTTCCAAAAATCGTTCAAAGCTAGTCTTCGTCCAAAGAGCAAATTTAAGATATTTTTTTGCTCTGTTGACGATTGAAAATATTAAAAAAAAAATAAAAGGTGAAAGATTCGAATTGAATGATGCAGAGTGAGTTGTAAGGAATGCTTAAAATAAAAAAATAAAAATAGTCGTTTAATAAAACTTACATACTGCTTTTGATTTATGGCATAAAACAAGCGCGACAGTTACTTTGATTCCAGCTTTATATATTAAGATTAAATTAAAACATGATATAATTAAAAATCCAAACAGTAACAAAAAAGTAAAAATAAAATGGGAAGGGGGGTGGGTGTGCGGATACCAAAGAGATTGTTCTTAGAGGCAAAGCATTTTTTAAAAATTTTAAAAACATTATATTAAAAAGTTCAATTGGTCACAAAAGTTCTAAATTTTTCTTATAATAAATAGAACAATAAATGTTGTGTAAACTGAAACAGTTTTTGCATTAAAATGACACGTCACATGAAAGAATATAATAAATGCAATTTTTATTTTTTATTACTTTTACAAATAAAACAACCAACTTTTGCACCGTTTTTTGAAAAAAAACATTTTTTTTACCTTTTTTGAAAAAAACCTTAAAAATAAAAAACTTTTCAAATGGTACTGCTGTTATAATTTTCTCCAAGTAGATTAAACTTATAGACAAAAGAAAATTTAATAAAACGTAATAAAAACTATATATATATATTAGGGCGGGTCGATTTGTAGGGAGTGAAAAAATTCATCAATTTCCCTATGATTTCCGTATTCTATGGGTTATTAAATGAAAATTTGCCGAAGTAACCATACCTCTATCGTTAAAATCGAGTCCCCTACTTTTTGTTGGTAAAAAGTTCAAAAGTTACGGGCATTTTTGTCCAAATTTTGTACCATTTTTCCATTTTTTTCTTGATTTTGTCCAAGAATATTACTTTCATGGCCATTTTTTTGGCTCAATACATTATTTAATTCAATTTACAATTCAAAACGAAGAGTTTAAGCCCAAATTTATCGAATTCGGTTGATTAATTCATGCGATATTGCTAAAACAAAATAACACATAAAACCAACTTTTTGATTTTTTTTCCCTTTTTATTTTTTTTTCTACAAAAATTCAAATTAAGAGATAATAAAGTATCTATCAACCTATTATCAAAAAAAAATATTCAATTTGAGTGCAGTAAAAGACAAAATGTGAAAAAAAACATTATTTTTTCTGAAAGTCTTGTTTGTTTTCAAGTCTGGGTGTTTTCGTACGGCTTTCTAATGTCGTCGCCATAGCGCCTTCTACATTCTTTCCTGCAACTCGTTTAGCAGTCGCCAAAAAAATGGCCATGAAAGTAATATTCTTGGACAAAATCATGAAAAAAATGGAAAAATGCTCCAAAATTTGGACAAAAATGCCCGTAACTTTTGAACCGTTGGACCAATGTTGGAGTTTTTTTTTTTGTAAATTGATCAAAATGAGCTCACCTTTCCAACGCGCCTACTGGCGATTAAACCCGATCGATAGTTTTTGAGTTATGGATGTGAACGTGTAGGTAATATTTCATACGAACGTCAATTTGGGAAAAAAATCTACCAACAAAAAGTAGGGGACTCGATTTTAACCATACCTCGTTCCTCCGGCAAATTTTCATGGAATAACCAATAGAATACGGAAATCATAGGGAAATTGTCGAAAAATAAATCGACCCGCCCTAATATATATATTTGCTTCGAATGTCTAAACTTTGAATTTGGTAAACTTATTAAATAAAAGAGCCGTTATTTTGAAGAAAGCCATTAGTAAGGTGAAAAAAGGTACTCTATGTCACGAACAGAGACGTAAGGAATCTTCATGTGAAGTTTGAAGAAAATCCATCAAACAGTTTTCGCTTGTTGTGCGTAGAAACAAACAAAAATTTAAGAAATTTAATTTCTGAAATCCTTTCAAGTGGAAAAAGAATTTCAAAATAATATTCAATGTACTTTCTTCTTTTACAGTTTTTTATATGTACAGTAGACCGTATCGAAAAAATTAATTTCGCCGCACACCAGCTAATTTGAAGCATCATTGAAAGAAAGATTCGAAACAAAATTTTTTTTTTTGACCGAACGTAGGAGTCGCACATCGACATATTTCTTTATCACTTCGGTATTTATTGTCCGATCTAAGAGAATGATATGTCCATGTTGTTGTTTCAGAGAGACCTAATTTTTAATATTTATTGACCTCAGTTGACCCCTTAAAGTTCTGACCCACTGAACCTCTATTTCTACCGTATTGATTTCATAAATAGAAAGCCTGTAAAAAATAAACAAACTGTTATTTAGGAAATTTTTCGATATTTCTATTAGAAATATTTTTTAAAAAAATTTTAATTTTTTTTTTTGCAAAACGTAGGGCAAATTTTTAAAATTTTTGTCATATCGTATTATTTTTAGAAAATATGCACCTAAAACGTTCTTATCCGAATCTACCAGCCTAATGTACTGCTCTATAGTTATACAATTAAAGCCTTCAAAGAACCATTAAACTCTTGCCAAGAAAATGATTTAAATAAAACACAGAATTTTATAGTGAGGAAAACTGATGATTAAAAACTCACTTTTATTATTTTACTGAGACACTTTTTACATATTAAAATCATCAAGTTTTAAGAGATCTAATTTCAAAGTGATTTAAGTAGACTGTATTTCTGGGATTTTATTAAAGGAATTCTGGGATTTATGGAATGTTTCTGTTAATGCCGCACTTGCAACGCGAAATAAAGAACAATCTGTTTCACTGATTTATGTTACATCTTGATGGACTTTTAGCAATATTATAGTAAGCATTCACAAGCTTATTTAAACGTTTACGAATAGCTGATATAATTGGAATGCCCTTGCGTTTTCACAAAGGCTTACTTTTCTGACAGTTTCATAAAAAAAACATTTTTTATAAATTTATTTTTATGCACTCTTATAATCGGATTGAACACTAACATACATAATTAAATCGTTAAATATACGCAATTTCAACTGATATGTCATAGATATTTCAATGTGCATTTGAAAAGTAACTAAATTCAAAATTAAAGGTACATTTTTTAAAAACATTTTTTCTACTATAAACTTTTCATGTGTTTTTTTATGATAAAAAATACAAATTAAAATTTAAGGCCCTAAATTTAAAAATTAAAAAAGATAAGTTAATGTCGACGGTTTGACGAAGTTTAAGAGGAGAAACCAGTGTTTGAATTGCTGACTGATAAGAATATTTTCGGTGCATATTTTAAAAAATAATACGATAAGACAAAAAATTTAAAAATAGGGCCAACGTTTTGCAAAAAAATTAAACATTTTTTTTTTTGTAAATATTTCTAGTGAAAATAGCGAAAAATTTCTTTTCAAAAAGTTTATTGATTTTTTACGGGCTTTCTATTTCTGAAATCAAATTGGTACCTTAAGATAGTAAAAACTGAGGTCCGGTGGGTCAGTACTAAAAGGGGTCAACTGAGGTCAATGAGTCCTTAAAATAAAAGATTAGTCTTCTTAAGGCAAAAATATTTTTTTTAGATTGGACGCTATGATGAAATATGTCAATGCGCGACCCTTACGTTCGGTCAAAAAAAAAATGTTTTTTCGAAACTTTCTTTCGTAATGCTTCAGATTAGCTGGTGTGTGGTGACTTTTTTTACCCTATAAGGCGAGACGGTCTAATGTACAGATTATCAAATTAAGTTAAAAAATTTAATTTTTTGTTTCAAAAATCGTTATCAAACTTTTTTAGATTACTTGTTGTAAATTTTTGAACGTAAACAAAACTAAATATCTCTTAATATTCAAAATCTTATGTTCAGTCCATGATCTGGCAATATAGCGTCAACTGGACATGACGTAACAAACTTTTTCTTAATTACGATACAATTGTAGACGTCTTTTGTCAAGACCACAAGCATTGATGACATTTACCTAACACAGTTAGCTGACATTGGTGTAGGCATGCTGCATTCGACATACAAAAAGTAGGGATCCCAAGACTTTAATCAAAATTTCTGTTCTGTCTTTATTCGATTGCATTTCAAAATCAATTGTTTTCAATTGTCTCATTAAACAGTGCCACTAAGAGAGTTAGCTTTCCATTTTTTTAAGGTAAAAAATTGTAGTTTAATTCACTGAAATCAGTTGATCAGCTTGCAGTCCAATCTTGTGTGTGCGTGACATTTATAAACTTCAGGTTTTCGTTGGTGCACTTTTGCAAGAATGTAGCAAGTGCAAATCTGTGTATTTTGTCAGTGTAATGCAAATATATACAATAGTATTTTGCAAATGCACTCATCCAAAACCATTTGCAGATCAATGAATTATACATTTTTACAGAAAAATTATTTTACATTCCGGGAAAATGTCGAAATTTTGTAAAAACTAACAGCCGTATTCATAAAAAGTTACAAACCTCTTGTAAACCCTTTGTAAGACACATGCCTAAAAACGTTATTCATAAACGTTCAATAACGAAAAAAAACTTTTGTAACAGCTTCACAAATGACAGAATTTTAAAGTAGGAACAAACCATCTGTAAACCTCCTACAAAGCTATTTCAAATTTGAATGCTCTCAATTGAGAACAATTTTCTCATTTTGTGACAAACTAAAATGACAACAAACAAATAAATTAATGAAAATAATTGTTTTTTGTGATCAGTGTTACCATATGGGCAGATAAATTTTTTTTGCCAGTTTTTTGAGATGGTAGACAGTTTTCCAGTTTTTGTCAAAAAAATACAGTTTTTTTTTTATTTTAGCCAGTTTTTCAAGTTTTTACGATTAAAACAATGCTTACTTGTTTAATGAATTAATTATAATAAATAAAATAAATTGTATGTTACTAAAAAATATAAGTAATATTTGAAGCTGCTACTACTACTTTTCACGCCCTTTCAAAAATTTATTTATGTGGTAGCGCTGTTGCTATTATTGTTGCTTTCGTTGTTTCTGTTCTTTTGTCTCGATTTCCACTCGTCAAGTCTTGACGGTCAATATATATGTAGGAATATATATGTTTTGAAAACTACAAGGAAATTGATGTAAATGATTCAAAGTTTTTAAACAATCCTAAAGACATTTACTTAGGAGCCGAGGTATAATCAGCTTTAGTTCTACGCATAAATTATTCGAATCAGATGAAATGGATTTTAGAGAACATTGTTTAAGATTTTATGTTGAGCTATGCAATTGTTTATTACAAAAGTTTGATTTTGGGAATGATTTTCTAAAATATGTCGAACCTTAAGCACCTACGAAAATTTTAAAAAGGTAAGACTTCACTATTTTCAACTTGTGTATTATTCTGTATTCAGAAAAATTGCAAGAAATCAACGATGAGTTGCATGAGTTGCGCCACATTAATTTCAGTGATTTGAATTTACTTAATGAAAATAATATTGAAACTTTTTTGAGAGAAATTTTTTATCAGAAACGTGGAGATAATTCTTGAGTCTTTCCATTACTTAGAAAACTAGTTTATGTTATTTTAACGATGCCTGTAGCAACAGCAAACGTATAAAATATTTTTATTTACAAATTATTATTAAAACTAAAATCAGAAATAAATTAGAAATTCCCATGTTGTGTGGGATGCTTTGAACTAAAGATTTTTTAACGAAAAACGATTGGAACTGCACAACTTTCCAACAATCATCAGAAATAATAAAAAAGTTCATCAAAATATGTATAAAAAATAATTTTATTTTTCAGATTTCATCGTCATTTCATCATTTGTGAATGTTTGATTTTTCTTAAATCGTCTTTACATTGCAACATTTCACAAAAGGTTTGATATAAAATTCTTCACTATTCTCCTGTTGCTTCAGGAATCGATAAAACAGCATAAAAAGTTACAACTTTCCTTTTTTATAAAAAGACTTGAATTATCTCCATATTTCTTAAATTAATCCACTAAAATTAATGTGATTTGTTAATGTGTAAAGCTTTTTTATATGGAATGTAATTTACTATGATCTCAAAAATTGGTTATGACATTTACATTCATATAAAAATCAAATGTTTATTTAAACAAATTTTGAGGTTTTTAATAAATGGATAATTTAAATGATTTTTGTTAATGAATGCGATTGTTTTTGTTTTGTTTAATTATTAATATAATTTAAATTCCTTATTTCAAATACAATAATAACTATTTAAAAGCACACATTTTTAAAATATATGTTTTAGTTATGTTTTTTTTAGTTCCAGTTTTTTTCACAAAAAAATAAGTTTTTTTCGAAAATTAAAGTTTTTAAAAAATATGGCAACACTGTTTTTGATTTAAAGGTAAACAAAATTTTAAACAAATTCCTGTCAATATATCAAATTCACAAACTTTTTTTTTCTCTTTTTTAAATTTTTAAGCAATGTCATTCTATTTATCAAAGTCGCAAACGAAAATTACAATCATTCCTACTTTACAGCATCAGTATTCTCACTTCAACTACAAGACTCTTGAAACTCGTTTATGAATACAACGCTTTTAAAGAGTATTTTAACTTTAAAACGCATTTTAACTAAAAAACGTTTGAAAGCTGTTTTAAAATATTTTTATGAAAACGGCTGTAAATTTATATAACAACTGGTTTCAATATAAAACAACCTTGGAAGCCTAGTAAGAAAAACTAAGCGGAATATTAGAAAATACACACATCAACAACAAAGTAAAATTTTAAGAATATTAACTACATTAAATGAAAATGTATATGATGTTGGTTAAGTTATACAGCTTTGCTACAAATTGTTGCAAGGACACGCACATAACATTTTGTCCTTCGACTATCATACATCAAAGATAACGCATGCATTCATATACATATATTCAAGCATATATTTTCCATTTTTCGCGGAAAAAGTGACAAATTTTTAACTGTTTTTGTTTTTTTGCAAAACAGCTTTCGCCACGTTTCAAGTTATTTTATTTCGTTTTTTTTTTTTTATTTTTTTGTCTAAGCAACAAATCAAGATTTCTTATCGCTAAGCATGATCAAAGTGTGCGTGTGTATGTGTGAGTGTGTTAGAGCTGTAATTCAGTTGAAAACCATATTTTTGGAAAAACTCAATTTTAGTGGAACAGAAAAGCAACAACACTCAAAAAGGATATTAGGTATTCAGCAAAAGACAGCTTCTCACAGCTTGCATATTGTTGTTGTTGTTGCTGTTGTCTAGTAGAACAAAGGCTGCTTTACTTCGTACTAGGCTACAACTTAAATATGCATGAATAATTTAGCAGACACGCACGCACACAAGTGTATGCATGCAGCCCTTGTGTGCGTATGTCAAAGTTCACATATGATAAATAAATAAAAAATACACACACAAATTGTTTATGCGTGTTTTATCATTAAATGGATTTTGTTTTTCATTTTATTTTTGTGTATTTTTGTATTATTTTTTTTTTTTTTTTATAAGCTCCTTGTATTATATTCACTTTGTCGTTTATATGCAAAGTAGTTATATTCTCAAAGGATAAAACATTTTTGCAAAATTTATGAAAAATATACAAACATATTTTGCCACTGATTGCAAAATTTGATGTGAGGTGGTGAAAATAATACGCAACGCGCAAATGTTTCAATATTTCATGGACTGCGCGAAGAAGTTGGTGGTGTTTATTATACACTGAAAGCATAAAAAATAAAATACATAAGGTTCAGTCTAATACATCTATCAAAATTTATGCTATTTGCTCTTGAATATTTTTCAAATAATTTTCTCACACCTGTTTTTAAGACTCTGTCCCTTAAAAAACTTTTATGTATTTATTTATTAAAAATAATTTATACAATATGTTCAAGAGTCAGGACTATTTTTCTCAGTGCATCAGCTTGTAAGTCTTGTGTATTGCACTCATAATTCGCACACTTATCATAGCTGCCACCTTAAGACCAACGAACAATTCCACAACGAATGCTGCTTACTTAAATTCCACTAACGGCACATCCTTGCAACAACCACATCAAAAACAACACCAACAAAAACATCACACCGCTCCACAAACACCGCTGCATGCCTTAATATGCCTGCACGTTTCATTATCCTTCCACTTTGTCATCATGTGGCAAATTTGTTTCTTTTTTTTTTTGTGCTGCGTTTTCGTTATATTTTTTTCATATGTTTTAAAAATTTTTACATTCGCGATTTTCGCGACATCATCCATATGCAGCACTGAGCAAGGATATTAATCGGCATCGAAGGAAGAAACAACAAGCGGGCTTCGCTGCTCATTCGTGCGTACTTTGCAAGGCTTGGCACACACATAGTGCCACAGCAGACATCAGCGCATTCCCACATATCCTTTCGGCAGGACATAAATGCGAAGTGTTGCATTTGTATTGTTGGCGTAAATTGTTTTGTCGCAGCAAACTACGCGGTTTGTCGTACTTTTTCTTTCCTCCTAACTATATTGTTTTTTTTTTCACTGAAATTTTTTCAAAGGATTTAGTTTGCTATGAAATTGTATTTTCGTTCCAAAGATTAAGATTTTATTTTAAGATCCCTTTTAAAAAAGCAACCACGTCATCTACCCGCTCTTGGTTTGCCTGTAGCTGGATTGTGTCAGCTTTTTCCTTTTTTTTTTTTTTTAATTTAATGGATTTAGTTGCTTTTCACCGACATTCTATTTGAAAAGCGCTGCTAAGAAAGATTTATTGGTTTCGCTTAATAAAATAAAAGCTTTACCCTCGTTCAATTTCTTGTGTGAAAGGTGTGTATGTGTGTTTTAATGTTTGGTTGCGTTTTTGTTTTTAATGTTTATTTGTTTGTTTGTATGCGCATTTGAGTGGGTGTTAAAAATCTATATAATTGGAAATTTTATTGAATTGTAGTTTTTGGAAATTATTTTAAGATATGACTAGTAAGGAATTATCTGTGACTGGGTCGGAGTTAACAAACTTTAAGAGAGTGTTTTATTATGTTCCAAGTATGATGCAGTCTGATATTATTCTTTTGATTAAGTGTTATTTTATTTATTATTAATTTCATAAATCTATTCAATCTGATGAAAGTACTGAATTCCAATCAATATATTTTTTTATAATTTTAAAATTTGAAATAGCTTTAAAGCCTGTTAAGGCTTAGCAACCAAATAAAAATAAATACCCAGAAATAATGATGGTTTTATTATGACACATTAATGACTTAATTTTGTAATAGAGGTAGACGTGGTTTTCATTCAAACCTTTCCTAAATTTTTCCAAATTTTAAATACAAGAGTATGTTTTATATAGCGAAGCTTATGTGAAAAATACCATGTCAAATGTCATGACGTCACTTCTAATTGGAGATAGGCGGAGTTTTTATTTAATCTTGGCCAAATTTGAAGCTCACAGGGCATATTAAAAGTAATAAAGGGGGTTTTTTTTTCTTTTTGCCCATGAGCGGAGAGCTTTAACACACATTTGTTGACACGAAAATGAAAAAGCTTGCAGTAGCTATCTAAACTTCAAGCAGGCAAGTTGTGGTAACCCGCTGCTGAATATGTTCTTTTTCTTTACGTAAATTGTGCACCTAACAAAAAAAGATATACAAACTGAACACAAAATGTTGTTAGCTCATTCTTTGTTTTTAAGTAAAAAATAAAAGTAATAAGGGCCTTTTTACTGAAAAATATAAGAAAAGTTATTACTTTACTCTTATTTTTTTCAAGCATATATTAAAGTAGTTGACATAAAGTAATTGCCATAAATGTAATCACGTAAATTTATAATTTTTTAGTAGGACTCTTCAAAATTTGAATTCAACAACTATTGTATGAATAAAAATTCAAAATACATAAATATATTTTATTTTTGGTAACAGAAATAAAAAATAATAGATATTTTATTAATTACAAGAAACATTTTCAGTAAGCATTAACAAATATTACCAAAGAATGCAACCATTTGAAGTCCCGACAAGAAATAAATCAAAAATAGTTTATTGGATTTATTTCCACCTCATTTAGATCGCGCATACAGCAAAAATAAATTAAACATCAAGAAACCGCAACCTACTAGCATGAAGTCTGGGCAGCTACTGAAAGTTTGTTGCTTTCGTTCCCGTGATGCGTGGGTGCCTTTTGCGCACCTCTGTTTTAAACAGAAATACATCAGCAAATACATGTGCTGAAAAGTAACAATATTTTTGAATAGGTGGCACCACTAGAATTGCTCATTCCGAGAGACGCATCTGTTACCAGTTTATGTATGAAGTTGTATGACATTTCGTCCATTCGTTTACAAACAGTCCTTTGAGTGACGCTACTTTCGCCTTGGTAAAAAAAAATAGAAAATTCGAATATCGCATCTTGTTTAAACATAGTTTTTTGATGGGGAAAAACTTCTGATCAATCATTGCAATGGTCGCAGAAACATTATTCCACATCCGCTGTTTTGAGAACATAAGTTTTTCGTTAATTTAGTATACTCCATGCAGCTCTTGTTTATAGCCAAATTCAAATAATGGTAAAAAATTTTTACAGGCCATTTACGTGTTTCCATTTTTTTCTGATAGTTTTCCATCATCTGGTCTGCAGTGCCAACTTCACTCACTTTCTCATTATTGCCTTGAATTGCTCCTGGGATTGCTTTTGGCAGTCTTCTTTTTATATCCTCGGCCCAGCGGCTGAATTTTGCCGATTAGGTATTTGCCTCATATTAGGTCTATTCCTGTACTCGATTCAAGTAGCTTGAAGTTGCTTGAAAGCTTTATTTTGAAGCTCGTTAGAGAGGAATAACATGCAAAATGACACTCTCTAATCTACTACAATTAATTGAAGTTAGTACGGGAACAGACCTATTGTTGATGCAATAACTAAGCACTTGGTGTCCCGCCACTTTACAGCTGCAAATGTATTAAATTTGAAGAATTTGCGTATATCACCTGCGTATAAAAATTTACAATAAGTCCTGCGGATGTAGCGCAGTCCAGGGGCCGAATTACAGCATCCGTGATTGAGCACAATTGTACAAGATTGATAGGCACTTGTTTCGTCGAGCCCTTCGTAATTTTGCTCGATCACAGAAGCTGTAATTCGACCCCAGTTTTTTTTCACTAACAGTACGTGGTTTTGAGTTGATGACTTTTTCGGCTGGACATCTTCCAGTGAATGGCACCATTTGTTCATCAATCGAATATGTTGTAACATCAGCTGCTGATCACAAGCTGATTGCAGCAGTTCTTTACCAAATAAATAATTCGCTCGATTCTCCTAAGCTTTGTGTTTGCTGGTATCCACAAAATGTTTTGAGTTTCGTAACTGAAAAATTTATTTCTGAACATAGAATTAGAAATAAGTTAATTTCGAAAGCTATCAGCCCAGTACATTCGAATTTGTGGATATCCCAGGCAGCTTATTACAATTAACCATCTTTAAAAGTTTTTTATTTCCATTTTCGTTAAATTTACCAAGTTCTTTCTGGAACATAGATTTTTTTTTTCTTTAAAATATCGTCTAAGATATTCAAATGGAGTGCCAAGTATTGTTTGATTTAAGCAGCCTAGCGTTTGGGAAATACTTAATTTTAGGAAAGCTTTCAGTTTAGCCGGTAAGTTCCTTGAAATATTTCTACAAGTGTTCTCTATAATTAATGAAGGAACACATTATTAAAAAAAAATAGCTTTAAAAGAATTTATTTTGTTCAAATTCTACCATCTTCGGACTGAAGATAAAAATATAAACTTTCTTCATCATCTGATTATTCAGATTGATTGTCCTACTTTTTTGGTTGTCCACATACAATCGTCGCCCTCAGAGATATCAGCATATAAGTTTTCCAGCATATTCAAAACATATTAAAGGTTTGCTTCTTTAAATTATTCATCTCTTTACCTTTAATTCAATAGAGAGCACGTATGTAAGTTTGCATGAAAATTTACTCCAGTGCCCAAACAATACAATTGCGTTATCTGGACTTTGGTAATACGACTCGAAAGTTTAAATTAAACTTACTTAGTGGAATTTTTTCAATTTGGATTCTAAAAATATATTTAAAAAAATAATGTAATAATCTTTTCTAAAAAAAATGTATTAAAAAAATATTCATACTAAGCAGGCAGCATACTTCTAATCGAAGCGGAACATTTAAGATATTTTTAGGATTTTTTTAAAGGTTTAAATGTTGATATTTCAACTTTTAAGGTATTATATAACTAGTGTCCGACCGAAACCGGAATTGGGGCTGAAACCGAATATTCGGCCATTTTATAATATTCGGCCGAAACCGAAACTAGTTATTAATATGAAAACAAAAGTACTTTCATACACATAAGAAAAAAGTTTTATATAAAAAAAAGTATTATTTGAATATTGAAGTTCATAATAATTAATTGCAGTTTACTATAATAATCAATGAGATCATTTTTTATTTTATTTTTTAAAACAAAAGTATTGCATACTTTATACATTCCATACACACTCAAAATAGTATGCACCTACATTTCAATAGAACTATAGAACATTTCTATAGAACTACAAAACAAAGTATTTTGGTTTTTTTTAAAGGTTTAGTATTATACAAATAGAAATATTTTGTTTTCTTTCCCTTTATTCCACACGCACACGGAATTCGTTCATAAGTTTTATTATAAATTTTTGGCTTTAGTACCTTATGCAAAACACTTTAAAACTTTTTAAAAACTTATTTTTTTTTTCAATCAGGAATATTTATGTCATCAGTACTCCTTCCTTGTTAAAAAATCTGTCATCATAACAAAAAATAACTTCAATAAAACAAAATATTTGTTACATTCACGTTATTTTACCTGAATGGTAACGTAAGAATAACACAATAAAAACTTTTTTGGATGTTTCAAGTATGTTTCATCTTGTGGCGTGCAACTTTAGTTTGTACCAACAACACATTTATAACATTATTATAACACATTTTTCGCCTAATTTCAACCTAAGTTGTTACAAAATAAGCGTAAAATATTTGCTTTTTCAGTTGTAATTAAGTCACCTTTTTGTGCTAGGTGGATATCCAACTGGTTCTCAAAAATACCGATCGCTTAGCGTGGCTAAACAGTGGCGACATGTTGTAACTTTACTGTCAAAGCGAAGTTTTCGACGTGGCAGTATATTGTAATATTTTCTTTCGGCAGGCGATTTGGTTTGTTTCGAAGTTATTTTCGAAAATTTAACAACTGATACTTGGCATGTTAGTAACGTGAATCAATATATAAAAAAAAGGTTATGAAGAAAAAATTTAATTTAAACTAAAAAAAACAGAAGCGAAGTTTTTTCGCAGTTTCATAAGCATGATAATTTAATGGTTTTTTTAATAAAAATATTTTAAATTACAAAATTTCAAACACAATAATGGTTACTAAAAAATAATATTTCCGCCAGTAAACTGTATTACCTTACATTATTATTTTACATTAATTTTGAATTATTTTTATTAATGTTAATGAAATTATTGGTTTTTAATATCTAAAATATAAAACGTTTATTATATAGACGTAATGTCATCGATATTTCTAGCAAAAATTACCTCAATAGTTGTCCTAATCGTGTTGTGCAAATATTTCGATCGCTTATCCTTCCAAAATTATATTTATCAAGACAACATTGTTTAAGGCCTAGCATTTTTATTTAATTGATTTTTTCTTTTTTTATATATCAAAAATATAGTCTTTCTGACGTTCTTGTCACTTCTACAGCCGTCATTCTCTTTATACTCATTTATATCGAAACTACTTTTTTCGGCATGGTGTTGTAGAAAAAACAAAAATTATTCAGCCGAATCATCTGAAATTTAAATATGCTATTCATAGCATCAGTGGCTATCGCTGGAACTAGAATCAAAGTTTATTTTCAAAAACATTGCATATTTTACACTTAACAACCAGTACCAATTTTTTCTTTCTAGTGCCAGCCACAGCTGCTCTCATAGTGATTAAAAATATTCTTGGCTTTTATTTTTCAGATAGAAAAGTCACATAGAAAAGTCAAAATCTACATGCCCTTTTCCTAAAGAGCGTCTCATTGAGCGCCATTTAGAACAAGATCAACAATTTTTTATAAAAAAAAAAATAATTTTTTTATGATGAATGAGTGTTAAAATATACCTTAAAATTTAAAACAGCAAGAAATTGTTTTGCCATTGCACATTGCTATTTTCTTGAACGCTAAAAAATAATGAAGTCCATCCCTGTAGGATACATGTAGGATAGCCCGAAAATTCAAACAGACTTTACCGTTATTCTGCCGTCCTACATGTCCATCCTACATGTAGGATAGTTTAAAATTCCTTAATGCACAATGCTTTTGATCGATTATTGTGATCTGCTGCATCAAAGCTTCACGCATTCACAATAAAATATGTAGGTTAGCTAATGCACAATCTTTTTAATAAATTCCTGTCATCTACTGCAACATAGCTTCAGTATAGCAACATATCAATAGCAAAGAGGGTTTTGGTGTGGTGGTTAGTGAGTAGAAATATCGATCCAAAGGGTGAGAGTTCAATTCTCACGCTTACAAAGAAATATTTTTTATTTTATATCCTCTTGTTGTACTAGATGCAAGTAAAGAAACAACAACAATTCTAAGAAAAAGGTGTATGGAAAAAAGTGTCGATTTTGAGATTTGACTCAAGCAAATCACAAAACGAGGCGCAAAAAGCTTCGCTTCATAAATGAGAAATTAGTCATTTTAAACAAATAACATTGTTTGGCAAAAAAAGGGAACTTAATTTGAACAAACAGTTCTAAGGTTACCATATGTGTATATACTCCAATTAAAACCAATTCTTTTATAATTCTACTAACTTAAAATCATTATAACACTTCTGTGTTCAATAAATAATAAATAAAACCATGCTTAGTTGAATAAATACAGGCTTTTATATTTACTTTGCTTCTAAGTCACTGCCACCAAATCAAAGTGATATTTTATCGCAAATATCGCCTGTCGAAAGTATTACAACATACCGACTTCCGATAATTTCGACAAATTGGAAACTTTCAAAGTTACAACATGTTGCCTCAGCTCTACAGAATAACCATTACCAAAGTTTCAGATACTTTTTTTCAAATAACTTATTCAAAAAAAATATATATAACTCAACATTCTTCAACAATATTAAGTATTTGCAGAAAATTCTGTTTTCTGAGAAACACTCACTCCAATGTTCTTAATCGCAAAATGTTGCACATGACATTTTATGACAAAATGGCGGTTGCTTGTGAGCATGTGACTATTTTTATGTTGGCATGCAATCTGCATAACTGGGAAGAACAAGAAGAAAACAACAACATGCAAGTCGACAACAACTCTTTGGCACAAACCAACTAGCGGCCAACGAGTACAAGAATCACTCAGTGTGTATCTAAAAATGTGAGTTTTGGAGCGAAGTCCAAGACAACATGTCCAATAATTTCTCTAAAGTGATATAAGCCCATTTCATGTTGGAACCACAATACAAAAACAACAACAACGATAATATGAACTTAAGCATATGCATGTTAGGCAGAATTAATGTGAGTGTGTGTTTCTTGATGGAGGTTTGTGCGCTTGTGCGCGTTGTTGGATAACATGTCGCGTTGATGTCGTCGTCACCGTCAACTTCAAGTGCCACCCAAAACGCCGCTAGTGACATATGGAGACGTTTTTGGATATGAACGAAGCAACTTTGCTGGTCCTTGTCAGGCATTTATAAAGACGGACGTCGGATAAGGGGCGAAATGTAACCAACACGCTCCGATATAGCGTGTCAAAATATTGCAACAACAATAGCAGCAGTAACAACAGGATGTCACTAAAGGCTAAGCAATTGTTTTAAGGTTTTTGTTGTTCCTCAGCCATCGAAATGCAATAGTGGCGTGGCGTTCATAAAATATAATTATCTGAAATCCGTAACGCCTCTTGAGAGTTAAACGTGCAAGTTTTTTGCGACCGAGTGAGCTTGTGTGTGTGTTACAACAGCTGCTATATACAGCATAACAACACACTAGAAGTTGCAGAAATGCTACTAAATGCATTTTGGCGGGAGCAGAAAAAGAAGCATTTATTTTATTTAGAAATATCGATCCGTCTATATCTAGAGATATTTAAAAAATTTTCGAAGCTTATCTGTGCTTTTTGCGTTAATTTAACACACAATTTTTGTAGGCAGTTTTTTCATATTTTTTCATTATTATGATAAAAAATAGTTTCTTTTTTAATAGAACATCCTTTGTTATCACTGAACTTGCCACGCATACAAAATATAACCCTGCTTCGCAATTTTTCAAATGATAACAACAACATTAGCCCAAAAATTGCAAATAAAAATTATAGCAACAACTGCAGCAATACTATGAACGACGCTTAAGGACACCATCTAAAAAACCAGTAGAGGAAAGAAAACTTAAAAGCAATTCAAACAATTTCCATTCGTCCAGCAGTCATTAATCATTCGTACGCTGCCGCGCCTTGAGTGCTACTCTGCTCACGGCTCTGCCTGACCTAGTCGCTTGCTCGCTCATTGGCACACAAAGGATATTAACGAAATCTCACACAAAAATCCTCTTATCGTTGGCGCAGTAATCCTTTTTTTTTTTTTGTTGATTCGCTCTTTTCGTAAGAATTTTTTGTTTCTCTATTTTTTTATTTCTTCATTGGCTTAAAATAACGTAATCTAGCAAATAAATGAATAAGGGGGAGTCATTGCAAGCAGCAGATGGGCGCAACTAACTCTTCTGGGTAAAAAGCTGAAGGACACTCCGCTAAAGTGTGTGTGCGCCCTTGTACGAGGTGGAAAATAATGCTCGAAAAAAGATAGCGAAAAATGTAAGCAACATTAATGTACTTTTTTCAGCTAGTTTCGAGCAGAACTTAAAGGAAAAGCGTTTGCAGAACATGTGGCAGCATTTTCAACTTCATCACAACACATCATTTGTCATTGCGTCACAAATAAAAATAAAAAATAAAAATAAAATATTAATAAGCACGAAGTGCATTAAAATGCAGAATAATTTGAGTTATAATTCAAAATAATTAATTTGATATACTTGATTTTTATCAAAAACTATAAAACTTAATTTTGTTTTATTTTCTTAATATTCGTTCCTGGTTTCTGGTTCCTGGCGCGTTAATTATTATTATTATTTATTGAAATTAAAAAACAATAAGAACAAAGTTCTTTTAAATGCAACACAAAAACATTAAAATTAATTTGCAATTGTTTTTATGCATTAATTTAAGTAATTTTATTCCTCAATCTATACAATATACCTTTCTCTTAAAAAATTAGTCTAATATCTTTCTTGTTTTCTTTCGTAAATGACTACAGTCATGGCTATTCTTACTAATTCCTTCTTAACATTTCTTTCTACTTATGTCTAACTTCAATAGCTACAGTTGTGACAAAAACAATTACTACCTCTAATATATCAAATAATATTGGGGCGGGTTCCAATGATAGCAACTACAATAGGATTCGTGTACTTGCAAAGGTTCGATCCGGTTTGAAGACTTGCCGTATAAATGCGCAGAGCTTAGTTAATAAAACTGACGAGTTTAGATATTTATTTGAGGGATCAGATGTCGACATAATATTTGTAACAGAAACTTGGTTCGTACCAGAAATGCCTGAAAGTCTTTTTATAATGCATGTTTTCAATATTTATCGCACCGATAGAGTGAGCCATGCTGGAGGATCAGCCATTTTTGTAAAGGAAAATATTGCTTGTGACTTTCACAGTGGGTCAGATAATAAAAGCGCAATCGAATATTTATTCTTAAATGTTACTATAGGACATGTTAACATTTTGATTGGCTGTGCCTACAGGCCCAACCGAAATATCAACTTGCAACCATTTTTCGATACTATTTAGGACAACACATTGAATTAAAATAATATTATTATTGCTGGTGACTTTAACTGCAACATTTGAAATGATTATGTATTTAACAATGAAATGACAACACTGGATCTACACACAGCAAACAGCACTATTCCAACACACTACACTAGGACAAAAGTACTCTCTTAGATTTATTTATGATTGATGACACACTCAGAAAAAAGTTTATCGGAATATGAGAAAAAAGGCATCATATTAGGTGAAAAATGGTATTGACTTTGCTCCAGAGAATGCTTTTCTCTAAATGTGATCCCAAAAATTCCCTAAAAATGGCAAAAAGCTTTCATGAAAATGAGATATATTTTCTCATTAATAAAAGACACCTTCGCTTTAATAGAAAAATATTTCTTTATAATACGTTCAACCGTTCCCTTTATTGTGTAAATTTTTCCCGAAAACAGAGAAATATTTATTTAATTTTAATAAATGTTTTCTTTAAGTTGCGTTTATAGTTTCTCACAAAAAATAACACTTACTTTAAAAGAAAGATACATTTTCTTAACATTGATAAAACATATTTCTCTATTGCGTACATTTTTCTTTAAAACACAGAAGTATATCTGCAATTACGATTAAAAAAATTTTTTTGTAAAGCGTTTGTTTTAACTCAGTTGTACGCAAAGTAAAAGTATTAATATGAAATTGTGATGAGGTTTTAAAAATATTAGTTAAAAATGTGTTAAGAGGTAGAATTATTGTTGTGACATTGTTTTTCGGTACTCTTTATAAATATTCCAGAAATTTATTCTGAAAAACGATTTTGTAAATGCATCCAAAGAAACAGTAGTAATAAACAACATCACTTTGTGTAGCTATGTTAAGTAAAAAAATACCTTTTGAAGGAACAATCGTCATAATATGCACAATATGCAACACTTGCTTTTTACAACATTAATCAATTGCTCTCACGCTTTCTTTTTTTTTCGTACCTTGTTCAATATAAGAAAAATATATCGATTTTTGAGAAGAAGCCTTTTTAATTTTTGAGAAAGGATTTGTTGTTACTGAAGAAAATATTTCGCATAATAAATTATTTATCAACAATAGAGCACATTTTTCATTTTCTATAAATTTTTTTCTATAAATGAGATTTTTTCAGTGAGAGAAAAATACTTATCATTAATAGAGACATGAAATATTTTCATTTCCCACAAGGAAGGAAATATTTCTCCGAATATGTGAAAATTTATTATAATTGAAGTAAATTTTATTTGAAATGAAGAAAAGTTCTATTATCGAAAATGGAGAAATTTTTTATCACAAAGAGATAGGTGTTTTTTTCTGAGTGCAGACTAAAAATAAATCTCTATGATCAACATTCAGTCCCTTGCTTCTCAAAACATGAACTTATATTCCTGACATATGACATTAACCTTAATGAGACTCCGATTACATTTGCCTACCGTGATTTCAAAAACATCGACTACCTAGGTCTTGGTTATAAAATATTGGGGGTTGTAATTCATTTTAAAGGTTTTTTTTCGGTTTTTGAGCATTTATTTAGAAACAACGGTACAATGTATATTATTCAAAGTATTGTCCATCGTTAGCTACAACATTTTCCGATCTTTCTGGCAGCATATGGTTTCCGCGCCGGAAGAACGATTCGTCTTTTGAGGCAATCCCCGAATCGACCCATTTTTTGGTATCCTCGTAAGAAGTGAAGCGCTGCTCAGCCAAGCCATGCGTCATCGATCTGAATAGGTGGTAGTCGGAAGGGGCTATGTCTGGGCTATAAGGCGGGTGGGGTAGCACATCCCAATTCAGCGCCTCCAACGTTTCCTTGACGGTTCTTGCAACATGTGGCCGTGCGTTGTCATGTTGAAAAACCACTTTGTCGTGTCTTTTGGCATATTCCGGCCGTTTAACCTTTAATGCTCGGCTCAATTGCATCAATTGTTGTTGGTAGCGTTCCCCAGTGATGGTTTCGTTAGGTTTTAGCAGCTCATAGTACACGACACCCTTCTGATCCCACCAAATACACAGCATAAGCTTGGCGCCATGAATATTCGGCTTGGCTCTCGATGTTGATGCATGGCCGGGTGGTCCCCACGATTTTTTTCGCTTAGAATTATCGTAATGAATCCACTTTTCATCGCCAGTGACAATACGATGCAAAAAACTCTTACTTTTATGCCGTTGAAGCAGTTGTTCGCACATGCAAAATCGCCGTTCAACGTCTCTCCGCTTCAACTGGTACGGCACCCAATTTCCTTGCTTTTGAATCATTCCCATGGCCTTCAAGCGTTTGCCGACCGTTGATAAGTCGACTCCCAATGATTCTGACAATTCTTGAAGGGTTTGACACGGGTCTTCATCGAGCAAAGCCTCCAATTCCTCATCTTCAAACTTTTTCGGCTGGCCCGGACGCTCTTTGTCTTCCGTATCAAAATCACCACTTTTAAACCGACGGAACCAGTACTCACAAGTAGAAATCGATGGAGCATAGTCCCCGTAAGCCTCAGTAAGCGTGCGTTGTGCTTCAACCGCTTTTTTCTTCAAATGGAAGCACAAAAGTAAACCTTCCCGCAAATTGCGTTTTGTTGGAACGAAAGTCGACATGTTCACAGAGAAAAAAATATATGTTGTTTACACTTCAGTGGAATGACACATACTAAAAAATGAAGCTTAGACAATGTGCTTTGAAATGAATATAGTCACAGGTGTGCCCGATGCGATCTATTGATAGTTACGCCATCTCTTAGAAAACCTTTAAAACTAATTCCAACCCCCAATAGAAGAAATTAACTGGGATGAGATTCTAATTATGACCTCTGTAAATTATCAAGTGGAGTTTCTCCAAACTAATATAAACTATCTATTTGAGGAATTTGTTCCGATTAAAACTAGAACCTTAAGGCAAGGTCAACAACCATGGTTTAGCCAAAAAATACAGTCATTGACTGACGAACGTGACGTAGCATATAAACACTTGAGACATTTCAATACACCCCACTTTGCAGAGGTATATAAAGACTTTCGAAGGCGGGTTGTAAGAGAAATAAAAATTGCTAAGACAAAATATTATGTAGGAAAATTTAGTAGAGCTTTAACTGGTAAATAAATATGGAAAGAAATTCGTTATATCGACTTTGGTAAAAATGTTAAGTGTAGTAATGTAAATATTAGCCCGAATGTCCTCAATAAAAAATTTGTCAATATCCCGTTTGAGACTGTTAGTACTAATTTGTACATTAATACTGTTAGTCAGCTGTCTTCTGAGAGTGTATTTTGTTTGAGTCGTGTTGATGTGCTGGATGTTGCAGAATCTTTTCTTAGCATAAGATCTAATGCTTGTGGAATTGATGAAATCCACCCCTTATTAGTGTGCTACCAAAATGGTTATTATTTATAATACACATTTTTTATACTGCATTAATGACATCCACATTTCCCAAATCTTGGAAGGTAGCTAAAATTATTCCGATGCCAAAATCAGATAAAAAATTTCGTCCGATTGCGAATTGCCGTATTTGTCAAAAGTATTTGAATCTTTTATAGCTAAACAAATAAATAAATTCCTTGCTAAATAATTTTATTAATGATTTTCAATCGGGTTTTAGACAGAAACGTAGCTGTATAACATCTCAGAAGATATTCGAAAAGCCTTTGACGAAAGTGACATAACTTTTTTGCTGCTTCTTGATCACTCTAAGGCTTTTGATTCAGTGGACCATAAAATTCTGTGCACAAATATTTTAAATATGGACAATTTTTCTTCATCTACAGTTAATCTGTTAGACTCATATCTCACAGATAGACAACAGGCAGTTTATCTCGCCAATGGCAACACCAACAAAATTTCTGATCTGCTTCTGGTGACTAGAGGCGTACCTCAGGGTTCTGTTCTGGGTCCACTTCTATTCATTTTTTATCTGAATGACCTTCCATCTGTTCTCCGAAACTGTCAAATACACATGTATACCGATGATGTCCAACTTTACTCTAGCTGTAGTACTCCAGACAAAATTTTTGGCCGGAAAATTAACTTAAAACGGCAAACAGGTAGTCTGTTTATTGGAATAGAAATCAATTATTTTGGCCCAATTTTGGCAGGACAGGGCAGGGCAGGGCGGGAATTGTACCAAAACCAGCCAGTTGACTGCCACTGAACAAAACAGCAGACTGGCTAACAGAGGCTATAAAAATGTATAAGAGAGCATGCAAATGGCGTTCAGAGGCAGCCAGTTGGCAAGAATGTACAGAGCAGAATAGAGGCAGATAGTGGCAAGCAATTGGATGGGACATTAATATGGCATCGAATAGCAGAATAGTGGATTCCTGGTTTCGTAATTTTATTCCAAATAATATCCAAATGAAATAAAAATCCTTTTATAAATTTAATGGGTCAATACTATTTTCCTTTTATAGAGCAACAGAGTTAAGAAGAGAGTTAAAAAACGTGGAACACAAATAGTTTAAAGTCGGTTAAAAAGATAAAAATAATAGAAATTAAGAGTAACAAAGTTTAAATACAAATCAATAATGTAGGTTTCATCGCAAAAAGATAAAACGAATTTAAAATAAAAAGAAATAGTTGCAATCGAAGATGGTGGATGGCGGAATGCTTGAAGTTAATGCATTTTGCAGGCTTATGATTCCTGACATGGGCTTACGACTTCAGCAGTTTTCTGAAAGTAGTTTTCTGTTAAAACAGTAAGCATTAAAATTAAAAAACTTACGACACGTTTTGTCTTTGGGATACTTTTACCATGGTATCCCGATCGCAGCCCGCTTAAAAACGTGTTAAGAATTTTTGTCATCTCTCTTCTCCCTTATGGTTTTTGCTCCTTGTCCTCTTCGATTTTTTCGTTTGACCTCTTTATTAGGTCATTAGCACATAGTGTTAATTCTTCGGACATTGTACTGGCTAGTCACCTTTTAAATGAGTTTCTTGCAAGTTTTGCTGATCTCTATGATCTGAAGTTTCTTACCATCAACATCCATCAACTAATTCACTTACCTGATGTAGTTCGAGATCACGGACCGCTGTGGGTCACTGCCTGTTTTCCACTAGAAAGTTTTAATGGTGAAGTATTAAGTTGCGTTCATGGCACTCGATTTGCAGAAAAACAAATTGCAAGAACGCTACAAAACTTCTTAGCTATGCCAACAATAGTTCACAATCTGGAGCCAAGTACAATAAAAAACTATTGCCAAAAACAACTTATGAAAGATCGAAGAGTAAACGTAACCAATACAATTGATGTAGCAATTAATGTAGTTGGTAAATGCTCCATTGTTACTAGTGTTCCTCATTATATAAAACAAGTTCTTTATGCAAATAATATAATTCCACGAAATTTCAGTTTTTTTAAAAGAATTAAAATTGGAAATTTTGTTTTTACAAGTTCGGACTACCAAAGATCTGGCACCACGTCATCGTCTTGTGTTTTATGTGTTGATGACAGATCAAATTGTAACATTGGAGTTATTAAAAAACTCGTTAAAATTCCACGTTGTTCATAAACGCTTTGTACCTTTAATTGTAAACATGAGTCAGATTTTTATGAAGTAATTACCAAATGTACTAAAAATTATTCAATACCAACGGCGATATCATATATTGAAGTCACTCATGTACATCAGTATATAATATCATCTGAAATACAGTTAATTGCGCCACAATGTATCAAAAAAAAATAATTTTGCATTACATGTAAATGATATTGATTGAAAATGAATAAAGCACATTTACTTATTTAAATTTTATAAATTTTTAATTTACGGTTATTTCTGCAAATTTTCAGCAAATTGTAACTTTTCAAATGAATTGTAACTGCCAAAGTAACATGTTACATCCGATGTGAAAATGTTTTAGAAAATTTCAATATAAAGCCAATAAAAAGTTAGAGCTTTACATAATAAAAGAGTCTTCCAGTATAAGACAAGATGATTCTGTTGTCTAGAAAACAAAACATTTTTAAGCTGCTATACCATTTCAACTGGATACCAATACAATGCCTGTTTTTTAATAGAGTTCATGTGCCTGCCAGTATAAGGCGAAAGCATTCTGTTCTGTAGAAAACAAAACTTTTAAGCCTGCCCAAATATTTCAGTTCAATGCCAAAATAATGATTTAATTCAACAGAGTTCATATGCCTACCGTTATAGTGCGTAGGAAGTCTGCTGCTGAAAAAACAAAAATGTTTGAGCTGCTTGAACTTTTCAGTTGCCGTCCAATACAATGCCGAATTTCGACACACTGCCTTCTACTGACTTTTCCATGCCTTCATACTGCTACTTTCTGCAAGCCTTTTTTGATAAAAAGTAAACTGGCCGCCACCACATTTCAACATACTGCCATTTCCCTGTCGAATATTTTGTCTGGGGTAGTACCCAAATTTCACGCTGTATTACAAGCCTTAACAAAAATCTAAATGATGTACATGAATGGACACAGTGGACACAGTACTAATAACTTAGGAATGGAATTTTTGATGAAACTTTATCATGGAAACAACACATTAGCATTGCTATTGGTAAAGTTTATGGTATGCTACGATCTTTGTGGGCAACGCAATTTTTTACATTGTTTAAAATCAGAATGTTACTTGCGAAAGAGTATCTCATTCCCGCCCTCCTCTATGGCAGCGTACTGTTTGCAAATTGTAACTTCGAGAGCAAACAATAGCTAAAAGTATTATTTAATAATATAACCAGACATATTTATAAATTAAAGAGAAGAGATCATGTATCTCACTCAGCCAAACAAATCTTCAATAAGACTTTTGATCGACAACTTGATCTGAAAACGCTTCTTTTGCTTCATAAAATTGTGTAAAATAAGGAACCATCATACCTGTACAAACGAATAAGATTTACTAACTCTAGCCGTTTTAATAAACTTGTACCGTTTAGACACGTGTCTCTATCAAACTATGGAATTCGCTTTCTACCCGCATTATTAATAATATTAATTTCAATATTTTCAAGAAGGATCTCTCACTTTATTATCAAAGGCAATAAATTACCCAGCTAGCAAAGATTTCGATTTGTAACAAAAATATGTTATAATTCAGTGGTATTCCAGTTTTTTAAACAAATTTTGTCGCAAAAGGGTTGTATTTAAGTTCCAAATAAGTAATTTGTAGCAAATCATTCGTTTTGTTGCAAATAAGTTAAACTACGGTGTTAATAAAGTTACGAATAAATGCACTTGTTGTAAAAATGTTTCATAAAGTTTTGAAAAATATAAGAAATTTTTATGTTAAATTAACATTATAACAACATTTATTTTTGTAGCACCTATAAAAATGTTTGTGTATTGTAATTGTAACAAATACAGCAACGAGTTAGCAACCTAGATGCGGCTAAGTTGCTTTATGTTAATGTATATTAAGTTATATCAATGTCACAACAACTAAATGTTCAAAAATTCGGTTTGAAGATGTTTTTATTAAGTTATAGGGAAGTCACTACTACTAAATGTTTCCTAATATACTGAGACGCACTAAAATGCCATAACAAAAATATAACTTTTATTGTTCACAAAAAATTCTGTGTTGCTTGTTATTTTCTTTGAGTAGTCTTCTACTACTATGTAATCCATTTTTGTTTTATTTCAGCGTTGACTACCAAATTGAACAAATTTTTCATTGAATGGCAATAAATCATTGTGAAATTATGAGAATTTGTTTTGTTGCAAGAAGGTTGAATTTCAAATGAGGTTTTTATTCAGTTACAAGAACATTGAATATAGTCATTGCAACCTTATGCAGTACAACTTTAGGAAACATTATAACTCAAAAAATGAAGTTAGGAAAAATAACGTTGAATTGAGGGTTTTATTAAGTTGCAAGAACATTGAAAATAGTCATTGCAAGCTTGTGCTGTATTAAGGTTATTATTCAGTTGATGCAAGTTTAAAATACATAATTGTGACTTATAAACCTTGTTTGACATAAGAATGATGTATTGAGCTTATTATTCTGTTGAAAGAACTTTAGAAAAAACCATTGCAACTTATATAATGTAATTAGTTACATGAACGTTGTATTGGAGTTATAATTTAGTTGCAAGAAGTTTTGAATAAAATTGTTGTAAGTAAATGCTGCATTAAGGTTACTATTCAGTTTCAACAACTTTAAAAAATATTTGTAACTTTTGATATTTAGTTAGTTATAAAAATTATGCATTGAAGTTACTATTCAGATCCAATAACTTTGGGAAAAAAAGTGTTTAAAAACTTCGTACTCGCCATATTTGATTTTTTTCTTAACTTTGAATTATGATTAGAATAAATTTAAATATGACTTTCTGTAGTATTTACTATTTTTCTTTTAGAATTTTCAGTGCAATATGAAACAAGGAACTTAAAAAAATGTATTTAGCTGTATATTAAACATTATTACGCGGAAATTAAGAACTCGAAATATATCTTATATCCAAATTATTTTTAAAATTTTTATTTTTTAGGTGGCGCGTGAGTTTTCTAGAGATAAAATACAAACATTCATCGAAAAAAATGGCCTTTGTTGTAAAATTTTGGTGCATAACTCTTCGTATTTTCAATTTAATTTCACATCTTTTTATTTCATCCCAATATGTCTTTTACTTAACTCCAAAAAATTATCACTGTTTTAATGAAAATTATATTAAG
Source organism: Dichetophora obliterata (assembly GCA_963920525.1). NCBI lineage: Eukaryota > Metazoa > Arthropoda > Insecta > Diptera > Sciomyzidae > Dichetophora > Dichetophora obliterata. Next base: position 204,692,799 of record OY986435.1, read on the forward strand.
GAATTGTGTACGCAAAACATATTAAAACATTTTAAGAACTTATATTTTTTCAATCAGGAATATTTATGTCATCACTACTCCTCCTTTGTAAGAAATTCTAACATTATAACGAGAAACAATATATAATATAATAAAACAATATATTTGTTACATTCACGTTAATTTACCTAAATTAGAACGTAAGAATAACACAATAAAAATTTTTTTGGATGTTTCTAGTATGTTTCATCTTACATAATATAATAAAATAAGCGTAAAATATCTGCTTTTTCAGTTGTAATTACGTTACAATTACGATATATATCTGTATTGGCGACTCTTTTGCGACACTTTTACAACCTTTTTGTGCTGGCTGGGCATCTTTATTTTTTTCTTTTCTCGTTTTTTCACCCCCCTCCCTTCCTACATTCTATCACAGCTTAAATTTTCTTTTTGTTTATATCTTTTTCTCTAATAAGCTTTAAATTCTGAATTTATTAAAAAACTGTTAAACTGTAATTAAACTGCAACACGACTTTTCTGATCAATTAAAATATTTGTATTTGTTAATTTTTATCCAATTTATTTATTCATAGTCTTAAGTTTAAGAATTTTTATTCAAAATCAGATTGAACTCATTTACTCATGAACATCTTGTCGTTAGGGCAGTCTTATAAGATTATATTATCTTAATGTCCTAATGTGTCATATCTTTATATAAATAAATAAAAAAAAAATAAAGTGGTCATACAGTTTGTTTTTAAAATTCTTAATAACACAGTGTTTCATGTATTGCCGCAAGTCATTGAAGCATTGCAAGCCTTTATAATAAAGATTATGCTTAGCCGATTCTGTTTTGAATAACGGTAATCCATATTTATTTATTTCATAAACCACAAGCACTAATAATAACTAATTTATATTACAGTACAACATACAAGTATAAATAAACAACATTAAATACTCTGTTCCAAAATAATAGATTGACTAAAAAATTTAGCGTTTTGTGCACTACTCAATGGAATTTAAAAAAGTCTTTTCCATAAAAGTTTCACAAAGATAAATATACACAAACAACAACAATTATACTTTGCTGAGAGCGCCTAACGGTAAAATAATTCATACGTAACATGCTGCTAATAAACTGTAGCAAAAATAAAGATCTACTCTATAAATTAAAAGAAAAAATACAATATGTTTATTTTTAGTAATTTATTTGGCTTCCATTAGCATTAACGGCTTCAAACAATCTTTTCTTCATACTTAAAGCAAGCAATTTTAATAAATTTTCATCCAATTTACGACAGATTTCATTTTTTAGCTCTTCGACTGTGTTAAACTGCCTAAAAATTCGTTTTACTAAAATGCCTCAAATATTTTCTATTGGATTTAAGTCCGGAGAAATTGCTAGCCAATCTAAAACCTCGACTTAATTAGCTTGAAACCACACCATCGTTTTTTTACTAGTGTGAATGGCGGCGTTATTCTCTTGGAAAATCATATTTTGTTAACTGTCTTCATGTAGAAAATTAAGAAGACTGCTTCGGAGGACAGTTATGTAGACTTCTCATCCGAGTTGAAGTTAATTGAATTTTCAGAGTTTTTGTAAGGAAAAGGCTCCCTAAACCATCAAACTGCCACCACCAAAGTTTCGACGCGAGAAAAACCGTGAATCTTTTGGCAGATCGTGCCAGTATCCATTAAAACTGTTTGGACCGTCAAGACTAAATTTCTTTAGGAAAAGATAACCTACACATAAAATTCATCGTAAAAATTGGTATAACTAGCACTCGTATAATAACTTACCGAAGTCCAATCAGTGTAAAAATTTGCTTCTGCAATTGCATTCTGACGATTTTGTGGCGCCACAATGCAGGAATGTGGAACCAATTTCATTTTAGCGTGCTTTATATTTGGATTACACTTCAGTGACCTCCAAATGGTTTGTCAAGAAACTTTCGCAGAACTTAGGGCCGTAAGTTGCTTCCAACTCTTACTTTAGTTGCTCTAAAAATTATTCTTTCATCTCGTTGACTGATTTTTCTTTTTCTTTCTCGGCCTTTTGCACACCCATAATTTTAAGGATTGTGCAAATAACTGCAAACAACCTTATGGCTCCGACCAATTTTCCATGTAATAGACCTTATTCCCAATTCCTCACTTTTCAATGAAGTAATCTGCCCTTTTTCCAATTCCATTAACTTCGTTTCACGTGGCATAGTTAAAATTATAATTTTGGTTTTAAAAAATTTTTTTCAGATAAAAAAAAACTAGCCAAACACTTAAAAAACCGCGAACAGAATGGTGGATCTTTATTTATGCAACATTTTATAAGCAGCATGTTTAAAACAATTTCTGCATTCTATCCGAAAAAGAGCTCAGGTAGCATAAAACATTTTCGCTATATAAATTGTGACAGCTCAAGGAACATGTTCTGTGAGCGTATAGCATTCAGCCCGAAAGTTCCGCAACATGTTATTTCGCTCCGTGAATAAAGAAATAAAGATCATGCAAAGAAAAGAGCCGCCATATTGCAAACAAAAACCGCTGATAGGCCTGACGTCATCGGTCACAAAATCTTTTGTTTACGCTTATTGATTGGATAATGAATGTTATTTCTTAAAATTTTGAAGAATTATCATAGAATCATAAAGTGTTTTTATATTAAAATAAAGTGTGCTGTAGCGACATACATTAATTGCAACAGCAAAAAAAAACAAAAACGTTGGTTTCTACCGTATCCCAAAGAAAAAATTGCTTGTAAGCAATGGGAGATTTTTTGTCGGCAAAATGTCGACACTGCAACGGCAAGAATCTGTGGAGATCATTTTCTGCTTGAAGATTTCGAAGGCTCCAAGTTGAAATGGGTAAGTACTTCTACATTTCCACGTAAATATTTTTTTAAAAAATGTTACGATAGGTTTTGGCAAAGCTATGCGCTTAAAACCGGGCGCTGTCCCAACAGTTAAGTCCAAGGAGGTGCAGCCAGCAAATGCAGAACGATGTCAGCGAATTTTAAAGCGCGAAAACAAAAAATCGTTAGTGCTCTGCTTCAGGAGTCGTTGCTGATCATAGAGAAAGTGCAGCGGCACGAAGAAGTTTTTCCTTTAGAGGAAATAGAAAAAAAAAAATAGGGACACTTCTATTTCTAACCGTTCTTCAGAGCAGTTACTTCAAGCGAAAATAAGGCAGCTAGAGTCGCAAGTGTAAGTAAAATTTAACAATTTTATGAAGTCAATAAGTTTAATCTTTTTCTTGGAGTAAACAGCGGTTTGGAAAACCTCGCGTGATACATCTGCCACAAATTGCACAAAGACGTTCCGAACATAAGGCTGGAAGAAGAGCGGCAGCATCACTTAGTTGGGTAGATCATTTAAGCGAAGGCGGCTGTCCAAGCCAACGGAAAAGCTCATGGCGCATATGAGGGCGTTGGAAAAAATGTTCAACGACGTAAATGGCGACGGGCTGCTAATAAGCAAAAATTATTTGCAGACACACATTACAAGTGCAGAGCATGTTATTTGTGACAACAAAATAAAAAATGTTTTTCCGCGCACGAATGCTTTTTAAAATAAGATTATTAAATAAAGAAATCGTGAGAAATTCGATGCAGAGGAAAAGAAAATTTAACAAAACAGTTCAATAATAAAAAACAAAGTGAACATCCAATTTTGTATTCAATTTATTTACAGTTTTTCTTTTTACAGCATTCTTTACATTTAATTACTGCATGGATATATAAACAAAGTATTCAAACACTTTTTTCGTGAATTAAACTTATTAATTTTATAATTTTCCACTTTTATCCGAGTTTTCACATGTTTTGCATGCAAAACGTATGCAAGTTGACAGTTTCATAGCTTTCGTAGCTTGTGACCGATGACGTTGCACGAAAAAATACTTTTTTCTCGCACTGCTCTTTGCGTGATCTTCTCTTTTTGGTTCATGGATGCAGCCAATATAAATTATTTTACCGTTAGGTGCTCTCAGCAAGGTTAATTGTTGTTGTTTGTTTTTATTTATCTTCCATTGAGTAGTGTCCATTGAGTAGTGTCCATTGAGTAGTGTACAAAACGCTCAATTTTTGAGTGGATCTATTATTTTAAAATAAGGTGTATACGTTTGGACACAACCACAATTAAAAATTGATTTATAATAATTTATTTGTATTCCGTGTGTTTATTCAGTATAGTATATCTTTGTTAAATTTTTAATTTTAACTTAAATAATCGGCCAAAATTCCAGATTTAATGTTGTATATTAATTTCATAATATGATTAAAACTTTGTTGCTTTACACTTATAAAATTAAGATCAATTAACATGACTCGTATGGGCACATCGTAACGTCTATTTAATTTAGAATGCCTAGCTTTATTTTGAATTGTTTGTAATTTATCTACCTCCGTATTTTTCATGATAAAAATGCTGTCGGAGAATTAATAAAATGTGGTTAAATAATAGACATTTTATTGTTATATTAATTAAATATTTACTAGTTCATATCATAAACCCAATTTTCTCAGCAAGCATACTAATTGTATAGCCGATGTGATCATTAAACTTTAACTTGTTATCAATTATAATTCCTACACTCACAAAAAAATTTCCAGAAAATTTAGAAAAATAGCGCCCAATCGTTAGAAAATCGGGCTTCATTTAGCGACATGGCCTATTTTCTAAAAATTAAGTATATATTTTTTGTTAAATTGACACCAGAAGTGGAAAATATTTTAGGAAAATTATTCAATCATTTACGAACTATTTCGCTAAATTGAAGAAACTTCTCTAGAAATATAAGAAAAGCATCCTTAAAATAAATCACTTGTGGTATACAAAAAAAGAAAAACTTGCATGTATTACTATAAAATATCCAAATATTGTAGCTAATATTTCTCCAAATTTAAGAAATCATGCTGTAGAATATTGCAAGCATACTTGATATCAATACAGTTTTTCTCTATATTATTTCTGCTTATATACAATTTTTGGAAATTTAAAATATGTATATCATACCTTATATTCTCATCATCTCTTATATTTAAGTACAAACTTGTCTTCAAAACTAAGAAGCTGTTTTGATAACGTTGCAACGACATTAAGACGTGAGGTCGTTCAATCATGTAAAAGTTTTCTACATTAAGGAGAAACCTCGATAGAATATAGAAAAACCCATGCCTATGAATTGAAGCCACAGTTTCTTAATTTAAGGGAAGCAGATTTTTTTGAGAGTAGATATTTTATTTGATCCACGTTTTCCACTACCATGTTGCTTATATTTTTACTTGATATAACCATATATTTACCAACCATGTTAACTAAACATTATTTTAACTCAACATCTTTTATTTCATTTAATGATAATTTTTCCACATAAATTTTCCGATCTAAGGCTCTCAAATCAATAAACACTGCTATAACTGATTTTTTTTTAATTTAAATCTTCTTTAGAACCAGTAATAAGTATGTTCAGGGCTGTTTCCTAAGAATTTTTTTTTCTAAAAGCTGATTTGGATTTGATTTTATAGGTTTTGGATTGTAGGCTTTATATTTTTTATTCAGCCATCGATGACTCATTAACAATACAACTTACAATAACACAATAAAAATGCTATTTTTACAGAATAAATCAAGATAATTTTAAAAGCTAAATACTTACTTGATAATAACTCATATCAATCTTTCGCTGCACAATCCACAATAATTTAAAATTGATCACAACATCGATCAAACAAATTAAGTGAAACCAAGTCTCAACCTGCAAACAAATTAGTCAGTCAGGCTTCGATTACAACCACCCAAAGATATCACAACTTTGCCAGATGGAAAAATAGAAAAACTTTCAAACTAAAGAAGTGTAGTACGACAACGTGTGGGTTTGTTGAATGCAGCCAAGCCCCAAAAGGGACAGTACACAAGCAGCAGTGAATTGCAAAAAGACTAGCTTAAAATGACATGAGTCAAAGAAATACCAACTCGTCTTGTTCTGGTAAATTTGATTTGAAATCCAAACTGGTAAGGAATTGGTGGTTACTCTAGTTTTTATTATTGTTTTTGTTGTTAAAACTTTATTTAATAGACTGATCGATCGATCAGAAAGCAAAGCAAAGTAGTAACAAGCTTACCAACAAGAACAACAACGGCAACTTAAACGAGTACTTGAACAGGAACATTTTTATGTTACTGAACTGAAAAAATACAAATAGAAAAGGACGCTACAAGTTCAGCATGTGTTTAAATAAGACGATCTAAGCAGGACTCTGAAGGAGGCCAAAGCGACAAATACGACACAGTATCATGCTGAAACGATCGAGCTAGAACTGAGTTAACTTCAAAAGAATGTAGCAAACAACAAAAACAAAACAGGCGCAAGTTGTTGTAACTTATAAACTTCAAAAGGTACGCACTTTTAATGGTTTTTTTAGTATTGTGGTTGAAATTTTTGTTGTTGTTGCAGTTGTTGTTACTCTTCGGTTACGAATATAAATATGCGTACAGATGTTTAGTTCGGAATTGGATCACTTCTGTTTCGGAATTAGATGATTTACGAGCGCCATTAAAATTGACTGCTACGGCAAGAAATGCCGAGAATGTCGTTGTGTGTGTGTCGCTGGATATGAGAGTTTTGCTGGAGTTCTCCCCACTCTACTCTACAAAAAGGCTTAGCTTGTGGTAAAGCTGGTCTTGGCCGTGGCGCTTTGTTGCTGATCATAGCGATTCGTAGCGGCCATGCAATCAACTTTGGCTGAGACAACGTTTCAATGCTGGAATTTATGGTTTTATCATTCGTTCTGCGTTAGAGTTACATGATCATTTTGTGTGTGAGCGCCTTGTGTCTGCCGCGCATGCGGAGTAGCTGGCAAATATAGTTGCACGCTTGCTCCAACTCGATTGGCATCGCCTGATGATCGATGTGGCAACATAGGAGTTTTTATATTAAACAACAACTGCATATTTATTGTTAATAATTGAGTTGCGGTCACAGTTGTCAAATGATTTTACCTACCACAGGAAGCAAAGCACACAAACGTATGTATAAAGATTTATTTTGGCTACGTATTTTTAAGAAAACTGCGTGTGAAAATTGCATGACGCTTAAGTTTTCAGTAGAATTTTTGAAACGAATGGAATGCTTGACACATCTTTGACGCAGAACTTGTTTATGGAACTAAATAGAAACGTTGAGAATTTTTACAGAAAAGAAATTCTTTAAAACCAAATATTAAAAAAAATAATATGTTTTGTTTACTTTGTGTTTTTGGTTTTTATCAACGACCTTCTATCGTATAACGACGCATAACCCAGTACATTCGTTTGCGAACGACATCAACATTTGTCATTCATATTCATTCAATAAACGCCCAAGCTCTATAGAGATTGAGAGAAAAAGGCAAAATATGAATGGCATACTCCTTAATGATCTAAACAAAAATCTCCGAGTGGGGTCTTGATAATAGAGTACAGTTCAATGCAAGCAAGACCTAGTGCTGTCTGTTAACCAATAAGCAGATGGATCTTGTGAAATCAGCCGCTCTTGACGTTCTGGACATATCGATCCGATCTGATCTTCGTTGGAATGCTCATATTTTCGATGTGTCGAGAGAAGCGGGCAAGTGTCTTGGTTTTTTAAAACGGTGCTAAAAAAATATCTCGCTTCAGCTGATCTCCGCGTGAACTATACCTCATATATCTACACTTCCTCTGGTGATTTGGCTAATTTATTTAACTCGTTTTTCTCCCAAATAGGTACAGACGTCGTTGTTGAAAATGGTCTAGCAAAATCTTCTTGTAATTGCTTAGACGAAGAAATATCTAATTCAAACAGCTTCTTTCTTCCGCCCATTTCCTCCTTTGAAATTTACAAAATTATCATGTCTCTTAAGAATTCAAATTCCTGCTTAGAAAATAGTTTTTCTAGTAATTTTTAAAGAAAATGGTTTACAATGTTACTGATGTTGTATGTCATATTTTTAATAAAAGCCTAGATTGGAGAATTTTTCCGGATGAACTAAAAAAAACTGAAGTTATTCCTCTTTTCAAAAAAGGTAAAAAAATCTTCAGTCAACAATTATAGACCAATTTCACTTCTTTCTACTTTTTCAAAAATTTTTGAAAAACTATTAAATTTAGAATGCTTGACTTTTTAAATAAATCAAAGTTTTATAGCGACTGTCAATTCGGCCTTAGAGCAGGACTTTCTACTGAAAAAGCTCTTTTCGAATTTTGTTCATATATTTACGACAGCTTGAATTGCAAAAAGCAATCAGAAGCATTATTTGTCGATATAACGAAAGCATTTGATACTGTTGATCATAAAATCCTTCAAAAAAAACTCGTTAAATGTGGTCTTAGTGGCTCAGTTTACGATTGGTTTTCATCGTATTTGTCAAATAGAGTTCAAATAGTTAAAATTGACAATATTTATAGTTACTTTGCTAGCATTAACATTGAAGTTCCTCAAGGTTCAGCCTTAGGTCCCATCCTATTTTTAGTACTATTTAATTCATTTTTTCCCCAAAGCTTCTCGAGTAAAACTGTGGCATTTGATAACGATCTGGATTGCACTTTTTCATGCAATTCAGTTTTTGAGACTATAGTTGAAATAAATAAGGATTTGGAAATCCTGAGGCATTGGTTTACTACACATAAACTTGTTTTAAGTGACAAAACTTAAACGATTTTTTTAATGTGGCCGGTAAATAAATTGATATTTTAGACTGTATTTTCCATTCAGCTGACTGCAAAACGTTTTTAATTAGCAATAAAGTCTGTTAAAAGTAAAATTATTTGCCCACCTATGACCCCACTAATTCCTGTTCCTTAAATTGTGTTTCTATTAATTGTGTTAAAATGTTTAAGTATCTGCTAGACTGGAAAATGAATAGGCTTGATAATTCAGCTGCACTAAAAAATACTTAATGGCAGCTATAAGACACCTGTATCATTTAAGGTTCTTTTGTTCAACAAAACTACTTAAATGTATACATTTTGGTATTTTTCACTCCAAATTGGAATATGCCTTGCCATGTTGGGGTGGTACATACCAGAGATTTGCATGAGACCATTCGTCAGTTTTTGCCACTCGTGTAACAATCGTCGTCGCACGTAATCGCACACAAGAAAAAAAATGCATATACATATACCGCTCGAGTTCGTAAACAACGATTGCAGCAAAGCAAACTTTGTCACGATTGTGAATGATGCAAAGGCAGCCTCCAGACCACGAGATCATTCGAATGCTTCGCTTAAAGCTCGAGTGTCAGCTGCTGCATGCATTTTTGTTGTTTCCATACTTCTCTGACCTTCTCTAGCAGCGCGTTCTTCTTTGTGCTGTTTGTTTCCTTTTAGTTTATTATTTTCTTTTCTATACTGTGGAGCAATCAGTATTGCCAGTAGCAAGTTTTATGGCAGTAAATTTTTAAAGTAACCTCAGCTAAAATTTGGACCAAGAGTGCATGAAAGTTAATCTTGAAAGCGAACAAAATTAGTAAACAAACTATTATTGAAAGTTTGTCGGTAAAATAAGAACAATGTTTTGCTTTTAATTAACATTCCTTATCCCTTCAAGACAAGCGTAACCAAAGCTCCAACACAATTAAAAAATGCTTGATGAAAACCAACACAAACTTGTCATTAATTTGTTTTTTTTTTATGAATGTGAGAAAGTGCAGGTTTAGCAAATGTCACGAGCTGAGCTAAGTTGTCTAAGTGAGAAGCGACGCATTGGCGTAGGAATCGGGGGGAAAGGGGGGCAGTTGACCCCACTTTTTTAGCTAGATAAACAATTTAAAAAGAAAACTTCAAAAGTTATTCAAAATATCAGTTTTCTTTACAACGATAATATTTTTTTATTATATATTTTCCTCTTCTTTCTTTCATCTTCATAAGCATGCTTGCGGATAACCATTTTCTTTCTCTGTGTTTGCAAAAAGATAGCACAAAATGTAGAGTTTCTACTGCAAGCCCACCACTTCAGTTTAAAAGCACCCTTAAGTATGTAGCTTAATGCTGTAATATTGTAATCGAAGCCTTCAACGGAAAATTGCCTTCTGAACAAAATCTAAAAGTATGACTAGATATTTATGCAGATGACTTTGATAGGAGCGACCTCCACGCGCAACTTAAAAAGCTGAAGCAATTGCCTGGCCAAACACCTTCAAATTGTAGTGGCATTGTATCCTAATTTGCAAAAAATTCGGATACTGTAAAAAAACAATTAAATTAAGTTGAAAAACTTATTGCTTTGCTTTTGACTGTCCTGCATCAGCAGCTTCATCTGAGCGTTTTTTTAGTGCACTAAGACGACTTAAAACGTATCTTCGAGCAACTATGACATAGAAACCACTCACTCATGCGGCACTTCTACACATTCACAAAGATAAAACCGAAGAATTGAATTCGATGGAGGTGGTGAAAGAGTTTGTTTCTCGCAAGGACAGAAAGAAACATATTGGAATAATTTAAATTGATATAACTTTTTGTACCTTATTGCATTTAAACCATGTAAAGATAGATATACCTAGTTTTTCTTTATAATAGCAACCATTATTTCTTATATTTTCATATTACCATAAGAAAGATCCTTTAAAGGATGATCTCTAATATTGAAATTGGAAGAACTTTTAAAAATAATGAAATTTTAATGTTTTTATATATTTTTATATTTTTTTTTATTTTAAACTAAAATAAAAAATTTGTTTATTCACATTCATGTTTCTTTGAAGAAATTTTGGTGAACTTTTTTTACACCACCATTTGTACTGCCCCCCCCCCCTTTGTATTTCCCCCCAGATGAAATTCGCTTCCGACGCGCTTGAAGCGACGTGTGCTCCAAAGTTTAATTAAACAAACTATTTTATAGAAAAAGCCCAGAAAAATTAGTATTTAACCCAAATGTATGGAGTTTTTCAAAACGAGCAGGAATTTATTAGTAAAACAAATTTTGTACAACTGTTAACTTGTCAAGGAATGGCTAAAATTTTAGGTTATGTTGTGTAGTCGAACTGATGAGAACACTTGTTTTTCATTTTGATTCATTTAATTAAATACCTCTAATTTCGGGTGTAAGAACTGCGAAATTTCTATAAGAAATTGGTGCCAGAATATGTTGAGAAAAGTCCAAGAAAAGCGTAGAATATGATTTGATCAAAATTATAGATGTCTGTGATATTTATCAAAAGCGGCGAATATGGACAATTTAAAATTATGTTACATTTAAATTAAAATCGGTTATGTTTAATAGTAGATACAGTAAAACTGAAAATAACAATTAGTTTAAGTATTAGTAAAAAGAGTTTGCTTAACTCTTTATTACTAACCTCTGAAAACACCCGTAAATGAAACTCACAATTATAAGGACTCAAGTGTATAAATCTTAAAAATTTTTAAATTCGAAATTAGTTAAACCCTTTTTATTAGTTATAAATAGTTTTTTATTAATTTCATTCACTAATTCTATGCTTAGAATAATTTTGAATGTAGTGCTACTGGGTGTAATCCACCATACTTGTGAAATCACACGTATACGTTAGTTTAGTCAGATTTTTCACATAATCATCCTAAAACTAATTGAAACTTTATTCTGCAAACTTACTAAAGTTTCTTTCAGCAATACGTGTTTAGTAATGTTTTATTTTTAAGGCTTTTTTTCTTTATTTTTTTATGTAGTTGTTTGCGTTTTTTATGTCACTTATGTCAGTTTTTAGGTCATCAAAGTACGAGCCCTGGTTATGAATGTATTTATTATATATTTCTATGATATGCAACTGTTTTATTGTTTCTATATTAAAATAATTTTTTTAATACATAATAAAAAATAATAAAATAACATTTTAGATACAATATAAATATCTTGTAAAAAAAATATATTAAATATTTTATAAGAATATTTAATAAAATATTTGTTTCATTCGCCACATAACTCATTATATTTTATTATATATTTTATCTTTGTGCGATGGATATTAAAGGCTGAAGGCTAGGTTGTTTGTGTCAGTTCCTCAAAAAAATCCTTGGTTGCAATAGCATTTATGAAGATTCCTCAAATATTTCGATTCTAGTGATAGCCATTCGTGTGATGGAATGGTTTGGAATAGCCTCTAAAAATAAAGTTTTTTATCAAAATATTGGTTGGTGTAATAGTTTTAAAAAAAGAACTGCCAAAAACTATATGACGAAAAAACTCTTTCTATCTGCATCAACAATTGAAATGTATGCAATCGGATAAAAGATAATACTTTTTTTATACATAATTTTGATATATTTTATTTTAAAATTTTAATACAAAACTTTCTTGATCTAAGGCTCGCAATCTAATTAATGTGATTTATACAAAAATTTTAAAACTAAAATATCTTCGTAAGTTGTATTTTGTTTTTTTATTTCTTACAATATTTTTCAGTATGTGCTTATTTTATAATTTATATTTTAGTTTTAATATATATCAATATACGGAATTCTGAAAAGGATTCAATCAATAAACTGCAGCCACTCAAAACCTTTTCAACGATATCTTGAAAGTAAGAATAGCATTTGAAATAATTATGTTTTTGTATGTAATTAAAAATATTTAATAAGTAATTAAATAATTAAAAAATTCACGAAAAACAGCATTTTCATTCATCTGAATGCAAAAATTTGTTGATGCTGATTGGAAGAACTTTTTCATAGCCATTATTTCTGACCGTTTATATTTTTTAAACTACCACACCAGCCAATATTTTTACAAAAAACTTGATTTTTAGAGGTGATTTTAAACCATTCCAACTCACGGATGGCTATCGCTACAGCCGAAATATTTGGGGAAGCATCTATACTATTATATAAAATTCTTGACTACATTTTATATGACATAGCATTCTTTTGCAAAAAATCGTCCAGTTTTGCGCAAAAATTGTTAACTGTTTTTGTCTTTTTTTTGCCCAATGATTTTTTTGGGCGAAATTTGTTTATACCAAAATTTTGTTTTTATATTTAATGTCTCAAAAATAATTTACATGAAAATATAACATAAAGGTTATGGCTTCAAACAAATTTTGTATACCATTGGCTATATTAATATAAGTAATTTTCACATTAATCGTATTCAATTCCTGCTATCCACCTCGCGGTCGAATTAGCATAGAAGTTGATTGTTGACATATTTTTTTCGCCAACGTGTGCGATAATAACTCTAATTAAAATTTTATATTATAATATTGAAATTTTTTGTGTCTGGTAACAACATTCGCAGAATAAAAAAAAGCAACACTGCAACTAATATTTTTCCTTTGTGCGAATGAGCATGAAAGCATGGATTTTCCTTGCTTTTGGCGATTGTTCCTCATGTCTTGCCTTGTTTGCCATTCTTGTGTCACAGACGTTCGTAATCGCTAGCGCTCACACTCTAGGCATTTGCATTATAGCATGCATTTGCACATTAATTTAAATGCAGGAAGCACATTCGGTGGTCGTTTATTGACGAGACAATCGAAGCGCCATTTGAATGCACTCAAGCTGTTCTCTGGTACACAGGAACAAAATAAATCCTTTACTTACTTTGCACAAACATGCCATTCGTATTATATGTAAAAAAATGCCCGTGAAAGTAGTCTCCCTCTGTTTATGACTTTAAATTTTCTTCCTTTGAAACACTTGTATTATTTTAAAATTCTTAAAATGTTTTTTATAAGGTCTGGTTATTTAATCAATAGATCATCATTTGAGCTATAACTTGAGAATAAATAATCAAAGATTGGCGTTGATTCCACCACACATTTGAATCACTTCTTGAATTTTTTTACTTCGGTTGGTCCTAGACTGTTTAATTGTCTTCTTTATTTTGTAAATGTCTTCGTAATAAACACGTTTTTCTTCTGTCGTTATTCGTTAATTTTATTTTATACAAGCTGATATACTCGGTGTTACTCGAGAGTCATTTACATAAACATTTTAACATACACTTCTCGATTAAATGTTTTTTATAAACTGGAATAATGAAAAACATGTTGAATTTTATTTGTGAGCTACCGTTAGAAAGGTTATTGAACGAACGAATTAAATTCAAAAAAGTTTTAGAAAATTTTTGTTGCCATCTCTTGCGGTGAGCTAATTGAATTCAAAGAAGGGGTATGAAAAACATATTTTAAAAATTTAAAATAATTTTTATATTTACCTTATCTTAAAGCTAGCAAAATTACCTTTTCATCAATATAAAAATTATGGTTGGACTCAATGCGTCCTTGAGATATGGACATTTTAATATCTAAACAAAGATTTATATTAAAAAATAAATTGGCACTAAAATTAAAAACTTTGCTTTTCATATAATTTTTTTCTCATTATTAGCTATCAATGTTTTATGAAAAATTAGTTGTACTAAAAATGATTGTACTAAAATTTATATTAGCTGCGTTTTTTTCATGGGAGATCAAGATCATATGATCTTATTTACAAGCAAAGCAAAAACAACAAAAAATCCAGCAAGTGAGCTGTACATTTAAATTGATCCAATTCTATGTTTTTAAGTGTTCAAAGCGCAACTGTAAAAGTAGACAACACTTAGCCGTTATTGACGGCTAGATGACGCTACGACTGAAAAAACTGGCAGTACTGCATTATTTGACATTTTTAAAGTTTGGTAGCAAAAGCATTTTCGCAAAATGTTTCGCAAAACTTATCTGCTAGCTACATAAGAACATAAGATATTCTTCTGTAAGCAGAAAATAGCGCCACCTGTGTGTTATCCCAAACGTGTGGGGTTAAATTTAAGAAACTTTTGGTAGACATCATTCTGCTATTCACCGCAAGGCAAAAAACTAAGTAAAGGGTGTTTTTTATAGAGTGGTACAACTTTGAGTTGGCATGACTGTATTATTTGACCACCCATTTAACAGCTGATAGTTGCTTTTTTTTAATTTGCTTTGACATTTTATTATGGATCGACTTACACCAGAGCAACGCGTGCAAATTGTGGAAATTTTTTATCAAAATAATGGTTCTGTTCATCAAACTTATCGTGCACTTCGTCCATTTTATAGCGTAAATAATCGTCCGTCAGAGCTGCTAATTCGAAGAACAATAGATCGTTTTCGGACCACATTTACTGTTACTGATAATGTGCATCCCGTGAGACGCCGAACAGTGCGCACTGTGGAATCTGTAGCCGCTGTACAGGAAAGCATTGAAGATGATCCTAATCAATCAATTCGTCGCAGTTCTCAGCAACTGGGGTTGTGTCCTTTCACTTTATGGAAGATTTTACGAAAAGATCTTGGCTTAAAACCTTTCAAGATTCAACATGTGCAGGAATTAAAGCCAAACGACCATCGTATGCGCCGCCAATTCGGCGAATGGGCTGAAGCACAAATTGATATTGATTTTGAATTTCCATTTAAAATTTTATTTTCCGATGAAGCCCATTTTTGGTTGAATAAGTAAATAAACAGACTTGTCGTATTTGGAGTGAGGAGTATCCACAAGTTTTTGTCGAAACACCATTACATCCACAGAAAATTACGGTTTGGTGCACTTTATGGGCTGGCGGAGTCATTGGCCCATGTGTCTCCAAAAACGATGATGGTCAGAATGTTGCTGTCAATGGTGAACGGTATAGCAACATGATTCGAAGATTTTTCGTACCTCAATTAGCTGGCATTAATCTTGCTGATATATGATTCCAACAGGACGGAGCCACATGCCACACAGCGGGCGCTACAATTGAATTATTTACTCAAAGAAACTTTTGACGAAAAAATAGTTTCACGAAATGGCCAAATTAATTGGCCCCAAGATCGTGTGATTTAACCCCATTGGATTATTTTCTTTGGGATTATGTAAAGTCACTTGTCTACGTCGATAAACCACAAAAAATTGAATACCTAGAAATAAACATTCGAAATGTTATCGGCGAGATACGGCCGCAAATGCTGCGAAAAGTTTGTGAAAATTGGTGTTCCAGATTGCGCCTTATATGCACCAGCCGTGGCAGCCACATGGCCGAAATTATATTTAAACATTAATGTCATAAAATTTTCTATCAATAAAGCCCGTTTTGAGATATATTTATATGTTTTATTATGATTTAAACTTGTATCACTCTATAAAAAACAACTTTTAGATTAATATAAGGAAAATTTTAAATAATCCAAAAAGTTCGTAATTACTCTAGACACACAACTGCATTCTTTGAGATAAATGGGGACGTTCAAACTATGTAGAGAAATTTAAAACAAACCTCAGTTTTATCAATAGTCTGGTATGAAAAAATAGATTTTTAGCCATAACTTTTGATTGGAAAGAGATATTGGGGTAATTTTTTCACATAAATTATATTTGTGACTTGACTTTTTTGTAAAAAATATAAAAACCACATTTTGGAAAAATTAAAATTTCGCGAAAAAAATCAAAGGGGTTGTTTTGTTGACAAAAACAGTAAAATAATTTTTGCTCTTAGCTGGAAGAATTTTTGCAAACGCATGTTATGTCATATGAAAGGTAGCTAGATGTGCTAATTGATTTAATTTTTACAACAAAAACAATTTTTGAGTCATTTTTTGAGTAAGAAGTCAAGATTTTGGACCTTTTTTGACGTAATTATAAAACATAGTTATACTGACTTAACGGGTACAGTTATTTTTGTACAGACCTATTTTTGTGAAGTAATTTTATTGAACTTTTGAACCAAAAAAATTTGAGTGAAATGTATTAATGGACAGTGGATATACTATATGCATCGAACGATCAAACTTTGATTTTCATGTCGTTTTTTTTTAATCCTAAGGTAACGATGTTTTACAAAAAAGTCGTTGTACTGAAAATTTCTACAATTTGAATGTATGTGAGTGTTTTTCATGTCAAAATAACAGAAATTTTTTAAAATTAAATACACAAAAAACTCTGATATTAAAAAGTATTATAATAACAAAATTTTCGTTATTTGAAAAATTTCGGAGGGGGCGTGGCACGAACTAAGTATTTAACATTTTAAGTTGGGATGAACTTAATATGTGTACTTAGTTTGAGCGAAATCCGTTGAGCCGTTTAGATTTGTATAAAGACCAAGCAAACAAACAAACAAACAGAAAATGAGTTTTATTACTATAGATTTATTTATAAAAACAACCCAAAAATAACTTTTTTCTGTTTTTTCTTGTTACCAAATTTTCTTAATACATTTTAATTATTTTATTTATATTGTCAATGCTCTGTCTGATAACCCGAGTCTAATGCATTTCGAGTTTTTTACATAAATATTTTATAATTTGCCCTAAGCTAACCCACATTCATCCTCTAGAGTTCCTTTGTTTTCAATAAAATGTCAAGAGATGGGAAAATTTCAATAAAATGTGGCTTTATTATTATTATTATTCATAAAAAATGTACTTTATGTAAGCAATTCATGTAAAAAGAACAATAATAATTAATATTAGGCCGAAAATGGAGTACAATTCGTACATTTGGCCTGGGGATTCAAGATCTTATTTGGAGCTTCTGGCTCGAATTCAACGTCGTGAGATATACTTGATAGGGTACTAAAGAATTTCATCCACTCTCAACTCTCTTGGGCATCGACGTAATGTTGGTTTCCTCAGCCTTCTGTAAAGGTATTACCATGGGAAAAGTTCAAGGGAGATACATGACCTGACGCCACCAGCTCGAGTGTTTCCCAGGTTAGCTGTTCAAGCCCACCCCTTTACCATTGCCAATATCCAATAGAACCTCGCATTACCGAGATAATTCATTTTTTAGTCGCACGATAAGGTTGTGGAATAGTCTCTTTACAAGAGTGTTTCCCGGCAGTTTTGAGCTGTGCTAACTTGAAACAAATCTTCACCGACACTACACTCAAAAAATCTGCTTCCCTTAAATGAAGAAACTGTGGCTTCAACTCATTGGCATGAATTTTTCTACATTCTATAGAGGTTTCTCCTTAAGGTAGAGAATTTTTAAATGATTTAACGACCTCACGTCTTGATGTCGTTGCAACGTTATTAAAACAGCTTTTTAGTTGTGAAGATAAGGTTTTACTAAAATACAATGAATGAAGGTATGATAAAAGTGAAATTTCCTAAAATTCTATACAAACAGAAATAATTTGAAGAAAAGCTGTATTGATATTAAGTCCACTTGCAACATTCTACAGCATGATTTCTTAAATTTGTAGAAATATTTTTCATAGAAATACATGTAAGTTTTTCTTATTTTGTACAACACAAGTGATTTATTTTGAGGATGCTTTTCTTATATTTCTAGTAAAAATTCTTTAAAATTACTTACGTAGCGAACAATTCTTAATGTATGAAGCAAATTAATCGACGATTGTTGAACAACAGCGATGGTTGAATGGATAAGCCCATGCACTTACACTCACGCGGCCAAGGTTCAAGTCTCAGGATAATGGTAATTTTTCAATTTAATTTAATGTTAATAGTAATAATATTTGCAGTTTTTCTCAGTATAAAAATCATTTTTCTCACAGGCTGCTGTTTAAAATCTTAAAAAGGGTTTTTTTTCAAAAATTCCATGATTTTTCCAGGAATTCGATGAAAAATTTCCTATTTTCAGAGAAAATGTTTCTCTTAGTTATAGCCGATAGTTAATAAACGGTTGCAAGTGTCTTATCTTAAGAGAAAATGTTTCCCTTAGTTATAGCAGATGATAAATAAACGATAGAAAAAATTACTAAAATGTAATAAGATTTCAACCCAATTGCGCTAAGTTTCTTCAATTTAGCGAAATAGTTCGTAAATGATTGGAAAATATTCCAAAAATATTTTCAACTTCTGGTGTCAATTTAACGAAATTTTTAGATATAAAATATATATCATTTTTAGAAAATAGGCCATGGCGCTTAATGAAGCCCGATTTTCTAACGATTGGGTGCTATTTTTCTAGATTTTTTGGAAAGTTTTTCCGAGTGTACTCCGTCTATCCACCCTCCAACTAACTATTACCAATTTTCTTAATAAACACAATGCTTATAGTATTGTTTTAAATAAATCTATAAAAAATATAATTATAGATATTTAGAAATTGACATATTCAAAATCTGAGATTCGATTTGTTACAGCTTTAAAACATTTTGCAGCACAACTCGAATACATCAGAATACAGTTTTTAAATTTGTGAAAAATCTTACTTGATCTTTTTTACTTAAGAAGTAATTTTAAAACCAATTTTTGAAGCGATGCTTTTACGCCTCGTTTTGTTAATTTGTTTGCATGAAAATCAATTAAAACTAAATAGTTGGGAATTACCTTCAACAGCACTGATGTTAAAATACTCCACGGCCGTATTTTCATTTATTCGAAGTCTTGAATGTTGTATTATTTTGGTGACGTAACTTTTATAGCGCGTAGTTTTTATTCACATATTTCACTATTGAAACTAAGTATTCTTTTTATTTATATTAACTAATGTGCACAATATCAAGATCAAGCATTATTTTGGAAATTATAAAGGTTTTACTATTATGATAACGTCATTTTGTATGGGAGATGGGCGGAATTTTCAGATTATTTAACAAAATTCCAAACGTTGACTACATAGTTAAGATTTAAACTAATTTGCAAAATTTAAAACTATTGCACTGATTTTTGTTGAATTTATGGAGATTTTTCTGATTTCAAAAAATCACTTTGTATGGGAGGAAGCCGTAATTTTCATGCAATTTTTAAAAATATCATACGCAAAGTGCAGAGTTTACTCTTAACTTAGAAGTCTAGTTGCAAAATTTGAAGTCAGTACATTAATTTTTGTGGAATTTAAAAAGATTTTAACGTTTTGGTAAAGTCACTTTGTATGGGAGGTAGGCGTGGTTTTCATCCAATTTGGCTCATTTTCGCACATATTCTGTATTTTTTTGATATTAAGCTAATATTTTGAACTTCGTTATGGTAGCCTTAAAAATACGGCTGTTATCGTGATCACAGACGGACAGATGGCCATGGCTAAATCGACTCAGGAGGTGATGCTGATCGAGAATATATATACAGGGTTGCCAATATTCGAAGCGCCCATCTGGCAACACTGTAACTTTCCGCAGTGATGCCAAATCGACTAATGACATACCGCGTTTGAAGCGTCATTCCAAGCAAATGTTTACAACGGAACAGTACACGCCACGCGAACGCTCTAAAATTGTTGAAATTTACATTCAACAAAACAAGTCAATAGTGAAAACTCAACGTGCTTTCAAAAAAATAAATAAAGTGAAAAGTGTGCCTTCTAAGAAAACAATACTCTTGGTAATACTCTTGGTAACCCAAAGAGGCCAAATAAAAAGCGACCAAGGCGATCGGATGAGAATATTGCAGCCGTACGAGCCAGTATTGAGCAGTCACCAACATCATCCCAAAATCGCCGTTCTCAGCAGCTCGGCATTCCCCGATCTACTTTACAACGCATTTTACGTGTTGATTTGAATTCGTTTCCGTACAAAATTCAATTGGTAAACAAATTGTTGCCTACCGATAAGCCACGTCGATTGGAATGGGCCCAAAGAGTCATCGAAATTGCTGAAGAAGACGAGCAATTTTGGCATAAAATTATCATGAGCGATGAAGCTCATTTTCAGTTGAACGGAACGGTAAACAAACAAAATTGCCGTATTTATGCCACTGAAAATCCACAAGAGATTCAAGAGGTACCTCTTCACGATGCAAAAGTCACTGTTTGGTGCGGCGTTTGTGCTAAAATGCTCATTGGGCCGTTCTTTTTCGAAGATGATAATGGCCACAGAGTTACTGTCAATCAGAAGCGTTATCGCGATATGATAAACAATTTTTTCATGCCAATCCTTCGCCGAAAGCGTATCAGGCACTACTGGTTTCAACAAGACGGCGCGCCACCACACACAAGCCGCACTACAATCGATTTTTTGAAGCAATTGTTCCCTGGCCGTTTGATGTCAAAAAATGGTGATTTCAATTGGCCGCCAAGATCACCAGATTTAACGCCTCCAGACTTCTTTTTGTGGGGTTATTTGAAATCAAAGGTTTACGTCAACAAGCCAAAGACCCTAGAAGAGCTGAAAACCAACATCCGTCAAGAAATAACCGCCATTCCCATCGAAATGTTGAAGAAAACCATGGAAAATGGTGCAAAACGGGCACAATATGTCGTAGAGGCCAATGGCGACCATTTACGAGATATCATATTCAAGAAATAATGTAAGCAAATCTACTTGAACCCAATTGCTAAATGATATTCATGACGAACAGACAAAAAATTGTGGTTCCTTTGATTTATTTAAAAATAAAATGGGCGCTTCGAATATTGGCAACCCTGTATGTGGTTGCGATTGCTTCCGCGAATAACCACGTTTAGTTTTTTTTTTATATCTTTTATTTAAATTAAATTTTAAACATTTATTTTGTATGTCTTTATTCAATGAATAAAATTTTTATCTTCAATTAATAAATAAAATTTTTTTGATTAATAAATAATGACAATTTTTGAAATCTTAAATAATAATAATTTTTTAGATAAATGTCTAAGTGAATATTTTGCAAAGTGTGTGTTTTGTATGTTGTGAAGTTGGTGTTTATACGTGAGGGTATTGAGTCACCACATATATATAACTGCCACGTTTCCTTCTGTGCTTTACAAACGTAATGGAAAATTTAATTTACTGCCCCTTTCGCATTTCTATATGCGTGGAAGTATAAAACGACAAGGCCAAATGAAGCAAGGCCAGAATTTTGTAATATTTTAAAAAGGGTCCTAACCGTACCTCTATATGACGTACGTTTTGACATTTTTTCTGTGACTATGTTGTGCTTATATTTATAATTATTATTATGATAAATACCATGCAGAAAATTGAACTAACTTTTAAATAATTCTAAACTAGTTGCAAAAAGGACCAGTACTGCCCCTTTTACAATAACCTTTTCCATTGATCGAACTGACACTTTGTTCGTGTTGATGTCATAGCAAAAGACAATTGTACCCAAAAATATTCCGTTTTCCCTATGTTTGAACTCGTTCAATTATGAACATTTCAAAACTGGTACTTTTTACTATCTAGAGTCTTAAAGTAGATCTTAAAGTAGAAGTGGTTTCAAAGTATTTAAATGTTAGGGGCAATTATCTATTATCTCTGTATTACGAAAAGAAGTGCATCACGTAAAAGAGGATGAATTTCTTGGGTTTAATGTAGTTATTTTTTTCAGGCATAGTTCAAAAACTTACTTTGTTGAATTCTTTAAATTGATTTTCCTCAATCAGTTTGAAAATGAAAAAACTACCACAAAAATTGCTTAGATTTAATTTATTTTGTCAATAAAAATTTAGTCAAGAAAAAATAAAATCAAAGTGAACTGTTCTACGCTGAAAATTTTCTGACTATTTCTATTTCATAGAAATAAACTATTTGGTTTTTCCAATTGACTCCGAAATAGCTGCCGAGATAAGGGCATTTCCAAACTGGTGTTACGTACGATTTGTACGAAGAAATATTTAAAAAAAGCATGAAAATGTCTGATTTTTAAAAAGGCTTTTTTTTATTTGCATAGTCATTAAGTAGCGCTATATTAGGTAAAAACAATGACAACAATCGACCCTACAGATTTAAAGATATAAGCAAAAATATGTGCTGGCGTTACGTTACAAAAAACGGAAGCGATTTTTGACTTGTATTGCAAAATACGGAAAACTCTCTGAATTGGATAACACTATTGTAAACAACTTTTTTTTAGAAGGTTTTGAATTAATATATGCTTATTTTGCAAGTGCTCAAATTTAAAAATGTTCTCTGGTTTTCTTATAACGCTTTTTGATCCGGCGTTACGTTAATGACGTTACGTTACTTAAATTTCCATTGTAGTGCAATTGGGTAGTTAAGTAATTATGTAATTTAGTATTTAAAAAGCGAATTTACTATATTTTTTCCTTGTCTCAATCGTTTGTTCATTACCTTGAGCCAGTGTTGGGCAAGAATAATTCAAAACAAAAATAAAAAATACAAATAAATATTGATTATTCAAAAGTTTGAATAAAAAGTATTTGATTGAATTTTTATTTTCGAATGATGTATAAATATTTTTTATTAGTTGTTTTTATTTACTATTCAAAAGTTTTGAATAATTTATAAATAAATTTTATGTGTAACAGAAAACCAGTAGGTTTTTTTTTTTTTGGAATTTGAATTTTTAACACTATGGCTTAAGTTTGATTTTAGAATTATTCTTTTTTTTCAAACGTTTCGTCCGATATTTTATGAGAACGTGGAAGATTGAGCATAGTTTCATAAAAGAAGACGTTACACTGATTCCGATGATGGTATTGTTGTATAGAATTTTTTAAAAGTTTTTCTAATAGTGGAATATTTAGATAGACAACCTTGCTTATGTCAGCGTCCGCATAATATTTTAGTAACTTTAATAACCAACTTTGAATTTTTACAAGTTGTATATAAAGAAAAAAGTACTTGTTACCTCGAGTTCGAGTACGTTAGTGGATAAGAAATTGAATACACATCGTTGCTAAGACTTTCTAAGCTTAAATACATATATAGATAACAGCTTTTTAATAGCTTGTTTCAAATGGGAAACGAAGCTTTGTTACGAATTCCACATTCCTTTAATTTTAACTAAAAGAGGCTCACACTTAACACTAGAAGCACTCACGTTGTGGCCATCGTTTTCCTTATTAAAAATTATTACCCTACAACATTCTCATGATGGTAGAAGAAAAGCTTGATAGATGCCACTCACTTAACGAGGAAATTAATAGATTACTAATATTGATTAATATTTGATTATCACAATATTCCGGATTAATTTGCTAAATTTTTTTTTCTAGAAATTGCCAATGGTCGAAATTTTACCTTTTTACTGTGACCTTCGACCTACTCTGTGCTATGAAATCGCTTTTGTTCTCAGATGAGCGTAGAAATGGGGTTAAAAAACGAATCTATTTCTATTTTCAGTTTGCTGCTCAGTGCTAACCAACGATTTTTTCATACAAAAATACGTTGTACTTAGAAAATCTACAGTTTTTGAGATATCGCTTTAATTCTTATGGCATAATAACGGGAATTTTTTTGTATACTGTTCGAGAAAAATTTTGTATACTGTTCTCAACCAATGACTTTTCATACAAAAATACGTTGTGCTGAGAAAAGCTACAGTTACAGAGATATCGTCATAATTTTGATATCAAAATAACGAGAATTTTTCAAAATTTACTGATTGTAGCAAATTTCACAATCCCAATATATATTCGCACATGTAACATAAAGAAATGCTTACTTGAGGATATCCGTAGGGGGGCGCACGGTGGGGAAATCTCATACAAAGGGTTGGACATCCAGAGAAAAGTGCAACTTGCAAATTATTATATTTTGATACATTTCGATAGATTTGGGTTATATGAATTGGGTATTTTTTTATTTTTAAGTGCGTACTTTTGTTTTTGTAAAGCCTCAAAGTTAATATTTTTTAATATAAAATAAATATAGTCTTTTCTTTAAAGTCCTTTAACATTTTGTTAAACTGCTACTCTAAATTTTTAAACCAGATATTTTGTTGTTAAGTTTTTTGCTATCCCGTTATTACGATAAGGAATAAAAATTAAAAATTAAAAAAATTATTAAATTTGAAAAATAAAAAGATCACAAATAGTGAAAGTAAGAAATGTTTTAAAGAAAAAACTAGTGCGTGCCATCCAGCGCCTTCTGAATATTTCAATATTAAAATTGTATTACTCGGGTTTTTTATAGCATTTCTCACAAAGTCTGCCTATTACAGCATAACTATAGGAACTGATTCAGTTTGATTGGCGATAAAAACTTGCGAATGGATAAAAAACAAGTTTGGGATACATTTATTGTTTTAACCCATTCCGGCCCGGCTCCATGATATTTTGTAAACGGGAAAAATAGATATTTTGCTTTGATTGCTGCACAGCATCCTTACTAGTAAAAATTCGCAAATTTATTGTACTAAATAAGTGTAGACTATTTTAATGAAAATTTTTTGGTATACTATTTATTTATCTGAGACGTCTGGTTCTTGAGATATATTTTAGACACGATGCAAATATTTTTTGGAGAATTCCAGTAAAAAAATTACATAAACTGGTACAGTACAGATAAAGGGTATGAAATCCACTTAAAAGTGATCTGCCAATAAACACAGTTATTATATCTTTAACCGTCAATAATTTATATGAAATATATTTTTAAAGTAGTGAACATGATTATGTTTGTGACAATCAGAAAATGTTTGCTGCGAACATATTGCAGTGTACATAATATATTCATTGCAACAAATTAGCTTGTTTACAATGAACATAACATATTTATGGCAAATATCCCAGTAGTTCCAAGTTGAAACTTGAACCTACTACTTGGTATGAGAATTCATGTACCCCCAGTGGTAGGGGCATGCCCCTCGCCGCATATCTTGTACGTCCTTTTAACACATCGATGTCATTGACAGGGGCGAACGGACCCAAGGTGCACTACCATGGGCCTTACAATTCTCCTGTCCCATTGGAACGTACCTGTAAGGGTTTGAGAAATGGCATGTCCAAAGGGATATGCTGCCACCAGCCGAACTACAGGGATGTTTCTTGTATAAATAAAACTGTTTGCTACAAAAACGTTTTTAAATACATACATTACTATCATCTCATATTATGTTTCCAGTAAAAATTTTGTCTGCGTGCATAATAACCAAAATGTAGAGATTATGATAAAAGCATTTGAATCAACACCACTATACTATTTTGCTGACGACGAAATTAAAATTTTATAAGGATTCTCTGGTAAAAGTCTCTGGTAAAAGTCATGACCGTAGCACTGCTCGCAGATTTTTTACTAATTACAAGGAAAGTTCAGAAATCACTGGAGTAGACGAAAATTTAATTAAACGGTTTTTTGTTATATTGCAGGTAAAACATTTTAATATATACATATGTAAATAAATTATTTTGTTTTACATTAATGCGTAAAAATTTTAATATATTTCAGGTCATAGCATCTGGTCTTAAAATTAATATCACAAAATAAAAAAAATTTTTGTTTAGAAACAACAAAATTATACGTTAACATTTATGATTGCTACTACATGCCTGTTACTGTACATAAATTATTAATGCACAGTGCGGATATAGTTCAAAAAGCGATGGTACCCATAGGTAAGTTATCCGAGGATGCGCAAGAGGCCAATCACAAACTATTTCGGTTCTTCAGACTTCACAACACGAGAAAATTTTCAAGATCTGCTTGCAATTCAGATCTTTTGCGTGCCCTTCTGCTCAGTTCAGATCCAGTACTTTCAATCCTTGGTTTTAATAAAAAATCACCACATTTCTATCTGATTGTAGCAAAATACCTTTTTGATGAGGAAAGTGAAAACATGACTTTTACAGATAATGTGTAAAGTTAAGCATATTATATAATTATGTGTGGTATAAATAAATCACTGTTTGCTCTTAATATTACATATTATTTGTTTTAAATAGAGATGTATGCTATCTTATAACATCTTTTAAATGTAATAAGCTAATAAATTCTTGTTTAAAAACACATTGTGTAATAAAATACAGGTACGAAACATCACTAAACACAAAAAAATGGTTTTTTACCATGAATTGTTGGGTCTTTTAGACCCGCTACTCTCATAAAAGTTATAGGATTTCATAAGAAATTCTTTTAAGAAGACATGTTTAAAATTTGGCCAAAATACATCAAATGGTTCCAGAGTTACAATCAATTATTTAAAGCAATATGCGATGTCCAACCCTTTGCATGGGTTCGCCCCACCGTGGGGCATCAATTAAAACGTGCGGTGATTTTTGCGATTTTTGACCGATTTTGAGATTTGGATTGACCCCCTCCACTCCCTCTAACCTCACGTGAGATTGTTCAAAATGTGTGTTTTTAGTGTTAATATGTTAATATATGCTTCATTGTATTGGATTTATCAATATAAATATTAAATATAAATATTATTGTGTAAAATTTAGTCATATTTTAGTAGAGAAATACGTTTTACTCAATTAAACCAGTTATCTCATAGTTCTACACTGTTTTTTGCGGATAAAAAATTACGTCATCTTTGTGAGAACCCCACTCCCCCACGTGAAAGTGAGTGAGATTCGTCTTAACCCCCCGCCCCTAAACGCCTCACGTCATTAGCTGCGTTCCATTCGCTTCAAAATAATCCAGATTATTTTTTTTACATGCAAAGCAAAAACAAAAATAATAATCCTATAACAAATAAGATTATTTTTGCTATCCGTATAAAATTGTGATATAGTCTTTAAAAAATTTGAAACACAGGTGTCGCACCTGTATATTTCTCTGAGCTGTCATTTCATTTTTTGAATATTTAGTTTGTTTGCTACAATGACCATAAGGTAGCCATGGCAGCTACCTATTTTTTCACGAGCTGCGACCATCGAATGTTAAAAGAAAACAAAACAAACTGCGTGTGTCACACACACATTGGACGCATTCAGCAGAGCCAACAATTGCACTTACACTATTTATATAATTGCATAATATTAATAATTAAATTAAATAATTTACACTTTTTCTGACGTTTAGAGCAAAACACACTCAGAAAAAAACATCGTTCACTAAGGTATCGCTACCATAACATAGTTAAAAATGTCTGGCATAGCCCCCTAAGAGATAGTTAAAAATGTCTGGCAAATTTTTTGTACATCTCAGCAATGTCTAAAATTTCCTTTTACACCGTGTTCTTCCAACTCTTATAGCTTAGCTTTTACTTAAGAAATACTGTTTTGAACGCTCATATTTCAAGTCAAAGGTCACAAAAAGTATTCAGTGCACTACTTCTCCCTACTCTTATTAGTTTGAAAGAAAAATTATCCAAATCGGTTGAGAAACACGGGAGCAAATGGTACCGAACTGTTTTTCCTACGCCTATTTATATATAGATTTTTATTCAAACACAAATTCAAATAATGAATAACGAATAAAAGTTTTGAATAATTTATTTAAAATTAAAAAAAATAAAATAAAAAATACTTTATACTGAGTTCCGATTGAAAAGTAAAGAATTAATATTACTTGTTATTCGTTAATTGAATAATTTTTTATTGAATAATGCCCTACCCTGCCTTAAGCCAATGCCTTCCACTTTTACTAAAACAAAAAAGTTTACGAAACATTTACGAAAAAGCAAAACAACATTTGCGAAACAGTGCAAACGACTTAATCATCATGGTAGATGAAATTATGCATAAATTGCATAAATGAATAAAATTAAAATGTTTCTCTTAGACAATATCATACAATAGTACGTTTTTAATAAGTTTTAATTTTTTGGTCACGGAAATGCCTATATTAAATTCATATCTGTGATATCTATAATTCTAAAATTTCCATTCAAATTTTTTATTATAATTTAAAGCATCAGATTGAAGCTGTGTCAATAGTTTTTTTCTTTACCAAAGGTAGTGCTGTTGATAGCGCGGATGGTGTTTATATGGCTACCATAACAGCTAAATTCAAGACACTTGGTGAAAGTGTAGCCAGTAACTCAGGTGAACCACTCGTGGATCGCCTCAAAGTACTGACAAATAAGGCACCGCTGATCATTTTCTTAAAAGGAGATCGTAATAAGCAAAAATAGATCCCCCTACAAAACATTTGATATACTGAAGGATGAGGAAGTAAATCAAGGACGACTGAATGCCTACTCTGACTGGCTAACGTATTCACAGGTGTACGTTACAAGCTAACTTTTCGGTGGTTTTAATATTATAAAATACCTTTTACAAAGCTGTGAATTAGCAGACGCTCTCAAGGATTTTAATTTATTAATCCTTTAAATAAATTCATGACAAAAAAAATCATGATTGAAGTCATAAACTGTCATTGTACTGCATCAAAACTAAGGAAAAAAATCTGGTGAAATACTTTATAATTTTTTCTTTTTTAAATTTAAGTTCAACAAAATTTTTGACCTCAACTAAAGCTTCTATGTTATCACCTGCATTAAACCGCTTATTATTCATAATTTGTTCATTTATTGTTTGGGCTTTTTTTTTTCTCCCAACTCTCCATGACTTTGAGCCACACTACTTCAGCCAGCACATTCAGCTGTCCGTCCTAACAATGTTACGGATTTAGCATTTGTTTGTATTTGTGGTTAGAATTTTGTTAAAACAAATTTTCGAGAAATCAGACACAGCTGCTTCCAGGCCACAACAAGCACTAGTTGTAAACGCAGTTGTCTTTTACTTATTTCTCTTTTGGTTGTTGTTGTTGTTGTTGTTGGTGTTGAGGCAACAGCTTCCTCTTCCGAACAATATGACATTTTCTGTACCCGGTGACAAGCACTCAGGCCAACAGCCACAGAAACTGCAACAAGCAGCCGGCAACATTCAGCAGATCTAACGAAATGCAAGCACCGGAAGTTCCAAGTGAAATGCTCACAACTACTAAAACAAAAGCTTCTTGATAGGAGAGATAGATAAAAAAAGAAAAGCTTACCATAGCTTTAAGCTGCGGTTTTTATCTCTGACGCAGAACGTTAACCAAATTTTAGGTTAAAAACAGCCAACTACGCCCGAAAGATAAGCATTTTTTTTTAAATAGACGGACACAACACTCAGTCTAGAAATGTTTTTGATACAGTTGTTTTTTTTTTCTATCTTGGAGCAATAATTAAATTCCTTACAAAACTCGTAACGATGCTTTGATTTTCATAGCAATCACAAATATGAATTCTTACACAATATTTATAACACTCGTTTACTTGAAATACAGTTTAAATTTACTTTCGAAAGCAAATCGAAAATTTGGTCTTCTGCTAGACTTGGAAAAGCTTTTTAAATTGTTTCCTGCAAAATGGTACTGCACAATTTTGAATATCATGCTTCTTCTTTCACCCTTAAGCTTTGATGTCCTTGTTCCGAGATGGGCACGTACTTGTTCATACACATAAGCTGCCGTGAGATTCTTATCCGCAATTACATTTCCGAAGTGGAGCTCAACTTTGCAAAAAAAAAATCATCAAAATACGTTTTAAGTGCAAAGTTCCATTATTCTCACTTCGCACACACATACATATAAACCCCCTCCACATCATCCGACAAAATCACAACGCCTAATGGAAAATGTTCATTTTCGAGACACCACAAATACTCAATGTCCAGCATGTACCGAGAGATTGTTTACGATCCAGCCATATGAGCCGGCGCACAGTGGTTGAAAAGTGGAAATAAATACCAAAATTCACGAGCTATTTTGATGAATTTTTACCTTATATTGTTTAAGAATAGTTCAATTGGCATTATTCCAAAATATTTTGTAGAAATATTCACAGGTTTTTGTGAAGACGCCTCTAAAGTCGATTAATGTAACAACGCTTGAATAATGTCGTATACAATTGGTAATTTTAAAGAGTCGTTACAGTCAAAGGAGGAAAAATATTGCAATTTTTTAACTACTAAAAGCATTATTGTAAAACATTTCTGCTTACTTGAAAATTATTTTAAGTTGTATTTCTTACAATCAATTATTTATGCAAGTCGATTTGAAGAAATGGTGAATAAGTAAATTTTTAGCAGAATATAACTATGTCAGCACACTGCAGCCTTTCGTTTGTATTTATGGATTAGTTTTTATTGGTCTTTAACTTAAATATAAAAAATTACGAAAGTCAACGCATTTTTGCGTTTTCCACAACATATGGCATAAACTAAATGAGTTTAGAGTATTTTTTCAGTCGTAAGACTAACAACGTTAGCAATTTTATACCAAAGACTTTGAGTGAAGCATAATTACAACATATAAGCAATGTATATGTATAAGCCAAGCTGCACGACTTCTACACGTTTTATCACACTGCTAAAAAGTATGCTCTTAAGTTTGTAAGATGTTGCTTGTATCAGTCTTTCAATCAAAAATAAATTGCTGCAAAATGCATGAGGTTCACGCAATTTTTTAATAAAAATGAAATGGTCAGCTCTTTTTGTATAAATTTTTTTTATTTTTCCTTAAAAAACCAAACAAATAATGTCTTTGATTAAATTAAATTACTAAATTCAGATAAGCCTCATGAAAGTTGAAATTTTAAAAATCACGTGCATTGAAAAATTTCTTATTGTTCTGTTTATAGGCTCAATAACAAAAAAAAAAACATATAGCATTTTTAATTTTTGTCATATATGGGAAGTCGGTGTGGCTGTGGGAGGTTTTCTAAAAATTTTTGTACGCAATCTCATGTAGTTAATTTAAACTAATGTGCCAAATTTTATTGGTCAACGCCTACTCCTTATATTAATTAACACTTTTTGTATGGGGCTCAACCACTGTGCGGCGTACGAATCAAGCCAGAGCTCCACGTTTGCAAGGCTTAAAATGAAAGAAACAACAACAACTACAAATACAGGGAACCAAAACAAAAACCTATCTCATTCAGGCGCTGATAAGAAGTGCAAAATGTTGCAGGCCTAAAATGGATGATAGCATGCATAGATGGCACTTATAGCACGAGGAAAAGAAAGTCAAACGCAATAACAAAAATGTGAAGTTTGCAACTGCTCAAACAATTGCTAAAGCAACGTTGAGGACATTTATTCGGATAACGCTGCGAATCGCGTTAGAAATGAAGGCTATGTGCTAAATGTGTTCGCCGGCATGTTGACCAACACTACGTTGTTGTTGTCATCGTCGTCCTAGTCGTTGTTGTCTTCCTAGTCCGCTGCAGCGTCGTTGTCCAATAATATCACTGCTTGGCGTTGATGGCGTTTTAGGCTTAACTGCAGAACTATTGGCTGCAATTTGGCAGCGCAGTCAACTGGGGTGTTGATTGGAGGCCAACTTTGTTGGTGGTAAGACTAAAATGCGTGCACAAAGTTGAAGTCGTAGTGTTGCATTTGTCCAGGGCGTATTTGGACAAAGCATGCATGAAAACAGTGGAATGTGTTGGAAAAACGGCAACTTAAACTTTTTATAAAAAAGTTTTTATTATGTAAAGTTTTATTAATATAAAGATTCCAATCATTAAGGGGATGGTATTTTTTAAAAAAATTATGGACATTTTTTCCCCTGAATGTTTCAAGAGTATTTCGTACACCCAAAAAAAGCTTCGTACTATGTACAAAACAATTATTATATTCCACAAAGCTGTTTGTTCTTTTCAGCCTACGAACGACTTTGTATATAATACAAATGACCGTTTGTACATTGTACAAAGAAAACTTTGTATATTTTACAAACGCATTCGTTTCATCTATAAAAGAAAATTATTAAATATTCGAATGCCTTTGTATATTTTACAAACGCATTCGTTTCATCTATAAGAGAAAAATATTAAATATTACGAATGCCTTTGTACACTATAAGAATGCGTTTGTAAAATTTACGAATCCGTTTTTACATTGCACGAACGCATTCGTAATATTAATAAATTTTCATTTGTTCACAGAACAATTAAGTTCATGCAATATACAGACGAGTTGGTAAATATGAAACGAGTGCATTCTTATATTGTGTAAAAGTATTCGTAATATTTAATAATTTTCTTTGGTAGATGAAACGAATACGTTTGTAAGATATACAATTTTTTTTGTACAATGTTAACTAAATAAATATGCAAGATCACTAATATATTTAAAACTAGCTGGCTCGGCAGACGCTTTTCTGTCCTTTCTGGTAGTTTCCGCGATGAGTTTTATTTGGGTCCCTGCAAAAAAGGTTTGGACAAAAGAGGTTGCTAACGTAGTTAGGGATAGGCAAGCAGACCCCAAAATTGGCAGAATGATCAATCATTTATGTAGTATTGCGAAAAAGTGCAGTTTATTTTAATGACGACAAATTAACTGATCAATGATCAATGTCAGTACAACCTAAAATCCGTATAAAGGAGTTTAATGTTATGAAAATATATAAACAATTTAAGGGAGGTAGATCGGTATTCAAATATACATGCACGCAGATATCTCGCTCATAAAATAAAATTAAAATTAAATTAGATATAAAATTCTCGCTCAAAAAATTCTCTCTCAAAAATAGAATATTTAAACGTTGTTTGATATTTCCTGTTGAAATTCTGATGGCCTATTAATCATAACATAAAAAATTAAAAGTTTCAAACATATCCACTCATTCTTTTTCTTGGCTTGTGACAAACTTTACAAAGTTGTGTGGGTGACTTTAAAAATATGTACCCTTTTTCCCCATTGAACAAGTCTTATAAAAACTGTTTCTTATTTAAAAGAAAAAATACCATAAGAGAAGGAAAATAGCAAATATCTGCAAAAACAGTAAATTATGAATAACATTTATCATTAATAAATTTACACATATATTAATTGAGAAGTTATTAAAATATATTTTAGATATTTATTCGCTATACAGTCATGCTGCGCTTTCGGTATTGATTGCAACTGCTTTTGGGTTTGTTTGATATTATATTTCTTCAAAGTGTTGCTTCTTGGCGTCTAGATTTAAATATTACTAGAATTACTAGCGCTACATAAAAAATTAATAAATATCCGAATTTAATTACCTTTAATAATTTTAATTAATATGTGCACGACAGGATTTGCCGATACGTCTATTCGCCTGGCAGTTGGTAGAATTCGTTATTGATAAACTGCCAAATTCGGTACGCGGCCTAGGCTACAAAACTTGGAAAAGTATTGTGAGCAATCGTCAGCAAAAATGCATCTGTAGGTATCCTTTTCTTTTAGCGAATGAACCAGTTAAAAATGTTTCGACATACCTTTGATTGATAAGCGCACTTGCCAAATGAAGCAATCCATACCTGTTCCGCCCGGACCATTAATAAAATTGTAATATATGCGTATAATGGCTATAATAAAAAACTAAATATACTGAAGAAATATCAACGCGTTATGAAGCGATTTTTTTATTTTCTATGAAAGTCGATTTTTTGAGAATTTCACTATAAGTCGGCTGTAATTATAGAAATGTTGCCAATATGCAAACGTTCACGCCAATTTAAATTAATTTAAAAACAAAATAGCACATATATAAGAGTAATATAATTTGAGTCCATTGGATTAAATTGATGCGATGCAAATAAATTTAAGCTACAAGTATTCTTACCTTATCAGTCAGGTAACTGACCGCGGCTAATAGTAACAGGAAAAAATCTTGGAGTTGAAGACTCCCTTAGATTCTTGGTTTATATAATTTTTTTTTTTTTTTTTTTTGGCACCGTGCACACAAAAGTCTTACACAAAACACAAACAATTTCTGTATAAATATACTTTTAATTTGACTTATAATTTTCAGATTGAGTTGATATAAAATTCGATCTAACTGTTGCGAAGTGGTTCACTTTCAATATAAAAGTGTTACAAAAACATCCAATCGAGATATTGACATGAAATTTTGTGTACGCACTTCTAGAACGATAAAAATATTATACTGTGAGAATAGGCGTGGTCGGACACAATTACGCCCACCTCCTATACATAATAAAAGGTTTTTTATTATTTCCCCCATTGTTATGAAAGCCATTTTGCTGACATTTTGGCTGTAGTGTTTTTTATGGTACTCATAGAATTTTTTAAAAAATAGGCATGGTTGGAACAGAACTACGGTAACCTCCCATACAAAGTGATGAACAAAATACTTGAAAATATAATCAGCTCTGTTCAAGATTACATAAAAAACCTGGAAAAAATATACATATATGTACACATATATATATATATATGCACGAATATACGAGCGCTGCTGCCACCACTTTGTATATTATCAAACAATGTTCGTTTATTTCACAAATTTATGTATTATAGACTTTTACAAACGAGCGTTTGTAGATTGCACAAAGTTACGAATTCAAAAATTTTTGTCACGCAGCCAACACTACAAACGTTTGAACTATGTACAAAACATTTGTACATTCTACGAATATCCTCTGTTTGTATTTCTACAAAGATTTTATTCGTAATTTTATCCTAAATATTTTTTGGGTGAAGATCGTGCTAAAACTAAGGAAGATACAACGTTTCAAGTGAGGGAACCTCATGCTCGATTTTTATACATACGTGCCTGACAAAGTTGAATTATAATTCAAAATGAATATATTTTTAAAATGAATATAATTATCATAAAGATTTGCAGCTGCGCGATTCACTTACTTGAAATCTGCTTAAAGTCCTTTTGCAATCTCTAAATTATGTTATACTTTTATGTTTATTTGTAGGCATGTAAACTGAAGTTGTATATATTGCACGGTCTGACAAAATCAATATTTTTGTTGCACCCATTAGAAATTTGACTATATTTTAAAAAAAGACGTTAAAAAAGATATACGTGTCTCGGCATTATCCTCCAGCAAGTTAGAATTTTTTTTAAATCGATTTTAAAGTTTTCATAATCCCTGCTGACGCTTTTAAATATGAAATAACGCTTTAAAATATAAAAGAGTGCACCAATATACATGAATGAAGACATTTTAGAAAGGTTATTATATCAAACAATTTTAAAAATTAGATATCAGTGCCATACATTCCTTAACATTTTATTTATGCATTTTTCAAAATAAACATTTGCTTAAAATTTTATATGTTTCCGAATATTACCGACAATACTTAATATATACTTAAAATACTTAAAAATATATTCTTAAAAAAACCATTAAAAAACATATATGTGTTTAGTCCTGAACACAGCTGATGAAAAATGTAGTGCGGATAAAATAGAAGTAGGTTAAAAAAATTAACTATTGTAATTACTCGTTTTTCAGATCCAAAAAGAAAATTGACTAAGAACGAGCAGTTTTTTGCCTTGCTAAATCCTGTGAAAAAACGTACGTTTAATGTTTTTGTTGATTTTGTAAAGAACTTGTTGGTAAGTAGATGATTTCCGCGAATAAAAATTAACATGTCGTTAAAATTAATTTTTTACACAATCATATAGACTTTTTCCCAAATCTAGGAGACTTCAGAGACGAACATGGAGAACGATTTCACAAGGATTTAGCAACTATTGAAAGTTGTTTCAAAGGAAAAGACTCAAGACACATGCAAGCTGAATACTGTTGGTTTTTTTGTCGAAACGCAAATCAAGGAGGTAACAAACGAAAAAACAACAATCCAAAATTTTTAACAGGTTAAAATTAAAATATATAATTCCCAAACATATTAATTTGTAAGCAAAATTTTTTTATATATTTACGTATATTTTTAGAATATATTGGAATTTCTCATTGGTGCAAACCTCTGTCGGACCGTTTTATATATTTAGGGTAGATCGTATATGAATCAGTTGTCAGGTACACTTTTTTCCGAGCGGTTGTGTACCAGAGACGCCAAAATTGTAAAATTGTATGTTTTTATTTCTTCTCGGTTTTGTGTCATGGTATATTTATTTATTTGCAAAAATGCCAAAAAAAAAAATACATGACAAGATCGGCAAAAAATTGGTAAAATTTTGAGCCGGCCGAACAAAATAAAAATCCAATAATGAGTAAATAATGATGTGGAAGCTTCCAGCGCATCGCATAAAAAAATTAAACTGAGTACTACAGAAAGTGTAGAGCAAGATTTGAGAAACATTACATAGTGAAAGACTTCCTTTTAGTGTTTTCAACTATTTCTACGAATAACGATAGCGGACGAACAAGCTGCAAGTACAAGTAAAGAGGGTAGAATGCAACGCAGGCAAGAGCAAAAAATGCATTGAACATCCTGAATGACAGCGTTTTACTGTACGGAGCTGGCATTGATGATTCTATGTAAGAATAAAAAATGATACCCTTTTATTGATTTTTTATTTTCGATAAAAAAACTTTAAATCGATTTTCTGGAAAACAACATTTTTCGTCGTTGGACGAAAAAAAACAGATGGACTTAAAGTCCATACAAATTTTATTCAAAGAATTTTACTGAACAGGTTATAGATATATATCGAATTTTTCATGAAAAATATCAGTTTTATATGACATAATGCTTTAAATGCCCAGCAAAATTTCTGTTAATCGGCGTAAATGTATCAAAAATATTATATAATGTAAAGCATGTAGACGATTTACCAGAATTTAAAAATTTGTAATAAAAATCGCACGATGGGGACATGCTGGCCCGCGTTCGGTGCGCGTGGCCCTGTTCGTTTCGACCGCGTTAGGTGCGCCAGCGTTGGGTGCGCCGGGTCGTCGGCTCTGTGTAAAATGGTCCCAGAAATAATTGCCTCAAAATGAATAAAATGAAACCCCAACATTTTATATGAAATGCAACGAAACGCAAAGTTGGGGCAATTTTTTAATTTTTTTTTTTTTTTCCTGTTCTCCTTTTTAGGTGTGGGGCTATTTTTCATCATGAAATTAGAACCCAAATTTTTAGGTTAATATTTTATTATTCTAATTTTAAAAACAACTTATAAGCAAAATAACAAATAAGGGCAAATCTTTCTATCATAAGATAATGAATTCTTTAAATTAATGTATAAAAATTTAACAATTAGTATTACAAATCGCGCAGTTTTCCAATATGAAAACGCCAGAAGGACATGGACATTATGTTCGTTCCAAACGGTCCATAGACCTTATGTCCGTGGACGTTATGTCATCCCACCCAACCAAAACACATTTTATTACTTCAATATTTTTTATTATTAATAGTCAAAATATTACCAGTCGATTGATATCAAATTTGCAGGATTTCGAGACACAAATTTTTTGATTTATGTCCACTAGGCAGTTCACTGCGACTGTTTAAAAAAAAATTCTATTAATCCAATTAAAACTTGTATTCACTATTCTACACGCTTATGGCTCTCGCTATAGAATTGCGTATTTTTAATAATTTTTTTCCTATATTTTACCCCGATTTTCAACAAAAAAAAAAATCGAGACTTTGAAAATTTATTTTTAGAAGTTCACCATTTTCTTGTTTTTTAATGAAAATGTTTAAATCTACTACTTGCTAAAATGACAAGCCTAAAAAACAATAACATAATTAAATTTTTTATTGGAGATGACTTCAAGTGCCGTAATCACAAGGACCAGCAACACACCATTTTTTTAGGTGTCCACTTTGGAGGTAAAAGGATTTAAAAAAATACCGTTAAATCAAACAAATAAATTTTTATTTACAGTTAAAGAGGCCAATAATACATGATTAAAAATCTTAGAAACTTTCAAAATTTAAACTTTTCTGTACTATAATATATGACCACACCAGCTTTGGTTTCAAGTCTAGTATTTGCAAAATTCTAAAAAAATCGTTTTAATACAGCTTTGGTTTAAAATTTAGTACAAGCTTGGATTGAAATATAATAAAAAAAATTACAAGCACAGTGAGGTTCAAACCAGGGACATCCAGTTCGTAAGATCATTACGTTAAGCACTGGGCTATTGCGCTATACGAAACAAAAGCAATAAACAACCATATGAACCGAATAGCCTAATATTGAGTTTCAGCATTCAATATTCCTTTGGTTAAAATTTTAGTAGAGAAAAGTTTTAATTATGAGTTAGTATTTGTAAACTTTAAACCTCAAAGTTAAAAAATATGCAGTAGTATTTTAGCTGGACTAAAATTTATTCCAAGATTTTTAGCATATGTAACATATACACAAATTTAAATGATTGTACTTCGTTTTGCTATTAATAAAAATACTCCAAAAAAAAAACTTAAAAATTAGGCCTTAATACCAGACTGCATCCTTAATTCCACTTTAAAAATACCGTGCGGTGGCCGTGGCATACTGCAAAAGTGTTCAAGTCCCATCTTAGACAGAATGTTTATTCAATTGAACCAAAATTAATTACTGTTACATCTCTGCAAAGAGTGTCAAATCTCGCAGAGCAAAAATTGGCATCAAAAAATTGTTGATAAGATAGGCCGTCCTGAGCAGGCACAAAACTCATAGGTTTAGTTCTCGATCAATTATTTTCAAATATTTGACACTATTTTTCATAGGAAGATCGGTCAAAATAATTTCAAGGGCAGAAATAGCCAATTTGTCTGCCTTTGTAGTCTAGTGAAGAGTGCGCTAGACTATCAACTCAGAGGTCCCCGGTTCGAGTCCGGGTTCGGGCATGGTTCATTTCGCTTTCTTTGTTCTTTACTACAATTAAGAATTATTGAAACAAAAAACCTTCAGCTAAATTGTGGAAAATGTGGAATTATAGGACAGGAACAACTGAGGGCTGGAAATGCTTGTCGAGGTAAAGGCATAGCACTAGCCTCTGTTATAAGCAATTCAAATTTTCTTTCATGTTTGTTCCACCTAAACGATAATGCACGTACGATTCCAAATAATTCTTCCTCTAAGAATCTGTCCCTTTCCTTTTAGATCAAAGACCAAACGTTGTTTGTATAAGGCGCATGCCTTGATTCTTTGATCTTAAAAAAAAAAAATTATTTGGTTTTAATATAACTATAAAGTTGTTAAGTAAAGGATCATTGTTTTTAATTACGTATGTATGTATCTAAAAAGGTTTTTAATATTATTTCATGTAATGTAATAATCTCGTAAAGTACTAATACAAATGAATGTGAACAATGTTAGATATTGCATAGAGGGTCTTACCTATGAATAGCATGTACTCGTATATGTCAAAGAAAACTTGC
This sequence comes from Dichetophora obliterata, assembly GCA_963920525.1. Taxonomy (NCBI): domain Eukaryota; kingdom Metazoa; phylum Arthropoda; class Insecta; order Diptera; family Sciomyzidae; genus Dichetophora; species Dichetophora obliterata. Next base: position 204,732,299 of record OY986435.1, read on the forward strand.
ATTGTTCTTGATCAGCATTCAAACGAATTGTTCATTTCATAGTACTAGGGAACGGAATATTTAAGTGGAAATTTTCCGTATGATATAGTCATAAAGTTATAACGATTTTCTTTTCGGATCATTTCACCTAATCCTGATAATCATCGAATCAGAATTACGAGTACGAGTAAGGACAGCCCCAGACTGATATTCACCTGATCAAGTATTGGTTAGGCTTCCTTAAAAGATTCATATTAGATGATATTGAGATCAAATCTAGACTGAAATGGTATTGACACAGACATACAAAATAAAAACATCACAATTGTTTTGCTCACGATGTTTAGCACTGTTATCCCTTGCAATTTAATGGAATCAAATCTTACTTTTTGACTTTTTTTTCTTCGTCGCATATATGGTAATTTTTTCTGCAATCGGTCAAAGAGAGTTAAAGTATTAAAATTTAATATCACAAATATATTTTGACCTCAGATGTAACCGACAGAATTTCTTTATAACTCTTAGTACCACTGTAGGGGCTGCTAAGTTCCCTAAAATTGCCGAATGTAACAGCAACTAGACAAGGCCATGCGCGGCTGCTTTTTCTGCGAACATAAAGCACACTCGTATCAAAATACTAAACAAACAGTCTCTAGATATATATGCTAGGAAGCAGTGCTGCTGTTAAGAGCTAGCATAACCTTGTAGCTCACCTAAAAAAGAGCACAAAGTCCCAACAAAGGCCAGCAAAGGCCAACAAACGCAAGCCTCAAATTAAGCGCAAGCCAGGCAATGGTGACTGTGACGATGACGACTATGAAAATAAACCTTATTTTTTCTGCTGTTCATACTTCTCCCAAAAGATATTTGGGGCTGCCTGACTTGAAAAGTCGAGTCGAGTTGAATAGGACCGCCATTTGCGAAAGCCGGACGCCATGACAAGCGCTTCAAACTGCAAAAAGTAAGGAAGAATGCATTCAAATGCGTTTCTGATGATGACTGCAAGGCACGCAATGTTTGAAAATGAGTTGTAGTTGGTAGTTGTTGCTGTTATGATTGCTGCTGCCAGTGTTGTTGTTGTTATTGTTGTAGATGTTCCGTAGAATAAACCAGCAGGCGTAGCAACAAACTTATATGAAAACAGCAACAAAAAGGGGCATTTGAATGGGTTTCATTCGTCACATAAAAGTGGCGCTGAAGTTCTGGAATGAATAGCACTGGTTGTTATTTTGTTGACCCCCCCCCCCCATCACTCCAAGAACATACCAAAATAAGGGAACACATTATAAAACATGACCTAATCTTAGGTTCGTAGCATACATATCCACTATGTGCAAACTTCTACAAAAGTTTTTAATATTTTTAGTTGCTGCTGATTGTTTTCGTTCTTTCTGTGAGAAGCGACTTGAAGCGTCACTGGCTGCTGCCATGTTTAGCTGCCATAACATGCAACTCGTTGGTAGCCATTTTTGGGTGACCGACATGATGATTGTGTTGCTAGTAGGTTGTTGTTTTTATTTGAGTGATACTTTTAAAATACCATCGTTTGCATTTCTAACTGCGCTGCTTTACTTACTGATGACGATAAAAACAACAACGACATCTGCTCCATAAACTAGATTGCAGTGGCATGAAATGTTTGCGCTATTGTTTACACGAGCTCAACTTCAAGACATTAACCACGGAAAGTAATTTATTTTCTTAACCACAAAAAAATAAACTGAAATTTTGAAACAAAAAATCATAAGTAATCAATTGATATACATTAGGGCGCAAACTTATTTTTTTTTTTTGTCAAAATTTTGGAGGGCTGAAGCGGAATTCGAAAGTTCGTCACAAAAAAGAATTTTGAGAACATTTTTAGATTTTTTTAAAAAGTTTTAGAGGTCGCTCTAGGCCGTTTTTTTCCAAAAAAAAGTATTTCTTCAAAATATTACTTGTGCTTTCCACCCAGAATAAGTGCCTAACTTAATAATATAATGTTCCAACGATCGAACTTGGAAAGTAAAATGTTAAAATTTTATTTTCGATTGCTTGAAAGAGGGGTTCCGACAGTTTTTCTGAACAGGAGGGTTGAAAAAGGGAATTGTTTTAAAAATTTTGCTATGTTTGTATCACCTTAAATTTTTTCAAACAGAGGAGGCGTAAATCGTGGGCGAAATGGGCCACCACCTACGGCCTCGCACCCTTCAGGCCTTGCAGCCCTCTAAGGTTTAATCATTAGGTATCTCTAAAAGCCGTGACTGCAGGAAAAAATATCACTTGCCATAAAACGATAAAAATAATTAGCAATTCTCCGAAATGTCTAATTTGTATTTGAAAACATTCAATTCATATTTTTCTTTCGTGTTTGAATTTTTGTAATACATCAATCGATGCAAGAAGTGCAATCGGACCTTCGAATATTTAGCTAATGCAAAACTGGAAGAGCTCAAAAATGGCTTAAATACTCAAAATTATCATAATTTGTGCCAATATGGTAGGCGTAAATAGTGGAGTTAAGGGGGGAAACCCTTTAGACGCTCTAAATTAGACATTTTTGAACAGTGTTTTTAAAGGTGATAAAATAATTTGATAATTTTGAAGTTTATACATCATATTATTTGAAATTTAAAAATAAAAAATATTTGTTTTTTTTCTGTCAAAATGGCGGCTCAGTGAACATCATGTGACTCTGGCGCGAGGTGCAAAAGTGCTGCAGCTATAACATTATGTCTATTGATAAGAAAAACAAATTATTTTCTTTTTCAATACATGGGTAAGATAAACCTGTAATATGATAAAAAAATAAAAAACTAAAAATTTAGTACGCTCTTGAATTCATATTTTATACCACTTTTTCTCCATTTTTTATACTCAAAAAGTAGTTTATTTCTGCAAGATAGCTCCAAATGTTCGCTTTTAATATAAAATCTTAGTGTGCTGTTTTAAACAACACTCAACTGTAATTAACAAAGGTTAAAGGTGGTGAGCCATCAAGCTTTCCATACATTTTTTGTGCGGAAGTCAATTATACCTTACATTAGGTATCTTATTATGTACATTGTGTATATTGTATTATTTACAATTGTATATTGTATTACAAGGATGTGTATACTGTATTACAAGGGGCAGGGGCGTAACTATCGGGGGGTAAGGGGGGGTCGACTACCCTCTTTACTTTTTTAGAGTCGGCCTAATTGTTTTTTTTTCTAAAAATGTTTACAATATTGATTTTTATAAGCAATAATTATGAACACTTCAAAGCCAGTCGTACCTTTTATTGCCATTTTCATAACAAAAACCAACTTTAGTCGGCTATTTCATTTTAATGCATACCCAAAACTATCTTCAGTCGGCCAATTCACTTTTAGTCGTAACTTAAACAAACTTCACTCGGCTAACTCACTTTAAGTCGTTCCTTAAACGAACTTCAGTTGGCCAACTCACATTAAGTCGTAGCAGCGTTGAATTGTTGTAAACGAATCCAGTGTTCTTTTGTGACAAAATGCAGAAAAAGTTCAGAAAAGTAGTATAAATTCTGTTAAAAAAGTACGGAAATAGTAATGTATAGTAATGTTAAAGAGAGCAGTGGACCAAAAGGAAAAAATGGGCCATTTTTAGTCCTATTGTGCAACCGTGTTCTTAACCAAAAATAAAAACCGAAAATTATACTTTTGTTTGACCAAAAATATATTAATGATTTTTATTCAAGATTTAAAAGATAAAATCAGACTACTAATTTTATATCTGAGCAAAAACTTGCAAATCATCAAATAATGATTAATGCTTAAGTTTTTGAATATAGCTTAACGATAACAGTTCCTGATACAAGTACCTTGTCAAAAAGTTGAAAAAATAAGTGGAATAAAACAAGCCCAAACGAACAAAGGTTAACTCAGTCGCCACACATATTCCCTTTTTTAAAACCTAATTAATACATTTTTGTATAACTTTCCGAGATTGAAATTTTTATCCAGAAATACCCAACATTTGTAATAAAAAATTTAATGATCGAAATCGGCCAACATTTTTAAAGAAATTTTCTTAGCTCAAGAACTCTGGTGTAAAATCTTTAATTTCATAGACTTAACATTTTAATTTAAATATATTTATATTGTATTGCGTTTCAAAACTACTGAAAAAAGGTCCGTTTTAACTTTTCAACTCGAGATGATGGCAAAAAGAACACCATTTTTAAATCTGCATTCAAAATTTATTTATTATAAAAGCATCGCTTTATGTCACTGTTGATGTTTAAAAAGAAATTTCCCAAAACTCTAAGAAAATTGACAAGTGGACTCGAAGTGCTGCATATTCGCTATCAATCCAACTCACTTCTGTGGAATTTATTATAAGTCTTGTTTTTATGAAAAAAGTGCAAATAAATATGAAACTCCTGACTGAATCTCTTGAAGACGTTGAACTGAATATTTTAGATGCTATGAACTTTATTTCTTGTACCCTTAAATCATTAGAAAATATAAATTCGGAATCTGAAGGTACGGATAACCTAATTAGTAGTGCTGTTGCATTGTTAAAATCTTTTAATGTTGATGCTAAAAAGGAATTCTCAATTCGCCATCGCCGTCGTCTTGCGCCGAAACGTTTGGATGATAACAATGCCAACGCGGTTTATTTTTCGATGAACTGTTTTTATAGAAGAGAATTTGAACTTGTATTGTATAAGACAAACTCACTGATGCGAGATAAATTATGCAGTTGCTTAGAAGCAATAAAGCCTCTGTATGAACTCCTTAATCCAATTCTATCTTCTACTAACTTGACCCAAAAGCGAATTCTAGAATCAATAAAATTGTTACTAAAAAATTGTTTGTTGGATTCACTTCAATTGAAAGCGGAAGTATTCTATGATCTATGAGAATGCGTTGAAACTCTTTCGGGTACAGCTAATGTTTCAGAATGCAATAAAAAATCTCTTCCTGCAGTTAACAAAATGTCGCGTTTGCTGTGCACAGTGCCTGTGCTGTTTCAGGAAATGAAAGAATGTTCAGCATAATAAAATTATTTAAAAATTATTTAAGAACCACTTAAAGTGACTCACGTCTTAATGACTTATTAATACTTTCATAGGAAAAGGACATAGTTGATCTCATTAACTTAGATAATATTGCGTAGCAATGGGCTACCTTAAAAAAAGAAGAATTAATATTTAAATGTTATACTTAAAAATTAAGTTTGTGTTTTTTATTTAAAACTGTATTTGTTTTATTAATTTAAACAATTAAAGCAAAAAATGTAAAAGAAATTGAAAGCCCTGTTTATTTTTTTTAAAAAAATTTATATGCTGATTAGATAATGTTGAAATACTTTTATTTTATTTTCTTTGATAAAGGGAACGATATGAAAACTCTCTAAGATTATTACCTACAATCATATATTAAAACCTAAAACTCGAATTTTTAGAGCGTTAGAAATGTAAAAAATAAGGTAATTTTTCAATTTTTGTTTTGAAAATGGCGCCAAAAACAGGTATGAGGCTTAGTTGGCTGTTAAACGTAATATTATAGTTTCAAGTATTATCGTTTAGATGAACTAAAAAAATTTCAGTTACCTGTTGTAAAAGCTGAGAAATCGTTGCTACCTTTTTGGATTCGAAAAATTATGTCCAAATTGCGAAAAGCTTAAGATAGCAAATAATAGCCCAAACCAAAAAAAAAAAATTCAAAACATTCCTAATAATATGTATTTTGATGTACGCAAGTTTTTTTTTCATTATTAAAAAGAGTTTTTAATAAAAATAGTTACAAAGTGTTTTTCTTAGCCGTTCAAATTAAAAAGACCCCTTAAGTTATATTTATATTGATCGAACGGATGCGTATCTTTATATAATTTAACTATGTTGTATTTAAAAAAAAGTCGGGGCTTAAGGGTATCCAGTCGGCCGAAATACATTGATACCACCCCAACCAAAATGGCCTCGGTACGCCCCTGGCAAGGGGTATTTAACACCTCCTGCAGGATTATCCCCTGAGGGGCGGTGAAGGCTTTTGGTAGAAATTTTTTGTTATCAAAGAGGACTTTTCTACGCAATCAATTTTTTAAGTGTTAATTTGGAGTTAATGTGCAAATTCTTTAATACATCTTCCCCATAAAGGTTTCTAAACCCAAAATTTGTCTTGGGGGCGGGTATGTGTATAAAGCTTATTGTGAGTTAAAAAAATGTTTTTAATTTCAACAAATTGTATATTATAAGGTACAAATTTAATGTTGTAAACGGCAAAATATTAAAAATGTAATTACGTATGTGCCATTTTCGATTAGAAAGTTGATGCAGAAACCGATTTTAGCTGAAGTATGGGCAGCACAAATGAGTTATTTTGAGGCATAGCACTGCTTACGGGCTTACTGATGTTTTCCCATGCAATATCCGCAACTGCCTAATTCCTTGAGCCATCCCTAGGCATTCTTTTTCGGAGTTTGACAAGTATCTGTAACTTCAAAGGTGCCTAATTTGTATGCGAGCATACTTTGCAAACACCTGGCTGAAGTTGCCCCTCTAGACGTTTTAATTTTCTCTATAACTCTATTACTTAAGGCATAACGTGGGCAATGGCTACCTCCTGCAAATGCTTGCGGCGTTAATTCGTTTCTTTTTGCGTCCTGGTATTGTTTTTAATTTTTGCGTGGTAATAACAAAGGTGTCCAACGTTGCGATATCCAGCATATTTAAAAAAACTCTAGTGGCGAGCGAAGAGTCCTCCTTTAGGTAAATTATTCAGTCAACATTTTATCCATGGTGTCAACAACACCTTTGCACTTGTAGTAGTCCATAATTAGTCCATAGTTATTTCAGGTTTAAAGCAAAAACAAAAAAAAAAGAACCACAAAATCGTTATTACTTGAAATGAATTTGTTTTAATGAAGAGTTAAAAGTAGAACAACTGCTTTGGTGGTGTCTTTTCGGTGACATATGACCAAATGGTAATAGGCTCGTTCGGCAGAAAACCAAACTTTGTTGAGTGTAGATCTCTTTAGCGACTTAGCTCGAATTCTTCCGGTGCTAAAAGCCTTCTTTGTGACTCATACAAACAAACTGAGGAAATGAATCAAAAGAATCAGGAACGAGCTTAATTCCCCGGACTTAATGTATGAAAATGATTCATAACCCATACAAAATGTGAAACTCACTGGTGAGTCACGTGTGCAACGAAGGGGTAAAGTAGTTCACGGCCGACTTTTAAGTATTTTAAAATTCACTAATAACGTTCACTTTGGCTTCAAAGCTCAAAACATATATTTAGGTGATGTCACCGAGACCCAACCCAGTAATTACAAATATATGACTACAAGGCCAAGTTAAACACATGATGGTTCACCGGTGAGCTAAGTGTCAACACAAGGGTTAAAGGAAAAAAGTGTTAATTTATCTTTTTTTTTTAGCGAAGTAATGCGAATAGTCTCTTATTTTGCTAGGAGGTTGAACTACTTTAAAGCAGGAATTGTTTCTCTACCAAGCCACTTCCCTTTATTTTGACTTAAGCCCTTCGGAAAAAACTGTTTGCTTAATTTGTATTGTGGTTAAGCAAAACTTGCGCTTGATTCTCAGCCACTTCCAAATTATGCAAAATTTCCGCAAAAACTAATCAAAATTTGCTATTTTAATTTATAATAACTAAGCAAAGATTTGTTTGAATTAAGTAAAAATTTGCTGTTCCAATTTAAAATAACTAAGCAAATGTTTGCTTGAATTAAACAGAAATTTGCTTTTACATTTAATAATAACTTAGCAAAATTTTGATGGAATTTAATCAAAATGTAGTTTTTCCTAAATACATGAGGAGTGATTTCAATTTAGCAATCTTTTTCTAAAATCACACCGTGATTGAGCAAAGTTTTGCTGATTTGCTTTTAAGCAAAAAATTTGCTTGATTTAAGCAAATATATTTTCTCCGTGAATATTCCTGCTTTAAAATACTTTTATGAATTTTTTTTTTTTATATGCTTAAACTTACAGTTTATTTAAAGAAGTTGTCACAAAATGCTTATTTAAATTTATCAGAATTTTAAATGATGAAAAACTAATCGAATACTTTAGTTAAAGGTATAATCAATTATACACAGGTGGTTATATATGGCTGCAAAAAAAAAGACTTAGAAAAGAATAAAAATTAATAAATATATTAATATTTTTAAATTTTTTAACTAAAAGTGAACTTTTTCCTCGTAATGCATGGCTACCATCGTAACAAAGACTTTGTATTGGGGGTTGGAATTAGTTTTAAAGGTTTTCTAAGAGATGGCGTAACTATCAATAGATCGCATCGGGCACACCTGTGACTATATTCATTTCAAAGCACATTGTCTAAGCTTCATTTTTCAGTATGTGTCATTCCACTGAAGTGTAAACAACATATATTTTTTTTCTCTCTGAACATGTCGACTTTCGTTCCAACAAAACGCAATTTGCGGGAAGGTTTACTTTTGTGCTTCCATTTGAAGAAAAAAGCGGTTGAAGCACAAAGCACGCTTACTGAGGCTTACGGGGACTATGCTCCATCGATTTCTACTTGTGAGTACTGGTTCCGTCGGTTTAAAAGTGGTGATTTTGATACGGAAGACAAAGAGCATCCGGGCCAGCCGAAAAAGTTTGAAGATGAGGAATTGGAGGCTTTGCTCGATGAAGACCCGTATCAAACCCTTCAAGAATTGTCAGAATCATTGGGAGTCGACTTATCAACGGTCGGCAAACGCTTGAAGGCCATGGGAATGATTCAAAAGCAAGGAAATTGGGTGCCGTACCAGTTGAAGCCGAGAGACGTTGAACGGCGATTTTGCATGTGCGAACAACTGCTTCAACGGCATAAAAGGAAGAGTTTTTTGCATCGTATTGTCACTGGCGATGAAAAGTGGATCCATTACGATAATCCTAAGCGAAAAAAATCGTGGGGACCACACGGCCATGCATCAACATCGAGGGCCAAGCCGAATATTCATGGCGCCAAGCTTATGCTGTGTATTTGGTGGGATCAGAAGGGTGTCGTGTACTATGAGCTGCTAAAACCTAACGAAACCATCACTAAGGAACGCTACCAACAACAATTGATGCAATTGAGCCGAGCATTAAAGGTTAAACGGCCGGAATATGCCAAAAGACACGACAAAGTGGTTTTTCAACATGACAACGCACGGCCACATGTTGCAAGAACCGTCAAGGAAACGTTGGAGGCGCTGAATTGGGATGTGCTACCCCACCCGCCTTATAGCCCAGACATAGCCTTTTCCGACTACCACCTATTCAGATCGATGACGCATGGCTTGGCTGAGCAGCGCTTCACTTCTTACGAGGATACCAAAAAATGGGTCGATTCGTGGATTGCCTCAAAAGACGAATCGTTCTTCCGTCGCGGAATCCATATGCTGCCAGAAAGATGGGAAAATGTTGTAGCTAACGATGGACAATACTTTGAATAATATACATTGTACCGTTGTTTCTAAATAAATGCTCAAAAACCGAAAAAAACCTTTAAAATTAATTCCAACCCCCAATAAATGTTAATAAAGTTTCTCCATAAAGATTATTAAATGCATTTTACCTTATGTGCTGAGCCCACTAGTTCATATCATAAACAATTGTTTTACAGCGTCTAGTTATCTTGAGATATGGAAAGTGACAACTGTCATTTCCATAGCAAAAAAGTCAAATGCATGTGTGCCATGCGATTTCCGGCCAATAAGCTTATTAGCATCGTTATCCAAAGTATGCCTGCACCTCATGGCTAAAAAAATTGTCAAACACTTAAACACTTTCGGCCTTGTGCATAATCTACAGTCAGGTTTCCGACCTGGACATAGCTGTTCCTCTGCTTTGGTCAAAATTTTAGATGACATTAGAGTGCCTTATGATATGGGCCTTTCGAGCTTACTCTGCCTGTAAGAAGTCTCTAAGGCGTTTGACACTGTGGGTCACTCTCTGCTCTGTAAAAAGCCCATGTTTAAGTATGGTTTTTCCCATACATCGGTTCGTTTTATGTTCAGCTACCTGAATGGCAGATCTCAAAGAGTAAGGATAAAAAACAACTTCTCATCTTATAAAGGTACAACAAGTGGAGTTCCGCAAGGCTTTTTTAGGCCCGATTCTGTTTACTTTGTTAATAAGTGACATATTTAGTAAATGCTAATTTACCATGCATGCTTATGTCGGTGACTTGCAACTGTATATGTCCAGACCCATTGGTCTTCTGAAGATTTATGCGCAAGAGTAAATTAAGACTTAAATATAGTAGCAAATCGGGCCAGAACTAATATGCTTGAACTGAATTCTTTTAAATCTTAAGTATTGGCGATCTCTAAGATCCCATATCAAAATCTTGATGTCTCCCCAATTTTCCTTAATGGCGTTGTGCTAAAATCTGTAATTAAGGTCACTAATTTAGGTTTCAAAATAAACTCTTCTTTGTCCTGTGAAGATCTCGTCATCTCTAGCGTGAGTAAAATCTACTATGTGCTTAGAAACCTCCGAATGACTGCAGCGTTCGTACCTGTTGAAACTAGGAAAAAGATTGTTCTACAAATGCTTATGCCAATATTTTTTTATTCAGAAGTCGTTTGCAGCAAACTCGAGTTTTTTAGGTCAAGCAGAAGCGTGAATATTGTTATTCCGAAGTACAACTTTCAAAACTCAAGCCGTTTGTTTTTCGTTAGCGCTATAAGACTTTATAACTCGCTTCTAAACAACATTAAAAGTATTTTCAACACTAAGTACTTTAAGCATTTAATTTTCGAATACTTCTCCTAACTCTTTTACTACTTTTTTTAATCTATCTTTAACTACTATATAAACTTCTCTTTTCCAATTTTTTTAAACGTATATTTTATTTGAATTGTGTTCTTAATCATTATTGTTCATTTTTAAATTAGACATTTTTTTTATATTGCAATAGTCTTAGCTTTAAAATTTTAAACAGTTTATTATATAAGTGATGTTCTGTTGTTATATATTCTAAATATGCGGCATGTAAAAAACTTAAGTCTTACATGCCAAAATTATTTGCAAATAAATTGAAATTGAAATTATAAAATAGTTGCTAACACTAATACATCGACCGAAAAAAGACTTAAAAACTTAAAATGCGCATAACTTCGGTAAAAGAAAAGAGATAAATAAATATATTTTTCTTTTACTAACTTAAAATTGATTGCTGCTTAAAACTGCATACTTAGATTTCATATTAAGAGCGAAAATTAGGAAAAATTTAAATTTAAAAAAAACACAGCAAAGAAAGAATCTGTGTGTTTCTTTCTTTTCAATTTCTTTAGAAAGAATCACTTTTTTGACCCTCCTGTCCAGAAAAACAGTCGGAACCCCTCTTTCAAGCTCTCGAAAATAGAATTTGAACATTTACAACTTTAGAAATAAGATCGTTGGAACATTATATTATTCAGTTAGGTACTCAGTCTGGTTGGAAAGCACAAGGAAAGCACTACTTTTTCGGAACAAAACTACCATGAGCGACTTCTAAAACTTTTTCAAAAAATCTGGAAAAATTCTCAAAATTCTATTTTGTAACGAACTTTCGAATTCCGCTTCAGCTCTCTAAAATTTAGACAAAAAAAGTTTAAGCCCTGATATACATAGAGTTAATAGAAAGTGACACCACATTATTTGAAAAATATAAGTTTTTCTAAACGACTCCGTATGATCGAAACAATTAATAAATATTTTCTATTCCATCTAAATGACATGGATGAAGTACACTTTTTTCAGTACATTTGTACAATTTTAGCTATTACCCAAGAAAAGATTATTTAAATCAGTTAACGTTGGTATTTATTTAATAAGAACTGTTTGAAAATTGTTTTTGCCACATTTAGATCTAGATCTCATACAGTTACATCACTTTTTTTTTAATCATAAAAACTTTAGAAAGCTTAATAAAATACTTTTTCTAATTCGACTTAAGAATTGCTTGCACTTAATTTATAAAAAAAAAAAATATTGAAGAATTCATGTTTTAGTTCAAACTCTTTAATAAATATCAATCAAAATCCACGAACCATTAAAAATTGGTCTGTTTCTTTTGTAAAATTTAATAATATCTCTTTTAAGGTGTTTTCTTGCTTAAAAGTAGTAAAAATAGTTAAGAAATATTCGGTTAAATCGTTATGATATTTTTTTAGTGATCTTTCGAAATGAACTAATATTTAATTGATTTATTTTAAACCAATTGTAAGCAAATTTTAAACCAGCAAGTTTTCAAGCAGTTGAAAATTCACGTAGACACAGGTAAATTGAATTATTTAGCGGACATCACCATACAAAATATATGAGTTCGTTCTGTGGAAACAATTCAGAATTTCAACCAGATATGATTGACAAAAACCACTTTTTCAATTACTTTTGAATTAGTTAACTTTCCTATAGGTATATTGTATATTTTCAAACAAAAAAGAGAGTATTTACACAATGTTAATATATCAGTTCAAGTTCATCCTTACTCAATCCTTTTTAGTAAAACCCACATACAATGTAGACGCCGTGCAATATCTTAATTGCAATATTCAAGCGAATATAAAGGAACTTCCATATTGTACCTGCTACCTCCTTTATACCTTATATTGCAGATAGTTTATTAAGACAAATGAAATATTTAATGATCGTTGATCGTTTGCTGATCACTAAACGATGACGACGGCAACGACGAAAGCACGTTGGTGAAGCAGCAGAGTTTTGACGAGTAATTGATGTATCTGCGGCATTATATCGATTTTTATTGCCAGCATATATTTCATTTTATTGAGTCGTTTAATTAATTGCTTCAAGTTTGTTTTATAAAGTTTTAAATATAGTTGGCCTGCGTAACTTGCATTCATAGAAATCTTCGTATGAAAGAAAGACAAGTCGGCACTTGTTTGAGCGGCATTTACAAAGCTGAAAAGCCTTCTCTTGAATAACTTGGTTAGATTGATAGAAAACATCTTCTTTCCTAGTTTTGTCAAACTAAATACTTATCCACTGTCTATGTATGTGCGCAAGTATGTCAGAGTTATTGTGTTCATTTTTTTTAAAATAGCTCAGCAACAATCGTGACCACGTTGTTGTAAAAGAAATTAGTGTGCTTGGTAACACTTTCCTACCTACGGGTTACCTCAAGACTGCAGCAGCAGCAACTTACTACCCACCACACGCTGGCACATTTAAGCCAAGACACCACAGCCATTGATTTGACTGCCTTAGTCTGAGTTTATGGTCAATTGAGTTTAATTTCATTTGCCTCACGGTCAAGGCGTGCAAATTGCTGTTGAAAATCATTTCGGTTTTGGCAATTTTCTAAAAAAGTTCCTAGCTGTTACTGCTGCTATCTCTAAGTGCTGCTCATGCTGACAGCGTTCAAGACTCGAAGAGGGTTCGCTCGACTAGACTATTGCAATGCCTGGAAAATGTGTAAAATTACAAGATCATAGCGGCATTGCTGTGGTTGTTGTAGTTGCTCATGTTGATGGTGCTGATGATCAGCTACAGCAGCAGCAGCAGCAACAATAAAAACAAAGCGTGAATAACAATTCTTAAAGACTCAAGAATTCTCTGCGGTCTTTAAAGTCGATTAAATGCTTTGTCTTTAACGTCTTCTGGAGCTGGTATGAAGCACAGCTAAGTCGGAGGCATTCTGTTGTCTTTTTGAGTTTTGTTGCTTCTAGCAACTAGCATGGATGTTGTTGTTGTTGTGGTGTTTGGCATTTTGGTAATTGAACTGACATGGCTAATAGTTGAGCACACTGGGACATTTACATCGATTCCATGAACGTTTAAAGTCTGCATCAGTTAAAAATGCGCTAATTTGTGTTAAAGTGGCACATGTTGCAGTGATTCACAAATGTTACCGTGAATACAGAATAAAAAGGTTTGTCAAGATCGTATTTTTGATAGGGTCTTTTAATCGGGCAACGGAAGGTGGAACATAATGGATCATTTTTTTACTGTAATTTCTTTTTTAATAAAATATGGTAATAAAATTGTCAGAAGTTCACAAAAAAAAACAAAACTCCAATGACCAAAAGCTTACTTTAATAATTAGGCATCAAAAACTATGGAATACCTGACAAGAGCGATGTGTTCTATAGCCTTTTGTTTTTTTTTTTTTATGTGTTATGTGTATTACGAATCATGTCGTAGATTATCTTAGAAATATCAAAGCAGTTTGGAACTTGCCTTAGACTATGCTTTTGAACTGGCTGGCATTCGTCTACACCCAAAACAGCCTTTTTCAAACTTCTGTTTTCTTGACTAAAACAAAAAAGGCAAGAAAAAAGACCAACTGAACTGAAAAACTAGATCGTTTAACTTTTAAACCCTCACTGCATCATAGCGAGGCCAAAAGAAAACACCCAACTACCTCAGTTTTCACCCCTGTCCACCCTTTTACAATGAAAAAGCAATTGTTAAAATTACATCGTGATGAGTTTGCTGAGAAATTTTATATGCTTAAAAAGTTCACAGATATTTTCTGACTTGCCATAAGGCTGCTCGGTCAGACGAGGTAGTCGAATTTAGTCGAAAGACGGCATAACAGCTGAACTATAGTTAGAAGGATGCGCCTCTCTTATATGTTTAGTTAAAATACCAGGTGAGAAATGTCATTAGAAAAAGATATCAGTAGAAAATATTTTTATATTAAGAGGATAGTGAGGCGTTGTGAGACGGGTTTTGGTTTAATCCATAACTTCCTCGAAAATGATCTAAAACACTTCTTTTTTAATTTTTCTAATTATCTTGAACGGTATTTTGTTGAAATTGCACATTTTTGATAATTTTCTTAAAAACTTAAAAAATTGCAGCTTTGAAAATTTTTGGATACACGTTAATGCAGGTATTGCATTGTGAAAATTAAGAAAAGAAGAAACTTTTTATTTAAATTTTCTTTTTCCACACACTTGGAAAAATTGCGTATTGAATCAAAAGTCAATAAACAGTTTCTATCACCGAAAATCATGAGCCCTATGATTATTGATTGTATCAAAATATTGTAATAAAAAAAGGGAGTTCACTGAATATTTGTTATGACCTTTGACCAGAAAAATGAGCGCTCAGGGATAATTTTTTAAATAAAACCTAAACTATATGGGTGGTGGAGGTAATTTTAGACATTGTTAAAATGTACTAAAAACATTGCAAACATTTTTCAGCATCTCTTGCGGGTGCCCTTCTTTATTCATCTTACTATTTACATTCATTAGGAAAGTTCAAGTGATGCCAAATTTTTATGAAAAACATAAGTTTTTGACATTAATTTTGTATCGGGTCAACAGAGAATATATGCGAAATAAATGTCGAATTTCGACCACTGACAAACTCTAGTATAAAGAAATGAAGCATAAACATAACCTTTATGAAGTGATAAGGTAAAGAGAATTTTGAAAAATAACTTTTCAATTAAATATTCTAATTGAATTTTTCAGTCGAAAAAGAAATAATTCTCAATACGGATAATTTGACAGAAAATTATGGGAATAAAAGTTATATTTTTCTCAAAATTTACTCTATCAACATATTAGAAGCCCTTTTGACACCTTAAACAATAATTTTCATAAATAAAAACTATATTTAAGAAAATCCTGGCTACGAGTCTGCTGTGAATGCTAGGGCTTTCCAGATGCTGCCGGTCTCCAAGTGACGGCAACACCACTCTTCAAATGCATGACATTTTTGACGGTTGGCAACCTTAACATGAATACACCATGAATGTCAGAACTATCAGGCAATGAATAGTGACGTTACATTGTTCTAAATTAAACAACTTTTTGTATTGTTATAAAAATGGATAAATATGAATTTCTTGCCTTGATTAAGCATTACTTTTTGCGTAACACAAGTGAAAAAGAAACAAAACAGAAAAAAGCTGGATAAATATTATTGTGAATCCGTCGGATTCAACAGAAAAATATTGGATTGCAGAGTTCAAAAGAGGTCAAATCAGAACAAAAGTTGAATACGCCGGGAGAGCACTAAAAACATTGACCACTCCAGAAAGTATTGAAAAAATCCATGATTTCGTATTGGACAATCCGAAAGTGATAGTGCGTGAGCCGTAAACATATGAAGTCGGTCGGTGGCTTAAATTGTACATGAACATTTGGGTATAAGAGGGCTGACTGCCACGTTCGTTAACAATCTATCAAAAACATGAACGTGTTTGCACTTCCCAACAAAGTTTTGACATGTTTGAGCACAACCCGACTGATTTTTTGAGTAAAAGAGTGAAAATGGATGAAACATTGATCTGCCATCATACACCAGTATCTAAGGAATCAGCAAAAAGGTGGGTAGGTAAAGCGAGCGAAGACGGAAAGGTGATAGCGTCTGTTTTTTGGCATTCAAGTTGAATTTTGTTCATCAAATATTTGAGAAAATTAAAAACAATCAACAGTGACTATAAATGGAAATTATTGGACATTTATCGAAGAAAAAAAATCATATATTTGCAAAACAATGCTCCAGCTCTTAAATCGATCGAAACCATGGCAAAATTGCACAGGTTACGCTTCGAACTGCTTCCTCATACCCATTTTATCCATATTTGACCCCCAGCGACTATTATCTGTTCCAAAACTTAAAAAGAAGGCTACAGGAAAGGAAATTTGCAACGAATGTAAAATTTTTGACTGCTTTTCACGACTAATTACACTTATTGTAACTTCCATATGGGAAACGTAGTTCCACAAAAACCACTATAAACTCTGGCGTACCTACATAAAAAATATCAAAAACCACGGTGAATCAACCTGCGGACGATTATCAAGGTAAAGGGTCCGCCAAATAACAGTCAGTTAGATGGCGGACCCTGTGCTTGTCTTCCGTAATCAGACACATTTGTAGGAGTTTTTTTTTGTAGGGAACTTGAAAGCGAAGTTTTAATTTTTGAATTTCAATATTTTTTAAACATACGTAGAGGTCTCATAAGGAATAAAGCATAATGGTAAAGCATAATGGTTTGATAAAACTCTAATGTTTTATCATCTACTGTCTCATGAAGGAAGTGAAAACTACTCTTTGTCTGAATTTATCACAATTTAATGGGTAATATGGCAACTTGAGTTAAGAAATAAGTCGGGATTTGAATTACTTCGGCTAGGTTTTTAGCAATAGCAATAGCAAATGAGAACTTAGAGATTAGTATTTTCGGATGCGCGCGCTTGATTTGCAGTTGCTTTTTGTGCAAGAAAATTGGTTTTATACCATTAACAAAAAAAAAATTAAAAAAAACTCCGCAAAACCAACAACAAAAGCATCGCAACTGAATACAAATCGAGTGTGCCGAAGAGCCAATTCTCAAGCTGATCGAACAAGTAATACAGCATAACGTAAAGTACTCATATTGTAAAAGGACCATCAGTGATGAACTCCCAACACAAACGAACACAAACAAAGCCGAATGAACTTTCTTGCTATCCACGCGGAATGGTAACTAGCGAGTAATGCAATTCTGACGCATCTTAATGGCATACTAAAAGATAAATTCTATGTTGCGCCGGCGCATTCAATGGCGAATAATCATACGGGATGTATTCGGGATTAAATGCCTTCAGGAAAACATCATCACTGTTGGCTGGCACTCAGCTGCACGCGAGTTTTTGCGCGACTGCGCCATGTTTTCCAAATTCGTTGGACTTTTTTTTCGTATTTTTGGTTCCTCACTGCATGCTTTTGGCCAACTGTTGATGGCTAAGGCGGTCGCACATCGTCGTAGTCCTCGTCGTATTGTTTCCCTTTGCTCCAATTCAATTCTCGTCTGTCTGTCCAACTGACGAACTGGCTCGATGGCTGGATGACTTGCTGTACAACACAGTGTTCAGTTGCTCACTCACTCTCTTCCTGGTCGGGTTCGACTTTAGTTTAGTTTTGCTCCATTTGTTGTTATTTTTGCTGCTGTTGTTGTTGTTGCTGCTTTCACTGCAGTCTGCAATTCGTGAAGTAATTACTATAATTACCTTCAAGGTAGATTTTCCAAAATGATGATGGTCGTCGCCTTCCCTGCAAGAGTTTGAATAAAAAACAAAAAAACGCTGCACCACGTTCTGGTTACAACTGCTTCTTCTCCTGCCTCAACTGCTTTAAGCCAAGTTGTTGTGCTTGTTGTTAACTCTTTTTCGATATAATTTGTGCTATGTTGTTTATAGTGTTTTTTTTTTCTTTGTAGCTAGTTCTGTTTTAGTTGTTGTTGTTCTTGTTGTTGTATTATTATTATTAACATCGTTATTTTGGTAGTAGTTGTTATTTTGTTTTTTTTGTAGTTGTTTTACCCTCCATTTATTGTTGCTGCTGGTTGTAGGTTGCTTCCAATTTCTTGTCTCTTATTCCCTGGCAGTTGTCTTCCTACCATAATCCTTGGACCTTCATTTTAGTTTACATTTTGCTTACTCTTTTGTTTTCCTTTTGCTTTCTTATTAATATTATTATTGTTGCTGTTGTTGTTGTTGTTGCTGTTGTTACTTTTGTTGCCTCTAAAGTTTAATCGGAAATTGAACCTTTCGGGGTGTTTTCTTCTTCTTTCATTTTTTTTTTTTTTTTTTTGTTCCATTTGCTGCTAGTGTGCCTGAGTTCCGGGCGGGCGTTGCAGTAAGTTCCAGTCTAAGGCTAAGTTTCAGTTTAAGGCTGAGGAGCTAACTCAAGCTTGCTCAGTGTTGCCAACTCTTCGTTGCGTTCATGTAATGCTATACAATATCCTGATTTGGAAATTACAAAATGATTGGATTTGATGTAAGATTGCATGTTTTCTGCACAAAATTACCGCATTCTGCTCTCTCTGACACTCCTCGTCAGTCTCGCACTTTGACTTTTGTATTTTTCTAGAAGTTGCTGTTGTCGTGTTGCTGTTATTATTAGCATTATTATAGTTGTTGTTGTTATTGCTGCTGCTGCTGTGATTGCAAGATCGATAAATTATTTAATGAAAACTAGCAATTTTGGCTGAAACACGAATCAGCTTCATTGTTATTATAATTAAAGTGTGGATTGTGTGAACGCAATCGGGTTTTCCTTAATCCCAATCCCAATCTGAGTCCACATCGCAAAGCAATCGAGTGATTATGGTGTTGATGTGAATTTCCTGTTGAAATTTCAGCACATAATTCTTTAAATGCTGCTGTTAACCATACAATTTATCATTGATGCGAACGGCATCAATCTACATAAAATAACAGTGCATTTCGGTGGGCGCAATCAATAGTGATATAGCATAAAAAGCACAGGTTTCATAATTCTTTGGTGAAGCAAAATTTTTGTTTAAAGTTCGAATTCGTATGGTTTTGTAAAATTTTAAATTACTATAGAAATGAAGCAAAGTTGCATTAGAAATGCATATAGTATAAGAGAAAACATTATGGACGTAAGACAGGCCCGAATCTAAGAGGACTTTTTAATGAAGCGCATAGGATACAAAGATCACAAAAAGCAAAATAATAAATTTTTAAAAAGTAGAATAGAGAGAATTATGAAAATTTTTTATATAAAATCTTTTAGTATTTAAAAACAATTTTTAACATTTCATTTAAAAATAAATGCTCACTGTTTTCTTGCTTCTACAGTAATGATGGGAACTATCGAATAAAAATATTCGAGTTATTCGATAGTTCAAAATCAGTAATTCATTCGATAGTTTTTTTTTATTCGATTGTTTTTTCATTTGCTCTTCGTTTGCTGCAATTGATTGAGTACTGAAAAGTTACCTAATTCTTTGGTGAAGCAAAATTTTTGTTTAAAGTACGTATTCGTATGGTTTTGTAAAATTTTAAATTACTATAGAAATGAAGCAAAGTTGCATTAGAAATGCATATAGTATAAGAGAAAACATTATGGACGTAAGACAGGCCCGAATCTAAGAGGACTTTTTAATGAAGCGCATAGGATACAAAGATCACAAAAAGCAAAATAATAAATTTTTAAAAAGTAGAATAGAGAGAATTATGAAAATTTTTAATATAAAATCTTTTAGTGTTTAAAAACAATTTTTAACTTTTCATTTAAAACTAAATGCTCACTGTTTTCTTGCTTCTACAGTAATGATGGGAACTATCGAATAAAAATATTCGAATTATTCGATAGTTCAAAATCATTCATTCATTCGATAGTTTTTTTTTATTCGATTGTTTTTTCATTTGCACTTCGTTTGCTGCAATTGATTGAGTACTGCAAATAAAACTGAAAAGGTACGTTCAACAGCACTGCTTGATTTGTGTTTAAATGAAACTTATAATGAAATCACACCAGTTAAGAGCTATTTATTTTCTAAGTCGATTAAATGAAAACTTGAATTGATAGCAAAAATCATTTGATAGTTCAGTGTACTACCTATACTATTTTTATAATTCGAATTAATGAATAATTTATGCGATGGTAAAAAATCCTACGATAGTTCTGCGCACTAGTTACTATTTTTTAATTCGAATAAAGGAGTGAATTATTCGATAGTTTAAATCATTCGATAGTTTCGTGCACTACTTACTATTTTTTTAAAGTAAATGAATGAACGAAATATGCGAACGAATAGTTAGATGGTTTAAATCATTCGATAGTTAACTATCGATAGTTGAAATCACACGATAGTGCCCATCACTATTCTACAGTTTACTACTATACATTTCGAAAAAATCAAATGAGCAATAAAACTCAATTTCGGCCCATAGCTATCTTACCCTTTCTTTCAAAAGCATTCGAAAACCTAGTTTACTAGCAAATGAGATCATATTTTAACACCAATCGTCCACTTACGGACAAACAGTCTGGTTTTAGACCAAAACGTAGTTGTACAACCGCAATTACAGATGTGTCTGAAACTATTCGCCATAATATTGAAGCAAACAAACCTGCTTTCCTGCTTCTTTTAGATTGCTCAAAAGCTTTCAATTCTATTAATCATTTTACATTATACCATAATCTAAAAAATTGGTATGGTTTTTCTCCACCAGCAATAAAATTGATTTGGTCCTATCTGTATTATCTTTTACAATGTGTTTGTTCTGGTGATTTGTACTCAGACTTTATACGAGTAAGTAAAAGTGTTCCCCAGGGGTCAGTTCTGGGACTCTTTTCCATTTACGTAAATGTTTTTTTGTAATCCCGAATTAATTTTCCACACATATGTACGCTGATGATATACAGCTTTATGTTTCATGTGATAAAACTGATATTTGTATTGGTGTGAATACCCTTAGTAAGGAACTTTGGCGAATTGGTAATTTGGCCGCAGAAAATGAGTTTGAAATTAATCCAAGAAAATCTAAGTGTTTGCCTATAAAAAATCTTTCTTAATTTATAAAAGGCAAGCACGCTGCTCCGTGTCCAATATCTCTCAAACTGTTCAGCCTGAATGTATGCACATATTAATACATAAAAGGCAAGAATGCTGCTCCGCACTCAGTATTTCTCAAGTTGTAATTATTTTTTGACCGTTAAGTAATTTTAGAAAACACACTGTTCCCAAAAATTTTCAGCC
The DNA here is from genome assembly GCA_963920525.1 of Dichetophora obliterata. Taxonomy (NCBI): domain Eukaryota; kingdom Metazoa; phylum Arthropoda; class Insecta; order Diptera; family Sciomyzidae; genus Dichetophora; species Dichetophora obliterata. The sequence goes on from OY986435.1 coordinate 204,753,706, forward strand.
TGATAGTATGCACAGAAAATATATTTGATACTTATCAGTGACAATACTGGGTTTTTACAATACATAGCGCGCTTTTGATCTAACTACCTCTTTTTTCATCCTTTTAAAAAAGCTATGACGAATTTAATGAAATTCTTTTGATGGATTGCACCAATAAATATAATTGTATCAGCCTCGAAACGACTCCTGAGTTTCTACGTATATGATGGTTGCAAAGCCAGTTTGCTAAGTTGTGTATAAATATGATTGCTACCAAACTCGACTTTTTGCACTTTTACACTTGAAGTAATTTTTCAACACTACTTCAATACGTAAAATGTTATTTAAAATGGTACATATGTATTTTTCACAAATCAATTGAATAAAAAATCAAGCATTAAAAAGATAAAAAAAGTGGTTTCGGCAAATGGCTCCAAAAAGGAAGTGTGCGGAGGACCTGTCGTAGGATAGGCTTTTATACTAGTAAATTATAATAGTCTTCCTGCTATAGTAATTAACGAATCGATTATTGAATATGTGTGTAAAGCTAAGAACGTAGGTTTTATTTTTGATAATACTTTGACATGGAATGAACATATCACCAGTGCCTCAGGTAAGGTAAATGGTATAATACGCATTTTATGGCCTGCCTAATACTTTACGCCATTAAGGATCAGACTGTTTATAGCAAAAAAATACTTAACACCAATTCTCTTGTATGGCTGTGAAGTATTTGCAAACGCTGATTCTGTCCATAAGGAAAAATTAAAATTAACATATAATAATATCGCTCGATATGTCTACAGTCTGAGCAGGTTTGACCATGTCTCGGAATATCCATAGCAAATGAACAACACCACCTTTGATTACCTTGTTAAGATGAAAGTCCTACAGTTTGTCCACAAATTAATATTTTCCGCTGAATCTTCGAGAGACTTCGCGTTAGACAATCGCGAAGTAAAAATAATTTTATATTAACAATACACTCCAGCCTTGTCTCCGAAAGGCAATTCTTCATATATGGTTCACGTCTTTGGAATTTCTTTTCTTGATTATAACACATAACAAATTAGCAACGCTATCAATTTTAAAAAGAAACTGTTCATTTTCGTCCTTAAATTAGTTTAACATCTCATCCATTAGAAATAAGTCCTTTTAAAGTATTTTATCAAAATTTCTATTTATTTGCAAAAATTTTGTATGTTTTCGTTTTTTTTTTTTTTGTTGTAATAAACTCTTCATGTTAGTTTTAAGTTTTAGTATATTGCATACAGCGAATCTTCTCTAACTCGAACTTCCGTGCCTCGAAATTCTCCATAACTCGAAGTAGTATATGTGCATTAGATGAGTTTTTTTTTGTACTGAATTGTAAAAGTTTTTGCAATCCGTGCACTAGGGGGCAAATATGAAGGAAAGTATTAAGAAGATCAGAAATGTAAAATTTTCAGTTCAATATCTTTTAAACCGAGAGCGCTCAAGGCAAAAAACCATTTTTACTGCTTGCTTTTATAGAATTTTTCAAAAGTATTATTTTAAGGTATTAAATTCCCGTAAAAAATAAAAAGACAAACCGATTCCTACATAAAATTAATCGCTTTATCGAATGCCATCCTCAGTATTTGCGAAAATTTAGTTCTTATATCTCCTACACTCTGTCAAAGTTAAAATTTTTTTTTTTTTTTTAATTTTTGATTTTGACCGATGCAACGAACTTGATGGCACTTGTGTATGTAAAACAAAATACCATAGGCTGATGCATATTTTTGTGCAGATAGTTTGCAAATAAGAAAATATTTAAAAAATCATTTATTTAACAAGAAAATTAAACTTTATTCATTCGTGTTTTTGTTAAAAATATTCATTTAAATACAAATTTCTCATTATAAATTTATATTTATTACTTTAGCTCTTCGAATACAATTTTGACTATTTTATCGTTTTACCGTGGCACAGAACGTACTGCCTTTGACAGCAGGTTGGAAAAATTTTCAAGTGCTCTGTCAGGGTACACTTAGACCAAGGTACAGGCAGCCCTGTAAATTTTCTCTATTCACTTAACCAGAATTGTCAAATCAGTGTGCTACGAAGTTATCTTACAATTCTGGTTACACCTCTCTGGGCAGCCAGTACCTGGCTAAAGTGTGCCCTGGGCCTTGTGTTTTAATATATATTCAATTTAAAATAGCAGCAAGGAAACCTAAAAAATAGCATTCGTAAATAAACGGCAAAAAATGGATAATTATTATATACTAGGTAAATTTAAAAATTCTGTAAAATATTTAGAGTAATCAGTTGTAAATTTCAAATTTCGACATACTGCAAATAAAGGTCACGGCTTACGTGTTTTTCCAAAAAGAACGTTGCCCACTAAAAACGATGTTCTTCGAAGGATTCTATATATCCGATCTAATGGCAATCTCATAACACAAAAAAGCATTGACCGTGTCGTGATGGAACTGATGGAAATTTGGAAAAAATTTTCTGTTATAACAAAAGCAAAACCCCGAGTCAAAATTGCAGTGCAAAATTTATATACCAACTACGAAAAGATTAAAAAAAACAAGGCTCGACGCGATGCTGTCCAAATAAATAAGGAAATTAATTTTAAAATTGAAATTAAGGAGATGATGTACATCGCTCACGAAGGTAATTTTTTGTTCTTTATGTAAAAGTTGTGTTTTAACAAGAGTGCACTGCTCAATTTTTTAAATAAGATGCAATGAAAAATATCAAAAACGAAAATGTGAAAGCTTTTTTCCAGCTCCATAGGTCCAACATAAACGACCTCAAGTGCTTAAGAAATTTGTCCAAAAAAATTTTATTGCTAAAATTAGAAACAAAATCTGTTGTAGACACTCCAGTTAAAAAACGTTCAAAATTTATAGATTTTGTTCCAAATTGTTTGCCAGCCAAAAGAGTTAAGACTGCATCAACAAATTATCAGCAAGTTGAAGCTGATTCCTCAAATTCTGAAAAAGAATCAGAATCGTCTTCAGATTTTGAATATGAGCTTGCAAAACAAGGAAAACGTAGTGTGCGTAGTACTAAAAAAGATGTTGTCTCACCTGACGTCGTTAGAGCACTCGATCGGTGTCAAATAAGCAGCCAGCAAGCAATAATGCTGATAGATCCAAGCTTGAAAGCGGCCGGAGTCGACATAATGAATGCTAAACTATCAAGATCGACAATCAATAAACGTAGAGCAGAACATCGTGTCGTAATAGCAGAAAATATAAAAAAAAATTATTCTTCTGGTGGCACGCTGGTGACTGTACATTACGATGAAAAAAAATGAAAGATCACTCTGCTAGTGCTGTTGGGCGAAACGCAATGGTAAACAGATTAGCCATTACTGTAACATCGATGCAAGGATGCAAGTTGATCGCCATTCCAAAAACTACGAATGGCTTGGGCAAAACTATCGCAAATGAGGTCTTAAGTGCACTTGGCGAGTGGAACTTAATCAATGACGTGCGAGCATTGTGTTTCGACACCACAAGTTCGAACACAGGCATTCACTCTGGCAGCGCAAGGATTCTCGAGTCATCTCTGCCGAACTCGGTCCTTTTCTGCGCTTGTCGTCACCACGTGGCAGAGCTGCTGCTAGCTAAAGCATTCAAACTGACCGTTGAAGATGTTTCATCTGCACCGAATATCATCATTTTTCAACGATTTCAAAATGCGTGGCCTAAGATGACAATAAATTTTTTTAAAATTAAAAATAATAGTGCGATTAACGATACAGCAATATGCCAACATTTTCCGCCAAATGTTCGCAATGAACTTATCGAGTACGCTCACAAACAATTCAGAGCCAATCATAATCGTGCTGACTATAAGGAACTCGCCCAAGTTGTGCTTCTTTTTCTTGGCGAAACACCAAAAACTTTAAAGGGGCAACCACAAAAAATTAAAGCTCCAGGTGCGGTTTCTCGAGCGCGGTTCATGGCGAAAGCAATTTACTCCATAAAAATTTATTTATTTCGGGATCAGTTTGAACTTACTGGTAAATTTCAAAATATGTTTATAAGACTAACGGTAAGAATATTTTTTGTTTTAGATAAAGAGCTAATGGACCTTAGAAATGTGAATATATTTATAGTTTTGATTTACATCAACTTCTGGTTCCAATGCACAGTACCAGCTACTGCACCGAAAAACGATCTTAATTTAATGAAAAATCTCATTAACTATCGCATTGTTAATGAAGTCATGGCAAATGAACTTCTGCGCGTACTCGGACGTCACCTGTGGTATTTGTCGGAAACACTGGTTGGCTTAGCCTTCTTCGACCGATCAATTAACACGCAAACTAAGGAGTTAATGATTGCTGCCTTACAAAAAATTGGTGACAAAAGAAGAGAAAAACAAGCGTATATAAATATGGACACAATAGAAATTGCGGATTTGAAAATTGAAAATTTTATAACTTCAAACACCAATAAGTTTTTCGACGCACTATTTTTACCAACACCACACGAGACCGATATGATGGATTTTTTGAAAACCGATCCCAGTCGTTGGGTTAACAACGCGAATTATATTCGCGCTGAAGAAGTAGTCAACAATATGAAAATTGTTAATGACGTTGCAGAGAGAGCAGTTGGCCTAATGTCACGATTTAATGGAAAAATTACAAATAAGGAAAAAGAACAGCAAATGGTATTACAAATTGCTGAAGAACATCAAAAAATGTTTCCTTATCTTACAACAACAAAGAAATATTTTTAAGCGTGTTATTTTATAATAATACTTTCTTAAAATCTATGTTTTTTAAAAATGTTGTTTAGTTTGTGTTTCTATAAAATTAAAATTATTCGGTCAAAAACGTAAGTTTCGATGAAAAAAAAATAAAAAGAATTATCTGCATAAAATTATGCATCAGCCTATGCTATTTAATTTCACATAAACAAGTGCCATCAAGTTCGTTGCATCAATTAAAATCAAAAATTAAAAAAAAAAAAAAAATTTTAACTTTGACAGAGTGTAGGAGATATAAGAACTAAATTTTCGCAAATACTGAGGATGGCATTCGATAAAGCGATTAATTTTATGTAGGAATCGGTTTGTCTTTTTATTTTTTACGGGAATTTAATACCTTAAAAGAATACTTTTGAAAAATTCTATAAAAGCAAGCAGTAAAAATGGTTTTTTGCTTTGAGCGCTCTCGGTTTAAAAGATATTGAACTGAAAATTTCACATTTCTGATCTTCTTAATACCTTTCTTCATATTTACCCCCTAGTGCACGGATCAGAAACAAAATTGCAAAAAAACTCATCTAATGTGCATTTTGCTTTCTCAAGACATTTTCCTTATATTTTTATATCTGTAAGTCGAATTTCCCTAACTCGAATTTTTCTTCAACTCGAATCGAAATCTCATTTGTATTAGGAAGATTTTCATACATATTCATCTCCATAACTCAAATTTCTTTCACTTACAACAACTTTCTGTGTGTGTTGTAATTCGAAGAATTGACTTCGTCGGAGCATTGCGCTGCGACAGCATGAAAATAATTGCATGGCATCTTTGTTAGCTTGCGTCGAAAGATATAAAAATTATTGTATCTTGTGATGTGCGTATTTTGTTGGAATATGTTTTGTTTAAGTAAAGAAATTTTTAAATTTGCAAGGTAAATGTGGCTCCTTTTACAGTATTTAAGAATATGCTTACTAACTTCACGACTATATGAAAGTGATAAATCTGATGATGATGAAGTTGAATATATTTCACTGCCAACAATTTACGAAACATAAAAAATTAATTATTTACATAATATTTTATTCTATTACTCGAATTTTCCGTAACTCGAAGTTAAATTCTGTTTCCTTGAGACTTCGAGTTAGGGAAGTTTCACTGTATAAGTATTAGGGATATTAAATATTCACTGCCATATTTCCTTTTCTTAATGATTAGTGCTAGTTAAGAGATATTATATCTTATAACACTAAGAACTACAAATAATAAATAAATAAATAAACTTTGCATTATCTTGGATCTTATCTAAACATAGATTGAAACGTTATTGAAACTAATTGTATCAAGTGCTATACCACTGTAAAGTCATTAAAATTAGTCATGCATTTTAGAATTTTCGTAAGCAAGGCAACACAATTTATGTGAAATATGCACACGGAGTTTTGTCTTCTTTTTTTTAATAGCGGTTGTACACAGAGGAAAATAATATTCTTATATTAAGCAAATATTTTTATTGATATGAGAAAGTTTAAAATTAAGTCTCATTTGCTTAAATCAATTATAATGAGCATTTTTTGCCAAAATTGAGCAAAAGAAACAACAGCTTCAAACAAGTATAAAATACTTGATTATAGAACCTGGAACAACACTTGAATCAAGAAAATATTTTCTTAATTTAAACAAACTCTGCCTTTAAATAATTCAGTGAATAACAACAATCATGAAAATCTTGACGTTGTTGTAAAGAGTCGCTAGAACACAAAATCTACACCAACAAAGCATGCAAAAGTGTTGTTGTTTTGTGCAAATGGAGCAAATTATTCTAGTTTTCAGTAAATTATTTCCATCAGTCAAGCAAAACTTTCTCAATTGAAGGAAAATGAATTTCTTAAATTAAGTAAATTATTTAAGATTTCAGTAAATTGTTTACTTGAATCAAGCACATTGTTCTCAATTCAAGGAAAATAAATTTCTCAAATCAAGCAAATTTTTCTAGTTTTCAGCAAATTGTGTACTTGAATCAAGCAAATTGTTCTCAATTCAAGAAAAATAAATTTCTCAAATCTAGCAAATTATTCTAGTTTTCAGCCAATTGCTTACATAAATCAAGTAAATATTAGACTCGAATGTAGAAAAAATATTCTTGAGTTTTATGCAAATGTTGCTTGAATTTAGTATTTTTTTCTTAACATCATGTGTTTTAAGCTTGCTCTATTCTAGCAAAAAAATGCTTGAATTGAGAAATTTTCGCTTGAGTGCAAGCTGATAGCCTATTTGCTTGATTCAAGCACAGAATGCTTGATATTTTTCTTTCCGTGTAGAGCATCATTATTGGAGAGCTCTTAAACTAGAGGTGTTTCGCGGATGGCAGCACAACTGAAACCGTTTTTATCGGATCGACTTAAAATTCCACGCATATAGGTGTAAATATAATAGTAATGTTATCTAGAGAAATACGTAGGATTTTTTTGATATCTCAAAAATTGTCTTAGTTATTAGTTTTGCCTTAAAACGCTTGCCAAATTTTTTAAATGTAATATTTCTTAAATCCCCTACGCAAATATTTCTTTTTATTTACCTTTGATAATTAACATACACTTTTATTTTTTCTTCTAGCACAAGAACTACTGTAGTTGTGCTGCCAGCCGCAGAACACCTCTAGTTTAAAGGCTCTCCGATAATAACGCTCTACTACCGCTATTTAAAAAAAAAAAAAATACAACATTTTTTTACATTGCTTAAACCTTTATAGGGCAAGTTCTTATTTTTCGAAAAGTAGCATTTAAATTGATACAGATAATGATTTTAATGTGAAAAACCAAATAGGAAACAAATTTGTTTTATATTTTTCAATTTTATTTAAAAAAAAACGAACTAAAAATTCGCAGTTTTTTTGTAAATTGTGAACATTTTTAGCTAATTCAACTAACCTACTCAGTATGGATCTTATCACAATATTTTGCATAAATGCTTTTTAATTTTCTGTTTTTTGTTTTTTTTTTATTTTTGATCACATACTCAGCAAACCAAACTGAGCAAACCAAACTTGTAAATAATAACCATCCTGAGATTTGAACTTCGGCCGCGTGCGTGTAAGTCACTAAGAATGAAAGCTAGCCTTCGGTCGTGAGTTCGAACCCCAACTAGGACAAAAAAGGATTTTTTTTTTGTTTTGCTGTTTTAAAATATAGATATTTTAACAAAATTTTTTTACGTGTGTTCGAAATGTAATTTTTAAAAATATTTTTTTTTAATTTTATATAAAAAAAATTTTTTCTTGCTTAAAACATTAAATAATAACAGCAAACTTAAAATAAATGATTTATTTTTAAAAATTTTTAAAAATAAAATTTTTTAAAAGAAATTAGAAACTGGATACGAGATATCGGACTCGTAAAAAAGCTCGAACCGAACACGAGATGTCGGATTCATACAAAAATATATAAAAAGACTTACACTTTTTCATATAAATTTCTTCATAGAAAATGACATGAAAAGACTTAAGGCCCAAACATAATAGGCTCGATCTGGCTGCAGCTAATGTCAAATTTTATAAAAATACTTAGAAATGATGCGTATAACCCATAATTGCTCAAGCCAGATTTTTCCTCAAGTTTCGATAACTTGATCTGGCTGCAGCCAAAGCAATGCAAATTGAATGTTCCGTAAGGAATCAGATATTAAAAATTCAACTGAACAAACCAAACAAAACGTATTACTATACAAATTGGCGAAATTTTTAATGACTTAAAGACGAGAAATTAAGTATTTGACAGAACTTGAGCTAGCTTTTCGTTGATTCTTGACATTAGCTGCAGCCAGCTCGAGCCTTTTATGTTTGAGCCTTTAGAATTTTTTAAATAAAACTAAAGAACATTTTTTATTTAATTGAAGTATTTTCATATAAAAACGTCAGACTCCTGAACAAGCTCGAAACGAACACGAGATCTCGGATCTATACAAAATTATATGAAAACACTTACAGCCGTATTCATAAAAATATTTTAAAATAGCTTTCAAACGTTTTTTTAGTTAAAATGCTTTTTAAAGTTAAAATACTCTTTAAAAGCGTTGTATTCATAAACGAGTTGTAAGAGTCTTGTAGTTGAAGTGAGAATACTGATGCTTTAAAGTAGGAACAGTTGTAGTTTTCGTTTGTGACTTTGATAAATAGAATGACAATTGCTTAAAAATTTTAAAAAAGCAAAAAATTGGTTTGTGAATTTGATATATTGACAGGCATTTGTTAAAAATTTTGTTTACATTTAAATCAAAAACAGTGTTGCCATATTTTTTTAAACTTTAAATGCGTAGAGCTTAAAGACGTATATACCTTGACTTCTAAATACATGTCTTTATGATTTTTTAAGAACTTGAAATCATTTAAATCAATTTCTTTGTAGTTTTCAAAGCATTTATATTCATATATATATATTGATCGTCAAGACTTGACGAATGAAAATCGAGACAAAAGAACAGAAACAACGAAAGCAACGATAATAGCAACTGCGCTACCACTTCATAAATAAATTTTTGAAAGGGCGCGAAAAGTAGTATTAAAATGAGTAGCAGCTTCAAGCGTTACTTATATTTTTGTAGTAACATACAATTTATTTTATTTATTGTATTTGATTCATTAAACTAGTAAGCATTGTTTTAATCGTAAAAACTTGAAAAATTAGGTTAAATAAAAAAAAAATGATTTTTTAGGCAAAAACTGGAAAACTGTCTACCCTCGCAAAAAACTGCCAACAAAAAGTTTATCTGCCCATATGGCAACACTGATCACAAAACACAATTATTTTCATTTGTTTATTTGTTTGTTGACATTTTAGTTTGTCACAAAATGAGAATATTGCTCTCAATTGAGAACATTAAAATTTAAAATAGCTTTGTAGGAGGTTTACAGAAGGTTTGTTCCTATTTTAAAATTCTCTCATTTGTGAAGCTCTTACAAGAGGTTTTTTTCGTTATTGAACGTTTATGAATAACTTTTTTAGGCATGTGTCTTACAAAGGGCTTACAAGAGCTTTGTAACTTTTTATGAATACGGCTGTTAGAATTTTTTCATATAAAAATTTTGAAAATTTTTTTCTTTGTTACTCATCATAATAATATAAGCGTACGTAAATAGGAAAGTCCTAGTGACGTTTAATTTATCTAAATATCAGTAACAGCGAAATTATATCGAGCATTTTTTTAATCTTTATATTGTTGCGATATCGCGGTGCTATCGAATTTATACTATCGTGATGATATCGTTTACGTACTTATTATATATATCGTTACTATATCGCAATGCTATCGTTATTATTATATCGTAATGATATAAAGTATTTTTAATATAGATAACGTTACGATATCGAAATGCTATCGTAATTATACTATCATGATGATATCTAGAAATTTGTTTTATAGATGCCGTTAAGATATCGAAATGCTATTGTAAACTGTACTATCGGGACAATATCGCGTATTTGTGTGTTAAGATATCGTAACGGTATTGTCAGACTATCATAAAATTTTTCTACCGAGAAATGGTTTGCTGGGTATTTTCTACGCATACGAACTTTATATGGTTAGTAAAAAAACTTCAGTTATTGTTCCCTTTCAGTCTTAGAATCATATTCTTTAATTTGTGACTGTTATGGAAAAATTCTTTATTTGGTGTAAATGTACCAAAAAGTGTTTAACTAGGAACTTATTCAGTTTGTTACAGTTCTGATACACAGCCATAAAAAGGGATAATATGTGTTTAATATGCCATATATATGTATTTCACATTCATTGTGTATCCTTGCTTACAAAAATTCTAATCGATATGACTAATTTTAATTAGTGGAGTTAGCCCTTAATTGTAGAAATTATGTGAACAATTTTTTAAACAATTTTCAAATTTACTATATCAATAAAACAGCATTAATATTTTTTTGAGATTTATTAAAATGTTTTCAACAATTCTTTTTTAACTTTAACCCTTTCATTCAGTTAACATCTGTAAGCGGTCATACGACAACTCTACTTCGAAAAATAGCATATTTATACATTTTTTTTTAAATAATTCCGAGAATTTTGGAATGCTAAATTAAAACAAAATGTTAAAGTACAAAAGGCAGAGATTTTATTTACTTTTTTGGACAAAAAAATTAGATATTTTGAGAGCTAGAATTTTTAATACAGTTTTTAATTTTTTAAAAATTATTGTAGATCTACACTCAAAAATATTTGTGTGTAAATATTACTAATAACTGCGTCCATTCTACGAATTTTATTCGTAGTTTTCAGCCACGAATAGGATTCGTAGAATCGACGTATATTAGTACATATTACAAATATTTTATTCGTAAAAACCAGCCAAAAAAAATATCTATCTGAACCTCGGCTCTTTAGTTTACGGGCCACGCACTCCACCATTAGGCTACAGTCACTTGACAATCATACAGTTCCTTATGTTCTGTAGATGTTCTACAAACAAGGCTGAACGATTTCTGTTTTCAATTTTTTAAACTCTACTTATAATTCGTACATTCTACTAATAATTCGTACGGTCAGCCTACGAATGAATTGTTTCTACTAATATTCTATTTTATTCGTAAATAGTACAAAAGCATTAGTAAATACTACGAATGTAATTAAAGAAATCACAAAGTTATTCGTACGACAAATTATTTATAAATACACAATCATTCGTACAATACACTAATACGAATTGATTTATTTTTGTTTACGAATATTACTAAATCAGGCATTAGAAATATTTTACGAATGAATTCATAAAGATATCATAATAAAACTACTTTGTATGTTTTACGCATATTTGTAGAATGTCCGAATATTTTGTTTCCTAATATCATCCGTAGAAATTTTACTAATAAAATTTTTATTTTATTAGTAAAATACATTTTAATAATGTATTATATTAGTTTCTTTTTTTACTAATTTTACTAATAAAATTTTTATTAGTGTATTATATTAGTTGCTTTTTTATTTAACAGATTTTAAAGAAATATTTTTTAAAGTAATTATAAATTATTTGTATACCTTAAATAATTAATTTTATTTTTGCTTTCATAGACCTAGAAAACGGTGAACTCGCTAGATTACATTTGTATTTTATACCAGTTGCTAGGCGCCAGTAAGTAAGAAACTGGCTCCTCCTTACTCGTTCTTCTGATTTTTACGCTTTCGATTTGTCACTGCGCCGTTGTGATCTGTTGGTCTCACTTCAACAGGCCCCTAGCCAAGAGGGGTACTTAGGGTTAAAACCCCCCTCCCTTAAGATTTAAATTTAATTAAAATTGATTATTTTAGAGACCAAAAAAATTAAACTTTTTTAAAATTACTTTTTAGCAAATTATGAAAAAAAATGTTTAAAAAAATATCTGTTCGTGATTTCAAATATTTTTCTAAATCTACTTTAAGAACCATATTCCAAACCAAATTTATAACCAATTAAAAACAGAAAATTTAAAAAACTGTTTAGTAATAAAGACAAATTATTGCCAAATTAATCAAGCTATACATGGTTAAAAATTTGGACCAAATTTTAAGCTTTTTTGGATTACATATAGAACAACACCAAAAAAGATTACAAAGAAAAGATTTAAAAGTTTAAAATTTTTCAATTCAAAAAATATTTGTTTTCAATCCGAAAACAGTTTAAAAAAAAAACTTTTCTGACCAGTTCGTGATTTGAACACACGTCCTCTGATGTGCTGGTCCCATTCCTTAACCCCACTCCTCCAACTAAGTTGATAACATAGTTTTGCTTATTTTGCATCATTACGAATGCAGGTAAGTTCTTTTCAGGAACTTGGGTTTGAGACCCAGCTAAATTAAACCATTTGGATTAAAAAGTAGTTCTTTTTGGATTTAAAATTCCTTTAAACCAAAGTTTGGATTAAAAAGTAGTCCAAAATTTTTAACCGTGTAAATATAATTAATTTTGATGAAATCGACTGCTTACTAAATTTTCCTTATTTCGATTAAAGTTAAAATTTTTTATTTTGTATAATTTGTTTAAATAATAATTTTATTTTTTAATTAAATAATAAATAAATGTTTCATAATAGATAAATTAAAAACTGTAAATTAAATAAATTAAAAATTATAAATAAATAAAAGACAGTAAAAAAACATTGATTTTAAAGGCACACAAATGCACAAATAATTCTGTTTTGATAAAACAGAAGTTGTGCGTATAAGCTTATCAAAGCGTTGGACCACACAAACAACAGAAGACTACTTAAGAGTTGATGCAGCGATCAAAGAAACAGTGTGTCTAGTCTGCTTAGTAGTTTGTTGTTGTAACCTGTTGCTTCATGAACTAATTAGGCATTACGCTGAAATATTAATTTTTTTTATACAATCATAAAAATCAAAATAATAATAACTAATTATTTAATTAAATAAAAATTTTCAAACAAAAAAGCAAGCTCTAAATTTGTCCGACAGTTCAACAGCTACTGCATGTCTTTGAAACTGGTTTGTGTACACGGAGAAAACTGTTTGCTAAATTTGTATTGAGATTAAGCAAAGTTTTGCTGATTTGCTTTTAAGCAAAACATTTGCTTGATTCAAGCAAAATAATTATCTCCGTGTACATACCAATTTGTGGTGGTTTGTTTGTATTTATGTGTTTATTTTTTGAATGAATTTTTTCGTTTCATCGCATTGAAAATAACAACGGTGCTAAAATCTACTTGATAAATACATAAGAACCATGTGATTTGTTTTAAAAAAAAGCACCATTCATAACCAAATAATAATGTTATGAATTTTGCAGCTTTTCCATCACATATCCTAAATTTTGCTTAATATGATATGGCTGCACACACCGTTTTTGTAATCAAAACCCCCCATGAATGCAAGTCTGCACTACACTCTTGTATTTGTGCACATGCATCTATATGTGAAACTATGTGTGAGTAAATGTTTTTCACTCGTCAGATGCAAATATTTTTGTGAAAATTTGCTAAAACTTAACTTGCACTTGTACGCCAAGCAAAAAGCCACACAAACTCACACAAACTCACACACACACACTCACATCACAAAGAAACGGAAAAAGGAGTATGTGTGTTTGTGTGTGAGTGAGAAAACTCAAGTTGCGACAGATATCACATAATATTCCATAGCAATAAATTACATTTGTAGGCGTTGGCAGGTGTCGCCAGCGCTGTCTAAATTCGCGATAAATCTTCATACAAAATGAATTTCATAGAAATCGTTTTAGTGTGTAACGAAGCAGCAGCAGGAACGGAAGGTCGGAAGAGATGAGTTGGTAGGTGGATATCTACTACAGCAGTGTTGCTTTGCTTCTTTCTAGTGGAAGTGAGTAGTGAATTATTTGCACTAGAGTTGAGACGTCGTGCAAATGCTTGACATTTGAAGTTAAGAGTTAATAAGAGTAAAGAAGCTGGAGACGATCAATGTCGAAAATGGAAGTTTGTGTTGTTTTGTTTGTGGCACTCTTCTTTTTCACACTACACTCAATGCTAAATATTTAATTGTAAGTGACCAAAAGGTAAAAATGAGTTGTTGTCAAATGGAGTTATGCCACTTAGACTTATTTTGATCCACTGGCACCATTTAAATTCTTATTTTTTTTTTTTTGCGATAGAGCTGGATTTTTTAAAACACTCTATTTGTCTGAATTTCATTGTTTGGGTATTTTTAAACTCACATACATGCAACCGGAAGGTCAGCAAACGTAGCTTACATCAGAACTTTGTTGTTTTTTTTTTTTAGTGAATATTTAAAACTTCTTGCTTACCGAATTGTTGTCGGCTGGAAATGCATTTCCGTGACAAAAATGATTTCTACATCTACTAACTACGAACAGCATGTCTGGCTCTGTCACTCAACACTATGGGACACCAACACTATGGGACACCAACACTATGGTCAGCACTGACAGACTGTATTTTATGAAATAATACATATTACCATTTTGTAGATAGGCACTGAGAAATTTCATTGGGCTGGTTACTGACCACTTTTCGGCAGGATGGCAGCATAGAGTAAGACTTATTTTTGTTGTTTGTTTTTAATGTGCTTGTCGTCTCCTGTCCTAACATATGAAATCAACGAGCCACAAATGACTTAGTGCAGTTTTAAGTTATACTGGATGTTGAAGAATAGTATGCAAGAAAATAATTTTTTTTTCTTCTTTTATAAGGTAATCGAAAAATATTAGTCAAGCAGGCCTTTTACAAAATTTAAGGAAACCAATTAAATCACTTTTACGAAAAGTATGCATATTTAAATGTAGCTATGTTTGTATGCTATTTTTTGTTTTTGTCTGATTTGTAAATAACGCCTCATAATACTGAAAGCGTTTTAATGTATAATATCAAAAGAACGAAAGCTAATTATATGTTCCTGATAAATAATTTTTTAATAGGTTTCAAATTAGATGGAAGGTCATATGGCCTTAGGATTTCATAAAAATATTTCGCATAACAGATTTCTATTAGCACTTCAAATGTTGGGTATTTCTGGATAAATATTTCAATCTCAAAAAGTTCTACAAAAATGTATTAATTAGGTTTTAAAAACGGGAATATGTGTGGCGACTGAGTAAGCCTTTGCTCGTTTGGGCTTGTTTTATTCCACTTATTTTTTCATTTTTTGACAAGGTATTTGTATCAGGGACTGTTATCATTAAGCTTTATACAAAAATTTAATCATTAATCATTATATTATGATTTTCAAGATTTTGCTCAGATATAAATATAGTAATCTGATTTCATCTTTTAAATCTTAAATAAAAATCATTAATATTTTTTTGGTCAAACAAAAATATCATTTCCGGTGTTTATTTTTGGTTAAGATTGCATAATTGGACTAATAAAAGTCAATTTTTTCTATTTGGTCAGCTGCTCTCTTTTACATTACTATGCATTACTATTTCCGTACTTTTTTAACAGAATTTATACTATTTTTCTAAACTGTTTTTGTCACAAAGGAACACTGGATTCTTTTACAACAATTCAACGGCGAAGATAGTTTTGGATATGAATTAAAATGATATAGCCGACTAAAGTTGGTTTTGTTGAGAAAATGGCAATAAAAGGTACGACTGGCTTTGATGCGTTCATAACTATTGTTTATAAAAATCAATATTTTAAAAAATTTTAGTAAAAAATAACAATTAGGCCGACTCTAAAAAAGTAAGGAGGATAGTCTTCCCCCTTACCCCCGCTAGTTACGTCCTGCGTAAGTAACATCGTGTTGTACAAGATATTGTTAGTTCAAGTCAATACTTATTTTTGCTTTAATACGTATGTAGTTTTTCGTTCTTTTGTAAGAATTTTTTTGTAAGGAATTTTAAGATCATTATTTTTTGCTGTTTATCTCAACAAACAATTTTGTCCTAACAGAAAAGGAAGTTATCTTTTTTTTCTAGAATTTTTTTTAGATATTTTGAGAGCCCCCTGAAATTTTTGAGACCCTTTTAGAATCTCAAATTAAAAAAAAAATTTTAATTCGACACGGCGTAATGCCCCTAACGATTTCAAAGCATCGCCGGGCGCCCATTTACCGTAGTCGAAACTTGTGAAGGATACTAGATACTAGAAAAGACATCTATTAATATGCAGTTTTGAGCATTTTGGTGCTTATCTCTACTCAAGGAATCTCCCAGTACTTCTTTCAACTCACTGTCAACATTGTTTAATGAAGCATTTTGTGACATAGTTTTCTAATTAATATTTATACTCTCTCTACTATTAATTCAAAACATTTCAACTTCAACTTTTTTTCAATTAAAAAATAGGTTTTTATTGGGGGTTGGAATTAATTTTAAAGATTTTTTTCGGTTTTTGAGCATTTATTTAGAAACAACGGTACAATGTATATTTTCAAAGTATTGTCCATCGTTAGCTACAACATTTTCCCATCTTTCTGGCAGCATATGGATTCCGCGCCGGAAGAACGATTCGTCTTTTGATGCAATCCACGAATCGACTCATTTTTTGGTATCCTCGTAAGAAGTGAAGCGCTGCTCAGCCAAGCCATGCGTCATCGATCTGAATAGGTGGTAGTCAGAAGGGGCTTTGTCTGGGCTATAAGGCGGGTGGGGTAGTACATCCCAATTCAGCGCCTCCAACGTTTCCTTGACGGTTCTTGCAACATGTGGCCGTGCGTTGTCATGTTGAAAACCCACTTTGTCGTGTCTTTTGGCATATTCCGGCCGTTTAACCTTTAATGCTCGGCTCAATTGCATCAATCGCTGTTGGTACCGTTCCCCAGTGATGGTTTCGTTAGGTTTTAGCAGCTCATAGTACGCGACACCCTTCTGATCCCACCAAATACACAGCATAAGCTTGGCGCCATGAATATTCGGCTTGGCCCTCGATGTTGATGCATGGCCGGGTGGTCCCCACGATTTTTTTCGCTTAGGATTATCGTAATGGATCCACTTTTCATCGCCAGTGACAATACGATGCAAAAAACTCTTCCTTTAATGCCGTTGAAGCAGTTGTTCGCACATGCAAAATCGCCGTTCAACGTCTCTCGGCTTCAACTGGTACGGCACCCAATTTCCTTGCTTTTGAATCATTCCCATGGCCTTCAAACGTTTGCCGACCGTTGATAAGTCGACTCCCAATGATTCTGACAATTCTTGAAGGGTTTGACACGGGTCTTCATCGAGCAAAGCCTCCAATTCCTCATCTCCAAACTTTTTCGGCTGGCCCGGACGCTCTTTGTCTTCCGTATCAAAATCACCACTTTTAAACCGACGGAACCAGTACTCACAAGTAGAAATCGATGGAGCATAGTCCCCGTAAGCCTCAGTAAGCGTGCGTTGTGCTTCAACCGCTTTTTTCTTCAAATGGAAGCACAAAAGTAAACCTTCCTGCAAATTGCGTTTTGTTGGAACGAAAGTCGACATGTTCACAGAGAAAAAAATATATGTTGTTTACACTTCAGTGGAATGACACATACTGAAAAATGAAGCTTACACAATGTGCTTTGAAATGAATATAGTCACAGGTGTGCCCGATGCGATCTATTGATAGTTACGCCATCTCTTAGAAAACCTTTAAAACTAATTCCAACCCCCATACTTACTTAACTTTTTTCTTCAGCGGTAAACATTTAAAAGATATTCTAACAGCAGCTCGTTAATTCAGTGAAATGAACACATCAGAGCAAAAAATTACGGCACATCTTAATGACAAATGGTAGAAATGAAGATATAAATGTAAGCATACAACCACACACACAGAAATAAACACACACATGCACTAAAAACGCAATTTAATAATTAAATCCGAAAAAAAGAGGAATGCGAATAAAATCGCAGCAACAATTAATTGCAGCAATTTAGCGGCAACAATTCAGGCATATTCCTAACTACCGACGGCAATCGGCATGCGTTGGCAACATTTATGAACTGTGCGACAGCAAAAACACGGGGCAGAAATAATGCAACAGTGTGCAAGCTGCGCTTAACTAAGGCCACATTAATAATTGGCAGTTAGTAGCAATGGCCAAAGGCAGTCACCGCAGCTGACCAACCGACGAACCAAACAACCAACTAGTTGCAGCCTCAGATGGTAGCAGCAATAATAGTAATAACAACAACAACAAAGACAGTAAGAAAAATTCAGCATTAAACTAAATTTCCATTTTAATATGTTTCCTCCGCGTGCCGCTGCACCTCTTCTCACAGCAACAAACATCAGCAGTTGATATGTTGCGATTACAATACTTTAAGTTGGTGCCTTGTTGCTCGGTTTTAACCGGAAGCCTAATTACAATTACCCAAGGGGGCTCACATGGACCAACAACATAGACCAGCTATGAATGAAGTCCAGTTCCATCAATTTTATATTCTTGAGGCTGCAAGGACGGTTTTCTTAAGGCAGTTATGGTGCACAACATAGAGCATTTGGATGACTGCTGATTGCAACTGCAGCTGAAAGTTGTTGTTTTTCTTTTTGTTATCATTGCTATTAGGCCATGGCAGAAGGCATGCAGGAGGCTGGCGGGCAGACAGCAACAACACGTTGCTTTGGTTGAAAAGCTGCTCTTTTGGGCTCAACCCCAAAACGTTTATCTTTGAATTTATAATCGTTTATTATGTTGTCGTTGTTGTTGTTTTGTTGTTGCCGTATTTTTATGGAGAAGAGTTTGCAAAACGATATGTAATTGTTGTTGTTGTTGATGCATATTCGTTATATATGACGGTATTTTATACAACGATTATCGAAATCTAACGATTTGGAAAAGTAATCGGTTCATTAATGCAACTAAAGACATGGCTTGAAGCGAAAAAAGTGAACATATTTAAGTTTTTCCCCTAATTCATTTCAGATCTGGCTATATTTTTATACTCCAACACTTGCTGCGTAAGGGGTATATTTTCTTTGTCTCTCCGATTTTAACACTGATAAGGAGGCGGGGCAGGTATAGAAGAGCACATATGTTCTTGACAATCATACCTCCCATACAAATTAACTGTATGAATGCCGTTAAGTACTTTAAACATGCCACAAAAACTAATATTATGACTGGAAATTTTGCACATAACCTTCGGTCGCAAAAATTCACCATACGATTGAAATTTGTCAAAAACGGATGAAAACCACGCCTACCTCTAATACAAAAAAACTTATGCAAAATGGTAAAATCTATTTAAATGCCTCAAAAACTTATATAATATTATGCACATATGCTAAAAATATTAAAATTCACTTTGAGTTTGAAAATTGGCAAAATCGATTTAGAAGTCGGCCGATCTCTTGTACATAGTGACGTCATCAAAGTAGCATAGCTTTTATAAATTAAACAAAAATGTGAGTATTAACAGCATATTAACCATATATGCTTCCACTTATCTTAAACGTGTTCTGCATTTAAGTACAAGCAAAATTGGATAAATACCACGCTTATTTTCAACATGAAGCGGCGTCATCAAACTTTTAAAGCATACATAACTTAAAACATAAGTACTGTAGGGGTATTTTAACATCAACAAAGTCGAAGGTAATTCCTTAATAATTACATATGCGATTGCTTATTTCACACACTCGTCAGTGTCGAAACTTTCTCCCTAAATTGAGCTTCATTTCCCCTAAATTGGCGAATTCTCCCTAAACATTTTTTGTTAAGCATTTAGTAATAAAATAAAAATAAAAATCTTATTTGAATCATTCTCGTTTGAAGCATTCTTCTCACCTTGGCGTTATCCATAAGGCCTTTTTTTATGAGCTAGCACGGTTTTTGAACAGTATACATAATAAGCATGATGAGCATTTTCAACCTAAGTGCAGGTTGAAAATGCTCCAAATGCAAATAACCTATAATCATACACTTTCATTATTTTCGACGGTCAGGCGTTAATTTGGTTAAACTCATGGTTAACCAAATGGATTTGGTTAAAAACGTGGTTAAACAAATCTCAGTACAAGGTTTTATAAAATTTTTGTTTACAATTTTTTGGGAATAGGACGAGAGGAATTTTCTGAAATAATCCTCTTAAAAATCAAATAAAAAATTTCGATCAACGAAAGTCTCGTTTTGACTTATTGTTGGACTTTCTTTTGTTATTTGCTATTTATCTCTATTTGTACTTATATACTTTTTGACAATTCTTTTACAAAGAGTCGTAATATTTTGCAAGGAATATAAGTTAGCAAAATTTTCCTCTCATACCCTTTAAATTTTATTTGCTGAAAAAGCTTTAAAATTTTTTAGAATTTTCTATCACCCAAAATTACACGCTAAACTTTTTATCCCCTAAAATTCCCCCTAAATGAGAGAAAAACCCCTAAATTTAGGAGGAAAGCCCTAACATGGCAACACTGGTATCAACTGGCCCATTTACGATTGCTACTTCAAAAGATCTATACTTGCAACTTTTTTGGCCAAATGTAATGCATACAAGAGTCATTTGAATCAACTTCAAGCCCCACTTCTTTTGTTTTTTTCAAAGTCCTTATGAACACACATACATACTTGCAAATAATTTTATTGATCGCTCACTTACTTGAAGACTGTCGTAACTCAGGAAACACATATTTTTGCGTTAATGATGCAGAATTTTTCTTTATTCATGTTTCACATTGTGTTAAAATGCATATTATTATTTTTAATACTATTCGCGTGATTAGAGAATAGGCTTTCTTTTTTTCATTCGAGGTGCGAGTCAATTGCAGGGTTCAGAAATTTTCACTCATGTAACAGAAATCTCCAACATAAATGTCAATAAACACTATTTGAAGCACACAACACACAATGTTATTTTCGTAGTTATCGTGTTGTTGATCATCCAACATGAATTCTTCGTTTTAATATTTGCTTGTGCGTCACAAACTCAAACAATGATCGATCTCAACAATTCTCTGTGTTTCAGTTTTACACTTATGTTTGCGTCAAAATGTTCATGTTGGAGAATTCAGGCCTTTGTCAAAACCAAAACAAAGACAATTTTTCCAACATGAATAAGTGGTGTTTGCAAAATTGTCTTTGTTTGTGTCGGTCATTAAGATCGATCACTACCGTCGTGTGGCGTAAAAAACAAATGCTTTTCTGGTTGCTGTGCAGCGTATTGAATTGGTTTTTGGCCAAGTGTAGCAAATTTCGGCGTCAATTAGAAAATATTTTAAAATATTAAAATAATAACCTAATAATATGTTTTTTCAAGAGATTTAAACGTCATTTATCAGTATTAAGGGGTCGCTGATTTCGAATCTAAAGTCAGAATTTTAAAATTCAAGATGGGGGATATGGTTGCCACCTTAATTTTTTTTAGTTTTATGAATTCGGGGCTGGCAAAAAAAAAAATGGTACACTAAAAATGGGTCGCTGAATCCGAATCCGTTGTCAGAATTTTCAAATTATGAAATTTTGAAATGATAGGGTTGCCACCTAATATTATATCTTTTCAAGAGTTTTAAACGTCATTTATCAGTATTAAGGGGTCGCTGATTTCGAATCTAAAGTCAGAATTTTAAAATTCAAGATGGGGGATAGGGTTGCCACCTTAATTTTTTGTAGTTTTATGAATTCGGGGCTGGCAAAAAAAAAATGATACACCAAAAATGGGTCCCTCAATCCGAATCCGTTGTCAGAATTTTCAAATTATAAAATTTTCGAAATTCGATATCAGCGACCCCTTAACACTGATAAATGACGTTTAAAACTCTTGAAAAGACATAATATTAGGTGGCAACCCTATTATTTCAAAATTTTATAATTTGGAAATTCTGACAACGGATTCGGATTCAGCGACCCATTTTTAGTGTACCATTTTTTTTTTTGCCAGCCCCGAATTCATAAAACTAAAAAAAATTAAGGTGGCAACCCTATCCCCCATCTTTAATTTTAAAATTCTGACTTTAGATTCGAAATCAGCGACCCCTTAACACTGATAAATGAAGTTTAAAACTCTTGAAAAGACATATTATTAGGTAATTATTTTAATATTTTAAAATATTTTCTAATTGACGCCGAAATTTGCTACACTTGGCCAAAAACCAGTTCAATACGCTGCACAGCAACCAGAACAGCATTTGTTTTTTACGCCACACGACGGTAGTCATCGATCTTAATGACCGACACAAACAAAGACAATTTTGCAAACACCACTTGTTCATGTTGGAAAAATTGTCTTTGTTTTGGTTTTGACAAAGCCCTGAATTCTCCAACATGAACATTTTGACGCAAACATAAGTGTAAAACTGAAACACAGAGAATTGTTGAGATCGATCATTGTTTGAGTTTGTGACGCACAAGCAAATATTAAAACGAAAAATTCATGTTGGATGATCA
The DNA here is from genome assembly GCA_963920525.1 of Dichetophora obliterata. Classification (NCBI taxonomy): domain Eukaryota; kingdom Metazoa; phylum Arthropoda; class Insecta; order Diptera; family Sciomyzidae; genus Dichetophora; species Dichetophora obliterata. The sequence continues at coordinate 204,776,168 of OY986435.1, forward strand.
ACAACACGATAACTACGTTACACACAAAAATGAAATGAAAATAAAATTGTGTGCTGTGTGCTTCAAGCAAATGTTTGTGAGTGAAGGTGTGTGAATATTCTGAACCCTGGTCAATTGAAAACTTTAAACGCATTTTCTGCAAAATTGAATTTTTTTATTTATGACGGTTTTCAAGTAAATGAGCGATGTATTTCGGTATTAAATATAAAGGTTAAATTTTTTCCCACAAAATGGCTTTATTGTTTTTCGAAATATTCTCCTTTATGATTGATACATTTTTGCATGCGTTCGAACCATTTGTCATAGCATTTCTCCCATTCCGCTTGAGACACGTCCAAAACAGTTTTTGAACACATCAACGGCTTCTTCGTGCTTCGAAAATCGTTGTCCACACAATTTGTGTGGAAACAAAAAGAAGTCATTGAGTGCCAAATCAGGACTGTATGGCGGATAAGCCATTAATTTAATGTTTTGAGTGACCAAAAAGAAATTTTTTGAGCTTATGTGTTGTGGCTCGCTCTGTCTTGATGAAGAATGATTCTGAACGAAATTCGTTAGTGAGCATAGTAAGACCCCGCTTGAATTCTGTGTACCATCGATTAACAGAGGTTTTTGATGGTGCTTCATCGCCAAACGTCGAATTGAATTCATCGATGCACTCTTGTTGAGATAGTTCACGTCGAAAGTTGTGAAGCATAATCACACGAAAATGTTCTCGTGATAAATCCTTTTTTTTTTGCTGAAATACAATTTTAAAAGCACTGTTAACAACACAATAAGCGCACGTACACCAAAACGTTGTGAGTACAGCGCTGATTATAATAAACGTAACGGAACGTAGGCAAGTGTTATCGTAGCGGGACGAAACGTTTTCAAATGGAGTGTTGATTATAATAGCATCGGAATAGGACTTAATTTTTTCCTAAAATATATTTTATTACAAAACAAATTCCATTAGTTCTTCTTTTCTGATTATTTTAAAACATGAATTCAATCAAAATTTATCAAAAATACGGCAAAATACAAATGCAGAATAAAATTAATAGAAGCATCTGTCAACATAAATTTTTTACACAAAACATTACGGAACGTAGCGGAGAAATCAAAAATCAATAGATCTCTACGTCGCGTGCCGCTCCGTTTCTTATTATTAAAATCAAACTCATAAGAAACGCATGTAATAGATTGTAAAGTTACATTTCTCAGCATTATATAACGTTCCGTTCCGTTTATTATAATCAGCGCTAACGTATAAGCTAAAAAATGTCAAACATTCCAATGAATTAATGAATGAATAAATATTTATTTTTTCTTATCTTATAACATAATTACAAAACTTTTCGATTAAATAAGCTAATATGGTTTTAATAAGATAATAAGTCATTCTTTAATCAACTGGTGACTAGTGACGAATGACTTGAATACATACATTTAATAAGTAAAAGTTTTAATTTTGGTTTATGTGGGGCATCATGTCAAAATCGATATAAATTAAAAAAAAAGAGAATTACAAGCATACTTATGGACTAGATGCAATTTTAGAAATTTAGTTTTATGGGAAGTACAATATTGATTAAAATTGACACGAAATAAATTGTATGTAAGCATAACGACAAAAAAAAAAAAGAGAATTACATGCAAATTTATGAACTCGACACGATTTGGTAAGTAGGTTTCATAGACATTAAAAACTTATTAAACAGTGCTCAGTAACTTAACTTTGGTCATTGAACTATCTTTACTAAAAAGCCACGATTTTACTTTTCCCAAGAACATTTTACAGTTTTTCAATGTCCTTATGACATTTTCAAGCGGCAAATGATTAAAATATGAAGGCGCTGTAACTGTACAGAAGTTAAGTTCATATGAAACTGGGATATTAACAAACTGCATACGGTTTCTAATGGAAACGTTAGTTTGCCTGAAATGACATTAGTGTTGCCATATCCCGTAATATATGTAGCAGCCTAGGTTGTAAACTTTTAAATTTCTTTGAACAACTCAGTTGCGTCAAAAAGCAGTTCATTAATTTTTGGCTGCCGTTGCATACTTTTAAAAGAGCGTGACCCGAATGCTAAAGAACCGTCCCAGGTTTAATTTAGATCTGTGAAAGAATCTTCTTTAATTGAACTAATATTTCAGTTCGTTCATTTTCTCTCTGTAGACTACACAATAGTGAATGCACACATGACGTAACCAATTATTCCATGATTACAATGTAGCTGCGAGGTCTCCTAAGTCTGTTTACAATTCTGAATTACATTTGTTCAGAAGTGGCCGCTACAAGATAGGAGAGAACAAAACCAATTAAACCACCATCCTCACTACTCCAAAAACACAATGAAAACGACAGCAGCGAAAAGAATCAAACAAAAGCAAATGTCGCTACAAATATTTTCACAATAATTTTTCCAAAACATTTTTAAGCAAATGAGGTATCGTTAGAAGCGTTTTGATCGTTCGCTGAAGAGGAGTTATGTGACGTCACATAAAATTGAATATGGCGCCCTCTAGAGCTCTAGAGGACAGAAGTTCAACTATACCCCCTACTTTTATCCTACCCTAACTCAGGGTTGATTTTTGGTACATTTTATTTTACTCTATAATAAACACAGAGTATAGAACTCTAAACAAACGATTAAAAATCTAAAAAAAATTTATCTAATTCTGAATTTTGTTGCTCTGTAAAATACATAAAAAATTATTTTAAAGAGTCAATTTTTCTCAAATTTATATAAAATTGCTTTCAATTTCTCGGCAGCAAATGTTAAAAAAATATTAACATATTGGAATTGTTTAATAAAAACCAATTACAGAAACAAATTTCAGATTGCAAAAATTAATTTAATTTAAGTAAAATATTTTTTAAATTGTAGTGAATTAAATGCCACAATATTGATATCAGAAGTAATATATCGAATGAAAAAATTTCTAAAAATAATTTAAAAAAATGTTAGTGGCCTTTCTATATTACGGTAACTAAAGAAATTCGCAAGTTTGTAGAATCTTTAAAAAGGCCTCTAAACTTTATGTTCTTATGATTTTTTTTTATAGATTTTATAAAGATAGATTTATAGATTTTATAAAGACAGATTTATAGATTTTATAGAGTAAACAAAATTTATGACATTCTTTTTTTTCATTTAGTACAATTTTTCGTAATTTGTATATCAAAATGATAAAGTCATTTATCAACCCTGCCCTAACTTCTAAACTACTTATCATAATTTGACAAATAAGGTATCGTTTGAAGCGTTTTGATTGTCCGCTGATTAAAAGTTATGTGACGTTACATTGAATTGAATTTGGTGTGCTCATGAGGATTGAAAGTCAACTAAACCCCTAACTTCTAAACTACTTATAATAATTTGACAAATGAGGTATCGTTGAAAGCGTTTTGATCATTCGCTGGTTATAGGCTATGTGACGTCACATAAAATTTGACATGGGGCGCTCTATATGACCAAGTCATAAACTAAAAATATTTTATAGTGACAAAATAAACATCTTTCTTAGTTATTGTATAATTTTATCATCAAACAATGTAGCAGTTATTACTTTCGATTATGTAAAAATGATGCCCCTTAAATAATATTAATTAAAATTAGTTCAAAAAACTAAAGCCCGACTACTAAAAAGCACGCTCTAAAAAATAATTCTCTTCTACAATTTTTATGTATAAAATATTCAATATTTTTTTTTCTATTAACAGCCCTATTTGGCAAAGTAACAATTGTTATCGGGTAGTTTTTATATTTCTATGTGTTTATTGTAATTTTTGGATTTCAAAACAAAATTTGAAGCTGAAAAATAATAAATGTTGATGGAAATTGTCAGCAGATAGTTACAATTTCATTAAAAATTTTTGTTTTTTGAGCTTCAAATTTTGCATAGAATTTAAAAAATTAAAACAAAATGTCTAACCAGAACCATGTCATTGTTGCATGGTAAAGAGAAAAACGTTAAGCGTTTTCCCAGAATTCGGCTTTGTCGTTTTCAGTTTTGACATTTTGCTCCATCATTCTGTTTGACCTACATGCCATTTTTTTCGTTTGAAAAGTTTTCGTTATTTTAATTTGAGATTTAAAAATGTTGCAGCTAAAAAATTATTACATATTGTAAAATTGGTCTATACCACATATGTGGCTTATAAAGCAAGTACAATGATTAAAAAGAGAAGATGGTGGGTAAGACCGGTTAATTTAAGTCACCAGGAGTTGAGTTCCTTTGAAACACTAGCTTTAAACAGCTGAAATCGATGGATGAAGAGCACTTTTACTAGGCGTCCCGAATGAGTGTTCCAAAATTTAATCTGTTGCTGGCACTATTGAAAGAACGTCTGCAAAAGCACTCCAGGAGGAAATCTATTGACCCAGAAACTCGCCTTTCAATAACAATATTGTAAAAATATGTATCACCAAAAATTTGAAAAAAGTGTTTTAATAAGAACTATTTTATAGGTATCTGGCTCAAGGACGCTCCTTCCAGCTTTTAGCATGGATGTACAAAGTAGGCATTTCAACTGCGCAAGAGATCGTATACGAAACATGTGCAGCTGTGGGGAGTGAATTACATGAAGTCTATATGCCAACTCACAATATGTACGATTTGAAATACAAAGAGGAAAACTACTACAGCAAAACTGGAATGACACACTGCCTGGAAGCAATTGATGGCAAACACGTAAATATGGTGTGTCCTACGGATAGCGGCTCACTGTATTTCAATTATAAAAAACATATAGTGTTATCTTGTTGGCTGCTTGCAATGCCGATTTTAATTTCACATTTGTTGATGTGTGAGCAATTGGTAGCCAAAGTGATTCGGGAGTCTTTTACCGCATGGTTTTGGTAAAAAAAATTTTAGATTATTCCTTAGAAGTTCCAACAGATGAATGTTTGCCATTGTCAGAAACATTGTTTCCTTTTTATTTTGTTGGTGACAATGCATTCAAAACTTAAAAGAAACTTAATGAGATCTTTTCCTGGTAAAAATTTGTCTACAGAAAAAAGAGAGTTTAATGAAACATTGTCGAAAGCATGCGTCACTATTGAAATAGCCTTTGGTATTTTAGCAAATAGATGGAGAGTTATGCACACTACCACATCTGCAAGCCCCAAGAATGTTGATGCCATTATCTTGGCTACTGTGGTATTGCATAATTTCTTAATGATTCAAAAAGATGTAAACTACTATAACTCAAAACTACTTGATTTAATAATAAACAGCAATGAAAATTCTTTACCCAATGTGATTCATCAATCATCAAATCGTTCATCACAAGAAGCATTTCATCTTAGAAATATTCTCAAAGATTATATAACACAATCTGTGAACATATAAACCATTAAGACATAAAGCCTTATTCTGAATAATTTTCCCCGAGGAATCGGAAAAAGGAGTTTTCATTTTTAAGGTAAAGTTCAAAAATATTTTGGAAATTTTTAATGCCAATTTGGTTATAAATCGTCAATAGTCATGAGTGTAAAAAAAATTATGTGATATCTTTATCTGCTATATTAAAAAATTTGAAATATTTTTAGCATGATGTTTAAGTGAAGTTAAATAAACTAAATTTACTCTTTACAAACATAAATAAGCAATCTTTTTATTAAAGCGGGTTTTTTATTAAAAAAAAAACAAGGTATGTATGGGAGGTAGGCGATGCAGTTGACCTAGAATTCTAATTTGTTTGTGCTTTTCCTTAATTTAGGCTAAGACTCATTTGTACAAAATTTCATGGCCCTAGCTTTTATTGTTTCTGAGATAATGCAAATGTCATCCTAAAATCGAAAAAAGCGCACTGTGCGACAGTTGAGATTAGAACCGAGCCAAGTAGTAATGGCATTAAATAACTTTGGGAAATTAAAATAAAAATCTAAAAATGCAAAGTAGTCGACGCATATTTTTTCATTCTTAAAACTTTAAAACAGGAAAACGTTTAAAAAAATACTTAAAAAAATACTTGAATGCAAAATGTATAAACGAAAATAATATTCTATGTATGTATGTAGGTACAGCGTGAATCAAAATAACTGTCGCACTTGTTTTATGCCATAAATCAAAAGCACTGTATAAGCTTTATTTAACAAAAATTTTTAATTTTTATTTTAAGCATTCTTTATAACTCTTCATCATTAAATTCGAATCTTTCACCATTAATTTCTTTCGAAAATTTTAAACAATTTGTGAAAGACGAGCATGCGGCACGCATCTGGTTTTCAGATAAATCATCGGATATTTTCATTGATCATCGTTTAAGTTTATCTATCGTCATGTGTTTATGTTCGTTATTTGCTCAGCATTATACCCCAAATACACGCAGAGAAAAGACATGGTTGAGACATGATTACTGCAATAATAATTTTTTTACTAAAATTATTGTATTATTTCTGCAAACATAAATTTTTGCCTTAATAAAGTCATTATTTACTAATGGTGATACCAAAAATAACATTATAGTTGAAATCATAACATCATTGAAATCGTTAACATACTATAGTTGCCTCAACTATTAGTTGCAACAAAAATGTTGTAGTTCTGTCAATCATGATAAATGTGAATATTATTACAGAGACAAACATATTAGAATTTGGAATGTTTGTCTAAACAATTCTTTGCTTGTTGGCAAACGAAGCAGAACATAAGCAAAAATCGAAAGAAATTATTGTGTCTGAACAGTTTGCAGGAAAACCTTTCACTTCATTCAGACACAATAAATTTTATCGATTCCTGGCTATGTGCCGTTTCGTTTGTCAACTGTTCAATTGTTGTGTTTTGTTTTAAATCGCCTTATCCTAAAAACAGCACGCAGAAAAGTGACATTTTCGACTTTAATTGTAGCAAACATGTTTCTATTTACCGTAAACATATTTGGCACTTCTGACCATATTTTGTTTATCACAAATATTGCTATTTTTGTGACAATGCACTTAATGTACCATGTTTATGAATGGCATTAGTCAGGCGAGCGGTAGTAGCGGCTGTGGCTTACTGGTAGTGTGCGTGGCTCGTAAGCGAAAAAGCCGCGGTTCAAACCCCAGCTCGGACAGAATATTTTATCAAAAAGATTTTTCAATTGATTTAATATTACTGTTCAGCCTAGTCAATGGCAAACCTTTGGAGAATCTTAAATAATAGCTGTGGAAATTGGAGTGCATAAAAATAAAAAAAACATAAAATTTTTTTTCAATAATATTCTGGATCCTAAAAATAAATTCATAATATAGTTGTTGCAATCATTTTATTTTTGACCCAATAAGAGAATAATGATGGTGTCAATAAAATTTTGTTTGCTTGGCATGCGGCATAAGATAGTTTTTTAAAACATGTTCCAAGTAGTTTTCTGAATTATTTTAACGTCTTTTTTGATAAGAAGCAGGGGCAATTTGCCTATTTCGGAGAAAGCGCCCCAAACCATGATTAACGAAACATTTTGAAATCTTTCAATGGTTTTTTTTTTCTTTAGAAAGTTCTGCCATGCAAGCTGCGTTCACTCTATCATTTTGCGAGTTGTGGCTTGCTTGCAAAAACAAGAGTTTTTCGTCGGAAATTATGATACTACAACCTGCGTGCTGGCGAAGGATCTATGCACTTCTTTCCTTTCGCAATATTATTAATATTATTGACAAATCTTTTGAAACGGTTCCATAAGTGTACAGTTAATGTTAGAGTCGTAAAAAAAGGACATATGTTTTCCATTGTTACTTCTTTTTGTGTAATTGGTATTAATATAGGTGCGACAGTTACTTTGATTCACCCTGTATACTATATTATAAATAAATGTAATTGATGACTTAAAAAATAAAAATATGTTTACCTTCTTTTTCGTTCGAATATTCACTCCAGAGTATTCATTACGTGATAGAAGGCCTGATTTTTAGCGTTCCCTGAAGCCTGAGTTTTCGGAGGAATTTTCTTGGAGATATTCAGGCCTGAGTTTACGCTATACGATATCAGGTGTTACGTAAGTATAACATCTTAAAGGTAAAAGAAATCAAGTGGTGTGTTAAATACTCAGGCCTTACCATTACCCCGCAGGCCTAAGAGAATGTATTGTTTCAGACCTGTTTTAACCACTGGAAAGTGTTACGTTTCCAAGAATAGGGCTGTATATAAACTACTTACACATAATATATTTTATTGTATTTAATACTCACAAAATAATATATTCTAACAGCATTAAGCTATCATAAGCTTTAGTTCAAAGTGCATCACGCTGTACATCTAGATGGCGACATATGATTTTATATATGAGATGGCATACAATATAATAAAATATATTTAGGGTATTCACAAGGTGTGCTATCATGTCATAATGTCGTATTGTCCTAAGATTTTACACTAGTTTAAACATTTTATTGTTGCCTTCCATATAAAAAAGTACTAATATATTACAACTCTGAAAGCTATGTTTATTGAAGTGTCGTAATCAAACAGCTGTTTCTTATTTGCATTTATTTATCTTGTAAATTGTAGTTGTAAAATTTTAGGACAATATGACAATATGACATGATAGCACACCTTGTGAATACCCTAATTATGTGTTAGTTGTTTATTTACTAGAAAATATATTGAATAGTTTGTTCATAACAATTTCAAATGGGAATACTTTCTTGTTTAATATTTTTTATAGCGTCGTTTTTTTAGTTGGGCTTTATTTTTTTTAACTAATTTTATACATATAGATTAGGGCGGGTCAATTTGTATGGACGAATTTTTTGGTGGTCTGGCTCAGCGAAATTCGTAAAATACATGTAATTTCAAGACTTTTTCTCCACTACAGCATATACAAATTCTGAAAAAAAGCTGTGCGGACTTTCGTAAATAGATTTTGTTCTCAATTATAAAATATGAATGTATGAATGTATGTGTATGAATCTATTTACGAAAGTCCGCACAGCTTTTTTTCAGAATTTGTATATGCTGTAGTGGAGAAAAAGTCTTGAAATTACATGTATTTTACGAATTTCGCTGAGCCAGAATTTGACCCGCCCTAATATAGATACTTTTTGTACGTTAAAGGCATATTTCATGCAATATCACATGTCTTTGGCATTTTAAGCACACTGCATGCATTTTTTCTGTTGAATTCGAGATATTTAAAGTATTAAAAGAGCGTATTGCTTGGTTGTCTAAAAATAAGAAAAAGGTCAAAGTTTTATATTTTCAAAAAGAAAAAATAAAATGCAAGGAATGAGTAATTGAAAGTAGCATTACTAGCTAGCTTGCACAGCGAAATTACTAGCTAATGTACATTACATTATAGAAATGATAATGAAAGCTCCTTACAAACAGTACAAGTGGAAACATGGCGGAAACTAGTGTAGTGGCTTGGGAATAAGAGTTCATTAGGAGCAATTTGCCACGAACTGGCACTGGAATAATCTTGTGAATTTGCTTATTCTGAACTACGAGTAGTTCCATTAACTGCAGGACAGTTTTTAAATTTAGGTTTTGCTCTTTCGAACTATTTCTTCCAAACGAATAAGGTTTCTATAGCAGTTTCTTAGATTATGTATATTGGTTTCTGTGCTCTAAGATTTCTCTGTCCTTAGATTTTTCCAACTATTAAAAATTATATACTTTCATAGAAGATATTTTTGCGTTTAAAAATTATTTCAATAGTAATTTTTCATTACTCTTTGGAAAAATACACAGTAAAAAATATGAGCATAAATTTTATACTATTTTGTATACATATAAATCCAAACCAAAAATGTTATAAAATTTATACCATCAAATCAGACCAAATCGTCAGACCAATCGAAACCACTATATTTTTAAATTTCCCGATTTCGGTGAATTTTTTTCTTTCGAACCAGAATATATTTTGATTAACACATGATATCCATATGAAATTTTTAAATTATATTTGTTTTATTATTTTTATAATATTGAGTGGTTTAAAATTTATAAATGATTTGGAATAAAAAAGTTTATACCACACAGATGTTATAAAAAAGATAAAATTTACCCTCAAATTTTTTACTTTGTACACTTAAAAGTTGTATAAAGTATTCGAAATAATTTTTTATTTATGCTGTTTGAAAAGTTTCAAAGAATCCTTACATTTTAGCTTTAAGCAAAGAGTTTAAAACAAATATGGTTATAGTTTCATACAAAACTCGAATATCTTCAAAGTTAATTTAAGATTTCGCATACATATTATTTGCATCAACATTTCCACATCAATAGCTCTAAGTAATTTATAGTCACAAGGATATTTTTTAATAACAGCTCAAAAAAGTAAACGTTTATGCTACCACCTTACATCGAGAGTGTAGCCGTTACCCCACCACCTGTTGAAACCCTTTACAACAACAACAGTTTACAAACAGTGAACTTAAAAGCCACTTTATAAGTAAGTGGATCGGCTTATAGTCAGAAACGTTTACAGCTGAAAATTATGCCATTAACTGAGCCAACCATTCACAAAACAGCAGAAGCAGCAGCAGTTAGCTCGTAAGTTAAACCTTTCAATGGCAAATGGCCAACGAGAAAATAAATAATATCCCGCAAAAGAAAAAAATATACAAATAAACTGCTGAAACTAAATTTAATCCAAAAAAGGTGGACACCAATTCCACCACACAAGTTCCAACCACGTATGCATTGCGTTGTGGCAAATAACGATGGCTTGAATTGCACGCAGTGCATAAAAATGAAAAATTTACTAAAATGGATTTGTAATTTGATGTCATAAATAATTGCCAGTGAGTTTAATGCAATTGAGCCTCGAACATCATCACCAACCCTGAATTCCGGTGAACGAATAAATGACTAAACCAGGAAAGCATTTAGACAACAGCAAACCGTTTATGGGAAGGAAAGAGACAAGTGTTCAATAATAAAATTTGCAAGAAATAAATAAACAGTGATATGTTTGCCATAGATAAGATTTTCATTTTAATAAAAAATTATACCAACTAAAACATATCAGGAAAGAAAAATTATAGCAAAAAATGTGAAAGTAGTAAGAAGAACATCTTTTGAACTAGTGAAAAGTGGTTAATCGCATTTTTTTCTGTATTTGTTTAACCATTTTCCGTATTTTGCTTTCAGTATCTAAGAAAGATAATTTACACAATTGACACTAAAGCCCGTATGATACTTCATTGACTTTTTATTCATTGACAATGAAACTAGAGCAGTTAAAATAGTACTTAACCTAAAAATCAAGAAATGTGAGTTTATACGCATATAGTACGAATTGGACAAAAAAATGTGCGACGGACAGCATTTTAAATGCATTGTTTTTGACGTTTCTCGCAATTCGTTCGTCGTTAAATTTCGATCAAATATAAAGTGTCAAAAACAAGCTAAAGCTCTTTCTTCCGCAGCCAAGAAGAACAGAGAGATAAAATAGCAACGTTGCGGGGATATAAAAAATTGGCACGATGCATGTTTTCATCCTTTTCCAACAATATATATCTGTCTCGCCCACGCGCCACTGGTTTTCAAATTTTGAATGAAGAAATGTGAGCTTATACGCATATAGTACGAATTGGACAAAAAAATGTGCGACGGACAGCATTTTAAATGCATTGTTTTTGACGTTTCTCGCAATTCGTTCGTCGTTAAGTTTCGATCAAATATAAAGTGTCAAAAACAAGCTAAAGCTCTTTCTTCCGCAGCCAAGAAGAACAGAGAGATAAAATAGTAACGTTGCGGGGATATAAAAAATTGGCACGATGCATGTTTTCATCCTTTTCCAACAATATATATCTGTCTCGCCCACGCGCCACTGGTTTTCAAATTTTGAAAGAAGAAATGTGAGCTTATACGCATATAGTACGAATTGGACAAAAAAATGTGCGACGGACAGCATTTTAAATGCATTGTTTTTGACGTTTCTCTCAATTCGTTCGTCGTTAAGTTTCGATCAAATATAAAGTGTCAAAAACAAGCTTGAACTCTTTCTTCTGCAGCCAAGAAGAACAGAGAGATAAAATAGCAACGTTGCGGGGATGTAAAAAATTGGCACGATGCATGTTTTCATCCTTTTCCAACAATATATATCTGTCTCGCCCACGCGCCACTTGTTTTCATATTTTGAAATTGGACAAAACAATGAAGTATCATACGGGCTTAAGCAAGCTTTCCACAAAGAATGGCGACAACATCTACTGTAGTACAATTTTTCGTCCAATCCGAATATCGTAATGATTTTTTCGTTTGGCCCATGTAAATGGCACTATTCAAAAAGATCCTCTGTTAAGAGCAATACTCTACGTAAATTCTTGTAAAAAGTGTAATTTCCTGTCAAACTGTCAAATACTATGTATTGTAAAAGAGAGTCAGACGAAATTTTTAAAGTTATAAAAACGTGCCAATAGTGTCTGTGATATGGATGTTATGATTGGAATGTAGTTAAGAAAAATTATTTTTTTTTTTTACAAATTTCAAGTTTTAAGCCATATATGAAGCATTATTTCTGAAGTGATACACCGGAAACTTAAAAGTATTCCGATTTTGATGAAATTTAAAACATGTGAAGTTCTAGTGGTTATATAGTCATGTCTTAAATTTTTTTGACCTAGATTAACGGATTATCTTTTTAGATGCTGTTGAATTTTTGAGTTAAGTGTATGAGAATGCAATTTCAAATTTCTACAGATTTTTAACGGATTGGCGGATTTTAACAAATTAAACGCCAAATGAAAGAAAAAATCGTAGTTTTTATACCTTTTACAAGAAATTGCGAAAAAATAATTTTTTTTTTAAATTTTTTTGGTTAAAAAAAAGAAATGCATTTTTCTTAAAATACCTCTCCTCGGATTTTTTTCAAAATAATTTTAAAAAATGTCTGGGTTTATTACCTTTTAAATAATATATCACTTAGAGTGGTGTCTCTTGGGGTTTTCAAGTTACGTACATTTATATGAACACTATTATACAAAATTTCAGTTTTAACTATTACCTCCTATTCCGTCGCATGGGCCTTTTCCATGAGCAGTAGCATGAAAATGCCATTCCGCAGCTAAACCAAAATCGCTTTCATGGCAACATAAATTGATGAAATTGAATTTGTTTTTAAAATGTTGTGCAGCACCATCCGTGAAATAAAATATTTTTGATGGTTTGAAATGTTTTTTTAAGTAATTTATTATAATATTTTGGTATTCATACACGGCAACTGTGTCATGAGTAAGCCTGTCGGATAAAATCGCCAAACTTTTCGTTTTTAATTCTGCCTGCTCCATATAATAAATTACCACTGTAAATATTGAACACTGGTCGTTGTTCCAGTGAAACGATTGCGCAGCATTTTGTACAATAAACGCATAATTTTCTGCAAAGTCACGTTGAATTAAGCATTGGTTTTCCTTGAGACCATTTTTTAATTCTTTGAGAAAAGCAGTCTGTGTATTGGCAATAAAATCGTGAACTTTAAGTTTTTCCAAAAGATTGCAGCAGTGATCTATGAATTCATCCGTATCCAAAACTTCAGTCTTCAATGTACTTCTATCAGTGTTTTGCCAAACAGAAAATTCCACTCTTTCAATGAAGTTTTCGTTTAAAAGATTGCTTAACAAACTCTTAAAAAGCTATACGTCTGGGCAGGAGTTACAATTGTCAAAGTAGCATTGGGAAGTAAGTACCTTGCACATAAGCAACTTCAGACAGTGACGATAGCTCTGAAGAGAAACATCAAGATCTTTAGATATGTTTCGAAGGTTCACCGCTTCTAGTAAGAGTTTAACGTTTTCGTGGTATGTGCAAACACAAACGGTGTGCGTTCCGCTGCTCCCTGCAAGCACACAATGACGTGGTCGAAGTTGTGCAAATTTCGAAAAACCAATTTTGACATCGGCATGCTGTTGCTTAAATTTTTCGTGCAGTTCCGAAAGATTGGATAAAATAAGCTTCTTTTGAACTTGTTCTCGAGACCCATCTGGTTTTTTACCGACACAAAATCTTGCATGCCCGGCAATATGCGGCTATTCTCTTCGTCTTCATAGAATGAAAGCGCGAGTGCCTCTATTTCAGCTGATAATTTTCGTCCTCCTTTGTTAGGGTTTGGCGATGTTAGAATTCCACCTATAGCGACCAATTTTTTCGCCTTGTGTCCCTGTCGTTGGGAAACACCGAACTCAGCAGCCAATCGCTTTCGACCCCACGATTTTGGAGCTAGAGTCAGCAATAACAGTCTATCCGTATTGCTGGAACAACTTTTGAACTTATCTCTAATTTGGTTTAAAACTTCCAGAGCATCTACGTGGTTTCTGTCACAATGAGTATTTTCAAAATCATCTTCTAAATCGGTGCAACCGTCGGTGTCAGATTCACTTGTTTGAACACTCGTTTTTGTTTCTGCACGATCTGGTTTCGGTATCTTGAGGAACTTTAACCTGCATGATGTGCACAATTTTTGATCCTTAAGAAAATGAGCTTGCGCTTCTGAGAGAAGTGACTTCGGAATTTTTCTTAGGCCCTTGCCAATTCCATGACCTTTTATTTTGAAAGGGTTGGCGCATTTGAATATCATTGAAATTTTTTTATTTGGCATTCTAAATCACAAGAACTAACACAACACAATATCAAATCTACAATTAAAATTTATTCGACAAACAAATAAATAAAAGCACCTTAATCAAGAAGAAATCAACAAATTTTTTTAGGGTGGAGTGAAGATAGGCTAATGTAAACACCACGCTCTGTATCGTGAACATATCAACAAATTGATATGAAAAATTTAATAAGATCTTTAATAGTTAAAACTGAAATTTTGTATAATAGTGTTCATATAAATGTACGTAACTTGAAAACCCCAAGAGACACCACTCTAAGTGATATATTATTTAAAAGGTAATAAACCCAGACATTTTTTAAAATTATTTTGAAAAAAATCCGAGGAGAGGTATATTAAGAAAAATGCATTTCTTTTTTTTAACCAAAAAAATTTTAAAAAAAAATATTTTTCGCAATTTCTTGTAAAAGGTATAAAAACTAAGATTTTTTTTCTTTCATTTGGCGTTTAATTTGTTAAAATCCGCCAATCCGTTAAAAATCTGTAGAAATTTGAAATTGCATTTTCATACACTTAACTCAAAAATTCAACAGCATTTAAAAAGATAATCCGTTAATCTAGGTCAAAAAAATTTAAGACATGACTATATAACCACTAGAACTTCACATGTTTTAAATTTCATCAAAATCGGAATACTTTTAAGTTTCCGGTGTATCACTTCAGAAATAATGCTTCATATCTCAAAATAATTTTAACTCTTCTATATGATAGACAATTTCATTTCCAAATTTTTAAACATATTTGTGTTTAAAGAAAAGTCATAATTAAGAAAATCATCATTAATATCAAAGCAGAAATATTTTATTTTTAAATCATTTTATAGTAATCAAATCAAAAAAATTGCATGTATGCAATGATTTTTTTAATTTAACTTTAACTTTTGATTTTGTTGATCGCATATTTTTTTCTTACTTTTAAGAGAGGCATTGTAATTAATACACTTATATTTTTTGCTTAGTATTACAAGCTGATGTAACATTGCATATTATGCATATTATACGTCAAAACTTAGAAATCAGGCTTAAGTTGTTATTCCACATAGACAGAGATAAGAAGTTTTTTCTCTTTATTCTTAGTTAATACATAATTATTCTTTTTAATGAAATATATATAAAAATTTTAATTAAATTATATCAAAAAATTGTAATTTAATTAAATTTAAAAATTTTAATAAAAAGTAGTTTAAAAATTTTAACTGTTTTCTTAATCTGCATTTATAATTTTTTTGATTATTTTTTTTCAAAATTTTAATTGAAAAAGTTTATTTAATATTAATATTAAGTATGAAAAAGTTATATTTATTAGAAAAAAAAATTCCTCCTAAATTTCAATTTTATTTCAATTTTAATCATCATTAATATATAAAAAAATCTTATCAAGTTTCGAAGAAAAAAAGTTTGTTAAATAGTTTGTTGTTGTTAAATGAAAAACTTAAATAATAAAAACTTGATATTAAAAAATAAACCGTTATAAAACTTATTGAAGTGCTAGAAAAATGGCACTGTATTACAAGGGCGTAGCCAGGATTTTACTCGGGGGGCTATTTTTGTTTCATATCGCTGACAAATAAAATTTATCTTTTGAAATATTGGCTTTATTGAGAAAAAAATAAAATAAAATTGAAAACGAAATTATATTAAACGCGAAATTATATTAAAAGCAATTTAAAAATTAATATCATTCAGCTTCTCTTTTTTCTATTGCCTCAAATTTCTATGAACGCTTTAAAAGAATAAAAACGCCGTTGTAAGGATGTTTTTAATAAGTCTAAATGTGGTATGACCAGCGACATCTTCCAATATTCGAAAGGTAATGTTGCTGGATGGATTGTAAGCAGATTGTAATTTTTGCGTGAAGCAGTAATTACTAAAATGGATGATTCGAGGATTGGTCTTTTTCACGAACTGGCAAGTCGTGAGATTCACAAAAAACTATAACCGAAATAATCAAAGACAAAACCTTTCGATTTTGTTCCAGTAATTTCTTGTGACCAGACAGCATCATTACATCAACAAGCAGATCGGTAATTAATGCTTGAGCTACTTCTGCTGATCATATGTGCCACTGACTTTGCTTCTTCAATACTAATGCACATTTTTATATTTCGTGAAAGGCTTTATAACGAGTGATCCTGAAACGGCTTGAACGTTTTAAGGTCGAAAGAGGGAACAGTTCAAGCAAAGTGCACCTCTTAATTTCTTTGTGTATATTAACCACGGCGCATAAGTTTGTAGAAAATTTTGAAAAAATTTCAGTTTGGGTCCAATCGTGTACTCCTTAAAACCTTAGGTTTGAGAAGGAACCCAGGGGTATTTGATCATTTGCAATTTCTGAGATGTACACAGAAGCGCACACTGGCCAACCAATTTGCCCAACTCGTGTTCACTGTCACTATTGCATGTGCTAGAAGAAGCAGACGTAGATAGATTCTTTTGCAATTCAAAGCATGCAAGTGGGTGCAAGCATCATCCTGTTTCATTCTGCTCTCATTGTCACTCAATTTTTTTTCCTTAACAGTAAAGCATATTGATTAGAAAATAAACATAGACCTTATAATTTGAAGTAACTTAATATAAACTTACGACCAAAAAACATTATTCTATTTCCATCCGTTTTACCAGTTTACCGTTGTACCAGTTTAAGCATGGTTTAAACATAGTACCAATTCAAAATAAAATACATTGATGTATTGCATAAATACATTTGGGAAATCAGCCATATTTTTATGTAATACTTTTTTAATCAAAAAAATAGCTTTCTTTTCCAGTACGTATCCTTTTTTATTGAGCCCAATTTCCAACCCTTGTTCATCTGATAGTACCCGATGTGAAACTAATTTCCCTTGAGACAATAATTCCAAAATCATTTAACGGATGGTATTTTAATTTCGATTTCAAAGATATTTTAATATCGTCTCTAAAGAAAGTTAAAATAAACAGAATACTATTATATATAAATTGTTAGAAAATGATCTTCTATTTTATGATTTAAAAAAAAAACACAAAATAGTCAGCTTCCATAAATCAAGCTCTATCTAGTAAAACAATTTATGAAAAATAAATACCTTCGCGAAAAAATTATAAAGGCACTCAAATTTAACTCAATAAAAAAAGTGGTTAAAAAATCTGTAAAAGTTTATTCAGTTATTTAGTTTATGTTTAAATAAAGTTTTGAATTCACTAAGCATAAAAAGTATTCCGCTTTTAAAAAAAATTCATATGATTCCACTTCAAGAAATATTAATTTTTAAGTGATGTTACTATATTTTTTCGAAGTGAAAACTTCTTTTGGAGCGTTGAACGATTTTGGTAGAGGGTAAATCTTTGGTTTGCGTCATCATATTTTTCTGAGGAACTCTCATCATCAATACAGACAGCAAAGATAACAAGATAGGAAAATAAGAAAACATAACCTCAAAAATGTTTGCTTGTATTTGTGCATAAAAAAATCAACAATGATCGTCACTCTTGTTCTCAATCGGCCGCAAGCTCACAAAGGTCACTCGGCAACCCCTCAAATTTATATTTATACATATATACATATATATAAATCATATTTATAAACAATTTAGATCATTTAAAAAATTTAAAGAGTATTTATGTGTATTTATAGAATAACAATTACGTAATAAACCTGCAAAATAATTAATATGTTCAGTATTAATTGGATAAATAAAGTCTGCTTATCTTAAGCATGCTATTTTTTAAACGGTTTAGCATCAATTTCTTATATGAATTAAATATAATTTATATGCTATAGATATTTCTTAATTTTAGAATATTCTATTTTTAATACACAAGGCAATATAGATATGGTGAACATGTATATTGTCTAAGTGTTATGATATAAATAGATAAAATAAGTTTTAATTTTTTATATTAATCCAATAATGAAATAATTGAAATGAACTACTTAAATTTTATGTGTTTTTGATATGGTAACACTTTTGCTTAAAAGAAATAGTTTCAGTAATATATATAAAAAAAATTTAATAAATTGCTATAAGCTCTTAACAAAAATAATTCTAATTTCATATGCCGACTGTAGCTACACAATTAGAACTCAAAACGTCTACAAAAAATTTCCAGCTTACTGCGCCAACAACAATTACCAAGGAAATCTACAAACAAGGACGCACAGAGAAGAACAAGATCATAGCGTAACTTTTAGAACTTTTTGATATTCATCCTACATGTAGGAGGGGCTGCAGTATGAGCTTTCCCACACCCTAATGTCCGTCCGACCTGTCAAATCCATCCTACATGTTCGAAACCCCTATTAGCATGAAAATTCTTATATAGCAGTAAGGCGGTCCGTGGCAGGACAACGTCTTCCAGGGAATACTAATATTTTATGTGTAGGTTTTCGCTTCGGTCGGCAGTCCTCTCACTGCTAAACTTTTTTTTTAATTACTAAGATGTATGTATGTCGTTCTTTGCTATGAATCCCCCCCCGTCTATGCGTCTGGGCATTGAATTAATTAAAGAGTGGATATAATTTTGATCAATTTTTGTCCACTCCTCCATAATATCGTCTCTTAGAAGTCTTGCGGTATTAAATTTGCGTCCATGTTGGAAAGCTTTGGCTAATAGCACAGACCAAAGGTTTTTAATTGCATTCAGGTCTGGACTTAAGCTAGCGAATCGAGAACTGGGATATTAAGATTTTCTAAGAACTCCTTTGATTGCTTCGAACGAAGAATTGCGGCATTATCTTCGTGCAGAATGATCTCGGTAGCAACAAATCCCAAAATCGATAAAAACCTTATCTAGCAGCTTTAATTAATATGCATAGTCCATCTTTCTTTTTTTTTTTGTACACAAAATAAATTTTTTTCTTTTCTCTGTAAGTGATTCCTGCCAAAACCATAAGTGTCCCACCTCCAAAATTTCATCTCTTACACTTCTGCTTTGCTCCAAAAATATGCCTCCAATATTTCTTTGCACCATCCGGGCCATCTTAAGTAAAGATGACAGATTTGCATTCGTCGCACAGTGTGAGAATTTCATAACTAGAAGGACATAAGTACAAAAAAAATTGTCCAATTAAAATAATTTTTTGATATGTCATTTAAATTTTTTCTTTATTACGAATATGAACATAAAAATACTCAAAAAACAATAGAATCGGTGTAAACGGTTTAGTGCGAACGTTTATGAATTTCGTTTAAAATTAATTTTTTTATTTTAAAACCAATTTTTTATTTTATAATTTTTTATTCGAACAATTTTCTTTGAACAAATTTTTAATACTGAAATTTTCAAAATGAAAATTTCTGAAATTATAATAACTGAATACAATTCAAAATGTTTTTTTTATAACAAGTGTTTTATAGGCAAGTGTAAGTATAATACGTTATTAATGAAACTAAAGGTAAGTACAATATAACAAAGAGGTAAGTATTAATGTAACTAAAGGTAAGTACAATATAACAAAGAGGTAAGTATTAATGTAACAAAAAGGTAAGTATCAATGTAACGAACAGGTAAAATATGCTGTAGAGATTTACTCTATGTGGTGATGTAATAGAGCACCACAACGGCAGGCAAACTTCATCAATTTTAAAAACTATAAAATTACTTTTAAAGTAGAAATTTGAACCGTTATTAAAGTACCGAGTGTGATTAAAATATATTGTTTTCTAACATTTTGAAAGTGCTGGTATCAAGTATGATTACAAGTCGTAATTTAATGACATGATTTCTAACATAAGTTATATGTTTTGTCAGGAATCCAGACTTAAAGATGTTGATACATTACTTTTTTTGATATTAATTATTCAAATTAAATAGACTTAAAACTTATAAAGTCAGTATTGGTAATTCCTCATATTCCACTTAGCGTCAAGATGGATAATTATATTGTAGTTTATAAAAACATTAAAATTTCATGCGCATGCTTGCGAAGATTTAAAATTTGAAGGTTTTTGTTAATAATGTTTGTTATATCAAATAATATTATTAGATTTTTTTAATTTGATTTTGAAGTGTAATTGATTGATTTTTTAAGTATAGAGTGCTCTAAAATATTCATATACAAAATTTTGTATTATAGCAACACAAATGTTATTTTACTCTACTTATATTTCAACCCCCGTATTCATAAACCTGTTTTAGCGATAGTTATACAGTGAAAAACATTTTGTTATGCATAAACGTATATTATCATCAATGTTCTAAGAGTATTTTAACGATCGTTAAAATCATTCTAAACATCGTTCCTACTCGTTCCTCGTCGTTGTTTTGTTCAAAGGAATCATTCTGAACATCGTTCCTACTCGTTCCTCGTCGTTGTTTTGTTCAAAGGGGTTGATCCTTGCTCTATACATTTCTCGGCGCTTTGGAAAAGGATCCTCTTCTTCCACTAAAGTGCAGATAATCAAAATATTGAACATGTCCATTGCTTTTATATTTTTGTTTACTTTTCACTTCACTTTTTTTGCTTTTTTAATGCCTAACATAACTTGTCAAAATCAGCTATGGGTGTTGTTACGGTGGTCGTCATATGATCCCTGGTCATGACACTTTTACTCTCTTTTTTCGTTTGATGAGCTGTGTGACGAAAGTATGCTATGCTGGTGGTCATATGATGCCTAAGCACCAGTACACTTTTTGCTACTTTTAGTATTTTTACCACCGACGTGTTGCTAATAAGCAGGTTTCATTACTGCTTTTATACATTTTATACTAAAAGTGTACTATTTTCGTGCATAAACACAAATATTGTGAATAAGTTCACAACGCAACACTGGTTTGATCCCATGATTTCATATTTTTGTCAAATCATTTGGTGACCGTGGTGGTGAAAATTTACTCTCTTGCTCTCGCTCTCAAATTGTTAATATACATTGAAACAACAACAATGCATGACCATGATGAGCCTATGACCGCCACCGTAACAGGGCACTTTTTGGCGACAAAAAGTCTGTTTTTCGTCAAGTTCTTTCGTTAAGCTGTCAGCTGATGAAGTGTTGCTTACTGTTTTTAAAAAATTCCCATATTGCCTTAAATGCTCTTAAAATACGTTTATGCATAAACAGCATTTTAAGGGATAGTTTGTGTTCTAACTAAAACAGTTTTTAACGAGTGCATAACAAATGTAATGAATACGGCCGCAAGTTTCTTATAAAAAAAAATTCAAAAGACTTAGTAAAATATTATTGCCCTTCAAAATTGCTCTCAAATATAAACTATTTTATAATAATGCCACTCCCATTTGCTGTACCCCGCCCACTTTTACATCTTACTTATAAAATATCCTAGCTACCCCTATACTAAGTTTCAGGAAATTTTGCAAACTAGTTCTGAAGTTATTAATTTTGTCCAGATAGATTCGTGAATTCTCAAACTGTGCGTCGCACAGAGAGTACGGTCAAAATTCGGCAGCCAAAAATCATTTTTTACATTTCACTGTTTCAAAAATCGAATGATGCAGTTTTTTTAAGCATACTTTAGTTAAGGAACAGGCAAATTTTTAAGATCATAGGTCAACAGGAACGTATTGAACGGCGTTAAATCAAAAAGGTCCATTCTCATTTTTTGAGAATTTGGATTTTTTACATATTTTGTTAAAGTTTGAAGATGTGTAACTTTTTAACGGTGCAAAATTTTTGAAAAAATTTTTTTTAATTAAGGCCAGTAAAAAAACTTATAAAATACCAAAGACTTTGTTACAATTTATGTTTAATAGTATTTTTTTTCGATATTTTTTTACAAGTCTATTTTTTAAACAAATTTTCAGAAAACTCATACAACGTCGCGCGACGGAAGAGCTTGGTTATATTTTTTAGAAAGCTTAAAGTATTTCAAAAATTTTTCCCGAATATACTTTAACCATCACGTATTAATCATGCGCTTTTATTGTCATAATTAAGCATAATCATTAGGGTGGGGCAATTAGTATGAAAGTCGAGTTTTTAATTTCAGCGTAGTAATCTTTAATATATAGCTGAAACCATTTTTTTAAGTTCCTAGTGTCATATTGCACTGAAAATTCTAAATGGAAATAATAAATACTAAAAAAAGTCGTATTTATATTTATTCCAATCAAAATTCATAGTGTAGAAAGAAATCAAATATGGCGAGTATGAAGTTTTTTCTACCTATGGCGTTACCTGCGGTTGCATTCATTAACTGTATGATTATTAGAGTGGGGCTATTATTAGTATGGAAGGAAAAAAGTGTTAATGGGCGCTTCGCGTTTCTGATTCTTGGGATTGTACTGAGCAAAAAAGTCCACTAGACTATACGTCTACGGTGAAAATTGAGCTTCCAGATTTTGACTTGCAGTTTTTTTTCAGACTTGAAGTTTTTTTTATATTTTGGCCTATAACAGCCAAACCATTGAGATTTTTGTCTTAGTATTGGATCGAAAATCTCAATGGTTTGGCTGTTATAGGCCAAAATATCCAAAAAAAAAACGTGACAAAAGTCTGAGAAAAAACTGCATGTCAAAATCTGGAAGCTCGATTTTCAACGTAGACGTCTGGTCTAGTGGACTTTTTTGCTCAGTACAATCCCAAGAAAATATTTTAGTATTTAACTGTAAATATGAAGTACAATTTAATTTCACATCTTTTTATTATATTCCAATTTGTCTTTGACTTTTTAAATACACTCCAAAAAAATATTTTGGTTTAATAAAAATTATATTAAGGAATTGTGTATGCAAAATATATTAAAACTTTTTAAGAACTTATTTTTTTTTTCAATCAGGAATATTTTGACATCAGTACTCCTTCCTTTTTATCAAATCTGTCATCATAACAAAAAATAACTTCAATAAAACAAAATATTTGCTACATTCACGTTATTTTACCTGAATTGTAACGTAAGAATTACACACAAAAAAAGTCTTGTTGCGTGCAACTTAAGTTTGTACCAACAACACATTTATAACATTATTATAACACATTTTTCGCCTAATTGAAACCGAAGTTGTCGCAAAATAAGCGTAAAATATCTTAGCTAGATAAGATGTCTCGGACTCAACACTAGTATTCGGAATTGTTATCAAATAACCATATGCTTTTTGAAGCAGTTTACTGCGAGTACCACCATTTATATATATTTTTATTTCGATTACGAACATTTGAGGTGATTTTAAATTTTTTGTTTTGTGTTTCTCGAATGTCAACTTAAAGTGTTGCATTTTTGCAATTTGAAAGCAATCCCGGTATCCCACAAATTCCGGGATTTTAGGCCTTATCATCCCGGGACTGTTGGGACTGGAAAAAGTCTGAGATTGGAAGCCTTTATTGCAATCTAACATGCATTAAAAACTATAGACGAAAGATTTTTGTAGATCTGTCGAGTCGGTACTTTGAAGTCTTATTGAGCAAACTTATCATTGATTTTAGATGCAGTAATTAAGAACACTAATGTTCAGATTTTGTACAGAAAAAAACAACATTTAGTATAAACAAAAAAATTACGAAAGAAATATACAACGCTTCCATTTCTGATTCCTGTGATGCTTATCAAAAAGCAACTAATGATCTTATAATGCCGCATCGCAAGACGCGAAACAGTTAAGAGAACTATAACCACAGTCAATGCCACAAACACACAATCACGCAATCTTCGTCACAGCCACAGAAGGCAGAGGCAGCAAAACTCTAACAAATGCACCCAGTACAAAGCAGAATCGCATCGCGGTACTTCGGTTAACATTGTCGGTTACAATTCTGCGCAACCGCGCAGTAGTGCTGAAAAAGTATAACATTTATCTTAGATCTTATATCATGTATTTTCGACATTACAATTGCGGTAAATGCTTCTAGTTTTTAGTTTCAACGCGTACCAGCCAGACACAGTCTGACGTTGCTAGCAAACAGCAGCGGTTGGCTGCTATTGGTTGCGGTAGCATCCATCGCAAAAGATAGCACGTCTTCCAGCGCAGACGCGCTATCAACGCCAAGCGATCAACTCCATCTTCAGTCACAACTACGGCGATTCGTCGTGGAGCAGTAGTTCAGAAGAACGAACCATTGCCGTCTTTGGGTCTGGTGCTTTTGCTGGTTCTGCTGCACTTGCCTGCCTAAACTGCCCTGCTTAGGATTCTGCATATTGGTTTGTTATTTGCCCTAACAGATAAGCTGGCATTGATTGCGCGAATATGGCTTAAATGCGATCAGCAAACAAATGTGAAGTGATATCAAGAAAGTTTTCAAGATGCAACCAGTTGTGTTCTACGCAAATGCAATCAAAGACGGACTTTATTCAAATCTGTTAGCTTAAGTCAAGCAATCTTGGCTGCGTAACTGTGTACAGCAGAAGCGGAGACACGAGGAAAACAAGCAGAAGAATGCTAACGCAGTTCTATGGAAGTTATACAGTTTTTTAGAATAAATGAAAAGAAGCTTTGAGTCTCAAGATTGTAATGATTTAAATCGGAATTTTTATGTAATGCAATATTAAAAGCGGGAAATTTAAAAAAAAAATTAAGTATGGTAAAAATTATGATGAAAAGTTATGACAGTGTTATTGTTTATAACTGTCGATTTGAATCTTTCCAGTAAACCGAATGCATCTCTTGCAAATTAATCTTTTCTGATAATTCGTTGAATAAAAATGCCACACAAAAGTTCGAGTTTTCATAGTTCGAAAATTAAATTTATTCGCAAAAGAACAAAAATAAACACAATTTTTTTGTTCGTAAACCAGCTCAATAGTATGGTCTTGATGGTTGGCAAAAGAACTAATGACATTTTAATATTCTTAAACTCGGAAATACTGCACGTAACAGAATCATTTATAATATGTTTTCCGACTCATTAACGAAGAAAAAAGTTTATATTTCTATGTTTCATTTCCAAACTCATTTTGGAATACACTACATATTCACATTATTAAAAAAATTATGCAAAAAATAGTTGATTTCTGGAAAAAACTTTGTGCAGTTCTCTCAGTTTCCTAGCCCCAATTTTTATCTACGAAAATGATCAGGGGCCAAATTACAGCATCCGTGATCGGGCAAAATTACGAAGGGCACTACGAGACAAGTGCCTATCAATCTTGTACAATTTTGCTCGATCACGGATGCTGTAATTCGGCCTCAGGAAAAGCATTACTAATATTTATATGCAAACTCGTTTATGGTCAAAAATGTTTCTTTTTCTATACAAAAATGTAATATTCTTGCGAATGTAAGAAACTTTGATGATTTATTTTTTCCTTGCAAAATCTTACACCAAGTGGCACATGTTCGAAATTAAAAACTCATAAAATTTAATATCAAGCCGACTTAACCCTTAACAAAAACCCTTAACAGAAACCGAAATAATATTCATATTATTGCTTTTATTACCTATTCCTCTACTCGTATCCAGCGATGTTTTTATTCCCGTCAAAAACTTAGTATTTGGAACTGTAGAATATCCTGCTCCCTTTACAAAGCAGTGCAGCCACCTCATTCCACGTTTGAAATGCCATTCTTTACAGCAATCATCAAGCAAGCCGCTTAAAACAACTACAAAAACAACAGCAACAGCAGCGATCTTCAGCAAAGACAAAAAGCCAAGTGATCGCATTTCTTTTACAAAATGCCGCTTCTGTTTGTTTATTACCAATATTAAGCGTTCGATGGATCGATCGATTCTTAGATATAAACGTAACATGTTGTTGAGGTCTACCCCTCCCCGTTCACCCAGAACCTCCTCACACAGCGTATTATTATTAGAGCTTTGCGGCATTGGTTGCCATCATTGCCATTGCAATGGCTAACAGCTTCACAGTGCAAAATCATGATCGTAGTTTGTGAGTAGGTAAATCTTTTTTGTTCACTCAAGACGTTCGTATGTCGTTGTAGTTCTTTGATGCACCAGCACAACAATAGCAGCAACAACATTTTTCGCAATGTCGGTACATAAATAAACCCTCGATACCCAGAGCCGCGTGGGAAAGAATGAAGAAGAGTGAGCGAGAGGGAGGTGTCTTATGAGCGAAAAAGATAGTTGCAAAATTGACTGCAAAGTTCATATGCTGAGGAGCTAGCTAATATTGGCAGGCAGATTGATGACTCCACTGATTGACCTCTATGGGAATTCAAGATTCGCTTTTGTTGTCTTTGTTGGACAAGATGGATGAGACTATGATGTGGTTTAACGGATCATTTAGAAGGTAGAGTGAACAGAGAGATCACTGTACGTCCAGTTCTTCATTTGAAGATCAGATGAGATGCAAGCTTGACAGCAGGTTATCCATTAAGGTGATTGAGAGATGTGCACGCGTGAGCATGGTAACTACTTACATCACAAATAACGAGTTTTTTTAATAATATCTACTTATTTCTCATTTATTAGGATAATCTTTGATAATTTTCTTTCAATTCCTTCAAAACGTGTTCCTAAATAAAACATTCATTTCAATAGTAAGGAAAGGAAGTAATATTATGGATCTCTGCGTTATTATAATTTTCTAATTATATAATATATACTTCCAGTGTTGGAACTTGAAAATTTAATATAGTAATAGATTGAGTTCAAAAAGAGTGGTAGATGTAGAAAAAATATGTTTTTTTAAAAAATGCTCATATTCATTCAGTATAATTAACAAAGAGTTTGTGATCCCGAGCCTCCAAAACCAGTGCTGAAAATAACGGAAAACTTACAATTAGCTGCGTTTTCCAATTCGGAGTAAGACAACAAAAAACCTGCACAAAAAAAGAGTTAATTTTCTTGGATTTTTTTTTTTTCGAAACTTCTAAACTTTTTTAAACGATCAATATATCATCATAAAAAACATGCTTTGAACACCTTTCAGTAATTTTCCTATTAAAAAATATTTTACTATAGTTTTGCTTCTAATTGCCCAAAAAAAAAGTTATTTTATTTTTGCTTTTTACGGTAACGAATATTATGGCAAACTTAAACATCAAAAACAAAAATTGTCAGTGGATTTAGTTTAATAACAATATAGACTGGTGTTCGATCGATTGATTTAATAATATATGCATTTTGTAAAAAATGGCGGACAATCAAAGTTAATAGTTAAATTATGCCTAAATTTAGGCATAATTTTTAATCGTAATATGGAATAAACATATTAACATAGCAGTTATGAAAGTATACGGTATGTTGCTTTCCATACAATTTTTGACACTGTTTAAAATAAGATGACTGTTAGCAAAAACATACATAATTCCAACTCTACTGTATGGATGTGAAATTTTTGGCAATTGTGATAGTATCAACAAAGCTAAGCTTAACGTTGTCTTCAACAATATTACTAGATATATATATTTATATGGGTTTAGGAGAAGTCTGATTTTCGCGCTACTCTCGAAAAATTTTTCAAATGCCCTTAGATACTTTTTTAAACTTAAGAACAATCTTGCTTCTTCACAAGATTATACATACAAAAATTCCGTCGCAATTGTTTGACATCCTAAGTTTTTCACGTACTGAAAGGAACAATAACATTTTACCCATACGGCATTTTTGTCTTTCTTCTAAACGACAGTTCTTTGTTCACGCGATAAGGCTTTAGAGTTCACTTCCCAGAAGTAATCAGTCAATCAGCAATGCATCACAATTTTAAAACAAACTCTCTTAACATAAGTAAGATAAATTTAAATAATTAAATCAATTTAACTTCATCCTATTATACCTAACGCAGTTTTATAACAATGTAATATCGGTAATTGAGATTGTTCTGTTTCTCCTTTTTGTCTCGATATTATGTTTTATAAAGTAAGCACCATCAAATATAAATCGTTTTTAAAACTTACTTTTTAATTATTCAATATTTTAATTTTAAATCGAATTGTGATTTACGTGCTCACGTGGTTTCCTGATTTGAAATAAAACTGAACTCACACTATCACCTGGATTGGTGTGCCAGAGTATATCTCTTTTCCACACAAGTTTATGCCTACGTTGGCCCAAATGCATATCCAACTAATTGGAATTTTGATTTGGCGAATATGAGATTTATCTCATTTCCACGTAGGTCCTTGGGTTGGACAATAGCCGAAAACCAGTTAAAATGTGTTTAGTGTTGTGGATTGTTTTTGAAATCAGGATTGTTTTTCGGGTACCTTAAATTGATAATCACTATAATTTAATTCGATGTTGCTTATTTTTATAGAATTAAATATACTTATATATGCGTTTGTTATATATTATAACGGCCGTATTCATTACATTTGTTATGCACTCGTTAAAAACTGTTTTAGTTAGAACACAAACTATCCCTTAAAATGCTGTTTATGCATAAACGTATTTTAAGAGCATTTTAAGCAATATGGGAATTTTTTAAAAACAGTAAGCAACACTTCATCAGCTGACAGCTTAACGAAAGAACTTGACGAAAAACAGACTTTTTGTCGCCAAAAAGTGCCCTGTTACGGTGGCGGTCATAGGCTCATCATGGTCATGCATTGTTGTTGTTTCAATGTATATTAACAATTTGAGAGCGAGAGCAAGAGAGTAAATTTTCACCACCACGGTTACCAAATGATTTGACAAAAATATGAAATCATGGGATCAAACCAGTGTTGCGTTGTGAACTTATTCACAATAATTGTGTTTATGCACGAAAATAGTACACTTTTAGTATAAAATGTATGAAAGCAGTAATGAAACTTGCTTAATAGCAACACGTCGGTTTTAAAAATACTAAAAGTAGCAAAAAGTGTACTGGTGCTTAGGCATCATATGACCACCAGCATAGCATACTTTCGTCACACAGCTCATCAAACGAAAAAAGAGAGTAAAAAGTGTCATGACCAGAGATCATATGACGACCACCGTAACAACACCCATAGCTGATTTTGACAAGTTATGTTAGGCATTAAAAAAGCAAAAAAAAGTGAAGTAAAAAGTAAACAAAAATATAAAAGCAATGGACAATGGTTCAATATTTTGATTATCTGCACTTTAGTGGAAGAAGAGGATCCTTTTCCAAAGCGCCGAAAAGTG
The DNA here is from genome assembly GCA_963920525.1 of Dichetophora obliterata. NCBI lineage: Eukaryota > Metazoa > Arthropoda > Insecta > Diptera > Sciomyzidae > Dichetophora > Dichetophora obliterata. The sequence goes on from OY986435.1 coordinate 204,805,621, forward strand.
TATAGAGCAAGGATCAACCCCTTTGAACAAAACAACGACGAGGAATGAGTAGCAACGATGTTCAGAATGATTTTAACGATCGTTAAAATACTTTTAGAACGTTGATGATAATATACGTTTATGCATAGCAAAATGTTTTTCACTTTATAACTATCGCTAAAACAGATTTATGAATACGGGGGTAAATTTTTAAATTCCGCTGAAAAGACAACTAATGTGCTTAGTGGAAAATCCTAATTGCCAATAGGGGGTATGTTTAGTACGTAGGTGCATTCTGTCTGTCCCGGCTGATCCGGGCAGGATCTAGATTGTAAATCGTGCATGCGTATAGGTCGGGTATACGTATCTTTGGAAGATTCATACCTCCAGGCGAATCCAAAAAAAAAACAACATACCTAGTAAATTTTTATAATATTTAAGTTTAGTAAACTGTCATTTGTTGAATGATGTAGTTTAATTTATCTAATGTTGCTAAGCTATTTTTAATTAAAAGCTAAGTTTTGAGTTTTTAATTGTCGTTCCCTTTTCACTTTTGTTCATTAATTCACTTTCTTAATTAAATTTAATCACTCTTTAGTTTTATATTCTTTAACTTCATTTTGCTAGGGATTTAAATATAAGATATTAATTTTATTAATAAAAATACACATATTTCAGGGTGCGGAGAACGTTTGAAATACGATTGTTCTCAATTATCGTTCTCCTCATATAAAATTGTTCTCGCAAATAATCACGAATGAATGGGGAACTCTCTGCTGGCGTCGTATTTTTTATCTCTGAAAAATTTGTCAGTTTCAAATTTATTCGATCGAATTTTTCACAAAAAAAATAATAAGCAACGAACGTTCGTTTTCAATTTTTTATATAAATTAATCGTTCAAAGAAAAATTCAGGAACGTTCGTTTCCCAAAAAAAGTTATGTTCCGACTATCAGCATCCACATCGTCTAGCGAGGATTCTTTTCAGTTATGTTTGCATTGTTTCTTGTATACGTTTTTATTTTTGCAATATCGCGAAAAAATTGTTGCGAATGCGTAGCATCGAGCGCTGTTTGTGTTTCTGTTGAATTAACATTTTTTCGTACATGGGCAAATTATTTTATCATAAAAAACACAAAAATAAAATTGATTTGACCTTGTAGATGTTATCACCATTCCGTACAAGGGAGAATAATTTTGTCATTATATCTGTGTCGATAAGCAATAATAGCTTAATTCGACTTACGACAAATCTAAGTTATTGATGTAGCAGTGTTCTACACATATAGCACTATAAACACACAAAAACTAGAGCTTTTAACATGACCAAAAACAAAGTTATCACACAATAGCAAAAGACTCTTCCATTTAACTTATATGGCGATTGAATATATGAAAAACTGCTTATTAAGCGGTCATAATACTAAATACAATTTTTGGGACTATGTCCTCTTTTTGAATGGAAAAATTTGTAATTTTGGATTGTGTTTATTATTTGTAGTTTTGGATTACCAGAAAAGCATGATAAATAGCACTTATAGTATTTTTAACGATTGTGGGATGTGGTAATTCTCATGTTATTTTGTGAGAAAAATCTCTCGTGTGAGTAAAAAAATACCTCAAAACACCACAAAATACCTCAACTTACTACAAAATACCACAATACCTCAAAATAACTCAAAACCCCTCAAATTTCTTCAATAACGTGGTAAAAATACGAATTATTGCGTTAATTGAATTATTGAAATGACTGAATCCACTTGTTTGTGGTGGTTTGTATGTATCTATTTTCATTTTGCTTTTTTGAGGTATTGTGTGATTTTGTGTTAATTTTGAGGTATTTTTTATTATTCGGTGGTAATTCCATCTTGTGACACTGCCCCTATCATGAATAATTTGTCGCCTTTAATCTCCCCAGTATAACTCATAAATTGGAAGATTCGCGATCGGTGAGAATATAAAGGTATCTTATTGACTGAAATCCTCCGGTCGCGCTTGTATTCAGCCCTATCAAGAATAATTTTTCACCCGAAATCAAAAAAGGGAGTCTCAAAGATAAATGTCAAGAACATTTTGGAAATTTTTAATGCAAATTTGTTCATCAAACGTCAATATTCATGAGTGTAAAAAAAATGTGATGTCCTTATCTGCTATATTAAAAATGAAAACACCCTTTTTTGATTCCGGGCGAAAAATTATTCATGATATCTGAATAAGAAAGTCTCCAAAGGAAGAAACCTTTATATGATGAAAGTGCCAAATGCAACTGCCAATTTATCAGTTATACTGTCTCTGAATGTCTCTTATGCGAAAAACCTCTCATGGGATGTGTACTAGGGAATATCAAAAGGCATTACGAGAGTGTGCACCAACATAATTTTGACGATGCTTCATCATCAAGATCATCAAGAAGTAATCATACAATCTAATCATATAACAACAATCATAACAAACGATCTTTTTTCATTCGATTAGGCATATCAAGTTTATTTACCATATTAAAACATTATTTTTCCTCATATGCATATGTGCAGTCTACATCTGTATTTTGGTTTCATCTTTTCATGCCAGCAAGTGTACAAAAATACAACAACAAACTTATATTTTGTCTAATAACTCTACGTACAAACGAACGTTCGTGAATTTTTTCTTCAAACGCTCATTTAGAATGAACAATTCCAAACGAATGTTTGTTGCTTTTTGTTGTTTTGTGAAAAATTCGTTCGAAAAAATACAAAGCTCACAAATTTATCAGTGATAAAAAAACGACGCAAGCAGAGCGTTCCTTTTTCGATTGCGAACGTTCGTCTGTTTTTAAATTTTTCGTTTGAAAAATTCTCACTTACATCAAAAAACGAACGATAAAATCGTATTTTAATCAATTGCGAACGTATTTTTCCGCACCCTGCTATATTTATATTCATAGGCGTCTACGGGGGGACTTTCCTCCCCCTTGACCAGAAAATTTTTATTTTCTATGTGTTATGTTATATAATCATAAAAAAAATTCAAAAATAAAAAATTCTAAGCCTGAGTTCCAATTTATAAGTTTGGTATGAAAATAGTTTTGTCACATTTTCTTATGATTTTATTAACAAGGAGACAGTAAGGAGTTTTAAAAAACGCTTTGCTTAGGGGTCAAAATCACCACCAAAATAATTTTTTACATTTTTCTTAATTTTTTAGAGATCGAATCGAATCTCTATAGCATTTTAAAATGACATATTATTATGTATTAGAGTTAAAAAAATGGAAAAAAGTAAAATTTTGATATAGTTTTCAAAGTTTTTTCGTTGTTTTTTTATAGTTGTCGAAGTTTCCTAATAGATTTCATAATTATCTTATATTTTTAATATTTGTCAACTCCTCGAGTTGAAAACTTTCTTTTTCGTACGGAAAAACACAGAAAAAAAACAAAAGTTATCTATAAAAATCCTTGAAATTGCACCAAACATTACAATTTTTCACAAATAATGCGTATTATGCACGTAGAATACGATTTCAGGTTAACGTCTGTCATATTTACCGTGTTTCACAACTCCCCATTTGCTGCTATTTTAAAATTGCCACCCTTGACAAAGTGTTGTCAACAACACTTTGAATGTTTTTTCATGAATCCTTTTGAACGTCGAAAGCCTAATCATTGCTGATTATTTTGTGTTGACTCGATTCTATTGAAAAGTTTATGAAAATGCCGCAAACATGAACGCTCAAAAAAATGTTCGAACAAAATGTTGAACACACTGTCTGGAGAGATACGAAAAAGTCTGCTATCGGGACGAGTTCTAGTACAAAACTGAGATATTAAGTGAACAAATGTGGATAGTAGGTAAGACCTATCAAAACCACTGCTAAAGGCCGCTTTACATTGTCCTACTGTGTGTTACCACATGTGAGATAGAAAGTATTATTGAATTTCATCATGCTGTCATTTTTAATTTTTGTATGAAGAAATTAATTTTTCGCTTTTAGACTATCTCACAGAGTCGCACCGCATTTTTATACTTTACACTATACTAAAACGTGAATTTTTGAGTAATGAATCAGTTTTTAATGAATTTAAAGCCCCTACAAAGTTCAATAAGCTGTAAAACTGCTTCCTTCTGTTATTCCATTTGAAAATACATTACGAGCTTAAAATTTTCTCACTTAAATAATAAATTTCAAGTAAGTTTATGGTAAAATGCATCTCTGGTGGGATAGAATGTGTGATGAAATTAGAAACAAACCAAAAAATAAAATGTGGTACGACATGCCAAAAAAATCAGAACACACATTGCTTTCCGTTGTTTACACCATCGCACTTTCTATCACACATGAAAATTTTGACATGTGTTAACACACAGTGGGATAATGTAAAGCGGCCTTAAGCTCAATCTATGGCCGTGCTTCGCAAATCCTCATGCTTCAAAACTCCCCATTGTCTAATATATAGCAAATTTTTGTAGCGCTCCCACACGCTCCGTTACGTTTGCATAACCAGCCCTGAGCAGCGACTAACAATCAACTATATCGATACTCTATTTGTATTTATTCATAAGATATTAGTACAAATAATAACTAAGTTATTTTACAGTACAATAACTAAGAATACATACACTCACAATATTATTACAGTAACGGACTGTAGTTTATTTAGGAAGTATTCTGTGCAGTTGTTTTTAACTTAAAATGCATTTAAAATTCTAAGAAAATTTATTTTTAACTGAATCTAACGTTTATTCAAAAAACTAAGTGCACATTAATACGGATTTTCAGTTGCATTTGATATTCACAGTTGTTTACGTTAAAGTATTTTGTATGTAAAATTAAATGAAACTGTAATTTAAAATGACTGAAAATTTACTTAAAAACCGATCTACTTATTTTTCATTTCATTTTAACAAAAAGTTCATATAATTTTAAATGTTAAAATAGCTGACTTAACTATCAAAAGAACAAGTCACGGATTCCGTGAAAATATAAGATTTTTCCTTTGTTTATGCTATTTTTACTATCAAAAATTCAACTTTCCTTAAAAGCAAATGATTTTTAAGTTAATTTACATAATTCAACTACAAAAAAATTAACTACAAATTCCGTAAAAACAAAAGAATTTTCAGTTATTTTTTATAAATTAACTAACAAGAAACTAACAACGAATTCCGTAAAAACAAAAGAATTTTCAGTTATTTTATGTATTTTAACTATCAAAAAATTAACCACAAATTCCGTAAAAACAACAGAATTTTCAGTTATTTTATATATTTTAACAATCAAAAAACTAACCACAAATTCCAATACAAATGAACTGGAGTGTATGATGAAGCAACGAAAAAGTAACTGTATTTATTTGTATGTTTGTACAATGTACATACACATATACGTACAAAATACTAATATCAAAGACTAAAGAAATTTGTGCTTCTTTATGCTGCGGGAGGGAAGACAAAAGGGAAAGAAGCACAAACAAAAAGCGTAACAATGCTCTCGTTCTCTCGTTGTTTGTGAGATCTTTTAATTCTCATGATGCAGCCAACGAAAAGTAACTGTATTTATTTGTATGTATGTACAATGTACATACAATTATACATCTGTAGTACATCTCTATAAAACTTTTGTTTTTCATAAAGCTGTCAGTCATCAATAACAAGCCTAGGTGGTGGGTTTAAATTTGATAAAATTAATAAGTGTAAATATTAAATAAGTGTAAGAGTGTAAAGTGTAAAATATTATTTCTGATTTATTTTATATACATACATACTTATTATAAATATCCGTTCGCTCGTTTTTTTATAGCGATTTGAAGCAAGGAAATTTAATCGCTATAGAAAGAAAAGAGCAAAAGCATATTTGTAATATTTCACAATTTTTATCTATATATGTACATTTATATTTTGTTTTTAGAAGCAGATGAATTGCAAGTCAAATATTTTTTAAAATATAATTTTGCCGACAAGGAAGAAACATGCCAACATTGGAAAGAATGCATTAATATTCGCCATAAACATTTAACGGAATGTAAAGATCCAAGTATAGCAAATATTACTGACAGCTGGCCTGCATATAAACAGACTTTTGGAGCAGATTTGGTAAAAATAAAGTACAAATATTTATGTATGTATATCTGTTTAATTGAATTTTTATTTTTTAGATTTCAATTGATTTTGAGGGCTTGTATCCCAAAAACAAAATTTTTTTTCAAATTGGACCAATGTAAACCGATTATTGCCAATGTACATCAGCATGAATTTGAAAGATGTTACGATGAAATCGGTATGGGTGGAAGCAAAGGAGAAATGGTCAACATTAGATCAAAGTAATATACTATATACATATATATCAATGCAAATATTAACAAAATTAATAACAATTTCTTTATTTTCAGATACGAAAGACGCAATTTTCATATTTTTACTACATGGTATTTTAAAACCTGAGATAATTTCGAAGGAAGTTGGGAAAGCAACCATAGCTGAATCCCAAATGGCTACCATCAAATTCATCGAATCGGAGATTCAATTAAATTTGTATACAGGGCATTCACCGTTTCTGCTAGTTCAAAAAAGCCTTTTTGATGATAAAGAAATTTTTGCGGTTGTAGACCAAATCATATATAAAACTGATACGGTGGCCGCGGCATTAGCCCTATGTTTTAAAATCCACCAAGTATTCAATTTGAAATATTCTACAAAGTGTAGAAACTTTTGGCTATTTGTGCAAATTATTTTATTTGAAATTAACTTAAAAGAAGACTATGTAGGAAATTCTTTAAGAAGTATAAAATCATTTTTTGAATCACAAACATAAATATTAATCTATTCATAAATAATAATAAATATAATAAAATAATTGTTATTATAAAACAAAAAAAATAATTAAAATTAATTACATACATGTATATTTATTTTCCTAAAATTGTGTCTCATTTTTAACAATTAAAAAAATGCAGTTTGGTAGTTAAAATATATAAAATAACTGAAAATTCTGTTGTTTTTACGGAATTTGTGGTTAATTTTTTGATAGTTAAAATACATAAAATAACTGAAAATTCTGTTGTTTTTACGGAATTTGTGGTTAATTTTCTGATAGTTAAAATACATAAAATAACTGAAAATTCTGTTGTTTTTACGGAATTTGTGGTTAATTTTTTGTTAGTTAAAATACATAAAATAACTGAAAATTCTGTTGTTTTTACGGAATTTGTGGTTAATTTTTTGTTAGTTAAAATACATAAAATAACGAAAAATTCTTTTGATTTTACGGAATTCGGGGTTGAATTTTTGACAGTATAAATAGCAGAAGCAAATGAAAAATATTTTATTTTTACGGAAGTTATGACTTGTTCTTTTGATAGTTAAAATAAATGCAATTATGGAATGTCAGTTATTTTTACGGATTAAAGTCAGCCAATATTTTAACATTTAAAATTAAATGAACTTTTCGTTAAAATTAAATGAATATTAAGTAGACCGGTTTTTAACTGAATATTCATTTATTTTATATTACAATTTCAGTTAATTTAACGTACAGAATTTTTTGAGTGTATAGACAAGTTATGATAATAAACTATTTGATTAGATATAACAACAAATAAATCTCAAAAAATCATCACAATTATTTATTCTTTTAATTAATATGGATATACGATAATTTTTTTGGCAGTTAGTTGAAACAAGTTGCAATAATTATAAAAACATGCTTAATTTCATTGTATCTTATAGCTTAACCGAGACGAAAAGTTAGCCAATGGAGTGATAGTAGCAGTGAGGAAGAGCGACAATCATGCTCATCATCACGTGCATCATCGATTGCGACTTCGGAATTTATTTCAGACCTCTACATCGGAAAACGGGTGGGACGTACAGGTCTCATGACTCCCCAATAAAATAATTAAATGCTGCTCCACTGCTGGACTCTGCCGAAGGACTACCATTTTGGAGCCGACATAGTGGACATGAAAAGAAAGTTTATACTATCCGCGGAAAGGCCATCAATGAAGGTAAGTAAACATTAATCTTTTTAACTTTTCCGTACATATTTTGCTGACAGTTCCGTATGAAAAGTTCGAAAAATTAACTCTGTTCCCGAAGTCGTAGATTGCGATCTGCAATTCTATTCTATATACAATGTAAACACATTCGAACCAGCTGGGTGCAATCATATACAATATTGATAAAGTATGCTTCCGAATGCAAAGAACTCTTCAAAATTATAATTGTTCATTCTTGCAGCGCTTTCATGCACCACGGCAGCGATAGAGAGGTCGTTTAGCACTTTGCGCAGCGTAAAAACTTGGCTAAGATCCACAATGACGGAAAATTGTTTAAATGCAAACGTAAAAATGTATGTACCCTTATCTGAAATAAAAGTTTTCCAGGTTTGTGTATGCTCAGCGTAATATGTAAGTCCGGTAACAGTGCAATATTATGATGAGAATTTTTTCCACACTCCCTTTTACCGCCCACAAATCAATAAAAATGCTATGTCTCCATGACTACTGGCTCGATTCAGCTGAAATTTTGGTAGTATATGTCACTTAAATTGTAAATCGTGTAAATAATATTAATACTGTAATAAGGTTAAAGGTCTAAAAAATTAAAATGCTGTAGTATTTGCTAAGTTTTGAAAATAAAAGATGTTAATAATAAACCTTTAAGACAAAAAAGTAAAAAATAAAGAAAAAGTAAAAAAAATTTTTAAAAAATAACCTTTTATTTAAAAATGACATGATCTAAAAAGAAAAAATTTAAGTGACATTTGTCATATATGTATATAGTAGGTATATTCTAGGTGCAGAAGAACCCCTCTCTTGGTCACTCATCATCATATTATAAGCGTACGTAAATTAGTAAGTTCTAAGGACTTATATAAATTTAGAATTTTTCAAATACATTTATATTAAAAAGCTTGAGGCACCGATGTCCGCTATCCATTATACAGGCTTACTACACAATATCCGTGCCTTAAGCTTTTAAATATAAATGTATTTGAAAAATTCTAAATTTATAGAAGTCCTTAAAACTTACCAATTTACGTACGCTTATATTATGGTGATGATTTTACTTAAATTATTTTTTCTTTTTAGTTCACGTCTTTTTTAAATAAAAGCTTATGTTTTAAAAAATTTTTTACTTATTCTTTTTTATTTTAAGTATTCCTAAATGTATCTAATAAATATATATATAATTTAGTAAATAGACAGTTTGTTGTTCGATCGGAAGTTCTACGCATATTTTTATGCATGTAAGATTAAACTAGCAAGAAATAATCTTCGACTGGCCCGAAGTTAAAATACAGATAAAATGTTTATCTGTCAAAACATGCCAAATTTCAAGTCCATATACCCATTTTTGTGGAATTGAGGGAGATGTTACCCTTTTTAAAGAATTCACTTTGTATGGAAGAATTGTAGGAGTGATTTTTATACAATTTCTTTAAATTACTCGGAGTGCATAGTAAATAAAAAAAAACTCATTTTTGTGGTCAAGCACTATTTTGATAAAGTCACTTTGTATGGGAGGTAGGCGAGTTTTTATCCGAATTGAGTAATTTTCTAACTTGATCTTTATTTTTTATATACATCCTAAAATATTGAATTTCGTGATGATAGCTTGAAAATAACGGCTTTAATCATGATCACAGACAGACGGACATGGCTTAAACGACTCGGGTGATGATGCTGATCAAGAATTTATATACTTTTCTACACCCAGCATTCCTACTTATGAGCGCTTCAAACGAAGTTACAAAATGAACATACACCTTTTACGTTTTTTAAAGGAGGTATAAAAATAAAAAGTTTAATATAATAACAGTGTTTACAAAATTTGCACCGAAAATCTCAGGCAATAAAATTCCATAGGTAATATTCCAGGCTAATTCTCATATACGTGCACACCAATGCATACCTTCCCCACCCTCCCCCAAGAAAAAGTTCGGCGGACGCCCATGTTCATAGTTGATTTTCAAATGTCCGTCTATCTATCTTCACGATTACAGCTGTATTTTTGTTGGCCTTTATACAAATCTAAATGGCTCAATGGATTTTGCTCAAATTAAGTATACATATTAAGTGCATCCCAACTTAAAATTTAACATACTTAGTTTTTGCCACGCCCCCTCTGAAATTTTTCAACTAACGGTAATTTTGTTATTATAAAACTTTTTAGTATCGAAGATTTTTTGTATTTAATTTTAAAAAATTTTTGTTATTTTGACATCAAAAACATTCACATATCTTCAAAATTGGAGAAATTTTCAGTGTAACGACTTTTTCATAAAACATCGTTGCCTAAGAATGAGAAAAAAACGACATGAAAATCAAAGTTTGGTCTTTCGATGCAAATATCTCCGCTGTCCATTAATATATTTCATTGAAATTTTTTTTGTTCAAAAGTTCAATAAAATCACTTCACAAAAATAGGTTGAACTGTACCGTTAAGTTAGTGTATATATGTTTTATGATTATGTCAAAAAAGGTCCAAAATATTGACTTTTTACTCAAAAAATGACTCCAAAATTGTTGTTGTTGTAAAAACGAAATCAATTAAAAATTGCACATCTGGCTACCTTTCATATGACATAGAATATATTTGCAAAAATTCTTCCAGCTAAGCGCAAAAATTATTTTACTGTTTTTGTCATCAAAAATACAATAAGGTACGATTTTTTTCGCGAAATTTATTTTTTCCAAAATGTTGTTCTTATATTTTTTACAAAAAATTTAATTCTCAAAAATAATTTATGTGAAAAAACTACACCAATATCTCTTTCCTATCAAAAGTTATGGCTAAAAATCTATTTTTTCGTACAATTGACTATGTATAGTAATAAAACTGATTTTCTGTCTGTTTTTTTGTTTGTTTGTTTGTTTGTTTGTTTGTTTGTTTGTTTGTTTGTTTGGCCTTTATACAAATCTAAACGGCTCAACGGCTCAATAAGGATTTTGCTCAAACTAAGTATACATATTAATTAAGTGCATCCCAACTTAAAATATTACACACTTAGTTTTTGCCACGCCCCCTCTGAAATTTTTCAACCAACGGTAATTTTGTTATTATAATACTTTTTACCATCGAAGATTTTTGTGTATTTAATTTTAAAAATTTTTTGTTATTATGACATCAAAAACACTGACATATCTTCAAAATTAGAGAAATTTTCAGTACAACGACTTTTTCATAAAGCGTCGTTGCCTAAGAATGAGAAAAAAATGACATGAAAGCCGAAGTTTGGTCTTTCGATGCAAATATCTCCGCTGTTCATTAATATATTTCATTCAAATTTTTTTTGTTCAAAAGTTCAATAAAATCACTTCATGAAAATAAGTTGAACTGTACCGTTAAGCCAGTGAATATATGTTTTATGATTATGTCAAAAAAGGTCAAAAATATTGACTTTTTTCTCAAAAAATGACTCAAAAATTGTTGTTGTTGTAAAAATGAAATCAATTAAAAATTGCACATCTGGCTGCCTTTCATATGACATAGCATTTATTTGCAAAAATTCTTCCAGCTAAGCGCAAAAATTATTTTACTGTTTTTGTCATCAAAACAACAAGATTTTTTTCGCGAAATTTATTTTTTCCAAAATGTTGTTTTTATATTTTTTACAAAAAAGTCAAGTCTCAAAAATAATTTATGTGACCAAATTACCCCAATATCTCTTTCCAATCAGAAGTTATGGCTAAAAATCTATTTTTTCATACCAGACTATTAATAAAACTTAGTTTTGTGTTAAAATTCTCTATGTAGTTTGAACATCCAGATTTATCTCTAAGAATGCAGTTGGATGCACTCTTATGCAGTTGAATGAATAAGAGTGTCTAGAGTAATTACGAACATTTTGGATTATATAAGATCTTCCTTATAGTAATCTACTTATTTTTTGCCTCCCCCCTCCTGTTAAATTTTGTTTTGTTGTGATGCCTCTATTTTTTCTCACTATTGTGTCACCGTTGTCACTTAGTTCTTTATCAATGGTACTTTAAATGTTGTATATCAGTGATGGGCACACACATATTATCATATTCTTTGCTTGTGTGTGAAGCAGAGAAAAACGAAGAGCAAATTGGCGTTCGTCAGTTTTAAGCTGGAAGTTCATCAGTGTAGATGTGTTTTGCGTGCGTCTACTCGGTGGCGCAATTTTATTAAGTATGTTAAAGCTAATGCGAGTTTAATGCTTGTGAACGTCGCCATCGTTGTTTTCTATAAAAAAAATCATATTTCCATTCTTGAGGCATCATTTTTATCTGTGCATTTGCAAAATTGAGCAGCCAGACCTAACTACAACAAGTGCTCAACATAAACTGACTTGATTTGCTTAGCAAAAATCAAAACAAAGCAACAGCCGAACGCATACGATTGAAAGCCGCACAAAGAAGCTTATAGTGTACATGTGTCGACGTCGCTCAAGCAGCATTTTGTTTCCAAACACGTGTGTTTGGGAAATTAAAATGTGCCCGACACTGTTGTATATATATCACAATTTTATCGAAAAGATGACTGTGAATAAGAATGCTGTAAAAGTTAATATTTTCATGTAATCAGTTTCAGCTATATGGCGATATAATAAAACATATGCGCATCTGGTCAGCACAATTATTTCATTAGTTTTCATCTGTGCGTTAAATTCACAGATAGATAGCGCCACATTTGTAAGAACTGTGGGAACTATACACTTTGCGGTGAATAGCTGAATAATGTTTTTTCAAAAATTTCTTCAAATTTAATCCCGCACGTTTGGGATTATAGACAGGTGGCGCTATTTTCTGCTTACAGAAGAATATCTGATGCTGTACAGAAGAAACATGCAGCTAGCAGATAAGTTTTGCGAAATATTTTGCGAAAATGCTATTGTTACCAAACTTTTAAAAAGGAAAATAATGCAGTACTGCAAGTTTTTTCAGTCGCATCGTCATCTAGCGTCATCAATACTTAAAAACATAGAATTGGATCAATTTAAATGTCCAGCTCACTTGCTGGACTTTTTGTTGTGTTTGCTTTGCTTGCAAATGCGATTATATGATCCTGATCTCCAATGAAAAAACGCAGCTTATAGAAATTTTAGTAGGTACAGACAATTTTAGTACAACGAATTTTCATAAAACATTGATAGCTTGTAATAAGAAAAAAATTATAAGAAAATCAAAGTTTTTACTTTTAATGCCAATAACTCCACTTGAGTCCCACCATAATTTTTATTTTGTTGAAAAGGTAATTGTGCTTGCTTTAAGATTAAGTAAATATAAAAATTCTTTTTAATTTTTAAAATATGTTTTTCGTACCCCTTCTTTGAATTCAATTAGCTCATCGCAAGAGATGGAACCACCAACAACAAAAATTTTCCAAAACTTTGTTGGATTAATGTTCTTTCAATTACCTTTCTAACGGTAATTTACAAATAAAATACAACATGTTTTTCATCATTCCAGATTTTAAAAAACATTAAATCGAGAAGTGTATGTTAAAAAGTTTATATAAATGACTCTCGAGTAACACCGGGTATATCAGCTAGTACTAAATATTACAAAAGTCCCATAGAAGTGGTTCGACTTTTGTATATTATATCATATTATAAGAAAACTGAAAAATAACAATACGAAAACTAGGTTTTTACACACCGCAGTTTTAGATAACAACTTAGAGTTCTTCAAGCTATTTTGAAAGACATACCTCCCACTCTCATATTTAATAAAGCATAACAACTCATCATAATTTAGGAATAAACTTTATTGATCTTAAACTTGCGACTATGTAGAGTGTTAAATTTTAGGTGTTTAATTTCGGAATATTCGTATATCAATACGAAAAAATCAAAAAATTTTCAATATATCAGGTGAGGTAGAAGTAAATACATTATGTCTAAAGATATTTCATAATGCCTCTCTCATAAAAACTTTCGTCACTATTGTCAAAAAACTGGGACAATCGATTTTCACATGCTTCTCTTGAGGCGAATGTTTTACTAGCGAAATCATTAATCATAGACAGAAACAGATAATAATCACTTGATGCCTGGGTCGGACTATAAGGTGGATGCATAAGAACCTCCCGGAGACTCTAGAGAGTCATTATTGATATGTGTGGCCTGGCATTGTCCTGCTGGAACACAATTCCTCTCCTAATAGTCAAATCAAACCGCTTCTGGGCGATTTCTTCTTTCTGGCCGTAGAATTGTTGATAGAACAGGTCCGAATTAAGAGTTTGGCGTAAGGGAAGTAGCTCATAGTGGATCATTCCGTGACAATCCCACCAAACAAATTGCAAAACCTTCCTAACCGTCAATCCTGGCTTGGTCACCGTTTGCGCCGGCTTATCGCAACTTGATCACGATCTCGACCGTTTTCGCTCGATGTTATCGTAAGTGACCAACTTTTCATCACTAGTCAACATCCTCTTCAGAAATGGGTCGATTTTGTGCTATTCAGCTGCGATTAGCAGAAAGAACTTCGAACGCATAAGTTGGTAGCACAATTATTAAAAATTTTAAGTGTGAAGATTTTGTTATGCAAATTATACAGAGAAGTAAAACTGAGTAGAAAACTATCTAAGAGATAGAATTACAAATTAATATACCCAATTTCGGTTTTAAATTTTGTTTTTATTACAAAAACCATACTTTAACAGTTATCCTAAAAACTTGATGTCTTTATAAGTTACCAACTTATGCGTTGGAAGTATCGATACATAAAAAGATATATGTTACAACTCAAAAAAATGTTTTATGTTAATGATGTAAAATTAACATGCAAACAAAACAGGGACCGTAACTGTTATTAGTTTAATTAAAAAAAATCCTTAAATAACAAAAATAACTGTTATTTGTGAGAGGAAAAATAAAACTCAAAAATAAGTTTTATTTTTTGAGGAAAAAACAAAACTTAAAAAATAACTGTTATTTGTGAGGGAAAAAATAAAACTCAAATATAAGTATTATTTTGTGAGAGAAAAAAATAAAACTAAAAAAATAACTGTTATGTGTAAGGGAAAAAGTAAAACTGGAAAATATGTTTTATTTTGTGAGGAAAAAAATTGAAACTTAAAAATATTAAACTTTTCATATTTTTTTAATAGTGAGGAGACAAACAAATATTATGGTGTATTAAATTCTTTTGTGCAGTGATTTTAAAATAAAGATGTTTTTTCTTTAAAATTTCTCTTAAAAGCTCACAAGTAAAATTGTGTAAAATTTCAAAGAATAGATCACAATTAGTTATCAATAACAGTTTACTTCAACCGTTTATAAAACAAATTCAAAACTATACCTGTTATGTTGAATTTTTAAGTAGGTATTTATATGCCTATATTCAATAGAAATTTTTGGAAATTTACAATGCTTTGGCGTAGTTGTTTTAACCAAACTTTTATTCATAAGTTCATAATAAAACTCTGCAAAGAACCATCCAAATACACCAGTTGTGTGTTGTTATTTTTTCTTATATCTACTTGTATCTGTTTCGCTCTCTAAGCATTGAGTATGCATGGAATATTTCTCTTTTAGATAACGATGGAATAGGTATGAGAGAGTGAAATTATCAAGTATCAAAAATACTAGTTTGAGCACATACAGAACAAACAGATATATCGATAATACTGTTGTCTTTATTTGGAACATCTGGAGTATGTGACGTAGCACGCATAAAGAATAAAGATCGAAATAAGCAACAAAAAAAGAAACAGTTTATATAAGTACAATGCATTTAAGTACTTTTTTATGTTTTAAATTTGCCAAAAATACGAAATACGTCCATTCACAGAAAGACACTCACCATTACTTTTTTTTAGTAGAATAGAAATAGAAAAACACAACATCAATACAAAGAGAACGATCTGGAATATCCATATTGAATGGAAATATCCATTTAAAAAAGAGTTAAAACAGATACTCCACTTAGTGGAACAGATAAAGAGAAAAAAGCTTACACTACAATGAGAGCCAGAGAAAGAGATGATAAGCTCTCTGCTCATTCCAAAGCATATAAGCATATGTTCAGTTCAACTCCTTGTTGTATTTGTACCAATATTATCAGGTTTTTACTTGTTATATCTGTTTGTACAAGTAAAACGGATGGTTCGCTGCAGACCTTTAGTTCATAAGTTTCATATTTTTTCGTACTGTCTTGCCAACTGCTTGGACGCTTCTTCACAGACACAAAGTATTTTCGATCCATGAGGTTTTTTGCGTTAACTCGTCTGGCACCCATGCATCGAGCTTCTTGTCTTATCCAGCCTTACTAAAGTGGTTCCAAATAGTTTTTTGTGCAATGTTTAACTTTTAAGCAATCAATTATAATTAGTCTTAATAATTTCCATGATTTTACCCAGTTTATGATTTTACCAGGAATCGAAGAAAAACTGTAAAATATGGCGTATTTTCAGTCACAAGCAGTCACAAAACCGTCTAAGAAATTTTTTTAACCGAGGCTAATGTTATGCCTTAACCTCGGCAAGCATTTCCAGCCCTTTGCTGTTCCTGTCCTTTAATTCCACATTTCCCACAATTTAGTTGTGGATTTTTAGTTTTCCATATTTTTTATATGTAGGACAGAACAAAGAAAGTGAAAAGAATCATGTCCGAGCCCGGATTCGAACGAGGGACCTCTGGGTTGGTAGTCTAGCGCACTCTCCCCTAGACCCCAAAGGAAAATTTTATACATATCTAATAGCATAACATATGTATTAACTTTTAAACAAGTTATGAGTCAAATATTTCAAAAAATTTCAAAGAATTATTTTTCTACAACACTTATTAAAATCGTTTTTTTTTTTCGCTTACCAACATAATTCAAAGATTGTTTTACTTCAACTAAACCTGACGCCAGTTTCAAACCAAATCATAATATTAGCAAAGCGTGCCAGTCAACCAGTCAGTCAGTCAGTCAGTCAGAACCCATCAACCAAACTACCTACCTATACGTATCAGTGTAAAGTTCCCGCAGTGTGTGTGGGTTTCTGTAGATTTTCGTTCATGTACTAGGAAATGCCGAAAATTCAAATTTGAAAATGTGGGAAACCTCGCTGGGTACTGATTGCATTTTGATAGCGTTGCCATTGTGTGCACTTTTGGTTCCTTAATGCTTGCTCATTAAATTGCTTGGCTGTATTGTTGTAGGTGAATTCGTGAGGGTGAGTGTGTCGATACGTGCGTGTTATGGACACTCCTCCAGCTGTGCAGAATTTTGTGGTCAACACTGGCAATTTGCGTAGAAGCAACCTTCAGCCAAGCATGGTTTTATCGGCTGCGTCTAACATACAATCGCACGCCAACAAGCAAGTGCAACACTCTCACAAACACACTTGGAAGGCTTTCAGTGCAACATGACGTTTACAAAGCACACCCATCTATCAATCAAGCAAAATTTTGAATATTTTCTGCACCAAGTTAATTCAACGTCACATGCATTGTTCGACTACAAATGTGTATGTATGCGTGTGTATGTATGTATGTGTGGGTGTGTATGTTTGTGTGTTTGAAATTGTTGTTATAGCATTGATATTGTGTGTTGCTATTGATATTGGTGGGTGTGGTACAAATCTTAAGTAACAAAAGCTTCAAAGCTCAAAACAAGCTTACGCTAAGGCTATAGTTAGACATTTTGACAGATTTTCACATTTTGGGTTTCATTACTAACTTTCAGCTAAGTCTTCACACCCAAAAAATGTATTAGTAAAATGGCTACAAGTGGCAATCGTGGCAAAAATACTTGATCATTGTACGAATACTCGTACAGTGAACAGTAACCAAACAAAAAAAAATTTGTATGATGTACGAATTATTGTATACATATAAATAATAACATTCGTAAATCTCTCGAACGAATAGTATTAGTTGCACTCGTAGTATTTAATAATGGTTTCGTACTATTTACGAAATAAGACTTATATTAGTAGAAAAAGTTGATTCGTTCGTTGACAATACGCATTATACGAAGATTGTCCGAAGTAGTAGTTGAGTTTAAAAAACGTACAACCGAAATAGCCGATATTTCTTTTGGTACACGAACTCCATTCCCCTATCAGTTAAAATCCCGCACAGAACCACTTTCCGTCGTGTCTGGCGGGCAAGGACGTCGCCAGCCGATGGCCTAGGGGGGAAAGGGGGTAAGTTGATCTATGGAGAATGGGAAATGTATGAATTATACGTAGAGTCAAGAACACTTTACACCAAGGGCGTAGGCAGGGAGATGGGTAATTCCCCCTTAAATCTGAGATTTTTTGTATATGACGGATTTTTTAATAGTTTCTATACGTGATCCTTTTTTAGTGTGTAATTTTACCTTTTTCTTTGAATCTAGACCTCATTCAATCTTTGAAATGCAAATCAGTTTTTTTTAAAGCGATATTGTATAATTTTGTAAAATATTGTATACTGTACAAACGGGAATTTAAAAACCAAGATATTTGCATGAAGTAGATAATGTGGACATTTTTTGGTTTATAATTAAATTGTAATATTTTAATGATTTTACAAGGTAAACATTTTTAGAGCTTAAGGTCAAGTAATTTATAAAAGAAGAAACTGCAACATTTTTCGTTAGACAGAAATTAAAATAACTTTTTTCAATACCGTTTGTATAGGAGGCTAGAGTATCGGAAGTAACCGATTAAATGTGGGAATTGCCAATATTGAATTGCTTCAAAATATTTTCCACTTCCGTTTTTTCGGCACTTGGTCGGATCATACAAAAAAAAAGTTACAAATTTAAAATACCTCTCTCGGCTATTGCCAGTGGTAAGTTAATCGTAGCAATCTTTTCATTTGTAACTTCAGCCAGAGTTACATTTTAAGTTGACGACAGCTGCTATATGGTAAGCAGTCAACGCCAGCTATCTGTGAGTTAGAGCAAACATTCAAAAAAACTGAACACCGCCAAGTTGGATTTGTTAATTGATCAATACGCATGAAATTCAATTCAGAAAAATTTGCAAAACTCTTTTATTATAGGTTTGTGCATGTTGATCGCAAATTTGTGACAGAAAACCAGGAAAATAGGACTTATATTCAAATAAGAAAAAATTATTTTTTTTATTTAATTTTTGGTATTATTTTGTTGAGGTTTTCTTACTTTGAGTTTTTTTGAATTTTTTTTTAATATTTTTTTAAACCATATTTTTTAACGATATCATATTTTAAAATGAGTTTAACCTAAATTTAATGTATGTAACTTTATTTGATCTCATGGCTTCCGTTTGTTTGACATACATAAGTTGAAAGTCTTTTTCCCTTAAAGTCGAGTATATATAAAAACATCAGGTAATAAGACACCATTCATTAATTTTGAACTATTTTCATTGACTCGCAAAATTCATGAATGAAAGATATGGTAAAAATATTTATAAGGTCTCCCCCCCTAATTTTAATTCTGCCTACGCCCTTACTTTACACTTATTTGTAGTGCGAATCTTACCACCTCTACTTACGGCGATTGTAATAAGAACGGTAAGAAGTCCAATGTGTAAAGCTCCACGAGCTCTGCACGAGACTGTACAAAAAAAAAACTTGTAAAAAAAGTTATCTTGTAAGTTTTCATAATTAAGTTTTCTGTGCACACTCATGGTGGCCCTTCCCAGGATTTTCCCTCTTTTAGTACATCAACAATAGTTTCATTGCCACTAACACTTGCTGCCAAGGTTCAATTTAGCTTCAAATACTTGGTAAACAAAAAAATTTGGCGAAAGTTTTGAAAGTTACTGCAAGATTTGCGACTGACATCGTTTGCATTTGCGCAAGGTATAATTTCGATAATGCGACTGATTGAGTGTTTTCTTCAGTAAAAAGTACTTCAAGAGATATAATAATAGAGTCTAAGTACGGTATTATTAATGACTTCTTCCAGTTTTCTGAAGGCCTTTCTGAAAAGTGGTTTCTTCGATGCCGTTGTTTTCTAACAATTCGCGGCATTGATGTGATGTCTTCCTCAGTTCGACTTTCTCCACAACAATAGTAGCATCGCTTATTATTTCAGCCGCGACTTTTTAAGGATTGTCACAGTGGCTCTTAAGCAATTGTAAAAGAGTTGAATGTGTCGAAGAATCGGGAGTCCAGATTTTTTTGATGAGATTGGTCTCTGAAGGTAACCTAAAGAATCATCACAAGAACATGCGCCAATATTAGGGTCTTGAGCTACTGCCTGAGGTTGAGTATCTCCCGTTCTGGTGATTGAGCTAGGACCTTGCGATAGTGTCTCTATTTTGATCTCCTTTTCCTTTTGTACATTTTCATCCTGTTCATCGCTGTCACTGCTTTCTCCTTCAGGTTTTTTATTTGAAATTTTACTGCAAATCAAAAAATTTAAAGTTGTTGGGCACTTGTTGAATGTCGATTGTTGCTACAGTAAATAAATTATTTCCTTTTATTTATTTTGGAATTATTAATAATAGCGAGTATGAAAAAAAAAATAATATAAAGGTGATGAAAAAAACTTTGTGTCCTCTGCTCGTTTTGCTGTTACAATGGTCAGAAACAAGTCGAACAGAAAATAAGTGTTGCCATTAAATAATTTTAACCCTCATCGGTCCCTCGAGAAATACATCTAATCGGTCCCATTGTATGCGCGCGCATACACATATATTTTTAATTGTAAAAAGCTAAAAAAAATTAACGACCATTTATGTTTTGTGATTTTTTTATGTTTATTACATTGTTTACTATCATATAAATACATTTGAACTTCATAAAGGTAGATTTAGAATGAAATTAATTAGAATATTACATATATTAGAAAAAAACAATTGAATTTTTAACTTTTGTCAATTATTTGTACATTTTTCGCATAAATTGAAATTATGTTCAGCACAAATGAAATTTCTACACTTTTCACAGCGTGTAGCAAAAAGATTTTTGTTATTTTTATATGTGCAGATATAGCATCGGCCTCGTTTCGATGTACTTGGTATATGGCGTATCTCCCGAATTCTTTGAATAACACCGGAAGCATCATTACGTTGAGGTTGTTTTTTACGTTTAGTGATCTATTTTGTAACGAGATTCAATCCAAGCTCCTCGATAAAAAGGCGTCGACGAATATTATGGTTCGTTTTAGAATTTTTCCAATTCGGGAACAATGCAATGAACGTCACGAAAGCATTCAACGCACTAACATCAAGCATGTTACAAAATACTGCCATTGGCCACCGATTGACTTTTAGTTTGCATGTGTACGTAGCCACCATTTAATCCATAGTATCAACTCCACTCTTGGTTTTGTTGTAGTCTTCAATGATGTTAGGTTTCTGCTTTTCACTATTCTCATTTATGCTGACAACATTGTGGTATGTATTAAGCAATGTCACAAATCGGTACCGGCTAGGAACATGTGAAAACATAACTGCTTGCAATTTATGTTCATATACAACTTCTGTATGATAAATTTGCTTTTGACGCATGTCGAGTAGAACTGAAGGAATTTCAGTCCTATTTTTCCTTATTGTTCCCAAAATAGTCATGCGATTCTTATGTAAATCTTCTGCCAATTTATACGAAGTGAAAAAGTTGTCACACGTTACATTTCTGTCAGAAAGTCCTTCCACCAAATCCAAAACAACACGCTGTCCGAGATTACGTTCAGGAGTGGCATTACGATTCCGACCAACATAAATTTGTGTGTTGTATGCATACCAGCTTTTTTAGTCGCATAGCACCCAAATTTTGATGCCATATTTCGTCGGCTTGGATGGAATATAGTGACGAAACAGACATCGCCCACGATACGGAACTAACTGTTCATCTACGGCAATGTTTTTTCCTGGTGTGTATACAAATTTCAAATTATGATTCCATTTATCGTATACATTTAGAATCGGTGCCAATTTGTCACGTACAGAAGTACTTGTAGATGCAGTGTTGGCCATACGTTGTTCGCGGTCATCAAATCGAATGCAACCATGGATACGCTTGAACATTTTCAAAGACATTGTTGCTCTAAATATTGTGACCAGTTTCGTCATTCCACAGTTTAGTGACACATTCACCGTGTGACCGATACACACCAGAAAGCAGCAACAATCCAAAGTATGCGTGCAGAGTGTCCAAATCAATGTTTTCCCAATCGTCTTTATACTTTCGCACACCATATAAATTCGTCATATTCAAAATAATATTCTCAACCGGTTCAAGGAACATGTGAAATGCAGACGAAACATCAACTATAGTAGCAGCTGCGAGTGCTTTTGGACCTGAATTATAACGAAAATGAAACATGAACCCATAACAAAGAGGGTAAGTTTTTACCTGAAGTGAAAGTTTCTGCACGTCGAAATGAATTTCTTCGATTTATTTCAAATGGTTGCGATGAATATTCAATTTTCTTATTTTTTGAAAAATATTTATTTTCAGGATTTGCTGCATTTTCTTCTGCTAAATTTTGCTCAAGTGGCTCAATGTCGTCTGATAATGCAAAATCATCGTCACTATTGCACGGAGATTCGCCCGCTTCGCTTTCCAAATCAAAATTCATTTCTAGTTCATCTCGCTGCCTTTTTTACGTAAAACTCTATCCATTTTTTATTAAATACTTCGAAACACAACCAAAATTCAGATAAATGCACAAACAAACTTCACTTATGTGTGTTCCAGAACAAACTTAATTTCATAAAACGAAAAAATAAGAGCGTGCTATAAATCTACACACAAAAATAAGCTGCAATTCCTGGTACCTGCTTATGTGTATGCGCGCACATACACAGGGACCGATTCGTAACTATAACTGCACAGTAAGGGTACAAATTCAAAAACGGGTTTATTTTGTTGTTCAGGCAAAATAATTCTAATTTGCAAAATACAAGGTCATTCCGCTGGACCGTTTTTATTTTATTCAAGGTTAAAGATCAAAATTGTATGCGAGCGCATACAGGGGACCGATGAGGGTTAAAGCTTACGCAATGTTTTAGAGGTATTCACGGTTGGCAGCAATGCTTTTTAATATCCATATTGAGGAATATGAACCCAGTAAACATTTTGCTTATAGTGTAATTAATGAATTCACTCGAGTTTCAACGTGCGGGAACTATCGGTCAAGCAAGTCAAGTGAGTGGACTAAGAACATTCGTTGCTTTTCATTTGTCTTATTTTTTCATCTCATACATGAAAATATATTTAGCCGCCAAAAATGATTTTGTCTATTCTAATTTGTCGCTAAGGCCTTTTGCACATGGAGCAAATGAAAAGTAATGTAACTACAACGCAATAGCTTAAAAAATTGCAAGCCACTCCAATTTTAAACTGAATTGCAACCTATGCCTTCAGATGAGCAAGTATAGTAGCAACGCAACCTTGAAAAATTCATAACAACACAAATAGTTTTTAATTGAAGCTATATTAAATATAAATAAAAAATTAAAGTAGTTAAAGCGATTCGAGTGATGAAGCTGTTATTTTATATTTTTATACGAGAAGAACTCAACGTCAAAATAGAATTTGGGTGCATCCATACATTAGGAACATTATTAACTGCATATTATTCGTCGCAGCAAAAGAACGGCAGCAAACTGATGTCAAACATAACACAATGTGCAGCACAAAATCTCCGATTAAAATTGCTGTGTTGTATTGAAATGGTCGCAAACGTGTTGCCAACTTGTTGTGCACATGTTGCTTCATATGAAGGCTTCGGTATAAATACATTGGTAAGCAAATTTTGTTGCAGTTACATTACTTTTCAATTGCTCCATGTGTAAAAGGCTTAACGGCTGGCGGATGTCTCTCTCTGAGTGACATTAGTGCAGCCATATTTTTGTTCAGGATTGAATATGTTCAGTGTTATTTTCTTAGTTTTTACTATGATCTATGACGTTTCGTTTTTGTGTTTGTGTTGCATTCATGTCACATTCAAAGCAAAATATAAAATAACCCAATTCATTCCAATTCGGAACGTGTACTCAGCATATTGCGCCAAGAAAGGACCGTCGAATGCTTTGGCTCTGTTCGTGCTCAAAAACCTGTTATTTTTTTAGTGCGCGGATATAACAAATTTGTCTGTTTACAAAATGTTTGCCTATTAATTGACAGTGGTCTTAATCATTTATTTATTTATTTTAAATTCTTATAGTCTAAGATCCGGCTGCAATTTTACTACGTTCATCGAGTTTTTAATCGAAATCAAATTTTTATGTACAAATATATATAGGAGAATGCATTTTGGTTAGGTTGCCAATCAAAATGTGGCCGCTAGTATTTTTATTTTAAATAATATCCACTGATTTTTCGGACGAAATTGCACTCATCTGTTTTTCAAAAAATATATACCAATACACAGCTACATATTTATAAAACTAAAAAAATTAGGGTTGCCTTAGTGCAAATACCAAAACCCATATTTGCGGCCACTTTAACACAGGCAACCCTATTCCACCATGCATACAAAAAATTAGCTTTAATTTAATAAATGATTAATCAAAATACGTTATGAACGTATAAATATCGCGAAACTAAACGTGTTTACACCGGGCTGCCTGGAGGTTGCGGCCAGTTGCGTTAAGGCAACTCTAGTTTTTTAAGTTCTATACGTATGTAGCTGTGTATTGGTATATATTTTTTTTTAAAAACAGATGAGTGCAATTTCGTCCGAAAAATCAGTTGATATTATTTAAATTAAAAACATTAGCGGCCACATTTTGATTGCCAGCCGATCCAAAATTAATATCTGTGGGCACAAGGAATAATGACTAAACTCAAAATATCGTAATTAAGCTATATGGAATTTACTTTATTGCCAATTATTGGAAGTATGCAGATATCCATTTTTTGGCCAGAATTGATCATCACTTATGTCTGCACATATATTGTTTGTAACGGTTCATATATTTCAAAAAAATGGGTCGTAGTTTGTGCAATTAAAATATCGTTTTTTACGATACTTGGAGTTTAGTCGTTATTTCTTGTGACCACAGATATAATTATACATAAAAATTTGATTTAGATTAAAAACTCGATGAACGTAGTAAACTTGCAGCCGGATCTCGTACTATTATAGTAGAAACGTAAGTGAATAACTAAAATTTATTGAAATTGGTTAAAAACAAAACACCAGGAATAAAAATAGAGGATCAGATAAATACATTTTTCAGGGGCATCTGCTAATGGCAAAAAAGAGGAGGTGAGTACCTTATATATCATTTTGATTATTTAAAATTTAATAATCAAGAGACCTCACCTTCATAAAGGTGCTTTTTTCATCATAAACATCAAAACGCACCTTTTTGGAATTAAGGCCACTTGAACTTTTAATGTAATAATATTCAATCTTTTCTTTGAACTAAAAATAATTTTTTATTATTTGGTTTTTATTTGCTTAAACTTTGGATGTAATCAAGATCACTGTATTCCAGCTTAAAAAAAAAAAGTAATCTTACCACTTTCCAGAATACAACAACAACAGTGCTTTCACTTGCTTTTTTTAATAATATTCCACAAAAAATAAATGTATATCGTAAGCGAATCCCAGAAATCGTTCATCCCGGTTTCTGCAGTCGGATTCGTTTTTGAACCACAATATTTCATGGTGGACTTTCAGAACATATCGCACACTTTCTTCAAAGGATACAAAACCCAAATTTTTTCCATTTTCAGGAGGAGAAAAAAAATTTTTCCTTCAAGGGACTCCATACAAAAAACAAGATACAAATGATTTTTTTTTTTAATTAAAGACTAAGAATTACTCTTAAGTTACTGGTCCAGTGACAGCTCAAATTAAACCTATCACAGGACAGGTTCGATATAACTCGTCGCTGCATTCGTATTGTGTTGAAATTTAAAGTTGAAAAAAAAAGATGTGCATCTGCCACAGAATATTGACCCCTGTCAATGACAACGCATTGTAAAAGTTACCGGTTGGTTTCATATGATGGTGGCAGAATTGGTGCCGATGAAGATGATCACTACGAATAATTTTACCCGAAAAAGTAAAAATGTTGAAATTTTGAATTGTGTCTCTTTTGAAGAGGGTGTACACTGTACAGTATACAAATTCTTCAAATTCTCTAAATCATTGGACACATGCTTCAAATCATACACTATATTTAATTTACAACACCCAGCGGCATCGGAAAACATGTGAGAATTTGCAAACAAACACTTTTACCAAATCAATCGACTTCTGATGCTTTTTTGCATGACATTCAATGTAAGTAGACATTTTTTAGAACGATTTTGAATGTAAAATGTTATTAAAATTATATATTTTTAGCAACATTCGAAACAAAGCATTAAAGACCTCCGAATCAATTAAAATTAAATGTTATGTGTTTTTATTTTAAACAATTTAAATAAAATTGAAACTAAATTAATAAACAAACTGTGCAAAAATAAATGATTATAAAAACAAAAACAACTGTAATCAAAGCAACAAACACCCAGCTGCTCCAACCAACAACACAACAGCAAAACCAGTTTTGCAGAGAGACCACTCATGGTTTAATGAGACTTGCAGGATTGCAGTCAGGTCCAAAGAGGAAGCTTTTCAGAATTGGCGTTCTAACAAGAATACTGATACTAAAAGACTTCGCATCGAGGCAAGGAATCGCTGTAATGCAATTTTAAAACGCGAAAAGTTTCTGCACGAAGCTCGCATTCGAGAACAGGTTCTTCTCTGCCCCAAAGGGAGCAAAAATTTTTGGTCATTTGTTAAAAGAGTTAAGAACCAGACATCGTCATCGATTTCAGCTCTTTTAAAAGATGACCAAATCTTCACTGACTCGGCTGATAAAGCGAACCTATTGGCTAGATTGTTTGCACAAAATTCCACTCTCTCGGATAGCAATCAGCCACTGCCCTTTGTTGAGGGTGGATCTTCTGCAATGCAGGAGATATACTTTCGAACGAGAGCAGTTAAAAGGGTCCTTACAAATCTCAACGTTAACAAAGCCTCTGGTCCTGATGGCATACCGCCAATTGTGCTTAAAATGTGTGCTTCTTCGCTGGCTCGGCCTTTGCGCAACCTTTTCAACATCTCCTACAGAATAGGAATATTTCCATCTTGTAGGAAGGTGGCAAATGTCTAGCCGGTACCTAAAAAGAGTGATGCCACGAACCCTGCAAACTACCGACCCATTGCGATATGCTCTACGCTTTCCAAAGTTATGGAGAGCGTAATAAACTTCAACGTTATGAACTATCTGGAGCACAACCAACTGCTCAGTGACCGTCAATATGGTTTTCGTAGGGCTCGCTCTACTGGTGATCTTATGGCGTTCTTAACCGAAGAATGGAATAAATGCGTTCACTTTTTCGGCGAGAGCAGGGTTGTTGCTCTGGATATTTCAAAAGCGTTCGACCGAGTGTGGCATAAAGCGCTCGTGTCAAAACTTGCTGCATATGGTTTTGGTGGTAATTTTGCTCGATGGATCACATGTTTTCTCAAGGACAGAACGATTCGAGTCGTAGTTGACGGTATTTCGTCCGAGAAGCACGCCATCAACGCAGGAGTACCGCAGGGTTCAGTTCTATCGCCAACCTTGTTTCTGGTTTTTATCAACGACCTTCTGTCGTTGACGCATAACCCAATTCATTCGTTTGCGGACGACAGCAGCATTTGTCATTCATATTCATTCAAAAAACGCCCAATCTCTATGGAGATTGAGAGAAAAAGGCAAACTATGAATGACACACTCCTTAATGATCTACAAAAAATCTCCGAGTGGGGTCTTGCTAATAGAGTAGAGTTCAATGCAAGCAAGACCCAGTGTTGTCTGTTAACCCACAAGCGGGTGAATTGCCCTTTAGCTCCTCTCAGTATGAATGGTGTGGATCTTGTGGAATCAGCCGCTCTTGACGTTCTGGGCATATCGATCCAATGTGATCTTCGTTGGAATGATCATATTTTCGATGTGTCGAAAGAAGCGGGCAAGTGCCTAGACTTCCTAAAACGGTGCAAAAAATATTTCACTTCAGCTGATCTTCGCATGATCTACACCTCATATTTTAGGCCGAAAATGGAGTACAATTCCCACATTTGGGCAGGGACTTCAAGATCTTATTTGGAGCTTCTGGACCGAATTCAACGTCGTGCGATATATTTGATAGGAGATGAAAGTATTTCATCCACTCTCAACTCTCTTGAGCATCGACGTAATGTAGGTTGCCTAAGCCTTCTGTATAGGTATTACCATGAGGAGTGTTCAAGGGAGATACATGGGGAGTGCTCATGGGGAGTGTTCAGGGGGCATCCCCTGAGCGTTGGTTCAGTCTAAAAAAAAAAAAAAATTAATAAAATATATAAACTTTTGTTATTATTGATGTTTTATGGAATTTCGGAGAACAAATTCATTGGTGGTAAGTTCTACAAATAATATTCATACAATCGCACTGTGAAATGTTCGAATGGGTATTGTGACCATGCGTATATGTTAAAATAGCATTCGTACAATATACGTTAGTTTTTGTACAAGTACGGATAAATTTTCGTAATGTTTACCAAACTTCACTATTAAGTAACATTTACACACGGTATTTTTTGAGTGCATAGTTTGATTTTTAAAATTAAATTTATTCTTAGGTATTTATTGCTCTTGAGGAATATTTTAAGGACTAGTTTGCGTAGTAAACAGTATTCTTTTATGGCTTTCAGTTCTAATCTCAACCATTAAACCTTAAAAAAGAGGCTCTGGCACATCAATAAAATCTTCATCCATAACTTAAGAATAATTTGTCAGATTTTTGGTAATGCAATAAAAACCACTAAATCAGCAAAACTTCATCCATTGCTGCTCTAGGCATTATTGAATGATGACCCAAAGTACTGCAGAAGATGAACAACTATGCCTAGCTACTAACGTATATTCAAAAACCACATCCAAACACACAACATCTAGACCAAATCATTATTCGATTTTCGTCACCACCCATTCCATTAAGGATTAGAAGAACCTTTTGTAGTACATAAATCGACAAAAGCGTAGGCAAACAAGAGTTCCAACACCTAGTTACTATCTGAGCATAGCGCAGGTTTACTACTTGCCAAACCATGTTTCCAGCACATTTATACACACACACACATTAGTCGAGTATTGGTGCTTAAACACACGCACACAAGTGATTCCATAATCAAGCTAACAAACAGCCTCGAAGCCATCGTCGTAGTTGTCCTCATCACCATCATCATCATCATACCAGCAGCGTAAAGCCTTTGGCAAAATTTTGCATTTACCTCAATGTAATGTCACTGGCATTTGGAGTTGCCACAACTCTACCGCCATATCTAGTACCTAGCCTACGTGAGCCTCAAGTCCATGCAAGTCGTTGGTTGGCGTCGTCAACGTCGATAACTGCGTCACGTCCAAAAGCTCCTTCGAGTACTTTTCATGTCGTTGTTGTTTCACACACACAGAACATTTTCACTTCTATGCGGTCGGTCGGTGCCTTACTACCTGCTACCTGCTTCGTTTGGTCTTTGCTGCGGCTCCATTCGGTTTGGTTCGGTTGGATGGTTGGTTTATGTCCCGTTGAGTGCTCTTTACCGACACTTTGGAACGCATGTCAATGCATTTAGTGCGTTTTTCATTTGCGTTTGTGACTTCGTGCGAAATTAGCATGTCGTGACATAAATGGCATAAAGCGAAAGACTGAACTTTGGGTTAGGAGAAGTTGTTGGTTTCCAGAGCGTTAACTTTGTATTAGCACAATTCACTAGTTTCTGGGAATCTGTAATATCTTTGATGAAGCTATGATTTGAGGAATTGCAATTGTTCGTATGAAGGAATATTTTGAGATTAAATTAATGAAATATTTAACTGATACTGCTTTAAGCTTCTAATGAAAAAGAAATACTCTTTTTGCACCGAGAAAAATAGTTTGATTTCTTTCACTAAATGTATTTAGGGTCTACCAATATTCAGGCCCATAGACAAGGGGGATTTTGGGGGTTCAAATGCGCGCCTAATTCACTAAACCTACACTCTAAAAAATAAATGTAAATTTACTAAAATTATTACAATAATTTTTTGTTCAAATTCCAACTGATATCTGATTTTACTATAAATCTTGCATTAATTTTTGAGTGTTTAAATGTGTGTAAATGTTGAATTTAGTTGCAATAACAGCTGCAAAGTAAATGATTACTACATAAATTTAATTAAAATTAAACAGTTGAATGTTCAACATCGACAATATATTCAACAGATGCTCAGTCGAGTTAGCTTGTCAAAGTGTTAGGATCATTAACTTAAAGTTCTCTGATTTTTGATTAAAAAAGTGTAGTGAGAATTCAGTTTTAGTAAAAGTTAATTGAATGCTGTGTTATTAGTGATATTTGGTCAGCAATATCTGAATATTTTAGTTATTTGAAATAATCAAAAAATTTCTTGTGTTTAATTTCTTTAATTCCTAAGTGTTTATTTTTCATTTCGTTATTTGTAGTGCCAATTTGAAGAAGAATAAGCATGCAACAGAAATCAAAACATATCTCTGCACGTACCGTCAAAAGTGACACTTTTGTTTTTTTATATCTTTACTAGAATTACAATAGAAGTTTAGATTGACTACATCAATTATAGTAAAACTAAATAGAAATTGTTGCATTTTTCTGAAATCAAAGTAGCAGATTTGTATTGGCACTACACAGATGAAAGTAACATTGAACAATTGATGTTTAATTTCGCTGCAATATCAATTTCATTGCTTCTTATTTTAAGCAAAATTCAACACTATTTGTTGAATTTCACTACACAACAATAGAAACAAGATAATTAGTTTTTTTGATCTATTGAATAATTACATGAATTAAGATTGTGAGCTTTAGATCAAGTAAGTTTTCTGAAGAGGATAAATGCCTATGAAGAGGAAAAATGTAGCGATTTCCGAAACAGACTGTCTAGTCAGCTAAGTGATTGACTCTATACAGAGTTGTTGTTGTTGTTGGTGCCTTTTTGAAAACTTACTTGATCTAAAGCTCACAATCTTAATTCAAATAGAAACAAGATGTTGAATGAAATAAAAGTGCAAAAGCTAATCTGTTGCCTACAACTGTTTTAGTAAATTTCAACAAAAACTTTTTAGAGTGTATCTATATAAAACTCATGCGAAGCTAAGCTGTATTCGAAACGATTTTTGGGACCTTAAAAAATAATATTGATAAATTGTTCTATACTCCCAAACGACAGCTTATGCTGACGCAATGTGACGCCCTATTTAAAAAAAAAAAAAACTTAAAAAGTTCTTCCAACTAGATGGGCTGACATGAATCCATAAATGCTTATCAGGAGTTACAGGATGATATTATTGAAGCTTTAGGTAACGAAACCGCATTTCGCAATACCACAATATCGTCTTTCGCATTTCAACTTACAAAAAAATTTTTTGATTTTCAAATAGCTGTTTATGTGGTCGCCGACATATAGCTCGAGAATCTGTGAAAACTTATTTAAAAATAAATAAATTTTGTTATCAAAGTAGTTTTTTCACATTTTTTGTTGTTTTTTCTCAAAAATTATAAACAAGAAAAGAAAAATGTAAAAAGCATATTAATCACAAGTTTTGTAACACCAATTGAAATGTTTAACAGTTATATTTCACTAAGTTTATGTTGTAGAGTTGCTATTTTAAAATATTTAAAATTACTATTAGCCCGATTCTTAATAATTTTTCCCGGGGAATCGGAAAAGGCAGTTTTCATTTTTAAGATAAAGTTCAAGAACATTTTGGAAACTTTTAATGCAAATTTATTCATCAACCGTCAATATTCATGAGTTTAAACAAAAAAAAAATGTGAAATCCTTACCTGCTATCTTAAAAATAAAAACTTCCTTCACTGATTCCTTTCAAAAAATTACCCAGAATCGGGCTGTATATATATTAGTACTAATTTTTTTTGAACGAATATCAGAAATATTTTTTAATAGAATTGAAATCATTTTAAATGATAAATACAGTTTTTTTTTAAATTTTTTATGATGTTTTTTTTTGTGGTTTGAAATGCCCAAGTTTAAACAGCTATAACTTTTTGATTCGAATTTTGGTTTTTGTAATTTTTTTCACAAAATAGCTAAAGACAATGCTAAAGCACCCCGTTGTTTGTTTTTTTTTTATTTTGCATTTTCGTATTTTTGGGAATTGAGTAGCAAAGGAATCACACAATGTGTTTGGGGTCAATAAGTGTTTTTTTTTAGAAAATATTTCAACCTCATTTCATTGCATGAAAAATTAATGATGGTATATTTTAATTACTACATTGTTTTTTACAATTCTAAGAAATATTCACCCTTATTCTTGAATTCGCGTCGAGTAAATGTCGTCGTCGAGAGCTCACTTTCACCAATGAATTGTCGTCGAAGATCATTTCGACGATCAAAAATGTAAACATTTATTTGACGACATTCGCTCAATAATTGACATGAACAATCACTGCAGGTCTCAACGTCGAAATTGAAAGTTTTAAGAATATAACAATTTTGTTTCGACGTCGTTTTGAGAGCGAGCGAGGGTTCAAGAATAAGGGCCATTATTTTCTTAGAATTATATTTGAGCTTAATCCCAAATAAGTTCATGAAGCAACAGGTTGCAACGACAACAAGTTCTTTGCAGAACAAACCACCTAGCAGACTAGAAAGACTGTTTCGTTGATAGCTACATCAGCTCATCAGTAGTCTTCTGTGGTTTCTGCAGTACCATCCACTTTGATAAGCTTATACAAACTCCTTCCGTTAAATCAAATCAGAATTATGTGCTGTATGCCGCCGCCTTCAAATCAATGTTTTTCTACTGCTTTGCAAAAGCTCAAAAAGGTTCAAAAAAACAATTGCAATTATTTCAAATTTGAATTTTAACGATTTCTTTTATTGAATCAAAAAATAAAATAAAATTTTCTCGAAAAGAAGAATATCACAACTCTGGTACTTTTTAATCCGATTTCTATGTTTGATAACTCATTTTAAAGAACAATCACATTAAAAACGAAATGTATACCTGTTTTTTTTAATTTACTTCAAGTGATATTTTAACCCTGCATCCGTCCACGGCAAAACAATACGTTAACCGTCTGCGGGGTACAATTGTACCCCAGTGCAATTATAAGGGAAAAGTCTGTATTTTAATCCAAATTATATTAATTAATTCATTTTTTTATAAAAAAAGTAACAAAGAAAGCAAAAAAAGCGGAAAAAATTAAATTTCTGTCAACGACAATGGCGAACGGGAGCGTACTCTTTTCGGGGCTGTTCCACCTGAGGTTGTTGTTGATCGACTGTTGTTGTTGTCATCGCTATCGTCATCATCAGATGGTCCAATAAATTTGCTTAGGTAACAGCATTCACACACCTTTATGTAATGCTTTGGGCAGTTAGGGCCTAAACACAGGTCGCACACTGAGCGAGTTTTTACGTCAACTTTTTCGGTGCGGACGCTTTTACAAGCCACGCATCGTTGCAGCTTGTTCTGAAGATAAATCAAAATGTATAAAGAGAAGAGATTTGGATGAATTTGATAGAACATTATATACCATTATTACCTGTTCTCTGGCACGAGGAATTATCGAAATAGGATTGGACGGCTTGAATTTGATTAAACTCATCGCTGTCAAAACTGATTTTTTCAACTGAGGCTTGCACCGATCGTTGAGATGTGGTGTTATAAGCTCCAAGGCCAGCTCTTTCAAAAACACTTTACGTTTGTCTGAAATTCGTGGGTGCCACGATGGATGGCTCTGTTCAAACAATCGGTAAGCACAGAATGATCCCACATCAATCATGTTATAAAACAGACACATAGGCCATCGATTAATCTTTCGTTTGCTCGTATAACAGCGAACTATTTGGTCGAAAGTATCGACTCCACCCTTGGACTTATTATAGTCCCAGATAACAACAGGCTTTTTGTATATTGAGTTCTCATCAACATTTTCTGTCTGGTGAGCTGTTGATAATAGGACGACATTTTTTAGCTTATTCGATGTGTAGCTAGTCAGTTGACATTCATCGGAGAAACAAAACACCGATGCAAATTTGCCACGTTGTTTGGCTTGAGTAGACGATGAAAACGGAAGAGGAATCTCGCGTTTATTGGTGCGAATCGTGCCAACTATTGTGGTGTTGTAATTTGTCCATAGATCTTTTGCCAACGCGTAGCTCGTAAAAAAGTTATCCATCGTTATGTTAGCACCTTCATTCAGCCAACGATTTGCCAGACGAATAACCAGTTGGTGAGCTATGCCAGTTGAAAGTGCTTCATTCGGCTGTGTTCCAAGATATATTTCACCAAACAGTGGGAAACTACTGGGCGCATCAACAATCCAATTGATTTTGATTCCATACTTTCCTGGTTTCGATGGAATATACTGTCTTATCATACATCGATTACGTGTGTTCAGCAGTTGCTCATCAATGCACAAGTCCTTAGACGGAATATAATTTAGAGTAAGATTACTTAGGAATAATGTCCAAATATGTCGAAACGGTGCAAGCTTATCACTTTGCAAACGAAACCCTCGGGTTCGGCTATCGTCGAAACGTAAAAACCGAGATATCTGCTCAAACCTTTTCAATGACAACGTTGCTCTATAAATAGGCATGTGATTGTTGGCAAACAAATCCTTGGCCTCGACTAAATTTGATTTTTCTGCACCTGCGTGAAGAACGAGACCAATAAAAGCGTACAGTTCGTTTACTGTAATATCATGCCAAGGTCGCATTGTTTTTGGATTTGGCAATGCCGCATTTATTTTCATTGCTTGACGTGCTTTTCGATTCGTTGCCAATACAATTTCTTCAACTATCGAAGTCGTCAGAATGGTCTTTAATGCGTCTTCTTTTTTCACGAATGTCGCCGTACAGAAAGACTTTGCAGCATTTCTGTCAGCAGCCAGAGCGTCGGTTCGCTTTTTTTCAGTGGCTGATGGCATTGACCACCAAATTGTATGGTCACTACGCCCTTGACCCACATATCGCTGCCCACGATTGGCTCCAATTGCTTGTACCGGTTCATCCGCCAGCTCATCAAGTACATTCTCATTGATATCAGACTGAATATCATTGATTATATCTAGAGTAGCCATGTCTGCTAAAGGCGTGTCATTCATATACGGGCCCTCAAGGTCAGACATAACGCCATCAGAATCACCATCATCATCGGGTACCCAATCATCATCATTATCATTACTACTGTTGCTCGATCTATCATTATCGCCCAGAAGGTCGTTCAATTCTTCCTGCTCGGCTGCACTCAGAGCACAAATTGCACTTTTATTTACTAAAGAAATTATTTTTTCACTCATTTTACTTGATGATATGTACGCACAACGAAAACCGATCGACAACTGATCAATATGAAGCTGAGCGTGCTGTACGACAAAAAATACGGTACTCATAGCACAAGAAAAATAACGGAACTTATATTTTCATATGGCAAAATTGACGGGGTACAAATGTACCCCAAAGACGTATAGTGAACATTCGATTATTTTGCTTTCTGCAAGCTATATATTTATAAAATTCGCTTGAAAACGTAGCTATCGCACACATAATGAATTACCACATCGGGAAAAAATTGATTTAGTGTCATAAGAGGTGTGTATGTCTATTGAATTTTGCGTTAAAAGTAGCTTGGGGTACAATTGTACACCGAGGACGGACTTAGGGTTAAACTCATATAAGACGCTTCTCCATTTACACATTGCGACAGCCAAAGTGTAACGGAGAAACGGCTGCTTGTTTCTAGCAGAGGAGCATTTCCAGAACACGACCTTCTCATACTTCGTCTTATCGTAGAGGGTCTCAATTTTTTTCATTGGTCAATCGATCTGCAAATTGTGCGGCCATTTGAAACTTTTATTATAATTTAAAATGAGAAAGAAAAACAAAGAAGCTTGTAAAGGATTCATTTTCCCAATAAAAATGTATGGAAAATAAGATGGATTATTCCCAATTCCATCTGAAGTACCACTCTCCTAATATTTTTTTTTTAATTTATTTTTTGTTTGTTTTTACTGTTTGATTTTTTGATATTTAATTGATGCTTTTGATTTTCGCGTTTTTAGTTAAATCGTTTTTTCGAATCGTTTCCAAAGAAAAAAGCTAAATTCCACGATGGCCGACCTGTGCTGGCAGCTTGATGTACCCAGTTCGTCATAGAGGCGTACACCAAAAAAAAACCAAGCATTTAAGTACATATTCGTGCAGAACATACATGATGATTTTAACTAACACTTTTCATGGTCTCTCTTGCATGTGTATAGAAGAATACTGCGTATAGTGCCTATACCTCAGTTGTACGTTTATATTTTTTAAGCATTTTAATTAATACTTTGTGTTCTTATTTTTTATATACAGCTATGTTTTTACCATTTCTTAGTGAAATTTGCTAAAAAGCACGATGGAGGCACTTTCAAAGCCCTCGCTACTAAAAAATCCTACTCAGGCGAAAAATTTGTACGGAAAAAGCAAATATGAGGCGAGTGGTGGATCAGGAGGAATTGGGAATACTTCCATCTTATTATCTACATGTCTATTTGGCAAATGAATCCCTAAAAAGCAGCTTTTTGTTTTTCTTTCTCGCTGAAGCGCATCTCAATTGGTAAAGGTTTAGAGGTAGCGAATTTATTTTCTAATTTTCCCATACGATTTGTATGCTAAAAAATCAGTTATGCTAGTAAATTGAATTAAGAGCCATTATATTTTAAGCAAATTATTTAAAAAAAAAAAACACGTATTCTCTCAAATTTTGTCTGTTATGACTAGTGTCCGACCGAATATTCGGTTTCGGTTTCGGTTACGGCCAGTTTCGGCTAGTTTCGATTATTCGGCCATATTTAGGCCGAATAGCCAAAACTTTTGGTAAAAATTTCGGAACATTTCAAGAATAGCTACAACTATAATTTTGAATTTTTTTTTTTTGCAGATTGTATGGATTTTGGCTTCCTTACTCCAAATCTGAAAAAATTGCAGTCCACTCGCAATTCGTTTAAAAGTTATAGGCCTCCAAAGTTGGAAAAAATAGCCTAAAAATCTTGCTATTTTCAAAATTTTTCAACAAAACTACACTCTATTGGTATCGTAAGAAAGGTAATTTAAGTACCTTTTCAACAAGGTACCAATTCAAATATAAAAATCCATGCATAACTTTTAAAGATATAAACATTTTTAGTGTCGTGCTTTCGTAAAAAGGAAACCACTAGTTTTCCACACAAATTGTAAATATAATAATAGGTATATCTTAAAAAGTTATGAATGGATTTTCATGTTTGATACCTCGTTGAATAGGTATTTGCATTAACTTTCTTTTGATACCCATACGCGGAACACTAAAAAAACAGAAAGATTTGTAGCCAATTTTACAACTTTAGAGGCCTATAACTTCTAAACCAATTGCCAGCGGCCTGAAATTTGGATTTGGATTTAGGAGGTTAAAATCCGTATAATCCAACAAAAAAATATTAAAAAAGAGTGTTTTCGCCATTCTTGAATTATACCAAAATTTTTTAAATCAGTCATTTGATTCAAATATATAAGTTTGGTTTAATAAAAATATTTACAACACATTGTACAAAACAAAAATTATGAATCCGTCTATAATTTGATTTATCGTGTTAACGCAAAACATTTTGGTTAATTTTATGAGTTCGATACTATCATTTTCGATATTATAATCTGTATTGCAATTACCATTAAAGTTTTATAGGTACTTAAGCCAAAAATTGATAAATAAACTTCCGAAAGGATTCTGTGTGTGTGGAATAAAGGAAAAGAAAACGAAATACATATTTCTATTTTTATAATACTAAACCTTTAAGAAAAACAGAAATACTTAGCTTTGTAGTTCTAAAAAAATGTAAATTGTAGGTGCATACTATTTTGAGTGTGTACGAAAGTGTGTAATAAAAAATAAAATAAAAAATGATCTCATTTATTTTTATCGTAAACTTCAATATTCAAATAAAACTTGTTTTGTACTAGTAGTACTTTTGTTTTCTTTTAATAAAAAAAATCATTTGTAAAAACTTAAATTTTCATATTAATAACCAGTTTCGGTTTTGGTTTCGGCCGAAGATTATAAAGTGGCCGAATATTCGGTTTCGGTTTCGGCCAAAATTCCGGTTTCGGTCGGACACTAGTTATGACATATCCAAATTTAATTTTCATCTGATTATTATTTGGTAGTCTGTGGCTCACTACCTAGAGCTACCTATATAAATTAATACTTTTACTTAGAATTATTTCATTAAAGATCAATATTTCTTAAAGTACTCCATTTTCGTTATTGTTATACATACGTCTTAAATTTTAGATAATGATAGTTGAAAAGCACAGTGAAGAAAAAGTTAATAGGGTTGTTATATGTTTTTGGATTAAAAGTTGCAACGAGTAGTTTTTTTGTATTTATATTTTTATTTTTTTATCGTTTTGGGCAACCACCAAATAATAATCTGATGAAAATGAAATTTGGATATGTCAAAACAGACAAAATTTGAGAGAACACGTGTTTTTTTTAACCATTTTGCTTAAAAGATAATGGCTCTAAATTTAATTTACCAGCAAAACTAATTTTTTCCCATTCAAATCATATGGGAAAATTAGAAAATGAATTCACGACCTCTAAACCTTTACCAATTGAGATGCGCTTCACAGAGGGTGTTTCTAAGGTCAAGTGGAAGTATTAAAGTCGCGGACATCTACCAAAATAAAAAAAAAATATATTTTTGGGACACCCTACCCCACAACCTGCTGAATGAGCAATTAAAAAAAAAATGAGACCCTCTACAACAAAATGAAGTAAGAGGTCGTGTTCTATGAGTGCTCCTCTACTAGAAACACGCAGCGGTATCTCCGTTACAAAAGATTAGTTTTGAATTGTCGAACAGTGTTATTGGTCTCTTGAGCTAGTTCTAGAAGTCTATCAATCGGCACGAAACTTTATAGATTTTAGTTTTATATCAAATCGATTATTTGTAGCCAATGGTGTCAACATTTTGAGCAAACATTTAATATGGGTGTGTGCCATTCGGAAAATTTTTAGTCAATGATGAATTTTTGACAGTCGAAATAAGAATTTTTGACCTCAATGAGGTGAGTATGATTGTCAAAAATTCATGTATTCCCAGAGGCTAGTAGAAATTTGATAACCGGCAAGAGAATTTTTGACTGAAGCAATAGGGTTGTGTGTTAGCCTTACAAAATGTTAGTATCAGTGTTTTGCTGTGTCTTTTTTCTGTAAAAAAGATTTTTGCTTCACGTTTCCGTATACAAATAAACACGAGAATACTTGTGCTTTGCTTTTTATATTAAGAAAAAAAATTTTTTTTTAAAAAGCTAAAAATGCAAGGTTTTAGAACAATTAAAAAGCATAGAGTCACTCCAGTCGTCTTTATCTCTAAGACATCTATAGCTCGTTCTTGTAACGAATAATTATCGTAGTTACCGATCCATTTTACCGATTTGACGTCACTCTGACGTTATGCTCACCTACACTGTTTTCGTAATAATCTGAATCAATTTGTGTTCGATTCGATCGTTCCAA
Source organism: Dichetophora obliterata (assembly GCA_963920525.1). Lineage (NCBI taxonomy): Eukaryota > Metazoa > Arthropoda > Insecta > Diptera > Sciomyzidae > Dichetophora > Dichetophora obliterata. Next base: position 204,845,013 of record OY986435.1, read on the forward strand.
ATCGATAAGCTGTCACATGTTCCGATTTCACTTCAATGGAATCTTTAAAGAAGTGTTTGTGTAAGAAAAGTGAATCGATAAAAGTTCATGCTTTTCTCACTCACTCTGCGGCAAGTGAGAACTCTACTGATTCGTAAAAATTACAGTAATTTTGTGTATATATGCAATAACAAGTACTCGCAATTTATATTCTTTCGCTTAAGTTAAATTTTTTACTGATTATAATATTTTTGTTTGTTTTAAAACGTTTTATTTTTCAAGTTAATGCAATTTAAAACGAATGCCCATTTACATAGAAGAAGGATATTTAACTAAAAAAAATATATGTTAGAGCAATGCAAAAGTACCCGGTTATTTGCTAAGTTTTTGTTACACATCACTTAGTGTCAAAATATAAACATTCATAACTGCTGAATATTTCCACAAATATTATTACACATTAATATTACTATTGAGTTTTCTTAAAATTCATATAATCACTTTTGACTAACAGACCATCACCTTTTTGTTATAAAATTTTAGCATACATAAAAAAAAATAAATGCAAGTAAACAGCTGCTTGTCATTTGACTTCTCGATTTGTGTTCTTTATCATCATGGACCAAATTTTTAACGATTTGAAAGTACACACACACTAGCTCTCACGAAATCGGTGACTAAGGGTCGATACAGCGGCACGTCACACTAATCGGTAACTTGCCGACTATTTTACAAGAACGAGGTACTGATGGTATTGATATTATATTTTATTTATTTTAGTATCAACAAAAATGACTTCAAATCATTTTCAGGAATTTTAAAAATTGGGCAGCATTAGGAGCTAAAGGGTTTAAATAAGAAATATGTATGTTCAATTTGGAAGTTCATCACTTATGACATAAGCAATGTATTAAGTTTTTCTTTATTTTCTTTAGTGATGTTACCATGCAAAACTAAGATATCGAATATAAATTCTGGCATTTTTAATATTCGGTTGCTGAGTAGACAGCGGAAAATATGAAATCGCATATTTGTATTGAATGATCACAAAACAATTTCGATGAGACAGATATGCGTCCCGGAAAACATAACACAATTTTTGCATATTGCATACAAAATGCATATGCATACATAAAGTGCATATGCAAATTAAAAAATTGCATATTTGTATATTATATGCATATTCAAAATCTATGCAAGTGCATTTAGTCGCGAATGAATGTTCGTAACTTCTATCTTAGACATGAACGTTTTCAGAGGGTACAGGATAGGGATGCCAGAGGCGCTTTTTTAAACAGTACAGTACTGTTTTTTTGGACAATGCAATGTTTTATGACATACATCCAAGACAGTACGCAAAAGTACTGTTTTTTAATAACGTACTGTTTTTTTACTGTTTTTTTTTTTTTGTATAAATTTTACGTGTTGAAAATATTTTTGAATTTCTGAGAGCGAAAAAATCAGCCCGTCTAAATTGGTAATAAAAATTTTTTGTCATAGTCGCCCGCTGAAAGCACTCTGTTTTTTAGAGCTTACTGGTTATCTTGGATATGTTTTAAATGATGAAAGAACTGCACGAGAAATTTGAACTTAAAAAAAGATGCAGGGTTTTATGGCTACTTAGCTGAAACCACCATTTAAAGAATATTTAATTTTATGTTTTTTTTATTGAAGAAAGGAAAAAATAGACTTGCATTAAAAAATTTTAAAATGTGAAAATAGCTTGCGAACATGTTAATAAATTTAAGTATGCACCCTTGACTTCATGTGATGTGGAAAGAAGCTTCTCCGCATACAAAATGATATTTTCTGAAAAGCTTCAAAATTTCACCATCGGCAACTTAGAAGATGTTGTTATAATATATTGTAATATGAATTATACTAGAACATAATTGTGAACAGATAATCTATTTATAAAAAGGCGTAGGAAAAACAAATCGGTAACATTTTCTCTCGCGTTTCTCAACCGATTTGGATATTTTGTCTTTCAAATGAATAAGAGAATGGAGAAGGAGTGCACAGAATACTTTTTGTGACATTTGACCAGAAATATGAGCGTTAAAAACAGAATAAACAGCTAACCTAAAAGAGATGGTGTGAAAGGAAATTTTAGATGTACAAAATATATGCCAGACATTTCTCGTTGTCTCTTACATACACTACAATAAGCATTTCTTTATTTAACATATGCGAATATATATTGGGATTGTAAAATATCTTACAAACAGTAAATTTTTAAAAAATTCTCGTTATTTTGACATTAAAATTATAACGTTATTTTGAAAACTGTAGATTTCCTTAGTACAGCGTATGAAAAGTCGTTGATTAGCACTGAGCGGCAAACTGAATATAGAAATAGAATCGTTTTTTAACCCTTTTCTACGCTCATCTGAGAACGAAAGCAATTTCATATCGCATTGTAGGTCGAATGTCACAGTGAAAAGGTCGAATTTCGACCACTTGCGATTTCTAGTTAACATAATTATCTGTTGAAGGTAATAAAATAATTTTTACATTTTTAACAATTTTTTTCCGTAAACTTTATAAATATTTCAAATAATTTGGAAATTCTACAAATTAAGGCCATTTTTATAACTGCATAATCGAAAAATATGCAGCATATTTCTTGCATATGCTTTCGCATATTTTTTGCATAAAATTTGCATATCATAGATATGGAGTAATAAATGCATTAATGAAGTCAAAATCAATACAAATCCAAGACTTGACTTCAATGAGACTTAAAATAAAGTTTGCATATAATTCCGCTGTCTAGATATTAGAGATGACTGCTTATGGAAATGTCGTAGAAAATAATATTAAAATTCAAATTAAAGAAATGGGCATTGCGATATTCTAATTAAAAATAATTTTTATTCTTGAATAGACAAAAAAAAACTAGTACAAAATAAATTAAAATTTAAATATGTACATTAAAGTAGTTCTTATTTTTTTTTCGAAAGTAATAATTTTAATTCATTGATTTACGGACCGGTATTTTCTCATTCACAAAATAAAAATAAACTGCAAAATTGTTAGAAAAATATTGATATTTAAACGTGCCGCTTGCGACCTTTAAGTTGAAAGACTTATTTATATGGGAAAAAAGTGATCTTTTTAAAAAAAATCCCAATAAGAGTTTTTTAAGTGCAAATTTTAAAAAATCGGTACGCGCCCCGTTTTTTATTTAATTTTTTTTAAATGAGCTGCCAAACATTAAAATTAGACAAAAACTACAAGAGTTGTAATTTTTTATTTTTTGAAAAAATCTAATGTTTTTCCTTGTTGTATTAAAAAAATCGCACAAATGTAAATTTGAAAAAAAAAATTAATTGAAATGCTGTGGAAATATTTTCTTCTACTATATTTAAAACAGATACAAAAAATTATGCTATTACATTAAATTACCTGGTCGGAAAGAAATTTTTTTCAAAGTGTACCTTTTTGAAAATTTCGAGTTTGGGTATTTTTACGAAAAAAATCACAAAAATTTAAAATTTCATGTTTTGAAAAAACACCGAAAAATGGACATAGAATAGTTTTAGTCTTAACATAAGATTTCAATAATAAAATATTATTGGCGTAAGTTTCTTGGATGCGATGCAAGAAAGTTTCTTGGACTCTGATTTCTCATTCAGAGTAAATTCGTAAAAAGATAAAAAACACGTCGAACTGTCGAAAACACAAAAAAAAAAAAAAAAAAAAAAAAGAAAGAAGTAAAGCAGTAATGTTGGTGATCTAAAAAAGACAAAATAGTCCGCTTATTAGAGCTTCGCGTACGCTTTTGGGAGATTTTTTTTATAAATAGAAATGTTTGTGTGTCCGCGTCCATTTAAGGAAAAGTCCGTGCATAGGAGAGCATTTTCTATGGAAAAAGCCACAAATTTATCGTTCCCAAGAATGTGTCCGCTTAAAGGAAATGTCCGCTTATTAGAGCGTCCGTCCATGGGAGCTTTCGCTGTATTTGATTTGAAACCTGAACGACCTATATTGGGACATATTCAACACTATTTAACATTGCAAAAAAAAAATCTTTTAGCAGCGCACATTAAGGTATTTTACCGTTTTAGGTGGCCAAAATTATTTTATGCGGTAAATAGTTTCTAATCAACTCAATTATTTGATTTGAACCCTGCACGACCATTGGGACATATTCAACACTACTCAACACTTACTTAATACTTTTTTCAGCACAGAAAAAATTTATATCCCAAGCGATTTCGATATATGTACAATCAAAAAGAAAAAAATTTAAATACATGGGTTTTGGCGGGAAGCCGAGCTAGACTCTGTAGCCCAGGTACTAATATATTAAGCCAGCTTATGATGAAATTGGAGTTTGAATAACTTGAATTAAGACAAGTAGGCAAACTTATATTATAGGGCAACTTTCTGGCTTAGAGTTAAAAAATATATCTCTTTGAAGTAACTAATAATAATAATAATTACCTTCATGACTGCTATATCAAAGAGAGTAGATTTCAAATAACTTTTCATTTGATTAAAACTCAGAAGATAAAATAAAATCAAACAAATATAAATAAGACATTAAGCAAGAAAGGAATTTTCTTCAACGGGACTGAAATAAAAATACCTTCACAGCCGTGTTTAACATGTCGTCAATGAACATTGGTGTGTTACACCCGAGTTTCAATAAATGTTGTTCTAATTATTTGATCCCCAATTTAAATAAAAAAAAAATATATATAAGGAACAAAATATGCTTTATTTTTCTTCCAATTAATATATTATTGACTTTATAAAAAACATTAAAACAAATCTCTTTTTTATATAGATTAAGTTAGCGGGTTAAGTTGGTTTAAAGTTTTAAATGTTATGCTATTTTGATGACGTCACTTTGTTATCTTGATATTCCTAAATTCAAACTCAAAGTGCGTCCTGAAACCAAAACATGTGAAAAATATATTGTCAATACACAAATGAATATTATTAAGTTTTTGCTACTATGATTGTAACTTTGAAAGCGAGTAGCAAGTGTGTAAAATAATTGTAACAAAAATTAAATATATTATGCAAAATTTAAAGGTATTAGTTTGGTTTAGCGGAAATACAAAAAGTTTTACAGCTTTAATAAAGTTACTTTGTGTAAAAAGTAGGCGTAGATTTCACTCGATTTTGAAATATTTTTTGCTCAGAGTTTATATGGGCAATTCCCAAAATCTTTTAAAATCTATGATTTTTGTATAACCGCGTTAATAACTTTCATGTTTCTTAAGTTAAGTTTAAGTTTACAATGAGCGTCTACTTAGCATACATGGAACAAAATTTCTTCAATAATTTCAGTTTCATAAGTTGCTACCTTAAGTTGCTATTGGGATCAAAGTTAAAAAAAAACACTAAAAACTGAGTAGATTTACACACAAATTTTTGCTTTCTAAGCTATATAAAAATCGTGCGCCACCAACTATCGGTAAAGTTTAAATAGTGTTTGCACGAAAATACTTAACTACAAAAATATATATTATTATTTTTGATGTGCCATGAAGCTAACGAAAGTTATAACACATTCAAGGCGTGATACCACTTATGCGGCATTTGTTGATTTTTCGTAGTTTTTGAGATATAGAAAGAAAACGCGCGCCATAAGAAAGGTAATATATAAAACTCATTATAATAAATGCCATGAGATAAAAAAATTTTGAGGTGGGAGGCATTAGTGTGCCATTAATATTACCCACACAGCAACTTCTCAAAAATGGTCATTTAAGACGAACACCATCAAAAAACTATAACTTTTTTCGCTGGCACATCGAAGATCCTGAAAGAATGAGAACGCTCCTCCTTGCACATGCATGCTTTCGACATTTTTGAATGTTAGCCAAAAGGAGCGCTTAAAAATTTTGAATTTTTTGGATGTGCCAAGATGATCAAAATCCGTTTTTTTGATAACGCGATAGGCTCAGTAATATAAAAATCGAAGGAGTTGCCCAAGAACCATTAAACTTGGTAATAAGCATAATGATAATAAGACATAATACTAAAATCAAAATGGGCTAAATTGGATCACTACTTCGTGTACCCCTCATGTACCATAAATGGGCAATGTGAAACTAATGCCGCCTTTTTAACCCATTTCACGCCGAGATTTGAAACGGCCGTACCAACAGTTGAGAGTAACTATTCTAGGATAATTAGGACCCAATACACTCGAATCCGTGGTCAAAATTTTTCTATCGTTGATAGTTTCGCCAGGGGGTGGTGTTCGAGTAGTCGAACTATGGCAGTTGGCGGAGATTTAAATCACATATACTTTATGGATATCTTCCGCAGTAATTGACAAAATATATGTCGAAATATTAGAAAAACACGACTGTTTTGTTGTTAATATTAAATATTATTATTTGTTAGAATATAAGTTAATGATAATATTGATAAAAAGAAATAATTATTGAATCATTGTACCATTTGTGGAAGGCGCCAAAGCACATTCTCTGTGTTGGTTTGTGGTAAATTTTACACGCTTGGCTTTTTTATCAGGCTGTACAATAACAAGACGTTGTTGAACGTTGGAACTGTATATCGTTGTGTTGCATGGCATATCTCTTTGTTTTGGCGGCAGTCGGGTCGTACACCTCGGTATCGAAAAAATAGGAACAAATATCGGAATGCAATTTATCACTGAGCTTGCGTTGATTTTCTAGTTGCAGCTGTTTCACTGGCTCTAAACATTCACAATTTTTAAAGGTTAGTCATCCACCTCAGGCACTTTCTTCCATTGTACTGCTGAGAATGCTGAAAAAAGAATACTGACGGCAATTTGTACTTATGTGTGGGCTCAACAGTAGTTCAACGTCTTATATTTCACCAGACCCTTCAACATTTGGCGCTAAAATTTTCGCCGTGTTGATGGCTGCTCATCGTTATGATCACAGTGAAAAGTAGCAGCAATGCAAGCTTACTACCAAGCATTCATTATCAGGATGAATTTGTCATGATAATGAATGCTTGGTAGTAATATTATTAAAGAATTCACTTAAATGGATGCACACAAAGTCTTTCAAGCAATAAAATAAAACTAAAATATATATGTCCTGTTGAAATCTATTGATTGAATGATTGTTTGCATTCAAAATTTAATTGTCGCCTACCGCCATTGTTCGACTAGTCGAACAGTCATTTTTGCGCGTCTGCTAGAGTAACTGACGGTGCTAAGTGCCGGTGTAAAAGTCATTCGCTACATATTTTCGACATTTGTTTACAATAATAAAGTGCATTTGTGAAAAAATTATTTATAATTATGTTTAATTTCACCCAAAGGAAATAGGTCTGCAAAAATGGTTTTTTCAACCCCCTCCTGGAACTAAAAAAGGGGGTGGTGGCTATAATACTGTTTCAATACAGGCAGTGTCACCTATACATCGTCATAGAAAAAGTTAAGGTAAAAAAAGGTATACTTTCTGTTCGAGTAGTCGAACAGCGGCGTAAAATGGGTTAATGTTGCAATGATAAAAATTAACATGGTGCTTTATGTTATGCATACCAACAATCTTGCTAAAAATAATTGATATTAGTCTGGTTTCAAGCTTACTATTGATACTAACACCTTGTGCAAATTAGAGCACAAGCGCAATTCTTTTGATAAAATTCGTCTTTTCAGCTTTATGTCAAAATATTGAGCTGTTATCGAAAATATTAACCTCTATAATTCTTTTTTATCTAAAAGCAAACTTTAAGGTATATACTTACAGTAAAGTAGAGTAGAGCGAGGATTATTTGACGAAAGGATGATTCCATTGACTTTTTCCTGTTGAGTACGCAGTTCATAACTAATATTCTGGGTCTCTGTAAAAATTGTTAAAATTTTGACATGAATATGTACAAAATACTGACTTGTAAGGTTTTTGTAAGATTAACTAACAAAATTTCTGGTATTTCAGTGAAAAATTTGTCAATATATAATTAAATTCTATTCCCTTGAACTCATACGAATAATTTGATACCCATTACATCAAACCGGTGGACTAGTTCTCATGCTACAGGGTAAAAACTACAAAAAACCACTAAACCACTAAATGTGTTCGCTTTCAGATTTATTATTTTGATGGCCTGCTTTTTGAGTATGCCCATTAATGTGCCATCAAATTTTTTTCCATTTTTCTCAACACCCAGATGTTAAATAATTTTAGGAATTGCCCATATATGAGGTAAAAGCTTTTGTGCTAAATTTGATGTCATTAGATTATGTTTTTGTAATAATAGAATGTAAAGAGATTTTACAGTTTTCATAAAGCCACTTTGTTATGAAAGTAAAAGTTAATTTCTTTCGATATCGACACATTTCATACTGGACACATTTGAGGCTTAAGCATGTGTATGTGCAATTTTTAAAGTCATTATATAAATTTTATGGGATTTAAAGAGAGATTCAAAGTGGTTTTCATTAAATTTGGCTCATTTTGAACTTGATCTTTATTTTTACGAGAATAAAGCTTAAATATTGAATTTTGTTACGATAGCTTCAAAATTACGTCTTTAATCGTGATCACACACAGATGGACTGACAGACGGATATAGCTCCTCCTTGTGTACCAGAGAACTGCACAAGCTTACTTGAAATTTTATTTCAAGTACTTGCTTAAAATACAAGTTCAAGCTAGCTTGAGCTTGATAATTTTGAATCAAGTATAGCTTGTAATTGAATATAAATAAGCAGACGACAGCTTGCGATTTGCAAGTATGCTGGCTTACAAGCGAACGGCAGGAAGTTTCAAGTAAAGGAAAGCTTGATGCCTTCGGCAAAAATCTTGAAAAGCTTAAAATTGAAGGCAAGTATCCAATTAAAGCAAGTATCCAAAAAATTCAATGAGCTTGTTTAGAGAGAGCTTAAGCGTAATAGGACTTTTAAGGATTCTGTGGACTCCGTGGTTGGAAGTTTTAGGGGTAACTTATTTCGAAGATGATGTCAAACTTTAAAATTTAAGAAGGCGGATAGAGTTGCCAACTAGATTTTTTTTATTTTTCGGATTTGACGGCTTTGATTTCGAATATAATGTCACAGTTTTAAAATTTAAGATGGAGGTTAGGATTGCCACCTAAATTTTTACCACAGTATTGCCACCTAATAGTATGTATTTTTAAGAGTTTTAAACATCATTTATCAGTGTTAAGGGGTCGCTGATTTCGAATCTAAAGCCAGAATTTAAAATTCAAGATGGTGGATAGGGTTGCCACCTTAATTTTTTTGTAGTTTTATGAATATGGAGCTGGCAAAAAAAATGATACACCAAAAATGGGTCGCTGAATCCGAATCCGTTGTCAGAATTTCCAAATTATAAAATTTTGATATAATAGGGTTGCCACCTAATATTATGTATTTTCAAGAGTTTCAAACGTCATGTATCAGTGTTAAGTGGTTGCTGATTTCGAATCTAAAGTCAGAATTTTAAAATTCAAGATGGTGGATAGGGTTGCCACCTTGATTTTTTGTAGTTGTATGAATTCGGGGCTGACAAAAAAAATGGTACACCAAAAATGGGTCGTTGAATCCGAATCCGTTGTCAGAATTTCTAAATTATAAAACTTTGAAATACTAAGGCTGCCACCTAATATTATGGCAATAACAACAGAAAAAAGTTACACGAACTCCGCATAATAAATGAAACGAACAACGAAACAAACGAATTGCATAGAGTCGAATCCAGAGTGGAAAAGTAGAAAACTTGACTTTTTCCTCGAACTCATGTGTGGTAAAAACAAAATCGAATCACGTTAGACATATTATTCGTTTTTTAGAAACCAGTCGCGAATTGTAAGGAAAAAAATAAATCAAGTTCCTGCAATTCAACTTAAAGCTTGATATATTTTCAATTAACTTGTTGCAGATCTCTGTTGTGTACATACAAACGGAGTGACAAGATTAATACACCCCTTACGCGTGGGGGTAAAAAATATAAAGTATGTCACAGTATGCTACAAGAAAGTATGTCGTTTGTTAACCAAAGCAAATATTGATTGATAGAAAGAAACTCTTCTGTGTGTTTCAGTGTGAAAGAAAAAAATACGTTTTTAACTTAAAGTAAATAAATCTTTTCAACACTTTTGCTTCAGCTATAACTTTTTCAAAACAATTTTACTAAGAATTGAAAAAGCTGAATTTTTGAGAATATTTTTATAGTTTCGTTATTGTTATATCAATATCCTGGTATTCCAAAACAAAAATGCATGTTGTCTTTCATGCTGCTGAAATTGTTCGGAGACCCGGAATTTAAGTCCCCAGCTGGTACGTCCTGACGTTTGTATATTTGTTTACTTTTTTTTTTTGCAGTTTATTCTCATTTCTTCCTCAATAATATCTTGACTGAGATATATGTATAGTCAAAGTCTTATACCTTTTCACAAGTAATAGAACAATACAATTATTTAAATTCCAAAACAGAAAACTGTACATTAGATGTAAGCATGTCCAAAACAATTGAAACGCTTCTACGATAAGATCTAAAAAAACCAATTGGCCATTTCAGCCCTTGAAAGGACTTAGACCGTGTCATTAAATGTTTACATACATACAAATGATCGAGAACTGGACCAACGAGTTTTATGGCGTCTGCAAATGGCTTATTGGCTTTTGATTTTTTTTTTGCAATAAAATCCACTACATTCACTGAAAATTTGGATTTGCTGAACTGTTTAAAATTTTTACAAATTTTGACCTTGCCAAAAAACTAGCAATTCTAGCGACAATTTGTAGAACTTAAGATCTTATTGAGATTTTTGTAAGAGATTTTCAAAACATTTCTAATTTAAGTATCCGTACCAAGAGCAGGAGATAATGGGTAGAAAACTTTTATCGTTAACTGTTTAGTTTTTCAATCAAATACAATCGATGGAATACATATTAAAGTGTTGCACTTAAAAGAAATGACAGATGAGAAAGCTTTTGTAATTGTGTTATAGTGAATAAAATAGTGCAGTGAGACTACACTAATTATTGTAATTTGATAAAAGATTAATAGAAAAAGTACCATAATTTAGCAGAAAAATACGGGTATGAATAGTATGAATTCAAATTTGTTTGGATTAAGTAAAAAAGGTAACAAGAATGTTTTCAAACTTTTGAAAAAAACTTATGTTATGCTCTCATTCTACAAAATGCTAAAACTTAGTTTTACATATTTATTTTAAAATGTTTTTGAAAGTGTGAAAGCTATTGCTAAGAAAATCTAAGGAATTTATGTATATTGGCAAAACACTTGGCAATATTCAATTTTGTCACATTTCAACTTTAACAATTTAAACTTTTTTTCACTTTTTTTCATGTATTTTACCATCTCTGTGAGAGCTGAAGGAAAAACTACATCTAGACCTTCTATTCCGCCATAAAGATATTTTGTAATTTAAAATGTTTAAATTTATTATTTAGTCACAGTTTGGCCAATTTATTATATACATATCACTAAAAGTCGCTAGCTAAGTGCGTCAGTTAGCATTCTTATGTTGTGCCGATCTTATCAGCTAATGTCATGCGAAGGACGCTGTGGCAAGTTGTTTTTAACAATATAATAAACAATATAAAATTATTGTATCTTCAAAACAACTTATCATTAATTATGTAAATTTGCCCAGACCAAAAAAGCCAACACGCACCACAACCGATGGCTACGATGGCAGTGCGCCAAAACGTACAGCGATTCTCAATTAGTGCAAATGTTATCAACGCGTACTCAGATAGTTGAAGTTGGTCAACACGGTGCGCACTGAAAAACTGAAAACTAGGTTTGAACAGGCACGGTGCAGGAAACACCGCCGCATAAGCCACAAAAGTAAACAACATTAATAAACAAAAATTAAAAGCCAGGAGGGAGAAAAAAAGAAACAAACGAAAAACCAAACCAAAAACTTAATAAAAGCCAAGCAAGATATGATGATAAAATTGAAAATGAGCAGCAGCATATGTTGAAACATGACGTGCTTGGAGTACCGCACTCTTTTAGAACAACAGCAACGAGAACGAAAGCCAAAGAAGTTATTAAGCAATGACAGTTGATAATTTGTCAAAACCACAGTGTGCCAAGAAAGGACAATGCCGAAAACATGAGCTTTGTCCGCAAATACCGGATAAGAATAAAAGGTAGGCAGTGCACTCATTGCCTTAACTGGTTGCGCATGCGTGCGAGACTTTTGTGGTGGTTTGCTTTCATATTTGCATGACAGTAAAATAAGTTTTAAAAGGTGTGGGTAAGGAACAAAGAAAAAGGAAAATAAAACCAACCTGGTCTGGCCCACTTAAGGACAACACGACTGCGTAAGTCGTTGCCAGTGTAAATGTCATTCGAATGAACATTAAGGTTAACAAGCTGTAGGGTATAGAATTACAGTTTGCAGAGAATTCAAAACATGCATCATTTCAAACAAGTGTTCAGAGATCTTTTTACAAATGAGGTCAATTAAATGAGTTATGAAAATGCACATACACATAGTCAGCGGAACATGCGAATTGCTGAATCAATAAATTATTCAAACTCAAGTGGTTGCATAAATGCTTGTACGAGTGTGTTTGATGTTTGCACAAACACTGAACATCAAAAACAATGACAACCAAAATTACAGATCCGCACCCGAAGAAACGCCAGCACAAAACAAACAGATAGACAGTTTAACCAAGTGAAAATACTGTTCATAAAGACTTTAGATAAACAACATATAGAAAGCAAGACAGACAGCCTGCTCAGTATGAACATTTAATGAAATTATATGTTAAATGAATTTATAGTATTAATACAGATATGAATGTTTACATGCGTGTGTGTGATTGTTTGTGCATTAAATGAAAGCCTGTGTATTTAACTCACATAGACATGCACGCAACGCACACCAATGAACACCAAAACAAATTTCTACTTGATGAATAATTTTGTTAATCACTTCCTAATTGCACAATTGCAACAATGAGATGCAACAACAACAAAAGCCAGAACAACACCAACTTCAGCATCAACCAACTAGTACAACAACATTACTATATTTAATCCAATTCGCCGCCAAACCTCAAAAACCAATGAAATAATATTATCGAACCAAAGCGCACCAAAATCAACTTCACTGCACTGCATTATCGACAGACACTATAGTGCAAAATAGCTGTGCAATGTACAGAACGGAAAACATGTGTGTGCATGTGTGAGTGTGAGTGATTGTAAGTGCGTGAATTACAATAACATATCTGCATACCGCCTGTACTTTCAGTTACTGTTTTAACGCTAACGTTAATCGTGTCTGGTCATATATTTACCTCAAAGTTTCCATAGTTGTCAGAACTGTTATTATATTCTAATAAACATTTTATTCACTAACAGCCTTATTCATAAAAATATTTTGGCGGCTGCGTAACTTTAAGCAGACTTTAAACAATAAAACTTTATTTATAGACATACTTTGACAACCCAGTAACAATTGACCGACCAGTAAAATAAAGTCTTGTGTTACCAAAATAATTTAATTTTCCTTTAATTTATCAATTAATATTGAATAAATCAAATTAATTTCAATTAATCTATTGAAAGTTAAAAAAAAATCAAAGAAGTTCTATGCTTAAATTTTCGTTATTAAAATTCTCTCAACGTGAGTGCTTGTCATAAAGTAGTATTACCAGATTATAAAAATTCAGGATTTGTAAATTATGTATAATTTTAGGGAGGTAAAGGTAGTATTTATCCCTAAGGCGGGCAGGATATCGCAAATGAGTTTCAAGGACCTTAGACCCATCAGTCTTTCATCTTTCCTGCTGAAAATACTCGAAAGACTGATTGATGCTCATATTCGTTGTAGCATAGGCGCAAATTTGCTTTCAGCTCCACAGCAAGCTTACTGGAATGGTAGGTCTGTAGGAACGGTCCTGCACTCCCTGGTAGGCTTTAAAGAAAATTCCTTTCTCCATAAGTAGTACACAATGATAGCTTTTCTGGATATCGAAGGTGCCTTTAGCAATGTTCTTCCGGGGGCAATCATTAGCGCGCTCATGAATGACTCGGGTGAATGAGTCACTCTGTGTACTGATAAAAAACCTGCTGACCAGCAAAGCCGTCAGTGCATCTCTAGGTGACTCAAAGGCCAGGAGATTTGTGAGTAGAGGCACTCCTCAGGGTGGTGTTCTATCACCTTTATTATGGAACTTGGTAGTCAATGAACTTCTGAGGAAAAAAGAAAAGGTTGGTTGCAAGGTGATTGCCTATGCCGATGGCATAGCTATTGCTGCACAGTGAAAGTTTCACAATACTCTATCGGAGCTGCTTGGGTCAGCGCTCTCCGATCTCAATACTTGGGCCAAAAGTTGTGGGCTGAGAGTAAATTCCCAAAAATACTGAACTGGTCCTTTTTTACAAGGAAATATAAAATTCCGCTCATAATTCCTCCACGTCTGGATAGCACTCTGCTAAACTTCGTGGAAAAGGCAAAATACTTAGGGGTTATTTTGGATAAAAAGCTAAGCTGGAAACCGAATATTCTTGAGCGAACTAGGAAGGCCAATGTTGCTTTATATGCCTGTAAGAAAGCTATAGGTAAGACGTGGGGGCTTACAACATACACTGCACGTTGAATTTACACAGCTACAGTGAGGCCAATCTTGTTATACGGTGAATGTGTGTGGTGGCAAGCACTAAAAACATAGTCAAATTGCAAATTGTTAGGGAAAGTACAAAGAACTGCGGCCGTATGTATCAGCGGAGCGCTTAGGTCCACTTCATCGGAAGCGCTTAACGCGGTTCTTTGCTTAATACCCCTTGATATTATGGGAAAAAGGATGGAGCAGGAAACAGCCATTCGCCTGAGAGCAACCTCGCAGTGGACTAACACTCATACAGGTAATTTCTCCATTATCGATCTTGCAGGAGCAGTTCCCAGCAGCAGCGATTACACTTTTGCCACTCCCTCATTCAAGAACGGCTTTCACACTGTTATCCCAACCAGAGTAGAATGGGACAGGTTACTGCCTCTAAACCAAGTTGGCGCGCATATTTTTACTGACGGCTCAAGACTTGACAGCAAAGTTGGAGGAGGCGTCTTTTCAACGGATCTGGACATCAGAACTTCATTTAGACTGCCAGATCATTGCAGCGTCTTCCAGGCTGAAATAATGGCTATTTATAGAGCTGTAGAAAGGCTGAGGTATAGTGAGATATCAGCTAAAGATATCTACATTTTTACAGATAGCCAAGCAGCGATTAAAGCCCTTGCAGGTGTATTCCTAACCCATCACCAACATCCTTTAAATGTCGCTCGTCCTTAATGAGATGACTGATGAGTTCGATATTCATCTGGTCTGGGTACCAGGGTATAGGGACATTCCTGGAAATTGTAGAGCTGATAAACTTGCTATGGATGTTACAATGTTTTTTAAAAAATTTACTTCAAGATATTTTTTGGAATCTTGTAAGACGCTTCTCTATTTATTAGTCTCTTGAGCTAGTATTAAAAGTCTTTCAATCGGCACGAAACTTTATAGATTTTATTATCAAATTGACTATTTTACGCCATAAACATATAAAAATTCCTTTTAATTTATCGATATCAAAAACTATCAATATTTTTTTTTATCAAAACCCCCCTTGGGTAAATCCTATCTACGTGCCTGGTGCCTGTCAAAAAAAATGAGTGTGTGTTGGTGCAAAGAAAATGTTAAGCATTTCAAACTAAATTGAAATATGTACTTTTCATCAGAATCCAAGTAAAAAAATTTAGAAATCCTCACATCATTTGCAAGTTGTTGTGTTCTATATGACAGAAATGTTTTTTTGGTAAATCCATGTTGAAGTTTAGTTGGTATTTACAAAAAACTGAACCGAAAAAATTGTCGCTACCTTCTAACCACGGAAAGTTCTAGAGGTAGAAAGTTCACGGAAAGTTTTTTCTGTCAAAAAATTTGCGTCTTTGGATACTCTTTGGTTAGAGTAAGAAGCATATTTAAAAAAATGCTTTGTTCTATATGCACTTTTTTACGAAACTTTTCTTGTTTTATAGCACCTAGAACAAAATGCAAAAAAGTTTTGTGAGAAATGAAAATCAATTTGTTTTCACGCAACAAAAACTTTATTTCTTATAAGATTGACTTCATTTTCAACATGTATACTTATAATTATGCTTTAAAAAGCTCACTTCAACCAATACATGTTAATTTCTTAAGACAAGGTATGCTTCGACTCGCCATTTTGAGGGTATCTTTTAGTAAGGATACACTTAGACCATTTTTAAAATAAAAAAAAAATATAAAAACTGGACAACAGCATAGTGCAAACTTTTTTTTTTACCCCCACGTTTAAAAACGTAATAGGGTTACCCTATTAGCTTTGTCACTCCGTTTGTAACGTCGATAAGGAGACGTGGCCGGTATAGAAAAGTATATATATTCTTGTTCGGCATCACCTCTTTAGAAAATTTAGCCATGTCCGTCTGTCTGTCTGTGATCACAATAACAGCCGTAATTTTATAGCTATCGTTATGAATTGCAATACATAAACCTTTTATTAAAAAAATGGAGTTAAAGTTAAAAAATGAGCAAAATCGGATGAAAACCACGTCTACCTCCCATACAAAGGAACTTAACCAAAACGGTAAAATCTCTTTAAAGTCCACAAAAACTTATCTAATGACTTTAAATTTTCCACATTAGCTTTAACAATTAATATTAACTTTGAGTATGAAATTATAAAGATTCGAATGTAAGCACCTTCCATTCAAAGTGACAATCAAAACGGTAAAATTTCTTTAAATTCCAAAAAAATTAGTCTCATTACTTCAAATTTTGAACATAAGCTTTAACAATTAATATGTACTTTAAGTATAAAATTTGGAAAAATCGAATGAAAACTAAGGCTACCTCCCATTCAAAGAGAGATTTCCAAAACGGTAAAATCTCTTGAAATCTCACTAAAACTAATCTAGTGACTTCAAATTTTGCACGTTAGAAATTTTGTTTAAATCGAATAAAAATTACGTCTACCTCCCATACAAAGTGAGTTTACCAAAACGTTAAAATCTCTTTCCATTCCGTAAAAATTAAACTAATGAGTTCAATTGTAATTATCAACTCGATGTTTGAAATTACAAAAAAAAAAACTGAATATACAAAATGACGTAGTCATAATTAAAAAAAAATAATGCTTGAACTCGATGTTGTACACAAAAGCTTGAATAAATAAAAAGGACTGTGAGTTTGAAATGTAAAATATTTGGATAAAAACCGCGACCAATAAAAGTGACATCAACGAAATAATGCAACATTCAAGACTTCAAATAATTTAAAATACGGCAGTTTGGGTATTTTAACTTTGATTCAGTTGAATATAATTCCTTTCTATTTACTTAGTAATTTTATTGACCATATATAATTTGAATTAAATACACTTAAAAACATCAGTTTTTTATCGAAAGTTAAAACTTTGTTGTTGGTTTTCTCATTTCAAGATTAAGAGGTTTTTTAAAAAAGTATTTTAAAGATTTTCTACAATTTTGAAGATATGTGAATGGGTTCGGTGTTAAGATACCAAAAAATTTTAAAATGATAAGTTTACATAAAAAAAAATCCGATGCTAAAAGGTATTAGATTAAGTAAATTTGTGTTTGTTAAAAATATCAGAAGGGACCTGGTCATAAATATGTATGTAACAATCGAATCTATGATACACAAAATATGTGTAGCGAATATGAGCGAAATCCGTCTAGCAGTTGAGAAGTTTATTCCGTTCAAACAAACTAACAAACAAACAAACAAAAAGTCCTTATGTAGATGGATTTTTTTTATTTGTTTTATTAAGTTTGAGCAAGTCCCAAATAGAAATCTATGTCAAACATAACTAATCGAAGATTTGTGTTATCAAATATTTATGTTAAACCGCAGAGATGGCACCCTTGTTGACACTTTCACATAAAAAACTCTTTTTTTTTCCATCCCGAAACTTATTAAAGGTTAAAATTGGTTGACCAACTTTACTATACGATCGATGACCCGCAGTGCAACAGACCTCAGCACCAGCAGCAGCAGCAGCAGCAGCAGCAGTTTCTACAGCAACCACAATGCATTTGTTGAGGTTAAGCATGTGTGCGTGTACATGCCCAAAGTTAATGTTATAATTTGACCGGAATTTGTGGTCAAATCGACTAATTGAACAGGTGACAGGCAATCAAAGAAGACGACAAACCATGTTGACCGGACTGCAAAGAAGTGCATGAATTTGCGTGTCGTCAAACTAGCTAGTGGTCATTGGGTCTCTCAGGGCGACAGCTTGCTAATTTGTGAGAATGTGACTGTGACTGCTTTTGTCCGTTTCCACATTCAGTAATTCGTTATTACTTCTGGATTTTTTTTTTTCATCTGAGTAATTATTTTGCTGCGGTTTTGCATAAACTAGAAATAAGCTGCTGCTGAGTTAATGGGTCGGACATCGGGGGTCAAAAAAGACACATGTCGCCAATTATCGAAATTATTTAGGGAAGCACGTCAGTGTTGTCATCATCATCGTCATCATCATCATCGCAATGAGTGAGCCTTTTTCTACGAATATTTTGTATGTTTGCATGATAAACTTCTGTTGTTTTTTTTACGTGTTTCTTATTTTGACATTTAGCTGACAACTAATGTGAGCGCGCGTTTAAACGATGACAGGTATTTTGTCATTGCATGAGAGCACATTTGAATTTTCCAATTGTGACAGATGAATAAAATTGTTCAAAAAGAGGCTTTGGAAAATTGTGGCTCTTGTGGTTTTTAGCTTAAATACAAACTTTACTGTGTATATGTATTATGTATGTTGCTTTTCAAAATAATTTATGTTTCGTAACACAGGAAGAGCACGCCATGCTAACGAAAATTGTTTGCTATAAAAGGTTTCAAGTGTTCACAAAATATTCATTTCATTTGTGTGTAACAGATAATGAAACAATTAAAATAGTTGTTGTTATGCATACAACAAAGACAGTTAATTAAAATTAGAACTAACTAAAATGAACTAGCATGAAACGCATTATATTGGCTAGAAAACATTTCTGACATGTTGACAGCTGATTTTTCTGACAATTAAACTTTACACAATCTAAACCAGTTGAAGTTCCGGTAATGCTACAAAACTGTCAGTGCTGTTCAAGTAATTGCTATAAAATTGAAAAGTGCAACGACGAAGTAAGAAGGGAATTAAAATAATATGCACCAACATTTTATTTTATAATAACTCTCTTATGTAAGTAAATTGCTTAGTTATGAGTTAATTCAAAAATCCACATTATAGGAAAATGGTGATCAGAAATTAATGATTTCAATAAAAATATACAGGGGCTCAATCGCATAATCGGACAAAAGTTACTCCGATATTAATGTGTTCTAAACTTAAAAAAATGTATTTACTAAATATATAGTTTTTTCACTTTTTTTACACTTCACATTGTACAAGGGTCATTCCTTTACAAATCGCACACCTTCCAGGATTTGATGTCTCAGACTCGGCAGGATATTTTTTAATTCTCTTTACGTACAATAAACTTACACGTGTATCGGGATCTTTCTCGGAAAAATGTTTTTACGGAATACCGTTAGGTCAAAATTGTAAAAATGTCAATATTTTGTCAATTCCTGTGTTACTTAAATCGCAATATCTCGGGGCTATTCCGATTTAGATCGTTTTGAGAACGTAAAATAGATAATTTCTTTAATTCTACAGTAAAATTTATTTACAATTGAAAGTTTTCTATATGACCCCGTTACTTTTTATGTTGATTTTCTATGATTTAAATACAAAATCTAAATGTTTGATTGTTCAATTCATTCTTGATTTTAAATACAAATGCTTTATGTTTGAAAGTTATTCGTTTATTGAGCTTTTGGTCAGGTCAGAACAATTAATTGCTCTAACGAATTATTTCCAAGTAAACAACTACAACAACATTTTCAATATGGAAACAAAAACATCACTAGGTGATTTTATTGCAATTTCGGCCCTGCTACTTCATCAGAAATCTTTGTGATGGTACCGGCGCGAATCGAACCCGAGTCGTGATAGCCGTGCGCATTTTAGCGCACTTTTCCACAGAGCCGATGAGATTTCAGTGTCAATTTCTCAGTTTTACTCCCTTTCATATTTCGTGTTGTAGCATTATTTTGCTTTACTTTAGCTTATGCTTATATTATTCAATGTAAAATTTATTTTTCTACGATTTAAAATAAATGTATAAAAATTTAATAAACTTTTCAAATGGCTTCTTCAAGCCCGAGTTCCAAGTAAATGACATTTTTGACAGCACCAATGAACACACCATACATTTTTATAAAATACAAAATTCTCAAAAGAATGGAGCGATTTTTTATAGATTTTATTTTATAGATTTTGTGAGCCAGCGAGCACAGCATGCATTAACACATGCATGTAGCATAAGCAGGGCTGCCGAGAGGTGGTAACGGGGAGTTTCCCCCGGGCCCTTAGTCTTAAGGAGGCCCCGATTGGCGGGTAAATAAAGTAACAAAAAGCTGATTTATTGTTGATGGAGAGAAGTGGTACATTTTTTTCACGAAAAGTATTATTGTTCATATTTCTTACCTAGCTTTGTATCGAGATATCAAAAATTATAATGAAACTTTTTTTGGCGTAACTTGGGAACTTTTGAGTTTAGTTCGTTGATACTTTTGTTCTAACATAGATTCTTTTAGATACATTTTTGACTAGCATGATCATTGTATTTGTAGCGCCGACACTGTAAATGAGTGGATTCAGTCATAAGTAGAAATACGCAGTAGAAAATTTGTCTTCATTAAATACAACATTGAGAAATGCATGGTCGTTTTTCAGCTGACAAACTTGTGCTGTTATGTTATGTTATGTTATGTTATGTTATGTTATGTTATGTTATGTTATGTTATGTTATGTTATATTATGTTATGTTATGTTATGTTATGTTATGTTATGTTATGTTATGTTATGTTATGTTATGTTATGTTATGTTATGTTATGTTATGTTATGTTATGTTATGTTATGTTATGTTATGTTATGTTATGTTATGTTATGTTATGTTATGTTATGTTATGTTATGTTATGTTATGTTATGTTATGTTATGTTATGTTATGTTATGTTATGTTATGTTATGTTATGTTATGTTATGTTATGTTATGTTATGTTATGTTATGTTATGTTATGTTATGTTATGTTATGTTATGTTATGTTATGTTATGTTATGTTATGTTATGTTATGTTATGTTATGTTATGTTATGTTATGTTATGTTATGTTATGTTATGTTATGTTATGTTATGTTATGTTATGTTATGTTATGTTATGTTATGTTATGTTATGTTATGTTATGTTATGTTATGTTATGTTATGTTATGTTATGTTATGTTATGTTATGTTATGTTATGTTATGTTATGTTATGTTATGTTATGTTATGTTATGTTATGTTATGTTATGTTATGTTATGTTATGTTATGTTATGTTATGTTATGTTATGTTATGTTATGTTATGTTATGTTATGTTATGTTATGTTATGTTATGTTATGTTATGTTATGTTATGTTATGTTATGTTATGTTATGTTATGTTATGTTATGTTATGTTATGTTATGTTATGTTATGTTATGTTATGTTATGTTATGTTATGTTATGTTATGTTATGTTATGTTATGTTATGTTATGTTATGTTATGTTATGTTATGTTATGTTATGTTATGTTATGTTATGTTATGTTATGTTATGTTATGTTATGTTATGTTATGTTATGTTATGTTATGTTATGTTATGTTATGTTATGTTATGTTATGTTATGTTATGTTATGTTATGTTATGTTATGTTATGTTATGTTATGTTATGTTATGTTATGTTATGTTATGTTATGTTATGTTATGTTATGTTATGTTATGTTATGTTATGTTATGTTATGTTATGTTATGTTATGTTATGTTATGTTATGTTATGTTATGTTATGTTATGTTATGTTATGTTATGTTATGTTATGTTATGTTATGTTATGTTATGTTATGTTATGTTATGTTATGTTATGTTATGTTATGTTATGTTATGTTATGTTATGTTATGTTATGTTATGTTATGTTATGTTATGTTATGTTATGTTATGTTATGTTATGTTATGTTATGTTATGTTATGTTGTGTTATTTTATGTTGTTTTTATTTATTTATATGACTATATTTGTACGACACGAGCAAAAAAAGCTGTCGGCCAGGTTATGTTATATTATATACGTTAATAGTTTTGAAAACACTCTTAATAACTTAGTGCACTTACAACTTTGGCTATTGTGGCTGCTCACAGTGGAATATCTTACAAATAATTCGATTATATTTTATAAGCGAAAGATTAATAAGTTCTAATATACTAATACAGTTTATTATAAACTATTATACAATATGAACTATCATAAATAACACAGTGTGTAATTTTTAAAGTCATGGCAAAATAACCATATACGGACATCACTACCTGATAAAAGACCCCTGTATCCCAGTTTTGCCCAAAGTCCTCCAGGTTTTTTTTATGGGCCCCCAAAGATGTGGGGCCTCGGTGTCATTTTAGCAAAAAAAAGATCATTTTCTCAAGCTCATATCTTGCAAACCGTTCGGAATTTTGATATACTCTCTGAGGCAAAGTTGTAGCTCTTGTCATAAAGAACAAAAATTGTGAATATATAAAATAAAAAAAACTTCATCTTCAAGTTCAAAATCGCAAAAAACTTTAAAAAATTCAATTTTTTACCTTTTTTCCCCTGTTGAGGTCCATAGGTAGCAAACCGTTCAAAATTCAAAGAAATAATCAGCTACAAAAATAAACCTAAGATCTCAATAAACAACTTTCTAAAACATATAAACTTCCTAGGAATGATTCTGAACACCGTTTAGGTAGCCGCAAAAGTGAAAAATTTCCCGAAAATTTTTTAATTTCATTTGTTTTTTCTTTACTTTAACATTGAGATACTATAAAGCCTTCTCCAGTAAGTGAAAAGGCATGTTGCAGGTTTCATTGTTATACTATTACTGATTTTATCAATTTTAGTTCTTAGGTGGTTATAATTCATATCGAGTTGCTGAGGTTTGACAAATATTAATAATCCACATCCGTATTTTTTATACATAAAAAATACTTTAAAATATTTCATTGCTTTGTTATGAAGAGCATGGAAAGGTGAGTTTTAAGAGAGATTTTAGGCAAAAGTGGTTAAAAGTAAGGCATATTTTCAAAAATGGTATTTAAAAAAGTTTGTTTGAAATAAAAAAAATTGTATTCGCATGTTAATTTTATTTAATAAAATTCAGTTAAAAAAAATGTTTTTTACTGTACATATATTTTTTATATATAAAATGGCGTTGAAATTGGTGTGCTTAATAAAAGGGAAAAATC
Source organism: Dichetophora obliterata (assembly GCA_963920525.1). Classification (NCBI taxonomy): domain Eukaryota; kingdom Metazoa; phylum Arthropoda; class Insecta; order Diptera; family Sciomyzidae; genus Dichetophora; species Dichetophora obliterata. Next base: position 204,868,339 of record OY986435.1, read on the forward strand.
GGGCCACACCATTATTCGTCTCCAGATGGTATGAAAATAAAAAAAAAATGCATTCGAAAAAATACCCTTGAATGCAAATTTTTTACCAAAATGGAATGAAAATATGGAAAATTAATGAAACTATGAAGCGTGGAAAAAAGTCGAAAAATTTACGTTATTTTTGACCATATTATTGCGTGTTAAGACTAGAGAAATTCTCCAAAGACAATTATTTGGTAAAAGATGTGTAGAATTATAGTACAAACAGATTTAAAAAAATAATTGAAATCGGTCTAATTGTTTGTTTGCAGTAGTGTGGCCCATTTTAAAAAAGACGTTTCGAGTAAAACGCGTCTAAGCTTACTCTGGTAAGTACAAGTTACTCCGGTGCACCGGGCTTAAAGCGCTGTAGAATCTGTTTTATAAGCGGGTTTGATTTAAAATTTTTTTTGACATATTCTTGAATAGTTGTAAAACAATAATTACTTAAAGAAAATTATTCAATTTTCAAAAAGTTGTCTGCCGAATGCTTGACTTTATGCTTTTTGAAATAAATTTTAAAAACATATAGTATATTTAAATTTCCTTAATTATGAAAATGACATATAATTGTTATACATATAATTTATTTATCTACTCGTATCTGTAAGTTTGGAACATTTTCTCTATTTTACAAATAAAATAAGAAAAAATATCTCATACTCATGTTATATTACGTAATACGAAAAAATCCAAGGAAAAAACAGATCACACTATAAGTAAAATTAAAAATTGGAAATGTCCGAGAAAAAGAACCCAGTTAAACGATAACACTAGTGAACAATTTGAAAAAATTTCATGAGTGGCGATACCGGCATCACTTGTTCGATTTGGTATTGTTTCTAGATAATAAAAATAGCTTAAATGTTTCCAAGTCGGATTTTTTTCATAGGGATTTTTGGATTTTTATTTAAGTTTTGAGAAATATGTTACTAGTTATAAAATTTTGTGGATACTATATTTGTTAAAGAGTTTAAAAAATACCGTCTTTTTATATTTCTCCATTTGAAAGTACACAAGAAAAAAACTTTGATGTATATTTTGGTTTTGTTTTTTCTTTGTTGTTAAAAAAAATATTTTTACGCAAATTTTAAGGTACCAATTATGTTTGTAGCAGGTTAGATATTTTAAATTCCCCTAAATAGCAATTTTAAGTTTTAATAAGATTTGCAGCACTGTAAGCTTTTTTGCAATGAGTAAAATAACGGAAATAACGTAAACTAAGATATGTAAAAAATAAATCAAAACTAAACAAAACTATACAAATTTAGCGCTGGTATACAAAAATAACTGAAACCCGGCACATTACTGTCACGCCCCCGTTGCCAAACTGCGTTATCAGTGAAACTGCATGTGGGAATTGTAGTAGAATACTGAATTCCGTGGGTGTACGATCTATAACTTAAAAGTTATTAAATATCTCTAATTTTGGCTATATGGGAGGTGCCACGCACCCTTTTCCAACGCCATATAATCTTATCAGTGAAACCTCATGTGTCAATTCAGTGTGAATACTGAATTCCTAGGCTGTGCGACATATAACTTCAAAGCTATTCGATACCGCAAATTTGGGTGGTGTGGGAGGTGCCACATCTCCTTTTCTAACGCTGATAAAATCTTATCAGTGAAACGGCACGTGTAAATTGACGTTGTATACTGAATTCTGAGACTGTGCGGCCTATAACTCCAAAGCTTTTCGATATCGCAAACTTGGGCTGTATGGGAGGTAATTTTTAGTATTATCACTAAAACCGAAAAAGGTAAAGTATCCAACCAGCTACAAACATACTTTGTACCCTTAAATTTTTGTAAAAATATTTTTTCAACAACAAAGAAAAAAAATAAACCAAAATAAACATCAAAGTTTTATTTTTGGGTACTTTAAAATTGAGAAATGTATGAAAAACGGTATTTTTTAAACTCTTTCACAAATGTAATATTCAGAATATCTACAAAAATCGTTAGATCAGTACAAATGATAGCTTTAATTTAAGGTATAAATATCTTATTTATAAAAATGTATAAAATTTGCAATATTAATACATACTTTTGGAGTTAAAGGATCCTAGCTGGGGACATATTTTTCAAAAGTTAGTGCGCACAGACTTGGAAAAGTCTTTGTGATTTTTATTATCTAGAAACAATACTAAATCGAACTAGTGATGTCAGTATCGCCGCGAAAAAATGCTGTTTATGCATATGTGTAATTTTGAGATACTTGAAAAATCGAGTTATTCAAATCGAAAATCGACGACTAGTCATGCTGTGATGACAAGAAAAATATAGAAAAATCAAATAAATTCGTTACAAAACCCTCTTCGGTTTTCTAGGGCAAGGTTTTTCTATAATTATACCTCAAAAATATAGAAATTAATTTAATTCCGAAATAAAACAAGTTAGGTTTTTTCAAAACTTTTTTTAACATATCCAATTATATTCTGGATGCTAGAAAGTTTTTAGAAAAAAAAACTTGAAAACTTCTAATCGTACAATTTTTGCTTGAGTTCCTTAGAAAGTATTGAAGATATTTATGTATATAATCAGTAAAATTTGTTAATTATGACAATCTTCTTTCAAATTATGTGTATGTTTAAATTCTCTTCAGTGTAAAAACCAAGTGTAAATTTTATGTTAACAAGAAAACATTGCAATGAATGCCACAAATTCCAATCTTCCCTTAAGGGATGCTTATGTGCCAAAATGACTATTCCACTTTATAAATTTCATCGAAAGATTTTAAATTTGTGCAGAGTTTTGTAGAACAGAACTGAAGTAGAACCTACTGCACTGGCACTGAACTACTTACGGGTGTTAAAAAATGGTCATGGAATAAATTGCTGAAGTCAAAGTAGCAAAAGTCGTAAAATTATTTAAAGCAATCACTGTTTCCATAAGTTCAAAACTTACTTCTGCTTAAACTTGTGCTTAAAAAAATCCAACAGTCTTGTGTATATTCACGCAAAAAGTTCTTTAAAAGTCTTGCTGTTCAGTTGGTGTGTTCAGGCATATATGAAGATTTAACTTGCGCAGATTATTCACACTGAAACAATTTCAAAATCAATTAAAGTTATAATATTATATACGAACATAAAAATACTTTTTTTTTTAAATTAAGAGCCAAATTTTAGATTTTTAAAATTCCCTACATTAAAGTAAGTATTGAAAATTTGTAATTTTTTCCCTGCATCGCAAATTAAGGGCTGAATTTCCCTACATGTAGGCTCTTTTCCCTACTATTGACATCACTGGATCGAAAAGCAAAAAAACTGGCATATGTATCAGCACAAAGCATAAAAGCAAAACAGTCTGCTACGACTGTTGAAAAACTGATGCTGCTTCGACTTGCAAAAGTTGAACAGTTGCTGTTGCTTTGACTTTCGATTTTGTTCATAGTTTCAGTCAATCAAACCAAAAACTGCTGAAACTGTCGACTGTTGAAGTGCTTCGCAGTCTATCAGAATTTTTTTTGCTTTTGCTTTGACTGCAGCTGTTTGATTTTTATAAGTATAAGTTTCAGCAGCAGTAAAGGAAATGAAAAATATTAGAATTTTTTAAACGCTGTATTAAAGCATTTGCGTGAGAATATTCGGCGAAAACACCCAGAACTATGGAAGGAAAATTCATGGTTTTTGCATCACGATAATGCACCAGCTCCCACATCACGCATTGTACGCGATTATTTCAAAAGCAAAAATGTTCAAAAAGCACCATTTTGGCCAAATATGGCCTCGTGTGATATTTTTCTATTCCCCAAAATCAAATTTTCGCTTCTTAGAAAACACTTTGAAACAATTGAAGTCATCAAAAAGAATTCGCAGAGTTAGCTAAAGGCCATTCAGAAACCGGCCTAAAATAAATATTGAAGAATAATTAACCGTTATTGTTTTATTTGCCGGTTCAACTTTTAAAAGAAGCCATAAAGCTAAAATAAAAAATAGGTAGAATGGAAAAGGGCATTCGTTTAAAATCGGGAAGACATCTAATAACAGTTGAAATAAAATAATGTTTAAACTAGCTTTTTCTTGATTGATAATGATATCTTTCCAAGGATTTGTTATTCTTTAAGGTGTAAATAATGAAAAAATGTTGAAACCTTTTTTCCACGCATTTACCTCGACAGATACAAACATCAGTGCACTCATTCATATTTCATTATATTTTTGTGTGTTTTTTTATTTTATTTTTGTCCTTAAAATAAGCTCATCAAGCAGAAAAGCATTTTAGGCAAATTCAAAATGTGAAAACAACAAAAGTCATCATTAATCTTGCTAACAGTTTTAAGCAAAAGCATCAAACTGTAAACGGTAAACAACAATAGGAAAAATAACGAAATGGAAAGATAAGACACAGAGATAGTAAGAATTAGAAATGAATAAAGAAAAAAGCGAAAAATTGCAACGTGAGCACGAAAATAATTAAAATGTCTTCAATCATTACAAGGACATACACATTTTAAATGCAGAGCAAACCCTATGAAAGCAGGAGAACGAAAAAAATAATTCGAATGAAACGAGCAAAGAATTGAAAAAGAATGAAATCAAGCGAAAGTTAAATGATATCAAGGTGTGTGTGGAGTGAGAAAGAGGTGGGCAAATGATAAGCAACGCACTTCCAGCAAGCCAGGAAATTAAAGGCGCAAAAAAGGACATTCAGTCATTTGTAATTATAAACAAACTAACGTTAAATTTTAAACAAATCAATGTTAAGCAGAAGTTTTGAATTCCAACCCAGCCAGAAAAAAGAATACTCAATGATGATGATGATGATGATGATACAAGAGCGACGATAAACTTGGGCTAACAAAAACAAAGAATGGCTGTAGAGTAGAAAAAAAAAGTTAACGAAGGAATAAAATTAGAAAACAACAAGAATAATTAATGATTTTTGTGCGCGCTTATCTATCCCCAGAAGCTTTCATTTTCATTTTCTATACCATTTTGCTATTTAAGTATTTATGTAGGAAAGAGAGAGAGAGACAGAGGAAAAAAAAACAAAACAGCGAAGGTATGAGGTACAAGTTAGTGGGATCCTCTGAGAAAGCTATATAAGGACAACATGCATGCAAGACACGAACGAAAAGCACAAACAACAAAAACCGGAAACAATCTTCAAATTCAAATCTCGTTACAGGAAGCGACACAAACACATTAAAACACACACACACACACAGAGACAACAGCGACGGGCAGCATCACATACAAATGAACAATTTCATTTCATTTAAGTTGTGCACAAAATTCAGGATTCGATTGCAGAACACAATTTTTTTGTTAGGTTCTTAAAAATGTTGTTGTAGCTGCTATTGCTTGTTGGTAGGTGTTCGATTGTGTTTTGCTGCTGGTTGTTGTTTGATTACATTTTGACTTTTTTCGGTTGCTTTTACAATTGTTGTTGCTGGTATCCTTTTTGATACATAAGTGTGAATGTTTATTGGTGTGTGTGTGTGTGTGTGTGTGTGTGTGTGTGTCTTTTTCTGAGCTTGTTATTATTTGTGCATTTTTTGTTTGGTTGCTTTTGTTTTTTGTTGGTATTTGTTCGTTTTGTTTGCTTGAGTGAAAGATCTATTTGCAGGATAATCTGTGCAATCAGAACAAAATGGTAATAAATCAGGATTATGCCAGCAGAAAATGAAGAAGCTGTATTGTATGAAGGTAGGCAGTGAACCCGATGGGCAGGCAGACGGGCGGTACATGTGTCAATGCTGGAAAAAACCACAAAAGCCGAGTGCGTGCGCTTTTCAAAGGACATTGCGTGTGAGTTTTGCATATTTTATATACATTTCCGAGTGCGAAGAATTAGGCAGCAGCTTAGAAAAAAGAAAAAGCACTACAAAAAATAACCAACTTCATTGCTTATCAGCACAGCAACAACCCAAACAGAACCATTTAAAAAAAAAATATAAAAAAGGATATCTGAGGCAGGCGCGTGCTGCGACTTTAAATGATTAATTACTGTTAATTTAAATAAGAAGTGTCTTTTTTTCCTGCTTTCTTTTTCTGCTATTTTCTTTCTTTATTTTTTTTTTCTGCAACAAAACCCGCTTCGTTTTTAAGCATCAACTTAAACGGTAAACCTTACTTTTTGCCTTTTCTGTTGTTTTAATTTCCTGCCTCCCGTTACCTCCTTTTTATACTTCTTTTCTTTTAGATATGCTTTTAATTTCTTTGTTTTCATTTTATTCTACCTTGTGTTTTTATCAACTTTAATTTCCTGTCTACAAAATGCTAACCATCACCACCACTACTACTGCCCTTCACTCTATAGCAATTTATCATTGCTGTCTTTCGTTTCGGCTTATCGTTTTGCTTTTAGAAAATATCCTTTTGCTTGCTTTTTTCTTTATCGGTTTCTTTGTTGAATTTCTTAGATCTTGCTGAGGTTTTTCCATTTTTTTTTATCATTTCTACGTTAACCACAGTTAGGCATTCGTGTCGCTTAATGTTGAAAGTCATTGCACACGGAGTATTTGTTGTGACACATGCATTTGCTTTGTTTCCGTTTCCTCTGTCCCATTCACACAATGTACACCATTTATAATGTCTTTGTTTGTTTGGACTTTCGCCGCGGTGTTGATTACAATTTCTCAAGATAATAAAAATAAAGAAACTTTTTAAGCATTAACAACGATGATGTTCTTGTTGGAATAGTTATTGCCTGAGGAATATTAATTCTTTTAATATTTATTTTGAATAAAACGAAATGTTAAGGAGAGTCCCAAAAGTGATATCGTTCGAAAACAGATGTTTTAAGAACACCATTTCACAGGCTGAGTTTACAAATCAAGGCAAATCTTTTCTCATCTAACTCAAGTCTAAACAATTCTTATAATAGTTCTAATATTATACTAGCGGTAAATATTTGTTTTGCAGTTCAGAATTTAACGACTTATTTTAAGTATTGTTCAAATAAAAGTCATTATTGTTATGAATATAAGTTTGTGAACCGACTACAAGTAAAATCCATTAAGTAACATAAATGAAATTCTTAGTAATTGAGGATTTAGTGTATTTTATCTCTAAAAATCACAACTTCAATGTAAATACTTATCGGAACCAATATATACATTGGTTGCTTTCAAGGTTGATGTTAAGTCCAAAATAAGATTACTAACCTAGTGGGGAAATGAGAAGTCGCTACTGCCATAACTAGCTCAGCAACTAATTGTCCTGTAGGCACATGACACTACGCCTTCGCTTACAATTTCTAAATAAAGTCAAATAAAGTCTTAAACAAAATATAGCAATCGTGTATCTAACCGATCAATTAAAAACCTTACGTCCTCGCTTACGATTTGAAAAAAATAATAAGTAATGCTGGATGTAAGCACCACACCTATGACAAGCTCATGTTAAAATAATGCCTTATTTTTGTGTGTTGTAATCCATTAGGGAACTACACGGTTAGAAAACTGGGACCAAATTCTACTCTCACTAAAATATTACTGCATTTTTTTAAACCTTGCGGTTTCAAATTCACACTTTTCAAATACTAATTCATATAGAATGTTTGCACTGTTAATGGCAGTAATAATAGGTCCTTTTGATATACATAAGGTATTTTGACAATAATTTTGAACATACTCTCTTTTTTCCTTTGATTTTCTCCAAAAAATACGATTTCGACGCCTGACGTGATTTTTCATAGTGTTCAATTGCCTTTCGTCGTTTTGGTTTTGTGATAATAACATATTTATGTATAAAATCTTTTTGCCTGTTGTAGTTTGAAAATCCCCAGAACATCTTACAGAATTTGTTTCAATCGAATTCGGTAAATTTAGAACAGCACTTAAATCTGCTACTAGAACAGTCAACAGGTTTTCGGGATTAAGCAGGGCAATCATTTGTTTTTTTTTTTGTATATTTCACATTTAGATCTTTGACTTTTCTTTATGTTTGGTTTTCTTTGTTACGGGTGCCGTTTCCTCGATCTGGTAAATTTGTGTCTCGAATCGGATTGGCATTTCAGTACTATAGATATCGTAATCAGAAAAATCTCATGCCTTTCTTTCTAGTTGAAAAATTGGGTCATTTTGAGAATTTTCCCTAAACTCACCGTCGTAAGTTCATAAACCACTAACTTTTTTATTTTTTGAAGCTACAACAATTTAAAACGCAAACATTAGCATAAAATTTTAAAATAAATACTTACAATTGCTGTTTCGCATAAATGAGTCTAAAATACGCATAAGAAAAATGTAACCTATCTATGTACAGGGTTGCCCATATTCGACGGACCCATCTGGCAACGCCATAACTTTTGACAGAGATGTCAGATCGCTTAATAACATACCGCGTTTGAAGCGTCAGTCCAAGCAGATTTTTACCATGGAACAATACACGCCACGCGAGCGCTCTGAAATAGTTGAAATTTACATTCAACAGAAGAAGTCAATTGTGAAAACTCAACGTGCTTTTAAAAGATTAAAAAATGTGAGAAGTGCGCCTTCTAAGAACACCATTAAGCGTTTATACGAAAAATTTTCGACTGGTGAGGCGCTTTCTAATCCGAAGAGGCCAAATAAAAGTCGACCAAGGCGATCGGCCGAGAATATCGCTGCCGTACGAGCCAGTGTTGAGAGGTCCCCAAGAACATCCCAAAAACGCCGTTCTCAGCAGTTGGGCATGGCTCGGTCCACTTTACAACGGATTATTCGCGTTGATTTGCATTTTTTCCCGTACAAAATTCAATTGACGCAAAGATTGTTGCCTGCGGACAAGCCTCGTCGATTGGAATGGGCCCAAAGAGTCTTCGAAATGGCCGAAGATGACGAGGAATTTTGGAACAAAATTATCATGTCCGATGAAGCCCATTTCACATTGAATGGGACCGTAAATAAGCAAAATTGCCGTATTTACGCCACTGAAAATCCTCAGGAGATTCAAGAAGTGCCTCTTCATGACGAAAAAGTCACAGTTTGGTGCGGCGTTAGTGCGAAAACGGTCATTGGGCCGTTTTCTTCCAAAATGAAAATGGCCATGCTGTTACCATCAACCAGGAGCGTTATAGCGACATGATGACCAATTTTGTGATGCCAATTATTCGTCGAAAGCGTATGAGGCAGTTCTGGTTTCAGCAAGACGGCGCTCCACCGCACACAAGTCGCATAACAATCGATTTTCTGAAAAATTTGTTTCCGGGCCGTTTGATGTCGAAAAGTGGTGATTTGGACTGGCCACCGCGTTCGCCCGATTTGACGCCGCCTGACTTCTTCTTGTGGGGATATTTGAAGTCAAAGGTTTACGTTAACAAGCCAAGGACCGTAGAAGAGCTCAAGGACAACATTCGTGAAGAAATAGCCGCTATTCCGGCCGAAATGTTGGCGAAAACGATGGAAAATGCTGCAAAAAGGGCACAATACGCCATCAACGCCAGAGGCGGCCATTTGAGAGATATCATATTCAAAAATTGATGTAAACAAATCTACTTGGAACAAATTAAATGATTAAGATTGGCAACCGCCAAATTTTTATTTTTTTCTTTGATTTTTTTAAAAAAAACATGGGTCCGTCGAATATGGGCAACCCTGTATATAAAAAGCAAAGTACTGCCTGTCTGTCTGTGTGTGTGATGCCTATAGACTCCAAAACTACTGGACCGATTGACCTGAAATTTTTGCAGTCGATTCGTTTTAGGTACAAATTGGCAAATATGCAAAATAGGCAAAAATTTGGTAATTTAGTTTATATGATAACTTTCGGCAGCTATACTGAAAATGGTGAATATATTTGACATTTCTTGACATTTCCGTATATGGCAGTAAGGCGGTCTGTGGCAGGAAAACGTCTGCTTGGTAGTACTAGTATAACTCTTTTTTCTGATATTTTTGGCACTAATTTTGCTAATATGATACGAACACTATACCGGTTAACACACCCCTGCAAACATAAGAAAATCCAATATATTTAAAGATTGGGTAAATATCTTTTTCGTATCATCTTCGAAATATTTTTAAATTTTATTTTATTTTTTGGTATGTAACACATTTCAAAAACTTGTTTCAATAGCAAATATACTATATTATTTTTGACCGGATCTCACACCTCATTGACACCAATCCACTAATGTATTATTTTTTTCCAACATGTATCAGTTCAAGCAGCTTGCAAATTACTTAAATCGAGTACGGAAACGTACCATTCATTATATCAGTGATTTAAAAAAAATATATTTTTTTAATTTAAAACATATCAATACGTGACAAAAGTCAAAAGTTGGAGCATTAGAATTCGTTTTAGAGGTATAGTTCCTCCCTTTAAGTGGTCTTTTTAAATGATCAATTATCGATACTTTCTTGACATAATGTGTACAAGCCTTCAACAAATCTTAACGACTGAACTTTGTTTATAACTAGGCTTTATTTGATTACTTTTAAACTAAATTATTTTCTATTTAGTTTCATATCCGACGACTTGTATTGACCCAACTAGTGGCCAAGTAGTGCCACGAATCATACACCGAAAGTGCAAAATAAAGCAAGCCCAAGTCAGCTGAATGCAATGCAAACAAACACACTTAAGCCAACAACCAAAGACGGCAGCCACGTTCATGTAACTAATTAATTATTCATTTTAGTAATTTATTAATATCAAAAGTTGACAAGGTGGAAATTTATGTATTTTCACTGGTTGCGCTTTTGGCCAGAGGGCAGAGGACAGGCATAGCAATAACTTGCACTGAAGCAGAGATTGAGTTAAGGCGAAGTGTGTTTTAAGTGTTCATTGAAGTGGAGCAGGGTAACCCTACTAGCCTAGGGTTGCCAGCTTAAGGCACTCAACTGGATGACCACAGGATCCACATTTTTTGAATGCATTATAAGCACATTCATTTAGAACTGGCAACCCTTTGAATGCTCACTCCGTGCATCGCGTTTTTCCCACAACATCTATATGAAGATGCGCTACGCAATGAGTGCAGCGCCAAGATGTCGCTGCTTCACAAACTATATACTAGCTGGAGAATGAAGAATATACGAAGCGGCGTTTGAGTTTACTACCACAAAACTAAGTAGCCGCAGACATTTTAATTATACAGCAACAACATGCGCCGCTACAACAGCAGCTGCTGCTGTTGTTCTGCTTGATGTCTAGGTGATAAAATGCACGATAATTGCAGATGAATGCATTGTGTTCCACTGTCAGCTATACTCAATCCAAAGCATTTCACTTCCTTCTTTGGTTTTCAACTCAATAATTTAATTGACAGGGATTTATAGCAAGAGCAATTAAAGCATTAAATAACGTTGCCACAAATCTGAAAAAATATGTCTATACTTATTTTTCTTAGCTATAGTGAAATTTGCGTAATTAAGTAGCGAAGTAAAGCAAAATCTTTGCTTTTGCCGAAGCATCTTGAAGTGCTTCACTCGCGTCATTTGCAGTTTAGATGCATTCTTCATAAATTATTTGTTCATAAATTATGACAGTTACATTGCATAATATTTTGTTTGATTATTTGCAGCTCATTTGTTGCTTGCCAAAGTTTTGTAGTATAATTGTAGCAGCTGACTAGATGCTATACTTCTAGACTAGTCATACACTCTAAAAAAATATACGCGAATTTTATTAAAGTTTTGTTTAGTTTAGTTTTAGTTTAGTTTATTTAACAAAAATTGTTGACATATAAGAACAAATCTTTTGCATGCCGCATTTGACAATAGAAATAACAACATCAGAAATAATTAAAAACAAATTAAAAACTATTACATTATTATGATACTAAAAAATAACTCGAATTTACAAAAGAAAAATTATTATCAAACCAAAGAATACAAATGTTATTTAGGGAAATAAAATAGCACAGAAGGAATAAGAAGAATAGAAAAGAGGAAATTAGGAAAAGTATTCGAAGATTAAATGCTTAAAGTCATACATATTCGAAACAGTTTTGGTACTATTAGGCAGTGAATTCCACGACCTTATAACACTGACGAAAAACAATCTACTAGATTTAACGAAATTATATCTAGGGATCACAAGGTTCATGCTTCTGCTTGATCTGCAAAATTTTACTTTATTAAAAAGATATGCAGGACATCGAGTGTAAATAATCCGATGAAGAAATATGCAATGTCTCGCTTCAAGGTATTTAAATAAACAACAGCCAAGTAATTTTTTGCTATACATGGAGACATGATCGAACCTTCTTAGACCATAAACATATCGGGCTGCATTATTAAAGGCGACCATAAGCTTATGCGACGACCGTGATTCAAGATTACAATACACGACTTCAGAGTAAGTTATTATCGGCATCAACAGCTGCAATACCAGTTTTTTTAGTTTTAACGGGCAGAAAACTCGATGTCATTCGAAGATTACGGAGAACATAATATATTTTTTTTTATGCAGGAGTTGATGTGATCACAACATGATAGAGATGCGTTTATACGAAAACCAAGATTGGTGACCGTACTAACCAGTTTCAGCTGCACGTTTTTTAAAAGAATTGGAGGCAAATCCTCATGATAAAATGGTTTCTTAGATATTGGTAAAACATATATTTCAGGGGGTTCAACAATAGCATGTTTTCTTCTACCCAAGTGGATACTACAGTTAAGTCCTCATTAATTCTGGCACATAGATCTTCAACTAGGCCCAAGGGCCTGGATAAGTACAATTGGAGGTCATCAGCATATGCATGCATAGTGACATGGTGGCATATGCTGAAAATATCGTTTATAAACATGGTAAACAACAGTGGACCAAGTACTGAGCCTTGAGGTACTCCACTAGCAGTGCTTTTTAGCATAGAAAAATTTTGACCCACACGAACTCCTTGAGACCTACCTACCAAGTAGCTTTTTAAGAGACGAACAGCAGATTTTGAAAATCGAAAATTTTGAGCTAGTTTCCTGCAGAGGATAGAGTGACTGACGGTATCGAACGCTTTGGAGAAATCAAGCAAGCAGAGCAATGTCAAGTCATCCATGTCAAAAGGTACTCTTATGTCATCTAGTATTTTGACCACAGCAGTAGAAAAGCTGTGACCAGGGCGAAATCCAGACTGATGATGATACATGATGTTAAAAATACTTAAGTAATGAGATATCTGCTCCGCCATGAGTGACTCACATAACTTGGACACAGAAGACAAAAGGCTTATTGGACGAAAATCACATGGGCTGCAAGCATTAACTTTTTTTGCCACAGGAATTAAAATCCTATCGCAGAAGGATATAATTGCATATAACACGAAGTCGTGAAACAGTGGTTTATGATGTGAACAAGCGAACTAAGGACATGTGGCAAAACAAGTTTAATAAACCTAATGGAGATTCCATCTTCTCCAGACGCATTTGACTTTATTTTTACTGACTTTACTTTTAACAACATATACTTCCCTCACTGCACCAAACTGAAATTCATTAGGAGATATTGCAACAGAACTACCATTATCGATGGTATGAGTTTGATTGGATGCACACGTAGCAACAAAATAATCATTTAATTGGTTAGGATCTATGCAACAAGATTCAGAGTCTTTATTGCATATACCAATATCTTTTAAGTTTCTCCACAACTGCTTTGAAGGAAGTGCAGGGTTTAATTTGAATTTAAAAAACCTTACTTTGGATAGCCTAACAGAAGATGTAGCTACGTTCCTAGCATTTTTGTACAAATTCCAGTTTAATTCAGTTGCGCTTCCATTTACTATATGCCTTACTACGATTTTTAAGAGCAATCTTAACTGCCTGCGTAAACCAGGGGCAAGTATTATTTAATACTTATGAGAATAAGTATTATTTATTTGTCATCAACTGATTGCAAAAACCAACAATCAGACCAGTTAATCATAGCTAAGTTTTGAAGCAGACAGTTTGATCAATTGACTTGAAATCACGATATGTAAAAAAAACTTCAGGGTCAGCGTGTGCAAAAGCAATATTTAATGTGCAAAAAATGAGATCCTGATCTGATACGAACGATATTTGGTCAAAAAGCATCAAAGATGACGCATCGGAGACAATGAAGAGATCAAGCAAGCTCGGTGGAGAGTTGTTAGAAAACCTAGTTGGCATTGAAGTATTAACGACAGTAAGTCCAACTTCAGATATTCTTTCGAGGAAGTTTCTGGCAATATTGCCATTGGCTAGAAGATTTAAATTAAAGTCACCAGTTAGTATTAAATGGTCGTAGTCAATGACACAATTAGTCAATGAGGAGAATAAGGGATCCCAGCTGCAGTTGCAATTAGGATTATACGCACAAGAAATAAAAACTTTAGTGCCATTGCCTAAGATTTCAATGTTTAGAAATTCGATATCTGATTGACTCGATTCTTCCAGGATGTTAACTTTGAGATGGGCTTTACAATATATTGCAACTCTTCCACCTCTCTTTTCCGTCCTATCATTCCAAAAAAGTTGATAGTTTTGAATATTAAGATAGGAGTCAATCACGTCTTTATGGAACCCTGTTTCTGAAACACAGATGACATCAACAGAGGAATTTACAAAAACATGCCTTTCGTAATCCAACTTATAATCATTTAAGCTTCTTGCATTAAAGTGCACGATTTTTAGGCCATCATGCTGCCTACACATAACTTCAATCATAGTTTTATGATTGTCTTTAACGTCAAAAACAGTAAATTTTCGATTAAAATTTAACTGATGTTAAATTTTTCTTCAAGATTTAATCTTATCTCTAAATATTTTAAGTTAAACGCAAACTTATAACAAATCGCCTCCCAGGGATTCATGTGCTCTACGTGCAAAAATCACATTTTCAGTAAATCGAAACTGAACTTTGAAGCCATTTTATTGCCAACTTTGCGATAGGATTTTCTGAATGTGTCACCATAAATTTGTGTAAAAATGGCAATCCAAAAAAAATATTTCCTAATCCTTGTTCTCATGTACAAAAGGCCATTTTCAAACCGTAAAAAATTCACTTTGCTGTATACTCCATTTCAAACGTATTTTGGTGTGCACCCATTCACGTAGAGCAAAATAGCATTTAGAAAAAATTTCACACATTTACAGCCCTATTCTGGCAACTTGACAATAGTCAAACAGTATTTTTAATATTTCTGTGTATTTGTTGTAATTTTTTTTTAATTCAAAACAAAATATGAAGCTCAAAAATAATAAATTTTGATAAAAATTGTCAACTGCTTTTCAGATAGTGACAATTTCATTAAAAAATTTTCTTTTTTGAGCTTCAAATTTTGTTTTGAATTAAAAAAAAAAAAATTACAACAAATACACAGAAATATTAAAAATACTGGTTGACTATTGTCAAGTTGCCAGAATAGGGCTGTTAAAGTTCTTGGTCGAAAGAAATTTATTCATTTACAAAAAAAACATACATGATATATATTCTTAAAGACCATTTACAAAAGTTATCAAAGCGGTTTACCAAGATCGGTGGATCGTGAATAGAGAGAAGAGCAACTTTGCTACATACAAAAATCTGACAAAGCTTAAGGCTTGAACAAAAATTAGATCCACTTGTTTTTCAGCGTCATATGTTACTCTGCTGAGTTTATTCAAACAGGTGTCAAATCATACACTGATAAAGGAAAGGTATTGAAATCAAAGAAAACGCATTTAATTTAATGATTTTCAACAACGGCTTTGTCCGATTTGAATAATTCCTAATAATAAAGGGTAATACACTTGTAATGTAATTAAATGTAAAAGTATTTGATGCAAATAGAGTTCATTTTCAGTTTAAATATTATGGATATTTTCAATGCACACATCCGCATTTGATTTGAAATGTGAGGAAATGAAAAACATTGTTTGTACTTTTTATTTAAAAGAAATAGTGCAATAATTGGTTAAGATTTAAATAATGGGAACCTTAAATCAATTGCAAGATATCACTTGTAAGAATTTATAGTTTTGATGTCTTTCCTTGTCTTTCATCAGCCATACAATGCAAATGTTGATTGAAACCATAAATTCTTGCAAGCATTATCTCGAGGATTGAAAAGATTTTGACACGATTCAAACTGGGTTCTGAAGGGAATAAATTGTACTTAAATACTGTGCATCTAATGCTTCTTTTAGTCCTTTCGAAAAGTTTGATCTCTCGCTTAAATATGCAGTGACATATAACCAAAAACAGCATTGTCTGAACTTTTTAGGTTACAATATCTCAATAACCAGATGTGATGGGCCAAATCTGAAATCAAATTCGGATTAGGACTACATGGCTATCCAACAAAATACTAAATTTTATTTGCCCTTACTGTTTCTAAAGCTTAAATAACTTATTTTAAGACTGAACGTAGGCTTTTTGGTTGCTATATTTACTTTTCGCTCCCGTTATCGCAAAAATGAAAAGAAAAATCTAGATTTTACAAATCTAGAAATGTGAATATAAAGAAGAAATATGCGAATAAAAAAATGCATATGAATTATGTAGCTGCATTAATGATTATCACTACATTTGCTATGTCCTCTAGAGGGCGCTTTATTAAATTTAATGTGACGTTACATAGCCTATAGCCTATAAAAGTAGACGCTTCCAACGATACCTCATTTGTCAAATTATTATAGGTAGTTTCGAAGTGAGAGTGGAACAGATGAACATACATACATAAATACCGCTCAAACAAATAGCTCAAAAAATAGCTTAATGCTTCAAAATAATTGCATGAACAACGCTGCTATTCAGAGGGACATTAAATATAAACGCATTTCAGTTAATTATAAGTGCATTTCAAAAATACTCAAAAGCACACCATCCTTAAATTAAGTTTAGTGCGTAGTTAAATAAAATTTGCTTCACCTTAATTTCATTTTACTTTACTTGAATTTAAGGATTTTGCATTTAAATCACACGCCAAAGTCCTTTCATATTTGAAACAAAGTTAAAGCCATAAATGTCCGTTTAACCCTTTGAGGACGATAAGCAAATCGCTGTAGGTTTTTCAAAAATTTTTGTTTAATTGTCATCAGCGATGGCATACTTCTATATAAAAGTGAAATCAAAAAAAAATTTTTACTTTGAGTATTGAAAAAATGCCTAGGTTATTTTTCACCCAACCGTCCTCAAAGGTAACTTTTTACTACTGGGTAGTCTTACTTAAAAAGTGACAGAAACAGCTGATTTTGATTACTTTGCGCGCCAAAAACATGCAAATAGTAAACATCAGTGTGCGAAGAGCCAGTTTTAAAAAAAAATTGTGTAATTCAAGTTTTCGAAAATGCAGAGAACAAGACTTTTTACATTTGAAAGACCAAATTAATCAATTACTAAATGCCTGTAATAACGAAGATGAAGATTAGCAGCTTCTGTATGAGATCGATGTCGCCCTCCTACAAGATGATGTGATGTTGAAAATGTTGTTTAAATATCTCGTCAAATGTGCCAACACTGCCAATTTTGGAAAGAGTTGAAAAAGACCAGCCATTGAAATTTGCTTGGAAGCAGCCTAGATCGCATTATGATACATCTACATTTACGGACTTGGAATATCATTATGGTGAAATCAAGCATCAAAGTTTGAGAACAACTTCATCAATGCCAAATGTGTTACAAGTTTTTAAAACTGTCTGCGAGTTCGATGGTCTATTAAAATTATTTATAAAGGAAACAAATACTTATTGCCAACAACGTGGTAAGGCTTTTTGATAGAAAGTGAAGAATTGATGACATTTTTTGGCATTATTCTTGCAATGACTATACTCAAGCTACCCACAACAAGATTGTGTTGGTCTTCCATGCCAATCTATTTCTTACCATTCATCTCAAATGCAATGACGAGAGATCACTTTGAAAACATTCGATCGAATTTAAACTTTGCAAACAATGCAAGTCAGCCAAAGCAAGACGACCCGCTATATGATAGAGCCGTGCACGAAAGTAAGGACCAGTCAATTGACGAGCACATGGTTAAGTTCAAAGGACGACATATAATTAAGCAATACATAAAAAACAAACCCATATAGTGGGGTTGCAAGATGTGGAGTCGATGTGATGCAGAGACTGGTTACTCACATAAAATCGATATTTACACTGGAAAAAAGAAACAAAGAGAAATCGGCATCGACGATTCCGTTATACTGAAAATGGCCATTGGACTTGAAAATTTGGGAATCGAATTGTACTTTGACAATTTTTTTAACAGCCACATACTGTTGCATAAACTCATGCAAAAGGGCATAAGAGCTTGTGGGACAGTTCGAAGCAATTTTGCACAAATGCTGAGTTTCCAACCTGACAAGACTTTCAAGCGAGGTGATTTCAAAGATTTCAAATCTAACGGAGTTACGGTTATCAAGTGGATGGAAAATCGTGCAGTGTTTTTGGTATCAAACTTTTTGGATTCAAACGAAGTAGTACATGTCAAAAGATGCCAGGCAGGCACTGCAGAGAAAATAACAGTAAATTGTCCGAAAATTGTGTCACGCTTCAATAAGGGAATGGGAGGCGTCGACATAATGGATCAAAAAAAGGTACATTTATTTCTTATTTTGATGTTATACCATATTTTGTTCATTTCTTATATTTTCAGTCGTACTACGAACATGATCGGAAGTCAAAAACTAAATTTTATCTTCGGCTATTTTTTGATTTGATGGACATTCGTGTTGTTAATTCACATATAGTATATGAAAAACTAATGGTAAAATATGACGAGAAAGTTTCCCTAACTCTTTTGGATTTCCGCGCAGAATTGTCAAGTGAATTGATAGCTTGCTTTACAAGTCACAAACGTTCAACACGTCAAAAGACATTTGAAGGTAATCTGTCTGAACACTACTTAACGAAATGGAGAGATACCACCCGAGAGCGTTGCATTGTATGCACTAAAAACGGCCTTGATCACAGATCAAATCATTATTGTGTCGCTTGTAATAATTGTTTGCCTGCACTGTTTTGAATGAATGAATAAGTTTTTAATGTTTAAATTTTTGCAATATTTAAACTTTTGCAAAAAAACTTTTAAAGACATTTTATGTGTTTTTGTACCATTGAAGACGATTGCGTTATTTTTAACCCATCCGGAAAATCTCTTTCTTACCTTATTGGAGCAGCTGATTCATAAAGATTTTGACATAATTGGGATGAGAAAACATATTCGCTCGTATTTTAAAATTGTTTATGGTACCTGTATCTGTAGTCTCTGAGAAATCGGGATGATTAATCCTTAACCCCTATGGAAATAAAAATATTTTTGTACTTCCAAGTTTTTTCTTTCTCTTAAAATTAAAACAAATTCGAAAAATGTGGCACACGTTAAAAGCCACATTGATTTCAAATCTTTTAAGCCCAAATTTTCGAAAATATCTCGAAAATTGTGCTCCAAAGACTTCAAAATGTAAATGGGTTATTTTTCACCCATTCGTCGTCAAAGGGTTGAGGGTAATCGCACTCAAGAGCCCCTATGAAACGTAAAACAGTGGGTTGGTCACAGCTTAAACACT
Organism: Dichetophora obliterata; assembly: GCA_963920525.1. Classification (NCBI taxonomy): domain Eukaryota; kingdom Metazoa; phylum Arthropoda; class Insecta; order Diptera; family Sciomyzidae; genus Dichetophora; species Dichetophora obliterata. The sequence continues at coordinate 204,887,738 of OY986435.1, forward strand.
TCTAAAGAGGAAATGTAGCAATTTCCGAAATGGACAAGTCTAGTCTGCTGTGTGAATGACTTTATACAGAATTGTTGTTGTTATTTTTTTTTTTCTTTCATAAAATACCTGACCTAAAGCTCTTAATTATAACCTTGTATTATCAAAAAATTTATTAATTTACAAATAAAAAGCTATCAGTAAAACTATTTAACAAAAATTACCAAAAATAATTGTAGTAAAACAACAAAATAAACGAAAGTATTTCCAAAAAAAATATTCATAATGCATACAAAAATATTTCAATACAAAATAATAATAAAAAATGTGAGTTATTTGTAGAACGGAAAAAATGGAATGATGTCCTCAACAATAAATAAGTCCTAGCGAAGCAAAAATTTGTTTCAATTCTATGGTGCTCTTCAGCAGACTCGTCGAACTCCAACGAATCGTGGAAAAATAATAAGCAACTACAACATACGCTAATCCTGAGTACAGTTATAGGACTTGATCTAAAACATCTACTGATTAAATGGGCGATTAGAATTTCTTGGGAATTTGTTCAAACAAGTGTCAAATCATATAAGGCTTAAGCAGTGGGTTGGTCACAGCTTAATATCTCGAGACTGCTGAACATGAGGGCGTAGCTACCTTCGAAATAGTCTGTCTAGTCTGCTGTGTGATTGACCCTATGCAGAGTTGTTGTTGTTGTTGTTGTTGTTGTTGCCTTCTTCAAACTTACTTGATTTAAATAGCTCAAAATAAAAATCATGTAAAAGTTCAAAGAATTAATTGTAAAATAAAATGTATTTTGTAATATTGTTTTTTGTATTAATATATGTTTTAAATTGAATAATTTTTTTTTCCTAGCTTGCAATGCCACCTTAAAAAGTTTCAGAGATGATTTTGAAGCCTGTGCATGAAATAAAAGTTGTGCATTTCTAACCTGAAGAAAAACTTTCAAATCTTTCAATTCACTAATTCATTGAAAATTTTAGCTGATTTGCAATTACGTTAAAGCTTCTGCAAAGAAACCGCTTAAATTATTCGCTGAAGTTTGGGTAGAAACAAAAAATTACAATCTGCCAGAAAATACTCTTCAGCTCAGATGCTCGAATGCTGAATTTAGCACATTCTAGAAGGCTAACCGCAGAGAGACTCATTGAATTTTTTAGCTCATGGTAGGCACTTTAAGAACACACACACAGTGTTACATATTTACATAAACATACACACATACATAAATACATTGGTACTATAGACTGACAACGAATACAGATGAAAATTGAAAATCAACGAGTTTTGGTTATTCTCACGTGCTCAGGTATTCCAACAACATCAGCCATAACCCAAACAGTTACAACAACAACAACAACAACAACAATAACCACACGAGCAACATGAACAAATTTCGCAACCAACACTTCATGCATACAGAATAGAAAAGAACCGAGAAGATATAATTTTGAAGCCTCATCTGACACTCGCCTAGAGCAGCTAGCGCACACATATCCTTGAAGCAAAACCTCTTGAAATTTTGAGTGCCACCCAGGCCAAGCAAGGATGGCAAGGATATGCCAACAAGCACCAAGCTACCTGTAAGTCTGAGTGAGCGTGTGAGTATGAGGGAGTGGGAGTTAGTGTGATTGTCTGTACAGCACCCTCAACTGTTGTTTATCTATTTTAATTTTTAAATCCAACAGATTAAAGCGCACGCCTTTAGTTGAAGGAGCTAACGTTGAAGGACGAGTTGCAGGCTCTAGCTGCGGCTCAAAACATTTTGTTTTGCCAAATTGAAAACGAAGCTGTGCGCTGGCTACATAAACAGAGCAGGCATCAATTTGAGAAAAATTATGCGCAATTGTGGTTAGTGTGCGGTGGGCGGATAAAGTGTTGTATGCCACTGGATAAAGCCAGGCCAACTCAAACTTCGAGGTAGCAGCATCACGACGCCAACGACAAAATGATGGAATTTATTTGTATCACATAAGCAGAAAAAACGTGAGGCGCAAAAAGCCACAACGCACGTGACAAGCACAACCAATCGGCTAAGAGGAGACGGTATGCTTTTGCACGGGCCCAACTAAGCAAATTGTGCCACATTTAAGGTTACAAATTTTAAGAAATTGGTTTTTAGTAAGTAATATGCTAGCTTCAAAGTTCTTGATTAGAAGCTGATCACAACCAGACTTCTACACAAACCTTCATTTGTCTTCTCCTCATCTGATTTTGATATATTATGTCCATATTACAGAATGATTACTACGATCCTTTTCTGGCTGCCAGACTCTCCACAATTGGCTGCTCCACCAATTGCCTATCAACCAAAGCCACCAAGTAATAATGTCACTAAAGTCGTCGCCACTTTGCGAAATCGCGAAACCACTTAGTTCCCAAAAGAAATCCCAGAAATTATTTTTATATATTTAATCAAGCATCAACGATCACAGTGCGCTGGCGACATGTTTGTTTGCTTTATCGTACATCAGGACATTATGCCACAAGCTCCAACAACAACAACAATTAAGGCCGATCACTTCAAGGCGCCGGAGTTTTTGCCACTCACGATTGATTCGAATAACGACGACATTAATTAACACTTGCTTGGCTTTTTTTTGGTAACCAAATTTGGTGCGCTACGTTTTTTTTTATAAAGAAATCTTTGATTGATCAGTTAAAACGTTTTACAGATAAACTCAAGTCCAGTTCAGTCCGTTCAGTCAGCTTCAGTGATATGAGTCAGTTAACCGCAATTGCACCATAATTAGTCGTGCATGTCTTTGTGTGTCTGGCTTGCAAGTGTCAATGTATGGGTGACACTTTGATCGCTTTAGTCGTTCATCACAAATTGCTGTAACTTATCGTAGATTTCCAATTTTAGTTCAAGCAACACATATGTACATAACTTATAGCCAATGCAACCAGAACAAAAACAACAACATTATAAAGTAAGTAAGTCCCAACACGTACTTCATATCATTTTGGACAGATCTTTTTGGTGTGGAGCCGCAATTAAGTTGGCTTTTGGCAAATTGCGTTTGGCATAATAATCAATTAAGTTGATTGGACCATTTTGGAAAAAAAAACAACATTTGGTAAAAGTTTTTTTTAGCTCAGATAGCATATTTTAAAACACTAACATTAACCCGACAAAAATCGTGTTTAGATAAAAATTAGTATGGTTTTTAGTATATTATATAGTATAACATATATGCTAACATACACATACACTTCGCGTCATTTGACAATAACATAATTTGTCGTTGGATTGAGTGTTAATTATTCAAGGAAAAAACCGGATTAACAAATAAATATGTACAGCAGGCTACCTACCTATTTCCTTAATTGTTTTCTAATTGGCTTGCAAGAAATCTACAACTCGCGTGCACCATTAGAATAAGGTCACTGTGTGTTTTTATGTAGTCGCGTGCTGTTCTTGAAAACGTTGCTTTTAAATTATTTTTGAAGTGAAAACTTCTTTAGGCGCGTTGAAAGATTTTGATAGAGACTAAATCTTCGGTTTGCGTCATCGTATTTTTCCGAGGAACTCTCATCATCAATACAGACAGCAAAGATAACAGATAGGAAAATAAGAAAACGTAACCTCAAAAATGTTTGCATGTATTTGTGCATAAAAAAATCAGCAATGATCGTCACTCTTGTTCTTAATCGGCTGCAAGCTCACAAAGAAATCACTTGGCAACCCCTCATATTAATGCATATAATCTGTTTGTTAGTATATAAATACTTAAGTTAGGTTGCAATAAGATGTTTGCAACCAAAATTTATTATTAATTCGCTTTATATTGGTCTATATATGCTTTTAAAGTAGGGCAATTTCTCTTTAGTTGTTGTATTTGTCAATATTTTTGAAAAACTTGCTTTTACTCAAACAGCCGCTATTCATGGTGAGATTTAAAAATGGAACTATTTTCTTCTTTTTCTGCTTCTTTCTGCTTGAACTTCGTTTGCAAACAAGAAAAATAATGTATGGATTGAGTATTTTTACATTTTAATCATTAAGTTGTGATAAAGGAATATGTTGAACATTCAAATAATTACATGCATGCTCTTATTTTATTATATATCGTCAAACAAAGTTTGACAATTTTCACACTTGTTGTATTTGTCAGTGGCTTTTTATTTTCACACTGCGGCATTTTATTTTCAGAATTGTAAACTATCATTGTTCACTTAATAAATTTTTTCATAAAGGGTGTGTGTCAAAAGGAAACTTTTCAGTAGTGATAGAATAGAAAATATCAGGTTGAATAAAATTTGTGTGTGTTGAAATAAATTTGTCTTTTTTGCTGTGTCAAATGGACGATGGAATTTTGACAATTACAAATTTTGACGTTTCACATTCGGTCGTGTTTTAGCGCAAATATTTTATTTAATTTGCATTTTATTCAATTTCCGACACATTTAATTCGAGTGCTTGTACTTGCAACTTATTTCTGAAACTTGTAATATTGCAAGCTTAAAAAAATTTAAAAAAGAACAAAATGATAAAAAAAAATAACGAAAGTGCTTGAGTTTGTGTGCGTGTGTGTGGGCCAACGATCTCCCGGTGCATCAGCAAGTGCAGCAAAGTTAAATTGGCTTTCTTTGCTGACGAACGTCCTCCAAGTGCCACCACCAGGGTAGGCCAGTAATGATTACTTTCGTGAAACGTTTATAAAAAAATTACTCATTACAATTAATCATACACAAATTTATTACTTGATTACTTAAAATAAATCATTAATAACTTTAAAGTATTCAGTAACTTTTTTGAGAAATTAGTAATCATGCAAAAGTAATCAGTTGATTAATTTAAGTAATCAATCACTTTCCAGTAGTGAATAAATTATTCTGATTAAGAAATTTATCAGTAATCAGGCTTGATTACTGCATTGATTACTGATTACTGCATTCGTTGATTGCAGATTTCTTTAACTAATATATTGTTTTATATCTGTTTTATATATGTCGTTCAACTGTAAGACTGAGACAAATAAAATACAGAAAAGGTTTCTGAGTACTATTGTTACCACTTCTTTAACAAAACCAATCTAACAACATTAACATTACTTATATCTGCTTCACTAAGAGCTGCTGAAGAAAATAGTGTATTCATGGTAAATAGCAATTACTGGAATAATAAAATTACATACAAATTTTGCATTTTTGATTTGACGAGAAGTAATCTGTAATCACCGAAAGCTGAGACTGATTACTGACTACTTGATTTATTAAAAAAATCATGTAATTCCATGTTACGATTACTTAATTTTTTTAAAAATCATGTAATCACCTTGCATGCTTACTTTATTTTTTATAATCTCATGTAATAACCTTACCATGATTAATGTGGTATTACCTAAAGTATTTTTATTTGGTTTTCAAACTGATTTTTCTGAATATTTAGAAAAATCAAATAATCTGTGCAATCTGAATACATGTAATCATAATCAGTAATCGTGATTTGTAATCATGGCCATCCCTGGCCATCACCAGCAAGTGCAGTTAAAAATTTGTTGCTAGCCATCATCCTAAAAGTGCCATCACCAACAGCACAAGCAAGTGCAGCGCAAATGTCCTGATTCTTTTGCATGCCAACGTTCTTCAAGAGTCGTCAGGAGCAGCACCAGCAAGTGCAGCACAATTCCATTGACTGGTCAACTCTCCAATATTTTAGAAGCACCATTAGCACTTTTAGATCTAAAGTGGAGGCATTAAAAGAGACTTCACGACAGTCAAACAAAATACAAATATGAAAAATTGAAATTTCATTTTATTTCAGCAGTTAGCTCTGAAGTCTCTTTTAATGCCTCCCTCCACTTGAGATCTTGCTAGCAGGCAAACAGACAAAATAGCAAGTAAAGTGCTGTATATTTTCGCCGCCAATTCGGTTCATCCCCTCTAACGCTGCGCAACCGCTGGGATCTTGTAATTCTCTTTGCGTTGTTGTTGTAGATTTGCTTGGTAGTTATTGTTGTACAGTAAGCTTTAATTTTTTGAACTATTTTAGAAAACAGTTTATATATATGAATTAAAGATTATATATAATATTGGTAAAACTATTTGTTTTTTGTAAAAGTGTTACCGTATCGGAAATACATATATAAATATTTATACATATATACATATATATAGATCATATATATAAACAATTTAGCTCATTGAGAAAATTTAAAGAGTATTTATGTATATTTATATAATAACAATTACGTAATAACCCTGCAAATTAATTAATATTTTCAGTAGTAATTGGATAACTAAAGTCTGCTTATCCTAAGCATGCTATTTTTTAAACGGTTATCAATTAAGCATCAATTTCTGATATGAATTAAATATAATTTATATGCTTTAGATATTTCTTAATTTTATAATATTCTATTTTTAATGCACAACGCAATATAGATATGGTGAACATGTATATTGTGTTAGTGTTATGATACAAATAGATAAAATAAGCTTTAATTTTTTATATTAATCCAATACTGAAATAATTGAAAAAAATTACTTAAATTATATGTGTTTTTGATATGGTAACACTTTTGCTTAAAAGAAATTGTTTCAGTAATATATAAAAAATTTAATAAATTGCTATAAGCTCTTAACAAAAATAATTCTACTTTCACCTGCCGACTGTAGCTACACAATTAAAATTCAAAACGTCTACAAAAAATTTCCAGCTTACTGCGCCAACAACAATTACCAAGGAAATCTACAAACAAGGACGCACAGAGAAGAACAAGATCATAGCGTAACTTTTAGAACTTTTTGATATTCATCCTACATGTAGGACGGGCTGCAGTATGAGCTTTCCCACATCCTATATGTCCGTCCGATCTGTCAAATGTATCCTACATGTCCGAAACCCCCTATTAGCATGAAAATTCTGATATAGCAGTAAGGCGGTCCGTGGCAGGACAACGATTTCCAAGGAATACTAATATTTTATGTGTAGGTTTTCGTTTCGGTCGGCAGTCCTCTCACTGCTATACTTTTTTTCATTAGCAGATCTAAACTACATCATTGATAGGACTGAATTTATTAAATTGATAAATAAAAATCATAAAAAATGGTTCAATGCCCCATACAGTTTCCGTTTGAATTCTTATTTTACTGTTTTCTAATTTCGAATAAATTTAGTTTTGTGAGCAATATTTCGCTGGATTTTTAATCATATTATCGATAAATAAAACAAAAAAAAAATTATTATTGAAAAAGATTAATTTCAGAGTGCCGAAAAAGTGAATTTCTATGGTTCGCCTTTGAGAGGCAATTGAGTCCGATGAATTAGTTCAAAATGGTTTTTTTATGAATAAATTTTCAATAGTTTTTTCAACTCGTTTCCGAACAAATGAAAAAGACAATTGATGATTCTTTTTTTAACTCATTTCTGAAGAAAAGAAGGTTCGCCTTTGAGAGGCATTTTGGTCTGACGAATGAGTCCAAAAGGGTTAATTTATGAGAGCCAAAAATGAATTTTTCTAACCGAAGAGGTTCATAAATGAATTTAAAAAAGATGGTTTTGATTAACTGGGTTAGATTTCTTCTAAGAAGTTTTATTTTTTTAATAATAATTTTCTGCATTACTTTCTTACAGTAAACAATGAGGTAAACATTTCACTTTATTATTTATTTATTTATTTATTGGCCAAACAAGGCAATGCAATTTACTTATTCTAACTTATTCTAACAGGTTTTGTTTACTTATACTAAGATTACTAAGTTTTTTGTGTTTCTTCTCCCCTTTCCTGGTTTTTATTTTATTTTTTATTTGGTGCTCTTAGTGGGCATACTCCGCCCACCGGATTGACATGATTTCAGAAACCATGTCAAAAATAAGAGAAGAGGAGGAAAACAAGAGAGACTATATACACACTTAAGATACGATGTATATATATTATTCTTAAAGACTATAAGGACAAAAGGACGTAAATGGGAGATTTGGAGAGGATGTTAAAGAATTTTGATTTATTAAACAAACCAATAAATGCTTATACATATAAATCCATACATGTATATAGTTTATCTGAGGCCTGGGTTAATTCGGATTACTGAGTGATTTATATAGGGTTTGCTTGAAAGAGGATTTAGACATAGAAGGTGAGTAGTATATAGAGATATTATTAAATTCTCTGCAAAAACGATTGATGGGTTCATTATTTGCATATGTAGTTTGGTGCTGATATTCAGTTAACAATCGAGTATGCTTAGTGCGCCTAATTGGATCGTTAGAAATCATATTAGAAACATATTCGCTGTGAATAGCACCATTAATTACATCAAATGTGAAGCATGAGCCCAATAACGATCTTCTTGTTGATAGTGGCATCAAATTTAAAAGGCTGAGTCTATGTTCATATGATGGAAGGCTACAATAATCATGGGGGTTGTACATATCTCTAAGCGCGTATAGTAAGAACTGCTTTTGAATAGACTCAATTCTTTCTCTATGGGAATCGAAAGATGGATTCCAAATTATGCATGCATATTCAAGTATTGGGCGCACTAATGCACCGTACAAGGATGTAGTAACCCATATATTCTTGAATTCATTTGCACGTCTTTTTATAAAACCGAACTGTTTGCTGGCCCTGGACACAATTTTATCATTGTGCAGATTAAAGCGCATCTTGCAATCTAAGACAACTCCAAGATCCACTATATGGTTGACCCTTTTTAGTTCGGTACTATTGAGGTGGTAGGTATGTAATGTTACGTTGTTTTTACGAGAAAAGCTAATAACATTGCATTTATTGACATTAAGATGCAGTTTATTTTGAAAACACCATTGCTCAAGAGACAAAAATTTTGATTGCAAAAAATTTACATCTGCATCTGATTGAATTGCATAGTACATTTTTAAATCATCTGCATACATAAGATGTGGGATATCGTTAAGAACTTCTGACAGATCGGATATGAATATGTTGAAAAGAAGAGGACCAAGATGACTACCTTGCAGAACTCCCGAGGAGACTGCAATTTCTTTTTATAGAACTCCCTGGAATTTAACAAACTGGGATCTGCCGTTTAAATATGATTTTAGCCAACTTAGCTTAGACCCCGCAACACCAAATTTTTCTAACTTATATATAAGAATGTTGTGATCAACTCGATCAAAAGCTTTACTGAAATCAGTATAAACAGCATCTATTTGGAGCCCTTTTTCCATTTTGACTAAAACATCTGATACCATAATCATGAGATTAGTGGTGGTAGTTCGCCCTTTTCGGAACCCGTGTTGCTGCTCATTTAGACGTGGGTTAATGAAACTAGCTAGCTTTTCACAAATAAGTTTTTCAAAAAGTTTTGGAATGGCTGACAAGATTGCTATGTCTCTATAATTTTCAACTGATCTTTTATCACCATTCTTGTAAATTGGCGTAAGATGGGATGATTTCCAATATGAAGGAAATGTCCCACAAACCAGTGATTCGTTAAAGATTATGTGTAATGGCAATAGCAGTTGGTCTAAACATCGCACCAAAAAGCTTGTAGGTATTAAGTCTGGTCCTGATCCCTTTAATATATCCAGTTCATTTATTGCATTAGAAATCTCTTCCTGAGTTAAATATAAATTATCATACAAGTTGCTTATTTCAAGAGAATTGGACGAAGTGACATTACCTTTAAGCATAGATGATGGATAGCCGCTAGATTTGCGCTTCATGTTAACAAAGTCAAAGAATTTTCTCGGCTCTTGGACAATTTTTTCTCCGATGATGTTCGTGTACAACTTGTACGCTTCTTCTGACTTGATAGAGAACTCTCTTGATAGGTCGTCATATCTAAGCTTCAGTTCATCGCAACTGAAGAGGATAATACAGAATATAGAGAAGTACACTTGAAGTTATTTATTTCACTTAAATATGGTTTTATTTTTTATTTTTGACACTTATTTAACTTTGAGTAAAATTAGAAACGTTACGTACATATATGTGAAAACGACACCAAAAAAGCTGTCGAATAAAATCGATTGTTAATTTGATAATCACGTAGAGCAGTAGTGATGATTTTGATTATTAACTATTAACTATCACCTTAGCTGATTCTATCCCAATATGTGTTTTTACTATTTACAAATTTTTTTCTTTGTATAGAGATCAGGGACTTAAAATAACAGTAATTTTCGAAATTTCTATTCAAAAAGTCAAGTGGAAAGAGTAAGTCTATTCGATATTTTGATCTAGCAGTTAGCTAAGGAATGGTTTCACTTCTTCTGATTTTTTTAACATATTTTATTTCGATCAAAAATAAAAGTTAAAATATGACTTTTATTAAAATTTTACTTTTATTCTTTCGATCAAAAATATAAGTTCAAATTTTACTTTTATTTTATTGATAAGAAATAAAAGTCAAAATTTTACTTAAATTTTTTTGATCCAATATAAAATATTAAATTTTATTTTTTTTGCTCAAAAATAACAGTTAAAATTTGGTTTTTATTTTTTCGATCCAAAGTAAAAGTCATACTTTAATTCCTATATTGCTTACAGTCGATGTTCCAGTCATTTGCGAAATAATTGCATTGATAAGCAACTAAGCGATGCAATGCAACGATATGAAGATCGATAGCAATGTTTTTATCTCTGTGCAAAAATGTAAACTAATATAGGTGTAAAAGAATAAAAAATTTACTTTATTAATTGCTTTGAAAATTTAAGACATTATAATAGTTAAAAAGAAATAGAACCGTCAAATTTTTAATCTCTATTTTTGATCAAAAACTAAAAATCACATTTAAGCATTTATATTTGATCCAAAAAAATTAAAATTAGATTTTAACTTATATATTTGATCGAAAAATAAAAGTCATATATTACAAGTATATCATTTTTGATACAAAAAAAAAGTCAAATTTTAACTTATACATTTGATTGAAGAACTAAAAGTCAAATTTTAACTTTTATTTTTGATCAAAATGAAATCAGTCAAAAAATAAAAATTATTTGCTGACTTTTTTGAAAACAATCATAAACGTTACGGTCCCTGATAGAGATTTTAGATAAGGATAAGAAGAACATCCCTTCGGGGGTGCCAGCAACCTTAGCAACCAAACTGACTACAAGCACTATGGAAGTAATTTGAAAAAAATCGGAATATCTTGAAATTTTAGGTGGATCACTTCAAAAATAATGCCCCATATGTACTTATATTGTATACATTTTGGAATTGTTTGTTATTTTTTATTATGTTTTTTTGAGTTTTTGTGGTATTTTTCAATAAAAAAATTACCATTGGTTTTTTGTGTTAATTTTTAAATTTAAATGTGGGCAAAAGGTGGTAATTTCGGTTGGAGACTATGCGAAGGTCTCTTGTTTTTCAGATAGAAAAAAAGGCAATTTTAAACAATTGAGTTGCAAGTCATTTTATTATCTATCTATGGAATTTTTTTTATAACGGTGATAAAACAAAAATGTTTTTTAATTTAGGTTTTGTTTTTATAAAATAGAGGGCCCAAAATTCAAGTTCTTAAAAATTGTCGCTGTCAAATCTGCTTCCCAGATTTGTGTCTGGTTTATGGCAGGGACGAAAGAGGTGATCCCACTGAGTTTTCTTTCATTCAAAGTATTTAAGGTATTTTAATACTTAATTAAAATTATTTTTTTTAATTCGGTACATTTTGCGCGTTGGGTATGGTCTTTGGTTTGATTTTATCAAACCTTATCAACTTCCAGCGTTGAACTGAGATCCTCAGTTTGGTTCAATGTCTTGACAGATTCTCAATCCCACGAGTGACGGAACGCACTGAATTTCGCGACTAACAAAACGGACAGTACTAGAACGGCTGTTGTATCAACTAACTTCACATCCACTTGAGCAAGTCACAATGGAAGTTGCCACTGTGTGCTGGAGGTGCGGAAGGTTGCCACACTAACACTATTGCAGACGGGTAGGAAGATTTTTATTTAAAAGTATAAATAAAACCACCCAAAAATTCAATTGATGAATTTTGAAAATAGGTGTGAGTAAAAACTTCCACGTGGAATACCGGTTTTGTTGCGAAATCGCATCTGCATAGTTAAAGATGGCGGTGTTTCGATTCCCAGGTTGTGGAACGTAACAACTCGCCGGTCTGATGCCGAGTGGTAGTTCAGTTCGTTCTGGACAGTGACGAGAAAGTGATTGTGAAAGTAGTGTGAAAGATACAAAAATAATTAAAAAAAAAATAAAGGTAAATATATCGATACAGGGACAAAACGAGGTAAAAGGACTACGGAGGACGTGGTATTGGGAAGCTAAAAGGACCTTCTAGCCTAAGAGAGACAAAGGAAAACACTAAGGAAGACAGGACCCCGCTTTAGATCAGGGAGTATTTTCCAAGTGTCGGTGCTGCGTCAGTAGCAGTGGTGCTTTAATTAATCATTTGTTACATTTTTCGGACGTGCTTCAAATAATTTTTCTTGTAAACTTTTCTTTCCGTGCGTTAATTATCGATTTTTCAGCTTTTTCATTTCGTTCATAGTTATTAACTCAGTGCGCTTTCTCTGTCCTTTTTTTTTTGCCAAATTCCCTTGTTAGGCCCCCGCGCTCGAGCCTAGTTCGGACAGGACAGGTAAACGGTGATTTTACTTAGTAAAATCGTGTGACGGTTCAAGTCCTCTCCTTGAACCCGCAGCTAGAGTGCGGCCCCAAAGTGGGTTTAGTTTTTTTAACCTTCGCGTTACAACTTGATGATTTGAACCCACCCCTTCTCGACTGAGCAGGTGGCAACCTTGTTGCACAAAAGTATCGGCGATAAAATATAGATTTTTAGAAATTTGTTCCTAGTATAATGCAGTAAATTTTTAAGGCCAGCATATTAACAAATAAAACGCAACAAAATTTACAAACATTTGCCCATTCAATCACGATATTAACGGTAGTCTTTATGTTTTAAGGACTCAGCCGTGGTGGCCTTTTATAATTATACACAAAATTTTTTTGTATTCATAAAAACCCGACCTTATTACATAAAAAACGGATTCGAACTTTTAAAAATGGTCTTCTATTTTACTCCTTAAACACTAAGGACATACTTACATTTAGTATAAAGATTTTACTTAGACGTCTCTGTTCTGACTACATAGTTTTTTATATTGTTACAATAATTTGAAAAAGAAATGGGTGAAAACAGCATTTCTTATTACTGAAAAATGTGAAGTAGTTTTCATGCAATCTTTTTTCTGCAGTGTCCTTTTGACTGATGAATAATTTGATATCTGATGTGGTAAAGTTCCACAAATTTGAAACACTTCCAAACACTTTAAACTAAACATTGGTCTAACCTGCCATTGATGCCATATAAAGTTAATTAAACCATGCATTATTCTTTGGCATTACAGCACAAAAACTTACCAGCAACATATTCGAAATCATAATCAAATCCAAAATCCTTCGCTATCTCACTCGCTCTCCTTTCATCTCATCTCATCACACTTTACTCTACGTCCAAGACCAGCCTTATGTTCAACTTAATGAAGCTGTCTTTAACTGTCTGTCAACTGATGCTATTTGAATGCTTTGAAAATAACTAATTGGCCAATATTATTGCATTAACTTTGGGCAATATCAAAATCTGGTGGGCAGCAGCTGCTTCATCCGTTAGTACACGTCTCTAAACATACACACACACACACACACACACATATACATTCTAATTACTAAAACATGAATATCGCTTCATTATCCACAATAATAATAATGTCTACACAACAATCATTAAATAATTTCAGCTATTTATTTGGCTACATTTTGCAACATTTTGTTGCATAGAAATGCATTTATGCAACCAACCAAAAATCTATCCCGAAGGAATAAAATGTCAAAGTGTTTGCATTATTATGTGAAATGCAATTATTAACGCTGTCTTGCTCACTCTTGCTCGCTCTCCTGCTAGCTGGCATTTCCATTGTATGCTCCAATTCGAGCTGCTTAAGTTGCATCGAGTATCTCCTCGAATCCTTCAATATTTTGGTTTACTCATACGTACCGAGCAGACAGACCACCAGTCCGTTTGTCCGACTGCATATCTTGACAATGTTATCGTTTTAGTGGCGAACTGATTTTGGCTTAATTACTTTTACCAACACCACGCCTCCTATCCCCTCCCTCCTCTCCTGCTCAAATCCTTCCGCATGCAGCAGTTTGCAGTTTTGACTATGCACTTTTTTGTTGCATTGTTGCTATAACAATTCTAGTAGTAGTTGCTGCTGCTGTTAATATTATTATCAATGCATTTACATTGCTGTGTCAAACATGTTATTATAACTACCCTGCCCACAATTTGAAAATCCTGCCAACCTTTTTATGAAAGCAATTATGAGTTCGTGTCATTTTCGCCAATGCTTCCAAATATAAAATACGAGAGCATTTTGACATTGGCATTTTAGATTATTTTGAATTATCATGACGCACGTTTTTGCAACTGCAGCAACAATTATTACAAAAACAATTGAATGCCTTGGAGGCTTCAAGCCATGATTTGAATGCTGCTGCAGTCGATCCTTCACTTTATGATGTTGTTGCTGCATTAATAACAGCAATATTTGAGCTTGTACGTGGATTATAAGTTATTTGAGAGCAGCAGCAAAATGTCATATAGTATAGATATAATTTTTAATTCGAGATTCAGCACAATTTTGTTAGTGCTTGCTTGAGATTTGATAATGCTCTTTTCACTTGGAGCAGTGCTGCCAAATGAGGGAATTTTCTTAGTGTTTTAGGACTAATTAACTTAACACAATCGCGATGTTAGCAAAAACTGTATTATTACTTTTGGACGAAATAGCAAAATTAACAAAAAAATTGTTTTGTAAGTATATTACAGTAATTTGAGATGTTGCAAATTCTTTTTTTTTTTGTAAATAAATAAATAATAATAATAAGTAATTTTGAAAATAATTAAAAAATTGTTTTTATTTGAAGAAGTTTGCGAACCACCTTTGATGCACTAAATATTCTACTCTCTATTAAGAATCTATTCTTTTTATTTGTGCTATTATTATATTTTGTTAGTGCTTGCTTGAGATTTGATAATGCTCTTTTCACTTGGAGCAGTGCTGCCAGATGAGGGAATTTTCTCAGTGTTTTAGGACTAATTAACTTAACACATTCGCGATGTCAACAAAAACTCTATTATTACTTTTGGACGGAAAAGCAAAATTAACAAAAAAAATAGTTTTGTAAGTATATTACAGTAATTTGAGATGTTGCAAATTCTTTTTTTTTTTTGTAAATAAATAAATAATAGCAAGTAATTTTGAAAATAATTCTAAAATTGTTTTAATTTGAAGATGTTTGCGTACCACCTGTGATGCACTAAATATTCTGCTCTCTATTAAGAATCTATTCTGCCAGTCATTTGCAGAAAGTTTTTGTTTTTAAGATAAAGATCACAAACATTTTAGAAATTTTTAATGTTAATTAGTTGATAAACCGTTTATGAACAAATTTGAATGAAAAATTTCCAAAATGTTCTTGAGCCTTATCTTAGAGAATAAAACACCCTTTTCCGATCCCACGTGAAAAAATTATTCTTTATAGGTCTGAATCAGTGTAAAAAAATAAAAATTATTTTTCAATAGGTAATTTTTCAACCCTATCCAAACAGTCTTCATCTATACTTAATTAAAATGCAAAAAGATAATTTTTTAAAGGGTACTATACATTAAGGTAAAAAGTTGTTCGGGTCAGTTCAAATACTAATATATTAATAATGTTTTGAAATAACCTCTTAAAAATATTGGCTGGTGAGGTAGTTTAAAAAAACAAATGGTCAGAAAAAATATATGGTCAGAAGAAAATGCTATTTTTCGTGCATTTTTAAGATTTTTTTTTAAAGTTGTTTCAACTAAAACTAAAAAACCGTTATTATTTCTAATGCGATCCTCAATTCCACGATATCGTTTGAAAGGTTTGAGTGCTTGCATTGATTTTTTGTCAGAATTGAATACTTATTAAAATTATTATATCTAATATATAAAAATGAATGTTTGTTTGTTTGTTTTTTTTTGTTTGTTCGTTCGCTATGCGCTGCAATACCGTTCATCCGATTGCGATAAAACTTTGTCAGCTCATTGCTTGCACTTACGCGAACAATATAGGCATATTTAAATTTTGCCACACCCCCTTTTTCCGCCCCCCTTTTACAGCATCGAAATTCAGTAATCGACCTTAATTAACACATGTGGTTTTACTGAAAACATTTTATGGTGTTGGACAAGTACAACACAAACATGCAAAATCGAATAGCTTTAAAGTTATGGGTAACACAGCGTCAGAATTCAGTATTCGATCTCAATTCATACATGCAGTTTCATTAATAACATTTTATGGGCGTAAGAAAAGGGGGACTGGCATCTCCCATACAACCCAGATTTGCGCTATCGAATAGCTTTGGAATTATAGGTCGCACAGTGTCGGAATTCAGTATTCGTCCCGAATTTACACATGCACTTTCATTGGTAGTATTTTTTGGTCGTTGGGCAAGGGAGAGTGACACCTCCCATACAACCCAAATTTGCGATATCAAGTAGCTTCTGAGTTATTTGTCGCACAGCGTCGGAACTCAGTACTCGACCTAAATGTACACATGGCATTCAATGAGATTAAATTTAAATTAAAAATATTGTATCAATGAGATTAAATTTTATGGGCGTTTGCCAAGGGACCTCTTATTTCACCCAAATTTGCGATATCGAATAGCTTTGGAGTTATAGGTCGCACAGCGTCAGAATACCGTATTCGACCTTAATTTACACATTCAGCTTCATTGATCACATATAATGGGCGTTGGTCAAGGGGGCGTTGCACCTCCCATACAACCCAAATTTGGGATATCTAGCAGCTTTGGATTTATAGGTCGCACAGCATCGAAATTCAGTATTCGACCTCAATTTACACATGCAAGGAAGCGTGGCAGCAACGCGCCGGGTGTCAGTTAGTTAATTATAAAATGCACCTACGGTAAAAATATTTTAAGAAATTAAAAAAAAATTAAGGCAATGAAGTTATTTTAATATGAAAGTTTTTGTATGGAAATAAAATAAAAAAGTATGAAAAATGACAATATTTTTAATCTAATTACAAAAATTTTAAATTTTTTGATGCAGATTGGAAGGACTTCTCTGGCTTTTAATTTCTGACAGTTATTCTACAGCTATTACACCAGGCCATATTTAAAAAAAAAACAACTCTTTTTAGGGGAACCATCATAAGGAGCCGACTCCAACAACTTTTGTTTTTGTGGTATCTTATTATATACATATATCATCAAATAATCGATGAAGATTTGTAAAAAACAAAATTGTTAGTCGCGGTTTTAATTTATAGCTTATTTATAGATCAAGTAAGTTATGAAAGAAGGCAACAACACCTCTGTATAAAGTCAATAACACAGCCAACTCGACAGAGTGTTTCGGAAGGAGCTGACCGTTTTATCAACAATAGTCTTGAGTGATTCAGCTGTGACCAGCCCACAGTTTAAGTTTTATATGATTCGACACTTGTTTGATTTAATTATGTATGTATCTGTGCACCAGGCCTTAGCCAGGATTAACCCAATATCGATCGTTTTTGATATCGATAAATCAAAAGGTGTTTTTTATATGTATATTAAATGTTTGCTCAAATTGGTGACACCATGGGCTAAAAATAGTCGATTTGATGTAAGACTAAAATCTATAAAACTTAGCTCCGATTGATAAACTTTTAGAACTCGCTCAAGAGCCCAATAAATGGAGAAGCGTTTTACAAGAGGTTTTCCTAATATTTGATCAAAGAAGTAATAATAACATCTCTTGAAGTAAATTTTTTTACAAAAACTGGTATGCATTTCGTTTTTAATGTAATTTTTCATTAAAATGAGTAATCAAACATAAAAATCGAATAAAAAGTACCAGAGTTGTAATATTTTATTTTTCGAAAAAGTGCTATTTTCTTTCTTGTTTCAATAAGAAAAATCGTAACAATCCAAATTTGAAGGAATTGTTGAAATATTTTCTGAAACAACACTAAATACAAATACAAAAAATTGTATAATTTCGTTGACTCCTCAATCCATAAAAAACAAAAATTAAAAAAAAGTCAAATGAGGTGCTATTAGCATAGTCTTTGGCTATTTTGTTAAAAAAAATTGCAAAAACCAAAATTCGGATCAAAAAGTTATAGCTGTTGAAACTAGAATTTTTTTTTCAAGAATCCTCGAAGTGCCTGTGTCTGGCATTTCACACACATAAAATAAAAAACATAAGAAATTTTAAAAACCCTATTCATCATTAAAATAACTTTAATAGTCTTAAAAAAATATTTCTTGTTTTAATTTGAAAAAAAAATGTTAGTACTTATATACTACATAGGGGTCATTCCATATTAAATTAACCACATTTTAAATTTCATCTCTCAGATTTGTTTAATTTTTGTTTATATGTAGCGCTTGTGATTCTGCATCAAACTGCATACTTTTTTATTTTTTCTATTTTTTTGCAAAAGTTTAATTTTTTATGAGCTTAAAAAAAATTATAAGCTAAAATTTTGTTTTCTCGAAACACAAAAATAGTTTTAGATTTCAGACTAAAGCAGCTATGTGGATGTTTCATAGCTCATTTTAATGCTGAAACAAACAGCTTCAATGTGATATGCCTCACGATATAATTTTTTATTTTTTTAACCGTTACTGAAACTTAATTTTTTTAATAAAAAAATACTCCATTTTTAAATTTCTTTTTTGTAATATATGTGGTTTGTTTATATTTTGGCCACAGGTATACAAAATTTCAAAGTGGGACGATGATCGGTTCATGTGGTTTTTTTAACCGTTACCGAATTTTTATTGTCTGAATAAAAGCAATAATGCATTTACAAAAATTTTTTTTGCATATGTGTTCGTATTTTTCATTTCCAGTACGTAAAATTGCATGCTGGGACGGCGATGAGTTCATGAAATATGATTTTATTTAACAAAAAAATTAAATAAAAAAATAACGAATTCGTTATTTTTAAAACACAAAAATAGTCATAGATCCTAAACCAAATACGCCATAAAGATGTTTAATAACCCATCTTGAAGGTAAAATAAGCAGCTTTTATTTGATATACAACACAATGTTAAATTTTTTTGTATTTTTTAGACGGTAAAAATTTTATTTAGTAAATATTTGTTTACATTTTAACACGAAATTATATTATTTTTTGATGAAAAAATAAAGTAAACTTGACAATAGAGTCATACTCGTAACACAAATGTTTTTAAATAATGGTTTTAAATTTTCATTTTTTAATTAAAATTGACTGTTTTAATTAAATATCTCTGTGCTCAAGTAATAATATTTGGTATTAATTTCAGACTCAGAAATAGGAATGATTGAATGAAATTTTTGGGTTCCTTTTACAGTTTTTGAAGTGTTAAATCGTGATTTTAATCTTTTTTTCGTTTTTGTTGTATTCTTCTGTGGTGCAATATACAAATGCCATGCCTCAAATATTTGCAGTGGCAAAATCAAATAGCTGCTCGCTCAGGTGTTGTAATTTGGTAAAAAATACAAAAAATTCAACATTGTGTTGTATATCAAATTAAAGCTGTTTATTTTACCTTCAAGATGTGCTATTAAACATCTTTATAGCGTGTTTGGTTTCTACGACTATTTTTGTTTTTAAAAAAAACGAGTTCTTAATTTTTTTGTCTAATTTTTTTGATAAAAAAATCATTTTTCATAAACCCATCGCCATCTCAGCATGAAATTTTGCATACTGGTAGCCAAAATATATACAAACTACATATACAAAATAAAAATTATTAAAAATTATTATAGTTTCAGTAACGGTTAAAAAAAAATTATATCGTGTTGCAAATCACATTGAAGCTGTTTGTTTCAGCTTTAAAATGAGCTAAGAAACATCCACATAGCTGCTTTAGTTTGAAATCTAGAACTATTTTTGTGTATACAGGGTTGTCAATATTCGAAGCGCCCATCTGGCAATACTGTAACTTTCCGCAGTGATGCCAAATCGACCAATGACATACCGCGTTTGAAGCGTCGTTCCAAGCAAATGTTTACAATGGAACAGTACACGCCACGCGAACGCTCTAAAATTGTTGAAATTTACATTCAACAAAACAAGTCAATAGTGAAAACTCAACGTGCTTTCAAAAAATGAGCGATGAAGCTCATTTTCAGTTGAACGGAACGGTAAACAAACAAAATTGCCGTATTTATGCCACTAAAAATCCACAAGAGATTCAAGAGGTACCTCTTCACGATGCAAAAGTCACTGTTTGGTGCGGCGTTTGTGCTAAAATGCTCATTGGGCCGTTCTTTTTCGAAGATGATAATGGCCACAGAGTTACTGTCAATCAGGAGCGTTATCGCGATATGATAAACAATTTTTTTCATGCCAATCGTTCGTCGAAAGCGTATCAGGCACTACTGGTTTCAACAAGACGACGCGCCACCACACACAAGCCGCACTACAATCGATTTTTTTAAGCAATTGTTCCCTGGCCGTTTGATGTCAAAAAATGGTGATTTCGATTGGCCGCCAAGATCACCAGATTTAATGCCTCCAGACTTCTTTTTGTGGGGTTATTTGAAATCAAAGATTTACGTCAACAAGCCAAAGACCCTAGAAGAGCTGAGAACCAACATCCGTCAAGAAATAACCGCCATTCCCATCGAAATGTTGAAGAAAACCATTGAAAATGCTGCAAAACAGGCACAATATGTCGTAGAGGCCAATGGCGACCATTTACGAGATATCATATTCAAGAAATAATGTAAGCAAATTTACTTGAACCCAATTAAATGATATTCATGACAAACAGACAAAAAATTGTGGTTTCTTTGATTTATTTAAAAATAAAATGGGCGCTTCGAATATGGACAACCCTGTACAAAGTTTATTGAAAAAAGTGTTAAAAACCTAAAAATTATTTTATTGCCTTCAACAGATAATCATGTTAACAAGAAATCGCCAGTGGTCAAAATTCAACCTTTTCACTGTGACATTTGACCTACACTGTGATATGAAATCGCTTTCGTTCTCAGGTGAGCGTATAAAAAGGTTAAAAATAGAACCTATTTCTGTTTTCAGTTTGCCGCTCAGAGCTAACCAACGACTTTTCATACAAAAATACCTTGTACTGAGGAAATCTACAGTTTTTGAGATATCGCAATAATTTTGATGTCAACGGGAAATTTTTTAATAAAATATCAATGAAAAATATTACCAAAAAAAGGTTTCGTATACCATATAAAAGTCAACCAATGACTTTTCATGCAAAAATACGTTGTACTGAGAAAAACTACAGTTTTCAAGATATCGTCATAATTTTAAAGTCAAAATAACGGGAATTTTTAAAGTTTACTATTTGTAAGAAATTTTACAATCCCAATATATATTCGCATATATTACATAAAAAATGCTTATTGTAGGGTATCCTGTTAATGTAGAGAAATGTCTGTCAAATATTTTGTACATATCAGCAATGTCTAAAATTTCCTTTTACATCGTTTTCTTCCATCTCTTATAGCTTAGCTTTTATTTAAGAAATTCTGTTTTGAACGCTCATACTTCAGGTCAAAGATAAGAAAAAGTATTCTGTGCACTCCTTCTCCCTACTCTTATTCAATTTAAACAAAAATTATCCAAATCGGTTGAGAAACACGGGAGAAAATGGTACCGAACTGTTTTTCCTACGCACATTTATATATAACATATAACAATATACTATTAAAATTTCTTCTAAGTTGTCGATGGTAACAGTTTGACGCTTTTCAGAAAATATCATTTTGTATGCGGAGAAGCTTCTTTCTACTCACATGAAGTCATCAGAATTTAGGAACATGTTCGCCAGCTATTTTCATATTTTCAAATTTTTTAATACAAGTTTTTTTTTCCTTTCTCCAATAAAAAATCATAAAACTAAATATTCTTTTAATGATGGTTTCAGCTAAGTAGCCATAAAACCCTGCATCTTTTTAAAGTTCAAATTTCTCGCGCAGTTCTTTCATCATTTAAAACATATCCAAGATAACCAAAAAAAAAAATAAACTGGCCATTTCAGCCCTTGGAAGGTCTTTGACCTGGCTTCTATTGATCAATTGTGTTGTGCGTGTTATTAAATTTTTGATCACAAATGACCGAGAACTGGACCTACGTCCATGCCGACTCCGAACGGCTTGTGTTCTCAAGAAGCTTTACATGGCAGTTTCTTTACTCTCTGAGGTTTGCCATTGTCTGCAGAGAGGTGACGACCGAACAGAAAAATTAATTCAATTGAAAAAAACTTTTCTGTCTGAGTTGGAATTGAACCCGGGTTACCACGGTTCTTTAGCTTAGGAGCCACGCACTCTACCCACTAGGCTACGACCGCCACCAAGATAACCAATAAACTCTAAAAAGCAGAGTTCTTTCAGCGGGCGACTATGACAAAAAAATACATTTATTAACAATTTAACAAGACGGCGCGCCAGCACACACAAGCCGCGCTACAATCGATTTTTTAAAGCAATTGTTCCCTGGCCGTTTGATGTCAAAAAATGGTGATTTCGATTGGCCGCCAAGATCACCAGATTTAACGCCTCCAGACTTCTTTTTGTAAGGTTATTTGAAATCAAAGGTTTACGTCAACAAGCCAAAGACCCTAGAAGAGCTGAAAACCAACATCCGTCAAGAAATAACCGCCATTCCCATCGAAATGTTGAAGAAAACCATGGAAAATGCTGCAAAACGGGCACAATATGTCGAAGAGGCCAGTGGCAACCATTTACGAGATATCATATTCAAGAAATAATGCAAGCAAATCTTCTTGAACCCAATTAAATGATATTCATGACGAACAGACAAAAAATTGTGGTTTCTTTGATTTATTTAAAAATAAAATGGGCGCTTCGAATATTGGCAACCCTGTAGAAAAAACAAAATTTGAGCTTATAATTTTTTTTTTTATATTCATAAAAAATTAAGCTTACGCAAAAAAAAAGTATACAGTTTGATGCAGAATCACAAGTACTCACAAGAATAAAAAAATCATACAAATCTGAAAGATGAAATTTAAAAGTTGGTTGATTTAAAAGTTGAATGGACCCATAAATTTAATTTAAAATTTTTCAAAATGACAGCTCTACAACATAACCTTCAATAAGTAAACTTTTCTAATTATTAATTTTTGAAAGAAAAACAGCAAATAATGTGAATAAACAATCTTGATCACAAATGTATATAGTTGGTTCTGAGCTTCCCCAGATTCTCGAGCGGGAGGGTTGAAAATATGAGGCTGAAAATATGTCAGCGACTACATAAATAGCAATTTGAAAATAAAAAGTTTTTATTGATTTTAAAAGTTAAAATGTATATTGCGAAACTCGGTTGCGATGTCTTGCGATGTCTTCAATAACACCATCCTGTAGGTCTTGATAAGTATTTATGTCTTGCAATCTAGTTGGAGGAAATTTTTTTAATTTTTTTTTTTTTAAATAGGGAAACACATTTTGGGTATGTGAATACCAAGTGTGCTATTATGTCATATTGTCCTAAGATTTAACACTAGTTTAAACATTTTATTGTTGCCTTCCATATAAAAAAGTACTAATAAATTACAACTCTGAAAGCTATGTTTATTCAAGTGTCGTAATCAAACAGCTGTTTCTTATTTGCATTTATTTATTTGTAAATTTTAGTTGTAACATTTTAGGACAATATGACAATAGGTCTGTTCCCGTACTCGATTCAAGTAACTTGAAGTTGCTTGAAAGCGTTTCTTTACACATTTTTCAAGCTTGAGTGAGAAGAAGAACAAGCAAAGTGTCACTCTCTATTCTCTTACAACTACCCGAAACTAGCTTGAACTTTACTTAAAAAATTTCTTCGAGCACGAATCTTCTTCTTTCAATTGCTTCAATTTATTGTCAACAGCAACTGATCTGCTCGAAACTTGCTTGAAGTCGTTTCCGTACTTCTTTGCATATTCTCACATTTTAACAGATAATTGAGTTACTCTTACAGATTGAACTTAACTTGAAGTTAGTACGGAAACAGACCTAATATGACATGATAGCACACCTTGTGAATACCCTAATTGTGTCAGTATAAGCTGTCATTTAAGAGTATAGAACAATTTATCAATATTTTTATTAAGGTCCAAAAAATCGTTTCGAATGCAGTTTATATTGCATGAGTTTGATATAGACACGTTTGGTGAATGAGACGCGCAATAAACGTAGGGCAAGATCGCGTTCTTCCGCTACATACGATTGTGTTCCTGTAATGTATCATTTATGGCAGCTGCACCATCGTAACCCTTTAAATAACATTAAATCACAATCTTTGACGAGGTCCTTATATTATTTATGATCTGAAAGCATAGGCCGCAATTCAGTTAAAAATTGAAGTGATTTGCAAATTTTTACGCTGTTGCGTTGTAGTTGCCTTAGTGCTAATATATTTTAACCCCTTAAACCCCCTCTTATGGTCCAGAAAGTATCAAAACATCCGCTTACTTGATATCTTTACCTATATCTATACTGTTATATAAAATTGAAGTAACTGTAAACTCTAAAATTACTAGGCCAAGTTTTATTTAAAAAGTCTAACAATATCATATTTGTGTTACAGCATTTATAGGGGTGTTTTCTTTTCGAAATTGTAATAAAAAAAATATTTAATTAAAGTACTCTTCTTTTTTTGTGCTCAACTAGCAGGCAAAGCAAAAAAAAACAGATAAGCCTCAAGCAAGGCGATAAATGAGATACATATACATTAGGCTGTGTGAATTTGTGGTCTTCGGGCATAAAATGTTATTAAAAAAAAAATAGAAAAAGGTGGTGGAAGTGCAGTATACCCTATCACATCTTCAATTGTGTAAATTTTTATAAAAACGTGCACAGCTGAAACTGATGCCAGAAATGAAATCCTCGCACCCGATTCAACCTAAAAATGAGCTAACATATAAACGTTTTTATACAAAAATTTATCGTAAAAAATTCCTAAAGAAAAAATTCCCAAAATTCAAGATATTTTCACATCTGAACCGAAAATCGCCCAGGCAACATCAGTTTGCAAATTGACCCAGCCTAATAAATATACAAAGCTGTGCTTCAAGAACAAAAAAAATAACGAGAATTTGTATTTAAATGTATTGTCTTAAGGTGATTGTTAAAAAAAAACATGTCTGCTAGTCTTCTTAATATATAACAACGTTGTTGCGTATGTATGTCGGAGCATAACGGCCGAACCACGGAAGCTTCACACCTTGGATTCACTCCATATGTTCGTGTGGTGCTACGGATGGTTTTTGTCTATGTTAGATCCCGCTGGGTTGTACTGGGGTCAAAAATTCTTATTTGTAGACATATTTAGCCCAATTTAACACCATATATTGTTTAGATAAAAAAAAAAAGTCCTTGAAAAGTCCGTACCAAACTACTGAGGCACAAAAGTCCAGAGTATCGGACTCTATTTTATTTTTAAAACCTACGAGTAGTAACGAAATGAAAACAAATTAATCGCACATTGATATTAAGCCGAATGCAAACGAGCTTCAGCGAACAGGACCCGAAAAAAATTTATATATTCTGTCAATAAAGTAGCTGATATGTATCGAAACTGGCCTGAATCTTAAGTGTAATGAACCCGAAATATACCCAACATGAACCTTGAAAGGCACCTGAAATAGTACCGTAGTAAGTCTGTATTATGTCAATAAAGTGTTCAAAAACAATCGACTATATTCGGACACAATAAACTGACGAGTGCCCGAATCGGTCTTCGTTCGTAGATTGTGCCTGCCCAAGGTGTTCCAAAACTAGCACTTCTTTCGGTGCAGAGGTCGCACATTTACCAACATGGGCACCGGATATATATCAGCTTCTTTATTGACAAAAAATAGGAAATTGTTTCTCGGCTTAATTACTGTCTAAGAGCCCTATTTAGTGGAGTATAATATTCTTTTTTTGAATACCAATGTATAGGACGAGCTAAGAACATTGTTGAAGTTTTGAAGAACTGCTATTTGTGTAAAAAGGGAGTTACAAAACAAATATTTTATCTACTGGATCCAACATTTATAGCGGTTTCTGCGCAGTCTTCTTGTTTGGGTTTTGGTATCGTATTACGTAACAGTAAATCCAATTTTGGAAAACATGTTATTTTTCAATACTAAATCGCAATATTGTAAAAATCTTACAAAAATAATTCGCACTGCATACTTCTTCGTTGCGTTCATGTAACGTCAACAGATGCTTCTTTCTTTAATAAGTCTTTCTTTAATAAGAGCTACTGTTCAACAAACTCTTGCTTGAGCAAATGAAATATATTATTTTTAATACGTTCCATCAAATAATCACGTAAAAACATTCTTACGAATTTCATAATTATACCAATCATATTTTCCATCGTATGTTCATTACTCATCCATCATTTCAACCCATTCTACATGCACTTAATCCCATTACAGTAATTTAATCACATGTATGTGAAAATTATATAATTACAGACAAGTCTGTCTGTCCGCTCTTACGTCCGTCTATTCAACCATTTATCCAGCATATGCGCAGGTCCATAAACATATTAAAAATAATTTACTTAATGTCAGAACTCGGATTTCGCTCCATGGTATGTATGTAGAGTGTTAGCATCATCAGGACGTTTATACATGACGCGTGAGCTATGTAGGGTTGAGTTTTGCTGAGCAAGTCTGAGTCGACAATTTTGCGTGGCGCTGTTGTAATTCAACACTTTGTCAATTAGGGTTCCATCCCCAAATATATATAATTATTATGAGTTCCACTTATTGCCAGACGACAGTTCAAAAGGGTTGAGAACTGCAAGGATACAAAAAAACAAAAGACATGCACACCATACTACAAAAAAAGCATGCTTTATGAACTGGCTTTCAACATACATTGACTTAAGTGTACTCCTATCTTTAAGTGACGTACAAAGATTTTGGTGTAATTATTTTTCTTTCTCTCCTCTTCATTGTTGACCAAAAGTATTTCGTTTCCAAAATTAATTAACGTTAATTTTACAGATGGAAAAAGAATTAGTTTTGCAAGATTTTCGTTGAATTGAAATGGAAAAATAAAACTTTATAATAGAAAAACTCGAAAGAGTGTTAAGAGTTAAAGTTCGTAATACTTAAATATGAATCAAATGTCACTAATGAGAACATTGAAAGATATCCTATCGATCCAAATCTCGAATAACAAAAATTTTCAGGTTAAACCAATCCGACAGATTTACGTTCTTGGCTCAATCGGCAAACCACTTCAGGACATGCTATTCTGTGCTTGCTATACACACATCTATACCGATTGTATTATTTTTTATGTGAATATTATACGGTATTGCTGTAAGTTTTTTTCACCCACGATGTCATCATCAATAAAAACTGTTTCGAAGCCGACAAAGCTGAGACAAGCGAACCCATAAAGGAAGTTGCACTTTTTGAAGATATTGTAATTGCCTTAACAAGTCTTATTCTCTTTTATGTTGTTGTTATTGGTGTAGTTGTTGTTTTTGCAGGTACGTCATAAAAATGACATGAGAAGGACGACAATAATGTCCATCATAAAATGATGGCAAGAAAAAAACATTATTGCTGACATTGATAGCGGAGCAGTGCAGAGCTCAAAGCAATGAGAAATGATGAGCTGCGGCTTGAAGTGACCCTTCTTTTGTAGTGTTGCTTCCGATGGATGCACTGCAATTGAATTGGTTTAAGTAAGATTTATTCATGTGCGAATCTTATGCCAACTTTTTCTTATTGGCAACAACATCCTCTTTCGCTCGTCAGCTCCAGGTCCGTTGAGTTGTGAGTAAATTTATGAAAACATATACCGAAATGGCCGCCTCAGAATAACTACTAGCTTCAAGCATTATATCGTCCATCCATTTCAACTGTGCTTTGATTCACCTTCCCAAGCAAAGAGTTCAACATGAATGATGTTGACAATGCTTGTGAAGCTTCAACGATCGATTTTAAGGCAGCTTCATTCATGCATCAGTAGCAAGCAAGTATGCAAGTAAAATAGGAGCAAAAAAAGCAATGCAAGTCTCCAGATACTCTTTTGTGAGGATGGAGAAAAGCAACGATATACTAACACCGAGTACTTTAAAAATTGTCCAGAAAACACATGCTCCACATATTTGCTGGACATTTATTGAAGCTAAGTTCTGTTGGATCAATAAATAAAACATAATCCCTGAAAGGCTGCAGAACACGATCTGAGCTAAGCTAAGAATGGAAGTTATACAGTAGCGCAAAAACTGTGTCGGATAAAGATAAGAGAATCTGTGATCAATTGATCGCTTTGATCGACTGCAGTTCAAGAAGACTGAAACAGCTCGATATCCTTTAAACAATTTGCACATTACAGTTTATATGGGTTTTTTTTTGGATTTTTGTTTTGCTTGTTAAGATTAACTATATGTTTACAGTTTACAGGCGGCACACGTTTAAAAATAGTGCACTTCTTTTAATCCAAACTTTCGTTTAAGGGAATTTTTAATCCGAAAAGTACTATTTTTTAATCCCTATTGGGATTAGCTGCGTCTCGAGCCCACGTTTTTGAAAGGAACTTACTTGCATTCGTAATGATGCAAGATAAGCGAAACCTTCTTAACACCGGATTAGAAAATTTTAATCTTTTCCTTGGATTAAAAATTAATCTTTTTTTGGTGTTGTCCTATATGTAACTCAAAAAAGTTTAAAATTTAGTTCAAGACTTTTAACCGTGCAGTTAGTTATTCGTTCAAAGGTTTTACTCACAAAATCTTAACTTGGGTTTTTAAAGACATCCGACTGTTTTCAGAATATTTCAAACAGAAAAAAAGATCCTTGATTTTTTCCTAAGCCTTCAATATTAAATCTTCCACTCCAGTACTAAAAAATGCCAATGAAAAATTTCCAAGTTTCCAATCAAAAAAGATGTGTTTCGAAAAAATCGAATTTTAAGTTTTTGAGAGCTTGTAGCTCGTAAGCTAATGATATAATTGAGCTGGTTTCTTTTTTAAAATAAGTTTTGATATAAATTAAACAAAGATTTTTTTTAATCATGTTGGACTCCGTTTTCACATAAAACACCTTGTATCACTCCGATTTTGATATAATTTGGTATACAGGCAAATCTTTGATAAAGCAGCAGTTTTTGTTAAAGTCAATTGTGATATTCAAGTTATATTCAACATGGGTGATTTTTAAAAAATTTTCTGAAGCTCTCTTTGATCCCTAAATTAGTCATAATTAATGATAAAAAGTCATATCAAAAACTTCAAACACTTTTTTATTCAAGTTTAAAATAAGATTGCCAATTTTATTGATGTATTACTTTAATTTTTTTTTTTTAAAGCTGAACAAATTATATATATAACACATCTTTTTGATTACAAAAGTGTTATAAATGCAATGTTCTTCTATGTTTAGAAAATTTTAATGATGTTTTGACCAGTACACCTTTTATGAAAGAGAAATACGGACTGGCTCGAGACTTTCGTTCAAAGTTGTTCAATTTATAATTATTTTTCTTCAGATTCTCATGATTCGGTTGATCCATTTTCATCGTTTGTTTTTTTTTTAATCACTCTGGCAAACATATTTTGAAAATATTCAGAAAAGTTTTGATCCACTGCACTATAGGTCAAAATGCTAATTTCTCTGGCTAATATTAATAACTCCTAAACGGATGGAAATTCTTTACTGAAATTTGAGTAGTGAGTTTTAATTAATCTGTATTTGTCCTACATTGAAATTGGGCGTGGTCGATTCAAAATTACGCCTACCAAAGTATTTTTGCGAGCATTCAAATAAAATAAATATATAAGACAACATGTAAAGTGGATATTGCCCATTTCATATTGAAGTGTAATATCAGTTGCACTGATAATCTTCGGTTTGGCTCAACTTTTTTTCTTGAATTGCTTTATTGATTGGAAAACGAAACTTGAAGTTATCTAGAACTTAGAATAATTTTTCGCAGCATAAGTAGGGTATATTTTGTGACAACGTTGCTCAGTCAATTTAAATCCGATTTTCGTCGAATTGCAATGAAAGTGACGAATTCACTAGCACTTCACGTTTTACGCCATAACTTCTGAACCCTTCAAGGGGTGTGTTAAAACTATAGCGTTAGTAAAAAAAAAAAAACTATAGCGTATGTTGCTGCCGAAAAAACTAAAAAGAAAGTCTTCATAGTTTTCGAGTTATGTCACAAAATTTTGTTGCTAATATTTGGTAGAAAAATACAATTTTTTACATTTCATGCCATTTCAAGTCACGAAGAGGTTATTTTTTATGCCCCATAATGCTCAAGGGGATTCTTTGGCAAACATTTTTTTACATTTCGTCCAAAGAACGTATATTAACATGTTGAGCCGTTCGCAAATTGCGCACAAAAGAAATTTAATGTTGGCCATCATAAATCAACCAAACTTAAATAGTGTATTAAAAAAAAAAAGTCTAACTTTTGGAAACCATTTGGCAAATCGTCTATTTGGGGTATACTTTCACCCTGTTTTGGAATTTTCTGCGATCCCCGAGGCGTGTTAACATTTTATTTTTAAACGTATTTCCTAAAGTATTTAAATATAGGAGGTTTAAACAATTTGTTCACATTTTTTTAAATCAACGAACTTAAATCATTTAGGAAAAAATTTTAATAAAAAACAGACATCTCCTTCTATTTTTGTAACTGCTTGTTATGGATTTAATGGATTTATTGTCCCTGCTTGATATGGGAACGGTGAAAATCGCCAAAACATAAACAAATATTTTTATACAATTTAACATTTTGACATTAGGGGTATTCGAATGGGTTGTTGCGAAATACAAGAGTGTGAAAATGCAAGATATTTTGCGTACTAACGCGTGAACATCAATTTTGCAACTTAGTTATGCAATAAAAATTATATGTCGAAAGAACATTTACTGTTTACAAGTTGCCACCTCATTTCAAAATCACAAAAAATTGTTGAATCAACGTACAAACTTAAACTTTTTAAAGTTTTACCCATGTGGCAACTATGTTTGAGAACAACCAAAACATGAATCAGCTATTTAGCATCACTGCTTGGGCGTTCTCGCAGTAGGTTTGGGCAGTGCGTAATTCAAGAAGTTAAAAAATGGTAGTTGCAAAATTGCTCCTAATGTATTTGTTGTTGGAGTGATGCGAAAGTTCGCAATCTTGCATTTTTGCATCGTCTCAACTGCGTTTCGTGTAAGCCCGTGAATACCCCTACTATAATTTTACATATTTTCTTTCCCTATGTGTAATAAGTAAAAATTTATCATTTCAATTTCACTTTCAAAATAAAATGTTTTAAAAAAGACTCCAAATTACCGATCATAGGAATATAAACTTGTTCTTAAGCTTAAGCATTGTGGATTCATGAAGTTCATGACCTCGTTATTTGGATCAATATTAATGAATATTGGTGGTAAAATTACTTTTTTAAAAAAAACTCCAAATTGCTTGGAATGATTTTTATTTATCGTATTTCATTATTGCCCATAATTGACCAGCAAACAAAGAATAAATTAGACAAGCTAGTGTCGCTACAGTTACAACCATTTGTTTATATATTTTTCAAAAACCTATTAGTTCCTTCCCAACCCTTCCACTTGCCACTGTTGTGGCATAGAGCAAACACTTGCAACCAAACGACATGGATCTTAGAAATTAACCTTTGGCTATAATTTGGCTGTACTTTACGCTTGACTTTTTATTTATTATTGAAAATGAAAACTAACTGCCACAAACTAATAGTTCCGAAGCATGGCATCAACCTGCCAGCCAACCTGGTGTAGCTCATGCAATTGCAATCTTGGAACAAGTAACCTCACACGAAGCAGTGCAACGATGAAGAACTAACCTAAAGGTTGTAACTTTAATTCAACTTAATTATAAAAAAAGCAATCATGCTTGGGGAGCCAACAAATGGACTTGGGTTCAAGTTTCACTGAGAGAATTGCTACGATGTCAGGGGAGTACCTTATCGAAATTCGTTAAAAGTAGTCTTTAATAATTGATTGTTTGCATTGGATATAGAAAGTTTTAACTTTTATTCAGCACGTTATCCGGCGCATTGGGAAGGTAAGGTTATATTTTAAAGGGGTTTGCAGTCGCATAGTTCAAAATTTTTCACTGAATTCTAGTACCTTCGGAGATTGTAGTTTGAAGTTTGAATTGTTACGCTGTAAGCTAAAAATATGTTGCATTTCTCAGGAATATTGCATGAGTAACGCAACAAGATACGAGTGCCGAGTTGTGTCGATTCTACGCTACGGTAATTTCAATCGCATCTAATTTTGTTCTAATTTCTTGACTATAATGCTAGAATTGTAAGCGCCAAAGTCTTGCATATGTGATATGAGTGGCATGTGAATTCTGACAGCTGTTAACGTTACGTTACACCTTACGTAACAGCTATTCATTCAAACGATTTCGACGAAAACTTAATGTGCGAAATGCGAATTGGTCTACGACTGATCTACTATGTGTTGGTGGCGAAGGTGAACGGCGGGTGACATGCCTAAGAAGGGGTTCCTTCATTCCTCCGTCGTTATTACCAATTTCTTATAATAAGCAATTAGTGTGTCGCGTGTTCGCATGTGAGTGAGTTCAGTTGCACAATTATTTTTCATTTCTTATAATATTTTGTAGAAGCAAAAAAAATAGTATTAAACGTTCTCAAACCCCGCAGAGAGAACAGTTTAAAAGTTAAACGTGTAGGTTTTCTTGTGAATAGCATAGCTTGGAGGAGTAGACGTTGTTGTGGCACAAAATATTATGACAGCCACTCAGCTGCACTCAATTAGCTTATGGCATAAAAATTTCGAAATCGATTGGGTAGTTCAAGCGATTCAATGGTTAGTTCAAAGTTGAAAGGGTTCAAATTATCAATCAGCGGGTGCTGAAAGAATTTCAAGAATTTTTTAACTCTTAGCTGTCATGCATGGAATGAGTGTTAAAATTTGACATTTGTGTCAATTTAATTGAAACTGCTGGCTGCTTTCATTTACTTAATTATACAAATTATTTCATTTTGGAAGAGAGAATAATTTTACTTCAGTGAAGCAGATCAGCGCATTGATTTTTTTCCAGATTAGCGGCATTCTCTGCTCTTTTGCGTTGAAGTTTGTGAAATGCATCCAATGGTAAAGCCTTTAAAATATCAACCGCCGGAAATTTAATAGCAACCTGCTGCAAAAATAAATGTTGCCATTGGGGCGAATTTGGATTGTCGGGGCTTGGCAAAGGCAGCAGATACCACAGCAACAACTACACAATCGACAACAACAATTTATTCAGATAATTTACCATTTGGAAAAATGCCAGAGTTAATGCGATATTCATGATTTCCAAAGCGTATCATGACGTGTGCACGCATCCAGATAGAGCAACATACAAGCATGCCATACATGCTATTCACACACACAAACGTGAACACATGTAGGCCGGGGGACACACGCACATTCATACACATACACAGGAAAGCAAGCAAACAGTTGAATTAATGCAAAGTACGCGTGTAATTGCAAATTCAATTGCGTTTTACACAATAATTTTATTTTTATTTAATTTGTATATATTTTTTTTAACTGCTTTAAACACGATTTTATAGTAAGTTTATGTATTACATACTTAACTAGACATCATGTTGTTAAAAATACATAAAGCGTATTTTATACCGTATAATACAAGGGAAATCCAGGGGGCCAGTAACTAACCTGGTTTAAGGTCATATCTTCTCATATGAACATTAGACCGTCTCATTTTTTTCAACAAAATTCTTTAATCAATTTTAGATGGCAACAATTTTTTATTATTTTTATTTATTTATTATTTTTTTTTTTTTTTTTTGGTTTTATAGCTAGAGTGATTACCCAGTGGGCAAAAGCAGGTCTTTGAAGCTCTTCAAGCAGGCCATCATATGGATTTCTTAGCCCTTCTGTCCTCGTTTCCAAGCCCATAAGATTTTTTATATGAAATGAGAAAATTTTCTAGGCCTTCCGCTCTCGCGACTCTAAAGAAGCCTGCTAGAAGACCTTCTTTAGAATGTACATTAGAAACAAAAACAATATAAATATCAACTTGAAATAAAAAACTTTAGACAAATTCCAGATTTGAACCAGCGTCCTCCTAGCTAGCAGTCTGGCATCTTACCCACTCGTCCACCTCAGTTGTTAACAAACTTCAGCTTATTTTGCATCATTTCGAATGAAAGTAAGTTTTCGGGAGCGCGGGTTCGCAACCCAGCTCGGCCCAAAAAAAATTTTTTTTTTGTATTTTTTTAAATCTACATTTTTTTACAAATTTTTCTGTCCATTTAAAAATTTTTTTGGAATTTTTTTGTAAATTTCTTCATACAAAAATAAAAGAAGACTTAGAATTTTTCCATATAAAAGTTTTCATATAATTAATGTGCAATGTGTTAGATTTCGGAGACCTGGGTTCGCGTCTCAACTCGGACAAAAAAAAAATAATTTTATTTCTGTTTTTTCTTTAAGATTTAATTTTTTTTTAATTGATCTGATCATTTATAATTTTTTAAAAATTTTTTAAAAAAATATTTTATATAAAATAACAGGAAAAGACTCCAATCCTTCAAAAGGTAGGCCTTACAGAAGCACTCATAAATGCAGCGATCATGGAAGGTAAATTGACGCTAATAAGAGCACTGCTAGCATGCATTCTTTTGCGTATCTCTAGCTAAAATGCCCACTGGGTATTATTTTAAAAAACCAAGAGTACATTTTATGCATACATATACATACTATGGTTTTTTATTGTCATTCTAAAAAAAAAGAAAGTTAAATGTTTTTCAAAGTAAAATTTTTCGAAATTTTTTCAAAAAGCAGTTCTTATTCTCTTTTTAATGCTGTACTCAAGGGCGTCCACAGGATTTGTTCTAGGGGGGTCAAAGGCATAAAAGAGTCTAGAATTTTTTGACATTTTTGGTACCAATTTTGTTATCATGATACACGCTTGGTCACATAAGAAACTTTTATATATATTTCAAAGAGGGGTTAAAAATCTTTCTCGTATCATGCCCAAAACATTTTCAAATTTAATTTGTTTTTCATGTAATTTCAAAATTTTTTTTCTCAAGTCTTCTCAATTCTTAGTCATTTAGTAAATTAAATACAGTTGTTTTCCGATTTAACGAACATTCGTTTCTACGAAAACTGCATATAACGAACAAGCAATCTATCCTAACTTTATTTTCTACTCTTTGCATAAAATTTGCTTAAAGTATTTCAAAGGTTATTTTTATTTCTTTTCTCTTTTTTTTTTTCTTCTTTATTAATGTATTTACTCTTTTTTTATTATAATATATGGTATTTATATAATAATATTTTAATCTAAAGTATTGTTAAATGTCGGTAATTAAATGTTAAATCCGGTTGTTATAATTTTAATCTAATTAAATTCCTATTTAATTAACTAAACTAAATTCCTATTTAATTAACTAAACTAAATGATTTTTGTACTATAAAAGAACATAGTTCTAAGTTAACTGATGAAAGCCTTTAATTTTAATTTTATAAATAAATTAAAATAAAATAAGTAAATTGTTTCCATTAGGTACCTCATATAACGAACACAAGAAATTTAGCTGTACTCAGTTTAACGAACAACATTCAAAATCAGAGATTATTTGCAGAATAAAACGTAGAAAAAACAGAAAGCATCCGTATAAGAAAAGTTTTGTCAAAAATTAGTTTTATGTTTTGGAAATTTTTGTCAGTTTATTGTCTTTGCTCGAAGCGTATCTATTGTAAGCTATCAAACATTTAAATTTGCATCCTATGGGTAAAAATAGTGCTGGGCCAAACCAACTACTTTCATATTACTAACAAACATTTTATAATCTCATTAAAAGAAATTAATTTACTATGTATGTACCTTTTTTACGTTCTTATCATTTTAAGTTTTTAATTCAATTCCATTCATTTTAGTATAAAATAAGTCTATTTTACTTTAGTACTCGGTTAAGCAAACAAATCGATTTAACAAATTGGCCTGGCAATCATTGTGTTCGTTAAATCGGAAAACTACTGTAATGTGATGTTTCCTTTAGCCTCAAATATGAATGTAAAAGAAATTTTTTTACGATATTTATTTAACAAAAGTTGTTTACATATAAGATAAAATCTTTTGCATGCCGCTATAAACATTGGAAATAACAACATAAAGATACATAAAAAATAACATCAAATTAAATTAAGAACTAATTACACAGTGACTCAAAAAACAGATTTTGGCAAAAGAACAGGATCCTGCCATTTAGGTTCGATACTATGATCAAAGGTAAGTAAAGCCCTAGCTGGGTTTCGTGAGTTTGGCGAACGCTTTCTTTTTATGGCCCATTTTATATAGTGGGTCTTAGTGATTTTGACAAAAAAAGTATAAATAGTTTTTGTTTAATAGCTCCGTCAGATATATATATTATAATATTTCCGTCATATATATTATATATATACCTGTTTTTAGGGTTGTTTTCGCAGTATTATGACCATAACTGCTTAACTTAGCATACTTTCAAGTTTTTAAATTCAGCTTGTTTGTAGCCAGAAGGATTGTAAATAATTCTTGTGAACATACCTATGTGGTTTGAATGCGTCTAAATTACCTAAAAAGCTCAAAGAGATTATTTATTTTTTTCTAAAATATACATAAATGATAATAGATGTGTTTTGGAGCCGTTTCTTAGCTTACCTACCTCGAAGAACCAATAAATATATTCTTACAAGTCTTCACTTCTCGAAAAATCATCATCAGAGTCTTGATAAACTTCAATGTCACTCTGGAAATCATCTTCTTCACCATCCACTTTCATGTGGGCAACTTCAGCATCTCAAAACAAGTTTTTCGTGCGCCAGTATATTTCAGCCATAATAGCGTCAGGGGATCCTTTTCCTCGATATCTGAATTTAAGCCAGCCCGTTATTATAAAATTAATAAATATGTAAATATATAGGTACAAAGAGTTGTTATTACCTTAACTCCAATGGCAACGCCGTTTGGTGGAACATTTCGCCTTGCTCATCTGATTCCGTTGGAAGCTGACTACTAAAGTAGTCCAAGTGATGATTCATGTAGTGGATTTTTAAAGGGTTGAGAGAGGTTTAAATGCTTTCATCCCCTATCAAATATATCACACGATGTTGAATTCGATCCACAAGCTCCAAATAAGATCTTGAAGCGAAGATCTAGATCATGCGAAGATCAGCTGAAGTGAAATATTTATAATAAATATTTATAATAACTGAAATATTTATAAATATTATAATAACACCGTTTTAAAAAACCTAGACACTTGCCCGCTTCTTTCGACACATCGAAAATATGATCATTTTCGTGTCAAAAAAGAAAAAAAATTTGTAAACTCAAATTGACCCAATTTTCTGCTAATTCTGTTGCTAGAAAGAATTTCACAAAATTCTTATTTTCAACTAATTCGTACGCTTCTGCGTTTATGAATTTGAGCGAAATTCGTCCAGCCGCTTAGATTTGTGTTCAAGTCAAACAAACAAACAGAGAACTAGTTTTTTTAATACAGATTAATAAAATAAATCTAAGGTTAGGTTCTGTTAAAGTGGTGGCCTGTCAAAGACCAGCCCACATAGACCGTTTCCACAGGGGATCTACACCTCCACTCCTACTCCTACATAAGTTATGAAAAACAACCCATACTAAAAACAGAGCAAAAAAGAGGCTACCTCAATGCTTATGTCTTTTGCAGGATAGAGCGGGGCATGAACAGAGGAGATACTATACCGTCTCCTTCTCTTCCTCATTCCTGCAACTCCCATAGAAAACATTGGCATGGACTCCCCCACTCATATGGCATGCCTACCTTAAAGACAGTGTCCTGTTAAAACGCCAATCAGAAAGAAGAAATCTCTCCTCCTCATTTGACTTGGGCCACATCTGTCTGGATATGAAATGAATCTTACTCGTGCTTTTATTTAATTACCTATATGTTGATACATATTTAAATAAAATTAGCAGCTCATTGAGAAAGAAAACATTTAAATTTTCCTGAAATCTAGGAATTCAAACCCCTCTTTTGAAGCAGGTTTAAGTAAGTTTTAAAATTGGTATTTAACCAACTTGGAACTAGTAGTGCTTCAACAACAACAATCATGAGATTTGTATCATTAAGTTGTGGTAATGTTTGAGAAATTCTCGTAGCGAAAGCGGATTCCTTTTGAAATAGCATATAAAGTCAGAAAATTGGACCATTAGATATATTTGTAGATATTTAATAGAACCTACTTGAAGATAATAATTTTGACTGCTTAAAAAATATTTGCACGTCAGAGAAATTTCCTTGAAGTTAACCCCAATTATTTTTGGCTGACTAAACAAATTTGTGTAATTTACAATATCATATCACAAACTTCATGCAAACACAGCTTAAAGTTTTTCTCTAGAACAAACAGCACCTGAATAACCAGCAATGATCCACCAACCGTGTCTCATGTTGAAGAATTCTAACTCTCACACACACACACACACACGCACAGATAGCTAGATACCAACTGGCAAAAGTGGATATTGCCATATTTTTAGCTGCATTTTAATGGGATTTTGTACGATTAATGCACTGACATGTAACGATTTCCAATTGAATTATTGTTTGGCTCATTAAATATTCCAACGAAGCAAAACAAAGGCACACAAACCCATACGCACGCTCCCAAGCACATCAATGCACAGCAGCAACACCAACGCCAATGCCACCAAATACACCAAATACACAAACAACATCACACTCTTTTTAGGAAATTTAAAACAAAAGCACAAAAACATAAACAAACAAAACGTTATGTTAAAATATCCTGCGTGAGCTTGAATCAAAACAAAACATAAAAGGATATCAATAGCAGTGGTGGCGATAGCGGCAGCACATTAACACATGTAAAGCTGCTGTGCGCACACATACGCAGCACACAGGCTCACAAACAGTGCAACAAAAACAAACACAGTTGCAGCGCTGTTAAAACAAAGCCTTAAACAGCAGCGACAAAAGCACATCCTGTTTGGCACCCCATCGTTCTTTGTACTCCTGTTTGACTTTGTCAATTGAGCGTGTTCAGCCGAAATAGCGTAACACCATCCCCTTGAATCGCTACAGCAAGCATCCCAGTGAAGCGCCTCTTGCGTTTTTTTTTTTCGTTTCATTTTGCTGCTACTTTTTTAGTTGTTGCTTAATCTGCTGTGGCTCCTGATTAAGTCTTAATTAGATTTAAGGAATATTGCACAAGCAGAAACTGCTGCGGCTACACTGCATGCTATGTCCACATGATGGATTTCTTTTTATTTAATTTCTTCCAGGAGTTGCCGGGTGGCTGCCTGGCTGCTAAAAGGTACACACAACTTTTACCCACTGCAAATTAAGGGTAGCTGCATTGAACAGTGGTGGACCTAGAGTTTTGGTCCTTGCGTTATTGCTGTTAATGTTATGTAATAATCTTACCCCTATGGATTTCCTGTGGCGCTTCATGTCCTTGCGCCACGCAGCAATGGTAACGCATCAAGACGACAGCAGTAGAAAAAAAAATTTAATCAAGATAATGGCTGCTGAGCTCACATCGGGGACATTCGGTTGGTGGGACGGCTGGTCGGTTGGTTGCTTGATTGTGCATTTACAATAATCTCAACTGATTTCTAAACGTAGCCGTTATTAGCTTTAAGTTCTAGGGCCGCCCCGCTTTTGCCTCAAATTACATGAAGTTTTTAACCACGCACCCCTTCTTGTTGTTGTTGTTTTTATACGTCACACAATTGATTGCAATCATTAATCTTTTTCGGTTTGCCCTCGTTCCATGTTCAGACATTCAAGTTTATTTTTCTATTATAACTTTGACGCTCTATGAAAGTTTCCCGCTACAGCTACGGCTCGTCACTCTTATTAATATTAAGGATATTTTTTTCATGCACTTTCGCCTTTATTAATTTATCCAGACATGGTTGCAATATTAGCACCGCAGGTTGTTGCTGCTGCTACAAAAATTGCAATTGTTTCATTGCGTCTGTCTGTTGTTGTTTTTGTAGCTAATAACAGCAGGATGTGGGCTTTGCCAAAAATTATCCCATGCTTAGTGACTTGCCAGAGATTTCGTGACTGGTTTGGGTCTGACATTGAAATGTATTATTGAGACATTGGTGCTTGAGAATCGTCAAAACATCATTTATCAAGAAAGACATGTAAAGTATGTAAAAATACTGAAGATTGCAGTTTTTCCGGGGGATCTAACATTTTTATGCAGATTTTCTGATGAAATAATTGAAGGCAGGCGTATTGTGTTTGGTGTCTCGCAAAATATGAACTCACATGGAAAAATAAGCTTTGAAAGTTTATAAAAAAACTGTGTTTTGGGAACAGAAATTCTTTTGAATTTTTTTTTTCGTGCTTATTAAAGTCAAATTTATAGGGAATAAATCTAGGGAAAACGAAACTTACTAACTACGAGCGGCCTCTGTGACATTGAAAACAGAACTATTTTAATAAAATATAGTTTTATTTTTCTTAAAAAAAATATCAGCGGTTCTGAAATAATAAAGCTGCAAAAATGATAATCGGGACCATTTATAGGAGCTCTATCAATAACATTTCTATCGATTGTGGGCTACAGTCGACTCTTGTAAACTTTAAACAAATTATAACATTAAAAAATAAACTCAACCACTGTCATCTGTTGGAGATAGGACGAGTTTTATTAGATGTTCTAAACGTATATAATTTAGAAAACAAAAATTATCCAAAGCAAGATCAAGATCTTGGGTCGAAATGTAATGTTTATATTATAATGTAGTATTTATGTAATTAAATTTTTTTTTCACTCAAAAATATTTGTGCGTAAATATTACTAATAGCTGCGTCCATTCTACGAATTTTATTCGTAGTTTTCAGCCACGAATAGGATTCATAGAATCGATGTAGATTAGTACATATTACGAATATTTTATTCGTATTTGTACAAAAACAAATGCATATTGTTCGAATACATTTGTTACATTTACGAATGATCCTAATACCTAATAACGAAAAAAAAAACATTCTTTCGCTTAGCTTGAACACCGGTTCTTTAGCTTACGGGCCACGCACTCTACCGGCAGGCTACAGTCATTTTGCAATCATACTTTATCCTTGTATAGTTTCCTTATATTTTGTTGTTGTTCAAAAAAAAACTGAACGATTTCGGCTATAAATTTTTAAAAACTCAACTAATAATTCGTACAGTCTACGAATGCGTACGGTCAAGCTACGAACGAATTTTTTCTTCTAATATTATTTTTCATCCGTAAAAAGTACGAAAGAATTAGTATATTCTACGAATATAATGAAAGAAATTTTGGAGTTATTCGTACGATAAATTTACGAATATTATTATTTATATGTACACAATCATTCGTACAATGCACTAATAAGAATTGTTTTATTTTTGTTTACGGATATCATTAGTATATAAAAATAATATATTCGTAGATACATCAGGTATTAGTAACACTTTACGAATGAATTCGTAAAGATATCTCGATACAAATACTTTTTATATTGTATGAATATTTGTGGAATGTACGAATATTTTTTACGAATATCATTCGTAGAAATTTTATTAATAAATATTTTGAGTGTATATAATATGAAGCACCTACCAACTATCATCATGATGTGGGAGCTTATTTAAACGAAAATCTGCCGAACAGATAAATTGGGCAAAGAGGTGCCATCGACAGACCTCCGCGCTCTCCAGACCTTATGCCACTGGATTTTTTTTTTTTGTGGGGCCTCATCAAAGTTTAGGTTTATCTGTCAAACCTTAGATGCATTGAGGGCGGAAATTGATAAAGAATGTAACGACATTTCTAATGAAATGATGCGCTTTTCCGGCATTATTTTAAAAATTTGCATAACACGACTTAATAAATTCTACACCTGTCTTCTTTAGTTTATACTTTTATCTTATTTCAATACTATATGTAACTGTCTATCCATATTTTTTAAATATATACAAAGAAAAAATCCACCTCAGAAATCACACTTAAAGTTTTTGTCTGTGCCATGTCATCAAATTTAAAGTTTTTTTATTGTACTTTAGTATAAGATCCCAAGAATTTAATATGCTTACGCTAATGCAGTTGATTTTTTACTTCAGATCAA
Source organism: Dichetophora obliterata (assembly GCA_963920525.1). NCBI lineage: Eukaryota > Metazoa > Arthropoda > Insecta > Diptera > Sciomyzidae > Dichetophora > Dichetophora obliterata. The sequence continues at coordinate 204,929,867 of OY986435.1, forward strand.
TCTTTCAGAGCCCTCTATCTTGTTTGCATGCAATGGAGCCACCTGGAACGTGCATGCCTATTATCTAAAGCAAATATCTGACTCCATTTTGTTTTTTCTGGTACAAAAAAATTTTTACATAAAGTTAAAAATACATTAAATTATAACCATTAATTAGTATGCTGTAGGAACAAAAACTTTGAGGCATTTAATTCTACACGCGAAATTTTGGTGTAGACTCCACACTAACACATACTTACTATAATCTATTTCTTGAATGTGTTAGTTGGACATTATTGTTGAATGTCAAATTTCCACGCCAATTAAACGTACGGACATATAAAAGGCAGCGAAATTTTGGCATTTTAACTCTCCAATCGTGGTTGTGAACTTGGCTGCATTGAACAAAATTCAATAACGTACTAATCATTTCTTACGGAAGATTTATTTTCGTTTCTACAGCATACTTATCTTTAAGCATATCTTTTTGTATTTGCAGTCTCAAAAAATGGTGTTACACTTTGCTTTTTTTTTGGTACTTTGATGAGATCCTTCCGAGAAAAATGTGGTTGTTATGAAAATAATCATAGAATTATACTGACACCAATAATTTTAAATGGTATTTAAATTTTTCTGATGTTTCTATATTTTTTAATCAAAGAAAAACACTTACTACACTCTAATGCATTATTCGTAAAGTTCAATCAGTTGGTGCAGAAGCGGCTGCTGTGTTGGGGGTCATTGACCTCCTGCAGAGTCCAGTCCTCGTTTTTTATGATAAATTGGCTTTTGGCAGTCTGTAATAAAGCTTTTTCTCATAAATTTTACTATTCTGGCAGAATTAAGGTTCTCGGTAAAGAGGTGCAAAATGCCGAAACCCTTTTTCGAGAAGCATCCCAAAAGATAACTTTTTTTTGGGAGTCTAATGGTGCGCTGAAAGAAATTACTTTAGGACGAAGACCAAGGTATGATCGAATAACTCCAAACAGAAGAGTCGTGGGAGAAAAGAACTTTACTCCAACCACGATCAATATTTTCTGATGTCAGTAGTTTGTTTAGGAACGTGTTTTTCGAGTTTCTTCATTATGCTTCGCCATTTCAAATTATTTGCACGCAAACGGTAAGTAGACCTTTTGCCTCAATTTAGCTTGCCCTCGACTCAAGCTTAAGCCAGGATTCCACGAAAATCTCACGTTAATTTTTTTATCCTTCTTGGTCACGTTCCCTGTTGAGACACGATCGGGAATGTCATCGACGTTTTTAGATTCCTTGAAGCATTGCACCTTTGGACAAAAGTCTTTGAATTTTTCAAATACTTTGCAGCCTCTGCATAAAAACATTTTTGGTCCGTTTGGATGGGTGCAGAGGAAAACTGCCTTGAAGCGTATGCAGCAATCATACTCTAACGTACTTTTCTGAAAAAGATTCGACTTCCAATGTACCTTTTTTACAAGTACGTCAAGGACAGAGGTCAAGTCCATTTGTTGACAAAATTTCAGGGTTGCACTGTTTGCCTACTGCGGATAATGCTGCACACGTTCTTACTGAATAGACGTAGAAAATAAATTTTTTGTAGGAATCACAATATTATTGAAACAATTTTTTTTTCATAGAGGAACGTCGATATGCCAACCAGGTCCATTCACAGGGGGTTTTGGGGGTTAAACCCCAACCTCCCTCCCGATAACCAACGAATTTTATCGAACACCGAGAGAAACTCCCAACACAACATAGCAGCCGTTGTTTGTCTATGACCACGACAAAGATTATTAGATGACATTGAACATTGGAAAAAAATACAAGCACTCAATTTAAAACATTTATTGTGAAAAGAATATAACTCATAGAGACATAACATTTTTTAATAAATAATATAAAAAAGCAATACTTCAAAATACATGCTTTTTAAATGCATTGTCATCTCGCCACACGGTTAAAAAATTTGGACTAATTTTTAATCCAAACTGTGGATTAAAGTAATTTTTAATCCAAAAAGTACTATTTCTTAATTTCTAATTTAGTTTAATTTATTTTAATCTAAAAAGGTCTAAATTTTAAACTGCTTTCGAACTACGAATTTACGAAAAGGTTTTGTAAAAAAATTGTTACAAAAAGTTTTACAAAAATTTTAAATTAAGAAACTTTTATTAAAAAAGCACTAAATTTAAAAATATATATATATAGTTTTTTTCGTCCGAACCGGGTCTCGAACCCACTTCACCGAAAGCTTTTTTGCAATGATGCAAAATATACGAAACTTTGTTAAAAACTGAGTAAGACAAGTGGATAAGACATTAAGGTGTTGTAAAAAAATTTTACACAAACAGAAAAATTTAAAAAAAAATTTAATTAAAAAAAAAATTTTGTTTTGTCCCAGCTGGGACTCGAACGTTCTCGAAAGCTTACTTGCATTCGTAATGAAGCAAAATAAGCGAAACTTTGTTAACAACTGCGATAGGCGAGTGGATAAGATGTCGGACCGGCAGATGAGAGGACATGGGTTCAAATCAGGAGATGGTCAGTGCCAAATTTGATTTTAAGGTAATATTTATATTATTTTTTTTTTTTTTTGCTAATGTGCGTTCGCAAAATTTTAAACTTTTTGCGGATTTAGAAGTAATCCTTTTTAGTGTTGCCCTATATGAAATCCAAAAAAATTTTTAAATTTCAATCCAAGATTTTCAACCGTGTAGGTAGCATAAAAAAAGAGTACTTTTCAGTCGCTGTCAAGATACTTTGGTCCCAATTTATCAGAAACAAAATCAATATGCATATTAATAAGGGCACTTGTAGCTACAACCCTTACTAGAATTATTAAGTTTGGCCTAATTGGTAAAGCTTAGCGCAACTTTTAAAAAAAACGCACTTTAAAAAACAAACTTTATGATAGTAGTAGTAAAGGTTGTAGCGACAAGTAACAAGTAATTTATTATTATGCCCTTTGATTTTTTTTTTGTTTCCAATAAATTAGTTTTTCGATTTCTTTTTTATGCCACCTAGCGAGAAGAAAATACATTTAAAAACAAAGAAAACATGTACTTTGGAATATTGTTTTTTATATTATTTACGCAACAAATTTCAAGTCTTTATGTAATATAGTCTTTTCACAATAAATATCAACGCTAGTTGAATTCGTTGAAAAAGTTTATACGCCATAACTTCTAAGCCCTCAAAGAACACATTTTCATTTCATATCGTAAAAAAATGAAAATAATGAATGAAAAACTTATAGCTTCTGTTTCTGGCATGGTATTAAACGTTGAAATTAAGAACGGGTCAACTTGCTGCAATTTTTTCAAAAGTTTTATACTTTTCCCTTAATAAAGTAAAGAGATTTATTGAGTCTTTTTCTTAAAATATCTTAAAGTCTCAAACTCCGGATTTCGTTTTCTAAACAATAAACCAATCTAAGAACAAATTTTGAGAGAAATCGAAGATGATCAGTGCAACGGATGTACATTAAGATGCCTTAATAAAAAAGTTACCTTTGCCACCGACTAAAAGTGAACCTTGATCTATTTTATGACGATTCCCAAAATATTTTAGCTGTCATGATAACCGCCAGTGAGCTAAACCATTTTGAAATAACTTATAAATAATTTTTTCGAAAAATTTCGGCTTGTTGTTTTCGTGGTTTTTAAAAAAAATCGGTCAGAAATAATAGTACAGAAAAAGTGCTGTTAAGCTGCATCAAAAAGTTTTAAATTTTTAAAATTGGGTTGAAGATAATGCTTTTTTCCGTGTATTTTTTTAAAGTTATTTTTAATAAAATTTAAATAACTTCATTTATTCTAATGCGATCCTCACTATAAAGATATCGTTGGAAAGATTTTGAGTGCTAGCACTGATTCTTAGTTCTAAATTGTTTAAATTGATACATATAAAAGCTAACATATTGATTATAATATAAACACCTACTGAAAAGATATTGCAGGAAATTAAAAAAAAATAAAAGTAATAAAGATATTTGAATTTTGAAAGTTTTTGTGTGGAAATAAAATAAAAAATTATCAAAAATATGCATGAAAAACAGTATTATTTTTAATCCGATTTCAAATATTTAAACACTGAAATTCCGATAAAAATTATGCAGATTGAAATAGATTTTGCAGACCTATAGTTTCTGACAGTTTATTTTTTACAACTATTATACCAGCCAATATATTTACGAAAAACATGATTTTTTAGGAAATACATTTTATGAATCGTCATAAAATAAATCAAGGTTCATTTTTAGTCGGTGGCATCGACAACTTTCTTTTTCTATGCTGGTCGAAGCATCTTAATGTACATACTTCACTGTGAAATGGACGATACATTGAAAGCAATTTGTTCCTACTTTGACGAAATTTGTTTAGTGCAAATTTTTTAAACGTAATGATTTTTTTAGTGTATATATTGATTTTGGCCAACATTTTGTATCCTATATTTGTCAACATTGCGTGAATCAGACAAATCAACGTGTAACGTTCATCGAATACCTTAATTTTTCCAATACAATGATATTTCCATCAATAAGCCGTTTCCTGAAGATTGGTACAACATTGCCGGTTTCAGTCGCTTCAAGCGAACGTTCATTTTCGTCGCTTCGAAGACTCAAAACATACATGAGAAGTAAAACTGGAGAAGAGAGCCTCAATGGGTTAGCTCATTTGAATGTTCACAGGGATGTGAAAGAGACCACGGAAGAAATTTTAATTGCACAAGCCCAAAACAAAGGAAGACTAGACATTATGATATAAAGATTATTTTTTATATAAAAGTAATAATTGTAATAAGTCTAAATAAAAAAAAATGTAAACGTGGGTACGCTTCTGACTCCAACTGTTTTTTAGTTTTTTGCTTTCAAAGCATATTTCAGAAGTTTAAAGCACTGCATTTCTATTAGGCACACCCTCTATTGCCGCCCACAAACCAACTCAACCAAAAATGGGCGTGGTCGAACCATAACTACACATACTTTTCAGAAATCATTATAATTCCTGAGTTGTGAATGTTTTTATAATGAAACTTGGTGTGAATGTCCTATGAATCCAAGTGGCGGGTACTATATATATAATATATAATATATTATATATAAATGTTGCCACGCCTACTTTTACCGCCCTTCTATATGCATGAAATCGTTCGTGCGGTGCCTTTTAAAACCTCATGAATGGTAACATCTAAGGCCACCAAATTTACAATATAGGTTATTAAGGTTAATTCTTGGTTAATGAAAAAAAATTCCACACCCCCTTTTCCGTGCATAAATCAATAAAAATACTATATTTCAGACGGTTTGGGCCACATTCGAATTATTGGTGATTTAGTTCTTATAGGTGCTGGCGGCAACTTTACCAAAAAATAGGCGTGGTCGAACTATGTTTACGCCCAATTTTTAGAGGATAAGCGGGGAGCGAAGCAAAGTGCGCTAGGTATAAGCTTAAGTGAGTTGCAATTTTGACACTCGATTTTTTCGAGTACGTGATGGTTTAGGGGAAAAAATTTTGCCACACCCACATTTATCGCCCACAAACCAATAAAATTGCTATATTTCGGACGGTTTTGCTCGTACCAGACTAAAATTTTGTAAGCTAGTTCATATACAGTGTTGCGCAAAACAATAGCAACATAATCAGAACGCTGCTACAAAATCGTGTATCTTTTCAAATATTAGGTACACACAAAAATTATTACAGAAACCAAAGCATATATTCATACATCATATTAAAAACAAATCATATTCCAATTTGGTTTTTTTTTTTTTATTAAATTTAAAATTAATGTGAATGCATTCAGTTTGTCTGAGAGCAAAACAAAAGCAACATAATTAATATTTGGTGTAAGATCCATCGTTCTTGATAACCGCTGCACATCTGAGCAGCATCGACTCTATTAAAGTAGATATGTTAGTATTAGTATATGTTCCCTATTAAGTTTCAGTGCTTCATATAGTGCAGTCTTATTGGAAAACCTTTGACCAGAAACTTTTACCTTCAAATTCCCAAAAAGATTTTCAATGGGATTCAAGTCATTATGTCTGCGCCGGTTAATCAAGGACTTGAATCCCATTACCTCTAATGTAATCTTTGATGAGCTTTGAAGTGTGCTTCGGGTCGTGATCGGGCTGAAACGTTCACTGAAGCGACATATTCCACTCTGAATGTCATTATATACAAATCGATCCATAATTCCATCGATTTTTTGAAATGGTTCAACTTCATTATAGGAAAAACAAGTCCAGACCATAATGCCATCGCCTCCGTGCTTAAAATTTATTTTGCAGTTTCAGGCTTCAGGTCGTGTACCTTGGTGGCGCCGTACCGTGCACATTCCATCTGAATTAATCAAGGTGAACTTTGATTCATCGCTAAAAAAACGGTTTTCGATTTTTAAACGGTCCAATTTAGGTGCTTTTTTGGAAGACTGAATCTAAAAAACAATAAATTGCAACTAGTTGTCACAATTTCAGACAGAATTGTTTAAATTGTAACACCTCACCTTGTTTTTTATGCTTAGCTGTAAGCAAAGGTTTCTCTGTCGGTCTGTAACTTCTTTAATCGTTCTCAACGGCTCGTCTTCAAACAGTGCTGTGGAGGATATCTAAATCAAGTGTCCGAACAACCTCTCTGGATGTGGCAAATGCATTTCGTTTGAACACACCACAAATGTTCCTGTCATCACGCAGCGATGTCTTCCGCGGTCGCCCTCTTTAATGTACCGTTGTTACGTTTTTTGTGAAGGTATATTTCTTTATTAATCTGCAAACTATTGACCGATTAATATCAAACTGTTTCACGTGGGAGATTTTCGAATTTTCGTTTTTATATTCGGAAATAATTTGTAATTTAAGAGCTTCATAGTATTTAAAACGTTCCATTATAAATGGAACAGTCAATGTCACAACTAGCACAAAAAAAACTAAACTTAAATGTTTATGACTTACAAACAACACGTGCTTTACAATAACGGAACTTTTACCAATAATTCTTCGAACTTCTGTTCTCTTTTTACATTTTTCAAGTTTTGTTGATTTTTGTTTTGCTCACAGACAAATTGAATGTAGTCACATTAATTTTAAATTTAATAAAAAAAAAACAAAACCAAATTTGAATTTGATTTGTTTTATATATGATGTATGAATATATGCTTTGATTCCTATAATCATTTTTGTGTGTCCACAATATTAAAAAAGATACACGTTTTTGTTGCAGCACACTTATTTTGTTGCTATTGTTTTGCGCAGCACTGTAGTTGCTTTCGGAAACTAAACTAAAAATGGGCGTGGTTGTTCTGCAGTAATGACAGTTCAGATATATAAAATTATTTTATCCGATTGGCATGCAAATTCGTATTCGACCGCAGTGAGGCGGTCTGTGGCAGGACAATATTTGCCCGGGATTACAAGTAAATTATGAAATGGTGTGAAGTTCACATTATAAATTACTTGAATATAAAATAACTTTTCTTACACCCAATTAATGCAAAAATTTTTCAGCTGTGTCTTCCTCTTCCAGCTGTCACTCATCTCTCATCAGCTACATAGACCGGGAAGATCAAACAAACATGCAGCACTGCCCATAACTATTCTACAAAGTACTCAATTGCAATTTAGGGTTCTCGCAATTATAAAAAGTATTCAATCTGCCCATACCCAACTACCCAAGTCAGTGTGAAGACCCCTATTGTCTTTGAACAGTTTGCAAGTTTCACTTCATGGAAACGAGGACATTTAAAGTGTCTGTTAATTAAATTAATTGAAGTTCAGTATTGAGAAATCAGTTCCACTAAAGAAACTAAACACAAGTGAAGTTATGTTTATCCTAGATGTTTTGGATTGATGTCTTTGTTTCAATGAAGTGAAAGGATTTCCTGCAAATTGTACAGAGACAATAAGTTCTTTCGATTTCTGGTTACGTGCTGTTTAGTTCGCCCACTCATTAATTACACAATTTGCAATTAACAATATTTCATACTACACTCTCACTGTATTAATTTATATTAAAGATTATTTTCACTTATTAAAAACGCACCGAGCTAGGTAGGCGTACGCAAAATAAATGAAACACATCGCTCATTTCGTGCAAGACCGTCACAACTCAAAATTTGGGTTTTTTGAGTTAAATATACAGAAATATGCATTGTTATCATATCTTCAATTTGAGTGAATTCCAGACCGATTTGCTGTTAATTGACGGTTTTACAGACACTTGTGTCGTTTTGTCTTTTAGCGATTTCTTCACTTTTTTGTATCAATAACGTTTCATTTCTATTTATACCAAAATTTATTTTAAATTTCTGCACAATTTTTCAACAAGAACGTCTTATTACACCATAAAACGATTTTTAAATAAAAATCGAAGCAAGTAACCTAATATTTTTTGTAGTAATAAAGTACCAACTCAAAACGTGACATCTCTCTAGCTCAAAAGTATGTCATCATATTGTAGCAAAATCGTCACAACTCAAAATTAAACACTTTTTAAAATGAGTTTTTGTAGTAATAATGTCAAAACTCAAACAGACACTTGCAAAAATATTGCTCTAAAATTCACTATTGACGCAAAATGAAAAATGTATAATATTTTTGGTAGAAAATATAATGGGTAACAAATATTCTTAACAATTTTCAGTCTACCTTTACAATTAATACTCGTGATATCATTTCAAAATTTCATAAGGCCCTCCTGAAAAATACTAAATTTTGAGTTGTGCCAGTCTTGCACGAAATGAGCGACATGTTTGATGAGCTTCAAGCTATCAACGAATAATTCAGACAAACGTTAAAAATTCGACTAGGTTTTTATCATAATATTCACATTAATTGTGGTTGATAGAACCACAGTTGAGTCAATTATAAAATTTTAACGATAGTCTGATTTCAATCATAATGTTATTGTTGTTACCATCAGCAGTAAGTAATGACTTTGTGAAGGCAAAAATTTAAGTTTGCGGGAATAGTACAATTATTTTAGTAAAAAAATTGTTATTGCGGTAATAATGTCTCAACCATGTCTTTTCTATGCGTGCGGAGAAAACCAACAAAGCTTAACATGTACTAAATTCAAACCCAACCCGTACCGTTAACATATTTAACTGACATGTAACCCCGAATTAAATCCGCACTTGTCACATTTATAGAAATTTATTAATATTTTTTCTATATTGTTCTTCAAAGTTATATTATATGAAATTTGTTGTTGTTGTTGTTATTATTGCTTTTAGTATTATGATTTTGTTTTTGCTTTTTTGCTTGATCCTTGACGTCATATTAGTTGCTGCCATATTTCAAGCCCACTAAGCCATAGCAGAAAATAATAATTCCTGCAATAAAGAAGTGCTAAGTTTGGCATGGGTTTGGGTTGAGGAGAGACGAAGGGGGTTGAGAGTTGGTTGGTTGATCGAATGACGTTGGGCATACATAAGAGTTTATGGCCTTTCTTAATATATGCTCATAATCTTTTTATATTCTTTATATCCTTATAATACAGGATGTCCCAATTATTACAAACATGCGTTATGAGTTACGTTTTCCAAGCAATGCTTCCCAGCACAACGCCACCAAGGACTACACTGAAAGAAGAGTTTTTTCTTTCAGCCAAGATTTGGTTATACTTAACAAAAGGTTAACTTGCTTATGGCGAAATAAATATATGTGAGCCTTCTGATTGATACAAATATTTATTTGGTTATACATAGTTTTTCAACTACAAAATGTTTAACTAAAAATATTAAAAAACTTTAAATTTTTTAAATTCTTTTCATGTGGACATATCCAGGGTAACGGACGCGAAATTTGAATGTTGAGAAGCCCGAGGATAGCACTTTATTATGTCAAAATAAAAAAAAGAAATAATAATAGTAATATTTCACAGCATAAAAAGATTTGGACGCGAACAAAAAGTGAAGCGATTTTCTAGCGCATATCGAAATGTGTCAAATTCCACAAAATTTGATTGTAAAGTTTTTGTCAGGTAAAAACACTAGCTTCTAGCGAAGCAAAAATCGTAATAATTCCATGGTGCATTTCGACAGACTCGTCGAACTCCAATGAATATCGAAATAAAATAAGAAGCAACTAGAACAGATGGCAACCTTGATAGGGTTGATGGCCTTGATCTTTAAATAGATTACTGCTTTAAAGTCATATGATAACTTAATAAATGGCCGACGATATATATATATATAGATATATATATATGACAGCGTAATATTAATTTTATATGCAGATAGCTGATTAAATTGGTTTTATAAAAATAAAACATAACTTTTTACTTTGTAAACAAGAAATTTATGAAAAATTATCAATTATTGTTACATAGTTGATTACTTTATATATATCGACCCGCCCTAATATATATATATTAGGCCGGGTCAATTTGTATGGACGAATTTTTTGGAGGTCTGGCTCAGCGAAATTCGTAAAATACATGTAATTTCAAGACTTTTTCTCCACTACAGCATATACAAATTCTGAAAAAAAGCTGTGCGGACTTTCGTAAATAGATTTTGTCCTCAATTATAAAATATGAATCTATGAATGTATGTGTATGAATCTATTTACGAAAGTCCGCACAGCTTTTTTTCAGAATTTGTATATGCTGTAGTGGAGAAAAAGTCTTGAAATTACATGTATTTTACGAATTTCGCTGAGCCAGAATTTGACCCACCCTAATATATATATATATATATTAGAGCGGGTCGATTTGTAGGGAGTGAAAAAATTCACCAATTTCCCTATGATTTCCGCATTCTATGGGTTATTCCATGAAAATTTGCCGAAGGAACCATACCTCTATCGTTAAAATCGAGTCCCCTACTTTTTGTTGGTAAAAAAATCAAAAGTTACGGGCATTTTTGTCCAAATTTTGGACCATTTTTCCATTTTTTTCATGATTTTGTTCAAGAATATTACTTTCACGTCCATTTTTTTGGCTCAATCCATTATTTAATTCAATTTACAATTCAAAACGAAGAGTTTAAGCCCAAATTTATCGAATTCAGTTGATAAATTCATGCAATATTGCTAAAACAAAATAACACATAAAACCAACTTTTTGATTTTTGATTTTGAAATAGTTTGATTATTTGTTAGTTATTACAAGTAACACTTCACTGAAATGACGCTCAAACAAAACTAGCATACACTGGAATACTATAAACAAACAAAAATAAAGAAGTCTATAAAGAAACTAAAAACAAAAAGAAATAAACAAACATAACACAGGGTGTGCACCATGTGAAAAAATATGCCAATAATGTAAAGCGCAAAGTTCGTAAGCTACGTAAGTCAAAAAAATTGAGCCAAAAAAATGGCCATGAAAGTAATATTCTTGGACAAAATGCCCGTAACTTTTGAACCGTTGGACCAATGTTCACCTTTCCAACGCGCCTACTGGCGATTAAACCCGATCGATAGTTTTTAAGCAAGCGCGTCGGAAGCTAATTTCATCTGGGGGGGCAGTACAAATGGGGGGGCAGTACAAATGGTGGTGCAAAAAAAAGTTCACCAAAATTTCTTCAAAGAAACATGAATGTGAATAAACAAATTTTTAATATTAGTTTAAAATAAAAAAAAAAATATAAAAATATATAAAAATATTAAAATTTCATTATTTTTAAAAGTTCTTCCAATTTTACTATTAGAGATCATTCTTTAAAGGATCTTTCATATGGTAATATGAAAATATAAGAAATAATGGTTGCTTTTATAAAGCAAGACTAGGTATATCTTTACATGGTTTAAATTCAATAAGGTACAACAAGTTATATCAATTTAAATTATTCCAAAATGTTTCTTTCTGTCCTTGCGAGACACAAACTCTTTCACCACCTCCATCGAATTCAATTCTTCGGTTTTATCTTTGTGAATGTGTAGAAGTGCCGCATGAGTGAGTGGTTTCTATGTCATAGTTGCTCGAAGATACGTTTTAAGTCGTCTTAGTGCACTAAAAAAACGCTCAGATGAAGCTGCTGATGCAGGCACAGTCAAAAGCAAAGCAATAAGTTTTTCAACTTAATTTAATAGTTTTTTTTACAGTATCCGAATTTTTCAATCCAGGCAATTGCTTCAGTAATTTCATCTGCAAAAAAGTCATCTGCATAAAGATCTAGTTTTGTTTTTGGATTTTGTTCAGAAGGCACTTTTCCGTTGAAGGCTTTGATTACAATATTTTCCAACGATTCCAGAGTGTCAAGATCTGTTTAAATGTACAATAAGATTTACAAAATGCCAGTTTACACTAGCTTCACTCAACCGACTCACCGAATGTTAAATCAAAGTGAGTCGGTTGAGTGAAGCTGGTGTAAACTTGCAAAAATAAAAAAAAAGTAAAATATCAACCTGTTTGATCGAATATAGCCGTTATCTCATTTGAGGGAAGATCTAAAATTTCGAAATAATCTTTTCGTAGCCGATCATATAATGGCAACTGTACTGAAGGAACCGGATTTGATGTTTCTTCAAAGCGTCGAGGTGGATTTTCATCAGCTAATTCACAGTTGGGGCTTTCGCATGGTCCAAAACATTGGACCAACATGGCAGATTGTACAACATGTAGTACCATTCGTAAGCTAAAACGATAGTCGAAATTTTTGGTTTTTTTCTGCCGATTGTACAATATTGTACAATTATGTAAAATTACTGCTCAATTGTTAGGGCATCTAAAAGTTGCTTAGCTATTAGCCGGATGTGTTCTGCTTGAGAGCTTGCAATTAATGATGTTGCTTTACAAGTTGGATCGTTCGACCGCTCAATCAAATAGTCCCATTAGTTTTCCATCTAACTTATCGTACAACATGTCGTCCAATATGGAAAGAACCCTAAGAACATGTCAAATTTTTTCTTACCAGAGTTGCAAAATTAACAAACATTAAGCTACATACTTAAGGGTGCTTTTAAACTGAAGTGGTAAGTTTGCAGTAGAAGCTCTACATTTTGTTCTATCTTTTTGCAAACACAGAGAAGGAAAATGGTTATCCGAAAGCATGCTTATGAAGAAGAGAGAAAGAAGAGGAAAATATATAATACAAAAATATTATCGTTGTAAAAAAAACTGATATTTTTAATAACTTTTGAAGTTTTTCTTTTAAATTGTTTATCTAGCTAAAAAAGTGGGGGGCGACTGCCCCCCTTTCCCCCCCGCTTCCGACGCCAATGTTTTTGAGCTATGGATGTGAACGTGTAGGTAATATTTCATACGAACGTCAATTTGGGAAAAAATCTACCAACAAACTTTTTTTTGGTAGACTCGGGGACTCGATTTTAACGATAGAGGTATGGTTCCTTTAGCAAATTTTCATGGAATAACCCATAGAATACGGAAATCATAGGGAAATTGTCGAAAAATAAATCGACCCGCCCTAATATATATATATATTTATATGTTAATATTACTATTAGAAAAATTTTGGCGCAACATATTTCAAGCTCTTCCAAAATTTTCAATTTATGTTATTCAAGGAAAATTATAGCATTTTCTAAAAAAACAAGCAGATTTTGATTAAGAATACAAATTTCATATCAGTAGCCACTTTTTTTATTCAATCACAACAATACAAATTATAATTTTTTGTTACGGACGCGGACAGAAAATTGAAAAAATTCCCATTATTCTTACTTGAATTGCTCGTTTTCCAGATTTTTTCAATAATTTAACGTTTTTACAACAGTTTTCACCAAAAAATTGCATTCTTTTAGTAAAACAGAAGCTCATTTTTGCACCAATTTATTTTTATGTTAAGATTACTTACTTAGTAAGTTGGTGCTACAACCACAGGTAGATGTTGGCCTCATCTAAGAACGTGCTCCAGACATTTCTGTCCCTCGCTTTCTGGCGCCAGTTGGAAATTTCCTGCATTGTCAGGTTGTCCTTTACTTGGTCCTTCCAATGAATATGTAGTCGTCTTCTTCTGCTTTTAAGAAAATTCAGAAACACTTTTATATAATTACTAGCTGAAACCCGGCGCGTTGCTGCCACTCTCCCTTGTCAAACGCCTATTAAATGTTATCAGTTAAACAGCATGTCTAAATTGAGATCGAATACTGAATTCCGAGACTGCGAACTATATCTACAAAGCTATTCGATACAACAAATTTGGGTTGTATGGTAAGTGCCTTGCCCTCTTGATCACTGCTAATAGAATGCAATTAATTAAACTGCATGTGTACATGGAGGTCTATTACCGAATTCCAAAACTGTGCGACATATAACTCCAAAACTATTCGATAGCACAAATTAGGGTTTTATGGGAGGTGCCACTCCCCTTTTACCTACGTCCATAAAATTGTATGTGTAAATTGAGGTCAAAAACTGAATTCCAAAGCTGTGCGGCCTATAACTTTAAAGCTATTCGATATCGCAAATTTGGGTTGTATGGGAGGTGCCCCTCCCCCTTGTTCAACTCCCATAAAATTTCATCACTGAAACGGTACGTCTAAATTGTGGTCGAATACCGAATTTCTCAGCTGTGCAACCCATAACATTAAAGCTAGTCGACAACACAAATTTTTAATATATTTGTGGGAGGTAAAAGGGGGTGTGGCATTTCTTCTGAAACTATTTTGTACTCAAAGCAAAGCCACTTACAAAATTTGAGCTCAATCGGACCAATAGTTTCGAAGAATTTTGATACTTTCTTAAAAGTAGGCGTAGATGAAGTGTAACACTCCCGTTTTTATTGAAGTTAATGACGCTTATCATACGAACTTATTTACTAATTTTTAATTTAATACGACCAAAACCGTCTTAAATATAGCATTTTTATTAATTTGTGGGCGATAAAAGGGGGTGTGGCATTATTTTTTCTTAAACCTTTGCGTAGCAGATTCGAAAAAACCCGTAGAAGGAAGTATCTAAGTTGGTCCAGTCGTTTTCAAGTTTTAAGCATCCGAACAAATCACGATTAATTTTTATGTATACAGATATTGATTTGTGGGCGGTAAAAGTGGGCGTGAAAACATTTATGTATCGTGACTGCCTCTTGGAGCACCTACACAGCAAGTTTCACAATAAAAATGTGTAGAACTCCGGAATTGCCATGATTTCGAAAAAGTGGGCGTATATATATTGCGACCACGCCCATTTTTTGTAGAGCTACTAACAGTAACCGTCAGAACAAAATTACTAAATCTTAGTTTTTTACGATTGAAACGTTTGATATATGTCTACGTATACGTTTGATATATATCTTTTATTTGGTTTGTGGTCGATAGCGCAAATTTGGCTTGTATGGGAGGTACCACGCCCCCTCGTCCAAACGTTACCAAACCTCACAGGAACACTCACTCTCCTCGGCAGACGTTGTTCTGCCACAGACCGCCTTACTGCCATATACGAAAATGTCAAGAAATGCCAAATATATTCAGCATTTTCAGTATAGCTGCCGAAAGTAGCCATATGCACTAAATAACCATATATAGCATTTTTGTTGTTCTGGAAGCGGTAAAAAAGGTTGCGGCAAAATATTTCCCTTGAGCCATCTCGTAATCGAAATAAATGGACTGCCCAAATTTCAGCTCAATTTGGGTTAAGCCTGGCGCACTTTGCTTCACTCGACGCCAATTCCCCGAAAAGTGAGTTTAACTAAAGTGGGACTGGCCTATTTTTAGTGCACTTGCCGAGAGTAACCATATGAACTGAATTACAAAATTTTTATCTAATACGACCCAAACCGTTGAAATAAAACGTTTTCATTGGTTTGCGGGCGGTAAAAGGGGGGCGTGGATACCAATTTTTAGTACAGTTGTTGACAGTAACCGTACAAAATAAGTTAACATTTTAGCTCAATCGACCCAGTAGTCAATTTTAATGATTTCTCAAAAAGTGGGCGTGGCTATATAGCGATGACGCCTTTGTTAGTACAGTTGCCGAAGGTAACCATACAAACTTAGGTATCACATGTTAGTCTCATACGGCCAAAACTGCTTGAAATATGGCATTTTCACTCATTTTTTGGGCGCAAAAAGGGGGCGTGGAAACCAATTTTTCGTACAGTTACTGTCAGTAACTACACAAACCAAAGTACCAAATTTAAGTCTTATACGACCAAAACCGTCTGAAATAAACAATTTTCATTTATTTGTGGGCGGTAAAAGGGGTCGTGGAAACCCATTTTTAGTATAGTTGTTGACAGTAACCGTACATACTAAATTACAAAATTTTAGCCTTATACGACTCAAACCGACTAAAATATAACATTTTTATTGATTTGGGGGCGGTAAAAGAGGGTTGTGGCAAAATTTTTTCCTCAACCATCTCGTACCTGAAACAAATCTACTGCCAAAATTTCAGGTCAATCCGTTCAGTAGTTTTAGAGTCTATAGGCATCACACAGTCAGACACACATCGTTTTGCTTTTTATATATATAGATATTGATTTGTGGGCGGTAAAAGTGGGCGTGAAAACATTTATATATAGTGACCGCCTCTTGGAGCACCTACACAGTAAGTTTCACTGTAAAAATGTGTTGAACTCCGGAATTGCCACGATTTCGAAAAAGTGGGCGTGTTTGTATTACGACCACGCCCATTTTTTGAACAGTTACCGACAGTAACTGTTCGGAACAAAATTACTAAATCATAGTTTTTTACGATTGAAACCGTCAGATATATGTGGTGACTCAATACCACCACATATAAACACCAACATACAAAACACACACTTTACAAAATAATCACTCACACATTTTATATTATTATTTTAAGATTTCAAAAATTGTCAAATATTTTTAATCAAAAATTTTGTAAATTATTTTCAGTATAAAAATTGTATTCAATAAATCAAGACGTTAAAAAATAAATTGTTCAAAATAAATAAAATATATAAAATAAAAACTAAGCGTTATTATTAAAAGGAACAACAGGACCCACACTGCCGATCCTGCCAGGAGTCGAACCTGGAATCTTCTGATGCGCAGTCAGCGCAGTTTTTATTTTATATATTTTATTTATTTTGAACAATTTATTTTTTAACGTCTTGATTTATTGAATACAATTTTTATACTGAAAATAATTTACAAAATTGTTGATTAAAAATATTTGACAATTTTTGAAATCTTAAAATAATAATTTTATTATATAAAATGTGTGAGTGATTATTTTGTAAAGTGTGTGTTTTGTATGTTGGTGTTTATATGTGGTGGTATTGAGTCACCACATTATTCCCCCTCCTTTCTAAAAATTTTGGTCGTGTTAGCTAATAAGTTAAAGTGTACTTTTTTAGTATTTTTGTGTTTGGTTGAATGTGTCTGTGCTGTTTCAGTGTCTAAGGAGGCGGGCTTAATCCTATCAATGTTGACTGTTATGTTAGTGTTATTTTTACGAATTGTGAAGTATTTTGGTGTTCTCTCAATAACTTCGAAGGGACCATCGTACGGCTCTTGTAGTGTTTTACGAATCGTGTCGTTGCGGACGAAGACAAAGTTACAAGTACTGAGGGCTCGAGGTATATATTGCTGGAAGTTAGTGCTGTGATGCGCAATGTTTGACTTTTTATTTTTTTTTTATATATATATTATAATTCATATATTTATATATTATAAAATCTATAAAAGGAACAACAGGACCCACATATATATCCTTTTTTTTTTGGTTTGTGATCGATAGCGCAAATTTAGCTTGTATAGGAGGTACCACGCCCCCTTGTCCAATCGTTACCAAACCTCACAGGAACACTCTCAAGATGTGGCTTCAGTTTCCTTGAAAATTTCATAAAGATCGGTTCAGCGGTTTTGGAGTCTATACGTGATATAGCCACAGACCCACATACATACATCCATTTTTATATATATAGATAAAACATATCTTGATTATTTATCTTGTTTTGTTATTGAAGGTTAAAAAACATTTTGACATTTCTGACCAATTTCTGTAAATTTCTTTAATATTATTTTATTTTATTTTTCGATTTTTTCTAAGTCTATATTATTTTTAACCTGCTATCTTTGCTGAATCAGTTATGAAGGTCATTTTTTAATCGTCCTTTCTAAAAGATACATATATTTTAACATTAACGAAAAAGTTTCCCTGAAATATAAGTTATAATTTGTCTTAATTCAAGTTGTATTTGATTATATCAATAGCTGGCTCAACAAATCATTTAGTTATTTTAACTCATGGTAAATCTTTATTAATTAATATTAAAGCCAAAATAGTGGATTGTAATGTATGTCAAAGCAATATTAAGTTGCGCCAACAAAACACAAATAAAAAAAATGCTTTAACTCAACACAAACGGTTTTAACAACCTACGATTATGTTTGGAAACATATACCAGCAATTGTTTTCAGTCAACAAATATTGTTAGAGAGGCGCCATCACAATACATTTAATTACTAAAGCCAAACTTTGTATTTTCTCAGTGCAACTGTGTGGGTTTTGGTTTTTTTTTTTTGCTATTTTTGGAGCAACCATGTGCGAATAGAACTTAATCTGCTACAAAATGTGTCTCCAACTTGGGCTTGTGATGCTCATGCTACTTCTGCTGTCGCTACTAGGATTTGAGCAAGGATTTCCTATTCTATTATTGGCATTAGGCATGTCCTGTGTGTCTGTTATGCATTTAAATTGCGTATTTTTCTCAGCGATTTGTCTGCCTTGTATGCATGAGTTGTGCGTTTGGTTGCGGAAGGGGCGTTGTGGTGTGTGTGTGTGTGTGTGTTTGTGTGTGTATGTGGATCCAAAGGTATATTGGGTGTAATATCAAACACACATGCGACGTTTTTCATAACATATCCTGGCTTGTTTATGAAGGTGGAAATTCATTTTGTTGCAGACTTAAGGATAACAATTTATTCTGTGTTTTTTAATTTTTACTGGAATGAGACAGAATATAGCATTTTGTTGCTTAGAAATTAAACAAAAACCTCGGTCCAACTAGTTTATGAGGGTTTCAGCTACAGTTCTAGTCGAAAACTATTGTTTTGAGCATCTATTTCCTTTTATCTTTTTTTATCTATGGTCAAAGTGCTCCGTGTTTTTTTTTTATTCACTTTTAACTTCTAAAATGGGGAAAAATAAACCACAAGGCAGCAATCCATCCGTTCGTTGCTATGTTTATTTTTTGTGTTTATCCTTATTTTACTTTCATTCGTTATCGCATGATCCATTACGCCAGTCAAGTCCCGCAGTGTGTTCCCTTGTAAGCCCTCCCGCCACCTCCACCCTCACTGCCAACTAACTTTGTATTAGCACACAAGTAATTTCAACCCTTCTCATTAGAGGAT
This sequence comes from Dichetophora obliterata, assembly GCA_963920525.1. Classification (NCBI taxonomy): domain Eukaryota; kingdom Metazoa; phylum Arthropoda; class Insecta; order Diptera; family Sciomyzidae; genus Dichetophora; species Dichetophora obliterata. The sequence goes on from OY986435.1 coordinate 204,949,053, forward strand.
TTTAAGGACAACAACAATGCTGCTGCTCCTTCAAAGTGTTTCACTGCTCGCTGATGACAAAGTCTACTGTTACGCTAGCCTCTGGTCATTTGCGTCCTTTTTTATTCCAAAGAGTGGGAGTGTCCATCAGTTCCCATGCCTTAATACAAACACATACTCACACTTTGTGCTGTAACACTTCATGTTCGTATATTCGTTTGGAATATACACCAACAATGGCTTCAAGAATACACTCGTTGGCATAAAGCAACATTGAAACAGCACAATAGGAGAAGCCAACTGTCCAACCGACCAACTGAACAACCGACCACCCAACCAAATGACTAGGTCTCGAACTCAAAGCTGGGTGATCAAAGCTCATGGCAATTAATCATTTTGTTTAGGCATTAGAGCGTCTCATTCGTACATTGTGGGTGTGGCAGTGGGACATGGGCGGGATGGCATTCATTACTGCCATCGAGGTGAAATGGTTACTCGAGGCACTATCGCTGCTCTAATGGACGTAAGAATGAGTTTGAGTTTTTTCTTCTATTCTAGTTGTTGCTAATAAGTCGAATTCCTGCTGTGTATCATCGAGTGTAAATTGAGTGTGTGTACGGAATTGCTACCGAATGTGAGTATCCTGTAAAAGCTTATCTCACCCATTTCTCTCTCTCTCTTTCTAATGTGTTTTAGTGTTTTTGTTTCCCACACAGATCTTACAAATTTTGCCAAACGCACAAATTTTCATTATTCGATTTCTTTATAGTTTATAGTTTTTCTATTTGAAATGTGTATTTCTCCAAATCATTTTCGAAATTTTTCTGTAGTAAACGGAGCTTTAAAAGAATGCATTTAACTTGATTTATGTTACTGCATCATTAAATGGCACATTCTTAAAAAAATCAATTTTTAAGGTTCGCTGCATAGTTAGCCACAGGAAGTATCACTGGGGTTCTTCAAACCACACAAACTTTTTTCGCCCCGAACGTTTCGCGTGTAGCAGTGATGGCATCGAGTATTTTTTCATTAAAAGGGAAAACTTTCTAGAGAATATGGATGTAATAAGACCTGAAATTCTATTTAGAAAGTGACAACGTAAATATTTGAAAGGGCGTAAGGGCTAGCGGAACCCCAGTATTTTTCATAGCATTACTAGTAGGATAATAGAAAACGATGTGTATCAAAATTTCATTTGGACAACATGGAGCTTGCTTCATAAGTTACAATGGGTCTTATGACCCAACTACGTCATTAAATTGATTTGTACGCATTTTGTGTTTTTTGAGTGAATACGGGAACATAAATTGTCACAAAATGTCAGGAATGATGGTTACAGGAATGACAAAATCTACTTTATTTGGAGATCGTAGGCATAAGAGAAAGCTAAAACTCTTTTTCGTACGCATTTCTCATAAATTTGATAACTGCTTTAATGTTTTATACACAATTTTGTTTTAGTCTATCACACAGCTGTTTTATAATTATTAACTTAAAATCATTGGTGAATTTTTGATACATGAATATAAATAGTGTAAAAAGTCACACTGAGAGGGCACACAATTGATACTTGTTTCTTAGTCTCGCTAACTAAAAGGTAAAGATTTCAAAACGTGGTAAAATCGCGTGACAAAAAGTTTGTAGATGAAACATACGTTAAAAATCTTTTTAATTATTTTAAATGGCAAAAAATGTCATGTTAAACATGTAGAAATAAAAATTGCGGAAGCTACACTCTTTAAAATGTTATAATTTTGATCGAGGACAGGTTACAGGAAATACATTTAAGGCCCTTTTTTGGGATCTCCACCTTCAACATAATTTTTTTAATGGCATGGAATTACATACATAAGCATCAAGAAAAACTTTATTAGAAAGCTGGAGTTAAGAAAGTAAGCAAATATTTTATATAAAAAATTTAAAATTAAGCCCAATTTTCCTAAATTAAGACTAATTTTCCTAAATTAGTCATTGAAAACTCGCATACTTGTTAGTAAATGAAAAATGGTTAAGCAAAGACACAAACAAAGACACACACCAGAGCCTTGCACGAACGCACGCTCGTTCATTCGTAGAAAAAATAAAAATATTTATTTCGTATACGAAGATAAACAAAATAACCCCCTCATTTAGTAGCAATCGGTTTCATTTTTTTTACGAGATGTAATGCTTATTTTATGCAAAATTGGTAACAAAATAACAAAAAGAAACTAAAAAATAACAAAAAGAAATGTTTAAGAAATTTTTTTTTTCAAATTTTGACGATTTGGACCCGAAAAATTACTAAACCGATCGGATAAAAACTAGTCAGCTCTTTTAGGATATGGAAAAAGCTAACTTAGAAACATTTGTTCTTTTGACAAAAATTTCATAGGAAAGGTAGGTTTCTTAAAACACCAGAAAAAGAAATTTTTTGCACTTTTTTCAATTTAAAATCAAAAATGAATGATTAGCTTTTGTAGGAAATTTATTCTTGTTTACAAAACCGTACTTAAATTTTCTATGCAATCATTGGTTGCTGAGATATCGATGATCAAAGGCAAAATGATCATTTTCCATTCAAAGTCGAATATCTCAGCAAAAAAATTGGTGTAGGAAAATAAAAAAACAACCAAATTGAAGCTAAATGAACAAGCTAACTAATCTTAATGGTGGTTAAAGTCAAAAAGTTTTGTAGCCAGTGAACCTTAGTACAAAAACAAATTAAATAATTTTTGGTTCCTGCTCTTCTTATGAGTCTGCGATAATCGTAGCTTATAAAATGTTTTTGTCAAAAGGCCGTCAAATCAAAAACTGCAAGCGTGATTTTTTTTAAATCTCGGTACAATAATTTTTCAATAACTTACAGCTTTTCAAAAACAACTAAAAAATATTAAAATTTTTCTGCTCTCTTAATTTTTTCGCCAGTATATAAACTAAGAAATTATTTAAACCAAAAACGAAAATAAATTTTTAAATGCTTATTCGATATTTGCAGTTGACCAAAACACCTTATTTCCCGCCCCCTTCCTTATCAACATGGTTTTTGTACGCCCCTGTCCTTGTATCTAGGATGTACACATATGTGTATTTGAGCAAAGTCTGTCGAACCGTATAGATTTGTAATAAGGTAAAACAAAAAAACAAACAAATAGAAAATATGTAAGTTTAATTAATATCGAATCATTTTCATTTCGTACTAATGAATGTGAGTACTTTTAAGCTTTTAGCTTAAAATGCTTTTATAAACCTATTCTTATTACTGACCTATTTGTAGGTAGTAAAATGAGATCAGTGAGGCTTAAGTTATCGCTGACAGCAATCAAGATCATCTCAAGTATTTTTTCACTTCGAATTTAAGGTATTCACTTTGAACACCAATAAACAGTATACATCCGCCAAATAACAGTAACAGCCAAATAATAATAAAAACCGATAGCATCAACAAAGTGTGTGTGAATCCACACAAATGTTGACAAACTTCCGTCTATCTGTTTTTGCACGCGGCGTCAGTGTCAATTCAATTTCATTTCATTGTGTCATAACAATAACATAAAATTAAAATAACATAAAAAGCAAATTGTTTGCAAAAGTCAAAATAAAAATAAAAACTCGAATCAAATAGTCAAAATCAAAATATGCACAACAACATAAAAGAAAGCACAGCATAAAGGACACTCGGCGGGTACAAATCAACGTAGCGCAAAATCGTTGCACTATTGTAAATGTTGTTGTTACACATTTCGTCACTCACTCTGAATGCTGAAATGTTGTTAATATGAGTAAAAAAGTAGGATGCTGAAGCTAGAAGCAAGTATTAAAATTCCAAACAAACTGAGGCAGGCAAGCAGGAAACGGAAACACATCAGCGTAACGGAAGCCAAAAAGTCATATAACAATGATGGTAAAAAAGTCATTCACAGAAGATAGAATTTTTTTTTCGTGTAAATTCAGAAACTCTGGTTTTTTCGGATAACATTTCCAAATGCGTAACGTTTATGAGGGAAAGGATACAAATGATGACGCCAAAGTTGTTGCGAGTTTTCTTTCCTTTTTGTTTGCAGGAATTCATTTGGAAAATGTATAAAAATAAATGTTTTTGTTGAGTTCTCATGTGTTGTCGTGAAGTACGAGTATCATAAAAATTTATTAGCTCAAAAAAGTAGATCGTCGTGGGAAGGAGAGAGGAGCTGGCAACATTATCAAGATTAAATTTAAAGCCACATACAATATTTTAAATATGAATATTCGATTTTATATAAGACTAAAATCTATAAATTTTCGTGCCAATTTATGAACTGTTAAAACTCGCTTCAGAGTCCAACAGTTTGAGAAGCGTTTTACAATAGGTTTTCTTAACACTTAATAAAGAAATAATGAAAACAACCCTCGAAGTATTTTCTTTTTCTTTAACTGGTATTCACTATGTTTTTTTATTTTTTTGTTATTATTAAAATTAGCTATTAAGCATAAAAATCAGAAGAAAAGTGCCGGAGTTGTGATATTTTGTTTACGTTCCCAAAAACATGTTGTTAAAAATTATCTGACACAACACTTAATACAAATAAATTATGTGATAACGTTGAATAACTTGGTCGTTATGATATTTTTGTACTAAAAGTGTTAAATTTTGTAAATTTCGAATTTGGGTAATTTTACGAAAGAAATCTCAAAAAATCCAAAAAAAGCATCGTTTAAAAAACGACATCACGGCAAGGTCTTAAACTATTGTGTTCAAAAATTACAAAAACCAAAATTCGAACAAAAAAGTTAAAACTTGACTTTTTTCAAAAATCGTCAAATCGCCGGTTTCTGGCATTTTGAACAGGAAAAAATAATAAAAAAAATCGAAAAAAGCTATATTATTATTGTTGGAATTTACACTGCGACCAATTTATTGCGCCCCTGCATGGAACTAAAGTACCTTCTTTAGTCCAATCTCTCGAAATAAAAGCTAGTATTTGTAAGGTGAAAGTTTAACCTACAGTGGCCTTGGAAAATCATTTTGTTATTGGCATTTAGTATTTATTTTCGATGTTTATGAACACCCAAGACAAGGTCTTGTTTTTCCTGCTCGTTTCTTGTATGTAGTACATTATACTCTTGTATTAATTAAACCCCTCGTTCAGCAATATCATTTACGACCTTTAGTTTGCTGCAGAGTTCTTTGCACATTTTAAAGTTTTTGTTGTTGTTCCATTCTGCAACATTCCATTCCAATATCGAAAATAAATTTCAAATGCCAATAAGAAAACCATTTTCCAAGGATTAAAGAATTATAGTAACGTAAAAGCTTTCTTTGAGGCAAAAATTTACTTGGTAAAGGGTGTTTTTATGGAGTGATAAAAGTTTAAATCATAATAAAACATAGCAATATGTTTTTAATATCAATTAAAACGGGATTTATTGGATAGAAATTTTGTCTCTTCCTTTATAATTTTAATATTACTTTTTAAATAAAAAAAAAATGCGAATATATTGAAATTTGAACAAGTTTTATTAGTGTACTTGAAGATTAAAAAAAAATAATATTCATCGTAATAAAAAAAATTAAACGCGTTTTTCTCGAAACAAAATTGTTTCCACTGGCGGACAAGTAATCTCAGGATTGGCTTGACCGATTTTAAAAAACCTTGTTTTATTTTCTTTTTTAATAAATTCTCTACGGCAATCTACAAAAAACTTTCTAAAATTTTAAAAAAATTAGTTAGCAAAGGTCAAAAAATTTCAATTTTTTTCAATATTTTCCAATTTTTTTCTTTCTTCAATTTTTCAAATGCCATGGTAGGTAGATCTCTTTAAGAATTTTTTTTATTTTTTTTTCAGACGTCCCATTCCAGAGATTACCTGTCCGCCGTATGGACATACAAATTATGAAAAAAATTTTGTATATTGCTTTTAAATCATTAAGGATGTCAAAATTTAAAAAAAATTATGTTAATAACTACTAAAAGGTCCAAGCTATTAATTTTAGAAAATGGGTTACTTTTTCCATTTCCGAAACTGTAATTATACCTTAAATAAGCTGTACTATCCAAGTTTATTCGACGTCTGTAAACTTATATTGAAAAAGGGAATAAATGCTCGGCTAGATATACGTATGCTTTTTAAAAAAAAATATTTTTTTCCCATGGGAACCAAAGTTGCCACCGATTCTTTTTTTAACACTATATATTGACTAAACAAAAAAAAATTACGTACCCAAAATTTTGACACGTTTTTATAAATTTTGATCTATTACGCGTATTCTGTCAAAAAATCATGATTTTTTGTGAAAAAATGAGTGAGATGTGAATTTTTAAACTTAAAGGCTTTTTCGTAGATTTTCTCCAGCTAAAACAAAAAACCGGTGGTAGCACCATCTAAAAATTTAATTATTTTTTTTAATTCTTAATTTTATGTTTTGATATAATGATCTCATTTCTGGTCGAGCTCGGTGGATTTTTTTTCCTCACCATAATAAACAGTGTATCTACAGACAGGCACGTAACTAGCGGGGGGATAAGTGAGTAGACTACCCTCCTTACTTTTTTAGAGTAGGCCAAATTATTATTTTTTACTAAAATTTTTTAAAATATTGATTTTTATAAACAATAATTATGAACGCATCAAAGCCAATCGTAACTTTTATTGCCATTTTCATTACAAAAACCAACTTTAGTGGGCTATTTCATTTTATTCATACCTAAAACTATCTTCAGTCGGCCAATTCACTTTTAGTCGTACCTTAAACAAACTTCACCCGGCTATCTCACTTTCAGTCGTACCTTAAACGAACTTCAGTCGGGCAACTCATTTTAAGTCGTATCAGCGTTGAATTGTTGTAAACGAACCGAGTGTTCCTTTTTGACGAAATGCAGAAAAAGTTCAGAAAAGTAGTATAAATTTTGTTAAAAAAGTACGGAAATAGTAATGCGTAGTAATGTAAAAGAGAGCAGTGGATCATTTTTAGTCCAATTGTGCAACCGTGTCCTTGACCAAAAATAAAAACAGAAAATTATATTTTTGTTTGACCAAAAAAATATTAATGATTTTTATTAAAGACTAGCTGATATACCCGGTGTTACTCGAGAGTCATTTATGTAAACATTTTAACTTCTCGAGTAAATGTTTTTTACAATCTGGAATAATGAAAAATATGTTGTATTTTATTTGTAAGCTACCGTTAGAAAGGTAATTGAACGAATATTAATTCAAAAAAATTTTGGAAAATTTTTGTTTTTGGTGGTTCCATCTCTTGCGGTGAGCTAATTGAATTCAAAGAAGGGGTACGAAAAACAAATTTTAAAAATAAATAGGAATTTGTATACTTACTTAATCTTAAAGCAAGCACAATTACCTTTTCAACAAAATAAAAATTATGGTGGGACTCAAGTGGAGTTATTGGCATTAAAAGTAAAAACTTTGATTTTCATATAATTTTTTCTCATTACAAGCTATCAATGTTTTATGAAAATTCGTTGTACTAAAATTGATTGTACCTACTAAAATTTCTATTAGCTGCGTTTTTTCATTGGAGATCAGGATCATATAATCGCATTTGCAAGCAAAGCAAAAACAACAAAAAGTCCAGCAAGTGAGCTGGACATTTATATTGATCCAATTCTATGTTTTTAAGTGTTGATGACGCTAGATGACTCTGCGACTGAAAAAACTGGCAGTACTGCATTATTTTACTTTTTAAAAGTTTGGTAGCAATAGCATTTTCGCAAAATATTTCGCAAAACTTATCTGCTAGCTGCATAAGATCATCAGATATTCTTCTGTAAGCAGAAAATAGCGCCACCTGTCTGTAATCCCAAACGTGTGGGACTAAATTTGAAGAAACTTTTAAAAAAACATTATTCAGCTATTCACCGCAAGGTGTATGTATAGTTTGTACACACAGTTCTTACAAATGCGGCGCCATCTATCTGTGAACTTAACGCACAGATCAAAACTAATTAAATAACTGTGCTGACCAGATGCGCATATGTTTTATTATATCGCCATATAGCTGAAACTGATTACATGAAAATATTTACTTTTACAGCATTCTTATTCACAGTCATCTTTTCGATAAAATTGTGATATATATACAACATTTAAAGTACCATTGATAAAGAACTAAGTGACAACGGTGACACAATAGTGAGAAAAAATAGAGCCATCACAACAAAACAAAATTTAACAGGAGGGGGGAGGCAAAAAATAAGTAGATTACTATAAGGAAGATTTTATATAATCCAAAATGTTCGTAATTACTCTAGACACACAACTGCATTCTTAGAGATAAATGGGGATGTTCAAACTACATAGAGCATTTTAACACAAAACTAAGTTTTATTAATAGTCTGGTATAAAAAAAAAATACATTTTAAGCCATAATTGCTGATTGGAAAGAGATATTGGGGTAATTTTTTCACATAAATTATTTTTGAGACTTGACTTTTTTGTAAAAAATATAAAAACAACATTTTGGAAAAAATAAATTTCGCGAAAAAAATCAAAGGGGGTACCCTTGTTGTTTTGATGACAAAAACAGTAAAATAATTTTTGTGCATAGCTGGAAGAATTTTTGAGTTGACTTAAAAAGTCAATATTTTAGACCTTTTTTGACATAATCATAAAACATATAAACACTGACTTAATAGAACGGTTCAACCTATTTTTGTGAAGTGATTTTATTGAACTTTTGAGCAAAAAAAAATTTGAATGAAATATATTAATGAACAGCGGAGATATTTGCATCGAAAGACCAAACTTCGATTTTCATGTCGTTTTTTCTCATTCTTAGGCAACGATGTTTTATGAAAAAGTCGTTTTACTGGAAATTTCTCCAATTTTAAAGATATGTGAATGTTTTTGATGTCAAAAAAATATAAATTTTTAAAAATTAAATACACAAAAATCTCCGATAGCAAGAAGTTTCATAATGACAAAATTACCGTTAGTTGAAAAATTTCAGAGAGGGCGTGGCAAAAACTAAGTATGATAAATTTTAAGTTGGGATGCACTTAATATGTATATCTAGTTTAAGCAAAATCCTTTGAGCCGTTTAGATTTGTATAAAGGTCAAACAAACAAACAAACAAACAGAAAATGAGTTATTACTATAGATTTAATATATAAAATCAGATTACTATTTTTATATCTGAGCAAAAACTTGAAAATCATAAAATTATGATTAATGCTTAAGTTTTTGAATATAGCTTTATGACAGCAGTCCCTCATACAAATACCTTGTCAGTCGCCACACCTATTCCCTTTTTTAAAACCTAATTAATACATTTTTGTATAACTTTCCGAGATTGAAATTTTTATCCAGAAATACCCAACATTTGTAATAAAAACTTTTAATGATTGAAATCGGCCAACCTATTTAAAGAAATTTTCTTAGCTCAAGAACTCTGATGTAAAATCAATAATTTCATAGACTTAACATTTTAATTTAAATACAATTAAAATAAATAAATAAATAATGAATTAAAGGAATTAGTCTAACTATTTAAAAAAAAGGTCCGTTTTTACTTTTGAACTCGAGATGATGGCAAAAAGAACACCATTTTTAAATCTCCATTTAAAATTAATTTATTGTAAAAGCATCGCTTTATGTCATTGTTGATGTTCTAAGCAAAATTTTCCAAAGCTCTAAGAAAATTGACAAGTGGGCTTGAAATGCTGCATATCCGCTATCAAACCAACTCATTTCTATGGACTTTATTATAAGTCTCGTTTTTATGAAAAATGTGCAAGTAAATATGAAACTCCTGACTGAACTCTTGAAGCCGTTCAACTGAATATTTTAGATGCAATGAATTTTTTTTCTTGTACCCTTAAATCATTAGAAAAAATCAATTCGGACTCGGAAGGTACGTATAACCTAATTAGTTGTGGTCACCGTCATCACCGTCATCTTGCGCCGAGACGTTTGGATGATAACAATGCCAACGCGGCTTATTTTTCTAAGAACTGTTTTCATAGAAGAGAATTTGAACTTGTACTGGATAAGATAACCTCACTGATGCGAGATAAATTAAGCAGTTGCTTAGAAACAATAAAGCCTCTGTATGAACTCTTTAATCCAATTCTATCTTCTACTAACTTGACCCAAAAAGCGAATTCTAGAATCAATAAAATTGTTACCAAAAAATTGTTTGTTGGATTCACATCAATTGAAAGCGGAATGTGAAGTATTCTATTATCTATGCGAAGGCGTAGAAACTCTATCGGGTACAGCTAATGTTTCAGAATGCAATAAAAAATCTCTTCCTGCAGTTAACAAAATGTCGCGTTTGCTGTGCACAGTAAATAAGCAAATTAAAATTAGTTTAAAATTATTTAAAAACCACGCAAAGTGACTCACGCCTTAATGACTTATTAATACTTTCATCGGAAAAGGATATAGTTGATCTCATTACCTTAGATAATATTGCGAAGCAATTGGCTACCTTAAAAAAATCGAATTAATATTTAAGTGTTATACTTAGAAATTAAGTTTTTATTTTATATTTAAAACACTATTTTTTTTTAATTAATTAAAAAAAAAGGTTAAAGAAATTGAAAGCCCTGTTTATTTTTTAACACATATAAACTATGAATTTTTCAACCAAAAACGAAAATAAATTTTTAAATGCTGATTCGAAAATGTTGAAATACTTTTATATTATTTTCTTTGATAGAGGGAACGATATGAAAACTGCCTTTAAGGGATCTTCTTCACTTGAAAAAGATCGAAAGATTGAAAAATGTACTATATGTGGGTTGAAAATTTCAGGATTTCTTAAAACGGTAGCAAAGGTTAACGAAAAAGTCCGTTTGAGCTGAAACTGTTTTGCATTATATTTAATATTGTAAAATCTCTAAGGTTATTACCTACAATCGTCTATTAAAACCTGAAACTCGAATTTTTAGAGCGTCAGAAATGTAAAAATAGGTTAATTTTTCAATTTTTGTTTTAAAAATGGCGCCAAAAACAGGTATGAGGTTTAGTTGGCTGAATATACGTAATCGTATAGTATCAAGTATTATCGTTTAGATGAGCTAAAAAAATTTTCAGTTACCTGTTATAAAATCTGAGAAATCGTTCCCACCTTTTTGGATTCGAAAAATGGTGTCCAAATTGCGAAAAGCTTAAGAGAGCAGATAAAAGGCCAAACCAAAAAAAATTCAAAACATACTTAATTATATATATTTTGATGTACACAAGTTTTTTTTCATCATTAAAAAAAGTTTTTGGTAAAAATAATTACAATGTGTTTTTCTTAGCCGTTCAAATGAAAAAGGCCCCTTAAGATTTATTTTTGTTGATCGAACGGAGGAGTAACTTTATATAATTCAAATATGTTGTATTTAAAAAGAAGTCAGGACTTAAGGGTATCCAGTCGGCCGAAATACATTGATACCCCCCAATCAAAATGGCCTCGGTACGCCCCTATCTATAGAGCGTGAAGCGCCATCTCTTCGTGAGGTAGTTACATTATATGTTTTGACATATACACCTACGTTAAATAAAATAATTTATTTATGTATGTTTCAAATGTAGGTACACATTAATTAAATTTTTCGATAAAAAAAACATCTTAAAATGTGCCCCAAAGAACCAGACTGCACCCTTTAAATACATTTCCTCTTGGTTTTTTAAGCATCAAAACTACCCAAACTACCCTATTTTTAAAGAAAATTAAAATAATGTGTGTGTATATGAATATCAATATTAATAATGAATATGAATTTTAGCAGTGTTAAAACGAGAACTATCTTAAACAATAGTCCATCAAAATCCTATGCGTGTATTATGAATCACATTACATATTAACTTCTTATTCTATAACATATTCCTTTATTCATATGTGTTGGTCGTATCAGTCCCGTCTTTACTGTCACCAGCTGACAAGCAGATATCAAAGGCTTGTAAAAAATCTCTCCAGAGCATAAAAAGAAACTGAACACAACCAATCTAAATAAATTGGGGCGTCATTTTATGCCTTTATAATAGCACAATGAAAATTAACGCTATCCCACACACTCACACAAGTATCAGCGATGATCGTTCTCGCACACATTGCCAACATGGCGCAGTTACGCCAAGCTGTCGATGATATTATTACTGAATTTCCCATAATTTACCTTTTGTCTAACCGTTTTCAGGGTGCCAAGCCCAAGGCAAGAGCGAGAAAGCGAGTGAATTGTGCTGATATCATCATCCTTGTGCTGCGCACTGCGTCCTTGCCACGTCGTAACCCATTTCGTTCCATTGAATATGTTGCACTTGTCCTTGGAAAATAAATTACTTTATTAAACTTTTTAAGTTCACTCCAATTTCTCTATTCCTGGCCTCCAACTCCCAAAATGTACCCTAAATAGCACCAGTGCAATAGCAGTTGTGCTGGCAACAGCATCCTTTGACTCCACTGGGATTCCCTGTAGAGTTTATCGAAGGTGTTCTTTCATATTTTTTTTTTCTTATTACTGTTCGGTCATAAGTTGCGCCAAATGCTGTTAGTGTGATTCTATATGTTTTGGTGCAATTGTGAAAATTAGGGATTTGTTTTTCACTTTTTTCCACCACCCAGTCATGTCTGCATCTTCTTTTTATATAAAAAGTTTCGTTAGCACCGGCTGAGTGAGTTATTAGAGCACCCTCTTTTATTGTTGTTGGTGTTGGTATTGTTGGTTGTTTTTGTTGTTGGACCATGGCGGCATATTGCACTCGGAAAATTGAAATTATTCCCCATTATGTGTGAAGCAATGTCAGATTTTATGATGTCCTCATTAAGTTTTGGGCGTTGTGTGTTTGTATGTGAGTGGCATACGTGATTTTAATAACGTTCAGTTAAAAGAGTGAGAGCATATATCTGTTACATTAATGTGCCAATTAAATATCGAACTCAAAATCAGGTTTGGCACGAAAATATTTTAAATACTGAACAAAATATTTGGAGTATTTTTTTATTAATTTAATTATGTATTTAGTCTTTTTGAATGTTTGCAAGTCAGCTGAAAGCGCTGACCCGTCCGTCGTACATTGTAATTTTTACATTACATATCATTGGAAAAAAGCACTTCAATTTAGCATACTTTGAATTGCTTCAAAAGACCTCTCTTCAAATGCTTTGGGTTAGCAGTAGTTTTTGTTTTGAATACACTTTTCGCTTGCAAAACAACAAAAATCAGTGCTGACGTTTTGCTCCAGGAGGACGCTGCTGACATGCCGGTCCGTTTGGTCACATCAATGAGATTATATATATTTGGATACGAAACATTTAAAAGCCATGATTTTAATTCTCTGAAGAAAAGATATTTATATCTTAGACACTTTATATGATTCGGAAGACAATTGCATTGCCTTGGAACCACACAAAAGTAACAATTCAAAGAATTCTGGAGATTATGATGTGAGATCATGACTAAGCTTTGATTATTTATTCTTAGTGTTTTCGTCAAACGTAACCACAGTGACCATCCGCTCGCTCTACTTGCTATAAATGGCACGACCGCTGACGATTGTCGTTCGGCAACAGCAACGTTGCGCCAGCGTTGCACAGTGGTTTCAAAGTGGAATTAAATCATTTTTTTAATGTTGTAATTTGTGTTGTAAAAAAAAAATTATGGTAAGTCTTCTCCATTTTTGTGGACTAGCAGTAAATGTCGGCAAAATTTTTCCTCTCAAAAACAGCCATGATTTTAAGCCGGATTCCGGTAGGATCTGCTCCGACATAGTTTGCTTGTATTCACTCAAATCTTTCAACATGCAATATTGTGATTTGGGCTGCCAGGTTTTTTTTAAAAAAAATCGGGATTTTACAATAAATATATCGGGACATAAGAAAAAAATCGGGAAAAAGATGTATGCATGTCGCTCGTTTTTTTCAATAACGTCACAACTCAAAAACTACAATATCTTAGTTAAGTACATAGAAATACCTCTTTAAACCAAGCTCGGAGCGCTCATACTTCTGACTCTGAAAAGAACCTTATTGAAGAGGATTTTATGAGTTCCCTCTTATTTATGAGTTTTTAAAGTGTATTTTTTTGTTGTTTCATAACGTACACTCCTGAAAAAAACATATTTCGGATTGTTTTTGGATTATTTCAGTTTTTTCTTTCTTTCACAGCTCACATTTATGAGTGTTTTATGAAAAGACTCCTGAATATGAAATTTTATGTGTATTTTTAGTGTTCCTAAAAACATCCCCATTGGGAGCATTTTCGGAGTAGAAATTTAAAGAAAAAAAACGCATGCTTTCAAATACTGTTCATTTACTTTAAATTTAAATTATTTCATTCGGTTCGGTAATCGTAATATGCTTACAACTTAATATTTCAGCACAGGAAGAGCGAAAAATTTTTTAGGAGTAATCCGCGTTCTCTGACACTTTTTTTTCTTCATAAAAACAATCATAAAAAGTGACTGAATTAAAACAAAACAAGCTCATTTTCGGCACTTTGATGATTGTTTTATGAAGAAAAATATAGAAAAAATAGGAATCATAAAAAAGTCTTTTAATATTCATATTGATGCCTCATAAGAGCAACCAGTTTCAAAGGAAAACTAGCACTTTTCTGAAACTTTGAAGAGTCTAATATGATTCCTAAAATGACAATATAAAATTCTTAAAAGACTCTATTAGGAGTGCGAATAAACTACTTTTGAGAGTCAAAAAAGTATCATTTTGTACTCTTATTTGAACTCTTAAAGAGGGACCACTCTCAACGGAAAAACTGCTCTTTTTTGAAACTTATAAGAGCTCAATATGAGGGCTCAGGCTCCTACAAATGAGTCATAAAAAAGTCTTTAAAAACTCATATGGTTTGCAGGGACTTGCCATAGAACAATTTTAATTGTGTGAACTATAACGATATCTTATTTACTTTTCGCGATAGAGGAAAATTTGTCGCTCAATAGTTCAGTACAACAGCAAAATTTTTGATGCAAGTGTGACATGCATTCTTACGGACACTGCTTTCAGAAGACATTCTATAAATCAAACTGTGCTTCTTTTTAGCCTTATAAAGAAGTTCTTTCAAGTGGCATTTTTATAAAATCCTTCTGGAAGACATTCAAATGGCATTTCAATTCAATTTAAGTATGTACAAAAATTATATATAAATATAATATGGTAATGAGTTCAACATTTATTTATTAAGAAAACAGATTGATTAAAGAACTGCAACTTATTTTATTAACTGAAACTTATTGCGCAAAAGATTTAATGAGACTGTTTTCTTAATAAATAAATGTTGAATTCATTACCATTTTTGGTGTCTCCTGTGAGGATTGATTAAGAACAATTGCTACTAATTACTATTAATTGAAATTTCGTTTGTGACTTGCAAAAAGTTTCATTCCGCAAATTATAACCTCAAACTAGACACATGGCGCTGCTTACCCTACGGACATCAGCAGTTAGTGCGATTAAGTGCATCCACACACGGATTACTAACTCGAATGAGAGCAAAGCCTTTGACGTGTTCCAGTTGGAGCAGGAGCTCAAATCATTATCATCGCATTTTGAGCGCTTCGCGTCCAACCACCATATGCTCATCGGTGCTGCCAAGAAGGAAGAGTTGGATTCCCACGACTTGCTTTGGGAACAAATAGAGGATCTCTATGATGTGGCGTGAAGCACCATCAACCGTCTCATTGCGGACGCCCGGCAGACAGCTACGAAAGAGCAAGATACCAGCATGCGCTCCAGCCATTTGGACTCGGACACACGTGCCTTTGAGCTCAAGCTCGACCCGCTGGTTATTCCATCCTTTGACGGCAACATGCACAATTGGTTGGCTTTCAAAGATGCCTTTGAAACACTGGTGCACAATTCTACGTACCCAGAAGCATTCAAGTTAGGAAAACTTCGGCAGGCGGTGACTGCTAGCACTGTGCCACTGATCGGGAGCATATATTCTGGTGGTTATGAAGAGGTATGGGAGGCATTAAAGCAGCGCCTTGACAACAAAAAGCAGCTGGCAGAGATTCATGTGACGCGGTTTCTTAACATTAATGTGGCCTCAGTAGAAACAACAAAATCATTGCTCGCCATTGTTGACACCGTTCAAGAGTCTTTGCGAGCACTTCGCGTGATGGAAGTGCCTGTTGACAAATGGGATGCTCTTGCCGTGCCGATCGTAGTGGCAAAGCTCCCAGCTGTGACCAAGCGCAACTGGTGCATGAACTGCTCCTCCACTGATATACCGCTCTTGAAAGATCTGCTCACATTTTTGGAAAAGCGAGCGCAAAGTTTCAGCACAGGCTTGGTGCCTTGGTCTGCAGCGCCGACACGACAACAAGAACGTGTGGTTAAGGCGCACGTCACGGCTGTAGGTGGTGGCAAATGTGATCACTGCCAGAAGCTCAGCGTGTAGCAAGGTGCCCTCTTTTGCTGGCCATGGCAGAGCAGCGGTTTGAAGTTATCTAAAAATCAAAGCTTTGCTACTACTGTTTGCGAGCTGGACACAGTGTTGACAAGAGTTCTTCAGGTGGATGCAGGAATTGTGGCCGTAAGCACAATACAATGTTGTGTAAAAACAATGCCGTAATCGTCATCATCGATTATGCCAACTCCTGCTGCATCATCAACACCGGACTCGAGGTCAGCTCAGGCGACAGCATTGACATCTCCATCTTTGTGACTAGAACCCGCTGAGGTCGCCTGCGTTTCTGATGCCAAGACAACTGTTTTGCTTGCAACAGCGCGTGTTATAGCATTCAGACACGCTCATATTCAACGATCAGCTCGTGTCTTATGTGATCCAGGATCGCAGGTTAGTTTCTTCACTGATCGCTTAGCTAACTCTCTACAATTACAGAGAAACAAATTTGAAATTAATGTGGAAGGGATTGGGAAGGGATTTTGAACTTAAAATAGAAGCCCTGGTTCTACTATCGATTTCCTCACTGACACCTGCTGTGCAGATTGATGTTGACCAGTGGAGACACTTGAAGGGCCTACAATTGGCTGATAAACTCTTTGGTATACCTGGACCTATTGAGGTGCTCAATGGTGCTGACCAATTGGGACGTATCATGGAGGGTGACATCATCGGTGAAAGACCAGATGAACCCTACGCCCAGCGCACCCGCTTTAGCTGGATTGTTTTCGGACCTGCTGCCACTACGATGCCGTCAACGCTGCCATCGCTCGCATTCAATGCTAGATTTTGTGAGGATGAGGTACGCTTGGTGGATCTGGTTCGCAGCTTTTGGACGCTTGAGGAGGTTCCAGTCGAAGACATAATATATGTTTTAGATATATTCCGTGGGATTTTTTAAACCCCCAATGAAACCCAACAACTTACTACTTACAACACCAAAATGCTTTGAAAATCGGGAAAAAGGATATTTTACGTGTAATTTTTTTAAACCCACACAAACCCAAACACTTTTCATTTCCAACAATAAAATCACTAGTCTAGAATATAGAGAAACCATTACAAACCACAAAAACCATTCCAGTCTATTTAATGCCTTCTTAAAGTTCTCCTGAAAAACACCCACTAAAATCCTTTGATTGAAGGGCTGAAAGAAATCTATTGAAAAAGTCCTAGAAGCACTTCTAGAGAAGACTAAGAAAGCATTCCTCCTAATGACATGCATATGTTAAAAGATAATGCCTTCTTGGTATGAAAGTGGAAGGGATGGAATTCAAGGATGGACTTTCCCTTCCTCATTTTTGCTGGGACGCTGATAATAAAAAAAACTTAAAATACGTTTACTGAAAATCGATTTCTATGAGTAAAAAATATATTTTATTACCCAAGGAAATAAAACCACAAAAAACAGTGCGTTTTTCAAGTTTTATTAGCAGCACTTGAAGTGCCTCTGGCTGCTCTTCAGACTAAATTCAGCAATTCTGTTCAGCAATTTTCCAACTCAAATGGACACGTACAAACTGTAAGTGAAGAAGAATATCTGTACAAATTTAGTTATGTATAAATAAAAACATAGAAAATATTTTTAAAAAGTAATAAAAATAATAAAAAATTAAATTCTATTTCGAAAAATCGGCACATTTGGCGTCCTTCGCGGGACGCACATTTTTAGGCCGAAAATCGGGACAACTCGCGTGGAAATTGTGACCTGGCAGCCCTAATTGTGATGTATCTAAAATACATTTTTTTATGATAAATATAAAGAATATGTAATATTTTTGTTTTCTTCTTCTTTTTTTTTCTTATTTTAATTATAAAGGAAATTCCTAAATGTTATATAATAAGAAAAAATATGTATTTCTTTAATAAAAAAAAAATAAAAAAATTGTGTACTCGCCAGGTATTGAACCCGCGACCTGGCAATCGAAAACGAAACAGGTCGTTTAGTCAACTAGGCTATCTCGGCAACTTATAATTCATAGTTAATTGTTAAGTCTGTTTTAGCATTTCGTTGTCATTTATATGTGGCAATAAAAGTAATCAAAGCAAATTAAGCTTAAATTTAAGCTCAAAACATAAAACTGAATAAACTGCACTAGAAAAATTGGCAACATAGCGTTTTTTTTTTTGAGCATATTAGAGACATAACATTGGCACTACAATGTACATGTTTTTTTTTTTTTGGAAATTATTAATAAAATATGTTTAAACACATAAATTATTTTAGTTTATTTAATTTATTAGGTTTATTAACAAAGTTAAATGGAATTTATTTTTTTACTCTCTATGCTTAGACAATTATAAGTTTTTTATTCTAGAAAATATTGTTTTATGCGATTAAATTATGTAGGATTTACTTTTGAATAAAAGTTTTTATGTAACATTTTTGGAGGTGCGTTATTTAAAAAATTATAAAATGCGTAATTTTGAAATAACAATCAAAGAAATTGCAGAAATAATGATTGATTGTAATCGTGATATTACCCGGCGTCTCGACAGGCAATAATCCATTGCTTACCATCTGTCAAATTCCATTGCAAGCAATGGCAATATTTCAAGGGTGGGTTTTGTCATGTTACGAAATCAACATATTATTTTATCATTTATTATATAAATTTATTATTTTATTAATTTATTCTGCACGCTACTTGATTTTTATAGACATACACATTTAAAATTTTGGAGAAAAATTAAAAATGGCTGTCAAACAAGAAAAAATGCAGCTCATTGCTTGGCAATACATGGAAAGCAATATTGCTCGCCATGAATTGCCAACCATGACAATTGAGTGGTTTCGATTAGCAATAATTGCCAATTGACAGATGGAAAGCAATGAATTATTGCCTGTCGAGACGCCCCGTTAAAATGTGTTTCAATAATTTATAATCCGAATATTATAATCTCCAAATAAAAGAGTTCGATGAGTTTACTTATTAGTCCGAATTTTTTTAATAGTTTTAACATAAAATGGCAAGCTAGTGGTCGAAGAAGACAATTATTTTTAAAATCAAATGAAATTTGGCTGACCAAAGTTGTTGCAATAAAATTATCGGATGAGGAAGATTCGTGTTGTTCAAGTGATGCTAAGCGTGGTAGACCAATGAAATATTTCGATGAATATGGCTCTCGTGCTAAAAAAAACAAAATTAATGAACTTTGTGATATATTGCCAAAAGAGCTTATAACATCGGCTGCTAAAAAAATTAATAAAAAATAAAACTATAGAGAAAGCATTAGCTCTAATACTTGATGCCTCATTGTCCAAACATCAATACGAAATTATACGAAAATCTTGTAAAGAAATCGGATTCGACATTTTTCCGTCTTATTATATTGTTTTACAAAAAATCTACGAACCGAAGAAAATTATTCGATGGTTCCATTACAAGATTTGCTGGATACCAAAGAATTCTGGAATCTAAATCTTTAGATGAACTCAAAAATTTTAGAAATAAACTCACTTCTAAGTGGGGTTGTGACGGTTCATCTGGTCATAGTGAATATAAGCAGATTTTTGCCGATGAAAATATTACGGATGCAAGTATGTTTCTTACATCAATCGTTCCACTTTCCTTAATTCCGAAAGACAACCCTTCCTTGGATCTTTGGAAGAATACAAAACCATCATCCACAAGATTTTGCAGACTCGTGCAATTAGAATTTGTCAAAGAAACGGCTGAAGTAACAAGATAAGAAGTTGAACGAGTAAAAACTGAAATTGCAAAACTAGACATATCTGCTGTAAATATTGGAGATAGAACATTTTAAATAAATCACATTCTAGCCAATGATTGATGCTAAAGTAGCGAATAACGTTACTGAAACATCGGCAATGCCAGTGTGCTATATTTACAAAGCCAAACCTAGTGAAATGAACAATTTAGAATTATTGAAAACGAAATCAGAAGCAGGGGGATCTCTCGAAATTGGAATTTCTTCATTACACGCAAGATTAAAATTTATGGAATGTATTTTTCCCATTGCATACAATAAAAACTTTTAGTCATGGCGGACCAATAAAGAAACGAAAGCAATAAAAGACAAAAATTCAAAAAGGATTTCGGCCTTAATATTGACGTTGTAAGGCAGGATATGATGGGCAACTTCTTTATTTTTTTATATAATTATATTATTTTATTACTCAGTAACCGGGACAACGAATGATGGCAATACTGCTCGAAAATTTTTTCAGAACCCTGATGTCACAGCGGATATTGTAGGTGTCAATCCTGACTCCATCGATTTAATATTATACTAAATACTATAAATAGTTGTGCATCAGTTGATCCGGAAAAATTTCAACGTTATTGTATTGAAATTGCAGAATTATATGTGAAATTATATAATTGGTATAATATGCCAGTTACTGTCCAGAAAGTTTTATTGCATGGTTTTCAATCATATCATCTGCAGTTCTTCCGATAGGAATGCTTACAGAGGAAGCACAGGAGGCTCGAATGAATGACTATCCTCAATATCGTCTTAGCCACTCAAGGAAATGCAGTAGAAATTCCACAAATGAAGATGTAATGAACGTTCTTATGGCTTCTTCTGACCTATTTTTTAATAAGTCTAGAACTAATCCTAAAGATGTATTATTAGATATTCACGATGATGAATTGGATTTATTATTGAATTAAAAGCATTTGTTTTAAGAAAAGATTCTATAATGTTTGACGTGAGGTTTTGAAAAAAATGTGGTCATGATTTAGTTTAAGGGAAAATATAGGTTTAATAAAAAATATTTTGACATGTGCTCTAATAGGGCTAATGGCAACTTATATACAAATTAATCGATCTACGACGAGTCGTTCCTGAGTTTTAGCTGCTATGCTAATTTTGTGTGGGAGGTGGGCGTGGCATATTTTTTTAAATATACACATATATTTTTTATTCTTAATTAAGTTGCTATATCAAAGCTTTAATAAAAAGAAAAATATCGTTTTCAATTTTTGTGTTATATGGGAGGTAGGCGTGTTTGTAGGCGGATTTGCAAAATTGTTTGTAAGTGCGCTTATATAGTTTATTTCAACTTATGTATATACCAAATTTTATTGGTATACGACTACTCCATCTTAATACTATGCAAATATCGTCTGAAAAGTATAGCAGGTGGGCGAGCCAAATTTTTTTTAATCTTCATATATATTTCCGATCCTTGAGTGAGTTATTTTGATATAACTTCAATACGAAAAATATTGCTTTTTAAAGTTTTGTGTCATATGAGAGGTAGGCGTGTTTGTGGGCGGATTTCAAAAATTTTACTTATGAACCAAATTGTATTGCTCTACGACGACTCCTTCTATTTTTTTCCAAACTTTTGTATGGGATTAAACCACTGTGCGTCGTGTAATTCGTTGCAGAATACTTGAAGAGAAGAACATCGTTATAAAATCCACCCAACGAAAAAAGGAACAACCCACCCTCAAGAAGAAACAACATTAGAAGACAGCTTTAGCATTACACCACAACTCAATATCGACAACAGAATCAACTACACCACCACCCACCCGAAAGACAGAGTCATCACCGCGACAAACTCACCAAGGAACAGGACGATCAACACAACATAATATAAGCAGTTTACACTCACAACACATATTGTGTATTAAAAAAAATTATTACCAAAAGGTTTAATAAAACATTATTTGTACCCCACCTACTCTAACCCAATTTGCATTTCTCATTTTCCGCCAATTTCATTCACGATCGTTCGCTACCCGAATACTTAGGTTATAAAGGGTGATTTTTTCGCTATTTGTTTTTTCAGTGTAAATTTTTTGACACCTCACGCGTGGTTTGTAATATGTGGCAAAGTCGAAAATTCTCAGTAAGTTTTGCCATTTCATCATGTATAGACTAACAAACGAACAGCGCTTGGAAGTTATTGAATTTTATTATCAAAATTCATGCTCTGTGAGAAATGTGTTTCGCAAATTACGTGTATTTTATGGTCGTACCCGTATGCGTACCCGTATTCGACAACCTAGAAGACTTGGCGTAAGGACCTCGGTATGACACCATACAAAATATAGCTGGTGCAAGAACTGAAGCCGGGTGACTTACCACAATGTCGTTTGTTTGGTGAATGGACCTTAGAAAAGTTGGATAAAGATCTACTTTTTTATCGAAAAAATGTCTTCAACAATGAAGCTCGTTTTTAGCTCAATGGGTACTTCAAAAAACAGATTTTCCCAATTTGGTCTAAAGAGCAGCCAGAGGCAGTTCAAGAGCTGCCAATGCAACCAGAAAAATGCAGTGTTTGATTTGAATTGTGGTCCGGCGTCATCACTGGGCCGTACTTTTTCAAATATATTGAAAATCGCAACGTTGCACTCAATGAAGCAAGATACCGTGCGATGATTACAAATTTTATTTTAACCAAAATGGAAGAATTGCACTTGGTTGACATGTGGTTCCAACAAGACTCTCTTTCCGGTTCAAATTTTGACAGATCAACAATTAAAAAATGGCCAAACGCACCAATAAGGTTGGAATCGTAGGTAAATATGGTACTCGTTATGGTGCCTCCTTTCGTAAGATGGTGAAGAAAATGGAAATCACACAGTACAGCAAATACACCTGCACCTTCTGTGGCAAGGATTCCATGATAGACATGGGTAACGCTGCGCTGCGTTGCGCTTTTGAGTTGAAACACTTAAATGCGTTACTGCGCTAATACACGTGTTTTAAAAAAAGTAACGCAATAGCGCAGTAATGCAAATAACACGCTTATAGAAAAATGAGCAAATATTTATTCAGCGAGTAAATATTGCACAAATCTTACGACGCCTCAAGCATAGCGATAGAATAGTCGAAGCGAGCGTTGTTAGCTTATTTAGATATGGAAGCATCTATCCCGTCGTTGCGGGATAGATGCTGTTAAGCCTGAGTATTTGGAGAGCGTTTGATTGTTATGATGCTTTGCCATTCACGAAATAGTTTTTCAATATGTATAAAAATATTTAAAAGTGTTTCTAGGCATCAATATTTAATATTTATTAATATTAAACGTAATATTTAAACGTTAGCAGCGCTACTATTTATTTTTGCGTAGAAGATGAATTTTGCGTTAATAGTTAAAAGTAACGCAAAACCGCATCAAAATATATTTGATTCATGCTTAACTATAAGTATCTTTAGATTTGCATGCTTTCTTGATACTTGGAATTAAAGTAGCCTCCAACTTGTCTTGCGTACCAGAAATGTGTTTGTGTATCTGTATTAACCTTGAACGGAATACAGTTTGACTGCATGCTTGAAGTATAAAATTGGTGAATTTTTAATGAATGCTAAAAATATGGTCTTTGTTCAGTAATGTTTCATATTAACAAATAAATCATTGTTTAAGTAATTTTCAATCAATTTATGAGCAAAATGAGTTCTTTCAATCAGATATATTGTTGCAGGATCTGTTATATGATTCCATTTATATATCCTAAGTGAAGACAGCTTGCGCTTAAGACAAGACAAGACAAGACAAGACACCACAAAACTCCCCGCATTCAATAAATTGATCACATAAATCAATGCGTTATCGAACTAAGAAAACATCCTGTGCTGATCAACATCATGTTATTATAGATATCATAGCATTTTAAATAACATCATGACGTAATTGCGTTAACGCAAAACGCTGATACAGTTAAATGCGCTTGAGTTGGTGTATCAGCGCAGCAGTTTTTGATGCGTTACCCATGTCTATTCCATGAAGCTCGCTTGCGTTGGTATTTGGTCCTGCAAACGCTGCAAGCGTGTTGTTGCCGGTGGCACCTGGGTGTATTTCACAACCGCTGCTGCTTCCGTTCGCTCAGCTGTTCGTCGTCTCCGCGAAACCAAGGAACAATAAACGCTTAAATGTTTAAAGTTGCTTAGTTTTAAATAATGTTTAAATAGTGTTTATTGAATGTATGGCGAAAACATTGAATTTTATGTCTGGCCATCGTTGCTGTATTTATTAATATTCGCAAACTGGGCGGCTATGTGGCAGGAATGCAAAAGAAAACAATTAGTAAATGCGTACTTTTATACAAAAGGAAAAAAAAAAAGACGGTGCCACATGTCACACGGCACGCGATACCATGGACCTATTGAGAGGCGAGTTTGGTGGGCAATTGATATCACGTTTTGGAGCAGTCCATTGGCTGCCAAGATCGTGCGATTTGACCCCACTAGACTATTTTTTGCGGGACTACGTGAAGTCTCTTGTGTACAGGGATAAGCAAGCCACAATTGTAGCCCTGGAAGATAACATTACAGCTGCCATTGCACTGTAGGTCAAATGACCGGTTTTGCTGGCCAAAATACAAAATTTCCACATGTCAGCATCACTGTTTTGTTGTGACCATCTTACAAAGAATATGTCACACCAATTAAAAA
Organism: Dichetophora obliterata; assembly: GCA_963920525.1. Classification (NCBI taxonomy): domain Eukaryota; kingdom Metazoa; phylum Arthropoda; class Insecta; order Diptera; family Sciomyzidae; genus Dichetophora; species Dichetophora obliterata. The sequence goes on from OY986435.1 coordinate 204,973,743, forward strand.
CCAGCTTCGTTTTTGCTTGAATTAATCTATTGTCATATAGACAGACAGCCGTTTAATTTGACATACAAAAATTAAAATTTTAAAATATTAAAAGTGCTTTTGTTAAAGTGACTTTTTCAACGGCGTGTTAAGCATATTTGAAGTGAATTAATAACAATTCTTTTTTTTTTGTAGAAACATCAAAATGGGTATGTATTATAAAAATAAAACGGAAAATGCTTAATTTTTAATTTTTGTTGTTGTAAAACACTCATATAATGTAAGTACGTTTAAAACTTTCGAACTTTTTTACAAAGCATATTTACGTAAGGTTATAAAATTTTTTAATATTTTTGCTGATACACTGACAACGTAAATAGAACAACAAGTTGCGGCTTAATGAGAAATTTGTTTTTTTTCTAGATACATACGAGTTTCAAAATTCAGTCTTATTTGAAATCTGGAAATGACAACAGGACCCGTGGTAAAAGCAAACCGACGTTTTTGGTTGCATTTTTCAAAAAATTGAATTAGATATTAATTCAAATAAAACTACTTCTCAAATAAGCGATTAAGGGCAGGTGCTCATGTGGAGCTCCGAAAATGCGGTAATGTTCTTGGTTTTTTTTTCAAAGAAGGAAGTAAATGAACACCTTGAGTTTTTTGGCAGTTATTTATTGATTTTTAAAGTGTAGGAAAATAGTTTTTTGCTGCATTAAAGGTAATGTGAAGTGGCAATAAATAAAAAAAAAACTAAGTCAATCCATAGAGTAGTTCTTGAGATATCGTGGAGACCCGTTTGTAAAAAATCATTTTTCAAAACACGCGTTTTAAGATTTTGTTAACGTTTTTTTCGAGTGCGTTTATGAAAATAAGGGTTCCTTTCGTATGCGTTAACTTTTTTATACAATTGCTATTGGCCAAACCGCTTTGGGAATGAATATACGCTACACATCATAAACTATCGAAAACTAAAAAAAATAAAAATTGAGTTTTTTGATCGAGCTTAATGAGAACCTGCTCTTAAGTTTCAAATTTCTGCAAAAATTCCAAACAAAGATGGGCGAAATATTCCCAAAATTTTAGTTCTTTCAGACAAATATTGCATCGTAGTTAAAAAGTAAAATTATGATTAAAATAGAAAAACGAGTAATAGTTTCCAGCTTACCTCAAAAATTGCATTCAGCAAAGAAACCGACTTCCCTTACCATCTGAAGTATTAGAAAGGCTGAAATGTTTTTTGATGCAGAACATAAAATAAATGAAGACATATCTAACTAAAGCTGAAAAAGATGAAGATGAGGACGTTCATATTTATGAAGATTTTTTAGAAGACAACGTGAATTCCGATAATGATATGTGAACGATATAATGCAATTGCAAAAATATGTTATTCAAAAAACTCTTATTAAAAATAATATATTAAAAGTTTCTTTAAGGGAGTCATTTTCTATGTTTTTACAAAATTTTCATTCATACAATGTTATTCATTGATTTATTATTTGAACACACAAACACATTTTGCTTAAAACTATCATTTTAAAAACATTAAGAAACGGTGTGGTTTTATAGGGGTTAATAGCTTCTATAGGGCTAATTTTTTAACTTTTAAATGAAAATTCTTTACATTAGCAAATGATGTTGTTTTGTTAAAATATTCTATTTCGGCGCTCAATTCAAAAACGTTTTGTTCGGTTTGCTCTAAGGGGCTTAAGTGGAAATGCAATCTTTAAATGAAAGAAGGAAGTCTGCTGATATCGTCTACTTACACCGACTCATAACTGGTTTTTTCGATTCACCTGAACTCCTAACTCTTATAAATTTTAACACTAACCGTAGAAGCAGTTGAAACGCCAACAATTTAATTTACTTACCTTTTAGTAGAACAAATTATATGGCTACTGCTCCTTTAAATCGCATGAGTACCTTTGTTAACAACTGTTGCCTTTTGATGTTAACTTATCGAAAGGTCAACTCAAAAGTAGATTGAAAACTAATGTATGATTAGATCTATGTAAACGCATGGTTAGTTGTTATGTCTTGTGTTGCTCCTGAGCCCAACCCAAGGTGGGTAAATTATGCTCACTTAAGATTATTTTGGACCACTTTTATGTATGTATATCGTTGAGATATTTCAATAATATTAAGTTGGTTCTTAAGATAATCTAATGTGGAGAAAGTGCGAAAAAGCTGTAGTAGCTTAACTCTATTGTTATTGCATGTTTATGAAAAAAAAATTAGTTTTGGCCAGAAAAAAGATTATTTGACCTAGAGTACATTGGTGAGCTACCGCCTGAAGTGCTGAAAAAAGTATGCCGAAATTGAAGTTTACATATAGACCACCTCAGGCGTAGCCGCGGGCAACACTTACATGAAATATTCACAATATACATGAATATAATTTAAATGAAAAAGTTAATGGCAGGCATTGATGTATCGCTCTAAATAAATACTTCATTCACTGTTGCAACATTTTTGTTTTTTTCTTCAATTTTCAAAAAATTACCCTTAAGTTTTCTTACAAAAAACAGGACTTTGAAAAAGTACAAATTTTATAAATGGTAAAATGTTTAGAACTCTACATAGTAGAGAACTGCTATCACGAACACATTTTTTACATATAATTCGTATTGCATATTTTTGAACAGTAGATAGTAGATTTATTTTATTTTTGTGCGTGCCACCGCGGCATGAAAGGTCATATTCTAATTTGAAGTGGAAAATATTAAAATAAATGCATTTAAGCAATTGTTTTCAGCAAAATGATTTTAAATTATAAAAATTTCGTATTACCGCTATAAAGAATTTTTTAGTGCGACAGATCATACCAGTTCACTTTCTTTTCCAAACTAGCTATAAACCTAGACATTTAAAAGATTTGACACAATCAATGGAAAAATATTTTTTATGAAAATGAGCATTTGGGATCATAGGAGGACGTACAATTTGACGAATTACAGATGTAATGACAAGCAAGATATTTTTTGCAGATAGCCGAGTGAAAAGTGAAGTCGAGCGGACTAATGAAATTTGAAATAACTATTTTATTTTTATCGATCCAAACGAGTTTATAAGTTTTAAGCCAATATCTTAGGATTTCTAAACCATGGTATATATAAACAACAGTTACAAAATTAATTACAGGAAAAGTTGCATGCCATGTCATCCGCAAATGTATAGTTTTGCTCAAGAAGTTTTGAGAGAACAGCGAGTTGACGAATTTTAAGAATAAAACATTACCCAATACCAAACCTTGAGGAAAATCTATGTTTCAGATTGAAAAATTGCTAAAGTTGTTATCTAATTTATCCCTTTTGTCTCTGCTTGACATATACAGCTGCGAACGAAATAATAGCAGTACTCTTATATTCAGAAATGTTTGGATAAAAAATGCTAATTTACAAATTTCGTATCCAATAAACCCATTATCATTTCTATATGTACTTTCAACGCTAATTTCCAATATGTACTCAGTTTCCTCCTATATTGAAAAATTTTCAAGATATAGGGTGTTTTACGTTTTTGACACATGTTTAGTATTATGTTGAATACAAACTACTCACCATAAAATAAAAAAGTATATGTCGTAATTTAGAAAAAATATCAACTTTTCAATCAGTATATCAACCACTATCGTGTCATGTGCGGTAGCGGCTCAAAAATTTTGAGATTATCCAACGAAATATCAACAAATTTTTTCTTTTTTGTTTTAGCGGAGCTGTAATCGTCCAAAGTTAGAATTTAGAAAAAACTGTTGATTAAGTGTTTTTTGCATGAAAAAAAGACATTTCAAATTTGCACGATTACAGCTTCGCTAAAACAAAAGATACACAATTTTACTCCGCTATCGCACATAACAAGATAGTGGTTGATATTTTGGTTGAAAAGTTGATATTTTTCTAAATAACAAAATATAATTTTTTATTTTATGGTGAGTAGTTGAGATTCTCGATCAATAATACAAAACACGTGTCAAAAAAGTAAAACACCCTGTATCTGGAAAGTTTTACAGTATAGGAGGAAACTGAGTACATATTTGAGACCAGCGTTGAAACCACATATATGAATGATAATGGGTTTACCGGATACGAAATTTGAAGACTAGTATTATTTATCCAAACATTTCTGAATATAAGACAATTGCTATTATTTCGTTCGCAACTGTACATATTTTCATTCATTTTCACACAAAAATCATTGAAGTACCTCGACGATATGAATTGAAGTGGACCATAACAAGTTGATGTGGGAGACTTAAATAAAATTTCCTGTCATGGATCTCTTTCTTACTTCGTTAAATTAACGTTTTCTGAGCCATTTTATCCATATATTTTTTTTTTGGTTCATTTTTGGTTAATATCATTCGAGCGTATTTTTAGTAGCGCTAATAATATTATTCCCAATCATATTTTGTATTAGAAAACTCCCCACAACTCACCCATCACAGTCGTTTAATGAAGGCTTGCATTGGTGCAACACAATTTTTGCAGTCACGAACCACTCTGTGGGTGATCCCAAAAGGATATTTCGTTTCATTCATTCGTGCCTTATTAAATTTTTAAGCTTTCACTTCCGACCTCGCTACCACTATGTTGAATTCCAAATCCTTGCCCTGCAGCCAACTTCTACTTCGACCACCACAACTCAGTAGATGTTGTTATAATTTGCCACGCAAAATATATATAGAAAAAAAAAACATCCATCCACGGGCGATGCAAGCCATTGGCTGGTGAAGGATTTTAATATTCATCTGGAATGCTGTTGCTGTTGCTGTTGGGTTTTGAGATAAGAGAATCGTGCTGTCAACCAGAATGAAATATATGAGCGAATTTAAATTGGGCACTGCGAACAAACCAACCAACGAACGACCCAGACTTTTCTCTATGCACTTAAGCTGCTTTTTTTTTTTTGGGTTATGGTGGGTTTTCACTGAGATGGAGTTGCAAGTTTGGGGAAAAAATCTACATATGAGCCACTTCTCAGCGCATAGTTGTTTTAATTTTTTATATTTTTTTTTATTTTTTTGTTTTTTTTTTTTTTTTTGTTTTATTTTGCAACAATTTTGAAGATGGTGGAGAAGAAGAGAAAGTCTTTTTTTATTTCTGTGTGGCACTTCAACGCTTTCAACTCGTGTGAAACTCATATTTCATTGCTGGCTTCCGTTTGCATATGAAATTTGCATGTCTCTAAAATAGAGAAGGATGCGGTTGGCTAGCAACCGAGCTGAAAAGGATGTTTGTTGAATAACAGCAAGATTACCAACAGCGAACGGCAAAAAGTGAAGTGTTTGAATTTTGATTTGATATATTTTTACAACCTTCAAGGATACCACCACACACTGACTCCACGACGCCCATTAAATTGCATACCACTCAGCTGTCAAAGTTATCACATTAACAAGCAGAACAGCAAATTGCTGAAACAGCTAAATAATCAGCAACTCGGACCAAATTACACATTGCCAAAAATCAGCAGCTAAGTCATCATCTATTCCTGAAAGGCTAACAAAATAATAATAACAATAATATAGTAGATGTCGTCTTTCAATGATTTTCAAATCACGCCAGCGTAGAACTCATTATTTCGACACATAGACTGCTCCAACAGCAGAAACAACAACAAACAAAAACAGCCACGCACAATACCAGAGTCCAAAGCAACATCAGCAATATGTCGAAACACGCCTACAACACACGTTCACTATTCTTAACAAATGTTGTCTAACAACAACACCAACGATAATAGTAGCAGCAACAGCAACATAACAATTGTCAGCAACTAATAAAATATCATCATCAATCGAAAGAAAACATAAGTAAAGTTGCAAAAATAAACCAGACAAGAAAGAAGCTAAGTCAGGGAAATCCTTCCAAAGAAAAACACAGATCCATACACACACAAAGTATTATAACGACCAAAACAACAATGACAGCAACAACAAGAGCAAATCTAACCACAATAGCTAAATAAATAAATTTGGCAGCGAATTAATGACAATCGATTTAAATGCCTGATAATCATTTTTTCATTTCTTCGTAAATGGCATCGTGTTAAATTACAAGATGTTTGACAGAAGTTATGTGCTGGTAAAAAAGTCAGTTGAGAAATGCTTTAAAGCAACGGTTCTTTAGCAACAATTTAGTTCAATACCATAAATTCACAAACTTCCCACTTTCAATCCATACCATTTGCCGATTCAAACAGGATACGGTACCAAAAATTCCCAACTAGTTGTAGAATTATCTTCGTAATAGTAATCATCTTCGACTGAACCGAAGTTAAATACCCCACGACCGTATATTAGTTTATTAGAAGTCTTGAATGTTGTATTATTTTGGTGACGTCACTTTTATAGGGCATGGCTTTTATCCAAATATTAAAAAATTTTATGCATAAAGTTCATTTTATTCATTAAAGGTTATGTGAACAATATCAAGTTTAAACATAAATTTTTTTTTTAATTCAGCAAGGTTTTACTATAATAACGACTTTACTTTGTATGGGAGAAAATCGTCGCTTAAATCCTTGCAATGATTTTAAGCGATCGGAGAATGAAAGTGCGTGGCCAGGCTGAGGCTGTAGACATCTCAACTAAGCGGGGTATATCGCATTTAACGTGAATATTTGGAAATGAAAAAGCTCACTCGACCATAAGCGCAGCCATGCGACCACTTGAAAGGTATAACATATATAGCGATGTTCAATCGTAATCCTTAAGAATTTTTGCACAGTTTCGTAACCGTAGATGAAGCATAGAGAACAATACCATCTACGTAGATGAAGTATAGAGAACCATATACAAGGGAACAGTCAAATCAGTGGGCTTCTATGGGGGAACTGACATTAAAGAAGGCCAAGATGGATGCATGCGAACCTATTCACATAGATTACTTTGAAAAGGCTAAAACGATCACCGGCGAATACACGATAAAAAATGTTGGACTACTTTTTAGTCCAAACTTTGATTTAAAGTAATTTTTACCAAAAAGTACTACTTTTTAATGCAAACATTAGTTTAATTTAACTGGGTCTCAAGCCCACGTTCCTGAAAAGAACTTACTTGCATTCGTAAAGATGCAAAATAAGCGAAACTATGTTAACAACTGAGTTGGACGGGTGGATAATGTATTAGACCAGCACATCAGAGAACGTGTGTTCAGATCACGAACTGGTCAGAACATTTTTTTATTTTACTTTAATTTAGCTGAGTCTCAAACCCACGTTTCTGCTGCAAAATAGCTATGATGCAAAATAAGCGTAATTTTGTTAACAAATGAGATGGACGAGTGGATAAGGTGTTGGACCAGCACAACAGAGGACGTGTGTTCAAATCATGAACTGGCCAGAATAGTTCTTTATTTTAAGTTGATGTTTATTGCTTTTTTTAAACTTTTTTCAGATTGAAAACTAATCTTTTTTGGAATGAAAAATTGTAAACTTTTCCTTGAATTACAATGTACTCTTTTTTTGGTGTTATCCTATATGTAATCCAAAAAAGTTTAAAATTTAGTCCAAGCTTTTTAACCGTGTAGTATTCACAGCTTTTGGACAGATTTGAGGCAAAAACGACCGCATTTGGCGAAGAAAAACTCTTAAACTATGACAACGCACCGACGCACACGTCTGTAGTCGTCGGTGCAAAAATCCAGAAATTGACCTACGAAGTGCTATTCCATCAACCATATTCTCTAGATTTAGCACCCTTCGACTATATTATTTTTCCAAGTCTAAAGAAATGGTTCGGCGGCAAGAGATTTGGGTCGAATGGAGACGTCATCCCTGGAACATTTTCTTAGGACCTCTATAAAACCGCATGACAAAACCTCTATAAAACCGCATTTTTTTAGGACCTCTATAAAACCTTTTATTAAGGTTTTTAAGAAGGATTAGGTTTTTAAGAAACGACGTAGGTTTTTCTTTGATTTTGTTTCAATCAAAATTTTGTATGCTCCATGCATTCGGAATATCAGAAAAAAATAGGCTGCCTTATTGTGGCATTTCATTTGAAATTTTTTATATGAAACTCTTTCAATTGTACAAAATAAGGCAGCATGTCACAGAAAAATATTGAGAAATTTCATGGAATGTGAACACCTCCTAATTCTTACACCATGGTATTCTCTTAAATTTGAACTTATTTCAAAAACTATTGACAGGGAATTTCTTTTGCAACCAGAGATTTCCCTTTTTTATTTGAAGACGTAGTCTGATATTCGAGTTTAAAAAAATCGAGAGTAAAGTGTAAAAATTTCAAACTAAAATTCAAAATATTAATGAAATTATAGCAAATAATCAAGATCGCCTCATAATTGCGTGCTGTAAGCGATACGTCACGTAATCTCTGTTGTTAAAAATTAAAAGTGCTTTGGGTTTTTTTTTAATACAACGTTTTTTGATATGCCCAGGGGTCTGAAAAAATTCTATCGAGCCAATTGATTTGAAATTTTAATACGCTATTTTACACGCTTTTACATTATCAAAAGTGATAATGGCATCATTCATAAAGCATTTTAGTGATAATATAAAATTAGTGCGCTATTTGAAATAAAATTTAGTGAAGAAAAAATATTAATGCACTACTTTCATAAGAAATTCGTGTAATGCAAAAAATAGTGCAATAAATATATTATAGTTAATGGTAATGCAATAGTTTTAATACTAAAATAAATTTATAATAATTTAATGGTAATGCAAAAGTAGTGCGAATCGCCCAGATCTGATAAAAATACACAGCAAATTTTTTATTTACTTGAGTCAACCATTATAATGTCCAAAATATACTTATACAAGCTATTATTTTATATTTTTCGCTTTCTTTTGGTATTGTGTAATATGTATTTATTTTCGGTTGCTTTGTATCAGCTGATTGAGAGTTGATATAACACAATAAACTATGAGGAGTTGTATTCTTCATAAGATCTTGTAAATGCTAGTGATGGGAACAATCGAATAAAAAAAATATTCGAATTATTCGATAGTTCAAAATCATTCATTCATTCGATAGTTTTTTTATTCGATAGTTTTTTCATTTGCACTTCGTTTGCTTGCTTTCAACTGATTGAACGCATTGTGAGTACTGAAAATTTAACTGAAAAAGTACTTTTAACTGATTGATTTGTGTTTAAATGAAAATTATAATGAAATTGTACCAGTTATAAGCTACTTAGAGGTTTTTAAGTCGAATTAATGAATACTTGAATTGATAGAAAAAATCATTTGCTTTGTACTAGCTACAATTTTTATAATTCGAATGAATGATTAAATTATTCGATAGTAAAAATCGTACGAAAGTTCTTTGTACTAGTTACTATTTCTTTAATTCGAATGAATGAGTGAATTATTCGATAGTTCAAATCATTCAATAGTTTTGTGCACTATTTAATATTTTTTAAAGTAAATGAATGATCGAAATATTCGAACGAATTGTTTGGTAGTTGAAATCATTCGATAGTAAACTATCGATAGTTGAAATTATTCGACAGTGCCCATCACTAGTAAATGCCCTAAATATAGCACATCTGTCTTTTATATGCAATAATATAATACTCTGGTAAATTATTGTATACAAATTTAATTTTCTTTTCGGAATTTATTCAATATATGATTTTTTTTTTATTTCAAATCGAATTTATTTTTATTTAGGGGAGAAGTAAATTCACCATATTTATATGCTACTGATATGTTTTTTTCTCCTTTATATTTAACGTTGAATTTGAAAAAATTCCAGAATTTGCAAGGTTATAGTCAAATAATTTATGAAAGAAAGCCACAAAAAAAACAACAACAACAACGCTGTAAAAGGTAATCACATAGCAGACTAAACAGCCTGTTTCAGAAATAGCTGCGTTTCCTCTTCAGTAGTCTTGAGTGATTCAGCTGTGACCTACTCACTATTTTACGTGCATATAATTCGACACATGTTAGAGTTAACACATCTGAACTATTACGACGCTGAATTTTTATTCACAACAATTCAAAATAAATGGATTTTTATTTTTGGTCAAGCCTTTAAGTTATTAGAGTTGCTGTGGCTCCTCCCGACTACTAAAGAACGCGTTGAACGAAATTCGGTGGTTGCTTCAAACCGTTACATTCAAAAAGTAGCCAAATTAAGCAAATCTCATTTTGGCAAAAACATTGCTGGACAAAAAAGGCCATACCTCCTAAAGTATTTCGAATTTCAAAAAACCCTTTTAGGACGATATTCTCAAATATCCATGCTATAAAAGTATGCAAAAAAAAAATGTTTGCCAAACAGGAATACCCTCCTTAAGCGCTACGTAACGGATCGTAACAAAGTTATTATGAACCACAGTTTCAACAAAACAAATATATTGTACACACATGGCCTTAATCGGTCAAATAGCTTACAATTATATTCAAAATATTCCCCGGCAGACGTTGTCCTGGGAAACTGGGGGCGATGGATCAAATGTAACATGTCTGACTGTCTCAACCTGGCGAGGCCAGCATAATCTTTGTGAAATCGCCTCAAGTCGACTCAAACCTCCACGTGGTGTTTCCTGGGCAACGTCAAAACTGACAACCGTTAGTTTGGCGGCTAATCTGAGCGGTGGGCCTCCCTAGGCTTAAAATAGGTTGTGTGTCGGGTTTGAAGCCCACCCGTAAAAACCCATTTCAATGAAAACACAAAAGAATAGAAGAAAACTGATCCCCAAATCTGATGACGACTACCGCAAACGAAAAACTGATAATGATTTACGGATATGTACCTGGAATGTCCGAACCCTTAATTGGGAAGGTGCCTCTATCCAACTGACTAATGTCTTGGGAAGATACAAAGCTGATATCACTGCTATCCAAGAAATGCGATGGAAGGGACAGGGTTGCATTCGGCATGCACCCTGTGATATCTACTACAGCGGCCATGCGGAGAAGCACGAGTTTGGATGCGGATTTGTAGTTGGCAAGAGACTACGGCCCCACGTCCTGCGTTTCACACCTGTGAACGAACGACTTGCCATAATCCGCATCAAGGTTAGATTTTTCAATATAAGCCTTATATGTGCGCACGCTCCGACAGAAGACAAGGACGATGAGATCAAGGAAATTTTCTACGAGCGCCTTGAAAATGCTTACGAGCGGTGCCCCCGCCACGACGTTAAAATCGTGCTTGGTGACTTCAACGCTAAGGTGGGCAAGGAAAATATTTTTGGTCCAACAGTCGGAAAGTTCAGCCTCCACGACAACACCTCCGATAACGGAATGAGGCTGATTGACTTCGCCGCAGCACGAAACATGGTCGTAAGTAGCACTAGATTCAAGCATCTCAATATTCATAAAGCCACCTGGATGTCCCCTGATCAAAAAACAAAAAATCAAATTGATCACGTTTTGATCGACGGAAGGCACTCTTCCAGTGTATGGGATGTACGCACGATCCGTGGTGCAAACATTGACTCGGATCACTATCTTGTTGCAGCCAAGATCCGTACACGTCTGTGCGCAGCTAAGAATACACGCAACCCTACACAGAGAAAGCTAGACGTCGACAAGCTGCAATCGAAACAGACAGCCGATGCTTTCGCCACTCGACTCTCACTCCTGCTTCAAAGCACTCCTCCAATCGATGATATATGCGCGCAGTGGACACACATTTCCAACTCCATGCGTGCGGCTGCTGAAGAGGTGATTGGCTACCAACGCCCTCGCCGAAACCAGTGGTACGACCAGGAGTGTCGCGACGCCACTGCAGAGAAAGACGCCGCCTACAAAGCCACCCTGCAGTCGGTTGTAACGCGCGCTGCTAAGGAGCGATACAAAGAAAAGAGGAGGGAAGAGAGACATATTTTCAGGCGGAAAAAAAGAGAGGCAGAAAAGCGCGAGCAGGAGAAGATTGAGATGTATGGTGACAGGAATGAGGCCCGAAAATTGTTCGAAAAAATAAGACGCCTTGCCGATGGTTTTAAAACCGAGGCCTCTTCCTGCAAGGATGAAAACGGGAATCTAGTGACAGATGTCCAGAGTACTCTGACGTTATGGAGGGAACACTTCTCTAAACTTCTAAATGGCGACGCTGACAACAATCCCGCCAATAGAGATGATATTCCGGAAACTCCAATTGCGGATGACAGCGTCGAGGTTCCGCTGCCCGACTATGATGAAGTTCTGACAGCTATAGCTCGGCTTAAAAATAACAAAGCCGCGGGAGCTGATGGCTTACCTGCTGAGCTGTTTAAGAATGGAGGCGAAGCTCTACTTAAATGCATTCACGAGCTTCTATGCAGAATATGGTCGGAAGAATGCATTCCGAACGATTGGAATCTCAGTGTGCTCTGCCCAATCCACAAGAAAGGCGATCCCACTATCTGTGCCAATTACCGTGGGATAAGCCTTCTTAACCCTAATCCTACTGCGTCATTTTACAACATATCCCACTGCGATGTGAATTTGAGTCACACATGTAAAAAAAATAAAAAATAGCGGTTGATGAAACGAAATTTTTGTTACTCTGAATTTGAAGAAAATTAATTCATTAGAGAATGCAAATAGACTTCAATGCAAAAAAGTACTTGTTTAATAATTAAAATCTTTTTAAAATCAAATGTGATCCAAAGTCACACCGTTGTAGGATTAGGGTTAATATCGCATATAAGGTCCAGTCGAGCGTTTTATGTGAAAGATTGAAGCCCATTGTAAACGAACTAATCGGACCTTATCAGTGTGGCTTCAGACCTGGAAAGTCCACCATCGACCAGATTTTCACGCTACAACAAATCTTGGAGAAGACTCAAGAAAAACAAGTCGACACCCACCATCTTTTTGTCGACTACAAAGCCGCCTTCGACAGCCCAATAAGGAAGCACCTGTACTCCACCATGGCGCAGACTAGTCGTACAATTAATAATGCCTCATATTAATTTCTTTGATGTTGTCTATAGTCAGCTAGATTCACAATCCCAGCATAAACTTCTAGTTGCATTCAATAGTGCGGCTAGGTATGTATATGGGGTCAGTCGATTTGATCATATCTCTCAAAGGAGTAAAGGCATTCTGGGATGTGGTTTACTTGAGCATATGAACATCCGCAACATTTTATTCCTGTACAATCTTATGAACACTCATTGCCCTCATTATCTTTTTGAAAAACTTCAATTTTTCCAGAGTCACCGGTCTCATAATCTTATTGTTCCTAGGTATAACTACCTCAATAGTAGCAGATACTTCTTCATCAGCGCCATTAGACTTTGGAATGCATTACCTAATTCTCTAAAACAAATCACTTCACGAACCAGTTTTAAACATTCCATTTATAATTATTTCAATACTTTAAACCAATAAAACAATGTTTCTTTTTCTATACTAGTTTTCTCATCTTATCTGTGCTCAAATCCTAGCTTTCTTTCTCTTTCTCTCTCTCTCTCTATAAAATACCTCCTTCTAGTTGTGTTCTATAGTAATATATAGCCACTAAGATCATGATATATAATCGTATAACTATTTTATTTAATTTAATTTGTTTATTAAAAATATCGTTTACAAATCATAATAGATTTATTGTTGTTTTAAACAGTTTTTATTTAATGTTAGTTTTAAACTACTTTTTAAATATCATTGTCCACATCTTATGTAGTACTAAAAAAGACCAAGTCTTAATGTACACCATTATAAATAAATAAATAAAATAAATAAATAAAATAAATAAATAAAATAAATAAATTTGGTATTCCTGCAAAACTAATACGACTTTGCAGGATGATACTGAGCAACACCAGCAGCGCAGTTAAAATCGGGAAGGACCTCTCCCCACCATTTATTACCAAACGAGGTTTCAGACAAGGTGATTCCTTATCGTGCGACTTTTTCAACCTAATGATGGAAAAGATCATCCGAGCTGCTGATCTGAGACGTAGTGGCACAATATTCTACAAGAGTGTTATGCTGCTTGCGTATGCTGATGACATAGATATCATTGGCCATAATACGCGCGAAGTCAGTGCAGCATTTTCCAGATTAGAAAGAGAGTCAAATCGAATGGGTCTGGCAGTGAATGCAGATAAGACGAAATACTTAGTGTCAACAAACAAACAGTCCCAGCGTCTTGGAACCCACGTTACCGTTGACAATACCTCATTCGAGGTTGTGAAGAACTTCGTTTATCTGGGATCCAGCATTAATTCAACCAACGACATCAGCATTGAGATCAAACGAAGAATAACTCTTGCCAACAGGTGTTACTTTGGGCTCAGTAGGCAATTGAGAAGCAGAGCCCTCTCTCGACGAACGAAAATCACCCTCTATAAATCGCTCATCATGCCCGTCCTACTTTACAAACCTGGACGCTGAGCAGTTTAGATGAAAAGACTTTAGGAGCATTCGAGAGAAAGATTCTTCGTAAGATCCACGGACCAATCTGCGTCAATGGCGAGTACCGAATACGGTGGAATGATGAACTGTATGAGCTGTACGCTGACATCGACATAGTCAAGCGCATTAAAATCGAGCGGCTTCGCTGGCTTGGTCATGTTCAGCGCATGAAAGACGATGCTCCAGTGAAGAAAACATTCGATTCGGTACCCAGCGGCGGTCAACACAGAAGAGGACGACCGCATCTTCGTTGGAAAGACCAAGTAGAGGACAACCTGACGAAGCTTGGAATTTCCAACTGGCGAAAGACAGAAATGGCTGGCGCAAATTCTTAGATGAGGCCAAGACCGACATATGGTTGTAGCGCCAACTAAGTAAGTAAGTAAGACGTTGTCCTGCCACTCGAGACTCAAAATCAATTGCGGGATTGATAATTAAAAATCCCGGGATTTGAAAAACAGATAAAAAGTATTTTTTGTAACAAAAAAAAATAATTCGTGTGCAAGGTATGACAGTTAAAAGGAAAAAACCACAGTTTACTTAAATTTTTTATAAAATGTTAATTTATTTTATTTTTTATGTATTAGCATTTTCACAAAAAAGTCTACAGTGATAAAAACATTAAAAATTATTAAAAACTTTGTAAGGGGGTTTTATTCAAAGGCTGAGGTATGCTCAGCGGCTCCAGGGTCAAACAAAAGACCCTCAAACTTTTGTCCAAAATAATTAAGAAGACTTGTTGATTTTACTGCTCAGATTATATTTTTCTGCTTTATTGTTAAATTTTAAATTTTTAGCAGTGTATACAATATTATGTAAATTTTTCTCTTATAGTAATCATCTGAGTAAGTCTTTCTTATTACAATACACAATATTTTAGGAAAACGAACGATAAGTATACAGTCGTTAGTGAATCTGCCGACGCTGGTTCGATTATATTCGGTATTCGGTGAAGTTCGGTGATATTCAGTGTTCGCTGAAGTTCGGAGATGTTCGGTGTATATCGGTGTTTATTCGGTGTTTGGTGAAGTTCTGTGATGTTCGCTGTGACAACGACTTCGGCAAGACCCGACTACGCTGCGTTATTTAATATTTTGTATTATTGTATATAATTTGTATATACATATATATTTTTACAAATGTCTCTATATGGCATGAAGCGCCTTGGTATTTATCTTAACGATAGGGTAATAATAATAAATTAATATATATATAACAGAATTCCTAAGTATATATCTGTACGTCGAGCTATCGTCTGACAAAAGCCGACGTGATTGACGAAAGAGAATGTTTATTGTGGGCGCCCGACCGACCGAAGCCGAAGTGATGGCACCACTAAGTAATTAAAATAAAAAAAATATGAGACTCCCGATCGGCCGAAGCCAACGTGATGGTCCCAGAAGCGAATTTTGTTGTGGACGCCCGACCGACCGAGGCCGACGTGATGGTGCCACAAGCTAATTAAAAATAATAAAATGTTGTGACACCCGACCAACCGAAGCCGACGTGATGGTCCCACTAACTACGGTGGACTCCCGACCGACCGAAGCCGGCGTGATGGTCCTACTAACTACTGTGGGCTCCCAATCGACCGAAGCCGACGTGATGATCCAAGAGAGAATTTTGTTGTGGGAGCCCGACCGACCGAAGCTGACGTGATGGCACCACTAGGTAATTAGAATAAAAGAAATCGAGACTCCCGACCGACCGAAGCTGTCGTGATGGAACCACTAGGTAATTAAAATAAAAGAAATCGAGACTCCCGACCGACCGAAGCCGACGTGATGATCCCAGAAGATAATGGTTTA
The DNA here is from genome assembly GCA_963920525.1 of Dichetophora obliterata. Lineage (NCBI taxonomy): Eukaryota > Metazoa > Arthropoda > Insecta > Diptera > Sciomyzidae > Dichetophora > Dichetophora obliterata. The sequence goes on from OY986435.1 coordinate 204,989,858, forward strand.
ATTGTGGACACCCGACCGACCGAAGCCGACGTGATGGTACCACTAGCAAATAAAATAAAACGAATCGAGACTCCCGACCGACCGAACCCATGATGGTCCCACTAACAAATTACTATATACAAAAAAAATACGAGACTCCCGATCGGCCGAGGCCAACGTAATGGTCTCACTAACTACTGCTTATAATACTTAAAACAACTAAATGTATTAATACGAGCCACCTTGCGATAGCTCGTTTTGAACCAACGGACTTGCTATCGTTTTCAACAAGTAAGCGACGGAACAAAGCACTACGCTCTCGAGCCGTGCCGAAGTCTGTTGCAATCAAGTAATGAATGCTCATTACTTATTCATATGCTGCTAGAAACCTTCTGGGAATTATAGCGTGTCTGGCTGTTGTGTGTGGTTTACGTAGGCTTGGCTGTGTGTGTGTGCGTGTGGGCTGTTGGTTGAGTTGACTGCACATTGGTGTAGTAAGGTAGTGGCGTAGTGTGCGGGGTGCAAACTTGTAACGAATCACCGTTACAACTTATTATTTTATTTATTTATTTATTTATTTATTCCTTCGAATTACCGGCACAACAAGATTAAAAATCTTATGAACAGTACCGGCATTTAAAATGTACATAACACAAATTATATATTTAACTAAATACAGAATTAGCTTAATAATATGGACAATGTAATATTTAAATGATTATTTTATGATTGTGGTATTAAAACATAACTTAATAATAAAATATAAGTATTAAAATTAAAATATTAAAATTTGATTTTGATATGCAACTTAAAATGAAACAAAATTTAAAATGAAACAAAATTTAAGATAACGTTTAAACAAATATTTCTTGAAAATCTTTTACACAGAAGAAAAGTATAATGATAAGTGTTTTTTAAACAGCACGGCGTTACTTAAGGATCTTAAACTATTAGGGATGTCGTTCCAAAGACGGATAGATTGTACATAAAATTGTCTTTCAGACGTGAGACGTGGATTATTAATTTTGTTTGTGCGACTAGAGCGAGAAAAAGTTAATCTTGAATACAGATAAGTGGGTTCAGCAGTATAGATTATCTTATGCAAAAATATAAGTGTGCGGTAGTTTAATAAATTATCAAAGGTCATATTGTAGATTTTTTTGGCATAGATTGAAACATGGTCTCTTCTTTTTAGTCCATAAACATATCGAGCAATATTATTGAATAAAACATTTAGTTTATGCTTATCAAAACTGTCGCAGTGTGCAAAAATTTCACAACCGTAAAGCAATGTTGGAACAAGATAGCTTTTCGCAAGTAGAAGCCTGATATGGAGTGGCGTGAAGTACTGGGTTGTCCAGAGTGCGCGGAGCATACTGTATACCTTACCGACAGCAATATTAATATGATTATGCCAGGTTAGAGTTCTATTAAAAGTTACACCTAAATTTTTCGACGTCTCAACATAGTCAATATTGCATCCATTTAGTGTAAGCTGAGGGACTGCAGAAATATCAATGAGTTTTTTTGAAATCACTAGGCATTTGGACTTCTTAGGATTAAGGCTCAAACTGTTATTTCGTGCCCACGCTCCTACACTCTCAAGTGCGTTATTAAGATGGATAGTAAAGTTGCTTATGCTGTCTTTTTTACAAGATGCATACAACTGTACATCGTCAGCGTAAATATGAATTTTAAGATTGTCTAAGACACTGGGAAGGTCATTGATATATATACAGAATAATAGAGGACCCAATACTGACCCTTGGGGGACACCCTTCCTGACCGGGAGAAATGGCGACGAAACATTATTGACAAAGACAGCTTGCGATCTATTAGTAAGGTATGACGAGATAAGGTTAGCAGCGGTTACAGAAAAATTAAACATTCGATTAAGTTTGGTCAGTAAAATACCATGATCGACAGTGTCAAAGGCTTTAGAGTGGTCCAAGAGAACTAAAAAGCTCACTTCATTGTCGTCCAAGCTAACTCGTAAGTTCTCAGTCACATCAACAAGAGCAGTTGCACAGCTATGCTTGGCTCTAAATCCAGATTGTCTATCAGTCAGAAGGCTGTACTTGTCAAGATAAGCATTAATTTGGTGGCACATTGTCTGCTCCAGCGGTTTCGAAATAAATGGAAGGATAGCAATTGGACGGTACTCATCTTGAGTTTTCGGTATGGGTATTATTTTAGCCCTTTTCCAGCTCTCCGGGAAAGCAGACTTAGTAAGCACAGTATTAAAAATATGTGTAAGAAACGGCAGAATGCGAGGGAGAAGAATTCTCAAAAAAGTTGGATTGATTTCATCACAGCCAACAGCATTTGACTTGATTGACAGAATACTTTTAAGTACATCAGTTTGACTTACACATTCAAAATTGAAATTATGGTTAGCATTATATGAGCTCGTTAGTCGCTGATATATATTTTCACATACATATGGCAGTGATGTCCCAATGAACTTTTCATTTAAATCGTCAACATTAACATTATCACAGTCTCCATCGCTTTTCCTGCCAATACCAATACTACGTATTTCTCTCCATTTCTGTTTACTGTCTACAGCAGATAGATAGATATTTGATAATATAATCTAAAAGAAACATTTTAATTTGATTTATTTAAGCAATTTATGCATAGAGACATTAACCATGATGATTAAATCGTCTGCACTATTTCACAAAAGAAGTTTTTCTTTTTCGTAAATGTTTAGTAAATGGTTCGTAAACTTTTTTATTTTAGTAAAAATTGTTTTAATTACTAAATTACATAATTACTTAACTATCTAATTACTTAATTACCCAATTGAACTACAATGGTAATTTAAGTAACGTAACGCCAGTAACGTAACGCCAGATCAAAAAAAAACCTAATAAAAAACACCAGAGAATTTTTTTAAATTTGATCACTTGGAAAATTAGCTTGTGTTATTTTAAGCCCTTCTAAAGGAAGTTGTATAAAAAAAATTTCAACCAATTCAGAGAGTTATGCAAATTTTGTAATTCAAGTCAAAAATCACTTCCGTTTTTTGTAGCGATGCGCACATACTTTTGCTTGTATCTTTAAATCCTTAGGGTCGATTGTTGTTTTTACTTAATATAGTGCTAGTTACCGTAACGCAAGTTTGGAAATGCCCATATATAAGAAACGAGAATATAAGGTCGGGTCGGTCTCCATAAAAAAATGTGTTTGATAAACTCGGTCTAAACTATTCTTTGGCTTATTGCTGTACCCTCCACGGAAGGATTTCACAATGTGTTATCCCGTAGGCTTCCTGGAATTTTTTAAAACCGTTCCTTTTTGGGCAAAAACCCACTTTTTGTATGGGAAAGTTTTTTGTTCCTAACAATTTTCAAAAACCAAAAACTAAAATTAAAGCTTTTAAAATGATTAATACAGCATAAAAATTTTTTTGTGACTTTTTTGGATGCATTTTTATGTGATTTTGACCTCAATCGGCATAACTACGCCTAGATATAGATAGATAAGTACATCTAGATATTGGCTCATGGCTGCCATATTTAGTTCTATAGAAGTCAGTCCAGAACAGATTCCATTCTCAGGCTTCTAGCTGGAACGTAAAATTTTACCAATTCCAGCAAATCTGAACAGCAAACTTAACCATCAATCAAATCTTTTATGAACTGAACACTTTTGACATTCCGCCTTTCAAATAAACTTTGCATACCAAGCAATTGGCAACGAGCTTTGTAGCCTAGAAATATGTGACGTAAAGCAAACTTAGAAAATCTTTTTTGTATATTTTTTCTATTCTATTTACCCCATGGACTCTAAACAACACTGCAGTACTCAAGAAGAGATCTGACTAAGCACATATAAAAAGATTTTAAGGTGAATGGATTTTAAATTCTTTAGTATTTCTTTTTAAAAAACCGAATGGAGTTTGCTTTAGAAACAAAATTATCAGTATGGCAACTAAATGATAACTCTGCATCAAATGAATGCCCAAGTCCTTGGCTAATTCAACTCTTTGAAAGGAACTATTACCATAAACAAACGTTTTTAGAATGGGTACTTGCTTGCGGAAGTAGGTCATTACTTTGCATTTATTAAAATTCAATTTAAGTCCGTTATTAAAATACCAGGAAATGAGTGTATCAATATCGTTTTAAAAATTAGCCCAATCACTTAAATTTTTAACTGTCATAAAAATTTTTATGTCCCCGCATACAGAAAACATTCAAAATAAATTTTTTTTATTTACTTACAGTAAAAATTCGCTATATTTAAAAATAAAGGTTATATCGTTTAAAAGCATAATAAATAAAAGAGGGCCTAGGTGACTACCTTGAGGAATTCCTGATGTTGCATAGCTTTCACTAGAAAAATATCCATTTATCTTTACTATCAACTTCTGATTATATAAATAAGAACGCAACCAACGCAGAAGGTTGGAATAAAAGCCCAATTTTTTTAATTTAAAGATTAGAGTTTGATGAAGTAAGCTGTCAAATGATTTGGCAAAGTCTGTGTACAGCGAGTCAATATGCAAATCAATAGTAAAAATTGCCAAATTGGTGCAGGCAGATCTATTGGCAAAGAAACCATGCTGACTATTGGAAATATAGTTTTTAATTTCTTGAAATAGTCAATTTATTGTGAGTTTATCTAATGGCGCTTTCGTTTCTCGGCAAAATGCTACCTTTTTTCCGCCCTTTTTATAAAATCCTGACCTCTTGAGAAGAAAAATAGTGACCTCTAAAATTGAATCGTGCTCTTTTCTCATAAATGTTTACCTCGAAAGTAGAAACAAGCAGAATACTTAAAAATGGCAGAAAAAAGGCAACATTTTTTTGAGAAACTAAATCGCTATCATATTTTAGGTAAAACCGAAAGCTTACGATATTCCTATAATTTCCGACATGGCTTTTTTTGGCCTGCTTTGGAGATAGGAGATATTGAAGCAGCTTTCCACTCATCTAACTTAAAACCACCCGATAGAGATTTATTATAAATTAAAGTTAGTGCAGGCAGAGCATAACGAGGATGCACTATTAAAAAAAAAAACAAAGGCGGAAGCAAGTCTTTACATTGCATCAACTTTAAGACTTTTTTTAAGAAAAACTCAGTTTTAAATCCATTTTTGTTAAGAAAAGTCCATTTATACTAAATGAATAGTAGCCCAAACAGAATAAGCATAGCCAACACGCAGCCAACATAAGAAATGTCAACATAGAAGTTGGTTGCCTTGCAACCCTATGAAATGAGCATAATGAAAATAACCAACACGTAGCGAACGCAGCCGACACAAAAATGTTGACGTACTTTCAACTTTTGCCGCAGCCAACGGTAGCGAAATGTCAAAATACATATTTCAAATTAGAAAACTTAAAATTGACTGAAACATATTAGTCCAAAGTAGTAAAAAACAAACAAATTATTATATGCAAAAGGCTGTATATATTAATTTAGTAAAAAATAACAAAATATTGTAAGCATAAAGCTCTATCTGCGTTATCAACACAAATTCTATTCTGTGCACAACATTTCGTTGGCTACGTTTTCGACAGCTCGCTACGTGTTGGCTTTGCCTATTCTGTTTGGGCTATATAAATAAAAAATTAATAATAAATATCAAATGACTAATGAATAAAAAAGAATAATAAATAAAAAAAGAATAACTGAGAATTCTAAAATTATTTGTGAATTTCAATCCTTGGTAAGTGAATGCTATAAAAAAGTTCATTTATTATTCTGAATAACGAAAATGAATAACTGATTAATTAATTTTTTAAAATTGAATATTAATTAAAAATTTTATTTTTTGATTATTTTTATTTAATTTTTTTCATTGAATGGATTCTTTTGTTGTTATTCACTATTTCACCTCATTATAAATACATTCATTTACAGCTTTATAAACTTTATTTCTACTGAGGAAATAAAACAATTTTCAAATTTCACGTGAGGCATGGAACACGAAATACCAAAAACCTCTTGCAAATTTTTTATATTTTTAAAAACAAAATTGTTCTCATAAAACACTCGAAGGCTTATGCACATTGTTTCGAAATAAGCCGATAATAGGTAAAAGGTATTACCAAAAAAAAAAATAAACATATTCTTTACTTATAAAATGCTTTAAAATTTTTTTTTTACGAATAAAGATTAAAAATAAGTTTTTAAAAAAAACGTGCATAAAAATTATTTTCCCAAAACTAACAACTCTTTGAAGCACATTTCAAAATACCTCATTCAATCATGTGCGTCAAATTATACAACATTGCATTAAGATAGAGGCGTTACTAGGTTGTAATGACATTCCATACAATTCGATTGCAGCATCATGTTACTCTAATGTTCGGAAACACCTACAAACGAAGAACGTATCATATAAGGTCAGCCCGACAACATAACGTCGAATGCCGACAAATTTCTCATTACGCAAAAATCTTCTTCACATTTGCTGAAATAACCTTTGATGCTGCAATTTTCTCGATATGTTTGCTTTTTTGGCGACAAAGCAAACGACGTTGTCTATATGCGAAGTCAATGAAATGTTGCCAATGTCCAAAAACAACATGATTGTCAATACAGCAATTTCTCTTATGAGTATTATGTGAGGCAGAATGCGGGTTGCACAGAAAACTAATAACATTGGCAGACGGAAAGACAAGTAAATGTGCACGAATGCGATGGGTGGCACCAATGCAAGTCAGCCCGTGTGTCCTAAATGTCTGGCAGAGCACATGTCGATCGGGCAAATGTCATAAAATTTAACATTTCGTTGCCTTCTCTTGCCTTAATTTGCTTTGCCTCATATTGCTGCTGTTAGACTAGCTGCAACATGTCTTTGCAATGGCATGAAATGTACAACGCCCTCTGCTGGTGACAAGCTGGCACTAAGACAACGAACGAACAGAAGGATGAAAGGAAGGAAGAAGGCGCTAATATGTCTGCTTGAGAGATTTTGACTGTGATTTACAATTTATTCGAGGACATTCGACCAACGAAACTATGCGAATGACGATGACAAGAAGGTATGAGGGAACAGAAGTTTTGCCACTACGGTTTGGTCAGGATGGGGGCATGTTATTTTAGCACATGCTTCGAGTACTAAATCTAAAGGAAAATTGTTCGTATGGCTGATTATCTTTGGATTTATTGCTTTTTTCAGAAATACTTGATACAGATCAATGAAATAGCTATTAGGTCTTAAGTAAAGCGAATAAGTTGAGGTCATTGCCTCGAGAAATTGGGGTCAATAATAGAAAATTCTTTAATTAGGAGTTAAATTTTATTACAAAGACGGAATAACTTTCTTTTGTCAAGAAATCATAGATTTCGAATTTTATGTCAAATTCTAACAAAACAAAACTATGTCGGCAGCTTATTGGTAAGATACATTTTTTCACCTAAATTTCGTTTAAAGAATATAAGTTCAATTAGATTTTTAATTGTGATATATTCTTTGAATTTTTACATGATTTATTTTAAGAGCTTTTTAGATCAGGTAAGTTTGAAGAAGGCAACTTGTAAAAGCGCACAATATTGTAAAAGTGCACCGGGACGTATGAGTGTCATTTCATTTGAATTGATTTAATATTGATTGGAACTAAGTATTACACATACATTACGGTACACTTGCATATAAAATGAAATCAAACTTGGCGAATTTTCATAAAAAGAATATGAATTTGTGAAAGATTAGATAACTTAGAAAGATAAGATTTTGTACTACAAAAACTTCTCAACCAAGATTGCCGGATTTGTGTAAGGCTGCCTTATAGTGAAGTAATTAGAGCTTGTTTTTCAGAGTCATATCATTCAGATGAGTTCTCCTTTGCATCCACCTTATTACCTGGTACAACATTCGCTTCAAGAGAAGCTTGTAAAAATCTACTGTCCCAGTTTTTTGTCAATAGTGACGAAGGGTTCTGTGAGAGAGGCGTAATGAATTTACCATCAAAATGACAAGAAACTATCGAACTAAACAGCGCATATTTAACAAAATCGGATAATTTTAACTATCCTATATAAAGAATTCAATTTCATGCAAAAATAATGCATTTCTTTTTTTCAACACCTGATAAATGATTTCATATGATTTCAAATCTAATTACTTTTATAAAACAGCACTCATACGTCACGGAAACATTTCATATATAAAGAAATTTTTTAAACCAAATTTTGGGGAAAATAAATTCACGGTGCCCATTAGAGATCTGCATCGCATTACATTTTTGAATCAATGAACCACTTACTCAAAAATGAGTATGAATCAGTATAAGTAGTTTCCAAAGTAGTAGTCATGTGTGATTGATTCAAAAAAAAGTGAATCACATTTTTTAATTCATGAGCAAATGAAAAATTTGTTTGAATGAGTAAAAGTAGTTTCCAAAGTAGTACTCATATGTGATTGTTTCAAAAAAAAGTGAATCAAATAAGTACAGAATGAATAAAATATTTATAGGGTGGCCACCTTTACATATAAATTTTTAGGAATTCTCAAATAGTTTAATAGTGTTAAGGGGTTTTCGAATCTGAAGTCAGAATTTTAAATTCTTTATGGGTAATAGGTGGCCACCCTATTATAAAAAAATTACATAATTTTTAAATTCTGACTACGGATTCAGCGACCCATTTTTACCTAGTGTTCGTGCCAGCACCGAATTCATAAAAATACAATAATTAAGGTAGCAACCTTATTAACCACATTGAATTTTTAAATTCTAACTTCAGATTCGAAATCAGCGACCCATTAGCACTGTTGAATATGTTTTTGTATAAAATATATTTTATGTATATACATGATTTCATATGATTTAATCTTACATTTCTATAATAAAATGGCACTAACACGAAATTTAAATCTTAAAACTTAAGATTAAGAAACTTCAATCATATTTACAAAAATTTTTTTAATTAAATTTAGGAGAAAGAAATTTACTATAACTCATTCATGCCCCGAAGAGTTTGTTTTTCTTAGAGTTAAACGTTGAACTTGAAAAACAATAATTCCAGATTCCTCGTGAAGGAGAGAGCCTCATTTAATCGGCTGTTTTTAAAATTCTGTTTTACAAAAAAGGGGAAGCATTTATTAAAACTTGAAAAAAGGCATTATTTTATTGAAGGTACAGATGCAAAATTACAAAGTAGCTGTGCTACAGCTGTTCATCAATAAAATAAGTCCTTCTGCTTTGTATGAACTTACACCTAGAAAAACAAAAAAAAAACAGTGAAAATTTTAAGAAATTTTTTAAAACTCAAGGGGAAATTAAAATTCCTTCCTTGATTCAATCAATCAAGCTCGATGCGAGTCGGACTTTTTTAACTTTGCTCTTATATTTCTTTAATAGTTCAAAGCCACTTAATAATAAATAAATTTATTCTCGCAATATTTATTCTCAATGCGAGACTGCTATTAATTTGATACAAAAATTAATCTCCCAAAAACAAACACCTATCACGAAAACAACAACGTCGCTTTTACTTAGTTTTTTATAGTTTCACGCTGCTAAAAAATAGACAAAAGTAGTGTTACTCAGTGTGTTGACAATTATCACAAAAACAGAAAATAAAGCTAAACTAACTGCATTATTCTGTATCACGAAGATGCTCACCAACGATGAGAAAGACACGAGAAGCAATATTTTCTTCCATACAAAATTGTATTGCTTCTCGTGTCTTTCTCATCGTTGGTGTGCTTGCTCGTGATACAGAATAATGCAGTAAGTAAATAAAAATAGTAAATGATGAACACAAGAACAAAAGTTGTACAAAAACCGGTTTCTTCTCCTCTCCATCAAGTGCACTCAATCCCACCGCGCGCTGAAGATTCGATGAGCAGCATCATGCAGTAGATGCAACGAGACCTCGAGAAGAAAATGGAGAAACAAAAGGAGAGCATAATTGCTGAGCTTAGATCAGCAGTAAAAATTTCCGAGGACCGGGTTATGGAGAAACTCGGAGAAACTACAGCGGAAATCATGAACATAAAAACTAAGCTGTCTACATTCGAGCGTTGGGTTGCAGCCGTTGAAACCATCTGCTCAAATATGAGTGAGCTTTCTAATAAAGTTAAAAAAATAGAAGACTCTCTTCCTAACACAAGCTCTCTTCATGCCGAACTTAAAGAGATGAAAGCTCAACTGGAGAAATAGGAAAATCTCGCTGTTGCTTCTGACTTACGCATCAATGGCATTCCACACAACGAAAATGAAAACTTATTTGAAATTTTTGGCAAAATATGCGATTCAATTAGTATTTCACCACCAAAAATTAATAAAATCCTTCGCGCTCGCCGTATTGGCGGAAACTTCGATTCAGTAATTATTGCCAAACTGAATTCTCCCCACGATAAAAATAATTTGTTGAAAGCTATTTCCAAGTTTAAAAAAAACAATACCGATTTACTTCGCTTGCACAATGCAGGGTTTGATTCGAACGGGCCTATTTACGTTAATGAAAACCTCACTAAAAACAACTTTAAAATATTACAGTCTGCCTTACGCTTAAAAAAATCACGAAAAATATCTGCGGCTTTTTCTTTGCATGGCCTTGTCTACGTAAAAAGGGGTCAAGGCGACGCTGCTATCAACATTGCATCAATCAGCGCCCTTGAGGAATTTGATCAGACTATTCAACAGCCCTTTACTATTGAATACATCGATTCACAGCAACAGTTTTTTCTTAGTAAGCATGATCATATGCCACCCACACAACAATAATAAACATATTTATAGTAAACTGATGTTATTACGTTATATTTTAAATTATTTTATTCTAACAATTTTTATTATTAATTCTCTTACTAAATATTACTTAAATACGTCCACCCATAATTTAAACACAAAGAATTATAATAAGTCTTTTTTTCAACATAACTATTTCGCTGCTTTACGCCCTAGGAAGTTCCAAAGACTTTTCATTTGAGATGGTTCGAATTTTGTCAGGACAAAAGAGTGGAGCAAAAATCTTCCACATTAATGCGCAGAGTTTGGTAAAAATAATAGACGAATTCCGAAATTTGTTTGAAAATTCCAATGTAGACATTATATGCGTTTCCGAAACGTGGTTTCTTCCTAGCATGCCAAATGGTATATTCAACCTATACGGCTATAATCTGTACGGAACTGACAGGGTAACACACGCGGGTGGTGTCGCGATGTTCTTGAAGAGTTGCTTCCTTTGTAAAATTGTGCATCAATCTGGTCCAGATAGTTCATGTGAACTTCTTTTTGTTAACATTTCAATCGGAACGAATAAAATTCTAGTCGCAACAATATACAGACCAAATAAAAACATCGATCTGGGCCCTGTTATTAATGTAATCGAATATGTGTGCTTGTCGCATAAGAACATTGTCATTGCCGGTGATTTGAATAGTGACCTGCTCACTGAAACTCACTTGCTGCAAGATATGCTATCTCTTGGACTCTTTCCAGTTAATTCTGATACTCCCACGTACTTTACAAGGTCTGTAAATACGTTACTAGACTTGTTCTTTGTTAATGATGTTTCGAAAGTCTTCCTATATGACCAAGTCGTTGCTTGCGGCTTTTCTAAACACGACCTCATTTTCATCACGCTCGACTTTCACAAAAATCATGCACCGGAAACCTTTTCTTATCGGGATTTTAAAAACATAAATTATGAACTACTAAGGACTGATGTAGAAAACATTGACTGGGGTCTAATCTACAGCATTCCTTACGCTGATGCCCAATTATCATTATTAAATGCATTCGTCAGAATTTTGTTCGACAAATTTGTAATTTTAAAAACTAAGGGCATTAATCTGTATCACGAAGCAGCACACCAACGACAAGCAAGACACGAGAAGCAATAGAATTTCGTATAGAAAAAAGTATTGCTTCTCGTGTCTTGCTTGTCGTTGGTGTGCTGCTTCGTGATACAGATTAATGCCCTAAAACTCGCTCTCAAAAAAAACGACCGTGGTACAACAGTGAAATTCAAACCATGATAAGAAATCGAAATAATGCGTACAATCGTTGGAAGCGCTTCAAAACCGTAGACATATATAAAAACTTTCAAACACTAAGAAGAACAGTTTACGCGATGATCAAAAACGCAAAAACAAAATTCTATGCATCCAAATTCAACAACGCTGTGGGCAGCAGGCAACAGTGGAAATCAATGAGAGAAATTGGCTTAAATAAAAAAAATCACGCAGCCATTCATGATAGCTTAGTAGATGAACTAAACGTACGTTTTGCTTATAATAATGTGTCTTCGGCAGATATTGAATACTATGAAAATAATACTAATGCTTCCAGCAGTAACAATATTTTTAGTTTTTCTTGTGTTGATCAGTTGGAGGTTTTACGATGTGTTCTTACGGTTAAATCAAACGCCATAGGATTTGACGAACTGCATCCTGTTTTTTTAAAAGCTCTACTACCTTCACTGTTACCCTGCATTACGTATATTTTCAATAACGTGATAACTTTTTCCACTTTCCCTGATTGTTGGAAGTACGCTTAAATTTTACCTTTGCCTAAAGATCGTAATGAGTTTCGTCCAATTGCTATCTTACCCTTTTGATCTAAAGTTTTCGAACGTATTCTTCTTACCCAAATAAGCAGTTTTATTCGGGAGAACTCTATGATTAATGAAAAACAATCAGGATTTAGAACAGGAAGAGGATGTGTGACAGCTGTATTACAAGTGTCCGAAGAAATTCGCCAAGCCTTGGACAATAACAATGTTACCTTCTTAACGCTTTTGAACCACTCTAAAGCCTTTGACACGGTTGATCACATGCTTTTATGCTTCAAACTAAAAAATATGTTTAATTTTTCTGACCCTGCTACTAAATTAATGAAATCCTATCTGTGCAATAGGAAACAAGCCGTGTGTATTGGGGAAGCTGTTTCTAATTTCTTACCTGTGTCAAGAGGCGTCCCTCAAGGCTCAATATTGGGCCAATATTGTTTTCCTTATACATCAATGACATAGTTAATATACCGAAGTACTGCAGTATGCATTTGTATGCTGATGATGTTCAATTATATATCAGCTCAAATGTGGCGTCTGTTGAAGAGTGCATAAACAAGCTCTGCAGCGATCTCAACATCATCCACAATTGGGCCTCAATTAATGGCTTATGTCTAAATCCCTCAAAATCTAAAACAATTGTTATACACAAAAAATTTTTGATCTCAGTTCCATTCCTAGCATTAAATTTAATGATATTGAAATTTAATACGTCGATAGCGCTAAAAATTTGGGAATCTCATTTAATCGAAACCTAACTTGGAACAACCGCATTAACATCACCGTGGGTAAAGTATATAACATATTACGTACCTTGTGGGCCGTTAAGTTCTTCACGCCACTTAAAATAAGACTACATTTAGCAAAAACATATTTGATCCCCTCTTTGTTGTACGGCTGTGAAATTTTTGCAAACTGCGACAGTGTTACTAAAGCTAAATTAAATGTGGTTTATAACAACATAGCAAGATATATCTTTGGACTGCAGCAAATGGACCACGTTTCGCGACATGCAACTAAAATTTTCAGTATGCCTCTAAATACACTCTTGAATTATAGAATACTCTTAATCCTGCACAAAATTATAAGCAGCAAAGCTCCGCCGCAAATTTTTCAAATGCTACGATTTTCACGATCTGCTCGAAACAATAATGTCATACCTCGGAACGACACTCTTGTCTTACCTCGGAACGAAATTTTTTTATTCATGCAATTCGTCTTTGTAACGCACTTCCTAGTGAAATCCAAATAAACGGCAATGTATTTTCATTTAAACGACAACTATTCAACTTCTTATCCTCTTAAATTTTGTTTACATTGTATGTAATATGTAATGTGTAAAGTGTAAAGTACTTGTTATTTATATTTTAATTAATTATTGCACAATAGAATTATGTGGTCATTTATATCTCCACCTATAAAATGTTAATTTCCGTGAGAATAATCTGTTTTCCTTGTAAACTAGTTTTAAGTTCCACTTTTATTGCCTTTGTGCTATGTTATATTTTTAAGTCTTATATATTTCAATCAATTAGTTTTTCTCCGTGCAGCTAGTGCTTTAATTTATAAGATTTTTATCTTGTTATACTAGCATATCTAATGAATAAATAAATAAATAAAATAAATAAATAAATTAATAATTATTAATAATATGCATTATAATAATAATTTAATATAGATTTGGGTTTATACAAGGACTAGTATTAATAAAAGAAAAACATTAGAAAATATCTGAACAAAATTTCAAGTTGATCGATTCATTAGTTTCTGAGTTAAATTACCCGGCACTAAAAATTAACGTATAAGTATTGAAAACACGCATTTAAAGATTACTTTATTTTTGGTGCGCATCACTAAGGTGACATCTTAGAGTCTTTTAAGACCTTCTGTCGATTTATCAACTTAGGGCAAACGATCTACAGATAGTAAATCTGTTTGTTATGGAATTTGGTTTGAATTAAATGTCGCTCATACAACACTTGAAATTTTATATAGTACACATACAAAATTGTAAAATTCTTTAAACAAAATTTAGAAATGAGGTTTTTTCCTGGAATTTAGCGTATAATATAAAACGTAAATATAAATTGATGAGCTCCATAAATAATACCCAATAAAAATTTTCTGGCACATGTGTATTAGGCTGGGTCGATTTGTATGGAGGTAATAAAATTAATTTTTCCCGAGCGTTTTTTGGATCCAGCATGAAAAGTTATTAAAAAAGGGGGACTATAGGGGTGCACTTTACCCTATCACATCTTTAATTTTAGGACTTTTTTCTTTAGGATTTTTTTCAAAGATTTTTTGTATATAAACAATACGGATGTTTTTGTATTGTATATTTCAGCTAGAACAGAATTGATACTAGAAATGAAATCCTCGTACCCGATTCAACAAAAATTTTTCGTAAAAAATTCCTTAAGAAAAAATTCTCAAAATTCAAGGTATAATCTTAACGTTGGTGCGTATGTATTTTTGACCACACGTCTGAACCACTGAAGCTATTCACCTTGCAAAATGAAACTGCAAAAAGATTTCAATTCAATTCGGATTATCAATATCTAAAATATTAATGAATGACACTAATTCTAAAAAATATTATACCATTTTTCATCAGTTTTTCTCTAGCTGTGCACGTTTGTATACAAATATTTTTTAAAACAATTTCTAAAGAAAAAGTTCAGAAAATTGAAGATGTGACAGGGTAAAGTGCACCCCTACGTCCCCCTTTCTTCTTTTTTTAATAACTTTTCATGCCCGATCCGAAAATCGCCCAGGCAATTCACAAATATTCTTATGATTTAGATAACTTTTATAGCATATATTGGCTCTCAACATTCTTCTTCAGTCTGTCTCTCTCTAGTAAATAAGTATTTTATTTCGTTTTATTGAAATATACAGTTACTTGCCACAAGTTCTATTCCAAAGCACAACACTTAGTTCCTCCGCTTACTGCCAATAAAGCTCAATGTCCTTTTTCTAGCCACCCCATTCCTTTAGTTCATGCTCTTTTCTCATTTCTTGCAACATTTATTGACGGAATGATTTATTTGTGTGCATTTACTGTAGACAGAATAGAACAAAAAAAAAGAAAACCCAGCACGAATGTCCTTTAATCCAACGAACCCGAAAGAACTTCAGGCACAATTATCCTTGTAAACCCCAATTGTTTGCGCCAATTTCTTTCAAAATGCAATTGATTTTCTGCTCGCATTTGTAAAAAGCTACTCTTCGCCACTTCGGCACTGCATAATCTTAACGCACATTGGCACACACAAGCAAACACACAATCATGCACACACTCGCACACAAAGATGTTCTTCGCCTTGAACGCACTCCACCATTAAGTGTGCGTGCGTTCGTTCCTTCGTTCATCGCATCGCATCGCAGTCATGCATACTTTTAGGCGACAGCAACATGATTAATGGTTGTCACTGCCAAACAAAAAATTGTTTTTCTTGTTTTTTTATTCATGCAATTTTTTTCTTGAGTTGTGTTGTTTTTTTTTTTCCTACTTTCTTTAATCTTAGGAAATTGCAATGTATAAGGCATAAAAAATCATTGTCGCTCAGGGGATTCCCTGCAAAGTTTTTCTTTACGTGTTGACTTTCCTGCCCTCCTTTCCACCATATTTTGAATATTTTTTTTTTATTCTGTTCGAAATTGATTTCGCGTTTGTCGTTTAATATAATTTTCATTTTCTTCTCCTTCCTCTTCTGCTGCTGAGCGTAACCTTCGTCTAATGACACCACAGGATGCTTTAAGGATATTGTTTAGATTGCGGCCTTGCATGATGCGGTGTTAATGTTGCGCGAGCTCTTAAATAAATTCAATTTATTGTATCAAAGCATTGTAAATCGCATTGCGTTGTAATCAATTGAATTGGATATTAGAAATGATGAAATGCAAAAAAAAAACACCAACATGTTGAGGGAAAAACATTGGATGGCTGGAGCTAAGTAATAAAGCTAAGAGCAAGTTTACTTTTCAAAATCCGAGGTATACAATTAATTAATTGAATTGTGTAACATTACTGTTACAGTACATTAGAATAGTTACAACAACACATAAAAATATGACCGGATTCTATCAATGAATTCCGGTAGCAGAGAAAAAACATTACGCAACCCATATTAAGGTAAATACATTTCTTTTCACTTTGGATTGCTTTGGACATTTTAATACGTATCGTTAAGATATTTTACTGTCTTTGGATTCTGTTCTTAAAATAATCGTATGCTAAGTACGTGCAAAAAGTTGTAGTAGTTGTTCTCTATTGTTATTTCTTGGTAAAAAAATATCTCGTATTTCGAAGTTTTCGAAAGTTTTCTTCTGAGAAATCTATAAAACTGCATATAATAAAACTGTAAAGAAAAAATCTGTTCATTGAATAGTTTTTCGTAATTCTTTTTGTGCTAGACATTTTGAAGGGTATTTTGTGGAATCGAAAAATTTAGGCCCCTATTATGTAAAATAACTCAACTTAAGTTGACTAGATTCAACTAAATTTTTTTCATATAACGTATTACATTTATTTTAGTTGAACCATGTAGTTTGCCTTAATCTTTTAAGAATTTTCAAACAACATAGTTCAACTGGAATGTATGTAATAAATTATGAGAAAAAAAATTAGTTGAATCTAGTCAACTTAAGTTGAGTTGTAATACATAATAGGGGCCTTAATTTGTAAAAATTTCGTCTGTCTGTACACATATCACTTGGAAACTACTCGATTGATTCCCAATAAACTTGGCATGAAGGCTTCTTACGCCTCTGGTCAAGGGTATGCTTTAATTACGTAAAACAAGGATTTTCTCCAAAATAATGGCTTTTTTGCAAAAAATTGGAAGAGAGAATCAGGGTCAAAAGGGGGTTAAAAATGGGAGATACATTTAAGCAAAGTATTAAAGTATTTCAGGCCATTTTCAGGACTACAACACTACCACGACTCTTTTTGTCTATCTTTAATGCATACCCAACAACATGCATTTCTTATCCAATATGTGTTAATGCCTACCAATTTTTAAGAATTTTTTAAGGATACTTACTTACCTACTTACTTAGTTGGCGCTACAACCGTATGTCGGTCTTGGCCTCATCTAAGAATTTGCGCTAGCCATTTCTGTCTCTCACTTGCTGGCGCCAGTTGGATATTCCAAGCTTCGTCACGATGTCCTCTACTTAGTCTTTTCAACGAAGATGCTATCGTTTTCTTCTGCGTCTTTCATGCGCTAAATATGACCTAGTCAGCGAAGCCGCTCGATTTTAATGCGCTTGACTATGTCGATGTCAGCGTACAGCGTATACACGCAGAGAAAAAACATAGTTGGAACAACCATGTTTTAAGAGGATCATGGTATGATTCGGATTATGATTGTTGCTAACATGTTCTTAAACATATAATATTTTTTTGATCATGATAAAATGATTACAACAACCATATTTAGAAAATAAACTTTTTTGTAGGAACCAAAATATTATTGAAACAATCATTATTCTCTTATTGGGTCAAAAATAGAATGATTGCAGCAACTATATTTATGAATTTATTTTTAGGATCCAGAATATTATTAAATATTATTTATTTTCATGCACTCCAATTTCCATAGCTATTAATTAAGATATCTCCAAATACTTGCCATTGACTAGGCTGAACAGAAATATTAATTCAATTGAAAAATTTTTATCATAAAATGTTCTGTCCGAGCTGGGGTTTGAACCGCGGCTTTTTCGCTTACGAGCCACGCACACTACCAGTAAGCCACAGCCGCTACTGCCGCTCGCCTGACTAATGCCATTCATAAACATGGTTCATTAAGTACATTGTCAAAAATAGCAATATTTGTGATAAACAAAATATGGTCAGAATTGCGAAATATGTTTACGGTAAAAAGAAACATGTTTGCTACAATTAAAGTCGAAAATATCACTTTTCTGAGTGCTGTTTTTAGGATCAGGCGATTTAAAACAAAACACAATAATTGAACAGTTGACAAACGAAACGGCACATACCCAAGAATCGATAAAACTTATTGTGTCTGAATGAAGTGAAAGTTTTTCCAGCAAACTGTTCAGACACAATAAATTCTTTCGATTTTTGGTTATGTTCTGCTTCGTTTGCCAACAATCAAAGAATAGTTCAGACAAACATTCAAGATTCTTATATGTTTGTCTCTATAATAATATTCACATTTATCATGATTGACAGAACTACAATGTTTTTGTTGCAACTAATAGTAGAGGCAATCATAGTATGTTGACGATTTCAACTATGTTATGATTTCAACTATAATGTTATTTTTGGTACCACCATTAGTAAACAATGACTTTATTAAGGCAAACATTTTTGTTTGCAGAAATAATACAATAATTTTAGTAAAAAAATTATTATTGCAGTAATCATGTCTCAACCATGTCTTTTCTCTGCGTGTACAGTTCATCATTCCACCGTATTCGGTACTCGCCATTGACGCAGATTGGTCCGTAGATATTACGAAGAATCTTTCTCTCGAATGCTCCTAAGGTCTTTTCATCTGAACTGCTCAGCGTCCAGGTCTGTGATGCATAAAATAGGACAGGCCTCATGAGCGATTTATAGAACGTGATTTTCGTTCGTCGCGAGAGGGCTCTGCTTCTCAATTGCCTACTGAGCCCAAAGTAACACCTGTTGGCAAGAGTTATTCTTCGTTTGATCTCAATGCTGATGCCGTTGGTTGAGTTTATGCTGGATCCCAGACAGATGAAGTCCTTCACAACCTCGAAGGTGGTACTATCAACTGTAACGTGGGTTCCAAGACGCTGGGACTGTTTGTTTGTTGACACCAAGTATATCGTCTTATCTGCATTCACTGCCAGACCCACTCGACTTGACTCTCTTTCTAATCTGGAGAATGCTGCACTGACTTCGCGCTACTATGGCCAATGATATTGATGTTTCTTAAGGATAATTAAGTAAAAAAAAAAATTCCGTTAGTTTGACATCAAAAACAACACATATCTTCTTCTGTCTGAAAGTTCAATCAAACTTATTTCAGCAAAACTGTTAGCTAAGCATTTATATGTTTATTCTTCTCGTCAAAAGATTTTTTTCCAAAAAGTCACAAAAGATTTCGATTTTTCATTAAAAATGGCATACAAGTATTTTTTGTTAAATTAATAAAAACTCAAAATTTCAATTTTACATTTTTTTCTTATAAAATTTGTAGCAATTTTAATATTTTATGTTCTTTAAGTTGTTGTACATTTGCATATATTTTTCATTTATTGCTTTGGAACACGTATTTCTGTAAGATATATATTAGTTATTCTCTTACAAACATAAGTGTGTAGAGTGTAAAATGTATACATATTTTTTTTAACTTCTATAGATTTTATTTTTACAACGTTTTTTATTCTGCACATTTTGTTCCGCTATTGCTCTATATGTCGGGTACTTTACTCTCTGGTGCATTATTAAAAGTTTCCCATTTTCAAAAAAAGTCCAGCTGAAATGTCAATTCTTGCAAAAACAACGCATAAACTTGCATTGTCCTTGTTACTTATACGTTCAGTAGTTCACCATCCACTTTCAGCACAAGAAAAGATGGTCGGCATGAAGTAGAGTGAAAGAGGTAGAGTAAAGGATCAGTGAAGAAAGAAATGCTGTAGCGAAACAAGCTGTTCGAAAAACTTATTGAATGTCCAAAGGAAGAGAAAATTCATTGAATGCATAAATGAATGAATATATGAATAATAGAGTGCATTTTGAGCTGAATGTATATACCGAGAAAAATATCATCCGTAAAATCAAAGAAAAAATGTCTTTAAAAAACTGTTAACGAAATATTTTTGTGACAAAGACAAAAATTTTTGCAGTAAGAAGTTTATCTTCAAATAATTAATTGCTGCGTCTTCAAAACAAAAGCCAAAAGTTCCTTGTCGATAAATCAAGGAAACAGTAAGCAACAGCAAGGATAAATTCTTTGCCAGAAAGATTTAATTCTTTGTTAGCGAGCGACTGAAAAAAGTGTATAAATTCAAAGACTTTTCTTTGCTTTATTAAAGACTTTGTTTTTCGAACATAATTTTCTGTACATTTGGTGAATATTTTGTTTTTTTGAGTCTTATAAGATAACTAGCATGCCACTGTTGTCCGCGACTTCGCCCCGGACGTTTTTTTTTATCAATTTCAATACATGCCAAAGATATAAAAAATTTCTTCTTTTCTTTTGATTTGTTTTGTTCAAAGGCGCCGCCTAACCTGTAACCTAAGGTCTGATCATATAAAATCTGAGTAAATATTTTGGGTGCATTCTCCCTGCAAACATTTTATAAGCCCTCCAAAAAAAGAACTCTAAAATGAACATTTTTTTATTCATTTCTTATGAGGATTACTTGAAAAGATGCACGAAAGAGTCTTCAATATGATTCTGAAATAATTGCTCGAAAATATGACTCCTAAAAGTGTCTTTATTAAGGTTAGAAATCTCATGCTCTAAAAAACCTAAAATATGCTCGCATAACATGCATTTAAAACTCTATAATATGCGTTAAAAACAGGTAAAATATGCAATTAAAAATTTTTTTCTATTATTTTATTATCGGTTAAAAAATATATATTCAATGTAATTTAACAAAAAAAGAAAACCAATTCAATTTAAAATACACATAAAAATAATATATCAAAAACGACAAAAATATAACGTGAGCATTGGAGTGGCAATGAAAAATCAACTTGAGATTTTATAGCAACCCTGAGCGGATTATTGTGCCATTTACTATAAAGCTCACTTGCAGAAAATTAGAGCCAAATCGGATAACTCTAAGTCGTGCAGCTTTGGGGTCAAAGTTGCGCCTACAAAAATAGTTTTTTTGATTTTTGTCAATTTTTGAAGTGAAAACTTCTTTAGGCGCATTGAACGATTTTAGCAGAGTGTAAATCTTTGGTTTGCGTCATTGTGATTTTCCGAGTAACTCTCGTCATCAATACAGACAGCGAGCATGGCAGAATAACCAGGTAGGGCCGACTCGGAGAGAAATGAAGTAGAAAGCAGAGAAAAGCGAGCTAGTTGTCAAAACCAGCTAGTTGTCAAAACGAGCTAGTTGTCAAAACCAGAAATACAAAATCCTAAATACAAAATCCTAACAAAACCAGCTGTTCATCTCGAGTTTCTTTATGTTCATGTTTTGCAGTTGATTTTTGGTTAAACTAGCTTTTTTGTAAATTAAACACTTCCTCGGCATTTTATAGTTTTATGTACACTGTTTTTATAATATTTTCATTCAAATTAACACAAACTTAACACATGAAACCGCACTATTTACAATTTGAAAACAATATTATTATTTCAACCTGTTTTAGGCTGTTTTAGGTTTGTGCAGATGTCTGCGCAAAAATTAAAATATTTTAATTTTTGGTTGTATTTGCGCAAACCGTCTGTATAGTGTGTGTAGTGAAAATCACACCGACTTGCCATAATCCCGAAAGTTTTATGGAGTGAAGACGTGCGTGAAAGAAAATATATAAAAATGGAAGCAGAAAAAAAAATTAATAGAATTTGAATTAAAAAATCAAGTCTGCGCAAATAAAGTCTGTGTAGTGTATGGTCGTCGCTATGACGAGAAAAAAGTCTTGTTTGCGCAAACAGTCTGTGTAGTGTATTTGGCCCTTAACGCGTGAGGGCACTAGGCGAGCCGGCCCTACCTGGATATTCTGCCATGACAGCGAGTAGGTTTTTAAATTACTCTTTTGGATCTTCACTACCAGTCGTTCAACAAGGCATATTACCCAGGTAGGCTCGATACGGAGAGACTTTAAAAAGTACCCCTTATATTCTGTGTTTGCTTTGATTCCTTTTCGACATACCTACAATTCTGTCAAAATCATTTCAAACGAAAAAAGCTGAGCCCCTGGTAGCCAATATCCAAGAGTGTGTGTTTGAGTTTCATGACCAACATAAAAATATTTGTAGTTTTTTAAATGTAGCCAGCATATTCTCTGACTGGGACCATGGTATAAAAAGTAATAGGTAGGAGTGACATTTCGTGTTTCAACCATCGAATGTCAAACAAAACAAAAAAGAGAACGTGTGTCACACACATTGGCCGCATTCAGAGGAGTCACATGCTGTGAATGTATCATTTAATTGCAAAGGTTTCTCACACAAAAAAACAGTTGCCAACTATTGACTCCGCTGAATGCTGCCAATGTCTGTGACACACGCACTTTATTTAGTTTTCTTTTATGTGAAATTCGATGGTCGCAGCTAGTGAGAAATTAATTAGATGTCAAGGCTACGCTACCTAATAATAATTTTATCATGACTGGGATTGCAACGTCCAAAAATTTTTCGTGTCCTATTTCAGCTACCATACGCCTTTAGTATCTTTTTTAGAATATAATTCAATTATTAATGACGCAAACAGTAAAAGTAATGTAAATGAAATTCAATGCAATTTATGTGAATACAAATTCTATGTATACGTATTTTATGTGCATATTAATTATTTAAATAAGTTTAATTTATTTTTGAAGTGAAAACTTCTTTAGGCGCGTTGAACGATTTTGGTAGAGGGTAAATCATTAGTTTGCATCATCGTATTTTTCCAAGGAAATCGTCCACAATCGGCCGCAAGCTCACAAAGAAATCACTTGGAAACTCCTGAAATTAATGCGTATAATCGGTTTGTTAGTATAAAAATACTTAAGTTAGGTTGCAATAAGATGTTTGCAACCAAAACTTATTATTAGTTCGGTTTATATTGGTATATATATGCCTTTAATTTTTGGCAATTTCTTCAGTTGTTGTATTTGTCAACATTTTTGAAAAATTTGCTTTTACTCAAACAGCTGCTATTCATGGTGAGATTTAAAAATGGATCGATCTTCTTCTCTTTCTGATTTTTTCTGCTGGAACTTCGTTTGCAAACAAGAAAAATAATGTATGGATTGAGTGTTTTAACATTTTGGTCTTTAAGTTGTGATAAAGGAATATGTTGAACATTCAAATAATTACATGTATGCTCTTATTTTATTACATATCGTCAAACAAAGTTCGACAATTTTCATACTTGTTGTATTTCGTAAACTTGTAGTATTGTAAACTTAAAAAACTTAAAAAATAACAAATTAATGAAAAAAATGAACGAAAGTGCTTGAGTTTGTGTCTGCCTGTGTGTGGGCCAACGGTCTCCAACATCAGCAAGTGCAGCAAAGTTAAATTGGCTTTCTTTGCTGACGAACGTCCTCCAAGTGCCACCACCAGCAAGTGCAGTGCAAAATTTGTTGCTAGCCAACATCCTCTAAGTGCCATCACCAGTAGCACAAGCAAGTGCTAAGTGCTTGCTAGCAGGCAAACAGAAAATATGGCATGCAAAGTGCTGTATATTTTACGCCGCATCCCCTCTAACGCTGCGCAACCGCTTGGATCTTGTAATTCTCTTTGCGTTGTTGTTGTAAATTTGCTAAGTAGTTATTGTTGTACAGTAAGCTTTAATTTTTTGTGGATGCTTATTTGTAGCTACAGTCAGCATATCACATCGAACTAATTTAGAAAACAGTTTATACATATGAATTAAAGAATATATATAATATTGGTAAATCTATTTGTTTTTAGTAAAAGTGTTACCGTATCGGATATATATATATATATATTTATATTTATATATACATATTTACATATGTATAGTTCATATATATTATAAATCAAAAGATATTATTAAAGGGATCATTAATATAACTGTTTAATGAAGTACAAAAAAGGATTTCATAAAAGTATCATTTTTATTCCTGCTATTTTACAGTAGTAGTAGTATCCTTTTAAAGTAGTAAAACAGACTAAGACAAGCGATAATGAATATGACTATTTAATGAAGCTAAAAATAAAGGAGACTTACAAAGGGACTATAAATATGATTATTTTATGAATCTCAAAAAAACCGCATTAAAGATTAATAAATATGGCTGTTCTATGATTGCATGGTATTGTATGAGTAATAATTAAAATAACTCATTACAGAGTCTAACATTCAATACATTCATAAACCTTTTCACATTCAATATTTAAATCCATAACTTCATTCTTTATCTGAAATCATTTAAACATTAAAGTTTTATTCTTATTATGGTGATTTTATATGACTCTTTTATTCTTAGTTAATTTCAGTGCATAATTTTTCTAATATTTTATTCCACAGCTTAAGAGGCACTGTAAGAACTCACCAACTGCGAAACAATTTCTTGAGAAGCTCTGTAAATTTCATATTCGTAAACCAACTGATCGTTAGCCAACAATGCAAAGCTTTTTGGAAAACGCACTGCATACTTTTAGGCCTCTTCAAATATAATACCATCCACAAACACACCATAGCACATTATTGTGCCTGTGACACTTATCAGACCCTAACGAAAACTACACGCTCAATGTCTCTTCAAGTGGATATTCCTGCTCAACCACTCGACTTTATTGCATAAATAAAAACTAAAATAATTTCACGTTCATCTCGTTTGAAAAAACCTACAGAAAAAATTCCTGCAGGCAGTGCTTTGATTGAAGTAAAAATTACACTTAACATGCGATTTAGTGTCAACAGAACAACAATAAAAACAACAAAAACAGCCAAATGTGTATAGGAAAAATTATACAAGTGGCAGCTGAATGTCCTTTTGACGACAACACATCGTTGCTGTCTATACGAACGAGACACATTTATTTTTTGCTTTTTTGATGTTTTTGGTGGGGAGGCTATAAATGGGCGTATGTTATATGTGTGTTTATGACAAGAACACGTACACACGAGCAGCAACATACAAAAATTCTCGGTTTTGGTTTATGTTATCATTATCCTTGCTGTTACAGATTGTGCTCTAAATGTGCTAGCAAAGAGTCCTTCTTAGAGTATAATCGTTATTTTGAGTGTCATTTAAGCATTGTTATCAAAGTGATTTTTTTAGTAATTGTCGCTAGTGTTGCACTGGGAATAAGTTCCTTTTTATATATACTATACAATGGTACAAATATTTGATATTGTTTGATTGAAGTAGTTCGATGCTAAGGCATCTATATTCGAAAGTTGCCATATGGGTATTAGAGTTGGCCGATTTGTGCAAATGTGGCATAGAAACAAATGTGCAATGTAATTACTTCAATTTTGATAAGATTCCTAAAAACGCTCAACATTTTTGCAATGATCAATGCGGATTTTTGCTAACTTTTATAAACTTCATCCGAAAAGTTTATTAAATTGAATGGATATTTTCTTGGCACTGACGAAATAAACAGAATGTAATTGGCAACGATAATGAGCGAAAACCAAACTGAACTTATTTAATTTGTCACTTCCTCAAACTTGAATTTCAAAGGAGTGGCAGGTACATTTATTAACTTCGATTTGAATGCTTTTTCGATGGACTTGTTGAACTCGATATTTAAGGTGCGTACCAAACGTGCTATGGTTATTTTCTTTTCCAGATCAACAATACATTTTCCAACACAACTGCGTGGTCCAAAGCTAAATGGAAGATATAGAAATGGATTCACAAATTCACATCGCACAGTAACAAATTGCTGCCAATTCCTATGGACGTGCCCTTAGGTCCTTGATAACCACTAAGTTTTTTATAATTTATGCCACTATAATTTGCTCTTGGGTTCTTGATATTTACTAAGTTTTTATAATTTACACCAATATAATTTGATTAAAGCATAAAAAAAGAGATTCATGAAAGAACCCACCATATCAACACCACCCATCATAATTCCAGAGCCATAGTAACATTTCGTAGTAACTGCTCCTAAACACTTTTCTTTTAGTCCAGCTCAGTGGTAAGCTTTCCATCGGCGTCTTTTTCTATTTTTACGATATTTTTGTCAATGTATTTGGCACAGATGTCGACAAGAGTATCAAGATTAAAAATCCTGCGATGGAAGTTCGACGTCCTGACATGCTTCCATATTGATGGCATGATTTCCAGATCAGAGACTAGATCCAGAAAACTATGCAAGCTATTGAGTATTGCTTTGGACTCCTCTGTGTCGCGATGTTTTCATATCAAACCTACTTTGGTGTTGAGGGCTATCGCGACTGCAGATTCCAGTGCAAGCCGTTTGATTTCATCTTAAAAGGTGTCTGAGATTTCCAAAGTTAGCGGATCGGAATTTCACGAATGCTAAGAAAAAGTTAAAAGCAAAAGTGGGTATAAAAATTCGACAAGATCAAATTGCATTAAGTCTTAATATGATGCTTTCGCTGTAGAAACTCGTCATTGAGCTCTAACATAGTATTCAGATATAGACATACATTTTTGTATGTCATTAATAGTGGGGAACGCACCTAGGCCCACTTTTCTCCATAGCTATTGAAACCAAGAAAATAAATTTTTAATTTAAAAGAATCTTAAGGCCAAAAAATTTTGTACTTACGTATTTAAAACTCCCTCCACACCTTGAAAGCATTCTGCACGATGATAAGCCATTGTATCAAAGTATCGCCTAGATGACAAAATACCTTCATTACGAACAATGATTGGATAATCAACCGGATTCAAGGACATAAGCATATCTTTCTTGTCAAATATGCCGGGCATACGGAAAGATCATCAATTTTTCAGTTTCTAAAAATCACACTAAATATTTTCCTATCATTTTTTAAGATATTTCCCGTTTTAGTTTTTTTTTTTTGCCAGATTAGAAAAATAGTGAATTGTTACAGAATGGTTTACTGAATTCCGTTGTGGTGTTACCAGCACTACTGACGCTGAACGTTCAGGTCTCCCAAAAGATGTCATCACACCAGAAATTGTCTATAACACAGTGTTTCCACTTACAATATTTGATTGCATGCGAGCTGTCGAATTAAATTTCACGATATTTATCTCAAGTGTAGACCACTTATATCTTGAAATTTTTCATATCATGAAATTTATCTCTTGAAACATTTCTTAAGATATATTTTATGAGATGAGTTGTCACTTTTCAGTAATATATGCATATACATATTTAGAACTTTTCAAGCAAAAAATATTGCCAAGGCATTAAAAGAGCGAAAAAAAAATAAAATGGATGATAATAAAATGATTATTTAATAAAATAGCAAAATCTAAGAAGAAAAAACAAATACATATATGCGTATGAGAAATGCACAAGCTGCTTCAGTAGCTGCTTATGTTGTTTTTATGGTTGTTGTTGTTGTGTGCGTTCGTTTGGTTTGTAATCATGTCGTTCCTTGTACACATCAGTTGCTTTCATTTTATTTCGATTCCCAGATAACCAACCGGTTCGGTTGAAAACGGTGTGCACTTCTAAAAGCACTGAAGCGGACCGTTTCGTTGTCAGCAAACTTTGCATTGTGTGTTTCATATAAGCGTACCATTTATTAAGTTGTATAGTAATATTGATTTTCTATGATTTAAATACAAATTCAAAATGTTTGATAGCTTAAATCATTCTTGGTCTTAAATGCAAATTCTAGTTGTTTGATAGTTTGAAATCGTTTATTGAGCTTTACGTCAGGTTAGAACAATTAATTGATTTAATATTGAGCTTTTTTTATCAGGTAAGTTTGAAGAAAGACAGCAACAACAAATTTGTTTCTAAATAATTTTTATTTATTGTAGAAGATGAAATGCATTAAAATAGTTTTGAAAAATATAAATAAAATTAAACAGAATTTTTCTCTATTACTGCATAAAAAGGAATTCTACGTCTATACTTACGATACTATCGAAACTGTGTCTTTTTTTATTAAAAAAGTTTTTATTTGAAGTAATTTTCTGACAAAACTTTAAAAGGTTTCTGTGGAATTTTTGAAGTGAAAACTTCTTTAGGCGCGTTGAACGATTTTGGTAGAGGGTAAATCTTTGGTTTGCGTCATCGTATTTTTCCGAGTAACTCTCGTCATCAATACAGACAGCAAAGATAACCAGATAGGAAACTAAGACAGCATAACCTCAAAAAATGTTTGCATGGATTTGTGCATAAAAAAAATCAATGATCGCCACTCTTGTTCTTAGTCGGCCGCAAGCTCACAAAGAAATCACTTGGCAACTCCTGAAATTAATGCATATAATCTTTTTGTTAGTATATGAATACTTTAGTTAGGTTGCAATAAGATGTTTGTAACCAAAACTTATTATTAATTCGCTTTATATTGGTCTGTATATACTTTTAAAGTTCGGTAATTTCTTCAGTTGTTGTCAACATTTTTGAAACATTTGCTTTTGCTCAAACCACCGCATGGTGAGATTTAAAAATGGAACGATCTTCTTCTTTTTCTGCATTTTTCTGCTGGAACTTCGTTTGCAAACAAGAAAAATAATGTATGGATTAAGTGTTTTAACATTTTAGTCTTTAAGTTGTGATAAAGAAATATGTTGAACATTTAAGTAATTACATGCATGCTCTTATTTTATTACATATCGTCAAACAAAGTTTGACAATTTTCACACTTGTTGCATTTGTCAGTGGCTTTTTATTTTCACCACTGCGGCATTTTATTTTCAGAGTTGTCAACTATCATTGTTTTATTAATAAATTTTGAAGTGAAAACTTCTTTAGGCGCGTTTGAACGATTTTGGTAGAGGGTAAATCTTTGGTTTGCGTCATTGTCTTCTTCCGAGTAACTATCGTCATCAATACAGACAGCAAAGATAACAAGATAAGAAACTTAGAAAACATAAGCAAGCAACCATCAATAAGATCTTCTGCTGCTAAGTAGCTCCGCTGCGAAACATTAGCTGCATTCCCGTGGCACTGTAACAGATCAAATCTCAGTAAAACAACGTTAGTTCAACTTTATATCAATTTGTCATCACAGTCTTGAAACAGCTGTTTTAAGAACAATAACAAAAGAAAACAACAATACCAAAACGCCCATTGAGCGGTGAAACGTCAAAATAGGAAAATGAATAGTTGTTTAGATTTGCCAACTATGTTCGTTTTGATAAAAAATGCTTGAAACTTGGCAGCATTTTAAGATCAGAAATAGAGTTTTGTGAATAAAATAGAGCCGCGCTTTAAGGCGAATTTACACATTTCACTCAAAACGATGATAGTGAACGTTGAACGATGACAGTGAATCAATTTTTAATTTACATTATTCAAAGTGTAAATTTGAAATTTGATGGATGATTCGGTGTTGAATGTCAAAATATATTCGTTGGCTGATTAATTTTATTGACGTTTAAAAAAATTAAATAAATAAAAGCTATTCAGCAATTAAATAAAAAAAATATAAACTTTCTGCTTGAAATTATGTTAACACATTTCAATTGTGTTTTAGTACGAATGACACATCAGTTCGGTTTGCTTTCACTTTCATCAAAAGTAGGAAGACCTTCTACTTCTTTCACTGTTCAATGTGGATGACAATCATCTTCATTTTAAAGATGAAACTTAATTTACATTTTACAAATCAGATGATTCATCCAAAGTGAACGATGATAGTGAATCGTGTAAATTCGCCTTTAGATCAACGACCACGGGAATGCAGCTATTAAATGTTACTGGTTTTTCAATATGTATGTAGAGATGCTGTAGGCTAAAATAAAATAAATTTAAAATTTTTGATATTTGCTTTTTGTTTGACGGGCCGTGAAGTCTCTTTTAATGCCTCCACTTGAGATCTTGCTACCAGGCAAACAAAAAACATAGCAAGCAAAGTGCTGTTTATTTTCCGCCGCCAATTCGGTTCATCCCCTCTAACGTTGCGCAACCGATGTAATACTGCTCTTCTCTGTTCATCGTTGTAGTAGATTTGCTTGGTAATTGTTGTTGTAAATGTATTTTAGTTCAGCTACAGATCTACATACACATTGACAGAAAAACAGTAAATATCCTTCATGAGTTCTTTATGAAGGAACAATTTGTCAGCAGATAAACTTATTGATGGTTTCTTGCTGCCATAGTTGAACTAGATAAGGTAGTGTTAGGGCTGAATGTGTTCTCTTTCTCAGTGACCAAAACTGTCAAACTCATTCATTTTGATATATTTGCCAATTCTTGCTTTCATATTGCACTCTCATTGGTTGCAGATTTTGTATGAAATGTCAACTTCGTTTTGACAGTTTCGGTCACCGGCTCTTCACCCCAAACACTGCCTTGTTTAATTTTACCATGCTTGCTGCATTCGCTGAGCGCCTGGTAGCCAATATAGGGATGCAATCGATGCATCGATAGTATCGTCATCGACGATATATCGTTCATAAACATCGATGTCAACATCGATGTTATTATAAGCGATACATCGGTCTGAAATGGAAAAACATCGATAACATTCGCTCGATTTTTAGCCAATTCACAATTTGACATCTGGAAATACCACATAAGCTAACACACAATAACACAAAAAATAAATATTCTGATGCATCTTCAATAGCAAATGTAAGCGAAACAGAAGTGCAGATGTACCTGTAGTCTCCTATTACACCAATAAAAAAAGATGCGATCGAAATTTGGGATGACCATAAATCTCTATTTTCAAATCTTGCGAAGATTGGAACGCTATATCTCTACCCAGCGAACACTTGTTCTCGGAAGCTAGAGCAAGCATCACTCAAGAAAGAAACAGGCTTCTAGTAACGAGGTTATCTAAGTTTCTTTTCCTTAATTCAATTTCCAAATTGATAAACTCCAACAAATAAATGTTTTAAATTTATGAAATAGGAGAAAATGTTTTCTATTTGAATTAGATTTTATTTTGGTATGTGGTCTATAGGTATAAGACACCAGCCTGCTGTTGCAATCAAGTGATGCCAGCAGATTACCCGTGCTATAAAGTAAGGCTAAGTATTGAAACAAAACTATCGAAGTTTACCACCGAAAAACATCGTTTGACGCCATCGATGCTCATTTTTGCTATAAAGCCTAATTTTGAGGTCGGCAATTATGAAAAAAGTCCTTCATTCAAAAAACGGACACAAAAAAGTTTACAAAAACGAATATAAGATTTTTTTTCACAAAATTTAAAAAAAATAGCAATAATAATAAATTATATAAATAAAAATAACTGTGTTTTGCATAAAGAAAAAACCCCGTTTTAAATATACAATACTAGCCCTAATACAAAAATGAAAACATCGTAAAACATCGATATATTGGTCTTATTAACAATGTTTTTAAACATCGATAATTATCAAGTGAACATCGATGTTTTCAAACATGAAGCATTAAGAGCGATGTTGCATCCCTAAGCCAATATTCAAGAGCGCGTACTTAAGTTTCATGACCAACATAAAAACATTTGTAGCTTTATAAATGTCGCCAGCATATTCTCTGACTGGAAACATGGTATAATAAGTAATTGGTAGGAGTGACATTTCGTGTTTCAACCATCGAAACGTGTGTCACACACATTGGCCGCATTCCGAGGAGTCACCTGTAGTGAATGGATCATTTAATTGCAAATGTTTCTCACTCAAATTTAAAAAAAAAACAATTGCCAACTATTGACTCCGCTGAAAGTTGCCAATCAGCGTAGCCATATGGTCCGATATATCGGATATGTTACGATTTTAATACTTGAATCCGACGTTCCGATATTTGACCAATATTCTTGAAAATGTTACGATTTCAGAAAAAGTAGATCCGACGTCCGATCTTGCATATATTTTTATATAAAGAGTGTTTTTTATAGAGTGATACAAGTTTAAATCATAATAAAACATAGTAGTGTATTTTTAATATCAATGAAATGGACTCTACTGGATAGAAAATTTTATGACATTATTGCTTAAATAAAATTTCGGACATGTGGCCGCCACTACTGGCGCGTACAAAACGCAATCTGGAACACCAATTTTCACAAACTTTTCGCAGCATTTGCGGCCGTATCTCGCCGATAAATCTTCGAATGTTGATTTCCAGGTGCTCAATTGTTTGTGGTTTATCGACGTAGACAAGTGACTTTACATAACCCCAAAGAAAATAATCCAATAGGGTTAAATCACACGATCTTGGGGGCCAATTAATTGGGCCATTTCGTGAAATTATTTTTTCGTCAAAAGTTTCTTTGAGTAAATCAATTGTAGCGCCCGCTGTGTGGCATGTGGCTCCGTCCTGTTGAAACCACATATCAGCAAGATTAATGCCAGCTAATTGAGGTACGAAAAACTTTGAACCATGTTCCTATACCGTTTACCATTGACAGTAACATTCTGACCATCATCGTTTTTGAAGACATATGGGACAATGACTCCGCCAGCCAATAAAGCGCACCAAACAGTTATTTTCTGTGGATGTAATGGTGTTTCGACAAAAGCTTGTGGATTCTCCTCACTCCAAATACGACAATTCTGTTTATTTATGTACCTATTCAACCAAAAATTGGCTTCATCGGAAAATAAAATTTTCCATGGAAATTCAAAATCAACACCAATTTGTGCTTCAGCCCATTCGCCGAATTGGCGGCACATACGATGGTCGTTTGGCTTTAATTCCTACACAAGTTGAATCTTGAAAGGTTTTCAAGCCAAGATCTTTTCGTAAAATCTTCCATAAAGTGGAGGGACACAATCCCAGTTGCTGAGAACGGCGACGAATTGATTGATTAGGATCATCTTCAATGCTTTCCTGTACATTATAAGTCCGAAAACGATATATTGTCCTTCGAATTAGCAGCTCTGAAAGACGATTATGTACGCCATAAAATGGACGAATTGCACGATAAGTTTGACGAACAGAACCATTATTTTGATTAAAAATTTCCATAATTTGCACGCGTTGCTCTGGTGTAAGTCAATTCATAATAAAATGTCAAAGCAAACTAAACAAAAAACAACTATCAGCTGTTAAATAGATGTTCAAATAAAGCAGTGATGCTAACTCAAAGTTGTATCACTCTATAAAAAACACCCTTTACATATATATATGAAAAGAACAAAATTAGTATAATAAAATTGATAGCAACTTTAAAATAAAAAGATGCGATGGTATTTCTGCATGTCCAATAATGGGAAAATTTATTTTTGAATTCTTGAGCGTACCGAATTTCTCAGCTAACGTTGAGCGAACTTTTAGTCAAATAAATATAAATAAAATTAAAGTTCGCAATAGATTAGAGTTAGACACAATGGAAAGAACTCTGCATACAAAAGATTATGTGCGTATGAAATCTTTTAACTGTTTTAGTCTTGAAATAGGTAATAAAATGATAAACAAATTTAATAAAGCAATGTAATTAAATTTTTTTTTACATATTTTTTCACTAAATTCTAATTTTTTGTAGTTTTTGGTGGCTTAAAATAACATTTTTTCATTAATTTACTTGTAGCAAAAACTTTACATTTATAGAGTTAAAATTGAAAAATTATGTATTATAGCTCTATGTATTTCATTTTTACCGATTTAAGTGATCTACATTAAACCAAACAGTGTTGCATATGTATTTAATTTGATTTTTACTCTTCGTTTGTGTATTCAAAAATATTTTCAAAATGTAATTTATTATAATATATTTTCCATATTTATAATAATTATTGAATTGAATTTTGAAAAAAATGTGCTTTATTTAAATAATTAAACCTTAAATATTCGTCATACATCTAATAAAATACAATATTTTATTTGTCTTCTTTGTTGTAAAATGCGACTGAAAATTTCTTAGTTCTTGTTTTCAGAGTTTCACAAATACGACGAGAAATCCGACGAGCATAGTGCGAAAGTTATGCTGTAAAATTTTTTTTCATGGCAACACTGCTGCCAATGTGTGTGACACACGCACTTTATATTGTTTTCTTTTGTTTGAAATTGCAGCTCGTGAGAAAATAAGTAGTTGTCAAGGCTACGTAATAATAATTTTATCATGAGTGGCACTGTATCGTCCAAAATTTTTTGTTTCTTATTTCAGCTATCATAAGCCTATAGTATATTTTTAAAAATATAATGCAATGATTAATGACGCAAACAGTGAAAATAATGTAAGTGAAATTCAATGAAATGTATGTAAATACAAATTTTAATTATATGTTAGTTATTTTGTATTTTAAGTGTATATTAATTATTTCAATAAGTTTAATTTATATTTTTGTTTATGTTTTACTTTGTTTTTTATATTAAAACCCATAATTTAAAATATAATGAAGTAATAAAAAATGAAAATAATGTGCATTAATGATGAACCGGATGTACGGATGAACCGAATCGGGGGCAGAAAATAAACTGCACTTTGCTTGCTATGTTTTCTGTTTTCCTAGTAGCGAAATGCAG
Source organism: Dichetophora obliterata (assembly GCA_963920525.1). Taxonomy (NCBI): domain Eukaryota; kingdom Metazoa; phylum Arthropoda; class Insecta; order Diptera; family Sciomyzidae; genus Dichetophora; species Dichetophora obliterata. The sequence goes on from OY986435.1 coordinate 205,024,498, forward strand.
GCATTAAAAGAGAAGCAAAACATCATATATAAAAAAAAGTAAATTTATTTTATTTTAGCTACAGCTCTACATATACATTGAAAGAAAAAATTAAATATCTTTTTTGAGGATTATTTTTCATTCAATAGTTCTCCCTGTATTTTATTTTTATAACAATTTTAAATTTAAATGTAATAATATAGTTTGGTGTAATTATAAAATAAAAATTCTATCTGAATAAAAAATATTTTGATAGAAATAATCAAAGGTTGAGGGGGTGAAAATATAAAATTTTTTACGATTAGCATAAAAATTCTTATATGCAGTAAGGCGGTTCGTGGCAGGACAAAGCCTTCCAGGGAATACTAATATTTTACATACATTTTTTCGCTTCGGTCGGCAGTCCCTTCACTGCTATACTTTTTTTGGTTTTCCTTATCTGATGTATGAACTGTTTATTATTAAACAAATTTGTACAATATCAAAAATTTTACTGTTTTCTATTTATGGCCACGATACTTAAATATCCCACTGTGCGATACTTTGATATTGCCTGCAAAAACCGATAGCACCACGATTTAAATATCTCGACAACATTATTGCGACAGACAATCGCAATGCATTGCTAGACGCTGAACAATATTTATCAAATAATTTGTGTATTATATATTAAAGCTTTTAAAAGCTTTGCCTTATTAAATACTTCTGTTAGAGCTAAATTGACGTCAATAATTAAGTTTATTCCCATCTGTTTGCATATGATTCGATATGAATTGTTTTCCGCTTCTCTTTTTCCCGTTTTGTTTTGATTACTGATTCGTGATGCACTATAGGGTTCTTTATTCACCGAAAACTTTTGTTGTATATCAGCTTTTTCCTGCTAAAGTTCTTATTGTATCCAAAAAATTTACGTTCACACTGTACATCAAATAATAAAACATTTGTTGTGATTAATGCTGTTGATAAATAGCTTTTTGATGAAGCTCGTAGTACTTTGAACTCTTCTGGTTAAATAAGCGTTTATAAATAAAAATAAAAATCAATACTTTATTAAGACCAGATTATCAAAAATTTATTTGTTAGATTGTAAAATGTAGTTAAACCAATGTTTGAAGAATGCTAATTCAGCATGCGTCAGCAATTTTTTGCAGAAATCTAGCAACTATTTTTATCATGCGATGCTGGTCTTAATATGATATTTACTTTTTCTACAAATTTTTTTCAGAAATATTCAGCGCACAGCGACCAATTTTGAATTTTCTTGTTGAACAAATCATATCTTCTAAACGAAAACAATTTTGGACAGGAAGAAACGTTTCATTTTTGGTAGTAAATTTGATTTAAGAGACTTACAGGCAGAGCTGTTAAATTGGCATTCATATTCAGAATTTTTAATACAACTGAATAACAACATTAGAATGCATTAAGTGAATGAAAAATTGATGTATAAATAAAATTTTTAATTCACATTCATTTCTAAGAAAATTATTAATTATTTATTCAATTATTCCTTTTTTTTCCTCTTTTATAATGAACAATTTTTTATTTATTTGAATGATATTCCCAAAGAATTTCAGAATTTTCAATTATTCTTTTCAGTTATTCATTTTCGTTATTCGGAATAATGAATCAATTTTTTTTAATTAATTTGAATGCTATGCACAAAGTATACCTACATATATCTGAGTAAACATACATACATACTAGGCATCCCGAACGATTAAAGCCCCCCTTAAATCCCGGGATTGTCTTTCTGGGATCCCGGGATTTTTAAATAAAAAATTTCAATTTAAAAATTTAAAAAAATATTCAGGTAAATGCAACCATTTGAATGAATATAGAATTAAAATTTGAGTTTATATGAATATAGAATTAGAAAAGCCTTTTAATGAGGCTGAAAAATATTGTTAGGACGACGAGTGTGAATCACTGGAGCAAAGATTTTGCAAAGTTTTCAGTTATTCTGACTTAGGCAATAATTTTGTTTTGTGGTGAAGGCAATCGTGATCGAAACTTATAAATTGCTTACGGTTATCGTACAACTATTTCTCGAACTAGCATAGAATCAGAACGGTGCTTCTCACCAGTGGTTATATTTGAAATAATATCCGAACAAAACTCTCTAATGAAAAATAAGACGCATTGATCAACTTAATGTTTAACTTTAAAAAATATAAAAACAAAAAATTTAATTTTGAGAAGCATTTTCCAACCTTAATTTGACTTAAATACAAAAAATCATGAAGACTGAGTCTAAAAAAAAAAATTTTAACATTTTCGGAATCCCGGGAATGATATTTTAATGATTTGTAGTATTAAAGATTGTATTATTTGTACATTAATTCGAGTTAACTATGTTGTATTTTTCTTTTATTATTTTTTTACCATATTGTCTTTTAATTTGCCATTTTTTAAGTTTCATTCTACGAACTTAACACTGCATAATTATTTTAATAATTTTAATCTACAATTACACTGCGGTATTTGTGCATTCAAAAGCGTTCAAAAATATATAGTTTTACTCTCTTTCTCTCTTCTAACTCTCTCTCTTCAATCAGTCCTAATCTCCTCAAATTTGAAATTCAATGGAATAGCAGGAACATTTATAAACTTAGCAGTAAATGCATTCTCGATGGAGTAGTTGAATTCAATATTGAAATTCCGAACCAAGCGAGCTATGGTGATTTCCATTTCCAAGTCGACAATGCGTTTGCCAGCGCAGCTGCGTGGTCCAAATCCAAATGGCACATACAAAAATGGATCCACAACCTCATCAGACAGACGATCGTTGCGAAGCCAACGTTCGGGTAGAAACTCTTTGGCATTTGTTACGTACTGCTCATCACGGACAAGCAAATTACTGGCGATAGCTACTTCTGTCCCTCGGGGCACCTGATAACCACTGAGTACAGTATCAACAGGTAAGGCACGCACTGTTCCCGGGCCGATGGGATACAAACGGATGCCTTCTTTGATGCAAGCGCGCAAATATGGGAGATGATTCATCCCTTCCATAGTGAATATAGAATTCTTGTGTGGCAGTATTTTGCAAAGTTCTTCGCGTAGCTTTTGTTGCTTTTCTGGACTTTTAGCTATACACAGTAAAATGCCCACCAACGAAGTACTAGTCTATAGACAATTTTCTATTATTAGTCATACCGAAAAAACAACCATGAACGGAAGAAGATCTTTGCTTACCGTATCAACACCAGCCATCATCATATCCAAAGCCATAACTACAGCAACACGTCGATCATGTTGAAGCAGTTTTTCCAATACACTCTTCTCCTTACCCAGCTCAGTGGTAAATTTTCCGTCGATATCTTTTTCAATTTTGTCAATAGCATCATCGATGTATTTAGCACTAATGTCAGTGAGAACATCAAGAGTGGACATCATGCGATTGAATTTTGGCGTTTTCACATATTTCCATAAGGATGGCAGGATGTCAAGATGATAAGCTAAATCGAAAACAGTACGCAAGCTTTTTAGTAGTGTTTTAGACTCATTTGAATCTCGGTTTTTTCGTATTAAACCTAGTTGAGTGTTGAGGGCAACCGCCGCTACCGATTCGAATGCAAGACGATTAATTTCATCTTCAAACGTGTCTGGCATCTCCATGGTAAGTGGATCACGAATTTCACGTATGCTGTAAGATATAAATAGGCGAATATAATTTTAAAAAAATGCTTTGTGGAATTTAAAATCTTAAGGTACCGCAATAGAAATTCATTGTTGACCTCTTGCATGGTATTTAGATAAAGACGCACATTTTTCGGCTGCATTAATATTGGATTGACAATAGACCGCACTTTGGCCCATTTTTCGCCAGAGCTAAATTACGGAAAATATGTTTAAATTACCAAATGAAGCCATTGGAAAAACTCGAAAAATTTACGTTGTAATAATTCCCTCTACACCTTGAAAGAAATCCCTCCGATGAACTTCACGATGATATACTATCGAATCAAAATTTCGTCTAGTTGGCCAAATACCTTCATTTCGAAAAATGATACGATAATCATTTGGGTTGAAGGACATTAGCATATCTTTTTTGCCAAAAAGGCCGGGTAAACGTACAAGATTACCATACTTTTTGTAGAATGATATCGCCATATCGGTTATGGGTTTGTTGTAGAATTCGCCTTAATTTTTTAATATGATATTAAAAAAACTACATTTGATAATTCAATTGCATACCGCCCGGCACAACTCCACGAATAAACTGGATTTTAGTTGGTCCTGGAATCTCTGAATGTGGACGTGCCTGTTCCCATTTTATAGCTGACTCTTCATTGCCCACATCATGCTAAAAAAGTCAAAGCAAATGATCATTAATAGCTTTACCTAATTAATACTTAGCAATTAAATGCCTTCAACTCTGCCTGCGGTGTAAAATGTCTAATCGTTCCACCAACGATGCTGCTTTCATAACTTAAGCAACTACAAAGACCGCCACGATTCAAGTATCTCGACAACATTTTTGCAACTAATATAAAATAGCAAATTCTTAAACTGTTCAAGAATAAATATTTATCAATTAAATTGCATATTCGGTTAGAGCTTTTGAAAACTTTTATTTTTAATCAAAATGATAGTTTGTTGTTGCTATAATATTCAAATCATATCACCTCGCAAGCTTGTTCTGATGTTAGATCTTGTTTGCTGTTTTGTTTTGATTGCTCATTCATAATAAAATCAGTAGAGCTTTATAGATATAACAAAAACTTTGGCTGTTTACAAGCTATTTTGCAAACGTTCCTATAGAATTCATTAATATTACGTCACAACGAACCTAGAACACTATTATATTATAATTTGTTTTTTCGATATTGCTAATAATTTTGTCTATAGACAGCGTTTTGGCAAGCTCTTCATAAACTTTCTCTTCATAAGCTCTTCATAAACCAGATAAATAATACAATATTGTATTAACCGGCATTTCAATAACTGTAAGCAATGAAATATTATAGCTTATTTGAATAAGATTTCTGAACTTATAAAATTTTTAAGTAACAAATTATAGTTTTATACTATAACAAGATAAAAAGTAACTTGTTCCAATATTACCAGAGCAAAAAATTTGTTTCGCAAAAAATTTGTTTCGCAAAGCATGTGTCAGCACATTTTAAGAAATTGCTTACTTGTTTTTGGCTTATGCTCATTTCGTATTCTGCTACTAGAATCTCTAAAATAAATATTTTAACAGATAAGAATGATTTGCACTTAAATAAGAAAGTTATTTATTTCAAAATCAGAGCACCTCGCTTGACCGAAATAGATACTTTTCTTAGAACTGGAAGGTTTCGATTAATAACACTACACTCAAGGAAAAATACTCTTACCTGATTGAGGTTATTTTTACCTGACGAATTTGGTTAGGAGATTTAACCACATCGTATTTACGTGATCCATGTTACTTGCGCCTGACGTATCTGGTATATAGAAATACATGTAGAAAATATCGAAAAGGTAGGTGAAATGAACGTGTCTTTAAGTTTTTAATTTTATCTAATGCTGTGGCCATTTGGGCTAAAAAAATAAAGTGCCCATGATGATTCATTTGCTCTCGCTCTCCCTCTGGCCCCTGCTGGGGACAAAAAGGGTGTTTTTTAGTCTTAATTTTGTTTCTCGTGATGTAATTGTTGAAAAATTAAAAATATTTGCATGTAGGTGATTGAGGTAAAAACATTTGAAACTAGCATCTGGTTAAATAAACCTGATTTAATTCGATTTAACCACAAATACTGGTTAAAATTCGGTTAAGTTAACTATATTTGTCAGTTTCATTAAACAACCAAAACAGGTTAAATTGACCTGAATTGCATGTGGTAATCTTAACCTGACAATTCATGTTGGAAAATTTTAACCTGAAATTTAGTTAAAATTTGGTTAAATTAACCAGATATTTTCTCTGGGTGTATGCGGCACCATTTTTGAAATCGGTATGCCACTAAGCTTTTCTTATAGATTTTTCCCTGCAGAGCACGAAAATTGCAATAAAACTTTTTTACTATGGATATAATTGAAAAATACATATTTTTGAAATTTTTACCCAATTTTTTTTGGATATAGTTCCATATATTTTTGCTCCTCTCAAGTTTTGCTAATTATTTTTTATTACTATCGAGTTATAGTAATTGACGGATTTGGTTAAAAATAATATCAATTTAAGGATAAAAAATTAATTTGGTTTACTTTAAATCGATTAAACTTTAATTTGATTTAATCGGTTTAGTAGTTTCATCGCAATCGAAAGATATATAGAAAAAATACTATTCGGTCAAAAATAATATATGAAATAATTAAAATACGAAAATTTGAGCTTTTAAGAACAAAATAAACTACTGATTAGAGATGGGCGCGTGAGTAATTTTTACTCACGATAACGCAAGCTCACGATCTGTTATTTTTAATCACTCACGCTCACGATTAAGCTGATATCTTTTACTCACTGTCACGCACCCTCACTCAACGCCGTAGATATGGGGGAGATTCAGGGGTTCAAACCCTCCCCCCTTAGCAATTAAAATTTTTTTTATATCTATACGAAGGGTGCCTTTTATATTTCGGGATTAGAGAACAAAAACAAATATTAATCATCGAAAATCACTTTATTGTTTTTCAAAATATTCTCCATGAAGATCTATACACTTTTCTATGCATTTGAACCAATTGTCGAAGCACTTTTGCCACTCTGATTGAGGTATCTCCAAAACATGCAGTTTATTCTTCGCAGTTTATTCTTCACGGTTGGGAATAAAAAGAAGTCATTCGGTGCCAAGTCAGGACTATACGGCGGATGACCCATCAAATCGATGTTTTGGGTGCTCAAAAATGCAGTTGTTTGAGCCGATGTGTGAGAGCTCGCATTGTCGTGGTGAAGAGTGATCCGTCTTCGGCGGTTGGTTTTCCTGATTTCTTGGAAGACAACTGGCAAACAAATGGTTGTGTACCACTCAGAGTTGACTGTTCTGCGTTGTTCTAGTGGTACGGTTGCGACATGTCCATATTTTCCGAAAAAATAGGCGACCATTTGCTTGGAAGTGCTTCGTGCGCGAACAACTTTTGTTGGATTTGGCTCATCTTGAAACACCCATACAGTCGACTGCTGTTTACTTTCGGGCTCATACGCGTAAATCCACGATTCATCACCTGTCACGATGTCATAGACGTGTTTCGAAGCACCGCGATCGTATTTTTTGAGCATTTCCTTCGACCAATCGACACGAGCCTTTTTTTGAGCGATTGACAAATTGTGTGGGATCCAACGCGAACAAATTTTTTTGACAGTCAAATGTTTATGCAATATTGAATGTATGCTGGTCCCACTTATGCCTAAGGTTCCCTCAATCTCACGATAGGTAACATGACGATCTTGCAATATCAGTTCGCGCACAGCATCAATGGTTTTCGGAACAACAGCTGATTTCGGACGACCTTCACGAAATTCGTCTTGGAGTGAACTACGACCACGATTGAATTCACCATACCATCGATAAACACTGGTCCTTGATGGAGCTTCATCGCCAAAAATTGAGTTGCATTCAAAAATCCGAGTTTTCGGTTTATTTACAAAATATTTACATCATTCGATAACACACGATATTCCGCGCTTTCTAAGGTGCAACATTGTACAATAAGTTAAAAATCTATTTACATAAAAATGAATGTCTGTCTGTCTGTTTGTTTGTGCTTTATAGAAGGCCAAACCCTTGAACCGATCTTCCTGAAACTTTCACAGCATGCTACTATGACTCTGGAAGGAATAATAGGCTATATGAAGTTTTTGTTGGACAAAGGGGCGTGACACCGCCCATATAACCTAAAAATGTAAATCGCCATATTTTGGGCCTTTTTTGACCTACGTCGATGATATTTGGTACATATGGTATTGGCATACTTAGGAATACGTACCAGGAGAAAAGTGGGTGGGACCACTCCCCTTTTTAGGAAAATTAAAAATCGTAATATAGTCTTAACTACTGAACCGATCGTCAATAAGTTTTCACAATAGGAAATTCTTACGAAATAATAAATTCTTGACTATATAAAGTTATGAGTGGACAAAGGGGCGTGGCCTTGGCCATATAACTCAAAATTTAAAATCGTCACATCTTGGGTATTTTTTGACCAACGGCGGCAGTATTTGCTATATATGGTATTTGCATGAATATAAATACGTACCAAAAGAAAAGTGGGCGGAGCACCCCCTTTGTTTGCGATATATTGGAGGCTGGACCTGTTAACCGATCTTAAATTTTCAAAGCGTGCAGCTTTGGTTCAGGAATACTGATTACATGATAATATTTTTCGACTTCTGCACCTACTTTTTTACTACGTTTATCAACGGCTATACCTCAAATTTAAAATACATACTAATTAAAACAGCGGGATAGCCCCATTCTCTTTCTCCCACAACTGACTGCGAAACAGCTGATTGTGTAATTGCTGCTTTTTGATTGTTCTAAAAATAAAAAGGGGGAGCATGAAGCAAATTACATGCGGTTCAGTGCTGAATTCTAATTGGTTTACAACAAAAAAAGGGGGGGAGCATTCCAATAATTAAATGAAAATTAAATAAATAAATTTGTGTAAATATATAAATACTTTTTATTTTAATTTAAAACGAGGGGGTAGCGTAGCACTCCGGGTTCAGCTAGTATTAAATAAAAGCACAGATATTCAAAATTATTAAATTACCGTAACATGAAGATAAATTAAAAATTTCACAATGTACATGCTTAGTTTGCTTAGCAAACATTTAGTTAAATATAATACAATATAAATGGTTTTCTTAATTGTTTGCCTATGTATTGTTGCTAACGTACTAGCATGCTGACGATGCGATGATAAGCAATGCTTCATTGTTTGTTAAATTACACTGAAATTTTCATCTTTTGAAAAAACACAAAAAATAGCCGAGACACATAAACTTAATTTTCGGTCGTAGAATTCAGTGGCATATTCAGTTTTTCCAAATCAGATCAAATTCTCAAGATATTAAAATTTTTGTTATTTGACCATCATTTGACCTTCATTTAAAAAAAAATTTATAGTATTTTAACAATTTATTTTAATTATATTTTCGAAAATACCTCCAACGTGAAAATCTAGTTAGCTTTGTGTAATCTATGATTTTTCAAAGGTTAAGCAATTTTGCATTTTTCTCCATTTTGACCAAATTTGTATGTTATACGTAAAATCTTTAAAAAAATCTTAAAATTTTTTGCTCAAATAAGTATTTTTATAAACTGATTAAATTCTGAAAGTTTAAGTTTAAGTTAAAGGTGGTCAAAATTTTTGTTCTAAAAAAATAAGGAAAATATAACTTAAAATGGGCCTAAGAGTGACTTAATTTCAATCGCAAATATCTCGAGATTTTGATCTGATTGGGAAAAACTGAGTATGCCACTAAATTCGTTTACGTTCTCGGCATCTTCGTGTGTCTTTTTGACGTCCCTACAGTGTTATTAAATGAACGTAAAAGTGAATTTCATTTGTACATTTGTCCGTTTCACGATATTTAAGCTGTGTGTGACTATCGCAAAATAGTTTTAAAAAATGTTCTCCTCAAAATCTAGCGGTGACACTTCGTCTCAAGCACACCAATTAATGTATGCAGTTACGAGTCCAGAATTTTTTGTTGCAATTCATTTTATAAACAAAATATATTAATTTACGTCAGCTTTGACTATACTGTTGTAAAAAATTGATAAAGATCTAATAGAATGATGTTATGGCTTAGCGCTATTAAATATTCATAAGGATATTTCTGTGAACGAGGAAACTGTCATCAATAAATTGGCTTCGCGTTCAAAAAAATTAATGAACTAACTATGTAAATCTACAACTATGCATATTAAGGCGCCTAATGCTCCATAGAAAAGAAAAAAGTTGATCGAGTCTTTCCTTCAAAATAAACCTGGGCTTATGTTATGATGTTTCCCCAAATTCGACTCTACAGATAGCCAGCCATCCGTGCGCTGCAATGGTTTGAAATAACCTCTAAGAATCAATTTTTGTGTAAAAAAATTGGCTGGCGTAATAGTTTTAAAAAAACAAACTATCAGATATTATAGGCCGGAAAAATCTCTTCCAAACGGCATCAAAAAATATTTGATATTTTTTATTTTATTTCCATACAAAAACTTTACAAATTTGAATAACTTCATAACTTTTTTTAAAATCTTACAATATCTTTTCAGTAGGTGTTTATTTTATAATTAATATTTTAGTTTTAATTTGTTTTAGTTTAAGCAACTCTGGCCAGCATTTCTGACAAGTGAGTATGGCATTAGAAATAATTAAGTTTTTTCAACTTCAGTGAAAATAACTTAAAAAAAATCATAAAAGTGCACTAAAAACATCATTATTTTGAATTCGAATGCAAACATTTAAAATTTTTTAAGCAGATTGGGAGAACTTTTTCAATAATATTATTTCAGATAATTTCACTTTTTCTAACTAACACACCAGCTAATATTTTTACAAAAAAACTCGATTTTTAGAGGTTATTTCCAACCACTGCAGCTCAAGGATGGCTATGGCTAGAGTCGAAATATTTGGGGAATCATCATGACATAAGCCAAGGACTATTTTGAGGAACTGCTCCAAACAACTTTTTTTCGTGAGGCGCCTTAATGTACTATATATGTTTTTCTTTTTAAAATGTCTGTTTTCGTTATTTTACTTAAATAAATACTTGTCGTCCTGCTCCAAAAGAAGCGATTGAATCGTTTTTTGCTTCAGGAACCCCCCTCTGTCCCCCCATCACCCATCAGAATCCACAGCTTTGTTAACAGCTCACATTAGTTCAAATAGAAATTTAGTAGGGAAATTAACCCCATGGTATCACAATGGGCATCATTGGCTTAAGTGTGTCTCTGAAAAGTTACAGCCACTTTAACCCCCCCCACCCCTTATGAAACACCTATCCACGGCGGTGCGCACAACACAATTGATCAATAGGAGCTAAGTCAAAGTTCTTCCAAGGGCTGAAATGGCCAGCTTATTTTATTTTAATATTTTATATATATTAGGGCGGGTCAAATTCTGGCTCAGCGAAATTCGTAAAATACATGTAATTTCAAGACTTTTTCTCCACTACAGCATATACAAATTCTGAAAAAAAGCTGTGCGGACTTTCGTAAATAGATTCATACACATACATTCATACATTCATATTTTATAATTGAGAACAAAATCTATTTACGAAAGTCCGCACAGCTTTTTTTCAGAATTTGTATATGCTGTAGTGGAGAAAAAGTCTTGAAATTACATGTATTTTACGAATTTCGCTGAGCCAGACCTCCAAAAAATTCGTCCATACAAATTGACCCGGCCTAATATATATATATAATAAGTTGGGGACTTGCCAAAGCAAACCACAGTGGGTCCCTCATTGAAGCTTTTGTGGCAAGCTAACTTTGTGCTGCGTACAATACGGTTGTGTTAAAACATGGAAAATTTCGAAAGTGATAAAGATGAAATAAAAGAAAAAATTAACAGTGGGGAACACACTTTAGTAAAAAGAAATCGCAAAAGTGAGGTTTTTAATATATTTATGGACATAAAAAAGTATGATAGTAACATTTTAAAAAATATTGTCATTTGCGATCGATGCAAAGGTTTGTACAAGTGCAACGTACGCAGTACATCAAATCTTTTGAGGCACCACTGCTACAAAAAATATAAAGTGGATAAAGAAAATCAAAATGAAGTTAAAGTACAACATAACTGTGACCTCAAGAAAAAATGTGTACAATTAGTTGTTCAGTGGGTTGTTGGTAACTGTAGGCCCTTCAACGTAATAAATGACGTAGGTCTTTGTAATTTTGTACAGTTTATTCTCAACACCGGATACACATTTGGCAAAAATATGGACTTAAAAAACCTGCTACCTCATTCCACCACTGTGGCCAGAAATGTCACCAGCCTTTATAATGAGCAGTGTGTTTTATTGAAGGAAGAATTGGGCTGTTTTAAGAACAACGGTCTTACCATTACCTGCGACTTGTGGACGGACAACTTTTTGAGGACATCATACATTGGCGTCACAGTTCACTATATTAAGAATGGAAATATTTGTATTTGTATTTGAGTTACATATATTGTTGACAAATAAGATTAAATCTTTTGAATGCCACATAGATGATGGAAATAACAACATTATACTTATATTATAAAACTAATTAAAACTAACTTAAACTAACATCAAAATTTATGTTGTATATGTTAAAAAGACAATATAGTATTTAAGAATTGATGACAATTAAAACTGTATAACATAATGTAAAGCACTTCAAAGTTAATCAAGAGAATAAAGCAAAAGAATAGAAGTTAAAGGAGAGAAACATAGAAAGAAATATTAGGTTTTTAAGAAAAATGTTCAAAAACTAAATGCTTAAAGGTATTTCTATTAGTAATATTTTTAATATGTGTGGGTAAAGAATTCCACGATCTGATTGCGCTTACAAAAAACAATCTACTGGAGTTGATGAAATTATATCTGGGAATTAAAATGTTCATGCCTCTGCTAGATCTACAGAAAGATAGTTTTTCGAACAAGTAGCTATGGCTCTGTGTGATAATTATTCTATGCAGGAACACACAGCTTCTTGCTTCGAGATGATTTAATAGGCCTCTTCCAAGTAATTGTTTCGAAAACATAGTTACATGGTCATATTTCCTTAGGCCATAAACGTAGCGAGCAGCATTGTTAAAGGCAACTAAAAGCTTATGCGCCGATCGCGAATCAAGCGCTTGCAATATACTGCTTCCGAATAAGTAATTAAAGGTAACAAGAGCTGCAATACCAATTTTCGTCTAATTTCTACGTTCACAAAATTTTCAGTTATTCGCATGCTTCGTAGGCCAAAATAAACTTTTTTAACAAAAGAGTTAATATGATCACATGACAGAGTTGAATTTATTATATAACCGAGGTTAGTTACTTTGCTAACCAAATTGAGCTTCACGTTATTGAGAAGAATTGGAGGCAAATCTTGAACAAAAAACCTATTTTTCATTATTGGTAAAACATGTGATTTTAAAGGGTTTAACATGAGCAGATTATTCTTTGCCCATTCAGCTATCATGTTTAAGTCCTCATTAACTCTGACACAAAGATCCTCTATCAGACCGATTGGCCTGGACATATACAACTGGAGGTCATCAGCGTAAGCGTGCATTTTAACGTGCTGACACCTGGTTGGAAAACATTGAAAATAACAATGGGCCAAGAACTGAGCCTTGCGGCACTCCGCTACCTATAGTTTTAAGTTCTGAAAAATTTGACCCAGTTTTAACCTTTTGTGATCTACCAACCAGATAGTTATGTATTAGACGAACAGCAGCTGCAGAAAAGCTAAAATTTTGCAAAAGTTTTCTGCATAGTATTGAATGGTTGACTGTATCAAAAGCTTTTGTAAAGTCTAGCAAACAAAGTAATGTAATGTGACCCATATCATACGGAACTCTGATATCATCAAGTATTTTGACCATTGCAGTTGAACAGCTGTGACCAGGCCTAAAACCAGACTGAAGATTAGACATTAGTCCAAAAGTGCGCACATGATTAGAAATCTGCTCGGCCATGAGTGACTCACAAACTTTAGACAAACAAGATAGCAGACTTATTGGTCGAAAGTCACATGGTTGGCAAGCGAATGATTTTTTTGCAATGGGAATTATAATTGCAGAGGTAGCCTCGTTTCTTGCTGTTTTGTATGCTTCCCAATTTAAAGTAGTGGGATTTCGCTTCCATTTGTTCTAAGCTTTAAAACGGGTTTTTATGGCTTGTTTTACAGATGGTGTGAACCAAGGACAAGAGGTATTTATGATCCGACGCGTTCGAACGGGTACATGCGTATCAAAAAGAGTATTAATCCTATTGATAAAAAGCTCAGTTTTTCATCCACCGTATTTAAATACCAACAATCCGTCCAGTTTGTTAGAGTTAGATTAGTATTCTATAGAGCATAGTCTATGGACTTAAAGTCACGATAAGAAAAGTACATTTCACTAGTTTCAGGGACAAGAGGTGCGATACCGACATTTAATGAACAAAAGATGAGATCGTGATCAGATACGAAAGATATTTGATCAAAGAGTAAAACAGACGATGAATTTGACACGACAAAGATGTCTAATAGACTGGGTTGAGCATTGTTTGCAAAACGAGTTGGCATCAAGCTATTTACTAAATTGAGACCGAATTCAGATAAGTTGTCAAAAAATTTTCTTGACACGCTATCGTTGTGCAGCAGATTTATATTAAAATCACCATATAAAACAAAATGTTCATAGTCGATAATACGGTAAGACAATGTTGCAAACAAGCGTTCAAGACTACAATTACGACTAGGATTATACACACAGGACATTAGAACTTTACTATGGTTTCTACCTGACAACTCAACGTTTAAAAACTCAACACCAGATTGACACGACATGCTTAAAACGACATGTTTAAAAACTCAACACCAGATTGACACGACATGCTAAGAATTTTGGTTTTTAGATAATTTTTGCAGTAGATAGCAATCCCACCGCCTCTTTTATCAAGTCTATCATGACGTAACAGTTGATAGTTTCTAATATTATAGTAGGAACTACTTACTTCCTCATTAAACCAGGTTTCAGTAACGCATATTACGTCAACAGAGGAGCCTTCGAATACGTGCTTCACATAATCCATTTTAAAGCCATTCAGACTTCGCGCATTAAAATGCACGACTTTCAAGCCTAAACGCTGTTTGCATAAAATTTCCACAACTGTTTTATGATTTTCATAAGCGACAGAATCAGATGTACCTATATCTGGCATAAGATTAAGTTAGAGCAATCCTGCAAGCATTTAGCGAGTACGAAAGAGATGCTAAGTAAAAGTGAAAAGTTAAAGTTGAAAGAAATGAAAGGAGATGATTTAGACAATAAAAGCAATATAAATAATAATAGCAAAAGTATAAAGTTAAAGTTGAAAGATGTGAAAAGAGAAGATTTAGAAAATAAAAGCAATAATAATAATAATAATAATAATAATAATAGTAATAATAATAATAATAATAATAATAATAATAATAATAATAATAATAGTAATAATAATAATAATAATAATAATAATAATAATAATAATAATAATAATAATAATAATAATAATAATAATAATAATAATAATAATAATAATAATAATAATAATAATAATAATAATAATAATAATAATAATAATAATAATAATAATAATAATAATAATAATAATAATAATAATAATAATAATAATAATAATAATAATAATAATAATAATAATAATAATAATAATAATAATAATAATAATAATAATAATAATAATAATAATAATAATAATAATAATAATAATAATAATAATAATAATAATAATAATAATAATAATAATAATAATAATAATAATAATAATAATAATAATAATAATAATAATAATAATAATAATAATAATAATAATAATAATAATAATAATAATAATAATAATAATAATAATAATAATAATAATAATAATAATAATAATAATGATAATAATAATAATAATAATAATAATAATAATGATAATAATAATAATAATAATAATAATAAAAATAATAATAATAATAATAATAATAATAATAATAATAATAATAATAATAATAATAATAATAATAATAATAATAATAATAATAATAATAATAATAATAATAATAATAATAATAATAATAATAATAATAATAATAATAATAATAATAATAATAATAATAATAATAATAATAATAATAATAATAATAATAATAATAATAATAATAATAATAATAATAATAATAATAATAATAATAATAATAATAATAATAATAATAATAATAATAATAATAATAATAATAATAATAATAATAATAATAATAATAATAATAATAATAATAATAATAATAATAATAATAATAATAATAATAATAATAATAATAATAATAATAATAATAATAATAATGATAATAATAATAATAATAATAATAATGATAATAATAATAATAATAATAGAAATAATAACAATAATAATAATATTAATAATAATAATAATGATAATAATAATGATAATAATAATGATAATAATAATGACAATAATACAATAATTATAAAAATAATGATAAAAATAATAGTGAAATTGTAATAATAAAAGTTGTTGTTGTTGTTTTGTCCTTTTCAAACATACTTGATCTAAATAGCTCGCAACTAAAATCATGTTATAATAATTATAACTGGCCATATAAAAATTACCTATTAAATAATAAATCATAACCCATTATTTATTCATTTTTTATTTAATATTAAAATAAACAAAAATTTTCGAATTCACACAAAACAAAAAAACAAACATCTTAGTGTAGACACCGCACATTAGTCTTCAATATTTTGTTGGGCAATTTTTGCCAACAAAGACGCCGAAAACTCAAGGCAAGCTGCATCAGCTACCCTCTTCGGCAGCTGTTTAAGCATCCACTCTATACTTCCTAGTGCCTCTTTAAATGGAGACTCAGGTACCCTTTCTTCGCGATTACTAAGGATACTTTCCTGCTTTTGTAGAAGATTGTCGAACCTCTGCCACATTTCCGCTTTTTTTGACGTGCTTGGTCGGCTGTCTTCAGAAGTTAAATTCTCCTGGGATATGGTCTCCTAAAAACAAAATAATAAAATTTATTACATAGCTAAATTAGTGACTTAAGAGTCACAAGGATATTAATGACTTCTGATTACTTGAAAAATCTTAGAAAAATTTTTAAGGGGTCGTTTTTTATTTAAATGTCCTGATAAAACCTTTCTAAAAGCAATTTTGTGCAAGCGCTTGAGAAATTTAGAGAGTTTTTTTGCGTCTCCTGTAAAATCATGAAAAGTGTTGTTACGTTTGTTGCATTTTAGGTGACGATATACAATGTATTTCGATAAGTATAATTGAAGACATGAGTGGATGAAGGTGATATGTCGAAGTTATCTAGTTCCAAGAAAATTGAGTTCAAATTTTCACATATGTTTATACCGAAATTACTTCTAAATCGAACTTTGTGAAGTAGTTAAGTTCTAAAATAGCCAAAACAATTTTTAAAATGGTTTGCATGCACATAAGACTTTCATCTATGCGTTTAACACCGACGATCCGAAAATGCGACATATCACCTTCACCCACTCATGTCTTCAAATATCTTTGTGTCCATTTTCCTATCCAACTATGTTAATGGAGCGAGGTATGACAGGCTAGTGTTATTGGTAAGCGACTTATGCTCAACCATACTTACATAGGTATATACAGAGCAGCGATTACTTCCAGGTGATACTGGTGATGCTTCACTTTCCGAAACAGGAGTCGTAAAAGTCCTCTTAAATTTCACACATTATTTCACACATTTACACTTGCATAAATTCTACTTACTTTCTTTTTTTAGAGGTGCTAGGCAAAAACGACAGGTCTTCACCAAACTCCCAGTCGACGCTGTCGTCGAAAGCTGGTTCTTCCAGTGACTGGCCACCTGCGCTACCACTCTTCTTCTTCCTTGCTACTTTGGCATGGTATCGGTAGCTTTCCCTCAATGCCGTCCATGCCGACTTACATTCATTTTCTGTATTGAAACACAATTAGCTTATATGATATTTTAGAAGGTTATGTTTACTTACCTGGTTTGTCCAAGATACCAGCTATGGTTCGCCAAGCCTGGTCAACCGCATTTTTGTTGCTGTGGTGGGTGTTGGTTATGTCCCAGATGGCTGGCCACTCCTTCACCTCCCTCGCTAGCCAATGCTTTTCGTCCTCGGAAAAGTTGGCAGACCGCTTCTTCCGGACAGCTTTCGACCGCTTCTCGGAAGACATCTGCCCCTCAAAATTTACTGCTTCTTCTTCTCCCTCCGTAGAAATGTTCATGTGCATGTCTAAAATATTCTTTTATTAATTTTAAATCAATTAATCAATGATATCAATAAAATTATTTACCTTTGAATGTTGGTTGCCAAAATTTTACTTGAAGTAATAATATAACTTGCATATATTTCTTGACATTCACAGTGTTACCGTTGTCACTTTTCAATGAAAAAAAAGTAGTAAGAACAGAAAATTTTTCTTACGAGCTGGATTCTCTTTCAAGTAATTTTGTCAAGGAAAAATTACTTTTCGATTACTTTTCAGATTTATGTATGAAAATAAGCTTTACTTGAGAGCTGGAAACAGGCCTTTATCAAAAAGCAACTAAACATTGTATTTTCACTTCTCCATCCGTTTTAGTAGGTGTCGAGCCACAGTGTTTCGTCTACATTCATTCTCTTTATACTCATTTATCTCGAAACTACTTTTTTCGAAATGGTGTTGTAGAAAAAACAAAAACTATTTAGCCGAATCATCTGAAATTTAAAATTGCTATTCATAACAACGGTGGAACTAGAATCAAAGTTTTATTTAAAAAAACATCGTATATTTTTCACTTAATAACCATGCTTATATTTAATAATAAAACAAGCTTATTTTAGAACTTAGTTTTCAAAAGCTCGTCATTCTGTCAATTTTTCATATCTTTTTTTCTAGTGCCAGCCATAGCTGCACTCATGGTGATTAATAATATTCTAGGTTTTTATTTTTTAGATAAATAGAAAAGTCAAAATCTACAACACCGCCCATGTCCCTTTTCATTGAGAGCGTCTCATTGACCGCCAGTTTGAACAAGATCAACAATTTTTTAAATTAAAAAAATATTTTCTTATGATGAATGAGAGTAACAATACACCTTAAAGGTTAAAATATCATTGTTGAATATTTTAACTTTTTAAAAAAAATCCTAAAAATACTTAAATTTTCGACCACCACCCTTGCCTTAAGTGCCTATGAACATTCATGTCTGAATTCGCAATTAAAATCCACCTATTCAATAGAACCTTGCTACTTCTGTTGTTTGGATAGCTAATGCAAAATGCTTTTTGCTACGTTTCAGTGGCGAGTTGATCCTAGGTTGGGTTTTCTTCAAGTTGACATAATGGCGTTTCTAGCTCGATAGTGCTTCCATGCACAAAATTGAGTCGTGTTGGACTTTTGCCATTCTATTCCCCATTTTTTCTCAGTATAAATGTGTGCGTTCAGAAGGTGCAAAATTAACTAAACATATTGAGTCTTTGATCAGTATAAGTTTTCACTACTTTGTGTGCCTGCTGAACGGTTTATTACATTTTATGTCAGCGCAGTGGCAGAAATACAATAAAATAACAAATAATCAATAAAACCTCACTCAACAGTTGAGCAACTGTTTCATATTCTGAACGCATCCAATATAACTCAGTTAAATCTAAGAAGTTTTGTGGTGTTTTGTGGATTTGACGAAATTCAACTCAACTCGCGTTTTCATGGTAAGTTAATCCCGAGTCAACCTCGACTTAACTCGCCATGGAAACGTAGTATTTGATCGATAATCGTGATCTGCTGCCAAGGTTGCCAGTCAAAATTCGGAACAATTCCCACGAAAATTACCTTTTTCCCACAGTAACATCAATAAAATACCACCAAAATTCCCATGGTAAAGGTAAACAAAAAATTCCCACCGCAAATAACAAATACCAAAAAAATACCATTAAAAATTACCATGAAAATACAACTCTTTCTAAAAATACCACCAACAATCCCATATGCATTCAAAAGTCCCACAAAAAGTCCCATACGAAATAAAATATAAATAAAAAATTAAAAAAAAAAAATAGAAATAACATAACATAACATAACATAAATAATAAGCAGAGCGTATAATGCGTATGTGATTTAATTTTCATTTTATAAAATAATTGAAAACCAATGGATTCGATAAGCAAACTTGCAAATATTTTTTATTATTGCTTTTTTAGTAATTTTATTTTTCACTTATTTCAGGCATTTTAAAATAATTTTTGTAAACTTTACGCTTGTAAAAAAATAATAATCAGGATAGTATTGCTATATGTCAAAAAATGTCTATTAAGTTTTCATGCAATTTTGTGATGGAAACTTGTTATTAAAACAAATAAGTAATTTAATCGTTTTTCTTAAAGGTAGGTTCGAGGAAATGTACAGCGTAAACTTATAGCTTTACGCTTACGTCGTTCATCCAATACCATTATTTAATTTTAATAAAAGTGGAAAAGAATTTTTAAGAAGAAGATTCCCGAGTTCCCATGCAATTACAAAATTTAGCGCCGAATTCCCACGCCAATTAAAAAATACCACGCTGGATTAAAAAATACCATGGGAATTTCCTTGTCTGCTACATTATAGCTTCACGCATTCACAATAGAATATGAAGGGCAGCTAATGAACAATCCCTTTAATAAATTCCTGTCATCTACTGCAACATAGCTTCAGGTAATATTGAGTGAATCACATCATGTAATAAATAGTTGGTTTGGAGTAGTAGTTAGTGTCCCACCAGGAAATGTGAGCATTCCCGGATGTTACCAGGAAACATTCCATGGAATGTAGGAAGCATTCCCCTTAGTTGCACACTCCATTGCTTTTTTAACATAGCATGTCATTAGAGGGAAACATTCCTCCCCGCTGTGTTAAAAAGTCATGTGGAAACATTTCTCTCCGCTGTCCTTAAAAGTGAATTGGAAGCAGTCCTCTCCCCTGTTTTAAGAATTAATGTGGAAACATTCCTCTCAATTGTTATGAAAATGGATTCGGCCAGAATTCGAACCCGGGACCCCTGAGCGAGAGTCGAGCGCGCTACCACTAGACTATCGAATTCTACAATAAGTGGCTAGAAAACAATGATATTAATATTTTCTATTGTCATTGCTTGACAATAAATAAAAGTTTCCACATGCATTCTTAAAGAAGCGGTTTGGAAACAATATAAATACAAAACTACCCTTAAGCTTCCAAAAGATGCGGTGTGGAAACAATATAAATACAAAACTACCCTTAAGCTTTCAAAAGATACGGTGGGGAATGTTTTTTTATCACTTTAAGATGGAAGCCTTCCGATTTTTCCTGGAGGGGTAGAACTCTCAATCCGAATAGCGCGTGTTCGATTCTCACGCTTGCAAAGAAATACTTTTCATTTTATATACTTTTGTTGCAATAGACGCAAGTAAAAAAACCACAACAATTCTAAGAAAAAGATGTATGGAAAAAAGTGTCGTTTTTCAAGATTTCACACAAGCAAATCACAAAACGAGGCGTAAAAAGCTTCGCTTCAAAAAAACAAACATTTTTTTAATTATCCTGATGATGTCAAATTTCGTTATAAAATCGATATATTGATTATTCCATATCAATTCGACTATTTTTGAGCAAAATTTAACCTTTGTGTTTCCGATTTTTTTTCAAACCTTGTAGGTTAGTAGTGCCTATAAAAATAACTTAAACTGTGTTCTGTTTGCGAACATTTTTTTTAAAGTTATACACTTCGAAAAATATTAAATAATATAAAAAAATATAAATTGTGCATGTCTTTAAATAGCTGTATCTGTGAAACTATCAGTCATATGGGGAAAAAAGTAAAATATTTATTAAAGACTTTGAATAAGTTTCTTTGGTGGTGTATTTTTTTGCACTTTTATTAAAATTTTTTAACCTGAAATTTTCAGTCAAATTTTTCATAGTCTTCGCAACAAATTTTTTATCTTTTTAATATGCCATATTAAGGCATAAATGTTACAGGATTACATACAATTTAAGGTTGGCATTCCAACGATTGCTATTTTTAACGAATTTTTAAGAAATGCCTACAAAAGATTTCTTATTTTCACACCGAAAACTCCATATTAACAAATTTCGTTGCTGTTTTTAAAAATATAATATAAACGAAAATATTTGGTTTTATAAATTGAAGCATAATCGCGAATAACGTTGTAAACGACATTTCTTTTAGTGTTTTTTTTTTGCGAATACCTGTTAGAATCACTCTCTTATATTATATACAAACAGAACTGAGTAAGCAGTTGAGCAGTTTGGGGTATTTTATCAAAATGAATAAAAGTGAACAATTACAATTTTGTCGTTTATAACGTTATTCGCGAGATTGTTGCCTTTATTTAAATACTATAAAGATTATTTGAAAAAAAGTATATCATTTTGGATGTTCATTGGTGTTAACATCAAAAAATGGCATTTTCGATATAAAAATAGGAAATCTTTTGTAGACATTTTTAAAAAAATAGTTAAAAAAAGCAATCGTTGGAATCCCAACTTAAAATTGTGTGTGAGACTTAAGAATTGATTCCTTAACACGACACTATATTAAAAAGTTAAAAAATTTGTGGCGAAGACTATGAAAAATGTGACAAAAAATTACTTCCACGTCATGATGCAACTTAAACAACGCCATCCCGTTCAATCGGTTTTCACTTGTTTTTTTTCGCATATACGTTTTTAATCTGCGTAGAGATGAAACTAAGCATTCGCTTGAAGCCACTGAAATCGGAAGGGTTGCGCAAATTTATATGAACCATGTATTGATGGGTACCGTTGCTTGTTGCAGTTGTTGAGAACATCAAAAAATGGTTTCGCTCGTTTTTCTTCGAACAGTGTCTGCAAAAATACGGAGTACATATAAGATGTGAATATTGAGGGCGAACATCAAAGATTGTTTTTTATCAGTTACTAGTATAAAAGCCTGTCCTACGACAGGTCCTCCGCACACTTCCTTTTTGGAGCCATTTACCGAAAGCACTTTTTCTCTTTTCAAAGCTTGGTTTTTATTCACTTGATTTTTGCAAAATACAAATATACCACTTTAAATAACACTTTAAATATTGAAGCAGTATTGAAAAATTAGTTCAAGTGGTAAAGTGAAGTTTGGTAACAATCATAATCATACACAACCTTACAAACTGGCTTTGCAACCATCTGTAGCAACCATATGTAGCAACTCAGGTGTCGTTTCGAGGCTGATACAATTATATATTTTGGATCAATCATCAAAAGAATTTCATTAAATTCGTCATTAAGGGATGAAAAAGGAGGCAGTTGATCACAAACTTAATATTGGAAAAACACAATATTGTTACTGATAAGTGTCAAATATATTTTTAAGCATACTTTCAGGCTCAATATTTTTGAGAACAGTATGTCTTATAAAAGTACTTTACTGTCCAAAAAAATTACAGTTTGAGAAATTCTGTGTGCGGAGCAGCATGTATTAAGATGTGCATACTTTCAGGCTGAACATTTTTGAAAACAGTTTGAGAGATATTGGACTTGCTTTTTGTATATTAAGATACTCTCACCTTTTTGCTATTGCAAAGTCAACTACGAACTCTCCCACAATATCTTTCGGCCATTGATTTGCAAAAACTTGCATCGTTTTACGATTTTTCTCTGCATTGAGTTATGTTCATTTTGTTGGCAAGATATTTTGAATTTTCGACAGTAATTCACCATGGTCTAGAAATCTTGATTTCAGCTGACTCAAGAAATTATCCAAAAATGGAATGAAGGTTGATAGACGAAAATACGATTCCGCATCGCATTCGTCATTATCGTAGCTTAGCTGCTGTCGAGTACGACTAGGAGCTTCCAATTTCACACTGACTGCTTCAGCTATTTCCGTGGCCCTGATAAAGATTTCATAAAATTCGCCTCCGAATTTTCATGCACCTCACTTATTTCTGCGTTCAAATCGGTTGAATACTCAACGAAAATCCTCAAATCGCAGTCAATTTTTTGTAGCAAGAGGCTCAGGTTTTTCGTCGAGCTGAATATTGGTTCTATAGTATCGTCAATGAAACAATAAAATGAGGTTTGCAAATTGACGAAAGTAGTACGTCAGGTTGTACGACATCGGATTTTGTATTGCTATTGTCCAATTTTTCCAAATTTGCTATTGTCCAATTTTTCCAAATTTCCATACATATGCACAGTATGGAAATGCATTTTGAAATAGTTTGCGCGAATCAAGATCCTCCACCCAGCAAGTTTTGCAGAACTTCAATAGACGTATTTGTTTTGCATCTGGACACAAGGCAAGAATACAATAGGGCTATTCCCGATTACGGGCAAATAGCGTGGCATCGTGGCATTTGCAAAATATGATGGCAAATATTTTCAACACAACAACAAAATGTACAGATTTGCATTTGCCCGACTGTGTCAAATTTGCAACACTAAAATCGCATTGCAAACAGTCGAGCATGGGCAAAACTTGTTTGCCAATCAATCAGCTGTCACATTTTAACCAAACGCCGCTAATAAAACAAAATTAACAGACTCTGATATGGAACTGACTGTGATAAATAATGCACTTTGATAAATAGTAATGAAAAACACCACAAATACTGTTCGTGTTGTTTTTTTTTTTCCTCCAAAACAGCTGTGAGTTTTGTTTGCAACAGTGTTCTAAAAAGTGTGCTCACAGTTGATGGCAAATATTTGGTAGGGCATACATTTGCAAAGCTATTTGCCCGTAACTGGGAATAGCCCTAATATTTTAAAACCAAGCCAGCCTCAGTTGAATTACAGAAGCAGTTTACTGTTCTTTGACGGTTGCCTCGTTGGTTTGGTTCGTGTCGAAATAACGAACGCAACATCGTGCCGTTTGTTAAATCGAATAAAAAGACCACAATTTTATTCCACTACTGTATAAAAAGAAAATCTACGTGTACTCTTAAAGCTCACTGTTCGGTGTTTGGATATATTTGATCCTGAACAATGTGGTGTTTTTTTTTACTTTAATTTAAAAAACATAAACAAAAACAGGAACAGAACTCAGTGCATTAGCAATAGAAACAGCTGCAAACGTTTGCAGCAGAGGGGTTTGAACCGTCTAATCGCCCCCCTCTGAATTCGCGCCGGCATTCGAAAATATACCCTTGTATGCACATCTTTTACCAAAATGGAATGAAAATATAGAAAATTGTAAAGCGTGAAAAAAAAATCGAAAAATTTACGCTTTTTTACCTTATTGTTGGGTATAAAAACAAGACAAATTTTCCAAAGACGCTAAATTTGGTAAAAGATGTGTAAAATTACAACACAAACAGGTTTAAAAAAAATTAAATCGGTCGATTAGTTTGTTTGTTTGCAGTAGTGTGGCCCGTTTTGAAAAAGTATGTTTTGAGAAAAACGCGTTTAAAGTTACTCTGGTTAGTTAAAATTCCTCTAGCGCACGGGGTTTGAACCGTTGTGGAATCTGTATTACAAGCGAGATTTACTTAAATTTATTTTTACATATTCTTAAATAGCAATACAAAAACTAATTTAAAAAAAATTATTTTCAAAAAATAGTTTGCCTTTATTTACATGACAGTAATTTTAATAACGCTCCTGAGGACTTCATTAATTTTGCGGCAGTATTGAACTCTAGATGAATATGTTTTTCTACTTAGGTATTTATTTTGTTGAGAGCAAGAATTTGGGCAAGCTTGCTTATTATAAACTTTCAAAAAACCAGACACATAGTAAAATAGCTCATGTACGTACCTGCACACAGTTCGTTGAGCCCATATATACTTTGGAAAAGTTTTTTAAATATAGCTTTAAAAACCAAAGCACAACCTATTAACAAATTTCGAAATGAGCGATTTAAGAATCTTCTCAAAGCTTAGACCGTTTTGAAGTCACTTATTCATGAACTTTTACTAGAACTTCAAACAAGATACAATTGAAATCATCAACTTTTCATCACATTCTCTGTGACTTTCTCTTGATCAAAACACATTTTTGAAATTGTACAACCTTCTAAGTTCACCACTTTTCGTTTTAAAATCGTCCAAGTTGAATACAAACTACTAATAAAGCTTTAACTTTTGAAAATTAAAATAACATTTTCTTCTTTTAGGCTTAGCAAAGTTCCCTGCTAAAAGTCCAACAGAACGTTAGACTTTCCTTCAACCACAACAGTTCAATGCTATGCATCGCCATAACATCGATCATAAAACTTGACCTTGTACTTGTCAGTTGAACCTACAACTACTGATGGTCACTGACCTGAGGCAAGCAAAAACAAAGAGAATATCGAACAACAAAAATATAAATAACATTAACAAATTCCCAGAATTTCAATGTCAGCATGACACAACAACAAAAAGACAGCAGCAACAACTTCCGGTAAAATAAGCACCATAAAAATGCACGCATACAAAAACGGCTGGCTGAGTGAGTGACTGGCTGGCAAAACGTAAAAATGTCGAAATTTCAGCCGACAAGTGATGAAGAAGCAAATAAACTTTTACGACATTTTTACGCAGACACTGACACGTGTTTAAAACACACTCACACACATACTTAGTTACTGGGAAAAAAATCAAGCAAAGTAAATAAACATAACCTAGGCTAAGTTTAGTTGTTTTTTTATGTTTTTTTTTTCTCATAACAATGACACAGCCAAAAATTTTCACTTGCAACATAAATTTTATGTTTATTAAGCAACAACAACAACGATAACCAACACTAATAACAATAACATAAAATTTAGCCTATTCACGCTAGCAGCACGCCCACGGCTACTATGCATTCACCCTCCTACTCTAACACGCTATTGCTTTCACTCTCTAACACACACTCCACTCCAACTACGTCTCGTTCGCACCATTGACAGACATGCAGGACAAATGTGGTAGCTGTCAAAGCCAGGCTGGCAGACTGACATCAGCGGCAGAGAAACAGCTCGTCAAACAAGCTGCGCCAACATAAAAATGTTATAAAAATATATTGCTCAAGGACAGCAAGGACATGATAGCAATGTTTTAATGATTTTTGCTTTTCTGATTTGAAAAAAAAAATAACTCAAACTGATGCACTCAGAACTCGGCCCAATTTTTGGAAAAAAAATAACTTCCACAAATTGTATTTCAATGCATGCAGTTGCTGATATCCTTTAAATGGCGAAATGTTTGTAAGTATATGTGTGTGTGTGTGTGTGTTAGCTGTCTGTCTGTCGACACAAAACTGTCACTTACAGTTGTACGTAATTCCAATGATACATAGAATATTTCTTTATGTCTGTTGCCAGTGGCTAAATATGCGTTGTTTTTCGTGTTCCTGTTGTTATTGTTGTTGTAGTTGTTATTTTTGCTGGTGGCTGGGTGTGTGCTTGGGTGGGTGGTGCTTTGGCTGAGTAGCGTGAATGGCAGGCAATAAAACAGGAGTTAAAAAAAGTATTACAGCAAAAACAACGCGAAAAACGCGCACAAATGCAATTTGTTACGTCCATCAGCATATGTATGGTGGTTGTTGTTGTTGTTGTAAGCCCGCTTTAACATTTCATCATGCTCATTCATCTATCCATCCATCCGTCTATCCGTTCGCTCTTAGCAACTCATGAAAGAGATGGCAATGTGTGTTAACGCGCTTTATATCCTTTTTAACTGTACAACGAATATTCTTCTATGGCTTACAACAAAAAGCGTTGAAAAAAAACGTCAAAATACAACAAAAAACCGAAAATGAGAAAATGTAGAAGGAGCACAACACGGCGTAGTGCACCCCGAAGTAGGCAGGCTATAAGAAATGGTATACTTTTGATGTTTTTGTATTTTTGTATGCGGCATAAGCTGCTGCAACATTTCAACAGCAACCACCACTAACTTTAGCAAGTCCAACATCCGGTGTGCTCCCACCATCTAACAGAACGTTTGAAAGGTTCACCTGTTGTTGTTTTTTTGTTCTTCCGCTTCCTCTATTTCAGACTCTCTTGCTCACCATCTCTCTTTTACTCACTAGCTTTGAAGCTGTCCAAATGAATGTGTGTTTGTATTCACAAAAACAGCAATTCATCATAGAAAATGGCGGTCTATATTGGCCATGATAATAAGACCAAGTGACAAACTGCAAACTGATACAACTCGAGATTTAAAGAGGGAAAGTGACTATGAAGAGAGCAAAATTTGGCATCATACGAGTTTCAACATGAGTTGAAGTCTGGCTTATAAATTTAGTGTTTTTTTAAGTCTTTTATTTACATGTTATGTCTTTTTTATAGGAAATTATATTCGTCTTTTAGTTGTTGTTTTTTTCAATTCATCCATGGTATAAAGTTATAGATAAGGTAGTGTTAGGGCTGAATGTGCTCTTTTTCTACGTGACCATAACTGTCAAACTCAGAAATTTTGCTATTTTGTCCTGTTTTTTTTTTTTTGTATTTCTCATTGCGCTCTCATTGATTGCAGATTTTGTATGAGCTGTCAACTTCGTTTTTACAGTTTCGGTCTCCGGCTCTCCGCTCTGACACTACTTTGTCTAGTTATACCATGAATTCATCCATCATTTCCATTAATCTTAATTTCTCAATACACTCAAATCACTCAAATTTATCACTCACTTCTGTGTGGAATTTTTATGCTCCGCAGAGTATCAGAAGCTTCCCTTATAAGGTATTTTTTGGCAATTACATCTTTCTTGTGCTTCGCTTTTATGAGCAGTTAGAAAGAAATAAACGTATTTACGTCAAAACAACAACAACCACGCATTAGGTTAAGTGTGAGTGTAAGTGGGAGCGTAAGTGCGAATTTGAAGTAAGAGAAATTTATTTTTTTTTTTTGTATCACTGCAATAAACTGCTTAAGAGAATAAATTAGATATGCAATTTTTATAGCAAGAATCCGAAGGAGAACTTTTCCTTACTTTTCACGGCGAAGTTTTTAAATTTTTTTTTTGTTAACGACTTTAAAAAAATTTTTTTAAGTTAACGACAAAATTAAAAAGTACACAACATGACCTCTTGTAGAATTTTCATGATCTTGCAAGGTTTCAAGGTTTACATAAATATAGTTAATCAGCAAAACTTGCTAAATTCATACATGCATATTTAAACACTGTGCTTGTATTTTAGTTGAGCGGGAAATTTTAGTGGAATTTTTATTGACTTACGCTTTTTTTTACCCGATTACGGCGAAACAGAAGGAGAGGTATATGTGTTTGACCGGTATGTGTGTTCACCTGTTCCACTCTCACTTCTAAACAACTTATCATGATCTGACAAATGAGGTATCGTTGGAAGCGTTTTGATCGTCTGTTAGTTAAAGTATATCTGACGTCACATTAAATTGAATACGCTCTCTATAGGACATAAAGTTATGAACAAAAAATTTTTTTGTGTAACAATATATCCCCAAAAATCCCCAAAATAATTTAAATAAAATATTAGTTCAAAAAAGTATGAAACAAGAAAATATTCTCATCTGAAATTGTAATGTACAATGTATTCAATATTTTTTGTCTATTAACTAAACAACTTACACATAATATATTTTATTGTATTTAATACTAATTCATAGTGATTTTCAGAAGATATCCGTTGTCGTATGCCACATTCTCGCATCAAGGCAAGGAATCGCTGTAAGGCAATTTTAAAACGCGAAAAGTTTTTTAGCGAAGCTGGAATTCGACAACAGGTTCACCTCTGCCCTAAAGCAGAGCAAACATTTTTGGTCATTGGTTAAAAGAGTGAAGAATCTGATATTGTCATCGATTCCAACTCTTTTTAAAGATGACCAAATCTTCACTGACTCGGCTGATAAAGCGAACCTATTGGCTGGATTGTTTGCACAAAATTCCACTCTCTCGGATAGCAATCAGCCACTGCCCTTTGTTGAGGGTGGATCTTCTGCAAAACAAGAGATTTACTTTCGAACGAGAGCAGAAAAAAAGGGTCCTTACAAATCTCAACGTAAACAAAGCCTCTGATACTGATGGCATGCCGCCAATTGTTCTTAACCCTCTACTGCACACGAAGCCATATATGACTCTTTAAAATGTTATTAAAATGCATAAATAGACGTTTGTTAATGTGTGGGAAATATTGTAGTCTCCATTTTTAACACAGCTGCTAAGATTAGTTTATCAGTGCGCGTTGTATTTTATTAATTCAGAAAAACAGAGAGTTCAGAAAATAAAACATATCTTTTTTTAAGTTACGTGTAAGTAACAGCCCTATTCTGGC
This sequence comes from Dichetophora obliterata, assembly GCA_963920525.1. Taxonomy (NCBI): domain Eukaryota; kingdom Metazoa; phylum Arthropoda; class Insecta; order Diptera; family Sciomyzidae; genus Dichetophora; species Dichetophora obliterata. The sequence continues at coordinate 205,054,356 of OY986435.1, forward strand.
AAATTAACAAATTGTTAACCAGTATTTTGAATATATCTATGTGTTTGTTGTAATGTTTTGATTTCAAAATAAAATTTGAAGCTCAAAAATAAAAAATGTTGATAAAAATTGTCAACTGCTTTTCAGTTATTGACAATTCCATTAACAAATTTTGATTTTTGAGCATTAAATTTTGTTTTGAAAACAACAAACACATAGAAATATTCAAAATACTGGTTAACAATTTGTTAATTTGCCAGAATAGGGCTGTAAGTTTACTTATAAAATTTTTTTATAGAATATATAAACTACTGATTAATGTTTATGTGATTTTTTTCAACTGTATATTAGACCGTCCCACTTTTTCAACGTTTTTCGAAAAGTTCTCGGGACACGTTGATTTCTGATTCTACTCTTAAAAACATGCATTTTGGTATATAACACTTTAGTACTATAGTCGCGCAATCGGCTTAAAGGCTTTTTGGTTAAAAATTATTTTTTCGAAAAAACAAGAAATTTTTTTGGCAGTATTTTGCATATAACTATGAAACTATTTTTATCAATTTATACTTATTTAAAAGCTAATAGAATTTTCCATCTTATGCTATAAGAAACATTGTGTTTTGGTCAGTATATTTTTTTTAAAAACTCTGCAAAGTGAAAATTTTATTAAAATTTTTCGAAAATTGGATAACTTCAAATCACATTACCCCTCGTTACACGAGCATGAGAGGTAGAAGTTTTTGATTATGTAAATTTCGTATTTTGAGGAATGTTACAGCAAAAATTTGGATGTACAATTCGAAGATATATGATACGGTATTTTTTACCAAAAAGCAACACCACTGCACAGTGAATTTTTTCGAAAATATTCAGTGTTATTTTTTTTAAACGTAGCTACATAAGTCTTTATGTAAATAACCATAATAAAAAAAATTATACATTAGTTTAAATTGCGAAGTATTGCACGTTTTCTGTTGTCCAGTTGATTTTTATTGTAATGTTCAATTACTTGGATAACACAATTTTGCTGTCCTATATCCATTTTCCACGTATAATTTAACATATTTAGAAGCCCTGTGTCTCTTTCTGCTGGATCATTTAAAATAGTTAAATTTTGAATAAATTTTTAATATCTAAAAAATGTTCATTCATACTCCAAAAGGAAGGATGCATCTCAATAAATTCTTAACAAGAAAAAATATTGAAAAACTGTATAGTATAGTAAAGCCAACGAAGGTCTCAAAGGCCAACTCATAGCAGAAAAGCTGTATAACAACATAAAAATAACAGTAGAATGCAATACAATTCATCGTAATGCTGAGAACACACCCTGGCTATTCACAATCCAGTGCAAATGGTCTTGCACCATATCATTTGCAAAATGGTAAAATATATATTTAGTTTACACTTAGAAAATTAAACGGAATGCATTTACTACGCTATTGCATATATACACCACTAAATTCCATAGCTAAGATTCACTATACATTGCAATACTAAATTGTAAACTGACTGTTGATTATAAAAAAAGTATGGGCGAAAAAGTCTGAAATGGAAAATAAGCGAATAAAAAACCAATAAAAACAGACCAGAGGTAAACCATTTTGCTTTTCATCAATAAGCAGTGAATTACATGTTTTGCAACAACTATAGCAAACTATATCAAAAAGATCGTTCACAATTGATAGAAAATTTTTAAAATTTTTTACAAAAGCACAAACTTCCAAAATACACGAGATTGTGAATTGCCCTACTAACGAAAAACAAGCGCATTAAGGTCTGTACTTTTGTTAGATTGTTGTTGTTTCAAAGAGTGATCAATATCAGATCAATAGCATAAAATCCGTGGTCACAAAGAAGAATGACTAATCTCAAGCTATCGTAAAAAAGCGATACGCCAATTTCTGTATTGCCAATCTTTGGAAGGATGCAGGAAAAAAGTTTTTACACATAAAAGAGTATAACTTATGTCTGCACATATTTCGTTTGTAACGGTTCATATATTTCGGGAAAGATTCGGAGTTAGTACAAGAAAGATATCGTTTTTTCCGATACTTTGAGATTAGTCATTATTCCTTGTGAATACAGAAATAGTCATTTAAATAATTGCACATTACAAAAATAAAGTTGAATGTCTTGCAATTAAAACAAATGTCATATACATATAACTTTAACATACCTACTTATGTAGCTACGTTTAAGAATTTATTCGAAAAAATTCATGTGCAGTTGTGTTGCTTTTTTGAAAAAATACCGTATCATATATCATCGAATTATACATTCGAAAATACGAAATTTACATAATTAAAAATTTCTTTCTCATGCTCTTGTAACGTGGGGTAATGTGAGTTGAAGTTATCATATTTTCGAAAAAATTTTAATCAAAATTTCACTTTGCAGAGTTTTTAAAAAAATATGCTGAACAAAATGCAATTTTTCTTAAAGCATAAGATGGAAAATTTTTTAGCTTTTAAATAAGTATAAATTGATAAAAATTGTGTCATTACACACAGAACAGGAATATTTCCATCTTGCTGGACATTGGCGTCGGAAGCGGGGGAAAAGGGGGCAGTTACCCTCCCCCCCACTTTTTTAGCTAGATAAACAATTTAAAAGGAAAACTTCAAAAGTTATTCAAAATATCAGTTTTTGTACAACGACAATATTTTTGTATTATATATTTTCCTCTTCTTTCTCTCTTCTTCATAAGCATACTTGCGGATAACCATTTTCTCTCTCTGTGTTTGCAAAAAGATAGAACAAAATGTAGAGTTTCTACTGCAAACCCACCACTTCAGTTTAAAAGCACCCTTAAGTATGTAGCTTAATGCTTGTTAATTTTGCAACTCTGGTAAGAAAAAATTTGACATGTTCTTAGGGGCTTTCCATATTGGACGACATGTTGTACGATAAGTTGGATGGAAAACTAATGGGACTATTTGATTGAGCGTTCGAACGATCCAACTTGTAAAGCAACATCATTAATTGCAAGCTCTCAAGCAGAACACATCCGGCTAATAGCTAAGCAACTTTTAGATGCCCTAACAATTGAGCAGTAATTTTACATAGTTGTACAATATTGTACAATCGGCAGAAAAAAACCAAAAATTTCGACTATCATTTTAGCTTACGCATGGTACTACATGTTGTACAATCTGCCATGTTGGTCCAATGTTTTGGACCATGCGAAAGCCTTTAGAGTGAATTAGCTGATGAAAATCCACCTCGACGCTTTGAAGAAACATCAAATCCGGTTCCTTCAGTACAGTTGCCATTATATGATCGGCTACGAAAAGATTATTTCGAAATTTTAGATCTTTCACCAGTTTACACCAGTAAACTTACAAAAATAAAAAAAAGTAAAATATCAACCTGTTTGATCGAATCTAGCCGTTATCTCATTTGAGAGAAGATCTAAAATTTCGAAATAATCTTTTCGTAGCCGATCATATAATGGCAACTGTACTGAAGGAACCGGATTTGATGTTTCTTCAAAGCGTCGAGGTGGATTTTCATCAGCTAATTCACTGTAAAGGCTTTCGCATGGTCCAAAACATTGGACCATCATGGCAGATTGTACAACATGTAGTACCATGCATAAGCTAAAACGATAGTCGAAATTTCACTCAACCGACTCACTTTGATTTAACATTTGGTGAGTCGGTTCAGTGAAGCTAGTGTAAACTGGCACTTTGTAAATCTTATTGTACATTTAAACAGATCTTGACACTCTGGAATCGTTGGAAAATATTGTAATTGAAGCCTTCAACGGAAAAGTGCCTTCTGAACAAAATCTAAAAACAAAACTTGATCTCTATGCAGATGACTTTTTTGCAGATGAAATTGCTGAAGCAATTACCTGGCCAAACACCTTGAAATTGTAGTGGCATTGTATCCCAATTTGCGAAAAATTCGGTTACTGTAAAAAAACTATTAAATGAAGTTGAAAAACTTATTGCTTTGCTTTTGACTGTGCCTGCATCAGCAGCTTCATCTGAGCGTTCTTTTAGTGAACTAAGACGACTTAAAACGTATCTTCGAGCAATTATGACACAGAAACGACTCACTCATGCGGCACTTATACACATTCACAAAGATAAAACCGAAGAATTGAATTCGATGGAGGTAGTTAAAGAATTTGTTTCTCGCAAGGACAGAAAGAAACATTTTGGAATAATTTAAATTGATATAACTTTTTGTACCTTATTGCATTTAAACCATGTAAAGATATACCTAGTCTTGCTTTATAAAAGCAACCATTATTTCTTATATTTTCATATTACCATATGAAAGATCCTTTAAAGAATGATCTCTAATATTGAAATTGGAAGAACTTTTAAAAATAATGAAATTTTAATATTTTTTATATATTTTTATATTTTTTTTATTTTAAACTAAAATAAAAAATTTGTTTATTCACATTCATGTTTCTTTGAAGAAATTTTGGTGAACTTTTTTTTGCACCACCATTTGTACTGCCCCCCATTTGTACTGCCCCCCCAGATGAAATTAGCTTCCGACGCTCTTGTTGCTGGAAGGTGGCACACTACCCTACAGAATATTGGACAAACTTTTAAATAGTTCTGAACTAGTGTGAACAACAAACTTTTACATTGATCAAACTGACCCTTTTTACGTGTTGATGTTATAGGAAAAGGCAATTGTAACCAAACACATTTCTTTTTCCCTACATTTTAAATAGTTCCAATATGAACATTTCCAAACTAGTACTTTTTTCTAATGTTTTTATTTCAGTTAATTAGCTCTCGAGCTAAGAGTTCTTTCAACCATGAATTCGTATATAAATTCTGACGTCGCTTAAGCAAAAACTAAGTAGATTACTTTAAGGAAGATTTTATATAAAACGAAATGTTTGTAATTACTCAAGACACACAACTGCATTCTTAGAGAAAAGTGGGGGCGTTCAAAGGATATAGAGTAGAGCATTTTAAAACAAATCTCAGTTTTATTTATAGTCTGGTATGAAAAAAAATTGATTTTTTGCCATAACTTTTGATTGGAAAGAGACATTGATGTAATTTTGTCAAATAAATTATTTTTGAGACTGACTTTTTTGTAAAAAATATAAAAAAAACATTTTGGAAAACTGAAATTTCGGAAAAAAAATCAAAGGGGTACCTCGTTGTTTTGATAACAAAAAGAGTAAAATATTTTTGCACTTAACTGGAAGAATTTCTGCAATTAAATGCCATGTCGTATGAAAGGTAGCCAGATGTGCAATTTTAACCTTTTTTTATTTTTACAACAAAAACAATTTCTGAGTTATTTTTGAGTAAAAAAACAATATTTTGGACCTTTTATGAAAAAATCATAAAACATATATAAACTGACCTAACGGTTCAGTTCAAACTATTTTGGTGAAGGGATTTTATTGAACTTTTGGACAAAAACAAATCGAATTAAATACATTAATGGACAGCGGAGATATTTGCATCGAAAAACCAAACTTTGATTTTCATTTCATTTTTTTCTCATTCTTAGGTAACGATGTTTTGTGAAAAAGTCGTTGTACTGAAAATTTCTACAATTTTGAATACATGTGATTGTTTTTGATGTCAGAGTAACAAAAATGTTATTACAATTAAATACACTTAATACTCTGACATTAAAAAGTATTAAAATAACAAAGTTACCGTTAGTTAAAAAATTGCGGGCGGGGGCGTGGAAAAAACTAAGTATGTAACATTTTTGTCTAGGATGCACTTAATATGTATACCCAGTTTGAGTTATATCCGTTGCGCCCTTTACATTTGTATAACGGCCAAACAAACAAACAAACAGAAAATTAGTTTTATTACAATAGATATAATAACCTGGCTCAAAATATAATAGCATTTTACCTTTAGCAAAAATGATATTTTTGAATTTTTTTTAAATAATTAAGGGCCGCTCTCAAGTCGTTCAGAAGTTATATGAGTCCAAAGTTAAAAAATAAGGCCTTAAAAACATGTGATGGTTTGTTAAATTTTTTAACAAAACTAATATTTGTGGTTATTAAAAGAAAAGCAATACAAGTATATTAGTATTTACAAAATTTTGTTAATAGTATATAAATATAGTTAGACAGCCAGCAACTCAATACTTTTAGATAATGAAGCCAAACTTTTTTCTCAGTGTAGTAAGTAGTAGTAGTAAGTAAGTAAGAGCGTAAAACTAAAATAATATTTGCATGACATAACTATAATTTACACGTTTTGAAACCAGTTAACGCACAAAATAAACATTCTGGTCTATCAAATGCAAACCAAGGCCCATTAAGAAAATAAAGTAAAATTAAACCAACACCAATTTTTCCATTACGTAACCATCAAATGGAACGCGACCTCAATTCGAAACTTTTTGAGTGAAAAATTCAATGCCAATGTCGACATAAATGTCGGATTTTATCTTCATACAATTTATGACTTTTTGACGGCAAAACCGACATCCAGCCAGCGCAGCAGTTGCGCAAACAAAATGAAAATCGTCGCGAGAAAAACTTTTCACAGCGGTTGAGGGTGGTTCGCATGCAGGAGCAATGATAAACTGTTGCCGGCGTAATTTGTACGCGCTGCGGTAACCGGAACAAGTGAAATATTTCAGAGCTCGATTTATTGTTTTGAAGTGTCAAAAATGCAATACTGGGTCGGTCGGTCATTGACATAGTTTTTGGCGTAAGCAACTCATTCGCTTATTTAGCACATAAGAATATGAAATTCTCGGCACAACTTCTTGAAATGTTAAGGAAAAAGAACTAAATACCAAGTTTTTTATTTATGTGAATTATAAAAACTCGATTAATTTTTCTTAGCTTTTAAACATTTTGCTTTCTAAGTTTTTTCGCAAATGTAATACTAAGAAAATTGAGCTATTTATGAAAATCTTAGCAATTAAGTCTCTTAACTAACAGTTTCTGTTGAGTTGTTTATGGTGTAAGACAAAGGATTATATATTTTTTCTAAGCTATTTAACTGCAAATCTTACCTGTTTTGATTTACACAAACGTCTTAAATCGCCTGTCAACCGACAATTTAGTATTTCTTCACACAGCCCTTTAGATTTCTGAGTCTATTTTTTTTTTTGGGTTTCGTTTCGCTGATCCCAGATATTTCTGCTTCCAAGCAATGACATATCTGGCCTTAACCAAATTGATGCCTAACCACTGACAGTGTTATGTGCTGAAAATCCAACCGACCATATCAATCGACACAACAACACGTCATAACCGAAAATATGCCCTATCTCACTGACTCACAACGCTTGAGCCGCTGGTGCAGCAAGCTTCTTCGCCCATCGCCCATCGCCCATCGTCATCGCTATAATTTTTGGGTGAATGTACTTTTTTGACAGTTAAATTGATGTGTGTGTGTGTCTGTATGGTTGTGAGTGTGAGTGAGTGTTTGCTTGTGCTCGTCGCCAGAGGCTGAATCTGTAGCCGTACCATATTAGCCGATAGGCTTCTACGGCTTTTGCTGATAAGCTGTGCGGTTCGGTGCGGCGGCGTTTTCTGTCTGCCGCATGATATTTCGGAAAATGTTAAATTTAGGTTAATAGGTTTTTCCTGGCTTTTCTTTTCAGTTGTGGTAGCTTAACAAAGCACAGTTTTGCAAACGGTCTTTTTTTGCTTCTGTAGACAGGAATAATTTTAAGGGATATCCCTGCAACATTATTGATCCTTGAAATAAATTGAGATGGTCTTGTTTTGTTAAAAGGTAATTTTGGCAATTTTGTTAAAAGGCAACCATCAGAGTAAAGCTGCTTAAAGTTATTTAATGGCAAAGCAAGTGGAAAAAAAATAGTCATAATTTTAAAAACATGCTCATGAACTTATACAAAACATTTTTTTACCATTGTCCTTAGAGAGCTAGTTCGAGTTGGTCATTCGATAGATCGTGTTTACGGTGAAAACGGTGCTTAAAAAAGAAGATAAAAAGTATTCAGCATCTTTGTTTTCATGAGCCGTTGCAAAAATTCTTTAAAATTCCTAAAATAATTACCTTCTAGAGTCCGACCGAATATTCGGCTTCGGTATTCGGCATATTCGGCTGATTTTTTAAGCTTCGGCTTCGGCCCAAAATAGTCGAATATTTGCCGAATGGATTTGCTTTTTTGTAATGCAGAAATTGTTTATATATCTGTTTTTTCATTTTTCGCTAGCTATATATATTAAATAGAAATTCTTAAGTATTCAATAGTTATGAGCAGAAGTTATAGGTCAAAGCAGGAAGCGCACTATGTATAAAACTTTGAAAGCGTCTTCTTTAAAACTGCGTTTTAGAGCTTGCGACTTTCATAAGTCAGTCAATTATTTAACGACTCTTATCTTTATGTTATTTTTTCAAAATAAGAGTTATGAAATTGTCAATGGACCATAATCTCATTGATAAATTTCATATTGGAATTTCTATCAACAAAAAAATAACTAATAGTAATTCAGTAAAAATTACAAAAATTATTCCATAATCACATTGATACTTAACAGGAAAATATTTGTATTTTTGTTTTAGATGAATTTTGCAACCTGTGGAAAGGTCGCCAGCTCAGTTCGTGTTTTAAGCACTGGTCCACGTCGCCCCGTGGCTTGCTGCAGTATCTATATTAGACCGTCCCATTTTTCTGACTTTTTCGAAAAGTTCTCGGAACACGTTGACTTCTGATTCTACTCTTAAAAACATGAATTTCGGTATATTAACTAACTATATCATACGGTATTTTTTCAAAAAAGCAACACAACTGAACAATAAATTTTTTCGAAAAAAATTCAATTTTATTTTTATTAAACGTAGCTACATAAGTAGGTATGTAAATGTTATACACATATGATATTAGCTTTAATTGCAAGACCTTCAACTTTATTTTTGTAATGTGCAATTATTTAAATGACTATTTCTGTGGTCACAAGGAATAATGACTAAACTCAAAGTATCGGAAAAACGATATTTTTATTGCACTTACTCCCACCTTTTTCCCGAAATTTATGAACCGTTACAAACAATATATCTGCAGACATAAGTAATAATCTATTATGTGTAAAAAGTTTTTTTCCTGCATCCTTCCAAAGATTGACAATAAAGAAAATGGCGTATCGCTTTTTACGATAGCTTGAGTTTGGTCATTCTTCCTTGTGACCACGGATTTTATGCTTTTGATCTGATATTGATTATTCTTCGAAACAACAACAATTTAACAAAATCACAGACCTTAATTCGCTTGTTTTTTTAGTAGGGAAATTCACAATCTCGTGTATTTTGGAAATTTGTGCTTTTGTAAAAAATTTCCTATCAATTGTGAACGGTCTTTTTGATATAATTTGCTATAGTTGTTGCAAATTATTCACAACTTGTTGATGAAAAGCAAAATTATTTTCCTCTGAATATTTTGCTTAGCTCAATTTCATGTCGAAAAAAAATCTTTAAGCATAATTAATTGGTGTTTTTATTCGCTTATCTTCCATATCAGTTTTTTCGCCTTTATTTTTTTCATAATCAGCAGTCAGTTTGCAATTTAGTATTGCAATGTATAATAAATCTTAGCTATGTATTTTAGTGTTGTATGTATGTAATATCGTAGTAAATGCATTCCCTTTTTATTTTCTTAGTGTAGAGTAAATATAAATTTTACCATTTTGCAAATGATATGGTGCAAGACCATTTGCACTGGCTTGTGAATAGCCCTAGTATGTTCTCAGCATTACGATGCACTGTATTGCATTCTACTGTTATTTTTTTTGTTATTATACAGCTTTTCTGCTATCAGTTGGCCTTTGAGATCTTCGCTGGCTTTACTACACAGTTTTTCAATATTTTTTCTTGTAAGGAATTTATTGAAATGCATCCTTCCTTGTGGAGTACGAATGAAAATTTTTTGGATATTAAAAAATTGTTAAAAATTTAACTATTTTAAATGATCTAAAGAAAGAGATGATCTAAAGAAGAGGCCTTCTAAATATGGTCAATAATACGTGAACAATGGATCCAGGATAGCAAAATTGTGTTATCCAAGTAATTGATCATGACAATAAAAATCATCCGGACAACAGAAAACGTACAATACTTCGCAACTTAAACGAATGTCGTATAATCTTTTTTATTATGGTTATTTACATAAATACTTATGTAGCTACGTTTAATAAAAATAAAATTGAATATTTTCGAAAAAAATTCACTATGAAGTTGTGTTGCTTTTTGGTAAAAATACCGTATCATATATCTTCGAATTATACACCAAAATTTTGGCTGTAAAATTCGTCAAAATACGAAATTTACATAATCAAAAATTTTACCTCATGCTCGTGTAACGCGGGGTAATGTGAGTTGAAGTTATCAAATTTTCGAAATAATTTTCATCAAAATTTCACTTTGCAGAGTTTTTTAAAAAATGTACTGAACAAAATGTAATGTTTCTTATAGCATAAGATGGAAAATTTTATTAGCTTTGAAATAAGTATGCATTGATACCAATTGTTTCATTAGCTTCATAGTTATATGCAAAATTCTGAAGAAGAAATTTCTTGTTTTTCGAAAAAATTAATTTTTAGTCAAAAAGCCGTTAGTTAATATTAAAGGGTTGTATACCAAAATTCATGTTTTTAAGAGTAGAATCAGAAATTAACATGACCCGAAAACTTTTCGAAAACCATTGGAAAAGTGGGACGGTCAAATCTATATATATAAAACAAAGTCGTAAAATGTGTTTGAAATTCACGACTTTTTTTGTTGTGTTTGTTATTATAAGGACAAAGTTTGTAAAAGACAAAATGTTTGCCACACCCCCATTCACCGCCCACAAACCAATAAAAACTATATATTTGAGACAGTTTTGGTCGTATAAGACTAAAACTTGGTAATTTATTTTTTTATTTTATTTTCGGAAACTACTAAAAATGGGTTTCCACGTCCCCTTTTACCGCCCACAAATCAATTAAATTGCTATATTTCAGATGGTTTTGTTCGTATAAGGTTAACATTTGGTAATTTTGTTTGTGCACGGATAGAAAAATATACTCATATTCAGTAGAGATTAAGAAAATCGCGGTCACAGATAGCACCCAGCGAATATAAGCTTAAATCAATTAAATTATTTTCTGAAGTATCAAAATAAATATTCCAGTCAAAATCTACGTAAATCAAACGGATATTTGCTGAGGTATCAAAATTTCTACTTCAGAAAATATAGCCTCAAATTAAGACAATATTTTCTGCGATATTAATAAATATTCCAGTCGAAATTTTCTTAATGTCAAGCTTATATTTCCTGCAGTATCAAAATTAATATTCCATTAAAAAATTTCTTAAACAAAAGCCGCAATATGCTTGGTTTCAGGATCAATTTTTCAGCTGAAATATAGCGTCATTTTGAAGTGGCTGAGAAATAAGTGCAAGTCATGATTAATTACAAATACAAAATTAGCTAAAAGATTTCTACGTGTATTATTAACATTTAATTAAATTGAAATGGAAAATACCATTTAACCGGAGACTTGAACCTCGTCCGCGTGACTGTAAGTGAATGGGCTTATCCGTTTGACCATCGCAGTTGTTAAATTTTCATCGCTTAATTTGATTCATTAGGAATAAACGTACGAGCACAGAGTAAGAAAATCAACGCGTTCGCTTTGCTATTATAAGAAATTAATGCGAAAAAATAGAACGAAATCACTAAAAAACAAAACAAACTAAAAGAAACCAAAACAAAACTAAAAGCAATAAAGAAAAAAAAATTATGTCTCTGACGGGAGTTGAACTCACTACTCAAGATTCCAAAAAAAATATGAGTTAATACTAAAGCCTTAGCCAACTGATAATGTTATGATTTTGTTGAAATATTATACATAACAACATTAAGAAAATAATTTCTCAAGATTAAGCATATCTATATATACTGGAAGAAACTCAAATTTCAGATTCCTACACCCAAAGAAATATTGTTGTATTATTAAAAAGAGTTGCATTGTTTAAAAAATTTTCGTTTATATTACCTGACTCTTGTTAATAAAAGAAAATGTCTTAAATATAAAGATTTGCCATTTCTCTGAGTTACAACATGCTTGTTATTATAAAGATATGCTTCTGGTTAAATTCTTTGTATACTTATTTTGTATAAATAAAGAAAGCATCTTTCATATAAAAACAATGTTGTTAAATCATTGTATTACTACTTTTTTAATTGTGATTTTTCTCCCTATTGTCAAAAAAATATTTATGTTTTGTTTTACTATTTAAAGGGTGTTTTTTATAGAGTAATACAAGTTTAAATCATAATAAAACATAGTAATATATTTCAAATATCAATAAAACGGGCTTAATTAGATAGAAAACTGTATGACATTATTGTTTAAATATGATTTCGGCCATGTAGTTGCTACGGCTGTCGCCTACAAGGCGCAATCTGAAACACCAATTTTTCACAAACTTTTCGCAGCATTTTTCAAAGCAGGAGGCTATTTTAGATCACCGCCGTCAACTCTATCAAGGGTTGCCATCAGTTAGAACACTAGCTTCTAGCGAAGCAAAAACTCGTTTCATTTCTATGGTGCATTTCGACAAAAAAACGAACACCATTGAATATTGAAATAAATGAAGAAGCAACTAGAACAGATGGCAACCCTGTTGACGGTGGTGATCTAAAATGGCCTCCTGCTTTGAAGTGTCATATGATTAGCAGCCATACAATTCATAAGAATGAATTAGAGGATCTGCACATTCACATGCTAGTTTAAACAGTGAGTTGATCACAGCTTAATCACTCAAAGACTACTGATGAGGAATATGTAGCGATTTCCGAAACAGACTGTCTAGTCAGCTAAGTGATTGACTCTGTACAGAGTTGTTGTTGTTGTTGTTGCCTTCTTGAAAACTCACTTGATCTAAAGCTCACAATCTTAATTCAGAAAATATTATTTTCTATTTTATGGTTAGTAGTTTAGATTCTATATAAATAATACTAAACACGTGCCAAAAACGTAAAACACCCTGTATCTTGAAAATGTTACAATATCGGAGAAAACTGTGTACAAATTTGGAACGAGCATTGAAAGTACATCTAAGAATGATAATCGGTTTACCGGATCGAAAATTTGTACACTACACTCAGGGAAAAAACGGTCTAAAATCAAGAAAAACGGTCATAAATCAAGCCCATCCGTTGACAAAAGTACGGTAAGCTCGAACATTCTTAATTCAAGAACAAATTCTTCATTTTATACTGAAATTACAGTTCTTTGTTTAAGATTTTTTCTTTACATTTTAAAAAACATGAGTTCTTAAATTAAGCACGGGTGTTCTGTTTTTTAGAATAAACAGGCTTACATTAAGATTATTATGTTCTTATTTTTAGAGTAAGCGTTCAGGATTCAAGACCACGCTTTCGTGTTTCAAGAATTAATTTAAGAACGATAAATCTTGATTTGAAGTTTTATGATACTTAGTTTTGCAATTTCGAAATTCGGATTTCGAAATACTTTCACACCCAAAGGAAAAAAGAAAACAAAAGATACATCTTATGTTGCACAAGAAACCTTTATTATTATTTCAATGAAAAATGAATATATATTAACAAAAAATGAAAAGATTCATTACATATACTTAATAAGAAAAGGAAAGATCTCCGCAGGATGTGCCGGTGGAGCTATCTAACTTTTTTCTTTTGCTTCGTTTATTTTTGTATTTCGCGAAAAGCTTGCTACCGGGGTTGTTTCGTCCCTTCCTTGGTAAAAAGTAGTAATCCTATTGATGAAAAAAATACAAATATTATATATTTCAAACATTACCTGTTGAAATAAGATACCTGAACATCTTTTTCAGTAAGAAAAACCGAACAAATCTCGTTGACAATAGATGGAAAATCGCTTGCCTTAAGAATTATGTTATTTACAACTACTTCTTCGAAAAAAATGCAGATTATTTCATCTCTTAAAGCACTAGTCAGGATGTTATTCTTCTTGTAATGCTCTAATATATTTACACCTCTTGACGTTTGGCTGAGCAAAGTAGTGAAGTCCTATATTTAATTAATTACTAAAAATTTGTTGGAAAAAATATTCCTTACCTTTTTAAGAAACTTTCCACAAAGTGAAAAATTTTTTGACGATGAGTCAATAGATGGACTTAATGAAGGTCTAACTTTTTTTAACCAGTCTTCGACTTTGGATTGCATCGACATTGTTTCGCCATCAGTCTCAAACTTAAAAGTATAAATGAAAATTTAAAATAACCTTTTCTTCTACAATTCATTAAGTAACATATTACCTCCTTTTTCTTCCATGCAAATAGTTTTTCACGAAACTCCATACGGAGTCCAAGTGGTGGAATGGCTTCTTTTGAGCAGCTAAAATAAGTTAATATATATATATGTAAAGAATTGAATTTATATTTCATAGACAGAAACTTACCCTTCAGAAATTCAAATACGCTATCCCTTTCGAATTCATTTAGCAACCTCGTAAGATTTACCTCATCCATGTCAACAACGATTTCAGGGCTCACAAATCTTGATATTTCAGCATTGCACACTTGCTCTTTATGATTTTTATTGTATTGCAAAAGTGAATTTTTAGTCTTAACTCATTTAAACAAGTAAATTTACATCACCTTCAATTATTTCTACACCAGGGTTCTCGTCCACAATAATGTTTTGATATGATTCTTTTGTAAATAAGACCCAACTACTAGGTAAATTGTCTTTTCTGCTGTCATCATTTATATCGACATTAACTGAACGTAGATCATCCATATTTACCAAATATACAGAGTCTTATCGAATTTATTAAAACTCCGAATTTATTGCAACTTAACTCGACACGAAATAAAATCCCAACGACGAATATTTTTTTTTTTTTTACATTTCTCTTAAATATCTATTTAATACAATACATGTTTTATAAAAAGTTTAACATTAATATCAATAAGTATAATAAGGTAAGAGATAAGGTAGTGATAGGTGGAGTAAATAAATTACTGTGTTACCCATCACGAGTTAATATTAAAATGTAACTTACATTTAATTTTAAATTTTAAATATGTGCGGAGTAAAGAGAAAAGACAGATAGAATGAAAAATAGAAGGAAAAAAATAGAAGAAGTATAAAATTTGATGAAAGGAGAGGATACTAGACTAAAGTCTGCAGGAGTAAATCAATGTTATCCAAGTTGAAGTTAAAAAGCCAGGACTTCAGGTGCCTCAGAAACGACTTCATATAGTTTATGACTTTAATGCTAGCAGGTAGCATGTTGTATAGGCGACAAGCTACAATTGAAAAGCTATTCCGGTAACCAGTGGTGCGGTAGGGAGCAATCAATACAGAGTTCACTCTCCTGAGATTATAATGACTCACTGTATGAGAAATTAGGTAAAAAGCGCTGTGCGTTTTTAATTTTTTTGGGCTAAGTTTAAAAATTTCCTCCCGTTCTAAGATTGACCCGATATCAAATTAAGAACTTGATTCCTAATGTAAGACCACAAAATCTTAAAATAAGATTTAAGAAATTTAAATCAAGATTTCTGTTCAATATTTTAAAATTTTAGACTTGATTTAGGAATGTTATACTTTTTAAGTTCGTATGGTCTTATTTTAAGACGGTGATAATAAAGAACACAACAGGATGCAAATAAGTACGACTAAGCTTAATTTTAGAACGAAATTTTTCTCTTAGTGTAGAGTTATTTATCCAAACATGTCTAAATATAAGAGCACTGCTATTATTTTGACCGCAGCTGTATATTTGCTACTCGAAGACTACGTTTCTGAAAGGCAGTTCGTTAAAAAGCTTCATTTCTAAAAACCACGATATATCGGCTAGAGTACCCCAGCCCTACATTGCCTACCAGCCCTACACTGCCAATTGTCTTCAATTACGCACCCAGTGATCGCTACAAACAATGTGCAAGATCATCTCAATGAAATGCAAGAGTGACATGAACTTTGGAGAATTAAAGTCAACGAATCAAAATGTGTACACTCGACTTTTACTCTTTGAAGTTAAACTTGCCCACCCCTCAAAGTCAGTGATAAAGCTATTCTCCAATGTTCCGAAACTAAATATCTCCGAATGCATCTTGACCGCAGGCTCACTTGGAAAAAGCATATAGAGGCAAAAATTACACAAATTAAATTGAAGAAGATTGAACTCAATTGGCTTCTTTCACGAAACTCAAAACCTAGCCTACAGTATAAAGTGCAACTCTACAAGTCCATACTGAAGCCCATCTGGAAATATGGCATTGGGCTCCGGGGTACTGCTTGCCCCTCAAATGTAGAAAAACTCCAGAGAACTCAATTAAAAATACTACGGCAAATTGTCGGTGATCCATGGTATATAAAAAGCACATTCATCCAGAGTGATTTATTTTATTATTTTAACAACAACTGAAGTTTTCTTATTTTTGTCTGGCTCTACTTCAAGAAACTTAATATATATTAATAAATTGTTGTATTTTTTAAGCTCGTTCTTTTTTCACAGCTTTTCGAACGAAAAAAATTTTATTCAAAATATGGTTGCCAACTGTATATTTTTTTATTTTAATCAATCGAACTGAAGATTATATTTTTGCATTTTAGTATGAAGCTTTAGCTTTTAATTGATGCTAAACATTAATATAAATGAAACATTAAAATAATCTTGATAACTAATTTTAAAAACCTCTCTTATTTATTTATGAACACAAAGGAATTCAAATATTTGTTCCCTTCATTTCTTAAAAATCTCATTGTTGGTAAATTTACCAAGGTTTTTCTATGATCAGTTACGACTCATAACAGATACTGGTTTTGATACTCGTTGCAAGTTACCGATTCGTTATGCTCAGCGATGAAAACTACGATCCCTTCCGCTACATTATTTATTACGAGGATATTTGTTACTATCTTAAGCCTGTTCCACTTTGTAAAAATCCATTTATATTTTTAGAGCTTGTAAGAAAAACTGTGTGTTTATTGTCACAAAGTCTTTCAGCATCATTGTAGAATACAAAGATCTTAGTGCAGCTTGTTTAGTTGATGATTTGTTTCCTAAATTATTTTGTAATGCTTCTTTTATTTTTGTTTTTGTTTCATAACTCAAGGAAGTATCAAAAAACGCCAGAACATTTTATTCCTCACCAAGGTTCTATAGACGATCTTCAGGCTTCTTTAAACCTGATCATAGGATGATTTTAAACCTATGTTTGGTACATCGGGGTTAAAGACTTGCGTCAAAACTTTTCTAGCAATTTTTCCCAATATAATAATATTAATTCAAAGAAGTGTACTCAATACTAAGGAACGGTTTCACTTTAATCGTTTAACTCTATACAAAAATATTTTTTTTACTTGCTTGAATAAAAAAAGAACACTTGAAATCCCTATTTTGCCAAAAAAAATATATAAAAATTTCTGTTCAGGGAGTTTGAAAAAAGTCCATACATTTTTCAACTGTAATTTCAAGGTCCTGGAAGTATTTAAAGTAATACAAAGAAAAATTTTGTTGATATCTCTTTTTAGTGGAGAGTTATAACATTTTTTTAATTTACGGACTTAAAAATTTGAAAATATTTATTTTTAAATATTCACGATTATTCAATTTGGATATCTAAGTTTAGGAAAAGCCTAACTTAGAACTACATACCTGAATTCATGAAGAAAATCTCTGTTAACTCTTTGTTTCGTTAGATGACCGATATCTATTGGTCAGATTCAGATTTAAAGCTACTCTCAAAATAAATTATAGAAGACAAGAAGTTATTTATCAAACACAATATAAAAGAATCTAAAAGTAACATTCATCCGAAAACAACAATTGATTAGTCCACCCACCCACCCTTCATCCAAAACAACTATAACATCTAACGCAATTTTTCATGCTCATTACACACACTCACACACACACACAAAGTTATTCTTTTTGGTATATGAGGCAGAAATTGAAGCATAAAGATTGAACCCGCACTTTCAATTACAATGTAATTCATTTCATGTACCAAAACTTATCTCGCAAAAAACAGCAATTTCAATAACATTAACCATAATTTTATGACGTCATCACTTTTTGCGCTTGACTTGAAAAAAGGCAAGTCAAACCAAAAGATCTCAGCAGCGACTGAATCGTTATGAAAGTAAGTTTTGTTTGTAACAAAAAGATATACATACTTCTAAGATAAAATGTGTTCAAGGATATGCGAATGTCTGCAGAACATCTTCTTATGCTAACTATTTTGAACAATAGTTTGGCAAAGTAAACTTTAACAATTGCATCAAAGTTTGTTCATTTACAGTTCAATGTCACAAGAAGTAAATAACTGTAAAATCCAATGATGAGATTCCTGTCGGAAATGCGCAAATCAGAGTTTTCCTGTCTACTCCCGGTTTTGCTTTTGCCCGGCCTTCCTTCAAAGTGGTTTTCTAAAGCTTTGCCAAGCACTACGCCGCTGCTTTCCCTGGGGTCTACTTTAAGAAACCGTCAATTTCTTGCCAGCTGTCTGTGTGTATGTGTGTGTGTGTGTACCTTCGCCGCCGCACCTTCTTAGAACTCAATTTTGTGGGTTTTTTGTTTCTTGTTAATGGTATATTTTGCAGTTTTAAGTGAATGTTTATTACAAAATTGTTTTTGTTTTCTCGACTTTATTCCACCAGCTTGCTTTGTTCTACGTACAACGTGTCCAGACAATTTTTATGGCCGTTCCGTAACCGCAGCAACAGCTTTTGAATGTTGGGGTCTACGCCTCTACAGTTTTGAACCCCAGTATCCAGCAATTTAATTTTATTTTATACTTTTTTGCAAATTGTTTGTTTATTCCGTTTATTTTGTGCGACCCGTTCCGTCCTGTTCTGTTCTGTTCTATCGTGTTCTGTCCTGTCTGACGTGACTGCCTTTGTGTCAAATATTATGAGCGATTTAAGGGACTTTGATGCAAGGACATCTTTGTCTGTGTCTTGAATAATTTTCGCTGACTTGCCATTGTCTGGTCCTTCGTGCATCTTAATGCATTTAACTTTGGCTTGTAATTGAATTTTAAAATGCAAGCAGATTGTTTTGTGGCTTATAAATGGGTATCCTGATGAAGGTGGGTTTCCTTGACACTTTTGTTCAGTTTGATGTTGCAGTGAAAGTTTTAAATAAAACGTAGCTTTTATTGTTGCAGAATTTTAATTTAAGTTTATGTGCACAGAATGGGAATTTGTTGAAGATCCACAACAAGAACGCGCAGGTGTTCAATACTGAAAGAACGCAGTCGGGTTTGAAAGAGTGTTTCTTAAACGCAGACAGAAAATTGTTCTTAAAAGTTAAAAGATATTAATCTTACTTTTGTAGAACTTATTAAATTTGACAATTTGTTATTTTTTTTTTATTAATAATATATAAAGCTAGAGTCTGTATTTTCTCAAGTATCTTATCTTACCCGGTATATACAGTCACACAGATAAATATACATACCCCCTCAAAATCTCACTTCTGACCAAAGTTTAAACTTCCTTAAAAAAAAAATTACAGGAATATTTTTGGCAAAAAACTTGAATAAAAGGTATTGGAAAATAGTTGGTTTTTACTATTTAAATTTACTATTTAAAAGTCATTTACTATTTAAATTTATATAACATCATTTTTTGCAACACAGAAAAGTATACATACGAGAGTTTCATTTAACTGTTATTTAAAGAGAAAGCGATCGCATGATGAATGTATATTTTTTAATGGACAATTATGACTTCTAGTCTTATATTCACCACTTTCTGATTAAGTGCTAATTAGTTTTTTTGCAAATGGGTCCAAAAGTTAAGGAAATATGTTTTGACGTGCGTGAACTAATTATTAAGCATAAAAAAATGGAAAATCTTTACGGGAAATCGCAAATATAGTTGGACGTCCAAAGTCGAGTGTACAAATAGTGATTAAAAATTATAACGAAACCAATAGCCCTATTACGGTTCACAACACAACAGTAACTGCTGTCTTCAATGTGTAAATTTCTATTACGGTAGACAACAAAGCAACTGAATACATTCCACTGTTGTCTGTTAACAATGCTGTGTCTTCAACACACTTACTACGCAACACAGCAGTTGTGGTTTATTGTCTTGTTATCTGCCAAATTTTGAAGACAGCTAATTTGGTGTTGTGTTGAAGAAACGAAATAGATTAAAAATGAAAATTTTATTTAAAATTGCGTTTTTCTTTATTAATTATGAAAATTTCGCAGAAAATTGATAATACGTCTCCTTGTGGACAGAATTATATTGAATTAAGCAATTGAATTCGAAATTGTTTGTTTGCTTACTTTTTTATTTTGGCAGTGACCAGTTCACAGTTGCATCGAAACGTACTAATTAGATTACGTTTTTATTTTGAGAGTAAGAAAATTTTTGCAATGCTACTTTTTTATTATTTTGGAATATTTATGATAGAAAGAAGTGCTATTTTATTTTATTAGTTAATAAATGCCGGGATAGGGGTTTTAAACTAAAAATAAGATTATTTTAAATTTGTCATAATTCTTAAATTATAGTTATGCTATTGGCATCAGAGAACTGCACAAGCCTACTTGAAGTTTATTTCAAGTACTTGCTTGAAATACAAGTTCAAGCTAGCTTGAGCTTGATAATTTTGAATCAAGTATAGCTTGTAATTGAATATAAATAAGCCCACGACAGCTTGCAAGTATTCTAGCTTAAAAGCAAACGGCACGAATTTTCAAGTAACGGAAAGCTTGATGCCTTTGGCAAAAAGCTTGAAAAGCTTGAAATTGAAGGCATGTATCCAATTGAAGCAAGTATCCAAAAAAATCATTAAGCTTCTTTATAGAGAGCTTAAGCGTAATAGGACTTTTAAGGATTCTATGAACTACGTGGTTGGAAGTTTTAGGGGTAAATGATTTCGAAAATGATGTCAAACTTTAAAATTTAAGATGGCGGATAGAGTTGCCACCTAGATTTTTTTATTTTTGCGAATTCTTGCAATTTTGAAATTCTGACAACAGATTTGATTTCGAATATTATGTCACAGTTTTAAAATTTAAGATGGAGGTTAGGGTTGACACCTAAATTTTTACCACAGTATTGCCACCTAATAAAATGTATTTTTAAGAGTTTTAAACATCATTTATCAGTGTTAAGGGGTCGCTGATTTCGAATCTATAGTCAGAATTTTAAAATTCAAGAGTGTGGATAGGGTTGCCACCTTAATTTTTTTTATTTTAATGAATTCGGGGCTGGCAAAAAAAAATGGTGCACCAAAAATGGGTCGTTGAATCCAAATCCGTTGTCAGAATTTCCAAGTTATAAAGTTTTGAAATAATAGGGCTGCCACCTAATAATATGTCTTTTCAAGAGTTTTAAACGTCATTTATCAGTGTAAAGGGGTCGCTGATTTCGAATCTAAAGTCAGAATGTTAAAGTTCGATATGGTGGATAGTGTTGCCACCTTAATTTTTTGTAGTTTTATGAATTCGGGGCTGGCAAAAAAAATGGTACAACAATAATAGGTCTCTGAATCTGAATCCGTTGTCAGAATTTCAAAGTTATAAAATTTTGAAATAATAGGGTTGCCACCTTATATTATATCTTTTCAAGAATTTTAAACGTCATTTATCAGTGTTAAGGGTTCGCTGAAATAATAGGGTTGCCACATAATAATATGTCTTGTCAAGAGTTTTAAGCGTCATTTATCAGTGTAAAGGGGTCGCTGATTTCGAATCTAAAGTCAGAATGTTAAAATTCGAGATGGTGGATAGTGTTGCCGTCTTAATTTTTTGTAGTTTTATGAATTCGGGGCTGGCAAAAAAAAATGGTACAACAATAATGGGTCGCTGAATCCGAATCTGTTGTCAGAATTTCAAAATTATAAAATTTTGAAATAATAGGGTTGCCACCTAATATTATATCTTATCAAGAATTTTAAACGTCATTTATCAGTGTTAAGGGTTCGCTGATTTTGAATCTAAAGTAAAAATTTTAATATTCAAGATGGTGGATAGGGTTGCCACCTTAATTTTTTGTATTTTTATGAATTCAGGGCTGGCAAAAAAAAATGGTACACCAAAATGGTACATCAGAATTTCAAAATGATAAAATTTTGAAATAAAAACAAAGCTAGCTTGAACTTGTATTTCAAGCAAGTACTTGAAATAGACTTCAAGTAGGCTTGTGCAGTTCTCTGGTTGCTACTATAAAAAGGGTCCGTGTTCCCGGCCAAAAGGAGGGGAAGCGGGATTTTTTTTCAACACCATTATAATCTTAGTAAAAAAATGCTTCCTTGTACTTAAAATCATTTTAAAATCCAGCTATTTCATTATACTAGATTTAATCCTATTTTTTAACGCCAGTTGAAGTTGACGGGTTTAAATATGGGCTAACAATATTTCCTTTTCATATCGCAAACAAATTCTTATCAAGATAGTACTTTTTGCTATTTAAAAATACTTTTTTAAAGAGTACGTTTTTACTTTTCTCCGAAGCAACCCTGGACCAGTCAAGCAACGAATTCTACATACGTTCCACAATCAAACGTGACAACAACGTATTGTTGTGAACCATAATAGTTCGAAACTGTTGTGTCTTCTTGACTGTTGTGTCTACTCATAAGAAGACACAGCAGTTTATTGCTGTGAACCGTAATAAGCCTACAAATCACTGAAAAACAAACCCAGATGCGGTCACCCTCCAAAAATTTACACACGTGTAAAAAGGCATATACTAACTTGAGTCCGAAAAAATAGAAAAAAAACAGCAATAGACATAGCTAAAGATACGGAAAATGCCGAAATTGTTATTGTACACCCGGAAACAATGCGAAGTGTATTAAGGAAAAGTGGATTTCATTGCCGCATTCTGCGAAAAAAACGTTTATTAGTGCTAATAATATGAAAAAACGTATTAACTTTGCAAAGCTGCATTTTGATATATACGAAACGTTTTGGAAGAACGTTGTGTTCAGCGATGAGAGCAAATTCAAGCTATTCGGATGTGATTGCGCAAGCAGAAGGTATGGCGCAAAAAGTACGAGTCGCTCCTTGTGAAGAATGTAATTCCGACAATAAAGCATGGAGGAGGTCGGTATTGGTATGTGGTTGCATGTCGGCAACTGGGGCAGGAAACTTAGTGTTTATTGACATAACCATGGATAGATTCGTATATTTAAACCTACTCCAACAAAGTTTAATGGAATTGGTGCATAAAATAGGTCTTACGGAAAGCTGATACTTCCAACAAGGCAACGACACCAAGCACACAGCGGTTGTTTTAAGGAGTGGTTGCTGTACAATGTACCAAAGCAGCTTCATTCTTCTCCCCAGTCGCCGGACTTCAACCCCAACGAAAATTTGTGGGATGAGTTGGACCGCCATGTTCGAAAAAGAACAATAAAAACAAACATGATCTTAAAAATGCACTTATGAAAGAATGGTCGAAAATTACAATGCAAACAACAACGAAACTAGTATTTTCGATGAAAAACAGATTGAGCGCAGTTTTAGAGAGCAATGGCGGACCAACAAAATACAAAATTTTTTTTTATATTTGTTTTCATTAAACATTTTTAAAGATGTATGTATACTTTTCTGTGTTGCGAAAAATAAAAATCTGTGTTTTTTTTTTAATAAATCGTTTGTTCTGAAATTTTTACTTATCGTTTTAATTTATTTTAAGTACAGATTTATCCTATATAATTTTTTTGTAAGGAAAGCTTATACTTTGGTCAGAAAAACGTTTTTGAGGGGAGTACGTATATATATCTGTGTGACTGTATGTAAAATTGCAAAAAAGCCTTAATTAGAAGAGTGTGCCAATATGGTAACGGTTTTTAAAATCTAAATTCTAATTTCTAGTTATTCTAAAAGTTTGTGTATTCTAAGTTTCTAAGAAGAAAAATTTTAAAACAATTAATCTTAATTTAAAAAAAAAAACAATATAAGCTTTCTGTAAAAAAAAAACATAAGTCAAACAGTTTCTTTGCATACCTGGTACAAAAATTGTTTAGTTTTAATTATAATCAGTAGTGGAGTTTCCAAAAATTAAACGATAATAATTGTTGTCGTTATCGGTCCTTGTGCGTGCCTTGTTCATAGAAAATTACAGTTTTCGCTAACTAACGATATCGAAAATCGTCGTAAGCGCGTTTGGGAATTGAACTACTGATAAGCCTTAGAGAACAATACTGCCAACAAAAGCTCTAATTGAATGCTATCCAAAGCGTAGACTTTATTAGCTCTTTTCTTAAATTAATCCATTTATAGCCCATTTTTTTTTTCCTTCTTACCCAAAAATCTTACAAGGTCTTACCTGACCGCATTGCTTGTGGCCTCAGCTCATTTTTTCGTTTCAGATTTAAATCTCTTCTCTGCTCTGCTCTTTCATTTTCTTTTCTTAGTTGGCGTACTTTTTTTACGATCTGAGATTTCTTTAAACAAATTTTTTATTACATCTACTTTTAACAACAGTGCTCAAACCTTAAAGATTTGGTGAGATTTGAGCTTTCTCTGGAAATAATTTTCTTTTTTACGATACGACAAGGATTTGCATTCTGACTATCTTACTTACTCAACCGTCTGTTTTACTTCCCTGTGGCTTATTGTTGTTGTTGTATAAAGTTGGATTGAAGAAAAAATTAAGCAAGCAGAGTTCTTTTACGACCCACAGTTGTTGATGTTTTTGTTGTTGTTTTTGGTGTTACGCTTGTCTGTATTTTACTATTATTACCGCTGTTGATGTTCGCTTTGATGATGTTGATGACGATACGACATCATCGATGATGATCCTTTAGTGGTACTTTGGTGTTTTTTTATATTGTTATTGCAATTGTTGTTGTTGCTGTTCTTTCGTTGTTGGTATTGGTAGTGTTGGTGTTGTTCTGCAAATAAAAGGTGTAAAATTTGCTCTGGGTCTCTAACACTCTATGGGGGTGTTTATGTGTGTGCTTGAGTATGAGTGCTTTATTAATGCTTGTGCATCGAAGTGAAAAAATGGATTTTTCTTGTTTTTACGATTTGATTATTACGACTTTTTTGCTAAATTATGGCGAAAGTTTACATTCGAATAGGTTTTTTTTCACCGCAATCTTGAATTTTATTAAATTTTTTGTATTATATTTTCCTTTATTTTACTTCTTCATTTTGGTTGCCATTTCAATTATAGCATTTATTGTGAATTTTTTATTATGTTGGTGGTTTCGATTTTAATAGAGATACTGTTGGTTTTAAATGATTGGGCATAAAATGAAATGCAGGCGTAGAATAAATCTTAAAAGTGATATTTCAATTTGTAGAAAGTTAAATTTGTACAAAAGATTCTACTAAACATGTTTTTCATATTGTTTTTTGTAACTTTATGGTAAAAATTTTCATCTTTTTTATTAAAAAATTAGCCAATTCAAATTTTTGTAAAATTTTTAAGAACTTTTTACTTTAAAGCATAGTACTCTGTTCAGTTTCACGTGAAATCTCTATATCTCTATATAAAATCAAATCTCTAACTCAAATCTCTATATAAAAAAGTAAAGCTGCGAAACAAGAGTGGAAATTTTCACAACATGTTCGCCAGAGAAGCACTCTGTTCCGCTGTGAAAATTTCTCGCAGCATGTTTATGAGCAACATTTTTTCGCGGCAATTTAATTGGACTGCCTATTTATTTTGGAGCGAAAAGTGACAGTTGTCAAAAAATGTTAGTTTTAATTCAAAAATAAGTGCAAACAAAAGAATAAAGTAAGTTTCTAATTTGATTTAAATTGTTGGATTATTTCAAAAATCTCTCCAACGAAATATTGTAGTGGGCATAAATTTTATCAAAAAAAGGAAGGGCCAGCTCAGTGATGAGGGAAAAAAGAGGTTGCTATGTCCCATAAAGCTACGAAATTTAATATGCAAATATGGGTGCACATTATCTTGGTGTGGGCGCTTGCAAATCTCTGCAGCTTGCAGTAATAAGTTCACGATTTGTCCAGCTGCAAAACAAACAACATCATCTGTTTTCATTCAAGATAGAACAAGATAGAACAAAATGTAGAGTTTCTACTGCAAACCCACCACTTCAGTTAAAAAGCACCCTTAAGTATGTAGCTTAATGCTTGTTCATTTTGCAACTCTGGTAAGAAAAAATTTGG
Source organism: Dichetophora obliterata (assembly GCA_963920525.1). Lineage (NCBI taxonomy): Eukaryota > Metazoa > Arthropoda > Insecta > Diptera > Sciomyzidae > Dichetophora > Dichetophora obliterata. The sequence goes on from OY986435.1 coordinate 205,080,398, forward strand.
CATGTTCTAGGGGCTTTCCATATTGGACGACATGTTGTATGATAAGTTAGATAGAAAAGTAATGGGACTATTTGATTGAGCGTTCGAACGATCCAACTTGTAAAGCAACATCATTAATTACAAGCTCTCGAGCAGAACACATCCGGATAATAGCTAAGCAACTTTTAGATGCCCTAACTATTGAGCAGTAATTTTACATAGTTGTACAATATTGTACAATCGGCAGAAAAAAACCAAAAATTTCAACTATCGTTTTAGCTTACGCATGGTACTACATGTTGTACAATCTGCCATGTTGGTCCAATGTTTTGGACCATGCAAAAGCTCCTACTGTGAATTAGCTGATGAAAATCCACCTCGACGCTTTGAACAAACATCAAATCGGTTCCTTCAGTACAGTTGACATTATATGATAGTCTACGAAAAGATTATTTCTAAATTTTAGATCTTCTCTCAAATGAGATAATGGCTAGATTCGATTAAACAGGTTGATATTTTACTTTTTTTTAATTTTGCATGTTTACACCAGCTTCACTCAACCGACTCACCTTGATTTAACATTCGGTGAGTCGGTTGAGTGAAGCTAGTGTAAACTGGCACTTTGTAAATCTTATTGTACATTTAAACAGATCCTGACACTCTGGAATCGTTGGAAAATATTGTAATCGAAGCCTTCAACGGAAAAGTGCCTTCTGAACAAAATCTAAAAACAAAACTAAATCTTTATGCAGATGACTTTGATGTGAGCGACCTCCACGCGCAACTTAAATTGCTGAAGCAATTGCCTGGCCAAACACCTTGAAATTGCAGTGGCATTGTATCCCAATTTGCAAAAAATTCGGAGACTGTAAAAAAACTATTAAATAAAGTTGAAAAACTTATTGCTTTGCTTTTGACTGTGCCTGCATCAGCAGCTTCATCTGAGCGTTCTTTTAGGGCACTAAGACGACTTAAAACGTATCTTCGAGCAACTGTGACACAGAAACGACTCACTCATGCGGCACTTATACACATTCACAAAGATAAAACCGAAGAATTGAATTCGATGGAGGTGGTGAAAGAGTTTGTTTCTCGCAAGGACAGAAGGAAATATTTTCGAATAATTTAAATTGATATAACTTCTTGTACCTTATTGCATTTAAACCATGTAAAGATATACCTAGTCTTGCTTTATAAAAGCAACCATTATTTCTTATATTTTCATATTACCATATGAAAGATCCTTTAAAGAATGATCTCTAATATTGAAATTGGAAGAACTTTTAAAAATAATGAAATTTTAATATTTTTTATATATTTTTATATTTTTTTTATTTTAAACTAAAATAAAAAATTTGTTTATTCACATTCATGTTTCTTTGAAGAAATTTTGGTGAGCTTTTTTTGCACCACCATTTGTACTTCCCCCCATTTGTACTGCCCCCCCATTTGTACTGCCCCCAGATGAAATTAGCTTCCGACGCGCTTGTTTCTATTTTTTTGTGTCAACATTTTTGAGCAGCACGTCAACTGTTTGTTCGCAATAAAATATTATTTTTCAAAAGATTCACGCAACAAATAAATAGATGTTGCCTGCGAAATTTCACGCAAACGAACAGATTAATATGCTTTGAGCCTAGTACTCTGTTCGTTTGCGTGAAATTTCGCTGGCAACATCTATTTATTTGTTGCGTGAAATTTCTGACTTAAAGTTTGTTGCGAGGAATTTCTATGGAAACGTTTCTCAGAGAGATTCAGAGAATATGTGGGGAGATTTCATATGATCTCTCTCTCTTTTCACTTCAAAATAAATAGGCAGTAGAATTAAATTGTCGTGAAAAAATGTTGCTCAGAAACATGTTGCGATAATTTCACGCTTGTTTCGCAGCTGTCATATTTTGTATAGAGATTTGAGTGGAATTCACATGAAACTGAACAGAGTGCTATGCTTTAGGGCTAAATTTATAATTTACAGATATAAAAAAAAATTTCCAAAATGTTTAAACCAAACTGTTGACAAAAAATTTTTTTTTAAGAGAATGTACATTTCAATTGAAAAAATTTGGAAAAGTAAAGTTAAGTTTAGTTTTATGTTACGTATTATGTTATTTGTTTGTCAAACGAGTGCTATTTGTGTGTTTACAGATAATTGGAGCATTCATCTTGGTAAAAAAAATGGAATTAAATCGTGAACATTTTCGTGCGATGATTTTCTACTACTTCTGATGTGGATTAAGCTAACAGCAGTGTGCCAACAAACTCGCTTCGATTTTTGGTAATGACGAATAATGGATTTATAAATTTAAGCCCGAGACTAAACAACAATCGAAGGTAGATTCATTCAAGACGAGCCAAATGCAACAAAAGTTGTTCGTGCACGAAGCACTTCTCATTATCTCTACCTTACATTATCCGTATAGTTCAGAGATCAGCTGAACTGTGTATCAGTGGAGCACTAAGAACCACTCCAACTGACGCATTAGACATTATGCTCTCCTTACACTACTTGATAACCTAGCTAAACAGATGGCCGCTAATACAGCCATTCGCCTAGTTGCCACCTCCCAGTGGAAAGAAGGTACGCTAGGGCACTCAAGCATTCGAAAATGTCTCCCTCCTATACCGAGGTCAAACGACTACATCACAAAAAACTATCCTTTGAAGGGAAGTTCGATGTATCCATTCCCTCTCGAGAAGATTGGGAACTAGGCCAACAATGCCATTGAGGTCTTTACCGATTTATCTGAATTAGATGGCAAAGTAGGTTGAGGAGTCTACTCTGAAACATTAAACATCAATATAGCCTTCAGGCTCCCTGACCACTGCAGAGTATTCCAAGCTGAACTCGCTGCTATACATGAAGCGATAACTTGGCTCCAGGTAAATGAGATATCTTCTATGGATATCTGCATACTATCTGATAGTCAAGCGCTTTGAAAGCCCTAGAAACTGTTGAAATAGCATCTGAAACAGTTCTCAGCTGCCGCAAATTTCTAAACGAGATGGCAAAGCAGCTTAGTATCTTTCTATGCTAGATTCCCAGACATAAAGATTTTCTAGGCAATTGAAAAGAAGACGAACTCGCTCGCACAGGTACTACTAAACAATTATCTAAAGATAAGGCAAGACTTGCTTTCCTCTTACCACATGCAATCTCTGTACACATGAGTTAACCTCTAATAAAACCAACAGCAGATGGCTAACGGGAAACAAGTGTAACACAACGCGGCAAGAATGTCCCAATTTTACCCGTAAGCGTTCGAAAGGACTCATTTCCCTTAGCAGAGACCATATTAACACCATGGTAGGGGTCTTTACAAGGCACTGCCTGATCGACAGACACGCTCAGAGGTTGAGCATCCCCAACAACAACTTCGGCAGAAGCTCTAGAGATAAAGAAGAGGAAGAATCTACAGTACATTTCCTCTGCACTTGCCCTGGTTTTTCAAAGACCTTGAATAACTCTCGGAATTGCCGACATGCAGAATCCTAAGCTTTGTGAACAGCTCAAATCGGTTTAATTAGAGAAGGGAAATCAATCCTGAGGTACCACTATGGGCCTAATAGGCCTAAGTGTGTCTCAATTGAGGCAGCCACTTTAACCTTACCTACCTCAATCGGTGTAGAAAAAATTATTCACAAATTGATTCAAGCGCGTGCAAAAAAAGTATTTTGAAAAACAATAAAGGCATTTCCGATTGGAATTATTTGTTTTTATTTGTCGATCTCAAGACTTAACAGTCAACCCTCGTAGTCGTTTTTGGAAGAGTACAAATGCTTTAAGCAAAATGTATTAGAGATTCCTTAGAGGTGATTTAATAAGAAATCCTGATCAGTATTTGCATTCTGTTTAAAGTTAGTAGATATAAAATTAATTTTCAACTTAAATTCAATATGTTATTTAAGTATGTATTTGGGGAAAAAATAAAACAACGCGTTCGTTTTCAAAAAAAAAATGGTTTTGAATTGGAAATAATATATCAAACATTTTTTTCAATTGAATTTTTCATTAAAATAAGCTTTTACACAAAAAAATTAGATGAAACCACAACAGGTGTAATTCGAAATTTTCGAAAAAAATATATATATTTATGTTCTGCATAGCTCATAATTAAGATCGTATAAAAAATCAAAGAGTAGATAACAATTAATTATCAAAAATTTTTGTTTCCTAAAAAAAATTTTTTAAATGCAACTATGAAAGAAATGACATAAATTTATCTGAAACTACGAACTCCTTTCCGTGTTTTTTTTTTTCTTGTTTAAGTTTATTTATTAAATTTTTGATAATTAAGTGGGATCTTATCCTTGCATTTTTACACAATTTTGATTATGTGTCGGAAAATTCGATTTTTTTTAAAGTTTATTTATTAGTTAAATTAAAGTTTATTTTAAATAATTAATTGGGATATTCTCTTTGCATTTTGAGCTATTTAGATAAAGTAAGTTTTTGGTCAAGATTTCTTAAGATGGAAATGGTAGCTCCTTCCGAAACAGTCTGTCTAATCTGCTGTGTGATTGACTCTATACAGAGATGTTGTTGTTCTGTGATTGACTCTATACAGAGTTCTTCAAAAATTTATTTATATAAGTTTTTGTGACTGTGTTATAAATAAATTAATTGCTGAGTCTAACATTAATTATAAAAAAATCAAAACAATATTCATAAAAGAATGAATACAGAAGAAGTTATTTTTTAGCTTATTTGAGGGAATTGAACCTTTGAAAATTGACTTGTGGTACTCTTGTACAAACGTTTTACATCGTGGCAACTATGCAGTTTTTATCGAATATATGGTTTAAAAAATTGTTTTAAATAATATAATCGTCTAAACAAAAATAATTTAAAAACAAATTTAAGTTGTATCATAATTTTTTGTTTGATATTTTTAGTGATGAATTTATGTTTCCTGTTCATTTTTATGTTAGTTAAAATTAAACGCTATTCAATGTTATGTTAAATAATTGGAAATAAATATTTCGGAAAAATATGAATATATTGTTTTTCCTGCATTAAAAAACTTTTAAAAATTAAATTTTAACAAAAAGCATATATTTATAATATGGAATAAATTTAATAATAATAATATAACACATAATTTTAATTTATTTTGATATTTAAAAAATAAATGCAGTCTCACGACCTTACGCAGTACCTGCACATGTAAACCTGGCTAGTAGTTATACATATGTATGTATTCATCTCACCTACAGAACGATCAAAGCTTCAGTGTTCAAGCAAATGTCAAGCAGATAAGATCTGCGCTTGCGTGTTCCTTGAATATATTATATTATATATGTGTCGATAAGCAATAATAGCTTAAGTCGATTTAAGGCAGAACTGAGTTATTGATATAGTTGTGTTTCACGTATATATCCTTATGAACACACAAAACCTCGAACTTCTAGCATGACCTTAGCTAAAGATATGACATAAAAACAAAAGATCATTTCATATAACTTATATGGCGATTAAAACCTTTGAAGCAAGATTTCTGGAAACTTTGAGATAAGACTTAAGCTATTATTGCTCATCGACACGGATATAACTTAAGATTACACTGTATAAAATTTTATATGCAAAATTTTTGGAAGTATGTATGAAAAATTTTTTGTTTTTAGAAAATAACGGCATGGCTCGGCATCTAAGAGGTAAAATTAAAAAAAATTATGCATTACAAGGCATAACGATAATTTGCATTTTTAATGTAAGGTAGTTGTGGAACATGCGATGGAGAAATTAATGAATTATTTTAAAGCGGCATATCCACATATCATATCATATAGTGATCAGTTCCAAGTCCGTATAATGAAAGCATCTTACTCTGTCAGTTTGGCCTTGGCAAAACACAATAAGCCACATAAGTACAATATAAAACATATTTGTTTTTTACTATTGGCCTGCCTTTTTACACTTCCGTTTGCTTATCTGTACTTCACATTATAAGTCCGCCGGTCTGTTTTCTTTTGACATTCCGTCCACTACTTATTTATTTAATTTCACAATACAAATCCGAGCCCAAAAAATATCCCATAGTAAGATTTCTGCAAAAAGCGCTTTAGCACTATTTTATTTTCAGTGTGAGCTTTAAAGCGCTCATTAATACATACTCAAGATGAGAAAGTATAGGTGTGCAAAGCTGCCCGACACTGTTCTATACCAACGTTGTCCAAATCATACATATCAATTTTTATGTTTGTGGTTGTAAAGCTTTTGCGTAAAAAGTTTGCACTTGAACATGATAGAATGAGTTGAAGGCATGGCACAATTACTGACAAGGTGACAGTTTTAGGTAGTAACCCTTTAGGAAACAAAGCGCTTTGAAACCACTTTGAAAGCACTTAACAAAATCTTAATAGCGCTTTGTTCTCTTTGTAAATAGCGCCTTTTTTAACATTGCCATGTCATTGGGAAAAAGGCCTTTGCTCTTGCAACGGATGGTGATTTGCAAAAGCGCTTTGCTCTCGCTTCGGAAAGTGATTCCAAAAAGGGCTTTGATCTAGCTTCAAAAAACGTTAAAAAAGTGCTTTGCTCTCGCTTCGGAAAATGATTCGAAAAAGGGCTTTGTTCTCGCTTAGAAAGGTTATTAAAAAAGAGCTTTCCTCTTGCTTCGGAAGGTGATTGAAAAATTGCTTTGCTTTTGCTTTTAGAAAGACGACGCATTTTGCTCGCGTTCTTATACCTACCCTGTGTTCCCGTCGCTGACCTGAGCAAATTACAAACAATAGACCAAATACATTTTAATTATATTTACATACATTTATTTATTTAATTTATGTTAATTAAACGTATTTTACTTTATATATATAAAATAAGAGATCAAAAGTTAAATCAATTCATTTGTGCACTTTGAAATTGTAGTTTCATTTTGAATTATTTCAGCACTTAAAATATCTGCGGCTCTTGTGCCTTCGTCGTTTGCACTTGCATGCGCAGCTTCGTTATTTGTGGCGTCTATTTTCGCTGCTACCAATCTTTTAAAGTGGCCTCTAACCACTTGGCACTCATTTTATTACCTTTTTTAATCACTTTATATTACTATCAATTAAACTTTACTTGTTAACTGAATTATTTATTTTTCACTCTAACACACTTTCTTAAACTTTACTTTTCCAATGCTAAAATGCTAGTGATGACACGAATGCTAGTGATGGGATTGTCAGTAGTATCGAAGTAGATATCGAATTCGACAAGATATTCGAAGTAATCACAAAAACTTTTTTGAAGCACTAAGAAAAGCGAAAGCAAAGATCTTTTTTACAGCTCAGCTCGCAGCGAGAGCAAAGCGCTTCACAAAAGCACTGTGCAAAGGTAGAATAAAGTACTTTTTATGTGCTTTTTAATAAAGTGCTTTAAAATTTCCGATAGGGAACATACTGATTTTGTAGCTATATATGTGCATCTGGATTAGGAAATCATTACTAAGAAAACAAACGCGACTGGCCTCTTCTAGAACAAAGTGAGAGAGAGAGAGTTTTTATTTGTCTTTTCTTAAATACAAATATGACATTTGGCAAAAGCATTTCTGCATACATAAATTGCTGCTATCTTTCTAAGTAATTCTATAAGTAAGCTGAAGATAAACAAAACCAATAACAAATGGCATAAAAGAAAGCCACTGTTATGTATCAATGTATGTTTAAGTCTAAAATCCATTTTAATAACAACAACAACAACAACAACCACAGCAAAGCAGTAACTAAGAAATATTGGTTGATATTGATAACCATAGCAATAATATGACCAACTTCTAAAGCATTTTATACATGATTTTTCTCAAACAGAAATGCTATTTTGTGACCTTATTGAAGAGGTGGCAGAATCCAACTAAATATTCGTTTTATTCGCCACATAATTGATTTTTTGGCATATATTTTATTTTTTTACTATGAATATTAAAGGTTGTGGATATATCCTAAAATTAAAACAAAAGCACTACATTTGCTTGAAAAAATTTAGGAAAAAGACCACCATGAAAGTCAAAAATGAATCCTGGCCGCTCTGAAATTTTCTGAAAAAAGTGCTGAAGTCTAGATGAAGTCAAGTGTAGGTAGTGATTCGAAAATTTTTAAAATATCTCAGCGCATAGTTTAAGCGTTTTGTAAAACAACCCGCGTTTCGATACTAAAGACATTGATGTTCAAACTACGTCCTTAAAAACATTTATTGGCCGATCGAACAAAAAAATATTCCAAAATAACCGAAAAACATATTTTTTTTTTTCTTCTAATAACAAAAATAATTCCATAAAAATATTTTGATATGAAAAATTACTATTTTAAATATGAATGACTATTTTATATAATAATTTTTAGCTTAATGCCAATGAAGCAACAAGTTTGCAAAAACCAGATTTTCAGTTTTCGTGCAAACCTTTTTTGGTATTTCAGAATTGCAAAGTCTCCGATATTTTGAAAAAAAAAGAAGTCATGTTTAAACATTTATTACATCAAAATGTAAATTTATATTTTTATTTTTTATTTTTTTGTACAAAATAATGGTTTAATTATCCGCTGGCACAGTTTTGAAAAATATTGCACCTTTTACAATTTTTGATTTTTTTTTCATAAAAATAAATAAGCCCAGGTTTAGGTTTTTTGTAGTTTAGGAATATATTTTAATTTCTTTTCACTAGAATAATTTCATATATGTGGTTTTTTTTTAGCAATAAGAGAAAATATTCCTTTTCGATAAGTAAAACTACAACTATGGTACAACTGCAACTATGGTAGTTTCGTCAAATTTTCATGTTTTATTACACATTCCAAAGAAAAAACAAGGTGCATACAATTTTTTTAAACTAAAGGCTTAAAGAAAGTTATTAGGCCTTTATTAAATAAAGATCCTTTTTCCATACAAATCTTATTTTGATCTAACGACGAAATCGTTTCTAAGAAATGTTATCAGGTCGACTCCAAATTTTATATTTTCTAACTTACGACATAAAAGAATAGGAAAGCTCATAAGGATTTAAAATTTTTAAAAAGTTAAAGATTTTACTTTTACAACATTTTTTGATTTATTAATATAACGATAACTCCACATTTTAAAGGTTCTCCCCATTATTTTAGCCACCCAAAGTATATCGATGGTTAAACGCACAAAAGTGATAAGTGAAAATTTTGAAATTTCCAGCAAAGCTTATTTTTTATGTTTTTTACTGAAAACCAAAAAATTTTTGTGCGCTTAAAATTCACGAAGTATGAAACAAAACAAAAGAACATAGTTTGAAACATAGCTCTTTCAAATTTTGTTTTTTGTTAATTAAAGTTAATCCTAGATGTATGCTCTTACATGTATTTTTTCGATGACCATGCAAAGTGCGGATTCTTTTCACTACTAGTTAATGCTTTCGAATGCATTATAATATTTATGGTTTTAAAATTGAGTCTATTTCTTAGTTTTATTATTATTAAAAGTTGGAAAATTTTATTTCAGCGGCAGCTGAGCTGTAAGGAATTTTTAACAAAATTTGTTAGTTCTATATAAAAGTTTCTTGAAACTTTTCTTAAAGATAAAACTCTTTCTAAATCAGTTTTTAGATTGTATTTATACATAAAAAATTCAAAATAGTGGAATTTATTTTTGTTAGTAAGTTTTCATTGAAAAGTCATTGAACTGAAATTTTTTCGTCATTCAATCTCATTGTAGCGTTCTCGTGAACCCAATGTGCACATAATGTGACCGAGACGTTGCTCTTCTGTAACAGTTCCACACTACTGGCTTACAAGGTACACGTGCCTTTCGGTATTTTGCGAATGGCAAGAAAAATCTGAAATATATAACAAACTCGTTAAAATAATGTCTATAACAAATACATATTTCGCATCGGTTAAACTTGGGATTTCAATTATTACTTCTGAGTTTGCATCTTGGTTCAGATATACGAGCATTTGTCCAGTCTATCATTTGCACATGCGTTCCACAGTCAAATCGTATTTTAGGAATTTGGAGTCGGCGCATGTCACAGCATCAAAATTTTTGAATAAACTTTCTGTCGTATAGTTTTGTCCTTATCTGTTATCATCGCCAACAAAATATTTTCTGGATGGCAATAAAATCCATTGCGTTGAATAGAGATTTTAATAACAGTTCTGACAGATGGAGATTAATTAATTGCATATTAAAATTAAGTCTCAAAATGTTCATTTTTTATTGTATACCACGATAGGTTAAGCCTCTTCATAACCAAACCATTTTAAAAATAAAAAATTTTTTTAAATTTTCTAAAAATTAGTAATTATAGCATTTGTTGTAAAAAATACGCTTTCAAAAATACTTTTCAATAAAGATTAAAAAAAATTATTTTGCTCTTTTTTTATACATCAATAGATTACAGTAAGACTTTTTTAACAATACTTAATTTTCCCAAATTTACTGAAAAATGGCAAATTTATGGCGATTTTTGTGAAAAATACCCAAAATTTTGACCGAATACTAAACACTGTTGCACTAAAAAATTTCTCGAATCTAACAATCTTCCTATTTTTTACTTTGGGGTCCCAGATACCTTTCATTTGCACCCAATTTTTATGTAGTTATTTTAGATTGATAAAAATGTACGGCCATTGCGGTGATTTTTGGCGAAAAAGTGATTTTTTTTTCAATCAAAACCACTGGATGACGGTTTCACCGATTTCGATATCCTTTTGGATTTAAGATCTACTTGAACACAGCTCCTAGATTATGAGTGTCGAAAAAAGTGTTTTTTTACCATTGAGCAAAACGATCTTCCTTAATACAGTATAGTTAAGAAGTTATATATCTTTACCCCAAATTTTTGACCTTTTTGTCATCACATACTAAGGTCCTCAGATTCATCAAGCATCTTAAATGTTTAAGGTTAATAATCTGCCATGCAAGAATTTTCAACGTTATATTATTGCAATTTGGTAATTGCATACCTTTGTGGTAAGTAACATTCTTGGCTTAGATGTCTTTTATTAAAAAAATTTCGTTTTCTATAGAAACATGCAAGTTGCTTTAAATTTCCAAGAAATTGACACCACAAGAACTTTCGCACCTGAAACATACAAAAGTTTTTAGTACTAATTTTATTTTTTTGGTGAAATAGAAAAAAAAATCAATCAAAAATTAAAATGCTTGCTTTGAAAGTGAATAGCTCAGTCATCTTACAAAAAAATTGCACTCATTTTTTTTTTAACTTTGATTAATTGTCGAATCGTGTTTCAATCTTTTTCATTTTCGTATCACTTCTAATTTTTAGAATTTTTCGAATAAAATCTAAATGAATTTTTTTATTTCACAAAAACTTTGGTAAAAATTTTTGTTGAAAAAATATTAAATGTATGAAATGATTTTTTTTTAATGTTCTTTCATATGGTATGCATTAATGTAAGATTGATTTAATGTTTTTATCGTAGAAATTTAAGATTTTTTTTTTGTTCATTTTGTATTTTTGTAATTCTGTTTGCATTCAAAGTAATGGTGTAGTGAAAATATCATGACAATTTCTTAAGTCGTTTCTGAGTTATACTCTCAACTACCCCTTTGCAACAACAACTCCACCTACCGGGTCAAACTTTAAACCTTTTACAGACTCAGCTGCACACACACACCAAATTTCATCAAAATCGGTTCAGCCGTTTTGGAGGAGTTCAGTGACAAAGTCATGGACAGAAGAATTTTATATATAAAGATATTCATTAGATCGGATCAATTTGTTCAAGATTACATTTTGATTCCTAGTCTCATTCATTTCCGCGTTCTACGTTAAGTTAAAAACACAAAATTTCATTTAAGGGCAGGTTCTCAATAAGCTCGACCAAAAAACTCGATTATTTTTTTTTTTAATTTTTTAATAGCTTATGATGTGTAGAATATGCTCCCAAAGCGGTTTGGCCGATAACACTTGCAAAAATTATCGCATACAAAAGGAACCCATATTTTCATAAACGTACTCGAAAAATTTGTTAACCAAATCTTAAACAAGTTTTCTGACAAATCATGTTTTTCAAACCAGGCCTGTAGCCAGACCAAGAAGACAGAGGGGCAGGCATGAATCCTGGGGGGGGCTATTTTTTGTTTTTTCATTCAAGTAAAAAAAAAACAATTTTTTAACGTGTGAAGTTAATACTCTACACATATTTATTTATAATTTATTTATAATTTTATAATATTTACATGGATATGTAGAGCTTTTTATACATGAGATAAATACATAAAAAATAATATAAAAATTAATTCAGGACTTTGTAATGAAATGAAGTTAAAAATACAAGATTTATTTAAAGTGGCTAGAAATATAAGAAAGAGTAGCTAAATGGGCTAACATATGTATAAGACATTTTTTAAGTAAAACAAATAAAAAAATTGAACTAACCCGCATCCGTAGTTTGCATCAGATTGATGCAAATTTTGTATTCATATTTATATATTAAGAACAAACATGCATGTTTTCATTTAAATCTTTTGCTTCTTTAAATTTTTGCTAGAATTAGTATTAGCAGTTTTTTCTAATTTCAAAATTAATAAACATTCATCATGCATAAAAAAAATTTTAAAATTAAAAACATTTTAATGAATTATATATTATTTTTGTATCTGAATTAAATTGGTGCACAACGTGCTTTTCATTTCTAGAAAGTTCCTATGGATGCGGGTTAAAAAATTATTAAAATTTAAATCTTATATTTTGGTAACAAATGTTGGAGACCCAGTAAAAATTTGAAAAATTGTAACAATTTGTCTGAAATGTTTTGTTAAACCAATTTCATATACATATTCAAGTCATGAATAATGTAAATGTGTATATTTTTTTCTATTTTAAACTAAACTAATTTTAAAGCAATAAAGAAATATATCTACAAAATGCGTATTAATTATTCATTTAAAGTTTTTCATTGCCTGATTTGGCCAGGGGGGGTAAACGGTTGTAGTAGGGGGGCATTGCCCCCCTTGTCCCACCCTGGCTACAGGCCTGTTTCAAACTGGCCGCCTCCCCGACATTTCAACAGCTATTATATAGATTGATTTATACTTTTTTTTATTTTAAATTAGATATAATTTATAAGTTCCTTGATCTAAATAAAGATAATATTGGCCAGTTGTTTTTTAAGAGCACTTTAAAAAGCGAAAAATGTAAAAAAACGCTACTTAACATTCACATGTTCGCAATTTTTGTAATTTTCAACTATTTATTGATATTATGTAGGTTCAAGCTTCAGTAAATATAATATAGCATATAACATTTTTTATATCAGATGATATGAACGTGCTGTGCGATGGAGGCCGTTTAGGTACCTTTTTTCAACGTGACGTTTGGCAGCGTATTGATACATCACTTTACACTTTTATGCACAAAAAAATATTTTCCTACTCTTTAAAAACCAATAAATAACTGTCAAAAAACTTAAAGTGTCCATACTTCCTTCTATGAAAAAAAAATCAAGAACATCACCGTGTTTTGGACCTTTAGACGAGATCCTGCTCTTTTTTTAATTACCAAAAAACTATTCAACCGATCGGGTTAAAAGTTTCACATATTATTGCGCATACTTAAGTGTACTTTTATATGGTAGTAAAATAGAAATACCCATTAATATTTAACCTTTTCTTGATGCGAACATTTAAAAAGGTCAACAAATTTAAAAATCCTCCATTTTGTTTGGTTTCCCAAAATACCTAATATTACTACCCGCTATGTCCGGTAACTTATATTTAATAATAAATTTAAACTTTTTGTTTCAGAACTGAGAAATCAGGTCAACCAGTTTTAAACAGGGCCCTTAGTTGGCCCGATTTCTGCCATATACATATACGTTAAGAAATAAACAAAAAAATAATTTTGTATACTAGAATATGTATTTACACACAGTGTATTTACAGTTTAAAATTAACAGATTGCCACAATAAATTTTTTGATAAAAAAACATCTTAAAAATATGCACAAAAAACCAGACTGCCTCCTTAATGAATTTAATTTTAAACCTATGAAGGACATAGTGGCGTTTGAGTGTCATGTTATTTACAAAAATTTTGTTTGAATTCATATAAAATCATATATTAAATAAAATGTTCATATACAATCAAATTTTACCAACGAAATTTGATTTGAATTTAAAGTGTACCTTGACGTATGAGTGTCATTTAATTTTATTACAAATTGAAAACTTTATTACAAATTAACGTAGAATAGCTACGAAAATCAATGATTCTAGTAAAAAAAAAACATTAATACGCTCACATATTTATATTAATGCATTTAGAATAAAACTAAAGTGTAAAACCTGATTAAAAAATCTGTAATGCGCATCAATGTTTCAATAAATATATGGCTCAGCCTGAATTTATGACAGTTTTAACAATTATTTGCACTTAAACACAAAGGTATCAAAAGACACATTCTACTTGTTATAGGTAAAAATAAAAGTGTGGTAATAATAAATCCTTCCTGATCATTTAAATATTTTAAAAACAATTAAACAATTTAAAAGTGGTCGAGATAAAAACAATTTTAAATAAGTTTTTATCACTTCACTCCCCTTCACTACTGTTTTTCGCAAAACAATTAATCTTTTTATTCACACTTCATTAACCCATGCGAAAGCATATGAAGAAAGTAAAAAAATTATAATTTCATTATCATTATTATTATCATTATTATTATTACTATTATTATTGCTCTCTTGCCCGTTGTTATCCATTTTATTTAACGACCCAACGACCGAAGCAACGAATGACTTTTTCACTGTATTTTTGGAAGCACTTGTTGTCGCAGAGATCATGTGACATGTCATTGTTTGCGCCGTTTTTGTTGTTGCTGATATTGTTGTGGTTGTTGTTATCCTCTTGTCATTTCGGAGTATCAAATGAAAATAAATGACAGCTTAAAATGTTTACGACTCTGCAGTGACAACGAAGTCCATCTGTTAGCCAGTGGAAATTCGAACAACAACAAAAACAACAATCGCAATAATACTTACAAAAACAACAGTGCTGAACTACAGTTTGCTCTCACTCGGACTATAAAGTTTATATAGCTTTTTTATGTTTTATTCTAACCTCAATTTAATTGTTTATCCGGTGACAAAACACATTTTGCCGAAGAGTCATCCTCAACACTCAATGTAGATGAGCGAGAGAACGAGCAAACGAACAAACACACAAACGAACGAAGTGAGTGAATTTTTACGATCCAAAGGACGACAACGACAACAACAACAACGACTATGGTAAATAGCATGAGCGCAAGCTTAAAGTGTTTGTGCGACATTTTACTGCTGTACCGTTATTAAGTGTGTAAGCAGTGCTGGAGTAAGGTTTGGGTAACGCAATGTCAATTTGACAGTTGTAAAAATTGACACATCCTCTCTATAAAAAGAAGTCGACATAAAGATTAGAATTTATAGCTGGGCATATGTTGGCAGTGCTGGTTAGTGCGTTAGCGGTGCTGCAAGGATATGCTGATCCTTGTGGGAAGGAAGTTGTTAAAATCTGCATGTTTCAAGTGTAGGAAAAACTAAAGCTTTTCATTATGTGCGGGAAATTTACGAGCTAAAGAAGCTGTTTGACTCGATATTATTTTTACGATTATTATGATGAGCTCGCTGTTGATAGTGCTGCTTGTACTGGCTTTGATAAGAGCATGTTGTAGATGGTGACTATGATGATGATGATGATGAGGATGTTGATGCGTTGTTGATGACATATTTAATGCAATGAATTCAATGAAACTTTTACGATTTGTTTTATGGACAAATAATTGAATTTTGAATTTATGCACAGTGGAGCGCGTAAAATGGAGCTATTAGAGATGGAATGAGACACTGAGATCTTGCGGAAGTCTAATCTGAAAAAGTTAATTCTAAGAATGATTTCGTAGAGCTCTCAACTGCAACAAATGCAGCAACAAATTTTTTATGAGGATATCATGTGTAAGATCTTCATTTGACTTGAGGTGTAAACATGACAATACATGGGGTTGTATTGCAACATGAAAGGAAACGTTATGTGTAAAAGAAAACAATTTTTAGATAATATCATTTTAAACACATACAAAGCTTTTGATTTTTATTGATTGCCGTGGTGTGGTTAATTCCATATTTCTTCCGCCAGGCTAGACAGTAAATAAGGAGTAAACGTGAGCGTATTCAAGCGTTTGAAAGAATATGTTTGTTGCAAGAGGCCAGAATTGTGAAGAAGCAACTCGTGTTTAAATTTTAGTTTAGTAGAGTTTTAAAAGTGAGTTAGTATTTGCAAAGTTTAAATTATAAATCAGAAGGTTTGTAAAATCACAATCACAAATACTGTAAAATTTAGTCCAAGATATTTAAGCGTGTTGTTGTTGAAAGCATTATAACTAATAACTCATTTGGAATGAGGTATCAGTTGAATGACAATCAGTGGACGCTGCAAGGTTGAAAACGTGAGTACACCGACTTTATGGAGGGAACACTTCCCCAAGCTTCTTAATGGCGACAGCAACACTGACAACAATCCCTTCAATAGACATGATATCCCAGAAACCCCAATTATGGATGATAGCGTTGAGGTTCCGCTGACCGACTATGATGAAGTTCAGACAACTAAACCTAGGCTTGAAAATAATAAAACCGCGAAAGCCACTGAATCGCCTGTCCAGCTATTTAACCCTCGACCATTGACCAGATCTTCACGTTACGACCAATATTGGAGACACCCGCCATCTTTTTGTTAACTACAAAGCCGCCTTCAACAGCCCAATAAGGAATAACCTATACTCCACCATGTGTGAATTTGGTATGCCCGCAAAACTAGTACGACTTTGCAGAATGACACTGAGCAACACCAGCAGAGCAGTTAACCTCTCCCCACCATTTGTTACCAAACAAGGTGATTCCTTGTCTAGCGGCTTTTTCAACCAAATGATGGAAAAGATCATCCGAGCTGCTTATCTGAGTCGTAGTGGCACAGTATTCTACAAAAGTGTTATACTGCTTGCGCATGCTGATAACATCGATATGATTGGCCATAATACGTGCAAAGTCAGTACAGCATTCTCCAGAGTAGAAAGCGAGTCAAATCGAATGGGTCTGACCGTGAATGTAGATAAGACGAAGTACTTGGTGTCAACAAACAAACAGTCCCAGCGTCTTGAAACCAACGTTACAGTTTACAATACCTCAACCGAGGTTGTGAAGGACTTTGTCTATCTGAGATCCAGTATTAACTCAACCAACGATATCAGCATTGAGATAAAACGAAGGATAACTCTTGCCAACAGGTATTACTTTGGGCTCAGTGGGCAATTGAGAAGCACAGCCCTCTCTCGACGAACGAAAATTGCGCTCTATAAATCACTCATCATGCTCGTCCTACTTTACGCATCACAAACCTGGACGCTGAGCAGTTCGTATAAAAAGACTTTAGGAGCCTTCAAGAGAAAGATCCCTTGTGGTATGCCGACATCTACATAGCGGCTAGGTAGGCCTAAAACAAAAATAATTGTGCATGATTTTTGTCAACGATTTTGACCGTCGCTGTGTAGTTTGCATATTACAATCTCGGTTTTTGTTTTATAAATTTTCCTTATAGAATTGTATTTGTTCTCTTATTTTAAAAACTGACCATTCTTTTAGACAAATAGAACTTAGGCTTCTCCTTATAAAAATGGTTCACACCCAATTCAAAATATGCTCATATTAATCCTAACGTGATTTATGTACATAAAGTTGCCTTAAAAAAGTTGCCTTTGTCACCGACTAAATATTAACTTTGAGCTATGTCAGGCGCGGAACAAGGGGGTAAAGGGGTAATTACTCCCCAAGAACTTTTAAATACTTTACTTTATAATACTTTATTTGGGCTACATGTAAAAGCAAAACTACCCAAAATGAGTTTATAGCATGCTGCGGTGAATTCATAATCAAAGAAATCGAAAGTGAAGGATAACAAGTCTTACAGTATCATTTTTGGCGAAACTTCAGACATTAGCAGAATATCACAAATGTCTTTAAGCGTTCGATATATTCATAAAGGAAATGTGAGAGAGGATTTTTTAAACTTCAAAGATAATTATGCAGATGTTAAAGTAGAACCAGTTTTATCGGAAAAGGTCATTGCAGAAACTGTCGTTAAACAATAAATCGAACTTGGACTGAAATTAAGCTATTGCGTTGGAATTTCAACAGACGGCTGTAGTGTAGTGACATCAGAAACGAAGGAAGCTGTTGCAATTCTTCAAAGAACACTAAAGAACACCACATATTGCCCATGTTATAACCATGCCCTTAATTTATCTATTTCTAATTTTTATCTATTTCTAATACTAAACCAATTCAAAATGCTGTGGTGATAACGAAAGAAGTAGTAGAATTTTTCACTCATCGAAATAAAATAATTGAACATTTTTCTAATAACCAGAAGCTAAAAAGTATTTGTAAAACCAGGTGGATGGAAAGACACGAATCTGGTTTAAGATTTAAATTGAACTTAGGAGAAACTATAAGTGTATTGGAGAATATTTTACAGTGGAACAATACTGTGGCTTCAAACAAAGCATCATTGCTTTTAAATAGTCTGATGACAACAAGTTGTATTGTTTCCATATGTGTAGTTTCGGATTTATTGGGAGCAGTTCAGGTTTAAGTAGCATCTTGCAAAAAACAAACCTCTATAAGGATGCAGCAGAACGTTCAATAATAACTTTAAGATCACTGCTTGATAAAAAAAAAGAAAACGCAGAATCATATTTTAAGATAATATTTGCAGATGTGCAGAAATTACACGAGAGGTTAGGTATGTCAATTAATATACCTCGTATTGCTGGAAGACGAGTTCATCGTAGTAATGTCAGCGATTTAACACCAGAAGACTACTTTCGAATTTCCATATTTGTACCAATACTAGATGATATCATTGCTAACATGAAGGCTCGTTTCAGCGAAAAACTTGTCCAAAAACTATATGTAAACGAAGTCCTGCCAAAAAAAATTGATAAACACAACAATGAAAAGCTAAAAAATGTGTTAACATTTTTAAGATAATAATTCCATTTTGAGACGGTAATAAGGAACTAATGTCAATTCAATTATTTCATGAATGTCAAATTTGGCAGTGTAAATGGGCGGGCGAAACTAAGGTTAATGATATCAACACCGTTTTTACTCTTTGTGATAGTGACATTTTTCCACTAATTTCTAAAACGTTTGCTATCTTTGCCACGCTTCCTATCAGTATAGCAACAGCTGAGCCAAGTTTTTCTACATTGCGACGATTAGAAACATGGTTGCGTTAACTATGCAGCAATGAAGACATTAAAATAAATATTAACGAAGTTATTGATAACTTTGCCGCAAAAAAGAAGCACTGCGATGATTTTGTCATATAATTTTTTTTCTCTATCTAATGACTATCTAATAATCAGTATACATTTTGTATTGTTAATTTATTTTTCAAAGTGTACCATATCATAGTCGTAACGTCAGAACAATAAGTTTCAAATTCCTTTATTTTTTTTTTAAAAAAAGTACTATGTTTTTTCATTGCACATAATTGAAAATATAATTGTGCAATGTTTTTATAATGGAATAAATGCAAAAAACTTGAATTAATCAACCTTAATTCCAAAATAAGTTATTTTAGAGTTTTTATTTACTTTTCACTAAGATATTTTTCCAGAAAAAGGGAGAAGTAAATAAATACGAAAATATGCGTGTATGCGTCTGGGAAAAATGCTTCATAAACAATTTGATAATTTCAACTCAAAAAAGTACAATTCGACTATTTGTAAAAAGGCAAAATTTTTCTCAAATCGAAAATATGTGTCTTTGATAATTTATCACCCCCCCCCCCAAGATTTTTTCAGATCCGACGCTGATCTATGTTAGCATGATTCATAAAATTATTCATCTACACTGATAGCTTTCAGTGAGCTAAACTATATTGAAAAAACCACCAGCAAAAATTATGGTTTTCATGAAATGATATTCTGGTATGGTAGCCTTAAAAATAAACTGTTAGATATTAAAGTTATTAAAAAACTCTTAAAATTTCCATCAAAGTATTTGAAGTTTTTGTTATTGGACTGAAAATAATGTGAAATTTCAATCATTATTTTAATTTTTTTATGTAACTTTTGCTAAAATTCAAATAACATCATTACGTTTTGTGAGATCCTCATTTTTGAGATATCATTTGTAAGGTGTGGACTGATATTGTTTATTCCTGGGCAGAAACGCCTTAATTCATTAACATTAAAACTAAAATATTGGAATATATAATACTTGATTCAATGCTACAAACACCAACTGCAAAAATTCTATAATAAAACAAAAGTAAAAATTATGAGCTTTCCTTTACAACGACTTACTGTGAAATCATAATTTATGTACCCCACTCGCAAAGGTCATATGGCCATACGGCAATACTCTGAAATCTTTAAGTGTCTCTGGGAAAACAACCAAACTTCTCGAGTAAAACAAAAAAACTTATAATACACTCGCGCTCAAAAAAAAAAGATTGAGTTAATAATTTATAACTAATATTATTTTTCTTAAATTATAACACAGTGTGCCAAAACCATAAATAAACAAGCACATCCAAACTTTATAGAAATTATTAAAGAGGGACATGTTGAAAGTCCATCGCACTTAATTTGACCTCTCAAGGTCATCACAACTTTTTTCAACTTATTTTTTAAGTTGAAGTGTTTGAATTTTGTTGTGCCGAAATTAATTGCATTTTTATAGCTATTTGGCCTATTGGAAATGAAAATTAAAATTCACTTTTTTCAATAGAATTTGACATAAAATAAAGCTACAGGCACAGTGTGTTATAATTCAAGAAAAATAATATTAGTTATCAAATTATTAACTCGGCTTTTTTTTTTTTGAGCGCGAATGTATATCTTTAAGAATATATTTTGTTTTAAAGTTTCCTTGAGAAACTTTACTTTCGTTTTGTCCGAGATGATTTTTGTCAGCGACCGATAATCGAGACTGCCTCACGATTTGCACAAAGCTTCTTGTTTTTACCTGCAATTGTCCGTATCATAGAATTCTAACAATTACTATTGCGATTTTTTATTCGCGACCAAATTAAAAGTCGGTCATAGTTTTGTAACAAAGTTTGATGTTTTGATCAATGCTCACCAGTTTGTTCAGCGTTTATTTAAGAGTATCGCATTCCGCCGGGTCGCAATATTGGCAACAAATAAGTACATACCATTGGCGTCGGAAGCGGGGGAAAGGGGGGCAGTTGCCCCCCACTTTTTTAGCTAGATAAACAATTTAAAAGGAAAACTTCAAAAGTTATTCAAAATATCAGTTTTTTTACAACGATAAAATTTTTGTATTATATATTTTCCTCTTCTTTCTCTCTTCTTCATGAGCATGCTTGCGGATAACCATTTTCTTTCTCTGTGTTTGCAAAAAGATAGAGCAAAATGTAGAGTTTCTACTGCAAACCCACCACTTCAGTTTAAAAGCACCCTTAAGTATGTAGCTTAATGCTTGTTAATTTTGCAACTCTGGTAAGAAAAAATTTGACATGTTCTTAGGGGCTTTCCATATAGGACGACATGTTGTACGATAAGTTAGATGGAAAACTAATGGGACTATTTGATTGAGCGTTCGAACGATCCAACTTGTAAAGCAACATCATTAATTGCAAGCTCTCAAGCAGAACACATCCGGCTAATAGCTAAGCAACTTTTAGATGCCCTAACAATTGAGCAGTAATTTTACATAGTTGTACAAAATTTTGTACAATCGGCAGAAAAAAACCAAAAATTTCGACTATCGTTTTAGCTTATGCATGGTACTACATGTTGTACAATCTGCCATGTTGGTCCAATGTTTTGGACCATGCGAAAGCCTTTACAGTGAATTAGCTGATGAAAATCCACCTCGACGCTTTGAAGAAACATCAAATCCGATTCCTTCAGTACAGTTGCCATTATATGATCGGCTACGAAAAGATTATTTCGAAATTTTAGATCTTCTCTCAAATGAGATAACGGCTAGGTTCGATCAAACAGGTTGATATTTTACTTTTTTTTATTTTTGCAAGTTTACACCAGCTTCACTCAACCGACTCACCTTGATTTAACATTCGGTGAGTCGGTTGAGTGAAGCTAGTGTAAACTGGCACTTTGTAAATCTTATTGTACATTTAAACAGATCCTGACACTCTGGAATCGTTGGAAAATATTGTAATCGAAGCCTTCAACGGAAAAGTGCCTTCGGAACAAAATCTAAAAACAAAACTTGATCTTTATGCAGATGACTTTTTTGCAGATGAAATTGCTGAAGCAATTACCTGGCCAAACACCTTGAAATTGTAGTGGCATTGTATCCCAATTTGCGAAAAATTCGGTAACTGTAAAAAAACTATTAAATGAAGTTGAAAAACTTATTGCTTTGCTTTTGAATGTGCCTGCATCAGCAGCTTCATCTGAGCGTTTTTTTAGTGCACTAAGACGACTAAAACGTATCTTCGAGCAACTATGACACAGAAACGACTCACTCATGCGGCACTTCTACACATTCACAAAGATAAAACCGAAGAATTGAATTCGATGGAGTTGGTGAAAGAGTTTGTTTCTCGCAAGGACAGAAAGAAACATTTTGGAATAATTTAAATTGATTTAACTTTTTGTACCTTATTGCATTTAAACCATGTAAAGATATACCTAGTCTTGCTTTATAAAAGCAACCATTATTTCTTATATTTTCATATTACCATATGAAAGATCCTTTAAAAATTGATCTCTAATATTGAAATTGGAAGAACTTTTAAAAATAATGAAATTTTAATATTTTTATATATTTTTATATTTTTTTTTATTTTAAACTAAAAAAAAAATTTGTTTATTCACATTCATGTTTCTTTGAAGAAATTTTGGTGAACTCTTTTTGGACCACCATTTGTACTGCCCTCCCCCCCCCCCCCAAATTGAAATTAGCTTCCGACGCGCTTGGTACATACGAAAAAGTTTAAGTGCAGTTGCTTTAAAAGCTTTTAGAAATAATATTTCCAAAATGTTGTATGGGCATATTCGTAGTCCCAATATTGCGCCACTCTTTGAATTTTTTTTTTATCATCATTTAGATAATATGACTTTAAGGGGTTGGGTCTAAAAGTAATGATTTCGGAGTTAGTCGTTGCAACAGAAAACTCGTCGTTTTTAATTTCGTTTTGTTATTCGAAGGCTTACAGTATTTTTGCAGTAAGTCTTTGTATAGATAAGCATTTCTAATTAGTTTTATATTAAAGCTCAAATGGATATAATATAAAGCAATTTTTTCCAGAAACGAATAGAAGCAAACTTAACCTTTTCCAGGAAATAACAAGGATAGCAGTCAAAAATTAAATAATTTGATTTAAGTAAACAGAGTCATTGAAACAATCACGTGTAGAACATAACTGTACACTGTCTTTTACAAGTCAGCGACACAATCTTACCTATTTAAAAATTTACTTAAGTTTATGAAAAAACAAGAATATTTTTTACTCTTGCGAAGAAACTGTTGCTATTCATCTCTTCTTCAATTCTTCACTTGTCGTTCGTTGGCTCTTCATTTAGTCATGAGAATGAAGGCAACGGACGGATGATACTCACTTGTTCATTGGCAATAGATAGTTTGTATCAGAGAAGAAATTCGGTGCTTTCGCGAACACTAGGTAAAAATGGGTCGCTAAATTCGCATCCGTTGTCAGAATTTCAAAATTATGTAATTTTTAAAATAGGGTTGCCACCTAATAATAATTATTTTTAATAGTTTTAAACATAATTTAACAGTTTTACAGGCTTCTGATTTTGAATCTGCAGTCAGAATTTTAAGCGTAAAAAATATTCTTGTTCACAAACTGGTTTCCTCTTCTTTACTTCATGAACAAAAAAATCTGCTTAGCTGTTCACGAAAATGAATATGAACACGTCTATTTTTTTTTAACAAAAAATTCCCTCATATTCATGAAGCTTCATGAGTGAGCAAATAAAAACCCTGATTATCACAGAAAAATTCTTTTTATTCATAATTCAATTGTTTTTAGTGTCATAAGGTCAAAAGAAAGGGCCACCAGCAACATAATTAAAAATAGGTTAAGCCAACAAGAGCAGAAGTAATCAAAAGCCCTAGCAGGAAAAAAGGGAGATCAACAAGAAAGTTTAAAAGTAAAAGAAATATGGTTCGAAAACTCTAGAGATTGCAACAACTGGAAACGAGAGTTTGTTTTGAAATATGACTTTTTCAATATGACTACCAGCTTATACACTTGATCAAACCAGAAAGACTTGGAAGTGAATATTTCTTTAAAGCGAGAGAATAACAAGCTCAAATAGTTTATCAACATTTTCGAGTTTGTTTTTTATTCATTTTTTTAAACTATTTTTTATGACCCTAAACTAAAGACAAATTTTTTGATTTTTTTTCAATTATTTAAATGCAGCCATAGCTCTTTGTAACTTTTTATCACATGAAAATAAAGAAGCCATATGAGTTTTACTAACAAAAAAATTTCAAAATTAACACTTAAACTTAACGATAATAAGATAATTTTTGGAATTATATACCACTAGGTATTAACTAATTTAAAAAAAGTAAATAATTTTCTTAAGTCTTACGGACATAAGACAAGACTACTCGTACTTCACCCCATTTCCCCCTACTATTATTTCTCACCATTAGTTTTTATAAAACTACAACACCAGTCAACATTTTTACGAAAAATATTATTTTTTGAGGTTTTTTCAAAATGGGAATGTTTTGTGAAAAGTCATAAAATATATCAAGGTTCATTTTTAGGCGATGGCGACGACAACTTCCTTTGCCCATGTATGTCTATACACCCTGATATACAATATATTTTTAAATGTCAACCAAACGTTTTCACGGAAAACAAATTGAAATTCTCAACGCACGCGACGCGACATTTCTTAAATTTTCATCATATTACTTGTGCGTGAAATTATATGTATAAGAAAAATACAATAACAAATATTTATTTAAGAAAATTGCTAAAATTCTTTGATTTTTTTCGGCTTCGTAAATAAAAAAGAAACGCCGCACAGTGGCCCCAAATGGACGTATACGTCTCATATATGATTTTTTCAAAATTACTCTTGCAACCTTTATCATTATGAAATAATCTAAGAAAAGGTCAAATTTTGTACTACAATGAAAATTTTATGAAAAGAATTGGCACGATTCAGTTATATGGCTTGCTAAAGTGTTCGCAAGGCACAGTCCTATATGAGCAGCGAAATGAAGAATGTTTTTAATATAATTTTTTTTCAACTCTTCTTAAATTGATCATACAAGATTTATATACCGTTGGAGAGCTTATAGCTTACGCTTTTGAAATAATAATAAAGAAAACAAAGTATTGTTTTATTTATTAAATTAATAATTTTTATCAACCTGTTTCTTACCTTTTTTTCATCTTTTATTAAGGTTTTTAATAGTTGCGCTACCTTGCGATGTTTCCTTTAAAAATGCATTTTATTCCTTAGCGTATTGTTAACTAGAGAAAAAAAAATTGCTCCAATTTAGCCCTTTTTGGAAAATTTCTATTTTCATAACGTAGGTGCATGGCATAAAAATATCCCATAAGCTTTATATTGGTTTTTTTTTCTATTAAACCCTGTTGATACAGTCGCAATTGATAATTCCGTTACAATCTGCATGTTTCTCAAACACATGTTTGTCTAGAAAAAACCAGGGGCGTAGGAGATGTAAAGGAGAGGCCTTACTGTCCTTTCTAACTCATCAAATATTATGCACTTGTGTTTTTGCGGTTTTTATGGTAACTTTGCTCAATTCAACTTTCAACCTTTTAAAAAACATAGGCCGCCAATGCTTCCACAAACAAAAAAAAAGTATTGGGGTTTGGGGGACCCCGGTCAAGAACGAAGAGAGAGAGTTGCGCACTCTGCTGCACTCTCATCTGCTCGTTTGTTGTCTGCTCATGCATACACACACAGTTAGAAATCTTGGTCTACATTTTAGTTCCGCTAAAATATTCCTGCATTTTTTTAAACCTTGCAGTTTTAGAATCTAAACTTTTTAAATACTAACTCATATTAAAACTCTTTTGTACTAGAATTCAAACTAAAATAAATATTTCAGCGTCCATTTAAGCTTTTTGGTTTAAATTTTAGCCTTTTTGGTTAAAATGTAAGTACAATTCTATATAAATTTTTGTTTTTAACACAATTTATGCTAAATTCTAGTACATTTGGTCATACATATGATCATTTAGCAGCATTCTCCAGATTAGAAAGAGAGTCAAGTCGAATGGGTCTGTCAGTGAATGCAGATAAGACGAAATACTTAGTGTCAACAAACAAACAGTCCCAGCGTCTTGGAAACCACGTTACCGTTGATAATACCTCCTTCGATGTTGTGAAGAACTTCGTTTATCTGGGATCCAGCATTAATTCAACCAACGACATCAGCATTGAGATCAAACGAAGAATAACTCTTGCCAACAGGTGTTACTTTGGGCTCAGTAGGCAATTGAGAAGCAGAGCCCTCTCTCGACGAACGAAAATCACGCTCTATAAATCGCTCATCATGCCCGTCCTACTTTACGCATCACAAACCTGGACGCTGAGCAGTTTAGATGAAAAGACTTTAGGAGCATTCGAGAGAAAGATTCTTCGTAAGATCTACGGACCAATCTGCGTCAATGGCGAGTACCGAATTCGGTGGAATGATGAACTGTATGAGATGTACGCTGACATCGACATAGTCAAGCGCATTAAAATCGAGCGGCTTCGCTGGCTTGGTCATGTTCAGCGCATGAAAGACGATGCTCTAGTGAAGAAAACATTCGATTCGGTACCCAGCGGCGGTCAACGCAGAAGAGGACGACCGCATCTTCGTTGGAAAGACCAAGTAGAGGACAACCTGACGAAGCTTGGAATTTCCAACTGGCGCCAGCAAGCGAAAGACAGAAATGGCTGGCGCAAATTCTTAGATGAGTCCAAGACCGACATACGGTTGTAGCGCCAACTAAGTAAGTAAGTAATATGATAATTTAAGTCAATTTAACTTTATCGAATGCTAAAATTTCTAGTTAAACTGAGTATTAACGTCAAATTTAGGTAAGTTTACCTAAGTTTAATTTGACTAGAGTTTAAGCTTGCACTGAAAAATTGGCTCTTAGTGATCTGCGAATACTCATGATAATAAACAAAGCAAGGAAGAGAAGAAAAGACTTGTTCAAAGCCGTTTTCGAGCTGGTACTGTTAACAGTAATGACAACACTGCACGGAGATTTTTTCAAAATTTCCAAATTACTGCCAATATAAGTGGAGTAGACCTAGAGCTTATAAAAATTTTTTTTACTGTTCTGCAAACACTGTCATCTGGTGACTGTCATCTGGTGACTGATGGTCAGTCCTCAGAAATTTGGTGAATATGCATTACATACTGCTCGTTTATATGTTGACAAATATAAATGGTATTAGAAGCCATCTTCGGTACACAAATAACTTATTCATGGTGAAGCCATAATTCAGTATTTTTGGGTTTTACCAATAATTCAGCTATCTGAAGATGCACGTCATAAAGATCACAAAAAAATAAGGATGTCACATTCTAGAAATGTTTAAGAAAGGCAACAAACGAAGATGTCCTTCATCGCTTTTTATTGACGTCAGATGCACTCATATCAAGTATAAGACAGCAACAGCCATTATAATCAAAAGTGCTTTGTGAAGAACTTTAATGCTTTTACAGAACTCACAATTTTGCTTTCACTGTAATTTCGTGTGTACATAGGCATTTTTAATTTATTCCATATTATAAAAAAAACAAAATTCAAAATAAAGAAAAAATTTAATTTTGAGTTAATATGGATTTAAATAAATAGTATGTCGAATGATTTACTAAATATTTCAGCAATATATTTTAAATTTGGCTTCTTTATTGAAAGAGACAAAAAAGTAACTCAATCGTAATTTTTGAACTTAAACAAAATAGTACTAAAATTTTAGTTTTTAGCTTTTTAGTTTATTATAGTTTTTTAAATTTTAACTTTGGAAAAGTAACTCAAGAGGTAGATTGAAAATCAAAGAAAATATATTCAAAATTTGTTTTAAATATTCCAAAAGACAAAAGAGTTACAGATTCTTGAAAGCCCAAACCGTATTTTTTAACTTTAATAAAAAATTTTGTGCTAAAAACTAACAAGGATTTTAAAAAAAGTAGTTGAAATGATTTACTGAATATCATAGAAAATATATTCCAAATTTTGCTTAATTATTGCCAGAGGCAAGAAAGTTTCTAAATTTTGAAATTCGCAAGTCAAGCCAAAATCGTACATTTCTTAACTTAACATAAAATTTTCGTACTAAACAACAGGGATTTTGAAAAAAAGTAGTTCAAACGATTTATTGAATATCATAGATAATTTATTCTTAGTTTGGCTTAATTATACCAAGAGACAAAAAGTTACAGATTTTTGAGACGCAAAAGTCCATTTGGGCACACTGTAGGTCGCTACAAAGTTTAACCAATATAAGAAAACTCCAAATAAAATAACAACAAATACAAGCCAGCATCAAAAAAACGAACTTTAACCAACAACGAACAACCAACACACACTTTCACACTCGAAATTCATAGCATAGCTCCCTAAAACTATGCAGCAACATTTTTGTTGAAATTGAGATTATTGCCATTTTTGGAATAAACTTAATCCCTAATTCATCTAATAAATGAAATTCCATGCCTCGCAAAAACGACGTACGATGCCCGAAGTGAATGGAAGAAAGAAAAATAAAACCCCAAAAGAAAAAAAAAGGACAGTTTAAGTAGTAGAAGCAAGAGTAAGGATGGAAAGAAATGCTGTAAGCGGTGCGGCTCTGAATGGAGCTAAAGTATGCGATTACAGAAATTACAACGCAACGCCATTAATAAAATAATATTTGCCAGAGTTCAGAGAACATTGAGTACTGTAAAAAGGTCATGCTTCGATAAGGTTCACAAAGTCAGTGTCAGTCACTTTTTAAATAAATGGAATTTTTTCGGCAATAAGAGTTTTATTTATCCAATTAATTTATTCTTTCCACATTATAGGTTTAATCAAGGTCCTCAAAATAGACGTTTGTTATTCGACCCAAATCTCTCACCGCAGAGTCATTTTTTCATGTTTAAAAATTGAAAATAGTCTCAGGGAGCTAAATCTGGAGAATATTGTACATATGGTAGCCGTTCGTAGCCCGGTGCGTTGCCACGGTGGAAAAGCATTCTTTTTCTTCACCAAATGCGGTCGTTTTTGCTTCCAATCAAAGTCTGTGTTAGTCTGTACTACAGCTGTGAATAATATTCGCCGGTGATGGTTGTACCTAATGTTACCAACTATACTTACTTTGTAAGTATCATACGTTTACCCAAAGAAGTCCACTGCTTTAACCCATTAAAGACTGCTCATAGATTCCGCCGTACGATTTTTTTTAAAATTTATCAGGAAGCTTATATAGGCCATAGAAGTTGCTTTGCAAAATTTCAGGTTTGTTACTATCGCCGTATTTGAGATCTGCATTGGGTATTTAAATACCCAATCGGCTAATCCGGGTTCTTGGTGTTAATAAAAATTTGCATATATGGCAACATTCTTTTGTCGTAATGAACACCTGATAAATAGAGGATACTAGAGGCAAACTGACCACGAATTTTTCCCCTCGATCTTTCCATTTTCTAAATTTCTACATAGCTTTATATATTGATTTTGTCATTTTTGAGAATCACACATCTTCGATCTCGAAAAGGAACATTCAATTGTATGAATTTCGTTTCACATTGTAAAGACAATAATAGTTTCATTTTTCCGTAATGTTTTAAGAAAAATTATTTTGATATCTCCTACCACTTTCGAGATATAGCCTTTTTCGTAAACACTGTTTTATGGGTATTTAAATACCCATTAGTCATTAATGAGTTAAGTATTCTTTGCTCTCTGGTGTATTGTGATGTATCCATGTTTCGTCTGCGGTTACAAAACTGTTTCGTGTTTCGGTTTAACATTGCCAAACACTCCTTTGAAGTGGTCAAACGGTTGCCTATGGTCGAGTGTGTGCAATCGCGGCACCCATCGCGCGGATAGCTTTTTCATGTCCAAATATTCATGTTAAATGTGAAGTATCTTCTCAGTTAAGATGCCTATAGTCTCAGCCACCTCCCGGACTTTCATTCTCCTATCGTTCAATATCATGGACTTTTTCGAAGATTTTTGGCGAGACAACCTCTTTTGGGGAATTCTCAGTATATATCAAGCCTTTCGATATTTTTTTTACGCAAAAAAATGCAAAAAAAAACACGGAATTCACTTTTTGAATTTATGTCGAAATTCTCGAGGTCGTCTGCTTTCAATGGCTGTCAAACAAAAACCAAATTGCGGAGCTTTACAGTAGTCTATTTACAGATGGTAGTTGACAGGACCAGTACTGCATCTAAAGTTACTACGCGATAAATTCAAAAATTCGCTACATTTAAAACTGCCTTTTTGTAGTCAAACATTTTCACTAATGTAACATCCTTTTCTCTATACTAATTAATGAATCAAGATGCATATTCATAAATAAAGAATTTTACTTTTTATGATCTATTGAATAATTACATGAATTAAAATTGTGAGCTTTAGATCAAGTAAGTTTTTAAGAAGGCAACAACAACAACAACAACTCTGTATAGAGTCAATCACTTAGCTGACTAGACAGCCTGTTTCGGAAATCGGTTCA
This sequence comes from Dichetophora obliterata, assembly GCA_963920525.1. Taxonomy (NCBI): domain Eukaryota; kingdom Metazoa; phylum Arthropoda; class Insecta; order Diptera; family Sciomyzidae; genus Dichetophora; species Dichetophora obliterata. The sequence goes on from OY986435.1 coordinate 205,111,069, forward strand.
TTTTCCTCTGCAGTAGTCTTTGAGTGATTAAGCTGTGATCAACTCACTGTTTTAAATTTGTATATGTACAATATGTGCAGATTTTGGAATTCGTTCTTATGAATTGTATGGCTGCTAATCATATGACATTTTAAAGCAGTTGTGAAAATAGCCACCTTTCAGTTAGAACACTAGCTTCTGACGAAGCAAAAAACTCGTTTCATTTCTATGGTGCATTTCGACAAACTATCGAACACCAATGAATATTGAAATAAATAAAGAAGCAACTAGAACAGATGGCAACCTTGGTAGAGTTTATGGCGGTGATCTATAAAATGTCCTACTGCTTTAAAATGTCATATGATTAGCAGCCATACAATTCATAAGAACGAATTCCAAAATCTGCACATTCATATACTTCTTCATTCATATACTTCTAAATTTAAAACAGTGAGTTGATCACAGCTTAATCACTCAAAGAATACTGAAGAGGAAAATGTAGCGATTTCCGAAACATACTGTCTAGTCAGCTAAGTGATTGACTCTATACAGAGTTGTTGTTGTTGCCTTCTTAAAAACTTACTTGATCTAAAGCTCACAATTTTAATTCAAGAATTTTACTGTTTTCATAATACGTGAGCAAATAAATTTATAGAAAGTAATTATCATTTACTGTAAAAGAATAACCTAAGGTGCGGAATATAAGCTTCCAATCAAAATTATATTTGTTCTTCTCGAAAAATTCTAAATCATAAGAAATATAAGAAATTCAAAATTAGAAACATAAGAAATCAAAGTAGTCTACAAAAAAGATGCGATCCTTATATCTTTATATCTTTATATCTTTATATCATACGAATACCCTTAAAATAATTTTTTAAGGCAATGTATGTAAATAAATACTTACTAATTGGGGAAAATATCTCACGCCTAATAAAAGTATAAAAGTTCACTCTATTTTAAAAGCTTTTAGCATTTTAAGCTTGCTGTGCAAACAAGCCACTCTCACTTGGTAGCATAAATAACTTGTCATTTAATTTAAAACAATTCCCGCTGATTTGCCATTAACAAATTTCCATATCTTTTAAATTATAAATGTTCTTAACATGACGTATTGATGTTTGCGATGATATCAATTCTTCCTCAAGACGAAGCAAAGTATTCTTAAATATAAAATTATGTCTTTAAAAGCAAATATATTGAAGATTGCTTTCAAATCCGTTTGTTCTCAAAGTGAATTAACCAAAACTTCGAGCTAAGCTTATATAGAATTTATCATTTGCTAACCATTTCTCTTTAAAATTTTATTTTATAAAAAAGTCTGAAATATTTAATTTTTCTAAAAATGTATGACAAAATATATAAAAAATTTTCAACTTAAATTTTTTTTTTAAATTGTCACAAAATTAAATAAACAGTTTCTTTCATTAATAAAAAAAGGCTCGCTATGATTTTTTGAAAGAAATTTAATGTTTTGAAAATGTTGTTTTACATTTTTTGTTAATTTTTCACAGCTTAAAACCAATTTTTATTTTAGTGATTATGGCAAATTTTAGTAATTATTTTAGTTTTTATTATAATATCCCTTATCCCTTTTTTATTTAACACTAATCACCTATTTGAATGATTTATAAAGGTTCTGACTTACCTAGCTTCCTCAATTTCAATTGTTTTTCTAATATTTTAAATATTGTCAAAACATCAATTATTTTTTGCTAATAAAATATAATTTACCTTCTTCGCAGCAACTTTCATTCTCAAAATTTTCACATCAAAGACACTTCGTGCTGTCCATTTATTTATATTTATTTGAACATTCTTACTTGCATCATTCTACGGTACACAAACAGCTGACGCAGTCATGTTTCGCACCTAAATGCCCACCAAAATCTACCGACCCCTCACCAAACAAGCTTTAGTAATCAAAAATAACGCTAATGTTTATGCAAGAAAGCGTACAAATTCCAAGAAACCGAAGGAGCAACAACAGCCTCTCAGCTTAAGATATATAGAGGGCGGTACTATAAGAGCCACTAGGAAAGAAAGGAGCTTTAAGCTGCAAAGCATTACAAACACCAATACAGCCCACTCCAAAGCCAGCTACCACACTTAATAACCGAGAAATAAAATTGACGCCAATTAACGCGCCAAAATGCGAGACCATCGAACAAACGCTGATATCCAAAAGATGAAAATGAACCAGCGGAGATCGTTTGGGTTGCCAACGGTACGCGGTGCAGAGGTGGTTTGTGGATATAATGCTGATGCAAATGCCGTCATAACTTGACATAACTTTTTGAGGTCTGGTGTGCACGAGGCTTAATAAGAATTTTATAGGCCGCGAAATGGCTTCAGATACGCATTTCGAAATATAAGAAACATTTTCTTTTTCTTAGTTGTTTATTTGCTGGTTTCGAAGGCAACGAATCGAAACGAATACAAACAGGCTGAGTGAGAGGAAGATTCAGGCGAAATCCGCTGCTGGTTTCTACTGGTGTTTATCAAAATTATGCCTTAATATGCGCGCGAAAGGATTAATAATGGCAGCAACAACAACAACGATGCGGAGGAGTGGGACATGTCCCTGGAGTCTGATTGCAAAATGAGTGATATGCTTGCTACAGCCACTAAGGCAGTGTATTGCTCTGAGTGCTGTTAGTGTTGGCGGCTAGAACTCACAATTCGGTCCAAGGTGCTGCTTATCCTAGCTACCTGAGCGCGCCCTGGGAGCTAGAAGATAAAATAAACGCACCGCTGGCACTTTCAATGAATAATGAGTTAATTAAGATACGCGCCCGAAATACTGCCACTCGAATTTCAATGAAGTACATCTCGCTCTATAAGAAAATTCGAAATATCTACAAGCTGCCCCCTTCCCCCAAACCATGTCGGCTAGTGTGTGTAACGAGAACGAGCGAAGGCAAGAGATTAAGATACTAAAGGTTATTAAAGGCAAATTTCAATGCAACATTAAGTACTTCAGCATTCTATTTTTTATTTCCTTCGGTGTGACTAAAATCTTCTTTTGTTAAAACTTCTAGATTTAAATGAGTTTGCAGATGTTCCAGCCGATAAGCGGGTTAAAAGTAGAAAAGTTTGGGGGCTGGTAGCAGTGGTGGCAACAATAAGAAGCTTATTAAATCAACATAAGAACTTTTGCAAGGTAATAAAACTGTCACAGAGATAAGAAAGCGCTGTAGAAAAGCTACATTGACTGTAAAAACCAAAGCAATGCATTTTTTTCGAAAATATTCAAAGCTATTTAAATACGTTACAAAGACGAAAGTGAATAGTAATGAGAAAAAATCAAGCCTAAAGAGGAGCAATTAAAATTGAAATTGCTTTGGTAAGCAGAATTTGGAGCAATTAAGGATATTTAAATGGTAACAGCACAGCTCCATGGGGGGCCATAAAAGTCCTATTCTCACAAGGATTATAGAAAACTCAAGAATTATCAAAACCTAAGTAAACCAGTCAACACACAAACTTCTCTTAAGCTTGTGGTCAAGCTTTAAGGAAATTTTTTAAACAAAACGGTATAAGTTCCTTAAGCGCTCATCGTGACATCTCTCAGAGCCACAAAATTAACATCTTGCTTACAGAAAGCTATTTGAAATTCTGTTAAACTCAGGAAATCAACTTTGTCTTTGGCTATTCCGAAATTATTAATGGCATTTTTACCGTTTTTTTCTCCACAAAAAGTAAAATATTACTAAAGCTCAGCCGGATTCGAACTAACGATATGTCAAAGTGGGCACTTGGCCATATTAAATTATGTATATAGAAAAAAACCTTGTTTCACTGATGCATGAGTAAGAGTCACATTTTGTTTTTAAACTACTGTAACTTTTTTTTAGAAAATATTAAAGCTTGTGTTAATTCACCTACCATAGATTTTACTTCAAAAATGAAGGAATAATCGTTATTCCTATCAAAATTTTCTTTATATGCTAATATAGTAACACATATGAAAAAACTATTTATCGTATTAAGTTTATTTGGTAAAAAAAGACTCATATACGTGAATTAAACTATAAGCTTTAGATCAAGTAAGTTTTTAAAGAATTCAACAGCAACAGCAACAACTCTGTATAGAGTCAATCACTTAGCTGATTAGACAGTTTGTTTCGGAAATCGCTACATTTTCCTCTTCAGTAGTCTTTGAGTGATTAAGCTAATCATATGACATTTCAAAGCAGTTGTGAAAATAGCCACCTTTCAGTTAGAACACTAGCTTCTGGCGAAGCAAAAAACTCGTTTCATTTCTATGGTGCATTTCGACAAACTATCGAACACCAATGAATATTGAAATAAATAAAGAAGCGACTAGAACAGATGGCATCCCTTGATAGAGTTGATGGCTGTGATCTATAAATAGCCTACTGCTTTGAAATGTCATATGATTAGCAGCCATACAATTCAAAAGAATGAATTCCAAAATCTGCGCACTCATATACTAGTTTAAACAGTGAGTTGATCACAGCTTAATCACTCAAAGACTGCTGAAGAGGAAAATGTAGCGATTTCCGAAACAGACTGCCTAGTCAGCTAAGTGATTGACTCTATACAGAGTTGTTGTTGTTGTTGTTGCCTTCTTTAAAAACTTACTTGATCTAAAGCTCATAATTTAATTCATGTAATAATTTCATAGATCATAAAACTAATTAACTTACTATGCCGGAGCACGGCCAAATAAGTTTAATTAATGTCGAATTGATTAAATAATCTAATAATTGATAGATTTCGGTCAAAGTCATGTGTACTTGAACATTTGGTTGTGAAAATAGCCACCTTTCAGTTAGAACACTAGCCTTTGGCGAAGCAAAAAACTCGTTTCATTTCTATGGTGCATTTCGACAAACTATCGAACACCAATGAATATTGAAATAAATAAAGAAGGACTAGAACAGATGGCAACCCTTGATAGAGTTGATGGCGGTGATCTATAAATAGCCTGCTGCTTTGAAATGTCATATGATTAGCAGCCATACAATTCAAAAGAATGAATTCCAAAATCTGCGCACTCATATACTAGTTTAAACAGTGAGTTGATCACAGCTTAATCACTCAAAGACTGCTGAAGAGGAAAATGTAGCGATTTCCGAAACAGACTGCCTAGTCAGCTAAGTGATTGACTCTATACAGAGTTGTTGTTGTTGTTGTTGTTGTTGCCTTCTTTAAAAACTTACTTGATCTAAAGCTCATAACTTAATTCATGTAGTAATTTCCATAGATCATAAAACTAGTTAAAGAATCATATACTTTGAATTTTTAATATGGTATGCAGTGTCATCTTGCATAAAACTTTTTCAAATAAACAGATAAATCACATTTTCCCAGATTATTGAAAGTATGCTAAAATCTTACCCTTGCCTAAAGATTGCACTGAGTTTCGTCGAATTGCTATCTTTAATTTTTTTTATCTAAAGTTTTTGAGCGTATTCTTCACACTCAAATAAATAGTTTTATTCGGGAGAATTCTATGATTAATAAAATCAATCAGAATTTAAACCAGGAAGAGGATATACCAAAGAAATTCGCCAAGCCTTGGATAACAACAACGTTACCTTCTTAACGCTTTTGGACCCCTCTTAAACCTTTGATCCGGTTGAAAACAAGCTCCTATGCTTCAAACTAATAAATATGTAAAATTTTTCTGGTCCTATTGAGAGATTAATGATCTCTTATCTGTGTAAATTAAAACAAGCCGTGTGTATTGGAGAAGTTGTTTCTGACTTTATACCTGTGTTGCTAAGTTGTCTTCGATTCCAAAACATTTTGACCGAATTGTGTACGATCGAGTGAAAATTCACTGTGGGCACGTCATGACAACTCGTCAGCATGATTTTGTTACTGACAGATCCACTGTGTCTAATCTCCTTTATTTCACTACATACTGCTTAAAATCTATTGATTCTGGTAGCCAGGTCGATTGTAGTTTCACTGACTTTAGCAAAGCTTTTGATCTAATTTTATTAAAACTTAAATTAATGGTATTTCCACAATATTTTGTAAACTGGATCAAATCGTATTTGATGAAACGATCTTATCAAATACGGTTCCAAAGCGTGTTGTCTTCTGAATTTGTTGCAGAATCGGGAGTTCATCAAGAAAGCCAAATGGGTCTACTTCTGTTGATTTTGGCAATTAATGATGCAACTCAAATCATCAAGCACCCTCATTTGCTTATTTATGCAGATGATATGAAAATATACAGAACAATTGATTTTAATGATAATTCAGACCTGCTCCAGTCAGACTTGAAATCCTTTGAAGTTTGGTGTTCTAAAAATAAGATGTTTTAAATCCTGATAATTGTCAAACGCGTAAAAGGAACAATTTTATTTTTGATAACAAAATTAAAGATAACACTTTAAGTCGTGTAACTACCGTAAAAGACCTTGGTATATGCATGGATTCTAAGTTATCGTTTAACATGCGTATTGATAGAATTTGTAATAAAGCGTCTTCTATGCTTGCTTTTAAAAAACGGTGGGCCAAAGAGTTTGCTCATTTTATTTATTTATTTATACATTTCATCTAACTCTTCAGACTACTTCAAAGCATATACAGGGTTGTCCATATTCGAAGCGCCCATCTGGCAACACTGTAACTTTCCGCAGTGATGCCAAATCGACTAATGACATACCGCGTTTGAAGCGTCATTCCAAGCAAATGTTTACAATGGAACAGTACACGCCACGCGAACGCTCTAAAATTGTTGAAATTTACATTCAACAAAACAAGTCAATAGTGAAAACTCAACGTGCTTTCAAAAAAATAAATACAGTGAAAAGTGCGCCTTCCAAGAAAACGGTAAACAAACAAAATTGCCGTATTTATGCCACTGAAAATCCACAAGAGATTCAAGAGGTACCTCTTCACGATGCAAAAGTCACTGTTTGGTGCGGCGTTTGTGCTAAAATGCTCATTGGGCCGTTCTTTTTCGAAGATGATAATGGCCACAGAGTTACTGTCAATCAGCAGCGTTATCGCGATATGATAAACAATTTTTTCATGCCAATCGTTCGTCGAAAGCGTATCAGGCACTACTGGTTTCAACAAGACGGCGCGCCACCACACACAAGCCGCACTACAATCGATTTTTTGAAGCAATTGTTCCCTGGCCGTTTGATGTCAAAAAATGGTGATTTCGATTGGCCGCCAAGATCACCAGATTTAACGCCTCCAGACTTCTTTTTGTGGGGTTATTTGAAATCAAAGGTTTACGTCAACAAGCCAAAGACCCTAGAAGAGCTGAAAACCAACATCCGTCAAGAAATAACCGCCATTCCCATCGAAATGTTGAAGAAAACCATGGAAAATGCTGCAAAACGGGCACAATATGTCGTAGAGGCCAATGGCGACCATTTACGAGATATCATATTCAAGAAATAATTTAAACAAATCTACTTGAACCCAATTAAATGATATTCATGACAAACAGACAAAAAATTGTGGTTTCTTTGATTTATTTAAAAATAAAATGGGCGCTTCGAATATGGACAACCCTGTACAAATCTAAAATTGCTTAATATTATAATTGTTAATACTTCAAATTTAAATTACGTTAATAAATGAAATTATTAAAATTTATATAATTCATTACAGACAAAAAAAGTTTAAAAAGGTTAACACAGAGCTACAAAGCATTGCGCGCCAAAAAGGTGCATAAATAATTTTTTTTTTATAATTAAATCGAGAATTACAAATATCATATAATAGAACGATATGACTTAGAACATTTGAGCCATAAAAGCAAAAGGCAGTGTAAAGTAGGACAGTGGATATGGTGATGTATCATGTCACGATTAAAGATAACACACTGTATTTAATAACATGTAATTGAGAACAACGTTCAAGCACTCCAATCTGATTTAAGACTAGAAAAAGATTTTTTAGAAACAATATCCAGAACAATTATGAAACATATCAATTTCAGCTAACAATAAATTAGTTATTCTGAGACAATGAGCTAAGGGCTCTTCTTGAGCAAAATTGCTTCTCAACGTATTGCACCGAAAATGAAAACACCCTCTTAGGTTTCTAAGAGGGGCATACAAATTAATCATAGCCAAAATACTTGGACATTGAATATTGCAATGAATAATGTCTCTAACAAACACAACCTAATACATTATGCGACGACATTTAAGTGAAAGCAAACCAAACAAAGCACAACGCGTTTTGTACGACGCTAATTTGATTTGTAAATTCAATTTGGAAAACAGAAATTTGGTAAAAAGTTGCTGGACTCTTTCTAGTCTCACAATATGCGAGGCATATGATGGGTTCCATATGGCACAACAATATTCAAAGTTTGGTCTGACCAGACTTAGTTTAGCTACTTAGCTACTTCAAACAGAAGCTTACATGTAAGAGGATTTCTGAAATCTTGGGAATTCCTCTTTAAGAATCCTAGCATAGAATATGCTTTAGGTATAACGCAATCAAAATGATCTTTAAAAGTAAGACGGCGATCGAAAATAACGCCCAAATCTTTCTTAACATAAACTCTTCCAAGAGTGAGATTATTGATATTGTAATCAGAAAATATAGCTGAACTGGTTCTATAAAAGAAAAAATATTGACATTTAGAGATATTAAGATATAGAAGGTTATTAGTACACCATGAGGTAACTGCATTTAGATCAGATTGCAAATGACTACAATTGACTACAGACTCAACGGAACGATACAATTTTAAATCATCAGCAAACAACAGACACTGTAAATACTTAATAACACTTGGAAGATCATTAATAAAGAGCAAAAACAACGACGGACCAAGATGACTTCCCTGAGAAACACCAGATGACACGTTAATAGGACACGATAAGGAGTCATTTATTTGTACGTATTGAATACGGTTGCATAAATAAGAGTCCAGCCAACAAAGAAACTCACCCCTGAATCCCAAACAGCCAAGTTTGAACACTAAAGAGGCATGGTGAACCTAATCAAAGGCTTTGGCAAAGTCAGTGAAAATTACATCATGTTGCAAACGATTACCAAAACAAGTAACAATATAATTGCAAAATAAGACTAGATTAGTAGCAGTTGATCTACCAGCACGGAATCTATGTTGATAATCAGACAAAACATTAAGAAAGTAAGATGAAATTTTATCATGAACATTTTTTTCACAAATTTTAGATATTGGTCTATACTATAGACTCTATAGTTACAAACGTCCTGTTTCGGACCAGATTTAGAGATAGGAACTATATGAGATACTTTCCAAGTATCAAGAAATACTCTACAGGCAAGCGACTTATTAAAAATCACATACATAGTATAAGCTAAAGACTTGGCACACTGTTTTAACAAAAAGGGTGCAATACCGTCTGGACCTTCTAATATTTTCCCTTTGATATTTTAAAGAGACAGTTCTACATCATATTCAGTTATAAAAGTGCTTCTTATATCACAAATTGCATCAGGCATTGAAAAATTAGAAACGACAAAAGTTTCATTGGTGTATGCAGATCTATAGTTTTCGGCAAAAAGTTACAAATAGTTTCGGTATCCTCCGAGAAGTCATTAAGGTAGTGCATTGAACTTGGAAAGCCGTTTGTCTTTCTCTTAGTATTTACTATTATTTTGCAATTCATTTTCAGTAGATAACAAATACGATTGATGAAGAAATCTGTTGAGTGTATCATAGTTGAGTTGACAAATCAAATACTCGGATTTAAGTCGAATATTTTCTTTGGATTTACGGAAGCGCTTGTAAGCTTTATTTTTCTTATTCTTAAGATTATACAGTCGCAATTGAACCAAGGAGGATTGCTATTTTTATTTACAAATAATTGTTGAGTTGTTAATCGATCTCTGTATTTGCTTGTGGCTTTATTTAATATATTTAGGCTACAGGTCCAATTTTTAAAAATATTAAAAAACTTAGTTTATTATAAACTACTTTTATTTTTATTTTTCACTAATATTTCAACTTCCTTCGGAAGTCCTCTTCAGGGTATCTAAAAATATATATACACAATGATAACAAAATATTCACAATACTTTTTAAACAATTTTAACTTACATTAAAAAATAGAAATTCATGGTTACATTATACAATATTTAAAAAACTTTAACAAACAATAATAACATGACTGACCTAACATTTAAACATTTAAACACTGCAGAATAAAATTAACTATTTCTATTCCTCACCGATTTTCCTTCTGTTTTCCACACATCGTCTGTATATGTGAGCGCATTTATTCGTGTCTGTTTTAAAATTGAGTTTCTTCTCTGGGGTTACACTTATAATGTGGAGCATTTCCAGTGTGTTCCTTCAATAATAATTCGTCTCTTGCTGTAGAATCTTGACGTTGTCAAAAATTGGAGTACTAGGAACATCAATCTTTATAAATAACTCTTTATCGATAAAAATTAAATCTAAGATACGAGTAATGTCGTTACAGATGTTGTTTATCTGAGTTAAAATGTATTGACTAGAAACTATGAGAAATGCCTCAATATCACTAGTTTCATTAAATGGAGTTAAATATTTATCATCACAATCGAATTTCCAAACGATATTACAGTAAAGATTACATGTTGATTAGAACTCAGAGCGTCTAATATGAAACGACAGTTTTCAAGATGCATCTCATAAACATCGATACAGCTAGACGGAGGTATGTAGCTAACAACTACAAAAAGCTCAAAATCATGTCTAATAGCCGATACATATTGACTGCGACTAGCGACGAACGCCAATTGTCAAAAAATAGAACGCATGTTTTCTTATGAAGATGTATTTTTTAAAGACGGCACCACAAAGAGAGAACACGCCCACAATTGTTGCTGCCGCAGACTTCAATCTATTTCTAATTTGATAGACGACAAGAGCGAACAACGCAGAGTTTGTTTATGTTTTGTATGAAATACAGATTGTCGCTGTTGCGTTTATTATAATCAAGTCGGTAGCTAATTTCATCTGGGGGGCAGTACAAATGGTGGTGCAAAAAAAAGTTCACCAAAATTTCTTCAAAGAAACATGAATGTGAATAAACAAATTTTTTATTTTAGTTTAAAATAAAAAAAATATAAAAATATATAAAAAATATTAAAATTTCATTATTTTTAAAAGTTCTTTTAATTTTAATATTAGAGATCATTCTTTAAAGGATCTTTCATATAGTTATATGAAAATATAAGAAATAATGGTTGCTTTTATAAAGCAAGACTAGGTATGTCTTTACATGGTTTAAATGCAATAAGGTACAAAAAGTTATATCAATTTAAATTATTCCAAAATGTTTCTTTCTGTCCTTGCGAGAAACAAACTCTTTCACCACCTCCATCGAATTCAATTCTTCGGTTTTATCTTTGTGAATGTGTATAAGTGCCGCATGAGTGAGTCGTTTCTGTGTCACAGTTGCTCGAAGATACGTTTTAAGTCGTCTTAGTGCACTAAAAGAACGCTCAGATGAAACTGCTGATGCAGGCACAGTCAAAAGCAAAGCAATAAGTTTTTCAACTTCATTTAATAGTTTTTTTACAGTATCCGAATTTTTCGCAAATTGGGATACAATGCCACTACAATTTCAAGGTGTTTGGCCAGGCAATTGCTTCAGCAATTTCATCTGCAAAAAAGTCATCTGCATAAAGATCTAGTTTTGTTTTTAGATTTTGTTCAGAAGGCACTTTTCCGTTGAAGGCTTCGATTACAATATTTTTCAACGATTCCAGAGTGTCAAGATCTGTTTAAATGTACAATAAAATTTACAAAGTGCCAGTTTACACTAGCTTCACTCAACCGACTCACCGAATGTTAAATCAAAGTGAGTCGGTTGAGTGAAGCCGGTGTAAACATGCTCTTCAGTTCATGCTCACTTTGATTTCACATTCGGTGAGTCGGTTGAGTGAAGCTGGTGTAAACATGCAAAAATAAAAAAAGTAAAATATCAACCTGTTTGATCGAATCTAGCCATTATCTCATTTGAGGGAAGATCTAAAATTTCGAAATAATCTTTTCGTAGCCGATCATATAATAGCAACTGTACTGAAGGAACCGGATTTGATGTTTCTTCAAAGCGTCGAGGTGGATTTTCATCAGCTAATTCACAGTAGGGGCTTTCGCATGGTCCAAAACATTGGACCAACATGGCAGATTGTACAACATGTAGTACCATGCGTAAGCTAAAACGATAGTCGAAATTTTTGGTTTTTTTCTGCCGATTGTACAATATTGTACAATTATGTAAAATTACTGCTCAATTGTTAGGGCATCTAAAATTTGCTTAGCTATTAGCCGGATGTGTTCTGCTTGAGAGCTTGCAATTAATGATGTTGCTTTACAAGTTGGATCGTTCGAACGCTCATACAAATAGTCCCATTAGTTTTCCATCTAACTTATCGTACAACATGTCGTCCAATATGGAAAGCCCCTAAGAACATGTCAAATTTTTACTTACCAGAGTTGCAAAATTAACAAGCATTAAGCTACATACTTAAGGGTGCTTTTAAACTGAAGTGGTCGGTTTGCAGTAGAAACTCTACATTTTGTTCTATCTTTTTGCAAACACAGAGAAAGAAAATGGTCATCCGCAAGCATGCTTATGAAGAAGAGAGAAAGAAGAGGAAAATATATAATACAAAAATATTATCGTTGTAAAAAAACCTGATATTTTGAATAACTTTTGAAGTTTTCCTTTTAAATTGTTTATCTAGCTAAAAAAGTGGGGGGCGACTGCCCCCCTTTCCCCCCGCTTCCGACGCCAATGATTATAATCAAGTCGTCGAGAATACTGCGACATTTCTCTTCTCTGACGGCAAGTTTTCGTTTTGTCGGTGGAATACTGTTGCAGTCAATGTGTATCGGCTATAAGACTTATTTTGGCAATGACTTGATCGACCGAGTAAGTGGTTTGTCGAAGACGCAGCTGAATTTGTTTAGAAGACAAATAATTATGTACTGCGATCAGGACACCACCCCCCTTGAGAGCCTCAGAACATCGATCCTTACGAAACACATCCTGACATGAACTGTTAAAGATTTCCAAAGTCAAATGGCTTTCAGTCAACCATGTGTCACTGAGAACAATAATATCGAATGGAAGCGAACTAGAGTCTCAGTATAATTTGTGTATCTTAGTCCTTATGCCACCAGCATTTTGATAATATAAGGAGAATAAGGTTTTTGACATCCAGATGCGTTATTTAGTTTTTTGAACGATTCCACGGTAAAAACTCGTGCACTATGGCTCCTACAGGCCAAACATCATTCGAGAGTTTACATTCAAAATCGCTGGCTGCTAAAGACAACTTGAATGAAGAAAAATTCCGAGATTCTGGTAATATCAGCTTACGACAACTCAGTGAATGCACGACGTGACCTTTCCTTTCATTGTCTAGAAAAGAAAAATTATTAACTTTGTTTTTCATGTAGGTTACTACATTTTCCTCAGTAGTAGACGGTGTCAAACGGGAGATGAAAGGTGTTTTACGCGGAGATTGGTGGACCACAACCAATTCGCGATTCATGTCAATGTGCAGCTGTTGATCGACTAAAGTTGGTGTAGGAGCAAACTCTTGTGATACATTCATAAGGAGTGTTGAAGCATAGCTTGGAACAGCAGAATGAAAAGGAAAATTTGCAGTGACGGTAGTATTTATAGAAGCACCATATTGGGCAGCAGTAGTTTGTTTCGCAACAGCATCAGTATGCGAGGCGGCAGTATGTTGCGCAGGAGCAGTAGCTAGTGTCGGGGCAGTAGCTTGCGCAGCAGCACTTCTTTGCGCAACAGCGACATTCTTTTCAGCAGCAAAAGAAGTCGCAGGAGCAGTATGTTGCGCTGTATATTACGCAGCAGCAGTAGTTAACATTCAATTCAATTTCAATTCAATTTATTAATCATCATAATCCTTGGCTTAAGTCTAGTAAGTATAAAGATGTATTATAATCTAGATATGTGTTACAAAGTGATAATAAGAAATTAAAACATTATTAAAATTTAAAATTAAAATTAAAAATACATACATCGGAAATCATACATACATAAATTAAGGATTATTAATGTTAATATGCTCTGTAGTTCAAGAAGAACTAGTATCGAGCATATACTACCTCACACTAAAAAACAAAAATTTCAAATTAATTTAAAGAAAGTACATGGGGTCTCTTGGGAATAGAAGAATAAGTTTGAGGAAAATATTGAGGATGAAACATGAGAATATATAAAAAAAAGAAAAAAAAGTAAAATAAAAAATAAACGAAAAAGAAGCATGAATAATGACTGGTAATGGATGGTAAAAGAGGAAGTTTATAAGTATTATACTTGCGTAAGATAAAGCATAATATTTATATCGCAGTAACTTAAGCTAAACAGCCAAGATTTTACATCTGTAAGGAAACGAGATTTTATGCGTCTACACCTGATTTCATAAGGTAGATTATTGAACAACTTAGGGGCAGTCGAAGAATAGAACCGTAGAAAGTGTTGCAGGCTATGTGGTGGGATTGACGAGAGATTGCGATTAGAAGACCTTAACTCATAAAAAACATTACTTCTATCAATCAATTGCTCAGATCTATTGAAAAACATTTTTAAGACTCGAAAGCAATATAAATGTTGAAGAGGCAATACTTTAAGTTCTTTGAAAAGAGGAAAGCTGCTTACAGTGCTCGAACGATTACAAATGATTCTAATAGCATGCTTTTGAGCAGTAAGTAACGGCAGGATTTTATTTTTATGTGTACCACCCCAACATGTTAAGCCATATTCAAGCTTAGAATGAAAGAGGCCAAAGTAGATGCTGGTTAAAAGCTTAGGCGAGCAAAAACGCCTCAAATGATAAAACTGCCTTATAACAACCCTCAAATATTTTTTTAGTGCAGTCGTGTGATCAAGCCAGCTCATTTTGGAGTCGAGTAAGAGTCCTAAATATTTAAAAGAATCAACACATGAAATAGAAAGACAGTCATAGGAACAAGTATTAGAATCAACATAGGTCTGGTAATCGTTTGACGAGGAACAAATGTCACTTCCAATTAAGTGTTTTGAACAATTCGCACTATGATATATAAAATTATCTATGTTTAAGTTTTTACCAGCTATATTATAAATCATTATTTTTGTTTTCTCACTTAAAACAAGCTTATGAGTTGTAAACCAGTGTCTAAGCACTCCAAGATCGTGATTAATAGCTGCAGTTAGATTAAGAAGAGTATCACATGAATATGTACAAGCCATATCATCAGCAAAAGCAATAGAATTACTACTAAAACTCTGTGAAAACAACGAATTTATATATATTAAAAACAAAATAGGACCTAGTACCGACCCTTGTGGGACACCTATATTGATAACAATGTAACTACTGAACTGATTTTTCACTTTAACTCTTTGCATTCTATTAGAAAGATATGAGGAAAGCCAATTATAAATATTGCCTCTAAAACCACTTTCTTCCAATTTCTTCAATAGTACTTTATGGTCAACTGTATCAAACGCTTTTGTAATATCTACAAACAGTGCTGCAGATACCTTTTTCTTGTTTATGGAATTATAGATGTTTGTACAAAATTTCAGTAGAGCATCTTCAGTTGACAATCCCTGCCTGAATCCAAATTGACAGTTATTGAAAAAATGTTTCTTATTTAGGAAATTAATCATTCTAGATTTAACTGCTTTTTCAAAAATTTTTGAGAAAGAAGGTAGAATAGATATAGGTCTATAATTATTCAAAATATTTTTATCACCTTTTTTGAATAACGGAATAATTTCGGCAGTTTTAAGTGCTTCAGGAAAGATACCTCTATCCAAGCTTTTATTAAAAATGTGACAAAGGATGTCCGATATATTAAAGACAATATTTTTGATGAAATTTGAAGAAAAACTTTTTTCAGTAGTGGAATTTGAATTCTTAAGAGACATTATAATTTTAAAAACTTCAAAGGAGGATATCGGCTCTATAAATATACTGGAAGGATTATTATATTCATATATTGTACAATTACACAAGGTGTTATCCAGCCCATGCGTGGATACAATCTCAGTTCCAATACTAGAAAAAAAATTTTTAAACTCATTCGCTATTTCATTAGGGTCGGATATAATTCCGTTATCTGTCCTAAGGCTAATTATATCTTCTTTGCATTGTGTTCTATTTATAATGTTATTGACCAGACTCCATTCTTTTTTAGGGTCACCCTTAACTTTACGAAATTCATTTAAATAATAATTATTTTTGCACGAAGTTGTATATTTAATTATTTGTTTGCTGAGTACTTTGTAATGATTTTTTAATATTAAGTTTGATGGAAATTTCTTAATTTTTTTATGGAGAGAGTTTTTTAGGTTTATCTTGCTTAGTAATTCGTTTGACATCCATGGTTTTAATCTTTTATTATTTCGACGAATTTTAGCGTTACTCATAGAGCAATTGTTTGTATGTTCCAATAAAATTTTTATAAAGTGATCGTAAGCAAGGGACGGATCAGGTTCATTGTAAACTGGTTCCCAAGTTTCAGCTATCAGAATACTGTTTAAGGCTCTGTAATCAGTTTTAAGTATAGAAGAGTTGATAGATGGATTTTTGGATTTAACTATATGAATTTTTTCAAAATAAAGGCAAGTTAGATTATGGTCAGAAATATTAATATCTGAAACAGAGCTACTGATAGTAACATCACTACATTGACGAAGCCGAACAAAAATGTGATCGATACACGTTTGAGATATATTTGACACACGAGTAGGTACATTAATACAGGACTCAAGACCAAAAGAAGACAACAACATTAAATAATTATCAGACAAGGTGGAACACTGAAGAATATTTATGTTAAAATCACCTAGCATAACTAAATTATCTGCACTTATGGCTGATAAAATATGACCTAATTCATTGATAAATGTTGCAGTACTTGTATGGAATCTGTAAATGGATAAGAAAGAAAATTTTTGACTATCCAACACACAATCAATCATCAGACCATCAAAACTATTAGTATTATAGTTCACAAAATTACAGTGAATATCTTTTGAGACAAAAGCAGCAACACCTCCTGCAGCATACTGCTGATTGCAATTTGCAAAAAGTTGATAGCCCGGAATATGGTAGAGGCTGATTTCTTCGTCGTAAATCCACGTTTCGGTTAAAAATATCAAATCAGGCTTATTTGTAAAAGAATTTAGATGCAAAATGAAATTATCAAAATTTTTACGCATGCTGCGAATATTTTGTTGAATTACATAAAAACCAGGTATTTTAACATTGTTGTACGCAATGCTATCAAAGCAAGTTGTTTTACAATTTGCATATGGGATATTGAAAAGGTCTGTGTTTGTATCTAAATGGTCAACAGACATGTTCAATTATTTAAGATATTTCAGATCCTCAAGGGAGTTAATAACAAAAACCTTTTCACCATCCCGTTTACGCATTAGTACCCTACCATTACCAATCCAAACATACTTAAAATTTAAATGCTTCTTAACCTTCTGAGCCTCTTTAAAAATTGATCTAGTAAGGCCGTTCAAAGAGTCATTGACATAAATATTAGTTTTTTTATTAAAACCAAATAACTCCGTATTTAACTTTTTTCTATTCGCAAATTTTTTCCTCAAAATATTTTTTTTAATTGCACTAGATGCAAACTTAATACATAGTACTTCAAGCGGTTGGGAACCACTGGCTTTTTTAATTCTTTTAACAAAGCAGTCATCAATCATCTCTGGATTAATTTTCTCTTCCAAACCTTCTGAAAAAATCTTCAACGCACTATTAAGAGCATTTGAATTATTGAGCTCTGGAATACCAACAATTTCTAAGCATTTGTCTCTTCTTTTTTGATCAAGAAACATTACTTTTTTTTTTAACTCGTTAACTTCGTCTTGTAAGTTAATCTTGTCCCGTTGCAAAGATTCAATAATGGAGAGCGTATTTGCATGCATACTCTTAAGAGAGATAATCTCATTATAAAGAAGCTCAAGTGTTACTACTTTACCACTTTCTAGAGGTGACTCACACTGGGATGCCCACGATAGTGGTGGCATCGATTGTGTTTTAGAGTTTAGCTGCGGAGAAAAACATTCAGACTCACGTGAGGAGAGATGTTGATTAGTTTCTGAAGGTAAAACTTTCTTTTGAGTGATTAGCTGTTGAGGTGAATGCTTGTTTTTTTGCGCGCTAGAAGCTTTCTCAAATGAAGAGGGCAACGGCGGATGATTTTGTTTTGCTTGCTGCTGTTGTAGATGCTGAATATGCTGCTGTTGTTGTTTCAGTTGCTGCTTTTGTAGATGCTGCAGTTGTTGTTGTTCGGAAAGCACCGTAGCCGATTCTGATGAGCGAGGCTGTTGTTTTTTTTGTCGCTCAAGAACGCATGCTTGTATTGGTAGTGCAGGAGAGTTACTAGCTGCAGTTACATGCGGTGCCGAGGAATTCTCTAATGATGAGTCATCAGTAGTCAGCTGTTTGTATTTCTGTTGTAGCTGTTGAGAAGATTGATATGTTGAGGGAGTCACTCGTGTTGACTCATCCGTAGCTAGAGAAGCCGTAGGTGGAGAGCGAAGTGAAGATCTTCTAGCTGTCTCACATTTCTTGCAACGAAACTTTTGATTAGATTGTTCCATAAAGTCAAGATCAGTTGGTGATATATTAACACAATTGCAGTGATAAAATTCATTGCAATGAAAACACTTTACTTTCACTTGACCGCGTTCAACCTTTAGATTACAAATGCAAGGCATCGTGCTAAAGTTAAAAGTAATCTATCAAGGACAGAAAAAAAGAACTTTCCGTGTTGACCCCACGACACACACGAAGAGACTGACATTGGCCGCATTCAGCGCAGACAACTGTTATGAACTGTAATGGTAGCGCTACCTTAGTTCACGATGTTTTTCTCTGAGTGTGTTGCTACTCTATACGTCAAAAGTTAGATTCAATTTAATTTTTATGTAAATTTAATTCAATTGCAAAGGTTTCTCACTTAAATTTGCTGCATTCTTTCTGCGTTTATTAATTTAACAGCGTCAGTAACAGCATCTAACAGTTAAGCAAACAGTTGTGTTCATGTAGCATAGAATTTGTTCGCTCGATTAAAAGGCGTTCGCTACTTTATCAGTTTTAGTAAGCGCTACCAAATTTGTACCATTCAGCGAATTTTTACACAACAGTTGCCAAATGTTGTCTGCGCTGAATGCGGTCATTGTGGCATTGGGTAGCGCAGCAGCAACATATTGCGCTGTATTAGGCACGAAAGCTGAAGTTTGCACCATGGAAGTAGTAGATCCAAACGATGGCAAAGACATAGGATCTGAGATGGGTGTCATTGAGACCACAGTGTTCAAGACAGTAGTAGTATTAGGCGGTGTAGAGTTAGTGGACACTTGTAAGTTTCTAGTTTTGGCACGCATAGATCTTGATGACCCAAAGACGTTGAGCGGTGCTTCAACGCCAAGCGGGGTTGCAGCCATGTTTGAAGTTGCCAATTCAAACAACAAGTTAACGTCCGACACATGATTGGAAACAAGCAATTGAAGACGAGCAACTTCCTCAATTAATTTCGTAGCCGGTGACTTATGTTTTTCCAACAAGCCCAGCAGCACCGTTGTTGAAAAATTCCGGCATTAAGAACAAAACCATTGTAGGCCATTAGAATCTGAACGCCGAAGAGCGTCAGCAATTATTCCTTTTATACTGACACACTTGTCATGAAATATTTTAGAGCATCCAGAGCAACCGATAAAGCTGCCAACAGGACTCCATTGAGATTTGCAGATATCGCAGTTAGTCCCCATATACTTTGAGGTTAGGTGCAATTACTGGCAAATTGTATGCTTTTATGTTTGACCACTTAGTAGTTCACCTTCATGGAACACGAGCACAGCCAATATTAAAGTTCACAAAAACTTTATTCAAAACTTTATTAACCACGCAATAATATTAGGTCTGTTTCCGTACTAACTTCAAGTAAAGTTCGAGTAAAGTTCAAGTAATAGAAAGTAGCTTGATTATCTGTCAAAATGAGAATATTAATCAAAAAGTACGGAGACGACATCAAGTAAGTTTCAAGCTGTTCACGCCTTTTTGCAACAGAAAGAATTATTTTTGCTTAAAATTATTAGTTCATTCGTATAAAAAACACTTTGTGCAAAATATATTAAACAATAATACTTGCATTTAATGATAGGAATAATTTTTATTTCACAAAACAATAAATAATGTTGATCTTATTATTTGACGTTCAGATGTTTGTAGCTAAAAATTCGTGCTCGAAGAAATTTTTCAAGTAAAGTTCAAGTAATTAAAATAGAATAGAGAGTGACATTTTGCTTGTTTTTCCTCTCTCTCGTGCTTGAAAAATGTGTTAAGAAACGCTTTCAAGTAACTTCAAGTCACTTGGAGCGAGTACAGAAACATACCTATTAAAATTCAATTAAATCACAAAATAATTTCAGAGCCAAATAAAAAGTTGACAGCTGAAAAAGAGTTTCTACCTGAGTTTGATAGCTTAATAACAACTAAAACTCAGTATTATTCAATTGTGCGTCCTCACTTTTAACCTCACTTTTAACCTTCACTGACACATTTAACCTTCCTCCAATCGTTTAAAATTATTAAAAATGCAATCTTTAAGTGAGAGAAGAAAATCTGCTGATATCGTCTACTTACACCAACTCATAACTTTTGTATTCGATTCTCCAGAACTGCTTTCTCTTATAAATTTTAACACTAACCGTAGAAGCAGTAGGAACTCTAACAACTTGATTTATGTACCATTTAGTAGAACAAATTATATGTTAACTGCTCCATTAAATCGCATGAGCACCTTTGTTAATAACTGTAGCGTATTTAATGTTAACTTGCCGAAAGGTCAACTCAAAAGTAGATTGAAAACTAATGTAGGATAAGATCTATGTAAACGCATGGTTAGTTGTTATGTCTTGTGTTGCTCCTGAGCCCAACCCATATTATGATGGGTAAATATTTCTTACTTTTTTTTTGGACCACTTTTATCGATGTCTTTGAAATATTTCAATGATATTTGGGTTGGTTCTTAAAATGATCTATTGCGGAGAACATGTGAAAAAGCTGTAGTTAAGCTTTAGTTAAGCTGTGATGTGTTAAGAAGCGTCCCTCAAGGCTCAATATTTGATCCGTTACTGTTTTCTTTATACATCAATGGCATAGTTTATACATCAAAGTACTGCAGTATGCATTTGTACGCTGATGATGTCCATTTGTACATCAGCTCAAATGTTTCGTCCGTTAAAGAGTGAATAAACAAGCTCTGCAGCGATCTCGATCTCCCCACAATTGGGCCTCGATTAATGGCTTATGAATCAATCTCTTTATTCTAATAGTATAGATTTTTTCAAAAAACATTTTGATCTCAGTTCCATTCCTAGCATTAAATTTACTGACATTGAAATTAAATACGTCGATAGCGCTAAAAATTTTGGTCGCATTCAATAGAAGCTTAACTTGGAACAACCACATTAACATCGCCACACAGTGCGCTTTTTTTAATTTTAGGATGACATTTGGTTTTTTTTTTTTTTTGTTAAATTTTAAAAAAAAATTTTTTATTCGTCAGATTATAAAACATGTATTATGAATGTGATATTAAAAACTTGATGTATTGTATGTTGTGTCCAACCGAATATTCCGTTTCGGTTTTGGTTACGGCCAGACTCGGCCTTTTTTGTCAGTTTCGGCCCTTTTTGTCAGTTGAAACTAGCCGAAACTTGTGTTAAAAATTTCTTGCATCAATGATTTAATTCTAATATATAAGTTTGCCAAAAATTGATAATTAAACTTTAAGTAAATTGTTAATTTTGTATTAAATAAATAAAGAAATAAATAAAAAAATGCAAACAAAAGGTTCCGGAATTCGACTTTAAAAAGACGTAACAACATTTTTAATATCAAATTTATGATAAAGTTTGCTCAGTTGAAGCCGAATAAATGACACTATGCGACAATTCAAGGGTCATGGAATCTAACAAAAAAGCGACCAACACAGATCGATGGTACTGATCTAGACCAACAAAACCCTAAAAGGGTTTTGCAAAGTTAGCTCGCTTTTAAAAGATATGGGCATTGAAAGTTGGCCTCTTGCAGAGTATTTTTAAAAAATGAAGTGCTCATAAGGGCATATCGAATAAAAACTTCTTTTTTTAAATTTCTCATTCTAAGAGGTCTCCAAAGTTTCATAGGGTGGTCTCCCAAAAAAAGGATGTCTCCCTCTCCCGCAGGAACAAAGTTGTTTTTTGAGAAAAGTAGTAAAAATTAACGATCTATAAACGCTTTGGTTTTTGTAAGAAAAGCTACATTTGTCTTAAAGCAAAAGTAAATATAGACTTTAACAATATCTCGCCAAGCAAGATGCCACTCTTGATTTTTAATCACAGTGTCCTGTGTGAAGGATATTCGAATCTTAAGGTAAACTCGAAGTTGCACAGAACTTTTGATTGTTATCTGATTGTGTTAATTTAAGCGGTATTTATTAAAGTGTTTACGTTTTCCTTATATTTGGTGTATTTAAAATTTCCACATTTTTTGCCTATGCATTTACTGTTTTTTAAGAAAAGCATACCTGAACGCAATTTTTCAACTTTTTGAAAAAAATTAATATAAGGCTTTATATCTCAGGCATCAGAAGTGGTAAAATAATTTTCACTTTTTGAATTCTACTTGAGGTTATTATTTTTTTTTTAAAAAGACATCTTAAAAGCAATTGTTAAATCAATTGAGACTCATCGAATGGAAGGCTCAGAAACTCAAAATTTTAGTTTAACATTTTGGTAAATAATGAGGTGAGGTGTTTTGACGAAATAATAAATTTCGTGCTAAGCAGAAAATTTTTTTTAAAAAATCAAAACACAAAAAAGAATCGTGGTCTTAACCTGGTGTTTTAAAAAAATACTTTCAGACAGTTTTTCGTTCAGAAATATTTTAAGAATCCAAATTCACAAAATTATCTTCGGTACCACTTCTGATGCCAAAATTATATAAAACCTTATCTTAATTTTTTTGAAAAACTTATAAAATTGCATTCAAAAAACATTTCTCGAAAACAAGAAAATGTATTTGCGAAAAATATGCAAATATTTAATTCACCAAAATCAAAAAAAAAGTAAACACTTCAATCAATAACACCAACATTTAGACAATCAGATAACAATCAAAAGTTGTGTGCTATTTCGAGTGTACCTTTGGATTCGAGTATCTCTCACACAGGACAATGAGGGTAGAAATCGAGAGTTGCATCTTGTTTGGCGAGATATTCTTAGTTTAAGTCTGTATTTAACTTTGCTTTAAGATATATGTAGTTTTTCTTACAAAATTCAAAGCATTTATAGATTGTTATTTTGTACTATTTTTCTCAAAAAACAACTTTTTCCTTATGTAAGAGGAAGACATCCTTTTTTTCTCTTTATTTCTTTTTGTAGATCTTGACCACCATGCAACTTTTGAGACCTCTTAGAATGTGAAATTCGAAAAAATTCTAATTCGATACGCCTTAATGAGCACTTTATTTTTAAAAAATACTTTGCAAGAGGCAAGCTTTTAATTCGAATATCTTTTAAAAGCGAGCTAACTTTGCAAATTCCTTTTAGGGTTTTCTTACTATACACTAGTACTATCATCCTGTGTTATCCGCTTTTCCGTTAGAAAAATGTGTTGCACAGTGTGATTCAACCATCTAATCTTTAATTTTTTTTTATACTTTATAGTTCAGTGTTAGTTTGATTGAATTTTTACTAAGCTAATAGCAAATTGAAGCTTTAATTAAAGCAACATAACAATAACGTAATGCTGATATAAGTAAATCCCTCAAATTCCCGCAGCTTCTATTTAAAGTTCAACACCAGCTGCACAAAACAAAACAACAAAAGCAGAAAAAAAAACGCAATTTCGTAAATTGTCAAATGGCAACACTTGCCAAGCGGGTCGTTCGTTCGGTCCGCTGGCATATTATCAGCCAGCTACAACCATGTAACCACCATCCATCCGCCAACGGCCGTCCGCTATACAACGTCGACAACGAACGCCATTTGCATTGTGTTGTCTCAAAAAGTTGCTCATACGTATATGAATACGAATGTTATCTTAAATTTGACTCGCCTGCATTCATGGCCGGAACTCTGGCAACCCAGCCAGACCCAGACGCCCATGCCAAACACCAACGCCACCACCAACCCCAACTCCTTCGTTTCGTTTCATTTCGCTTCGCTATGTTTGGGTTTTTGTGTAAATGTTTTCGAGCCATTAATCACCCGATTTCATGAATACATCAGCCGAAACAACAACAGCAGCAGCAAGGAACAAAAAAAAATATAGGTTTGTATAAGAGCACAAAAAGATACACAATCTTATTTTCAGCTGTGTTGGTTTCGGTTGGAATTTCGCTGTTTCTGCTGTTGTTTTGTTGCCGTTGTTGCTGTTGTTGTACCCATATCACATTTCGCAGAGTACCAAAAGAAAACAAAACCATCCAAAAATTAAACAAAAAATAACATTTTGCTGTATGTCAACCATGAAGGGTGCGAGACATTGCATTAATGACATCAGCAACAGCAGCAGCAGCAACAGCAGCATCAGTTGACAAAAACCCCTTTCCGGTTTATGTTTGTTGGTGTTCTTCCTGTTGGGGGTGAAGAAGTTGGTGCTGCGGTACTGTTGTCATGTTTGTCAATGTGCGCCTGAAATTGTGGAAAATTATTACTGCGTCTGGGAACCACACCGAACCGACTACTTGGATTGGATTCTGAGATATATTCTTTTAATGTACAGCAAACTACTTAAGAGTCCTTATGGGACTATCATTTTTATTAAAAATAGATTTCTGTTTAAACGTACCGGTAAAATATAAAATACGGAATGACCAAATCCGATTTGGGTCAAATTGTGCATATAGCATCACTGATGGAAATAAAAAATGAATTTGGAGGAAAAAAGTTTGGCCTAATTTTTGGCGGAGTTACAGGGTGCACAAAATTGACAAAAATCGGGAAAAACGTTGAAAATCGGGTTTTACGCAAACTCATGTATCAAACATTTTTAACCGAATGTTAAGTTTGAACTAACGTTGGAAAGGTAATTAAACAAAATTTATTTAAAAAAAATTTTTATTTGAAAATTTTGGTGGTTGCGGGTTCCATCCCTTGCGATAAGGTAATTGATTTCGAAGAAGGGGTTCGAAGAACACCATTTAATAATTCAAAATTATTTTTTGGGACGCAACATTTCAGCATAATTTGAGGACGCTGATTTTATTTGCGCTTACCGTTTTTTAATCCTTTAACTCATTTTCGAGAAATTCGAGTTTCAAGGTCAAGTAGATGCATGTTAAAAGTGTTTCTAATAGAAAACTTTTTTATTACCTTTAGCGGCTGCATGTCTTCAGGTGAAACATTAACAATTACCTGGAAAATAATTTCGTTAATAATTTAATCCTCAAAACCTAACCTTTATGGTACAAATCAAAACCATTGATAAAAAAAGCCGATGTTGCGCTTGGTTTAAACAGAAAATTAAGCTTTTTAACTCATTAATGACAACCGGAGCTGGGTCAAAAAGTACTTATTCCTTGAAATAAGGAATTTTCAATTGGCCCTCTCAATTCATCAGGAATTAAATTTATTCCTAAGGAATTGAGGCGTTCAATTACCAAGTGCAACTCCCATTATGGACTTTACAATTCTTTTTCAATTCCATTCCTGAGGAATTGAAGTGCTCAATTACCAATAAAAATTCCTGTAATGTAATTGAAAAGTTTTTCCAATTACATTCCTGAGGAATTGAAATGTACAATTAATAAAATGGCCAATGAGAGAATGTTGTTCATAGAAGTTTATGCAGACAGGCCTAAAATTATATAAGACCTAAACAGTGGACTGATCACAGCTGAATCACTAAAGACTACTGAAGAAGAAATGTAGCGATTTCCGGAACACGTATAGTCAGCTAAGTGATTGACTCTATACCAGTGTCGGGCAGCTTTGCACACTTGAGATTATGTTTGTGCAGTAAAATATGTATTCATCTACAGAACGATCAAAGCTTCAGTGTTCAAGCAAATGTCAAGCAGATAAGATCTGCGCTTGCGTGTTCCTTGAATATATTATATTATTTATGTGTCGATAAACAATAATAGCTTAAGTCGATTTAAGGCAGAACTGAGTTATTGATATAGTTGTGTTTCACGTATATATCCTTATGAACACACAAAATCTCGAACTCCTAGCATGACCTTAGCTAAAGATATGACATAAAAACAAAAGATCCAATCATATAACTTATATGGCGATTAAAACCTTTGAAGCAAGATTTCTGGACTCTTTGAGATAAGACTTAAGCTATTATTATGTTTGAGATAAGACTTAAGCTATTATTGCTCATCGACACGGATATAACGTAAGATTACACTGTATAAAATTTTATATGCAAAATTTTTGGAAGTATGTATGAAAAATTTTTTGTTTTTAGAAAATAACGGCATGGCTCGGCATCTAAGAGGTAAAATTAAAAAAATTATGCATTACAAGGCATAACGATAATTTGCATTTTTAATGTAAGGTAACTGTGGAACATGCGATGGAGAAATTAATGAATTATTTTAAAGCGGCATGTCCACATATCATATCATATAGTGATCAGTTCCAAGTACGTATAATGAAAGCATCTTACTCTGTCAGTTTGGCCTTGGCAAAACACAATAAGCCACATAAGCACAATATAAAATATATTTGTTTTTTACTATTGGCCTGCCTTTTTACACTTCCGTTTGCTTATCTGTACTTTACATTATAAGTCCGCCGGTCTGTTTTCTTTTGACATTCCGTCCACTACTTATTTATTTAATTTCGCAATACAAATCCGAGCCAAAAAATATCCCATAGTAAGATTTCTGCAAAAAGCGCTTTAGCACTACTTTATTTTCAGTGTGAGCTTTAAAACGCTCATTAATACATACTCAAGATGAGAAAGTATAGGTGTGCAAAGCTGCCCAACACTGTTCTATACCAAGGTTGTCCAAATCATACATATCAATTTTTATGTTTGTGGTTGTAAGGCTTTTGCGTAAAAAGTTTGCACTTGAACATGATAGAATGAGTTGAAGGCATGGCACAAATACTGACAAGGTAGTAGCATAGACTGGCTTTTTTCTCACGAGCGGCGATGGGTAGTTGTCAAAATTAGCTGTTCATGCAATTAATCAAAGAAATGTGAAAAATAAGCAACGACTTTAGCATAGGTAGTCAATCGCAGCAAACAAAAAACATTCCAATAAACTTGGTGAACAAATTTAATGAAACAAAGATAAGTTAAAAATAAGCACATAGCTAGTCAACAGCAGCAAACTACAACTTCTTTAGCTGTTTTTGACAACTACCAATCGCCAAAAAACTGTAACGGCTACCTTGTCAAATAATTATACCATGAGTTGAAGATAGTATTAATCGAGCTGAAACAGCTGTTCAGCGTGGGCATATATTGCCTGCATTCAGCGGAAAGAACTGTTCCACAACTTTCGGGCTGAATGGTATGCTCTCACAGAACATGTTCCTTGAGATGTCACAATTTATATAGCGAAAATATTTTATGCTACTTCGCTACTTGAGCACTTTTTCGGCTAGAATGCGGCCATTGTCAAAATGAGGTGATGACATTTGACGATGTTGTTTTTCTTAATTAAAAAAGGGATTTTTCTTAAAAGGGAAATAATAATTTTTAAAACGGCACAATTTTTGGAACATTTAACCTATAGCAAAAATGGTATTTTTTTATTTTTTCAAAATGTGTATTTGGAGCTAAAAAACGTAGTTGTGAAAAAATTAAGGGCCGCTCTCAAGTCGTTCAAAAATTATATGGGTCCAAAGTTAGAAAAAATTACCTTAACATGTGATTTTTTAAATTTTCCAACAAAACTAATATTTATGGATATCAAAAGAAAGGCAAGTATCTATTCAACGAAGTATAAATTTTGAAATTTCATGCAAACCTCTTGAAGATATAGCTCTTTTTGGACTAAGAAAATTTTACGTTTGAAGATGTTTTTGTGATAAAAAATTGTTGTCCTTGAAATAATCCCAAATTGATGTAAAATCGACGTTTTTACAATAAATAAGTTTAGTGTATAAATAGCATTGTGGACATAATGAGAACAATATGACGCCAAAATGCTTGATTTAAAAACAAAAAAAAAACCCTTGTTATTTTTGTTTCGGTGTACATCACTTGTTTTTGACATCTTATGCCCACAGCTTGGCAGCGCAGTCGCTATTAATAATACCTGGTCATTGTATCATGCACTTGAAGAAAAGCTCGAGCTCAACAACGGAACGATAGCAACAAACTTTCAGTAGCTGTAAAGACTTCATGCTAGCAGGTTGCGGTTGCTTGCTGTTCTGTTTGGTGTTGTTTTTTATGCGCAATCTTTATGAGGTGAAAATAAAACTCAACAAACTGTCTTTGATTCATTACTTGTTGGGACTTCAAACGGTTAGGTTGCAATCCTTGGTGATAATTTTTTTATGCTTTATGAAGATGTTTGACAAAAATTGGGAAGCGAAATTTTTATTTGCGGAAAATTTCTTTGGTGAGGCTGAATGCCTAGTATGTCATCTCAAAGAAAAACGTATTACACGGATAGAAAAATAGACTCATATTCAGTAGGGATTAAAAAAATCGCGGCCACAGATAGCGCTCAGAGAATATAAGCTTAATTCAAGTAAACTATTTTCTGAAGTATCAATATAAATATTCCAGTCAAAATCTATTTAAATCAAACAGATATTTTCTGAGCTATCAAAATTCCCACTCCAGAAAATATCGCCTCAAATGAAGACAATATTTTCTGCGATATTAAAATCAATATTCCAGTCGAAATTTTCTAAATTTCATGCTTATATTTCCTGCAGTATCAAAATTAATATTCCATTAAAATATTACTTAAATCAAGCAGCAATATGCTTGGTATTCAGGATCAATTTTTCAGCTGAAATATAGCGTCATTTTGATGTGGCTGAGAAATAAGCGCAAATCTTGATTAATTTAATTACATATGCAAATTTAGCTAATAGATTTCTTCGTGTATTATTAACATTAAATTAAATTGTAATGAAAAATTACCATTATCCAGAGACTTGAACCTCAGCCGCGTAATTATAAGTGCATGGGCTTATCCATTCGACCATCGCAGTTGTTAACTGCGATGTTAAGGAATAAACGTACGAGCACAGAGTAAGAAAATTAACGCGTTCGCTTTGCAAAAAAATAGAACGAAATCACTTAAAAACAAAAAAACTAAAAAAACCAAAACAAAACTAAAAGCAATTAAGAAAAAAGAATTGTATGTCGTCTCTGATAGGATTTGAACCCACTACGCAAGATTACAAAAAAAGAATAGTTAATACCAAAGCCTTAGCCAACTGAGCCATTCACACTGTTATAGTGTTGTTGAAATAATATACATAACAACATAAAGAAAATAATTTCTCAAGATTTAGCATATGGGCAATTCCCAAAATCTTTTAAAATATATGATTTTGGTTAACCGTGTTAATAAATTTCATGTTCCTTGAGTTAAGTTGAAGTTTTAAATGAGCGTCTACTAAGAAAGCATGGAACAACACTAATTTCAGTTTCATAAGTTGCTACCTTAAGTTGCTACTGGGATCGAAAGTCAAAAGAACACTAAAAACTGAGTTGATTTACACACAAATTTTTAACTTCTGAGCTATATAAAAATCGTGCGCCACCAACTTTCGGTATAATTTAAATGGCGTTTGTGCAAAAATACTTGAATAAAAAATATATATTTTTAATATTGATGTGCCATAAAGCTAACGAAAGTTATAACACATTCAAGGTGTGATACCACTTTTGTGACATTTGTTAAAAAATTTTGAGCTGGGTGGCATTAGTTCGCCATTAATATTACCCACACAGCAACTCTTCAAAAATGGTCATTTGAAACGAACACCATCAAAAAATGTAACTTTTTTTCGCAGGCACATGCATGCTTTCGACATTTTTGAATGTTTGCCAAAAGACGCGCTTAAAAATTTTGAATATTTTGGATGTGCCAAGATGATCAAAATCCGTTTTTTGATAACGCGATAAGCTGAGTAATATAAAATTTGAAGGAGTTGCCCAAGAACCATGAAACTTTGTAATAAGCATAATGACAAGATGACATGATACTAAAACCAAAATGGGTTAAATTGGTTCACTACTTCGTGTACCTCTCATATACCTTAAATGGTCAATGTGAAACTAATGTCGCTTATTTAATGTTACAATGATAAATATTGGCATGGTGCTTTATGTTATGTATGCCAACAATCTTGCGAAAAATAATTGATATTGGTTTGATTTTAAGAAACCTTTTGATACTAACACCTGTGCAAAGTGGAGCACAAGCGCAATTCTCTTGACGAAATTCGTTTTTTTTTTAACTTTATGTAAAAATATTAAGCTTCACACTGGTGCCTTTTTCTACAAAAACCACCACAATAAAGAAATAACATGCGTATCGATTTGTACGGTTTCTGAATGTCTATATCACGATGCTTCAATATTGGGCTCACTTACAACCAATATTGAGACTTATCAATGATTACGTACCATCCATTAAATCAATAAGTTCTTAAAGCCATGAACCTTCAACGCAATATAAAAATAAAACTAATTTTTTTTTTGCATACTACTGTCAATTAATAAAACTGGCCAACGCGACATGGAATTTCATAACTGCAGGCCATGGTAAAAGCTGTGCTAATTGAACAGGTGGTAACGTTAAAGGGCTTTGTAACCGAGCTGTATCTTTCGTAGAATGGACGCAGTTATTAGTAATATTTACATACAAAAATTTTAGAGTGCAAATATATAAATACAATTCAAACACTTGTTAATAACGAATAACGAATTGTCTGTTATATATGTTTCATTGACTTATGTATGTATTTGATATTTGTCCAGAAATTAAAATATTTTTCATTCTCGATTTCATCTCTCAAACTGACACTTTTTTTAGAGTCACGTGCTTATTTATATTAAGCCAGGATTCATAATCAAGCCTTGAAGGTAGGTTCTGGAATATGTTAAGAAAATGTATGAAACAAAAAACAAATATAATATAAAATCTTACATGTACCTCTTTATTTATTTATACGTTTTGAATTAAAAAATAAATAAATTTTAAATCATTTAGATAATAGGTATGTTTCCGTAGGAACATTCGATAAGTTTCGATTGTAGGAACTAGCAAGCTGCTAGAACTGATTCAGGCGTAGCATAGAGGGAGAACTACACAATTAAACTATTGTAATTTTTACATTATATTAAAGTACAACGGGTTTTACTGGCTCCTGTTTCCAGAACTAAAGTTTGATTTTTCTTTATTCTCTAATCGGCATATGAAAAAGTTTAACTCAGGTTTTTTATTGTTATAAAATTTTTCTGGAAGGTATTCACAAAACCGTGTTAAAGAAAAGGAAAAACCTTTTGAAACGGCTGAAAAAGAGACTTTCAAGAGATATATTAACGCTATGCCCGCAGCTAAAAGTGCGATTTTTAGGGTTTAAACACCCCATCTATCCATAGGGGCTGAAAGTGTAAAAAATTAACTATTACCAGACTAACAAAAGCAAAAAATTCATAATAAAAAGGTTGTCATTTCAAATATCATACAAAATTTTTGGAAAAAAAACGGATGAGCTCTAAAAAGTTTTTCGATTATCACAAACCTAATTTATGCCAAGACTAGAAATGTAAACTTTATAAAGATAACTAGGCGAAGAATGTTCCAATAGAATTTTTCACACCTACCTATGATTACTGTTCCTCTTATCTAAAATAACTTTTTCGTACGAATTAAAAATGTTTAAATTTTGCGATATATTTGTTAATTACAGTTTTATAAACAAAAATACGCGTATATGCATATAAGATAACATAAATTTAAATAAAACTTAAACATTAATCACGTTAAAACAGGTGCTTCGTTGAACACACGAGAGAAGAGAAGCTTTTTGCAGTTTCATAAATTTGATAATTTGATGTTAATAAAATATTTTTTAAATAAGAAAACTTACATGATCTAAAAAGCTCACAATTAAATTCATGTAAAAATTCAAAGAATAGATCACAATTAATTTTCATATCTAAAATAAAAAAGTCAATTAAAAAGTACACTAATATTCACAACAGCTAATTTTATTACATATAATTACTATTTTATTTTATTACATGCCATATTTATTTTGAATTATTATTATGGAATTTTATTAAAGCATTAAGGGGTTGATGACAACTGAAATAGCAAACGTATATTAAAAATGTAATGTCAACAATATATCTAGCAAATATTGCATCAATAGTTGATCCTAATCGTGTTGTACAAATATTTGGATAGCTTACAGTTCCTAAATTAAATTGTAGCTGTGAACATTGATAACGCACTTGTCATCGCTCTTCTGGTCTATTGTTAGACTTCTACCAACAACAGCACAAACGTATTCAGATAAAAAAAACAACAAATAATTAACGATGCTGATGACAACGTAAAGTAAGTAGATGCAACATTTTTGTTATTTTTTGCTACTTTTGTTGTTTGGATAGCTGCTGATTGGCTGGATATTGAGGATAGCCAATACACAATCTTTTTAATAGATTACTGCGATCTGCTGCAACATAGCTTCATTTAATACTAAATATTTTATTACCACAAGAAAATATACATATCTATATATTATTACGCAAACAAAAAAATTGTGGTACCATTTTACATTTGTTAACGTCAACATATTCACATAAATCCTGTACCGATGGAAAGCTATTTTCGAGTAGATGCGCAGAATAGGTTTTATTCGATAATTCATCACTCTTTATGACTTCCGCTTTCTCGTCCCTCGTAATTTCCTCCTCTAACTCTCGAAATATGTTTTCCGTTGATTGTCGGCTTCGTTTCTTCCGTATAAAATCTATTAGTTGCCGCCGCAACTGCTGGACGATACACCCATCCGTTTTCAGTCCGATTTTCTGACACTCACTGACAAGTCTCTCCTTTTTCAGTAAATATACCCAGCCAACCGAATCGGTGGTTAATTGTTGAGCTTCTTTGCCCAGCTGCGATACGGTCGTGTCGGTTACTGTGGTGGGCTGTTGCTGCTCCTTCATCGTGGGTGGCTGGGGATTTTTTTCCACAGTCATTGTCGGAGTCAGGTCCCTGCTCGGGCGCCATTGGAAAAATCCAATCCCGGGATTTTTGGGTGTGGAAAATTTTTACTACACAAACAGAACTATCAATTTTTACTCAAATACGACTAAAAATTCTGAAACATGGAATTTTTCTTAATTTGTGGGCGTCATGTCGTGAGCTCGGGTTTCGTGAAGCAAAGATTTTCCTTTACAAAATCACTCAACGCGTCTAATGAAGTTTTCACTGCAAAAACTCAATTCATCAATTCAATTTCGATCTTAGTATAATCAAATAAAGCTACATTTTATTCCACAATTATCACATATGATAATAATTTTATTGTTTTTATACCTATTTAACAATTTTGCTTACACGTAAACATCGTAAACATCCTTTCATCGTAGTTTTCTTGACTCTGACTAGGTGACAACTTCATTCTGTTCAAGCTATAAGCACGAGAAGAGAGTAAATAAAATATAGCAACAACAACAATGCACCACAGCTCTGTTGAAGTGTCTGTGTCACTCTCGTACGCTACTCTCTCTTGCGAATGCTACAGCAACGATGTTCAACAGAGCTGTGTCGCTATTGGTTCCATTGCCCCATTGGCAAAAAAAGTTTTTTCAATCGCGTATTTTTACCTATCTTAATTACAACTGATTCGAATAAAACCTATTCTGCACATCTACTCGAAAATAGCTTTCCATCGGTACAGGATTTATGTGAATATGTTGACGTTAACAAATGTAAAATGGTACCACAATTTTTTTGTTTGCGTAATAATATATAGATATGTATATTTTCTTGTGGTAATAAAATATTTAGTATTAAATGAAGCCATGTTGCAGCAGATCACAATAATCTATTAAAAAGATTGTGTATTGGCTATCCTCAACATCCAGCCAATCAGCAGCTATCCAAACAACAAAAGTAGCAAAAAATAACAAAAATTTTGCATCTACTTACTACACGTTGTCATCAGCATCGTTAATTATTTGTTGTTTTTTTTTTATCTGAATACGTTTGTGCTGTTGTTGGTAGAAGTCTAACAATAGACCAGAAGAGCGATGACAAGTGCGTTATCAATGTTCACAGTTACAATTTAATTTAGAAATTGTAAGCTATCCAAATATTGGGGGTTGGAATTAGTTTTAAAGGTTTTCTAAGAGATGGCGTAACTATCAATAGATCGCATCGGGCACACCTGTGACTATATTCATTTCAAAGCACATTGTCTAAGCTTCATTTTTCAGTATGTGTCATTCCACTGAAGTGTAAACAACATATATTTTTTTCTCTGTGAACATGTCGACTTTCGTTCCAACAAAACGCAATTTGCGGGAAGGTTTACTTTTGTGCTTCCATTTGAAGAAAAAAGCGGTTGAAGCACAACGCACGCTTACTGAGGCTTACGGGGACTATGCTCCATCGATTTCTACTTGTGAGTACTGGTTCCGTCGGTTTAAAAGTGGTGATTTTGATACGGAAACAAAGAGCGTCCAGGCCAGCCGAAAAAGTTTGAAGATGAGGAATTGGAGGCTTTGCTCGATGAAGACCCGTGTCAAACCCTTCAAGAATTGTCAGAATCATTGGGAGTCGACTTATCAACGGTCGGCAAACGCTTGAAGGCCATGGGAATGATTCAAAAGCAAGGAAATTGGGTGCCATACCAGTTGAAGCCGAGAGACGTTGAACGGCGATTTTGCATGTGCGAACAACTGCTTCAACGGCATAAAAGAAAGAGTTTTTTGCATCGTATTGTCACTGGCGATGAAAAGTGGATCCATTACGATAATCCTAAGCGAAAAAAATCGTGGGGACTACCCGGCCATGCATCAACATCGAGGGCCAAGCCGAATATTCATGGCGCCAAGCTTATGCTGTGTATTTGGTGGGATCAGAAGGGTGTCGTGTACTATGAGCTGCTAAAACTTAACGAAACCATCACTGGGGAACGCTACCAACAACAATTGATGCAATTGAGCCGAGCATTAAAGGTTAAACGGCCGGAATATGCCAAAAGACACGACAAAGTGGTTTTTCAACATGACAACGCACGGCCACATGTTGCAAGAACCGTCAAGGAAACGTTGGAGGCGCTGAATTGGGATGTGCTACCCCACCCGCCTTATAGCCCAGACATAGCCCCTTCCGACTACCACCTATTCAGATCGATGACGCATGGCTTGGCTGAGCAGCGCTTAACTTCTTACGAGGATACCAAAAAATGGGTCGATTCGTGGATTGCCTCAAAAGACGAATCGTTCTTCCGGCGCGGAATCCATATGCTGCCAGAAAGATGGGAAAATGTTGTAGCTAACGATGGAAAATACTTTGAATAATATACATTGTACCGTTGTTTCTAAATAAATGCTCAAAAACCGAAAAAAAACCTTTAAAATTAATTCCAACCCCCAATATTTGTACAACACGATTAGGATCAACTATTGATGCAATATTTGCTAGATATATTGTTGACATTACATCTTTAATATACGTTTGCTATTTCAGTTGTCATCAACCCCTTAATGCTTTAATAAAATTCCATAATAATAATTCAAAATAAATATGGCATGTAATAAAATAAAATAGTAATTATATGTAATAAAATTAGCTGTTGTGAATATTAGTGTACTTTTTAATTGACTTTTTTATTTTAGATATGAAAATTAATTGTGATCTATTCTTTGAATTTTTACATGAATTTAATTGTGAGCTTTTTAGATCATGTAAGTTTTCTTATTTAAAAATTATTTTATTAACATCAAATTATCAAATTTATGAAACTGCAAAAAGCTTCTCTTCTCTCGTGTGTTCAACGAAGCACCTGTTTTAACGTTATTAATGTTTAAGTTTTATTTAAATTTATGTTATCTTATATGCATATACGCGTATTTTTGTTTATAAAACTGTAATTAACAAATATATCGCAAAATTTAAACATTTTTAATTCGTACGAAAAAGTTCTTTTAGATAAGAGGAACAGTAATCATAGGTAGGTGTGAAAAATTCTATTGGAACATTCTTCGCATAGTTATCTTTATAAAGTTTACATTTCTAGCCTTGGCATAAATTAAGTTTGTGACAATCGAAGAACTTTTTAGAGCTCATCCGTTTTTTTGAAAAATTTTTTTAAGATATTTGAAATTACAACCTTTTGATTATGAATTTTTTGCTTTTGTTAGTCTGGTAATAGTTAATTTTTTACACTTTCAGCCCCTATGGATAGATGGGGTGTTTAAACCCTAAAAATCGCACTTTTAAGTGCGGGCATAGCGTTAATATATCTCTTGAAAGTCTCTTTTTCAGCCGTTTCAAAAGGTTTTTCCTTTACTTTAACACGGTTTTCTGAATACCTTCCAGAAAAATTTATTGACAATAAAAAACTTGCGTTAAACTTTTTCATATGCCCATTAGAGAATGAAGAAAAATCAAACTCTAGTTCGGGAAACAGGAGCCAGTAAAACCCATTGTACTTTAATATAATGTAAAAATTACAATAGTTTAATTAGTTCACATCAATCGTTTTACTTTGTCTTATTTTATTTTATCTGGATTGGTTTGGTGGGACACCCACCACGAAATATTACTTTTTTTTAAAAAATAATTTTTAAATTATTTGCAAAATATGTTGAAAAAGTTAATGTCAGTTGTGAGATGCTCCTTATCACATACTACGTACTTTTTAGCGAAGTGGGAACGTTTTACTGTTATTAAAAAAAATTTCTTATCTTGTACCAACACTATAGAATTTAACCTCTTCAAATGTTTTATTTTTACTCTAAGCGTACCAGGTACCAACGCAAATGATAATATTTAAGTAACTGTAAAGCATGCAAATAACCAATACTTGCGTCGTTGAACTCACCAACGCTAGTCTAAGTGCGCCAAACTTCAAATCGTACCCAAAGTCATGTTCAGCAAAATTGCAACTGATGCTTTCTAATTCTGTTTATTCTGCGGAATTTTCTGCTATGCCACACCCTCTATGCTACGCCCTCATCAAACCGCCTATCCCTGGGGCAGTTGTCATCTTGTAGCAAATGACATTGCTCCGTTTTCATGTTGTGTGTGCAACGTCGTCCGAGATGACTGAGTCGAGTGTGATGACGAACATGAAGGATTGCTATCTGTGATTATTTTGAACATGCTTAAATAAGCACGGAGTGTGATGTTGTGTTCTCTTAATATAACTCGCCCGCCTGCCTGCAGGATAACGAAAACACTGTAACTGACTGACTAACTGAACGCCTGCCACAGACGTTGACGTACGCAATGAGCGACGCTGCATTTAGCTGGTACCTTGCTCGGAACTAGAAGTCGGTCGACTTTTAGGCGTAACAACAAATGAGTGAAACTCTTGAGATAACAATTTTTGGTAGTAAGTGTGTGTATGTATGTGTGTAAATTTTGTAGTGCACGCGCTATTTGACGTCAGATTATTTTCGTGACAAATTATATCAAATTATTCACAAAACAGGAAAAGAGAAAAAAAAACCCAGACATTTTCACAGACAACAGCAGTGAGAAAAGAATCCGGTTGCAAGTTTCGGGAACTTATTTAAAGCACCAACAGCAACAACTCGACGTGCTTAAAAGTTAAAAGTTCTTACTTAACACATTCCTTTTGAACGTAGCACAGTTATGCCCAATAGGCAAAAGACCGATAATTTTATGTCGCAAATATCCAAGTGTTTGGTATTTTTGGAAAGGTAATGCATCCACTAAGAAAAGTGTTGCAAAATTCTTTTGATTTACCTCTTCCTGTTCCAGTAGGAACTTGGAAAGTTGACCTTTTTAAGCAAAACAATTACCGGTATAAAAAAGCAATTTTAGTCTTTCTGCAAAAAAAAAATACGCAAAAAAACATTTCTTACACTATTCGAAATAAAATTTACTTTAAAATGTTTGTTAATAAA
Organism: Dichetophora obliterata; assembly: GCA_963920525.1. Classification (NCBI taxonomy): domain Eukaryota; kingdom Metazoa; phylum Arthropoda; class Insecta; order Diptera; family Sciomyzidae; genus Dichetophora; species Dichetophora obliterata. The sequence continues at coordinate 205,149,142 of OY986435.1, forward strand.
TTGTTTAAAAAGCTAGCTTTTATGACCTACTAAGAGTTAATAAATATTTTTTCCACTTTTTTCCCTCAAATCAGTTTAATTTCGATTTTAAAGAGGCTTAACAACAACACATATGTATGTGTGTATGAGAGTGCATTCTAACAAGAGTATTATTATTATTTTGCATATACTAGGGTACTCAAATTTAAGGATCCCGGAATCCCGGAGGATTTTTTAATTTGGGGATTGTAGTTACAAAATACGAGGGTTTTTAAAAGTAGTTTTTAAAAGTATTAGTACTAGAAAGTAAAATTTTTTAGTTTTTAGATTTACGGTCCCGAATTTTTCGTGGGATTTTAGGATCCAAATTTTTAACTCCGATATTTCCTAGCATATGGGCATTTCCGCAAAAAAGTTTTACCACGAATGAAAAATTAAATGTTACTTAAAATTAGTTTTATCCTCGATAATAGAGAAAACATGTTTAAATTTATATTGTGAGAGTACTGAGCAAACATAATGAATATCAACAAAAGTTAAAAAACGGTGACAAAAGTTGAAAATTTTAACAAAGGTTAAAATTGTATAAGTATAATATATAGTAGTATAATACACAGTTTAATTTAATTTTTTCAGTTTTCGATTGTAATAGTCCTGAATTACACTTTACATATTTTTCTAGTTAAATTAAATAAATAAAACTATAAAATATAAGCACTGCTTTGAAGGAAAAATTGGACACAAAACGTATATCACGTAACGTATCATACTATGGTTTATATAAAAATAATCAAAAAAGATTTTTCAACGAAACAATTATGTAGCAACATTATTCCAGATATTATTAAAAAACTTTCTTAAAAAAACTCGTGCATACTTCGCAAATTTTTTCGTTTATATTGATGCAGGTAAAAACCACTTCTACTTTATGTCACGTAACGTATCATTTTTTGTGGCTTCTATCTGAGAGCCCAATTTTTGACAACTCTTAGCTTTTACGCCTTGTATAGTGCGCTTAGTAAACTATTGAAAAATCATAATCAGAAAACTGTAAGTTTAATTTTTCTTTGTTTTTCTACTCATTTAAGTCGTCTGACTGTCACGTGCGTAGCTACGGAAGTGCCCATATACATTGCTTAATACCGTTATTTAATATATATAAACAAATATTTTAATTTTGCTACGAAAAAGTTGTTATTCAATTTTTCAAACAAATTTTAATATTTAAACTTTTTAATTTAATTTCTTTGTATTAAATTAAATTTAACAAATAATAATGTGTTTTCATTTAAAAAATAGTGACTTGGTTGATTGCTGGCTATACGCGAAAAAAAGAGACGAAAAATAAATAAAATATGGTGAATATCTGGTTGTCCCATACAAGAAAAGACTCCAAAACTCACGCCAACAAGGATCTTTTTTCTTATGTGTTGATTTTTTCGGATCCTTTTCTTTTATCAAGAAGGATTGTAACAGAAAATAAATTAAATTTCCATTTAGGAGATATTAAAAAATACATTCTGTGAGAAAATTTAGAAAATGTTTATTCAATGAAAATTTAATATTTTCTTGAAAAATTCATTTATTGAGATTCATATTTTTTTATTGTTATTTTTTATTATTCTTGATATTTGCAAAATAAATAATGTGTTTTTGTTCTTAATTCATTTTCTTTTTCATACTCTATACACATTCTGAAGTTGGCAATTTTACAGTTTTCAAACTCATTTTTTTAAACTAGAAGTCCGATCAAAAAACTGACTTCATTTTTGAGTTAAGGAGACCATAATCCACCTTACATATGATATGATATGGTTTCATCAAAATCGGTCTATTATTCTAATTTTGCCCACTCGTTATATGGGCTCGCATCACTGTGCGTAGTCTTGAAGAAATGAAAATGTCAAAAACTATTTCCAAGAGTTTGTCCAATCTTAGCGTCTTAAGCATTATGGCTAATTATTTTCGAGTTATACTCACTCTGCTCTTTAAAACTAAGTGTAAACCACGATTTGGCGGGAAAGTCATTGAGAAAAGTTCTTAGTAAACTACAATAAGTTATTGAGGCCTCTATTCAGCTCTCAAATAAATACTTAACCCATAAACCGATGATTTCTATGTTTTTTTTAGGAATTGCTTATTTTGCTTCAAAGATCATAATTTTTGAGTTTAAAAAAAACAAAAATTCTGGTTTCCCGGAAAAAAGGCCTCCAACATGATTTTTTAAAATAACTACATTTAATATATATCTTTAAAAATTAAATAAACAAATTTGATTCTCACTTCACCACCGACCAACATCAGAATTTATTTTAAAAAAGAAATCAGGAAAATTGAACCATTAGTTTGTGACGGTGGTTTTTTCTATTGGCTGAGGTCAGCTCAGCCGTGCCAGGGTCAAATGGAAGACCACGAACTTCCACAAAAATAAGAAAACAGCGCAGATTTCCAGTTAAATTCAATTTCTTTATTTATAACTTCTACTTAATATCAACTTATTATCTTAGTGTAGTGCAGTGTCGTGTTGGTCGGAGTGGGAGTTCGTCGAAGAGGGTTTTTGTGGAGCGGTATCGGTGAATGGTAATTGTTAATCGCTGTCGTTAATCGCTGTCGGCAATCGGTGTCGGTAATCGGTGATCAACAGGAAGGCTAAAAGGAATGCTCACTTAATATTCGAAACAAAAGTTAATAAATAGCAAAGAGGATAGGCAGAGGTCCTGGTCGATGAGTCCAAATGAGGACCCTCCAGGATCTGGCCTATTAATAAGATTCACAAACCAAAATTAAAAGGGTGCCGCCTCTGGTGGATGCTAACCAGAAGTGGTTTGCTCCAGAGGAAGAAGGCACGCAAAAAATAAAAGTGTGCCGCCCCTGGTAGATGCGAACCAGAAGTGTTTGCTCCAGAGGAAGAAGGCACGCGAAAATGAAAAGTGTGCCGCCCCTGGTAGATACGAACCAGAATTGGTTTGCTCCAGAGCAAGAAGGCACGCGAAAAGAAAAAGTGTGCCGCCTCTGGTAGATGCTAACCAGAAGTGGTTTGCTCCAGAGGAAGAAGGCACGCAAAAAATAAAAGTGTGCCGCCCCTGGTAGATGCGAACCAGAATTGGTTTGCTCCAGAGGAAGAAGGCACGCAAAAAAATAAAAGTATGCCGCCCCTGGTAGATGCAAACCAGAATTGGTTTGCTCCAGAGGAAGAAGGCACGCACAAATAAAAGTGTGCCGCCTCTGGTAGATGCTAACCACGAGTGGTTTGCTCCAGAGGAAGGCACGCAAAAATAAAAGAGCTGACCCTGGTAGATGCGAATCATCAGTGATTCGCTCCAGAGTACGACACTAAAAAAATCAAAAAAGTGTGTCGACTCTGGTAGATGAGAACCAGAGATGATATGCTCCAGAGTTCTGCGCACAGAACCGGAGTCTAACTTTTTGAGCTTACCCAAAAGGAATGCTGACTTTGTTAGTTTTGTGCCGCCGTTTTATATTAGGTGGTGTGAAAACCAGTTAGGAATTATATGTTTGCCATTTGTATTTGAAGCTACTCTTTTGTTTTATGGTGTCATGAATATGTATGTAGCGTGTGTTTGTGTGTCGTCGGATTGTTTTACTGTCTGACCAGAATTATGTCGTTGTCGTGTCGGCAGGCAGAGCGCTGGCAGAGACAATGCAAACCTTATGGGAGAAAATTGCGGCAGAATACGACAACGAAAACGCCAAGATAGAAATGTTTCTATTTCTATTTTGACTTTGTCGTTTATTTGATAGCTCTCTCAGCTTCTCTCTAAAAATGTTGCCATATTTTAACAAAATTTGAAGAATATGTCAACCAATGTAGCGAGTAAACAGTGTTCCTGCTTGCTCTTATAATGATAGGAGTAGCCTTCAGTTGAAAATGCAGTAAATTTATATGAAGAGTATTGCAAAAAGTAATGTATTAAATGGAAGTGGAGTAATTATTAGTTCAATCGGAGTACGATGAGAACACTGAAGCAAATTCAAGAAAATCAACAATGGCAGATTGAATAAAAGCAAAACGACAAAGCCAACGCTACAATTCTGGGCCAACTCTTAGCGATTCTCTCTCACCGACACGACAACGACATGATTCTGGTCAGACAGTTATGGTGTCGTGAATATGTATGTAGCGTGTGTCTGTGTATATGGTTTAGTGGCGGGTGCAATAGTAAGGTATTTGTTGTCGGTTTGTTCGGCAGCTGCACTTTAATATAGTTATAATGATAATGATATAGCTTAAGTTATAATATAACAATTATTTAAATTAGTTTAAAGATAATAATGAATTGCATTTGTAATGTTTGTAACGTCATGTTATAGTTGATAATGATAATTACACATAATGATAATTATATAGCTTAAGTTATAATATAACAATTATTTAAATTAGTTTAAAGATAATAATGAATTGTATTTGTAATGTTTGTAACGTGTAATTATATATATAGCTTATATATATAATTTATATAGCTTAAGTTATAGGATAACAATTATTTAAATGAATTGTATTTGTAATGTTTGTAACGTCATGTTACAAGTTTACGAGCTACAAGCTCTCAAAACCTTTAAACGTTCTTGGTAACAACTGTATACAAAGGAAACTTTTTTCGCTAACAAAATCGAAAATTCCTCCTAAAGTCCTTTGTTATTAACGTGAAGTCCATAAAAGACCATATAAAACAAGAGCTGTACCAAACTCTAAAGTATTGTGCTAGTGTAAATGGAAAATATTTGTATTAACATGGGAAAATGTTTCAAACTACTTGTTTTTATTGCAGATAGAGGTATTTTGTCGCAAGTAAAAACAAGTTAGTAGATAGAGGCTCAGTTTAATTCATTAAAACAAGGTTATAAGATTGGTTTCTAGCTCTAATATTAATACTATAGATGAAACCGAGGCCAGCCATCATTTTGGCATTACAAAAAAATGCCCAAAATGCAGATAGAGTAAAATCAATATAGGCCCTCGATATAAAATTCTTATAACAATAATACAACAAACGTTTGAATTTGGCTCAAAATTTGAATAATTTTTTTTTTTTTTTTGTTATATTTTTATCAAACATTTAGGGCAGGTTTTTCAGTAAGAGTTTAAAGTCTAGTCAAATTAAACCGAGCTTCACTCACCAAAATTGGACGTTTAAGCTCAGTTAAGGCAAAAAAGAAACACTTTATTTGATAATTTAATTCAATTTAACTTCAACGAATGCTAAAATATCTAGTTAAAATGAGTTTAAGCGTCCAATTTTTGTGAGTTAAGCTAAGTTTGATTTGACTAAAGTTTAAACTAGCACTAAAAAACTGACCCTTAGCCCATTAATGACTAATGGGTATTTAAATACCCATAAAACAGTGTTTTCGAAAAAGGCCATATCTCGAAAGTGGTAGTAGATATTAAAATAATTTTTAAACATTACGGAAAAATGAAGCTATTTACTGTCTTTACAATGTGAAACGAAATTCATAGAATTATATGTTCCTTTTCGAGATCTAAGATGTGTGATTTTCAAAAATGATACAATCCATATATAAAGCTATTGTAGCGTGACAATGCAAATCAATACATACTTCGTTCATACTACATATAAACTCATATTGCACTTATCACCCTAGGTGTAAGTGCAGTATCAAATAGCGCGGAATGTATTCAACTCCAAATTTCACAATAACTTATTAAAGTTATTGACTGCGTCATATTTCGTTTATTCTCATAGTTTCGCGTTTAGTCATTGAACTCAAGTATCAATGTCGAATTGCATCGATACTTGACTTTCTACTTTTGTCACGTACACCCTTCTTCGTAAGTTTCTTTTTAGATTAAGACTAGCATAAGAAGTCAGTCAAGGAGTGTAACTGTATTGAAAATGTTTGGTCACTCGCGATCTAACCGAAATATATAAAATTAAAACTAAAATTAAATATTGTGTTTTTTTGGACTTCAATAGCAACCAAGCTATCCTAACACTATGTAGAAAATTAGAAAATGGAAAGATCGAGAGAAAAATTTGAGGTCAGTTTGCCTCTAGTATCCTCTATTTATCAGGTGTTCATTATGACAAAAGAATGTTGCCATATCTGCAAATTTTTATTAACACCAAGAACCCGGATTAGCCGATTGGGTATTTAAATACCCAATGCAGATCTCAAATACGGTGACAGTTACAAGCCTGAAATTTTGCATAGCAACTTCTATGGCCTACATAAGCTTCCTGATAAATTTTGAAAAAAATCGTACGGCGGAATCTAATGGGTTCTTAAATGGGTTAGGCGTCAAAAGTCGGTAAATAAAATTTTTAAAAAAATGTATATTGCAGTTTTTTAACTTTAAAAATTATGTTTTTGCCGTCTTTTTCATGTTTGGGACCAATGTGCGAAGTGGGCCAGTGCTCAGAGGTCCCAAAAATCATCTGAAACAAAAATTCGAAAGTATTTCCTGTTTAGTAAGAATGTGATTATGGAATAGACAACTTTTAATAGCGGCGTTTAAAAATTTTTTTTCTTTTTTACTAAAAATTTTCGTTACATTTTTGTTGATAAAAAATACACTATCCAATGTATCTGTGAGATTATGATCCATTCCATGGAAATAAGATTCGTTAAAAATTGACCAGGTTATGAGAATGGCCAGGTCGAAAATGTAGTTTTCCAGAAAACATACTTAAAGTTTTACATGCGGACTTTAACGCGGTCGGCTTGGAGGCTCATAACTTTTGAATCATTGCACAGTTATAGCTATCGAAAAATGACAAAAAAATATTCGACCCAGCTAACCAGACTGGACCATTAAGAAGGGCCGAATGGTGTTGGGAAAAAATGCAGCAGAGAACACTTTTTTGAGTAAATTGAGGCAACATGCTAATTGTTGCAAGCATTAATTATTTACTCCTAAGCATTAAGTACTTACAGTAAGAGCAAGAACAATCAGAGAGCTAAAGAGAGAGTGAAAATTTCGGAAGTGCATTAAGTGCACTCAGCATAATTCAAAAAGTTACATTTTTCTTAGATGCAAATTTCTTGCAGCAATACTTTGTCTCGGAAAAAAAACCAAAAACATACTTTATGCCAAACAACACATCAGCACCTTCTTCTCCTATCGCCATACCCACATATGATTAACATCAGCCGGTATGCGATCATCAAAAAACAGCGTCTTGCAGTAAGATAAAGTTTTTGGAAAAAAAAAACACTCAACCAAAAACTCACAAGCCATCACAAGCTGCAAAAACTCTGCTCGTTGGCAACTTTCAAGCAGGAAGTTACTACAAAAATAATAATTAAAATCAACGCCAACAACAAAAAGTACCAACTATAACAAAATAACGAACAAACTCAACTCAAGGCAACGCAACAAAATGAAACTAAAAATTTTCATAATTTCAAATTTTCAAACTAGGTTCATTTCCGTTTCCTGTATAGTAGCTACGATGCTGCTTGCTCAGCTGAGCCGTGAGAGCTCACCTGCAACTTTGTTGGCGTTGTTGCTGGTAGGTTTTTCTCTTGTTTTTTCCCATTGCTGCAAACTAATTTTAACTTATTTTCGTTGCTCAAAATTTTTGCAACCTATAAAAAAGTTTGCGAAAAATCATCCAAAGTGTTGGCAAAACTGAAAAACTATATCAGCTGCAGTGCCTGGAAAATCTTTTACGCCATCATAACCGACCGAGCTGAATGGGGATAGAAATTTTAAAAGCAACAACAACAACAACACCAACAGCAGCAACAAAACTTCTAACGCTGCAGGTAACTGTCAAAATTGATTCTGCTCATTGTTGCTGTAGTTTGCTACTGCTTTTTTGGCTTAACAGCTACCCGAAGTTGGCTAAAAAAGTTTTAAACCTTTTTTTGCACTACGTTCCAAAAAAGTTTCATTTTAACCAAACACCAACAACAACAACACAGTAACTGGTCGTGTTGTTAAATTTAGGTAAAGAACGCGATATAATGAAAAATTAATAACGAACCGAAAATGTTTTTGTGGAGCGCGACGCGTAACATTAAATATTTTCATACTTAATTGTTTTTCTTGGCATGGCAAAAAATTATACAAGTTTAAAAAGTTTTGTGTGGATTTTTAGCAAACCTTCTAAAGTTGTTGTTGTTATTATTGTAATTTATTTATGCAACATTTTAAGCTAGAGCTTGTAGTGCATAGAAAAGTCAATCAAAATTTTTTACAAAAAGTTGTAAAAGTAGCAGAGTAAAATAATTTATGGAGGGAATCTTCTTTCCAACTCTAATTAAAATGTCAGTCAACAATATTTTCAGGTGAAACTTTAATTGAGTTAATAAACGCAATCCGAGTAAAACGAAAGAGCTGGAAACAACAGTGGCATGTCATCCAAAATGTCCGATACATTTGCAAAACATCAAGAGTTATGCGGCGTAAGCGTGATTTAGAGCTCATCATTGTGTAGCGCATACTTCAGGAGCCGTCTTTGGAAATACCTCAGGAAGGAAATATTTATTAAGTATGTTATATTTAGTATTAAGAAGTAAGTTTTTATTATTTAGTATTTATTATTAGTTCTTAGTATTTATTGTTTAGTGTTTAGTGATATGTATGCATCAAGTATTGCATTATCATCTCTAATTGTATGTTTAATTAAAATCTTTTGTTAGGTACTGTTATCATTACTCTCAGACAGTAATGTAGTCTTCGTACTTGTAGGTTATATTTTAATAAATTAGTCTTAAGCTAACTACCAACGTGTTTGATTGCCTCCTCAATGCATTATATTTAGTACTAAGTATTTAATATTATTTATTTAGTAGTTAATAATTAATATTTAGTATAAGTATTTTGTATCATTTTTAATATTTAATGTAAGGTTTTAAAATTAAGTATTTGTATTAGTATGTTGTATGTATTGTTTAGTGTTTGTTATTTTGAATTTATTATTTGTTATTAAGTATTTTGTATTTAGTGTTTAGTTTATAGTATTTGAATTATTTAATATTGAGTATTAAATATTTAGTATATTATAGTTCAGATCATGAGATTCATTACCAATATATGAATATAAGAATTTACTTTGAAATATTTTAGTACATACTAATAAGGATTGACCACTAGGAGTGCGATTGTGCAAAAGTTGTGAGTAGATACAAATATCATATCTTTAAAGTTTCAGCCAAATCGAAGTTCATCTTTTGTCTCCACTTTTTATTGGAAAATTTCAATAAAGTAGCAATCGAAAGTATATGTGGCCGACTTGATGCGAATGCAGTATTAGGAGTGCGATAGTTACAGGATCAGGAAATTTTTTTAAATTTTTTACTTATGTTAAATTTGAAGTTTTTTAAAAAATTTTACTTTTTTCGAAACTTGAAGCATCTAAAAAATTGTGTCCTTTTTCAAAATTTGGTACTGTTTTTAAATTAAATGTTTTTAAATTAAATTGAAACTTTTTACAATACAAATATTCATACTCATCGGATGAGTGGTTAAGGAATAGCCTATATTCTATATTGCTTGTGCTACAGCGTCGTATGGTATTTGAAATAGAGCAAAACCGATAAAGTCTAAACACGCAATCGTAAACTCTTACTACATATTTTCATATCACTCAGATAAGTGGTTTAGGAATGAAACTCGGAAATGTAATACTTGTGTTACATCACTTTCGTATATTTCAAAATAATTCACATGTGGTTTCATGGAGTCACAAATCGGTGCCAAAGAAGTATCACTTCAAAAAACTACTTCTGACTTGAAACGAATCAAATTTAATATCATAGTAGGCTTGACAATCGATAAGTATTTGGAACAATTTTGCAGGAAAAAATTTTATAACTCAAAAGTTCAGTCTATTTGGTGTTGCGTTGAGAGTTTTAAAACTATCCTTCAGGACCAAACGTAACTAGTCCGAAAAGTAAAGTAACTTCAATGTAGTTATTCACGGAGTTACTTTCATTTAGTTGAAAAGTCATCGAAAAGTAGTGAGTTGAGCGGCCGCAAACCAGACTTTCCTTAAACACTAGTAACGAGCGAAGCAAAAGTCTCAGCGTTGTATCAATTTGTTTTTCCGTGGCCAGGGTTCTGATTTGCTTTTAAAAAAGACACAGTTTCGATAGTATCGGAAGTGTAGACGTAGATTTTCTTTTTATACAGAATAAAGGGAAAAAAGTGTTTTGGAAATATTTGTATAGGGCATTTTTTTACATTAAAGCGTAATATCTGTTGAACTTATTACCATCTCCGATTAGACTCAACTTTTTTAATTGTTTGATTTTTATGGTTATAAAGAGCAGTATCAAAGCCCCTGATCATAAAGAACTTGTGATTATTGAGCCTGCAAAATCTATATTTGTTTCTCGTTTTGCAGCTGATACATCCGATGAAGACGTGTTATTCTATATGAACTCTAAGCTGAATGTTGTAAATACAAATATCTTTGTTTACAAATTCAATTTTTCATATGAGCGTATTACGTCCTCTTTTAAAATATCTTTGCCTGGTGATCTTTTGCACAAGGTATTGGATCAAAAGTTTTGGCCTGACAATACGATGGTGCATGAATTTATTTCTAGACCTCGGCCTACAACTTCCTTGGCTACTTTTTCGGTTTTTAACAAGAATCAAAAAAACTAGATTGTTGCTTTCAGTTCCTTATCCTTTACCAAAACGTTCGTGGCATTAACACAAAACTAAATAATATATTAATTTTGAGTCACAACCTTCACTTTAATATAATAGCTTTTAGTGAGACTTGGCTGAAACCTAACACTCTAAATACTGAAATTCTGTGCAACAAATTTAGCATATACCGCAAAGATAGAAACTCCATTCCTGGTATTTGCTCTAAAGACGGGGGTGTGTTGATTGCAGTCAAAGCGACACATTTCTCTGAAGAGTTATTAATTCCAGAATCCTTGGACATTGAATTCTGTTGTGTTCATGTTAAGTTTGGTTCCTTGAGCCGTTTTATTACATGCTCATATATTCCTCCCCTTTCTACCTTAGAAGTTTATAGCAAACATTTGGCTTCTATTAGTAAAGTTTGCTCAAAACTGCAATCTAATGATCATAATTTAATAACTGGAGATTTTAACCTGCCAAACGTTTCTTGGAACTGCTGTTCTGAAATTCCTGGAATATTTTTACCTTCGTCTGAATGTTCATTGCTCTCAATCCAAGGCCTGTTCCAACTTAACTGCATCTTTAACAAAAATAATCGTTTGCTTGATCTGGTGTTTTTTGATGACAGCAATATCGCTTCTGTGTCTAAATCAGATCCTCTGGTTACACCCCAAGATTCTCATCATCCAACATTAGAAATTATTTTAAATTTTCCAAAACCATCTGTGCAGTACTATGATTCTCAGCCGCCTATTGAGTTTAACTTTAAAAAAACAAACTACGTGATTTTGAAGAATAACTTGTCTAATATAAACTGGAATTCTATTCTAAATATTAATACAAATAGTTTATCTTCTCAGAGTCTTGATGATGCGGTATTTGCGTTTAATAGAACGCTCAATGATTGTTTTCTTAAGGCTGTTCCGCAAAGGAAAGCCTCTTTGACATCGGGTCCGGTATGGTACACAAATGAATTAAGAAAAATGAGAAACTTGAAATCTAAATACTATAAAAAATATCAAAAAACACATAACATATGCGATTTTGGATGCTATACCTCGATTAAATACAGTTACCAACAGTTATGCAAACAATCCTTAACAAAAGCAAAATTAAACATCAAATCTGATGCTAAATCCTTCTGAAACTTTTTTAACACAAAACGTAAGATTGATTCCTATCCTTCTTTTATGAAGTATAATTCTGTTGAGTCTGATAATGATAATAGTATATGCAATCTTTTCGCTGACTTTTTCAAGACGACTTATTCATCATCGTCCTATGATTATTTAAGTTATCCCTACAATATTCAATCTGGTGATATTTATTTCCCAATAATTGACACAAACACAGTCTTATCATTTTTAAAAAATATTAAATCATCAAATAAAAGTGGTCCTGATAACATACCTTCATGTATATTAAAATACTGCTGTGAAGAATTAGTAACTCCAATCTCTTTACTATTTACTTCATCATTAAAATCCTGCTATTTTCCTGCAGCCTGGAAGCATTCATTTATCATTCCGCTGCATAAATCCGGAAATAGGTCTTTAATTGATAACTACCGTGGCATCGCAAAATTGAGCGCTTTGCCTAAACTTTTAGAGGCAATTGTTACATCACGACTATCGCATAGCGTTAAATCTTTAATGTCTCCTTTCCAACATGGATTCCTTTCTGGAAAATCCACTGTTACTAACCTTCTCGAATTTACATCAAAAACTATAGAAAACTTTGGAAAAGGCATGCAGACTGATGTTATTTACACGGATTTTAGCAAAGCTTTTGACGTTGTAAATCACAAACTATTGATCTTAAAATTACATCTTGTTGAATTTCCTATACCGTTGGTGAAGTGGATTGAATCTTACTTAAGCAATAGAACACAATCTGTTCTTTTTAAGCTCAAGAAATCACATGAGTTTCCTGTTACTTCAGGAGTACCTCAAGGAAGTCATCTTGGGCCCCTACTGTTTCTACTTTTTATAAACGATTTGCCATCTGTCATAGTGCATTCTAGCATCTTAATGTTTGCTGACGACATCAAACTCTTCCTTTCTTTTAAAAATGATAATGACGTTGTATTTTTGCAAGCCGACATTGATCATCTTCATAACTGGTGCAAAACGAACCGTATGAACCTCAACATGAAGAAATGCAAGCATATGTCTTTCTCGCGCAAACCACCAATTAAATGTAGCTTCAAAATTTGTGGTTATCCATTGGAGTCCTTAGATATTTTCAATGATCTTGGAGTTAGAATGGATCCTAAACTACGCTTTAATATCCATGTAAATAATATAATAAATAGAGCAAATAGTACTTTAGGATTTATTAAACGTTGGGCAAAAGAGTTTAATGATCCATTCATAACGAAAACCTTATTCACTTCTCTAGTGCGGCCTATTTTAGAATACGCTTCAGTTGTTTGGTGCCCACGATACGCTTGTTACATAGACGACATTGAATCAGTGCAGAAACAATTTCTTTTGTTTTGCTTAAGCTATCTTTATTGTAATACTGATTTTCACTTACCATCTTATGAATATCGGTTACAACTCTTAAATCTTCCTTCTTTAAAAAATCGAAGAATTATGATAAATGCTTGTTGGATTACAAAACTTATACATGGATATGTCAACAGTCCATATTTATTGAGTAAAGTATATTTTAATATTCCTCTTCGTCCTAGAAGATCTTTTGAGTTACTCCACATGAACTTTTGTAGAACTAATTATTTGCAAAATGAACCTCTTAGAAGCGCTTGCGGTGATTGTAATTTTGTATCTGATGTTATATCCTTAAGTGAATCCATGGACTCAATCAAACATAAAATTATAGATTACCTGCAGTACCGTCGTTGATTATGTAAAGTTCTTTCAAACATATATCTGATGCATCGGGTGATTTGTAAACACATTAATATAACAAGCTAAATGGAAAAATGGACCTAGCGTAAAATGGAAAATTTTGGTGAATAAACATCTAAATAATCTGAATGGACCTAAGCCTGGGATCTTCAGTTGCCTCTTATCTTCATGGTGATTGTAACTACACTTGTCGACGGTACCGTGTTGTCTTGGGTCTTTTTAGCTCTTGAAACACTACGTTAGATCGATTTGTAATATATTAATATGAGTGGCCGATAAGACCTAGTTTGTCTTGGTGCCTGCGTTCGCAACTGGTTTTCTTTATTTTATGAAAATTGGTTTGGTGAATTTGACCTAGTTTGTCGAGTAACCACCCTGTCAAGCCTGGACCTCACCGGCTTCAGGAAGACAGAACGATATATATTATATATTTACCTATTGGAGTGGTGTTTTATTGGGTATGAGACCTTGTTTGTCACACGACTCCGCCGGATACAAAAATTGTTGCTAACTTGACCTTGTTTGTCTTGAAAACGCAACCCTGCACTCTAAAAAATAAATATAAATTTACTATAATTATTATAGTAATTTTTTGTTGAAATTCAAACTGATGTGTAATTTTACTATAAATCTTATATTGACCTTTGAGTATTTACCATTAAACACTATTCTTAGCAAAATTAAGCTATAAATTTTTAATTTTGCTGCAATATCGACTACAATGCTTTATATTACTACCAAAATTGAACTAATGAAACAGATGTTGAATATTAAACATGGACAATATTTTCAACAGATATTTAGTCGACTTTGCTTGTCAACGTGTACGGATCATTATATAAGAGTTATATGATTTTTAATTGAAAAAAATTTAGTGTTAACTCGATTTTTAGTAAAAGTTTTACTATGTTGTAGTATCTTATGTTGTACAAAACAACAAAATGGGTAAATGTGGGCAATATGCTAATAATTAAATAAAAATCTATAAAAAATATCTGTGTTTCATTTGTTTTTTTTTTCGGGTACTAATCGGCAGGAATTTCTTTATGCAAGTGTGTATGTCTCATTTTGGTGTTTATAGTGTTAATTTAATGAAGGATAAGCAGTAAATATAAGTCAAATTTATTTCTGCACGTGTCGTCAAGAGTGTAAAGTTTTAAGATATATTAAATTATGTTTTAAACTAAGAATGTCAAAACTAAGAATGTTGCCTTTACTAGAATATCAATAGATTACATCAATTGTAGTAAAAAAAAAATTCTAGTTGTTGAATTTTGCTAACATGAGAGTAGTAATATTGTTATGGTACTACACAGATGATAGCAATTGATGTTTAATTTTACTACAATATCAATATTTTTTCATTTATATTGCTACATATTTAACTCAAACATAAACAAGTTTTGTTGAATTTCACTACAAGTCAATAGAACACAATATGTTTAATTAAATAAGGGTGTGTAAATTTACTACAGAAACAGCCGCAAAACTGTTGCCTACAAGAGATGTAGTAAAATTCAACAAAAACTTTTTAGAGTGTGCTTTGCTGTCTGATATTACCGATTTTGACTTAACTTTTTTTTTTTGTTATTTTTTATACTTTAATAAAATTAAATACTTTAAGCAATTTATTAAAACTTTTTAGTTTGTTAATAATACATTATTTCAATCAAAATCATACCTTTTTATATTTGAACTGTATTAAATATCTTATTTTATAATTTTAAATTTGCTAAGGTTAAGGTTTAGCAATCAAATAAATAAATAAATAAAAAAATAAATAAAAAAATAAATAAAACCAATTCTAAAGTTATACATTTTAAGAATCATTTGTCGCGGCCAAAATAGGGTTTATTTTGAGACAACGGAGCTCAGTTAATTAAAATACGATTTCCATAACTAGGATATCAATTTCAGAAATCGAATTTGTATTGAAAATCCATTTTTGTACACACTTTACTGAATATTTATTACTTTATTGAAGACTAAAAAACTCATGTTTGAAGAACTATGTTTTTTTTTTCAATAGAATATATATTTATTTATTTTTAAACACACTTAAACTAAATATTTATCACTTTTGAACGTTAGTGAAGACTGAAAAACTTATGTTTTAGTATTAAATGTAATAAAATTATTTGTTTTGTTTAATAATAATTTCCAACTTGTTTCATATAGCCAGAGAAAAATAAATCAGAGTAACCAAAAAATATTTTGATGTTGGCTTGAAATCAAGAAGCAACTTTTCTCAAATTGTTTTCATAACTTTTTTTTAAAAAAAAAGGTCATACTAAATTTTGAGTCGACTTTAAAATATTTTTTGGTATGGCTACATATTTTCTATTTTCACTAGAAGCTAGTTTATAAAAAACCATTTAAATTTTAGTCGTTTTACTCCTCACTGGTAAGTAGAATGATATAAGCTAATTTTCTATAGACTGACTACTAGTTGGTTTCAAAAGGACCATATATAAACTAGTCAATCTGTCATATCGTAGGTAGTGCGTACTGGTGATTTTGAGGCCATTTCATAGATAAAATCACTAGTTATTTTCGAAGAATCACTTGTGTTTTGTTTTGAAAGCAGTTTGTAATCAACTTAAAGTTGGGTGAAAGTCCTGCAGGGTAGGAACATGCCAAATACGCGTAATTTTCTCAATTAACCAATTTTTGGACAATCGTCTGATTTAACGGAAAATCGACTTCCTACTTACGGCGATATATCAGAATACTATGAGTTTATTAGAGAATCTTTTAAAATATCTTGTAAACACTTTTTTTATTTCTTTTTTTTTTATAAATATCAAAGAACCAAGGCATGTACCTTATAGGTTTGGTCTTTGATCTGAAAGGAAACGGAAAGATATTTAGAGGAATTGATTGGAACCATACGTGAATTATTGATTAGGCGAAACAACCGTGAAAGACAATTTGAATTGCTCTTAACCGAGGCTAGTGTTATGCCTTAGGGGTCGTCCATAAACTACGTTACTGATTTTTCGGTTTTTTTTACCCCCCCTCCCCCGGCATTCATTCGAATGATTATATATTTTGACTAGCTCTGACAATTTTCACTAGTATTAGTGACTAGTATGACTAGATACATTAAAGGAACAATTGGAAAAAAATCAATAATTAATATCATCTGTAAAAGCCATTCCATCTGCGATCCAAGATTCGATGCTCTCAATCACTGGGATAGAAGAAGCTGGTAGCTTTGTTGAGGATTCTTCAAAATAGAATTTTTCATCGGATTCTATGTCGACCCATTCAGTTGAATCCTCATTTCTAACGCAAAGAAATTCACCTGGTCTTTGACAGAGTACCCTTAAAGGCTGCACCCGAGCTGCACGAAGTTCTGTGTTTTTGTGTAAATGCTTTCGGAAAATTGATTTATTTAAATAGTATTTTTTATTCCGATTTATTGTAAACGATATAATACAAACTTATGGCAATTCATAGAAGTTTTAAAAACGAAATACAAGCCGCAGGTAGGACACGACCTTGAACCGACTTCTTCTTTCTGAGAAGGACAGTACATGTCATACGGTATCTCCATTGATCAAGAACATTCAGGCCTTAACCTCAAAGCCTGTCGCAAAAGCAAAGACCCAAATTTTTCAAACGTGTGCTGAGATGGTGAAGGAATACCAAAAGTTTCCTGTGTCGAGGGAAAAGGTGGTGGAAGAATTCGTTGAAACAAAAGTGAACCATCAATTTAGACGATCAAACATAAACATGTAAGGTTAAAATTTTTTTAAATGATTGTGTTATTAGAGGTTTTTCGTCGATTTTTTGAATTTTTGGTAACGTTACAATATCTAAACACCTCCCCCCCCTACCGTTACTTATCGTAGTGCATTTCAAAACACCCTCCCCCCCCCCTTAATTGGTAACGTAGTTTATGGACGACCCCTTAACCTAGGCAAGCATTTCCAGCCACTAGTTATTAACACAGGACAGGAAACAGTCCTTTAATTCCACTTTTTCCACAATTTATTTGTGGATTTTTTTAGTTTTCCATAATTCTTAAATGTAGGAAAGAATAAAGAAAGTAAGAACCATGCCCGAGCCCGAATTCGAACCAGGGACATCTGGGTTGATAGTCTAGCGCACTCCCTACTAGACTACAAAGGCCGATAAAGAAAGAATGAAAGATTTTATATCAAAGAAGATTGTGAATAAAGTCATAATTATTTGGAAGAAAGCATCTCTCCCAATAATAACGTTGAAAAGAACAATTGCCAAAATTAAAGAGTTCCATCTTAAAACTCAAAACTTGAAGAAGTCATCAACAAAACCAGAATTCACTATTAAAGCTCAAATCTTTAGAAAAGAATTCGAAAACAAACTTTTCGACATATGTTGCAAGTGCGAGAATTTTTATAATTGTTGTTGCACAAATAAAGTTCCAATTTTAGAAAAACCTTTCTTGTTAGACTCAAGAAGACCACGAAATATGGTTATTGGTGCAATAATTAAAAATATAACGAAAAATACACAAAAGAAAAATCATAGAAGAAACGACTTACCCATGCTCAAAATAAAGCTTCTGTAGTGGAATTCTGTAACACATTTCGGTCGATATTCGGTGTCGCACAGTTCTGTTTGCGATAATTTTCGGAAAGTGGTATTCAGTACATACTTTTTTCCGATTTTGTCGGTGAAAGTATCGGAAGTTTGTCGCAAACGAATCGCACAACTTGCGATGAATATTTTGTTGACGAAAAGTGAACCGAAAACATATGTAAGTTTTTGACATTAAAATTATTTAAATTAGAATGAATTCAGAAAATTTTCATCTCTATTTTTTGCTGACGAAAAGTGAACCGAAAACCTCTGTAAGGTTTTAAAATTAAAATTATTTAAAATAAATTTAATTCTGTAAACTTTAATTTCTATTTTTTGTTTCTTAGCTTAAAATGGCTTTTAGTTATTTGTCAATTTGAACGAAAGTTCAAATTCATAAGTCTTTAAAACAAAAATTTTGCTCTAAAGTGTTCCATAAAGTAAACCACGAGACTCCTCATACCAAAAAAAACTAAAAAAGTTAAAGTTATCTAATACAGAGAAAAAAGGGCTACAAAAAACGCAGTGTAATCTAACAAAAGCATTAAAAAAGGATTTACATTTCATTGAATTAAAAACTAGTATTTAAAGTTTAACAAGAAAGCAAAAGTTCATATAAGAAAGGGATAGAGTTAAGAATAAGAACTGGAATTGAAAGGATTAAAGAAAAATATGAATTTAATAATTTAGTACTTCATTTTATTTCAGTTAACTGTATCTGTATGGCTAACAGCGGTCAAATATTCCATTATGCTTTGCATACTTGAATCATAGCTTTCAAACTTTGCTAATACACGTTCAAATGCATTTGCTTGCATTTTGTTCGCCTCTGCTTGCATTTTTAGTGATTCTGCAATAATCTAAAATATAACAGTAATTACATAAAACCGTTTTAATATAAAAGCAATGTAAATAAATGTTTGCTTTCTGATTTACCGTCAAAGCATCTGCTTGCTGCTTTGCAATTTTGACAAATGGCTCTCGCGAGTCGTCCGCTGCAGAGACTCTCCTTTTGCGTCCTTGTGGTCTTGGCACCTTTTGCTTAGCTCGTGCTGAGCTCAGCGGCTGTTGTACTTCTTCCACTTGATCTTGTTGTCCAGATTGCTCTAGCTGGGCTGAAACAACAATAGGGCTGAGATTAAGTATATCATCTATGCCTTTTTCTAAAGCAAGTTGCAGTTCCTATATTCATATATTAGACTTGTTAATTCCTTCATTATAAAAAAATGAGCAATTCAGCCCTTGAAAAAACTTTGAACGAGCTTCTTATCATCAATTGTGTTATCAAAAGTGATAATACACTTGACCAAGAATTGAATCTATAAGTTTTATGCCCGAGGCATTCAACGGCATTGAACGGCCAACGTTACTATTTATATTGTTATTGTCATTATTTATTCTTACTTGCTCATCAGGGTGACTTTCGGCACACTCTGTGCTCCCTTCAACGTACTGGGTGCCCACGATTTCTAGTACTCGCAAATCTAGCTCCGAAAGAGGCGCTATAGACTCATTGGCTGATTAACAGTGGTGCGACTTTTAAGGTCGCGCTAGACCTAAAGGGAAATATAATTAACAATAAACCTGCAAATACAATAATTAATTGATAATAACTTATTATTTACCATTGTGTAGCTGTTTTAACTGCACCTTGGACCGCGTTCAAAATCTCCGTCAACTCCTTCCACTTTTTTTTCCGTTTCTGCACGGCCATCAGAGAGCAGAACTTGTCTTCCGCGAGGCCTTTATTTAGCTGCAAAAATCAAGCATTCTTAAATGTTTCTCCAAAGAAGCTCTAGCCGCTTTAACCATTTCGAATTTTTATTTAAATTTAAATTTCATTTGAATAAATTTGACATTTATCACAGATAAATAAGTAGTGTTGCCACTTTTTTCACATAAATTCGTAAACTTTTTTCGACCGAATTTTATCGAAAGTACAAGTTAGTGAATACCGTTTTCGGTATGACAACCGAAAAAGTCGCAAATTGCGATTCCGATCGGAAGTTGTGAAAGATTAACAGAATCCCACTACTGGTTCAAATACTATTGCTGGTTCTTATTTGTGTCCGACCGAATACTCGGGACCGGCTTCGGTATACGGCATATTCGGCCTATTTTTTAACCTTCGGCTTCGGCCAAAAAAAAACCGAATATTTGCCGAATGTTTTTGCTTTTTTGTAACGCAAAACATTTTTTATATGTTCTTTTTTTCAATAGCTTACTGCGTAAAATGTCATTCTAAAAGCTTAAATAGAACTTCAATTTTTAGCGAATCATTATGTTGTTTTTGTCAAAATTCGAGTTATTAAATTATCAATGGTCCCGTTGATAAATTTCATATTGGAGTTTTTGCCAACAAAAAATTAACGAACATTTTCAGTAAAAATTAAAAAAATTATACGATAATCACGTTAATACTTAACAGGAAAATATTTTGATTTTTTGTTTCAGATGAATTTTGCTACCTGTAGGAAGGTCGCCATCTCAGTTCGTTTTTCAAGCACTGGTCCACGTCGCCCGGTGGCTTACTGTAGTATATTAATTAAATAAATATTGCTTATACACCTAATCCTGATTTTACACGGTCTTTTTTTACACGATTTTGAAATAACACGGTCGACAGAAATAAACTTATCCTGTTTTTACACGTTATTTTTAAAATAACACGACAAAACTTATCCTGTTTTTACACGTTATTTTTAAAATAACACGACAAAACTTATCCTGTTTTCACACGTTTCTTTTTAGACGGACAAAAGAAATCTGATTAGAATTTGGCAGTTCCTTTGTTTTTTTTTCTTTGATTATATGTACACACACATTGTACACACGCATTGCCAGCCAATAATGAAGGTTTGTTAATTTAATTAAGTGGTACCACTGTTTTCCACAAGGAACTGCCATTTAAATATAATTTTTCCGTAAATTTATTTAATATGGCAGCACAATTAGATTTTGACATTTCTTTGCAAATTATACCGATAGTTGGGGGATTTACAATTTTCACTATGTACATATTCTTTTTACATTTTTTATTTTCTATTGAGTTTTGAACTTGTAAGGTGTAAGTGAATAGTAGTTGTGTGTATTATTTCGTGGGGCTGTTTATTTATTGAAACTTAGAAATTTGTGTTTTGTTTGCTGTTATTAAGGTGAGTTTAAACTTTTCATAAAGCATAATTTATGAAATAAAACTAAAATTTTTAATTCAGCAATGAATAAGCAAAAACGAACAACTATTTCTTTGGAAACATAGATACAAATTCTTGACCGACTTGGAAATGGTAAAGGTCCCAGTTCCGTTGGAAAATCTTTTAATTTACACGAAGCGACAATCCGGACAATTAAAAAAAATGAAAAAGCGATTAGACAAGCAGTGACTTCTGGTACCAAATTGAGTGCTAAGTCCTCTTCGTATACGAGAAATATCGTTATAGAAAAAATGGAAAAGGTTCTGTTGACATGGATAGAAGATTACACTCAAAAACGTATACCACTTGATACCAATACAATTAAGCAGAAGGCTTTAAGAACTTATGACCAAATAAAACAAATGGAGCCTTCAACGTCTTTGAAACCCACCGACGGAAACAAAAATAAATTTGCTGCTAGTAATGGATGGTTGCAAGGATTTCTAGAAAGGCATGCAATTCATAATGTCAAGATTAAGGGTGAAATAGCTTCTGGAAATATTGCAGCTGCCAAAGAATTCCCTTCACAGCTGGCCAAATTAATTGAAGAAGGTGGATACAATAGTGACCAAGTTTTTAACGCCGATGAGACCGGCCCTTTCTGGAAGAGAATGCCAAGCCGAACGTACATAGCAGAACACGAAAAAAGTGCTAGTGGCTTTAAGGTTGCAAAAGATAGAATTACATTTTTGTTTTGCAGTAATGCTTCTGGAGATCGCATGCTTAAACCTCTGTTGATTTATAAATCTCTCCGACCACGAGCATTAAAGGGTGTCAATATTAAAAGCTTGCCAGTTCATTGGATGGCAAATAAAAAGGCGTGGGTTACTTCATCAGTTTTTAGTGAATGGTTCCACAATTATTTTGTTCCAGAAGTAAAACGTTATATGGATGATAAAGGCATGCCATTTAAAATTCTTTTGTTGATAGATAATGCCCCTGGTCACCCAATTTTGGAGCATCCTAATGTAAAAATAGTTTTTTTGCCTCCTAATACTACTGCCCTAATTCAACCATTGGACCAGGGTATTATCGCAACATTCAAAATATATTACATAAAGCGATCATTTCAATACATTTTGAATAAAATGGACAATGAGGTTAACACTACTGTTATTGACGCATGGAAAAAATTTTCCATAATGGATTGCATAAAACATGCTGCTTTGGCCTTTTTAGAAATAAGACCATCGACCTTAAATGCATGTTGGAAGGCCATATGGCCAGAATGCATTAAAAACGAAAATTCTGGTGTGACACCAAATATGGTCGATGAAGTGTGTACAGAAATAATCACTTTGGCACAAGCAGTTGGAGGTGAAGGATTTGATCATTTTACCGTTGATGATATAACCGAAATAATTGTTGATAGAGTCCTTAGTGAAGACGAGTTATTGGAGGTTGCACTGGAAGACGTTGACCCAAATGGTAGCAGTGATGAGAACGAAATTCCTCCTTCAATGACCACCAGCTCAATTCTTGATGGCATTCAAATGTCAAATAAATTGGCAGATCATTTTCTGACAAATGATCACATAAACGAAAGAGCTGTGAAATTTCAATCAGATCTACAATCCTGTATGGCTCGATACAAGGAGCTGTACAAAGAACTCTCCAAAGTAGGATCACAACGTACTATAACTGAATTTGCTATTAAAATAAATAAACCTGTACCTGAAACAAATTCTGGTAGGCAGATACCAGGTGAAGATGTAGACGTAGAACTAAACATTTCTAATGACGAACCAGATATTGCACCAATGCAGCGCAAAAGAATGCGCATAACATCAGAAACTGACACCGAATAATATTTATCCTTATACCATTTTTTATATTTCTATACCCCTTTTTTATGATCCTTGAATATGAGATTATTTTTTATTTTTAAATTGTGTTTTTATTTCCTGAAAACTTTAAAATGATTTTGTTTTTTATGTAACTTGAAGATGTGATTTTTTTTTTAATATTTAGGTTGTGTTTTTATATCTAAAATGTGTAAATTTTTTAATTTTTGTTTTTATTTCTTTAAAATTATAAAATGACTTTTATCATTTCTCCCTGCGGGAGTTTCATTATTCGGTCTGTATTTCAAATTTTTTCTACATTTATTCAAGCTCGAGACCATTTTGAAAATTTAATATGAAGCTAATAAATGAAAATTCATATTAGAACAAAATGGTCTTGAGCTTGAATAAATGTAGAAAAAATTATAAAATGATTATAATATGTGAAATGAAATGAATATGATATACTGAAGAACAAAATATGTGTTTGTTTTACCGAGTTATTAATTTTTGTAGTCTTTTTGAGGTTGTTGAACCAATCTAATATTTTTCCATTACGGTGTGTCTTTTTTTACACGATTTTTTTTTACACGATATTTTCTGGAACGTATGTACCGTGCAAAAACAGGATTAGGTGTAATCTGAAAATTTTTTACAATCTTCTTCAAAGTACTGTAAATATACTTAAAAAGTTTAGAGTGCCTATATTGTGTACTTTTTTCAAAAAAAGTCTAATGAAAATTGCATATTTTTCGGCCTGTTTAACCCGAGTGGACCCTGTAGATTGTCGCTTTTGTACTGAAATGAAAGAAGGTCCAAATTTTATTATGTTTTTCACTTGAAAAAAAATTTGTTAGTATTCGGCTTCGGCCTTGGGCCGATTATTTCTATTTAAACTGGCCATTCGGCTTCGGCCAAAAATCAACATTCGGTTGGACACTAGTTCTTAGACTACCTCTATTTTTCTTTTCATACTGTTTCAAATATAGATATGGATAGAGATCCCGAAAATGATACTTGCGTGGATGAAAGAAGGCACTTGCTTCTCAGGTTATTAAGAAGGCACTTCTTCCAAGAAATAAACTAGTTTATTCTAATACAGCGTTAGCTTGTGACAGATTTGGCATTTCAAAATTGTTACTTCTGATGATTCTCCTTTGGTGGTCGTTCGAAGCAAAATACGAAGAGCAAGAATGGCAGCATGCGCAGCAATTCAAATTGCACAATCAACACAAAATCAAGAAGTTCTGGGACTTTACTTTGACGGCAGAAAGGACCACACCGTTACACAAATGAAAATTTGAGATACAATTTCCAGAAGGACTGTATTGGAGGAACATATAGTAGTTCTTTCAAAACCAGGTTCGAAATATGCTGGTCACTTCACAGCAACTGACTGCACAGCCGTTGGAATAAAAAAGACTTTTTTAGAATTTATTTCGAATAAAAAATTAAATACTGCAAATTTAACAGTAATCGGTTGTGATGGAACTGTTGTGAATACGGGCTCGAATGGCGGAGTTATAAGATTACTAGAGCTGAAACTGATGAAACTATTACAATGGTTCATATGTATGTTGCACTTCGACGGATTGCCGTTACGTCATTTATTTATAAAATTATATGGCAGAGCAGCTGGCTCAATTGCAAAATCAGGTACAATAGGAAAATAAATTCAAATTTCCGAAGCACTTTCAGTGGTTTTATTCCAACCGATCTTGTCCGATTTACCACACATAGATATCCCATACCTTAGTTCTAACCAAAAGTGTCTGAATGAAATGACAGTCGCATTTTTTAGCAACAATTTGTCTTCCAAATAAGCTAATGCAAAGCCTGGGAAAGTATTATATTCTCAATGGCTAACCACAGCCAGTAGAGTACTTAGGTTGTATGTCTCTCAATTAAATCCATCCAAAAATCTTCGCACATTGGCTCAATTTGTTGTGCAAGTATATGCTCCTTCATGGTTTCAAATCAAAAGTACACCTTCTTGCAAATATGGAGCTATGCATCTGTGGAGTCTGATTTATAAATCACGATCATTCGATTCATTAAGTACCTCATTGATCCAGTTATTCAGAGAAACGCCTATTTTTGGCACTCGGAGAATATTTTGGTGACTATGCTTTTTGACGATAGCATACATATACGGGAACTTGCTTTGAGACGTATACTGAAGATGGGAGCTAATTTGACAACGTCTCAAAATGAAGTACGCGATTTTGCAGTACCAACAATAAACTTTACTACTGAATATTATATTGAAATGTTAGACTAGCAGAGTCTCAAACTAACAGATCCTTCACTTTTAAGCAATCTGTCTTGCAATGATTTAAATGAGTTGGTAGGCAACTCAACTTCAACGTTAAATGAGTTGGATTTCCCACATCATTCCCAAGCAGTTGAAAGGTGCGTAAAACTGGTGACCGAAGCTTCCTCTGCTGTCTACGGCAATGATGCAAGGGACGGACTTTTAAGGGCCACAATAGAATCTAGAAGGACTCTACCTACATTTGAGACAAAAGCAGGTTCTTAACAAAGTTCGAAGGAAAAAATTAAAAAAAAATATTAAAAATAATTTTACAAACTTTTACAAAAGACACAAAAAACATTTTAAAAATAGAAGCAAAAAAACATTTAAAAATATTAAAAAAAAAATAATAAAAATATAATTTTAAAAAAATAAGAATAAAAAAAATTGATTTCGAAATACAGCTACCTCCTCGTGGTGATGTCTGGGTGATCACAAAAATGTTGATTAGCAAAATGCTGTGTTTTTCTTTACTTCTACTTGCAAAGAGAGAATCTTGTTTAATTGAAGTAATTCGACTTTGATTTAGCTCCTAGAAAAATTGGGACTAGTATAAACCTATTCTTTTTTTTTATACTATCATTGGAGAATTTTAAAAAGAAAAGTGGAGAATCAAGATCGTACCTAATAGCGATGAAATTTTTTATATACTATGGACAGATCTATTCACAACGTTTCCACCCCCGGCGATGTTAAAAAATAAAAAACAAAATGTACGGTCCAGCCTTCTGACCACGCCCTATCTCTGGTCAGTGACTTGGAATAAACTTGAATACTTTTGTTAATCAACAATGTTCTAACTTTGTTTAAAATAAGTTTTTCTGTTCATAACTTGGCGGTTGGTTTCCTTTTAATGCAGCTTATTTAAATTTAGCACTCTCCCCTCCTCACAAATTTTCTCATTTCATTTGACTTTAGCACATAATTTCACCGGCACTCCAACCCTTGGATGTCGCCCACTTTCGCTATCAAGCTTAAGTTACGACTTTTCTAAAACAATGCTAAAAAAACACGCTATTTTAAAGGTGCGTTGGAGCCAAACAAGGGCAAGCATGTGGATAGGGGGGCGTGGGCTAGGGGATGGCATGCCACCAGTGCGCGGCAATTTTATTTCGCATTAAGAGATTAAGATCGAAATTAAAATTTAAATTAAACGTTCGTTTGGTAGCTCACCAACTGAACCGAATGGAACAGAACAAAACAGAAGCAACAACGTTGTATCAGTGGCAACAACATTTTCAACACACAGCAGCCAGTGATACGTAGCAGCGCCGACAACAACAACAACACTTACACTAACAAAAATAAACTTACAACATTGCCAACGGAAACGGGACTTTGTTGTGCGTTTAACTACGTGTTTGTCATTTGATGAAGACAATCGAGGGTGTTTACAATTCGCAACAACAACAACAACAACAACTATAATGTCGATACGGTACTCCTGTTGCTGATGTTATTTTGTTTTTGTTGTTTGCTTCTGTTGCTGCTACCATAGTTGTCGTCGTGGTAGTTTATGTTGCTCATGCTGTTTATGTTGTTCCAATTGTTGTTGTTGTTGTTGGTTGTCAAGTATTGTTTTAAGCCACACCAGGTTCCAACAGAATTTCACTCTTGTTGTTGTGGCAAGTGCAATGTTCTGGTTGCTATCAGCAATATTCAATTCAACATTGCTACACAATTATTTTTAAAGTCAAAATTTACACTCAATTTCTCAATCTTTGGTATGAAAAGCTAAGATATCTTGAATTTGAATAAAATCATTTGAATCTATAACTTACTTACCTAGTTGGCACTACAACCATATGTCGATCTTGGCCTCATCTAAAAACGTGCGCCAGTTGGAAATTCAAACCTTCGACAGGCTGGCCCATAACATGGTCTTTCCAAGGAAGATGTGGTCGTTCTCTTCTGCGTTGACCGCCACT
Organism: Dichetophora obliterata; assembly: GCA_963920525.1. NCBI lineage: Eukaryota > Metazoa > Arthropoda > Insecta > Diptera > Sciomyzidae > Dichetophora > Dichetophora obliterata. The sequence continues at coordinate 205,176,374 of OY986435.1, forward strand.
GGGTAATAAAAATAATTAAACTGGCCATTTCAACTCTTCGAAGGACTTTGACCTAGCTTCTATTGATCAATTGTGTTCTGCGTGTTATTAAATGTTTGACCACAAATGACCGAGGCTTATGTTCTCAAGAAGCTAAACATGGCAATTTTTACTCTCTGAGGTTTGCCATTGTCTGCAGAGAGGTAACGACCGAACAGAAAAATTATTTTAATTGAAAAAGTTTTCTGTCTGAGCTGGAATTGAACCCGAGCTACCGCAGTTCTTAAGCTTAGGGGCCACGCACTCTACCCACTAGGCTACGATCGCCACTGGGTACCGAATAGAATATTTTCTTCACTGGAGCATCGTCTTACATGCGCTGAACATGACCTAGTGAGCGAATTCGCTCGATTTTAATGTGCTTGACTACGTCAATGTCGACGCACAGCTGGTACAGTTCATCATTCCACCGTATTCGGTACTCGCCATTGACACAGATTGGCCAGTAGATCTTCCGAGGGATCTTTCTCTTGAAGGCTCCTCATGTCTTTTCATCTGAACTGCGCATCGTCCAGGTTCTTGATGCATAAAGTAAGACGCACATGATCAGCGATTTATTTTCGATAGTCGAGGGAGGGCTCTGCTTATGAATTGCCTACTGAGCCCAAAGTAACACCTGCTGGCAAGAGTTATCGTTCGTTTGATCTCGATGCTGATATCGTTGATAAAGTTAACGTTAGATCCCACAAAGACGAATTCCTTCACAACCTCGTAGGAAGTTTTGCACTGTTACGTGGGTTTCAAGACGCTGGAACTGTTTGTTTGTAGGCACCAAGTATTTAGTTTTATCTGCATTCACTGCAAGACCCATTCGACTTGACTCTCTTTCTACACTGACTGCGCGCGTTTTATGGCCAATGATATCGATGTCATCAGCATACGCAAGCAGATTTTCTACTCTTGTAGAATATTGTGTCACAGATCAGCAGCTCGGATGATCTTCTCTATCATTAGGTTGAAAAAGTCACATGATAAGGAATCATCTTGTCTGAAACCTCGTTGAGTAGCAAATGGTGGGGAGAGGTCCTTTCCAATTTTAACTGCGCTGCTGGAGTTTCTAAGTGTCATCCTGCAAAGTAGTATTAGTTTTGCAGGAATAACAAATTCAGCTATGGTGGAGTACAATAGGTGATTTCTTATTAGGCTATATAAATAAAAGGCGCCTTTATAACTAGTCGACAAAAAGATGGTGGGTGTCGATTTGTTAAGTTAAGATCTGGTCGATGGTAGACTTTACTGGTCTGAAGCCATACTGATAAGGTCCAATCAATCGGCTTACAATGGGCTTCAATCTTTCACATAAAACGCTCGACATTACCTTATATGCGATATTAAGAAGGCTTATTCTACGGTAATTGGCACAAATAGAGAGATTTCTTGTGGATTGGGAAGAACACTCTGAGATTCCAACTGTTCGAAATGCATTCCTCCGACCATATTCTGCATAGAAGTTCATCAATCCATTTAAACAGAGCTTTACCTCCGTTCTTAAACAGCTCAGCAGGAAAGCCATCAGCTCCCGCGGCTTTGTTAGTTTTAAGCAAAGCTATAGCTTTCAGAACATCACCATAATTGGGCAGCGGAACCTTGACGCTGTCATCCGTAATTAGGTTTTCCGGGATATCATCTCTATTGGCGGGATTGTTGTTAGTGTCGCCATTTAGAAGCTTAGAGAAGTGTTCCCTCCATAATGTCAGTGTACTTCGGATATCTGTCACTAGATTCCGGTTTTCGTCCTTGCAGGAAGAGGCTCCGGTTTTAAAAGCATTGGTTTGGCATCTTATCTTTTCGAAAAATGTATGGCCTCATTCCTGTCGCTATACATCTCAATCTTCTTACCCTGAAAATACGTCTCTCTTCCGTCCTCTTCTTTTTATATCGTTCCTTAGCATCGCGCGTTACAAACAACTACAGGAAGGCTTTGTAGGCGGCGTCTTTCTCTGCAATGGCGTCACGATAATTCCGGTCGTACCACTGATTTCGACGAGAATGATGGTAGCTAATCACCTATTTAGCAGCCGCACGCATGAAGAGGGAAGTGTGTGTCCACTGCGCGCATATATTATCGATTGGAGAAGTGCTTTAAAACAGAAGTTAGAGTCGAGTGGCGAATGATTCGGCTGTCCATTTTGATAGAAACTTGTCGACGTCCAGCTTCCTCTGTATAGAAATGTGTGTATTCTAAGCTGCACTCAATAATATTTGTCTGTAAATATTACTAACTAGCAAATACCCACTGCTTCGCCTGCGATTAAAGTATTAAATATATACCATGTAAAAATTAAAAATCTTAAAATTATTACATTATATTCCACTGTAACCAAATAATTATTGACAAATTACCATTTTCCCTCAGGAATCATTTTTCGTTTCATATGAAAAATAACATTTTCATTTTGTTTTATTTAAATCGAATAAAAATTTTTTGAAAGATTTGTAATATTCTAAAATCATATTTTAAAATAAGCAGTTTTGGGTTATACATTGTTCCATCAATGTTAGTTTAAAGATTTTACTCATGAATTTCCTGACACCACATCTTGCAGGACTTTCACAGTAATGCGAGCAGTAACTCGCTTTGTCTCGTATCTATATCATTAGAGTTATTATTAGAGGCACCAAATGATATCTTTTTTAAATCAACACAAAAAAACTAATCGCAATTTCAATAATCAAATATACAAAATGGGAAAAGCTTTTACTACAGTTTGAAATCTACCCACTTCTACTGTGTTATTGGTTTCATAATGAAGTAAGACCCAAACAAAAAAATGAAATATATCCCAAATTTATGAAATAGCACCTTAAAAATGGGGGAAGTAATACAGATATGTATGAATTTTTTTTGGGTTTACTTAATTTTTTTTGGGCTTATTTCAATTGGGGTCTTCGGTGATGCCAAGTACAACACCGGATTCGCTTTCTACAGTACTTTTGAATTGAATTTGAAATTTATCAAACATTTTGAAGCCAAATAAAGGGTCCGCCATTTAACGTTTTTTTCAACTAGTGCTCATTTTGTGAATGCTAACACTTAGCTCATGTCTGATTTGACAGATAATTAGTTTTATTCTTCCGCTGATATAAATACAACGCTGGGAAATATTGCGGCGTTACTTTGAAAATCATGGTAATGTTGCAGAATGTGTGCGAAAATTGCGTACGGATTTTGGAAGAAGAGAAGCACCGTCAGCTCCGTATGTTCATTATCTTGTGAAAAAAGTGAAAGAAACTGGCATCCTCATCGATAAACCAAAGCGTGAAAAGCCAAAAACAGTGCGTACACCCGAGAATATTGCTGCTGTGGCAGAAAGTGTTCATGAAGCGCCATCAACATCAATTCACCGTCATTCTCAACAATTGAACATTTCGGAGACATCATTGAGACGAATTTTGCATAAAGACCTTGTTATGACGCCATACAAAGTCCAATTGGTTCAGGAGTTGAAGCCAACTGACCATCCAATGCGTTTTAAAAAAAAAAAGTTATTTGGCAGACCCTTTAGAAAAATGAAACAAAGCCCAATTACAATGAAATAACGCCCAAAATTTTGGGCTTTATTTTATTATGACATAACGCCCAAATTTGTATGGACAATTTTTGGGCTTTATTATTTAATATTTTATTTGGGGCGTTATTTCCCTGAACCTTGACAACAACTTAGGATACGCTCAATCTTCCTCAAATCGTGGTAATAAAAAGCCATACCATCCAGACCGTCGAGACAACATTTTTTTTCGTCAGTGATTAATACGCAGCGACATCATTTTCTCCACTTAAAGTGATCTTCAGAAACTTCAATCTTGCTGCTCGATGTTTCGCTGTAAGTGGCGGTTTCCTTTGTAATTTTTTGAGTTTAATTGTAGTTGATTTTTTCAAAATCCTTTGCACATTGCGGACTGTTTCAGCAATTTTTCTGGCAGTGAGGTTAGAATTTGAAGCTAGCCGCAAAATGGCGCAATCATCTCGGCGTGTCATCACTATAATTTTGCACACAGTAAAAAATTTGATGGCAAATTTTATCTTTTTTATAACATTTGTGTGTTATAAACTTTTTTTATTCCAACTAATTTATGAATTTTATACCACTCAATATTATGAAAATAATAAAACAAATATAATTTAAAAAATTTCATATGGATATCATGTTTACTCAAAATATATTCTGGTTCGAAAGAAAAAAATTCACCGAAAGCGGGAAATTTAAAAATATGGTGGTTTCGATTGGCCTGACGAGAAAAATGGTCTGGAAAATTTATAAGATTTGATGGTATAACTTTTAAAACATTTTTGGTTTGGATTTATATGTGTACAAAATAGTATAAAATTTATGCTCATATTTTTTACTGTGTAGGTTTTTTAATACGTGGCGACCGTAGCCTAGTGGGTAGAGTGCGTGGCCCCTAAGCTAAAGATCCGCGGTAGCCCGGGTTCAATTCCAGCTCAGACAGAATGTTTTTTCAATTGAAATAATTTTTCTGTTCGGTCGTCACCTCTCTGCAGACAATCACCTCAGAGAGTAAAAATTACCATGTAAAGCTTCTTGAGAACATAAGCCGTTCGGAGTCGGCATAAAACACGTAGGTCCAGTTCTCGGTCATTTGTGATCAAACATTAATGACACGCACAACACAAATGACCAATAGAAGCTAGGTCAAAGTCCTTCCAAGGGCTGAAATGGCCAATTTATTTTTATTTTATAGGTTTCTTAATAATTTTGTAATCACTTTACGACTTTTGCTTAGTTTTTTACGATTTCACTGATATTCAAGTTTTCAAATGAAGATATAAAGCAACTTGCCCTTTCGCACTGTTAAGCCATTTTAAACGTTCCATTTTAATTTAATTCGAAGTACTTTTACATATTTAACGTGGTAACTTTACTTGTTTTATTTATTAAGTAAGTGTTTTTATTATTTAACTCAATCCATCATAATGTGCTATCATTTTTTCATATTTTGTAAACTAACGGTATTTCTCACAGAATTTTTAATCATTGTGTACTTAAAATAACTAAAGATCACAACCACATGACTTATTACACCCAGAGAAAAAGCTTAAACATTCAAAGTAAATTATATATTTGGGAAAATGTTCAAGTGCTAACTTTTTGTCGCGGACTGTACTTCGAGCGTCCCTACTACACACCTTTAATAAAATAAAAATATTTGTATGCCTCATTTACACTGATTGTAATGTTTTTTTTTTAAGTCATTAGCAATGTTGTTGTGGTTTTTTTATTCATTTGTTTATTAAATGTTGACTAAAGTTTATCGAAATAAGATCTAATGCTTGGCTTTTACTATGTCGTTTTCAATTGTCCATTGTTGTTCTTTTTATAGTCGACATAGTTAAAAATAAAAAATTAATTTTTAGTAAATTAAGCAAAGCAAAAAATCCTTCTGTTCAAAATTGAACCGGACTGTACAAATAAACCAACAACGGTTTTCAAAATAATCACCGTCGAAGGAGACACACATATGCCAACGTTTTTCCATTCTTGAAAGAATTTTTGTAAGCCGCTTTTGGAATGGCTTTTAGTTCCCTCTGCGAATTCTCTTTGATAACTTCAATCGTCTCAAAAGGCTCTCCACGAAGCGACAATTTGAGTTTGGGTAATAGGAAAAAGTCACACCGGGACATATCTGATGAATATGTTGCTTGTGGAATGATATTGACATTGTTTTTGTTCAAATAATCGCGTGCAATGCGTGATGTCTTTCCATAATCGTGGCCTCTTTCGCTAAATATTCTCGCGCAAACGTTCAAACCTTGCAGAAGGCATTCAAAGGGCACGATACCTTGAGAATCGAAGAAAACAGTCAACATCACCTTAATTTTTGAACAACTATCGACGTCATACTCGTACAACCCAGGTCTCGTGTCTGGGCCATTATGAATGTCTGTATCGGCCATTAACAGCATGTCCTGAGCGACAGTTTTGCGAAACTCTTTTTGAAGGAAACTCAGCCATTTTGGCACAAGTCGCGCTGTAACCCGTAAAAAATCATGCAAAATGGTGTGCGACAATCCAAACGATATATCAAGCGCACCATATATATACCTCATGATCTCACGACGGTTTTCGAGCACAATTTGCTTTACTTTTACATCGTTTAATTATGTTGCTGGACGAGGAGGGTGAGGCAAGCTACCCATAGGTTTTCTGCAACATTTTCAATGCAGAACACACTCTTTGCTCAACTTTTCTTTTCATTATGAAATAGGAATTTAAATTGGACTCGAGGTGAACTTGTTTACAAAGCAATAAGAAAGAAACTACGTGACAGATCACGCTAAAAATTAACGCCCAAGCCTATACTAGTATTACCCGCCTTCAAAAAAAGTCATTAGGGGTGTTCACATTTCAAACCGCTCAATGTGAACACCCCTATACAATAGAACAACGCGAAATTAAAATAGAATTCCCACGTTGTTCTATTGGATTTGACAAACGATTTGATGAGTGTGAACTAAAGCTCTGCAAAGAACCATCCAAGTACACCAGTTGTGTTGCTATTTTTTCTTATATCTACTTGTATCTGTTTCGCTCTCTAAGCATTGAGTATGCATGGAATATTTCTCTTTTAGATAACGATGGAATAGGTATGAGAGAGTGAAATTACCAAGTATCAGAAATACTAGTTTGAGCACATACAGAACAAACAGATATATCGATAATACTATTATTTTTATTTGGAACATCTGGAGTATGTGACGTAGCAAGCATAAAGAATAAAGAGCGAAATAAACAACAACAAAAAGAAACAGTTTATATAAGTACAATGTATTTTAGTACTTTTTTATGTTTTAAATTTGCCAGAAATACGAAAAACTTCCATTCACAGAAAGACACTCACCATTACTTTCTTTTAGTAGAATAGAAATAGAAAAACACAACATCAATACAAAGAGAACGATCTGAAATATCCATATTGAATGGATATATCCATTTAAAAAAGGGTTAAAACACATACTCCACTTAGTGGAACAGATAAAGAGAAAAAAAGCTTACACTATAATGAGAGCCAGACAAAGAGATGATAAGCTCTCTGCTCATTCCAAAGCATATAAGCATATGTTCTGTTCTACTCCTTGTTGTATTTGTACCAATATTATCAGGTTTTTACTTGTTATATCTGTTTGTACAAGTAGAACGGATGGTTCGCTGCAGACCTTTAGTGTGAACCGCCCTATTAGCTTTATGGCAACTGTTGTTCTTTCATTCGTACTATCCGGTTCAATTTTGAAGAGAAGAATACATTTTCTGAGTATTTAAAAAATGGGGCCTTGACATGGGCATTTTGTGTATTCAGTTTATGGACTCCTTTTTTATAAATTATGTGTAAGCTTATTCTTCCTTACTTCCTATGAGTCACCCGCTCGTGATTCCTGACTGACTGATGCTGTGTTAGGTTACTTTTACACATTCACCCAAACCTACTCGCTTTTCTGTCCTTACACGCAGAAACATGTTAATCCCGAGCATGTGTGTGTGTGTGTGTGTGTGTGTGTGTGTGTGTGTTCGTTATTTTATAATTATGAAGTATACATTTTAATTTGAAATTAGAACCGTTTTCAGTGTCCTGCAGCAAGCATAACAAACTCTATTGTTCAGCTAACCAAGCAACAAAAGTGGCAGCAGAGCCGCAACAGCCAGCTATTCATACATTGGCTGGATAAACTGGGATGACTGTGTCATGGAATGAATTTTGCATAGCTTATTGTTTACTATTTGTTGTTTCGTTGTTGGTTTTTTTAATTTTTTTTCTTTCTTGTATTATTATGTGTTGTATTGTTTGGCTCAAATTAAGGCAGATTTTTTGCAAAGCTGCAGCTATAATGAATGAAACAGCTTCAATTGTTATCATACACAAACATTTATTTATACACAAATTTATATACTTACATATATGTATTTTATATATGATATTTCTCTAAGTGCCTTGAGAATGTGAATTTGCACCAACATTTAAATACAGAACAGTCACAGAAGAAATTCTTGTTGATTTAAGAAATATATTGCTTAAAATGCAAAAAGTTGTGCAGAGTTAAGATAAACTGTGGCACACCATATCTTCTTAATACCAAGACTCGTTTTGAAGGCCTTATAAAAGTTCTGTTCCATGTTATTAATTTCGGAAATTTTTAGAACAGAAAATTCGTTATACGAAGAAATCTTTAAAAAATATTTAAATTGTTAACAAAAAACTTTATTAAAATGTTCAAATTCATATCATAGGTTTTTATATTTATAGGCTTCATTAACCCAAGATAGTTTTTTCAAATATTTTACATTCCATGAAATAAAGTATCGGGAAATTCTTTGTATTGCCTTCAAAGTAGGTCCCTTGCGAAATACTACGCTTAACATGCAAAACATTTATTTAACACATTTTCTGGAATTTATTTATTTATTTATTTTATTTTAAAGAATTTATACAATAATTAATTACTATATAAATGCAGACTTAAGCAGTACTAGCAGCTAAGGCTTTCACTATTCACAATTTACTTCAGTTCTCGCCTCGAATTCGTTTTTAATTTTTCGATCTACTGAAAACGGCTGCCTTTAAATAGTGGTGGAACGGTGCCCATTGGCTTTATTTTTCAAAAGTGGTTGCGAAAATCCATTTTTCTTTTGGTTTAAATTGGCAAATCTAATGAGGGGGATTGTTAACCCATTAGTGCATAAGGTACCTCTAAAGGGACGGTCAGCTTTTGCTCTCTTACTCTTCCATTTTGCAATACAGATCTCATGTAAGTTGATGGTATAGTTGTTGACATTGCACCAAACCAGTTTGTGATTCATTGCAGTGCAGTAAACTTTAAATCGTGTGATTTTTTTTGCGAAATATGGAGCAACAACAAAAAAAATATCAGAACACGTGGGAGGTAAGTAAATGTGAATAACAAATAAATACAGGTGAAATTATTTAACAATTTTAAATGCAATTATCTTAAATTTATTGTAAAAAATAAATTTAAGTTGTTGTGAGTGATAAAGATATTGTAATTTGTGAATAATATTTATCCAACGTCCCTTATAAGGGACGCTATGCAGACAGGACAGTTAACAATAATATTTTATTACAACAATAATATTTTATTACAGACTAACAGTAGCTGAAATTCTGGAAGAAATCGAAGCTTTTGATGGTCAGTTGCAAGAACTTGACATTTTTGCAATCCCACCATTGGAGGAAAATGAGACCGACCAGGATTCGGACGGTAGTGATGACGAACACGAGGCGAACTTGGATCATCTCGGCCCGAAATTATTGACTGCGGAAGGCGAGATCCAAGACGAATTCGATGACTGGAGTGACAGTGACGATGAGCCACTGGCTAAATACAGAAAAACTGTCAGTTCGAGTGTGCGTGCGGGAAATGCCTTGCGTTGGCGAAAAGTGGACCCGGTGTACGACATTCAAACGGAATGCGAAACAATACCGCCGAGTGCCGAAGCACAAGCCGCCAGTTCGCCTACTGATTTCTTTGCGCTATTTTTTTCTGAAGGCATTATTAATTTTTGTGTTGAGCAGACAAATTTATATGCTCTTCAGAAAAATGTTGACCTGAGAATGAGTATGGACGAGGCGAGAGTTTTTATTGGCGGTATTTTGATGTCGGGGTACGCAAAATACCCCAACAAACGTTTGTATTGGTCAGAGAAATCTGATTCGCCAAGATTGCTAGTGAACAGCATGAGGCTGAATCGATTTGAAAAAATTCTAAATAATTTCCATCTGAATGACAACACGCAAGCCCAGGGTACCGATCGGCTTTACAAAATTAGGCCACTTATTACTCACCTGAACGAGGCGTTTCTAAAGCATGGTGGAATGGAGGAGAATCTCTCCATTGATGAGAGCATGATACCGTATTATGGTAGGCACTATGCTAAACAGTATATCCGTGGTAAGCCCATTCGATTTGGATTCAAAAACTGGGCTCTGAACTCCAGCGATGGATATATGCTTCAGTTCGATGTGTATATGGGCAAAATTGCAGAGAGCGTCCCACAAGGATATGGAGTAGGAGGTGACAAAGTGGTTGATCTCCTCACGAAAGCAAATGTACCACACCATAAAGGATTCAAGGTAAGAAATGAAATGTTCGTCATATGATATTACAATAATAATATAATTTACATTATAGCTTTTCATCGACAACTATTTTACGTCCGTGAAACTGTTGCGCAATTTGGCCAGTATGGGGATTTGTACATCTGGTACAATTAGAGACGGTCGCATAGAGAAGTGTCCTCTTCGTCCAATAGCCGCCATGAAAAAGGAGCAGCGAGGATCCAGCGATTTTCGTTTTACTGACGATGGCAAGATTCTCGTTGTAAGATGGAAAGATAATAATGTGGTGACCATTGGCTCCAACTTTGATACCAACGATATCGGGACGTGCAAGCGCTACGCGAGAGGGCAAGGTGCGATACAGATACCACAGCCGAAACTTCTTCAGCGCTATAATCAAGGCATGGGAGGCGTTGATTAAATGGACCAGATGGTGGCTGTGTACCGGTCTAGAATTAGGCAGCGTAAGTGGTGGTGGAACATATTTGCATATTTGTTGGACGCATCGATCGTAAACGCATGGATCCTTATGCGGAAAGTTCATCCGAACGACCCAAATTGTGGCACTCTGCTAATTTTTCGCAGGTACATAGCCATTTCGTATCTAGAGAGATACGGAATGCCGTCCAAAAGAGGATCGAGTAGAACTAGCATCAACCCTGATGCGCGCTACGATGGAAAAAACCATATGATTGAGTACTCGAACACGGATAAGAGATGTGCCTATTGCGGAAAGAAGTCTAACTTTTTATGTACTAAGTGCGAGAAAGGGCTTCATCCGAAAGAATGCTTCAAGCAATATCACACTTCAAATGCCCATACTACATAGTGTCCCTTATAAGGGACGGTCCCTAAAACCCCCAAAACACATTTTTTTTTTAATACAATAAATCGAATTAAAACTACTTTATTAGACTTATTTCAATGCATAATGATAAAAAAAGGTAAGTATAGCGCTAGGGAACTTCATGCAATAATGGGTTAAGCAATTGCTGAAGGTTCACGACAAAAGATTTTTTAACTCAATTAAACAAATAGTTCACTTTGAAGAGCTAATGAAAGTTTATTGGTTTTTTTGAGTTTTATGAATTTTGTGTTTTTTTTTATTTGTTTTAAAATCAAGTTTGAGTTAAAATATTCATGAAACGTCTCAATAAAAACTAAGTTTATTTTATGTAATAAGAAGCGATCTATATGCTATCAACAAAGACTAAAAAAATTTGATAATTAATTGTGATCTATTCTTTGGGATTTTACATGATTTTAATTGTGAGCTATTTAGATCACTTAATGCGAAGATGGCTACAAAAATAACAACAACTCTGTATAGAGTCAATCACACAGCAGACTAGACAGCCTGTTTCGAAAATCGCTACATTTACTCCTCAGTAATCTTGAGTGATTCAGCTGTGACCAACCCACTGTTTAAGTCTTATAAGATTTGACACCTGTTTGAATAAACCAGGGACCGTAAGGGTTATGATTTTTTTTCAAAAAAGTCTGCAAATAATCGTTATTTTTCATCAAAAACATATTCGATCAAAAATAAAAGTTTAAATTTGACTTCGAATTTTCAATCAAAAATAACAATTGAAATTTTACTTTTATTTTTTCCATCATAAATAAAAGTTAAAATTTGACTTTTATTTTTATTATCAAAAATAGAAGTAAAAATATAACTCTTATTTTTTCGAACAGAATATAAGTTAAAATTTAATGTATATTTTTTGATCAAAAATAAAAGTTAAAATTTGACTTCGAATTTTCGATCAAAAAGAACAATTAAAATTTAACTTTAATTTTTTAAATCAAAAACAAAAGCTAAAATTTGTTTTTTTTACTATCAAAAATAGAAGTAACAATATGACTTTTATTTTTTCGATCAAAAATATAAGTTAAAATTGAATGTATATTTTTTGAACAAAAATAAAAGTTAAAATTTAACTTCGAATTTTCGATCAAAAATAACAATTAAAATTTAGCTTTAATTTTTTCCATACAAAAACAAAGTTAAAATTTTACTTTTATTTTTTGATCAAAAACAAAAGATAAAATTTTACTTTTATTTTTCCAATCAAAAATAGAGATTAAAATTTGACAGTTAAAAGAGCACATTTTTGATTCTTTTACACCTATATTCGTAACATTTTTGCACAAACAAAAAAGCCTTGCAATCGATCGTTGCATTGCATCGCTTAGTTGCTTATCATTGCACATTCTGTTTTCATTTATTTTGCAAACGACTGGAACAGCGATTGCAAGCAGATTATATCGTACCCTTCATGCCAAAAACGCCAAATAAATGGGTTTTGAGTTTTTAATTGCATCTGATTTAATTGCATTTTAATGCAAAGAATTTTTCCTCAAAACAAGAAAATCCAATTCGGTTTAAAAAAAATCATAGAATTCGATGCTAAAATCCCTTATGTGATTTTTTTAATACTTTTTCATGCCAAAAACGTCAATGTTCATTTTTATGTTTTTTGGAAAATCGACTTTAAAGATACAAATGGCTCAGAAAAAGCGAAAAGTTAACTTTTTTTAAAATTTATTTTTTGGAACTGGATGGTGCATGCCTTCGTAATACACAGTTAAAATTTCATTCTCGTTGCTCAAAGAAGTCGTTAAAAAAAACACTTTTTGTGCTACCATATACCGTTTATTGCTAGAAAATTGTTTTAAAATAATTGCAAAAATTTTAAAAAAATCTTTATCCTAAAATTTTTTCCTAAAATTTCTTCGTCGAGAGAAAAAATCACTGATCTTTCTCATCTGTAGCGGTAACAAAATTACTTTTAGTGAAAACATGTGCACATTGGCGTTTTTGGCATAAAGAAAATGAACGGTTGTGAAAAAACTTTGGCAAAGAAGATAATTGCGAAAATTTTTTTGCAATTTGTTATTCAAAGCGCTGGCAATGTCTTCAATAAATAATTAAAGAAGTTGACCTTTTGACCTGTAAATTATGCGGGGAAGATATGGGTACACCAGAAAAACGCGATTTTTGATATTAAAAAAAAATGCATAAGCTGAAATGAGATTTTTATTAAAATCTTTCTTTTTTCAATTAAATAATTAGAAACGATTAACGATTTAATTATCTCAGTGCTATTACAAAAATTCCTTAGTATGATTTTTGAGAAATTATTTTATATTATAAAATTGCTGTTTGTTTAATGAGGGAGTGACCGTGTCTACTGCCATTTCTATGCGGATTCTGGCGCTCGGATGTGGGCGCTTTCCTCCATTTCTACTCGGATGTGGGTACTCCACTTGACGACTCCAGATCCGTTTTTTCGTCCATTGCTGGCTCTGGTAAAGCAACCCGTACTTGCCCCGATCCTTCTATTCCAAGGTAAAAGCGATGATATTCCCTATGAATAATCATATCCTAGAAAAAGTGGCTTTCATATTTTTGTTTTCATATTTTTTTATTTTTATATGTGGCTGCGTTTTTCTAAAACACTATTTTTACGTATTTGTCGAATTTTAGGTCTACTTTCAAAATGAGTACCGTGGAGTTACGGGTTTTTCTTTCAAAAAAATGTTAGGCTGAACATTTCTGATCACAATGCAAAAAGGATTGGCTGCACATACTTGCATATCTGCCTTTTATAACGATTAATATCAGGAAACCTATGCATTTTTTATGCAAAAGGTTTAAAAAACCTTTCTATTAACTAACCATATTTTTTCTCGCCAAATTCAATTTTTTTTTATCAAATTTTTTTTATCAAATTTTTTTTTTAAACAGGTAAAAACAAAAATTTATAAAAATTGACACAGGAACAAAAGTTTGAAGAATTTCTTTACCTAAAAATACGAAAGTTTCGAAATGCCATTTTTGGCTAAATCTTAAAAATTAATTACATTTCTTTCCTAATCTTCTAAGATTTTAGAAAGCATAGGTCGACCATTTTTTATCATGGAAAGTATAAATAGTGACATTCTTTTAACCAAAGCGGTCAGTTCTTAAAAAACTTGAAAATTTATCGCTCCCATTATCACAAAATTTAAATTTTTCAAGTTTTTTTTTCTAAATGACCTTGTTATTTATTATGTTGATTAAATCAAGTATGATTTAAACTATCAAACATTTAGAATTTGTAAAGGGTATTTTTTATAGAGTGATACAAGTTTAAATCATAGTAGAACATAGTAATGTATTTTTAGTATCAATGAAACGAACTTTATTGGATAGAAAATTTTATGACATTATTGCTTAAATATGATTTCGGCCATGTGGACGCCACGGCTGTCGCGTACAAGGCGCAATCTGGAGCAACAATTTTCACAAACTTTTCGCAGCATTTACGGCCGTATCTCCCCGATAACTCTTCGAATGTTGATTTCCAGGTGTTCAATTGTTTGTGGTTTATCGACGTAGACAAGTGACTTTACATAACCCCAAAGAAAAAAATCCAATGGGGTTAAATCACACGATCTTGGGGGCCATTTCGTGAAATTATTTTTTCGTCAAAAGTTTCCTTGAGTAAATCAATTGTAGTGTCCGCTGTGTGGCATCTGGCTCCATCCTGTAGGAACCACATATCAGCAAGATTAATGCCAGCTAATTGAGGTACGAAAAAACTTCGAATCATGTTCCTATACCGTTCACCATTGACAGTAACATTCTGACCATTATCGTTTTTGAAGACATATGGGCCAATGACTCCGCCAGCCCATAAAACGCACCAAACAGTAATTTTCTGTGGATGTAATGGTATTTCGACAAAAGCTTGTGGATTCTCCTCACTCCAAATATGACAATTCTGTTTATTTACGTACCCATTCAACCCAAAATGGGCTTCATTGGAAAATAAAATTTTCCATGGAAATTCAAAATCAATATTAATTTGTGCTTCAGCCCATTCGCCGAATTAGCGGCGCATACGATGGTCGTTTGGCTTTAATTCCTGCACAAGTTGAATCTTGAAAGGTTTTAAGCCAAGATCTTTTCGTCAAACCTTCCATAAAGTGGATGGACACAACCCCAGTTGCTGAGAACGGCGACGAATTGATTGATTAGGATAATCTTCAATGCTTTCCTGTACAGCGGCTACAGATTCTTCAGTGCGCACTGTTCGGCGTCTCACGGGAGTCACATTATCAGTAACAGTCAATATGGTCCGAAAACGATCTATTGTTCTTCGAATTAGCAGCTCTGAAAGACGATTATGTACGCCATAAAATGAACGAAGTGCACGATAAGTTTGACAAACAGAACCATTATTTTGATTAAAAATTTCCACAATTGCAATCGTTGCTCTGGTGTAAGTCGATGCATAGTGAAATATCAAAGCAAACTTAACAAAAAACAACTATCAGCTGTTAAATGGGTGGTCAAATAAAGTAGTCATGCCAACTCAAAGTTGTATCACTCTATAAAAAGCACCCTTTATTTCTTAAAACAAATTTCACAAAAATTCAATATTGATGCCCATTTTCTGCTCGATCAAAACAAAACATATATGTATGAAAAGGTAATTAATTTACCTCTCCACCAATATCCTTTATCTTTCCATCGAACACATTTAATAAGCTACAGTAAAATTTTAATGAAGTCATGTCATGAAAACCACAAAAGTTTTTTATCTAAAAATTCTCACAAATGAAATAAAATTGTTGCAATATTTGTGTTCAGGAGATCAAAATCAAAAACACGCCCACATATACGCCGTTCTTGGTATTTCTTCAAAATTTTAATTTGTAAGCCCGTGTATTTAATTTAAACTCTATTTCTTATTAGCCGAATAATTACCTGTAAGCTAAGAATATACATTTTTTATGACTATTATGTAGTTACCTTAGAACTGTTCGTTCAAACCAAGTTCCTTTTTTTCCAAACAATGTATTTGTTGAAAATATTTAATTGATAATTTTTAGTTTAAAAGAAATTTTTATTAATAAAATATTTTTTATAATAGTGATTGACGTTTATTTATTTGATTATTATTAATATATATTCCATATCAAAAATATGATCTATATGACAAAAATGGTTTTTGATATATCCATGTTAAAGTTAAGTTGTTAATTACCTTTTCATCTAGGAAAACTCTAAAAATTGTAGTTTTTTCTATCAAAAAATTTGAGCCTTTGAAAACTCTTGTAAGAGTAAGAAGCGTTTTTTTTAAATATTTGTTCTATATGCACTTTTTAACGAAACTCTTGTTGTTTTAAAGCATATACAACAAAATGTAAAAAAGTGTTGTGAGAAATGAAAAGCAACGTGTTTTCACGCAACAAAAACTTTTTCATATAATATTGAGTTCATTTAAAAAGTAATCTTATAATTATGTTCTTTTAAGTTCACTTAATGCAATACTTGTTCATTTCTTAAAATAAGGCAAAATAACCAAAAAAGTTAAGAAATTTATTTAACTTCGATCCCACGAAGTTCATGCTTGATTTACGAAACCGTTTGGAACATTTATTATTGGAACGTTAGTTTGAGTAAATTGTTGAAAAAATAGACAAAGATAAAATTTGTACCTATATTTTAACGTTTATTAAATAAATTAATATTGTATGCCACTGTATCTAGCGACAAAATGTTTTATTAACTTTTCACATCGAAAGGGACGTTTTAAAAATCAATTTTTTTTTTATTATTTTACTGAATATACATTCTTAAATTGTAAGTTAAATGAAAATGAAATTATAAAGGATAAAGAATTTTAATACAAAAATTAGTGTTGTTATTATAGGTAGTCAATGATATGGAAAATAGATGGTACAAAAATAATTTCTTGAAAATAATTTTCACTTACATGATGAACTGTTTTTAAAATAATTTAAAAAAATATATATGAAATAGTGTTTTTACAGTAACACTTCCATTAATTTTTGACGAATTCCAACAGCTTCGTCATCATCTCGAATTTCAAGATCCAAATCATGTTCATCAATGTGGAAGTCATCTTCAGCTATTCCATTATCCCTATATTCTTCGAGAAGTTGAATACCATTAGCAATACAAATATTGAGAAATGCGCAACAAACATTTGTAATACGAATAACTTTTTTGGCTCGTATCGAAGCTTCCTTTCGCCAAGAATACAACGAAATGTTCCCTTTAATACTCCATTGCATTTTTCGATAACACTTCTTCCTTGTGAATGCACAAACTTGCGCTGCTCTTCTGTTGAAGGGTTTTTAAATGGGATCATTAACCATTTCTCCAGCGGGTAGCCAGAGTCTCCAAGCAGCCATGTAAATTTTTAAATCATATAAAATCAACATAATTTAAATTAATATTTTAAAAAAGCTCACACCTACACTGCATAAAGTCCTAGCGAATGGTAAAGGCGCTCTAGAAGTCCTTACCAATTGAAGAGCTATTCAAAGAAGCGCAGGAATCCTAAGAAAAGGATAATTACAAGACTTTTTTAAAACAAGAATCTCTGCGGATATTGGCCGCATCATCAGACCTAAGAATTTCAACCTTTAAGGCATGTCAGCAGTGGAAATCTGTAACACATTTAGGCCAATATTCGGTGCCGCAAAGTTTTGTTTGCGATTATTTTCGGAAAGTGGAACTCAGTAAATACTTTTTCCGATTTTGTCAGTGAAAATATCGAAAGTATGTCGCAAGCAAATTGCTCAAGTTGCGACAAATATTTTGTTAAAGAAAAGTGATTTATTGTAATTTAATTAAATCGAACAAATTTAAATCTCTAGTGTTTTTTGCTTGTCAGCTTTAAATTGCTTTTAGTTATTATGTAATTATTATAATTAAATTAATTCGAACAAATTTAAATCTCTAGTGTTTTTGTTTGTCAGCTTTAAATCGCTTTTAGTTATTGAAAATGGATGCTACGCCACAGTCGACTGAAGCTCATGTTCATTAAAGAAATTTGGAACGAGCATATCTTCGAAGAGTTGATTCTTCTTTGCCATGATACGAGATATGACTCGTATATTCTTTGATCTTCTGCTATTCGCGATGTAATGACACGGTCATTTGAAAATAGGAATCATCGAACTTTAGTAATAGGTTTGAACTATAAAATTCGGTTTTGTGTAACGATATACCTTATTATAAATTTTCAGGTGATTCTTTTTACCCTCCAGAACCTTGGCTTATGACTCATCTTCTCAACCAGTTTGACGATTCGCCCAAGTTTCAATATAATATAAGCCATTTTCAAGTCTTGTAACTGCATCGAAATACTTTTTGGCGTTCTTAAGGGAACATGGCGGTATCTATCTCAAAGGGTTCTTATGTACGAGCCTGATTTTGCAGGGAAGGTTGTAAATGCATGCACTGCTCTGCATAACATACGCTTAAGAACAGTTAAGATCAGTACATCAGAAGAACCAGAAAACTCACTTCAATCAAATACTAAGAGTGCCTCGCAGATTCAACTTTTGCAAGCTTTAGCAATACGCATTCAATAATGCATTCTTTTAGCATCGTTCACATAAAAAACATTTGAACATTTAAATTAAAATTAGAGGAACTTCGGGTATTGTGGTATAGATATTTGTATTCAGCGATTTGTGAAAAAACTATAAGTGTGTTCTTTGTCAAATGTTATTTGTTTGGATGCTTGAAGTATTGGTAACAAAATTAGCATAGAATAAGAATCTTATGATAACCCATTAAAAAGTTATTAAGAAAAGTTTGAGAAAACCCAAAAACCTCCTTCCCAAAAATTTGGAGGGTATTGTGGTACACAACATAGGTGTAATGTGGTATACTGTTTTTGAGTGAATTGGTTTTGAAAAATCTTTACAAAAAAATTTTATTTTATATATATGGTTTATTTTGAGGGGTTTTTAATTTATAAATTTATTAGAATTAAATATTTCAAATTTAACAAAAGAAAACGTTTATAATTCAATAAATAAGAAAAAGTAATGAAAAAAGAATGACAACAGGGTTTGCTTAATAAACTCATTACATTGGATATCGTTGAAACTTAAAATAAAGAGTATTGCTCATGCGCAAGTTAAGAAGTATTAAAAAAAAATTTTAAATTATGCCTTCACATGCATAATCATAATACCACATTAGCCGCCAAGATGTATACCACAAAAGCCGATTTGATACGATCAGGTATAAAAAATTTTAAATTGAATAGTGTTGAGGACTATCAAAATGTATCGCAAATTAATCAGAGCCTAACACTTACCTTAAATGCAGAAATTACACAATAATAAATAACTCGTTGTTTTCCTTAAAAAAATTCACTGACTTTGGAACAAAAAAAAAGTCGATCAAAAGCCTTGATATGTTTTTTTTTTTAACTGATCGAAAACGTGTTAGGTTTCGTCGATTTTCTTGAACTTTATTCTCTTTTTTATTAGTTTACACAAATTTAAGCAAGATTGCGGAAAAATAAGTTTAGCGGAATCGGAGATATTAGCCTATACCACATTATCCTCCTATACCATAATACCCGAAGTTCCTCTACTCATACCACACGAAATCTTGTTGATCAATTTGTTTATTTCATCAAAAAAGTTTGTATTAAATTAAAATCTTCAAGTAACATAATAAATGACAACACGGAGTGGCACAAAAATGTGTTCATGATTATTTCAACGTCTTTTACCCAATTTTGTTATGAGAAAAAATGTGATGACATTCGTTTTGCCACCTTACCGAACACTTTATAGGAAAATTTTTTTAAACAAGTATAGCTCAGAATCAAAAATTACTTAAGATAAGCACTCATTTCCATATTGATAACTCTTGAACTATTAGGATTTTCATTTTCGTTTCTTCGGAAATGTTGTTCCTATTATTCTGGCCAACAATTTTGCTGAACAAACAAATTTCAAAAAATTGTTTGAAATTGTCTTGAAAACTTTGAAAATCCACATATTTCTGGCCCACTTTCAAATAATTTACAATAATTGCACATCACTCATACGTCATAGGGAGATATTTTTTTCGCGCCAGAACTGCAAGGTAAATATAACTAACAATCAACTTATAAACACAATATTTAATTGATCATAACTTGCTATTTTCCATTGTTTAACTTCACTTTGGACACCGTTCAAACCATTTTGAATTTAAATTTAAGCTGAATAAATTTGCCATATATCACCGATAAATAAGTAGTGTTGCCACTTTTTTCACTTAAATTCGTAAACTTTTGCTACCAAATTTTGTCTCATAGTACAAGTTAGTGAGCTTCGTTTTTGGTATGACAACCGAAAAAAGTTGCAAATTACGACTCCGAGCGAAAAAGTTATAAATCCCACTACAGAACTCAAAAAGAGTTGGAATTACTAGATAATTATGTAAATATCGATGAATGTTTTCAAAAAAATAAAGTTATTAAGTGTGATTTTTCAGCAGAGGTTTTTCACCAGTACAAATTTTATTGCATTTTAAATAAAAATATGAAAATTAAATTTTTTTTTCTCCCGACGTTTTGTAATTTTTTTTGTTGACATCTTCGAGTTGTTTATTTTTTTCTAAAAAGCACAAAACATGAAATTTCTTAAATTAACAAATAGACACTGTATACATACTTTAATAACTATTAACATTACATTAACACAACGCGGTAAACAATTGAAATTTTAAAAATTTTATAAATAATATTTCAAATAAATTTTCATATAAGCCGTCAGTCCAGTTCTACAGCATAATATTTATTAATATTGTTCATGTCTTCTTTGTAATTTATTGTATATTTTCTTTTTGTCGTATTCTTAAATTTTCTAGTGTTAAGCCTAGTACTCTGTTCGCTTACGTGAAATTTCGCTGGCAACATCTCTTTATTTGTTGCGTGAAATTTCTGACTTTAAGTTTGTTGTGAGGAATTCCTATGCAACGTTTCTCAGAGATACTCAGAGAATAAGTTGAGAGATTTCATATGCTATCTCTCTTTTCACTTCAAAATAAATAGGCAGTTCAATTGAATTGTCGTGAAAAAATGTTGCTCCCATAACATGTTGCGATAATTTCACGCAGCGGAACAGAGTACTGTTCTAACGAACATGTGAAAATTTACACGCTTGTTTCGCAGCTGTCACTTTTTGTATGGAGATTTGAATGGAATTTCACATGAAACTGAACAGAGTACTATGCTTTAGTCTTTATAGTCTCATCAAAATAAAGTGGTTTTTAAGTTTTATTTCTAATATAAAATTTCATGTTATACTAAAAATTTGTGTTGTGTGAAAAAATTTTTATTTTTTTTTTTAAATGCAATTTTTTTCAGTTTTTATTAATTACTTTAAATATGTGATATGCATATTAATAATTGGTAGATGTATTAAAGTAAAACAAACCAAAAGCAATAAAAAGCGTAAGAAAGATTTTTACTTTTTTCTTTCAGTAAGATTAGGCAATTCATCATGAATCTTTTAACGCCAGAATTGACGCCGCTTGAAAAGGACTGCTTTGTTTATGCCACCTATCGAGAAGAATATGCATTTAAAAATAAAAAAATTTATTTTGGCATATTTTTTATTATGTACACTGAGAATAAAAACATACTTTAAAGTTAAACAAAAAAATTTAAAATAGAAAATCAACGCGTTTGCGTTTCTACATAACAAAATTTAAAATAAACGTATTAATATTTCAGATATAAACTCATTTATTTTTTTTTTATTATTTTGTTTTATTATTTCTTTGCAATAATAACAAATACGTCGCTATCTGACATTGAATTGAAAAATTATGTTCAGTAGAATCTTTGACAATAATTCCCAGACAATTGAGACCAAGCTGAGAAAAACCCCAATTTTACATTTGATTGTGTGAAAATATTTTTTATATTGGTTTTACAAAAAATGAACATTAGATGAAATTATAACTAATATATTATCTATATAAATAAAAATCAAATGTCGTTCGTTGGTAATTGCATCAGTTGAGAACGGCTGAACCGATTTGGATAGTTTTTTTTTAAATGTTCGTAATAGTCCAACTTAGGTTTTTACGGAAAGAAAAATTGACCACGCCCACTTTGCGCCCACTTTTTTTGAATTATCTAAAATCGGAAAACGGCTGGACCGATTTGGATAATTTTTTTTTTAATGTTCATAGTAATCCAATTTAAGTTTTGTCGGAAAGAAAAATTGACCACGCCCACTTTTGCGCCCACTTTTTTCAATTTATCTACAATCGGAAAACGGCTGGACCGATTTGGATAATTTTTTTTTCAAATGTTCGTAGTATTCCATTTTAAGTGTTTACTGAAAGAAAAATTGACCACGCCCACTTTTGCGCCCACTGTTTCGATATCTATATATATAAAATTAAGTGGCAAAACTTCCTGTTCGCATACTCCTCCTAGACGGCTTGCCCGATTTCAATGAAATTTTCAGGGGTGATTGGGGTCTGTGTGGAGGGTGCACATAAGAAATTGCATGTGTGTATCTTTGCAGGTTTTGTACCACACCCCCTTTTGTCGCCCACAAATCAATAAAAATGCTGTATTTAAGACGGTTTTGGTCGTATGAAATTAAAATTTGGTAAATAAGTTCGTATGATAACTATAATTAACTTTGAAAAAATGGGCGTGGTAACAATTCATCTACGCCTACTTTAAAGAAAATATCAAAATACTTCGAAACCATTGGTCCGATTGAGCTCAAATTTTGTAAGTACGCTTTGCTTTAAGTACGAGATGGTTTAAGGGGCAATGCCACACCCCCTTTTACCTCCCACATATAAATAAAAAATTGTTGTTATCGAATAGCTTTAGTTAGAGTTATGGGTCGCACAGCTTAGAAATTCGGTATTCGACCACAATTTAGACGTACCGTTTCTGTGATGAAATTTTATGGGAGTGGACAAGGGGGAGGGGCACCTCCGATACAACCCAAATTTGTGATATCGAATAGCTTTGAAGTTATAGGAATTCATCTTTGGAATTCAGTTTTTGACCTCAATTTACACATGCAGTTTCAATGGTTTTATTTAATGGGCGTTGGACAGGGAGGCATGACATCTCCCTTACAACCCAAATTTGCGATATCGTATTGCTTTGAAGTTATAGGTTGACAGCGTAAGAATTCGGTATTCGACCTAAATTTATACATGCATTTTCAATACTTACATTTTGTCGTCGTAGGGCAAAGGGGAGTGGCACTTCCCATACAACCCAACTTTGTGCTATCAAATAGTTTTAGAGTTATAAGTCGTACAACGCCGAAATTCAGTATTCGACCTCAATATACACATGCAGTTTCATTGATTCAATCTATGTTCATTGGTAAGAGGGGCGTGGCACCTCCCATTTAACGTAAATTTGCGATATTGAATATCAGCGTCAGAATTCAGTATTCGGCCCCAATTTATACATGCAGTTTCATTAATTACATTTTATGGGCGTACGACAAGGGGGCGTGAAACCTCCTATTTAACCCAAATTAGAGATATCAAATAGCATTGGGGTTATAGGTCTCACAGCTTTGGAATTCAGTATTGGACCTCAATGTACACATGCAGTTTCATTGATTACATTTTATGAGCGTTGATCAAGGGGGAGTGGCACCTCCCATACAACGAAAATTTGTGATATCGAATAGCTTTGTAGTTCAAGGTCGCACAGCGTCGGAACTCAGTATTCGACCAAAATTTACGCTTGCAGATTTACTGATAAAATTTTTTAGAGTTTGTCGGGGGGGCGTCACACCTCCAATTTAACCCAAATTTGCGATATCGAATAGATTTGGAGTTATAGGTAACTCAGCCTCAAAATTCAGTATTCGACCTCAATGTACTCATGCAGTTTCATTGCTAAAATTTTATAAGCGTAGGGAAAAGGAGAGTGGCACCTCCCATACAATCAAAATTTGTGCTTTCGAATAGTTTTGGAGTTATATGTCGCACAGTTTTGGAATTCGGTATTCGACCTCCATGTAGACATCCAGTTTAATTGATTATATTCTATTAGCGGTGATGAAGAGAGAGTGGCACTTCCTATACAACGCAAATTTGTTATATCGAATAGCTTTGCGGATATAGGTCGCACAGTCTCAGAATTCAGTATTTGACCTCAATTTAGACATGCTGTTTAACTGATAACATTTTATGGGCGTTTGAATAGGGAGAGTGGCAGCAACGCGCCGGGTTTCAGCTAGTTTTAATATATTAAAAATTTAAACATTTTGAGTTGAAATAAAACGTTAACTTCATCGAATGGAGTTAACATATAACATATTCGAGGGGTTCCAGGGCTAATAATTACTAATTTAACGTCGAAAACACGAAAAAATTAAAAAATGTCATCGAAAAAATGGTGGTTTAATTTTATTGTTTTTAATTAAAGAGCAATATTTTAAAATTATGTTTGATATAAATACCAATATAAATACCATAAACACACTTGTCACTTTTGTAGTTAAATAATTATTGTATGTACTTCTCTTGTACTTATTTTTAAATTCTGTGCGTATACTTCTTGTTGCTCTAAAAAGTTGGTCACATCCCAGTGTGCCAAACGGATCCGTTACGAATTCGAGACTGACTTACTTCTTCGTTTTTTTTTTATCCGAAACGGATACTTTTTCGTATGAAACTTTTAAAAAATACGAATCACTTTTTTCACTTTGTCACGGACTCGGAACGGACTTCATATACGAATTCATTTCGGACTCTTTTTTTTAAATAACGCTTATTCGCAACGGACTAGTTTTTTTAAAATAGTTCGGATTCAAAACGGATCAACAAGTTTTATGCTATATTCAAAATATATTTTTTCATTTTTTTTTTATCAATTCTTTGCATTTACTTTTATTGTTTCTCATTATTCAAACAGCTAAACATTATTTTTCCTTAAAGCATCCCAAAAACTTTTATAGCTATCATTAGATAAAGCGTACAAAATTAACGCAATTAAAACAGTTTCCGGAAAATATCTTGTGTCCTATCCTATACTGAATGTAACTTGTTCACTCATGATAATTATTTAGAAATTCTGACAAGTAGTTTTATTCGATTTGAAGGAGAGCTTGAGGAGCACGTACCTAATGATATAAAAAAAGTTATTTAAAATAAAAATAAGTGCACAAATGTATTTCGTACTCTCAATCAACTGAAAATAAAATAAAAGATTTTGAAACAAATTGAAGACTGCATTTTATATTAAAGTTGTGATTATTTTTTTGACGGATTCGTAACGGGCTCAAAACGGGTTCGTCGAAATATAAGAAAGCTAAATGCGTCTCGATGGACTCGTTCGAAACGGATGCGCATCCGTTTTTGTGCACATTTTTATTATACATACTATTCAACTTTTCATAAATATATCTATGTAGTTGTTCTTAATTTTTATAAAATCTTCACAAAACCAATAAAACGCTACATGCACATTTGTATGAAAATTCATTATATCTTACTAAACTTTCATGCATTTTCATAAATTTTTTGACATTTACGAAGATAATATTTTTTATATAGAACGCTTCATTAATTGTATAAAACTTTTCTTTGGTTCCAATTTAATAATATTTTCATATCATTTATGAAGTTTTTAATTTATAATTCATATGCACTTTTTTGGTTCAGTGTATTATCACCAAAAGTTCAATTCTTAATTGCCAACTTTAAGATCAATCCCAATTGTTACTATATGTTCAACTATCTCACTCTCTTCGCAAACTTTATTCACTTATCTTCAATTGAAAAACAAATTCGGCTGTGTAGATTTTAGAGTGTAAGTAAAAGCTTTACTTTTACTTTTATTTTTCTGCTACCACGTAGGACCATTTAGCTGACCCTGAAAGTAGCGCGAAAATGCGTTCCCATTTAAACCAATTTGAATGGGACTAATAGCAACCAAAAATAAAAAAAGCCGAACCGGAAATCGTAATAAAAGCTTTTATATGCGCGTAACGCCGCCTATAACGATGATCTGAATGGCTTAATGCCACCACCCAGAAACCGCTAGTCGGTGTGTGTTTTTCGCCGCGAACGAGCTTCTCTAGTGTTTGTGGGGGGGCGAGCAACGTGGGTGTATTTTATAGAGGTGTTCAAAGTGGGCGGCATGCATATAAAATTTATGCGCAGTTTATGCGCTTCTGACTGTTCGGTGGCCCAAAACTGTTACGAGTTGCTTTAGTTGCTGGGACTTGCTATAAACATTTTGTTGGTATTGTTATAGCTGTTGATGTTGTTTTCATAGATGTTGATGTTGTTGTTGTTGCTGTTGTTGCTGTTGTTGATGTTATTGCCATTGCTTGCTCGCTTGTGCGTATAGCCGTTAACGACACTATTGAGAAAAATGCTTGTACCAACAGCAGTAGAAAAAAACTGAGCTGAGAATTGAATGGAAAGTGAAAGTGAAATTGAAATCCTGAGAATTGTGAAAATAAACATTTGCATATTTTTCAGCGCTGATTTGCTTGCTTGTTCTCAACGCCCACGCACCAGCGGTATCAAGGCGGCCACCATTATTGTTATCTTACTAAGCTGCGGCAACTGTTGCTCCGCCATGATCGACACGATGACACAAGGCATAAAATTGTTTTTCAATACTGACAGGAGCAGAAGGGGAGCATCTTCTTCTACTACAATATTGAAATGAATTGGAATGAATCGCTGCGACTTTTGCCAAACTTAATCCCTAATGGGATTCGAACGAACACCTGGTACACATAAAAGAGCGATAATAAAAATAATCTCAAAATGGTTATAGCAATGTACTTTTGAGTACTTGCGAGAACAACAAGCCTTGATCTATTTGCGCTGGTGACACTTGCAGCTATACCCGTGTGCTTGTCGCCGCGCTTCTGTTAAGTGCATTTGCAATCTAAATTCCAAAAGTTTAAAAAAAAACCTTCACAAGTTTTCTATAGAATAAAAATCTTACCATTATCACAACCTTCGCAAGGCATTTTGATACTGTTATTTTGACTGTTGTTTTGTCAAAATAACAATAAGTTTGCCAATAAGTTTTTCTACAAAAAATTTTCCTTACATAAATAATTTGGCCTGCAACTTGATAAAGTGCGGTGTGCAAAATGTTATTATCTTCTGATACTGAATTTGAATGAGCACATTGATAAGGTTTCAAAATGATAATTTTAGGACTGCAGTTCTTAATACAAACTGCAAGTAAGGTATTTTTAGAAATCGTTATTTACATTATTTTCACGATTCAAAGCAAAGCTATAGTTTTCATCAATGTATATGAACGGTATGAACCGTTCTCTTCCCTGAACTACTTTTCCCTTCCTTTTTTTCCCTTCCCATCAAAAAACTTATAACGCCTCAAAACTTTCTACTTTTTAATACATGGTTATTTTTCTATGAAATTAACAGTGAAAAAATATTATTAAATATTTTGTTCCTTCTATAAGGTCACTCAAAAGTTTCAAATCTTAGAACATCTTATTTGGAATGGCTTCCATTTGCATTCTAGCAATTCTGAATTTTGGGTGGACACTCGTCGATAGCTCGTCGACTCTTCATGCATGAAAAAATACCAACCATGAGTCCATGATCTGGTACCAAATCCATGAGTCCAACGGATCTAGGTCTGGTCTGCAAATGGAACCAAGTTCGAAACGTGACTTTTGTGCCAAATTTGAGTCGTTTTGTATTGTGATCTAAAGCGGTGTCTGGTTGAAAGGTTCACGGCTTATTTATGAACATTGTCTTGTTGAGAGGCTTCACAACGTTCTCTAAAACATCTGCTGGAAACACTTTCGCCAAAGTTTTCACTCTTTTTTTCAAAAGTGAAGCTCAGTGACCTCGTCATAGGCGACTTCCCCCCACAATCACAAAAGGTGGCCTCGCTGAACCCTCGGAATTAGCTCAAATGCTTGTTGTAGTGACACAGCATAAACTCTATCATTATTTGTTGAATGGTTCTTCTGTGGTAAAAATTTTCTCGTCGGTAAACGGAATCTTATTTAAAATTGTTTGGGCATAGACCCAACTTTGGTTTCCTAAGGCTACGAGCACAGTGAACGCCGATTCAGACAGGCAGGAAGACAGTCGCAGTCAGTAACATGCGAAGAAACGAGATAGAAAAACAGTCAAGCTGACTTTTATCTTACCTGATCTTACCGGTCTGCCCATGTCTGCAACGGCGTTCACCCTGGCCGCAACCTAAGGCTTTTATATAGGTACTTTTATGTATGTTCAAGGGAGATAATAAATGAACTGGCTGGTTTTTGTCAAATCAGATAAGCTCAATAGAATACAGCAACAACAAAAACCGTTTCGATTACATCAACGATGTTAGGTCTGTTTCCGTACTACCTTCAAGTAAAGTTCGAGTAATAGAGAGTAACTCAAGAAACGACATCAAATAAGTTGCAATTACAACTAGTTTATTATAGAAATTATTAGTTTATTCATATATGAAGCCATTCGTATACACAAAATACATAAAGCAATAAAACTTTTATTTAATGAATTATTTTTATTTCACAAAACAATAAAAAATATTGATCTTATAAATTCAAGACCAGCTGTTCTTAGCTCGGAATTCGTGCTCGAAGAAATTTTTCAAGTAAAGTTCAAGCTAGTTTCGAGAAATTGTAATAGAATAGAGATAGACATTGTATGCCGATGTTCGCTTGAACACTGAAGTTATTTATCCTTCTGTACGCGACATACAGTTATTTGTTTTTCAGTTTTTCCTCTCTTGCTCCCAAAGGGGGGAGGGGTGACCATCATCCTTGCATTTTTTATTCAAATAGTTATAAGGAGTCACCAACCGAGGAAATTAATGGCACCTTGAATTAAATTCATGCACATCTCTGTAAGTACACTTTTCATTTGTTTATTCATTTACCAAGCAAGGTATATACTTAATCTAAGTTAAAACTTTTTTCCTTCTCCCCTTCCCTTGTTTTGTGTTGAAAACTCATAAATTGCAATGTGGGCGAACTACGTCCAAATGACACGACTGTTACACGAACATCAAACAAGAGTAAGTAAGAGAGAGAAGAGAGAGAAGACTATCATGATACAAAGAGCTATAGGTAAAGGATTCCCGGCCATGAACCAAGAAATAAAGATCATGCAAAGAAAAGAGCCGCCATATTGTAAACAAAAACAGCTGATAGGTCTGACGTCATCGGTCACAAAATCTTTTGTTTACGATTAGTGATTGGATGTTGAATGTTATTTGTTAAAATTTTAAAAGAGTTATCATATAAATGTAATGTGTTTTTATATTAAAACGAAGTGTGCTGTAGCGACATGCATTAATTGCAACAGCAAAAAAAAAACAAATACGTTAGTTTCTACCGTTTCCCCAAGGCAAAAATTGCTTGTAAGCAATGGGAGATTTTTTGTCGGCTAAATGTCGACACTGCAATGGCAAGAATCTGTGGAGATCATTTTCTGCCTGAAGACTACGAAAGAAGGGTCCAAGTTCAAATGGGTAAGTACTTCTACATTTCCACGTAAATATTCTTTTAAAAAATGTTACGATAGGTTTTGGCAAAGCTATGCGCTTAAAGCCGGGCGCTGTCCCAACAGTTATGACCAAGGAGGTGCAGCCAGCAAATGCAGAACGATGTCAGCGAATTTTAAAGCGCGAAAACAAAAAAATCGTAAGTGCTCTGCTTCAGGAGTCGTTGGTCATGGAGAAGTTTTTCCTGTAGAGGAAATAGAAAAACTAAACAGGGACGCTTCTATTTCTAACCGCTCTTCAGAGCAGTTACTTCAAGCGAAAATACGGCAGCTATATTCGCAAGTGTAAGTAAAATTTAACAATTTTAAGAATTCAATATTTTTAATCTTTTTCTTGGAGTGAACAGCGGTTTGGAAAACCTCGCGTGATACATCTGCCACAAATTGCACAAAGACGTTCCGAACATAAGGCTGGAAGAAGAAGCGGCAGCATCACTTAGTTGGGTAGATCATTTAAGCGAAGGCGGTTCGCCAAGCCAACGGAAGAGCTCATGGCGCATATGACTGTGTTGGAAAAAGTGTTCAACGACGTAAATGGCGACGGGCTGCTAATAAGCAAAAATTATTTGCAGACACACATTACAAGTGCAGAGCATGTTATTTGTGACAACAAAATAAAAAATGTTTTTCCGCGCACGAATGCTTTTTAAAATAAGATTATTAAATAAAGAAATTGTGAACAATTCGATGCAGAGGAAAAGAAAATTGAACAAAACAGTTCAATAATAAAAACAAAGTGAACATCCAATTTTGTATTCTATTTATTTGCAGTTTTTCTTTTTACAGCGTTCTTTACATTTAGTTACTGCATGGAAATATAAACAAACAAAGTATTCAAACACTTTTTTCGCGAATTAAACTAATTAATTTTATAAATTTTTACTTTTATCCGAGTTTTCACATGTTTTGCATGCAAAACATATGCAAATTGACAGTTTCATAGCATGCTTGTGACCGATGACGTTGCACGAAAAATTACTTTTTTCTCGCACTGCTCTTTGCGTGATCTTCTCTTATTGGTTCATGATTCCCGGCGCAACAAACAAAATTTACTGCGCACCTCGTCATCGGTGCTCGTCAAATGTGACACTTGATGAATACATTCAAAAGAAAATGTAGAAGAGTGACGAAGATAGCAAAATGAAAACGAACAAACAGTCAAAATTCTGTCAAGCACATCAAGCAACGTAGCCGCTTTTTGTGTAAATCGGTAAAAAAGGGAAAAAGCACCAATACAAAATATGCAAATTTTTCTTCACAAACAGTACTAAAAAATATATTAACTTTATTTTGGACATGTGCTTTATATAACAATATTTATTTCATATCAGTAAAACAAGTTTTCATAAGAAAATGTAGGCATTTTAAAATCTTTATACCCTATGAATAAATTGTGACTACGTTTTTACCAAGGAGCACCTTGCACGTCACAGCAAAGATGGCGGACATGCGCAATACTTTATCTGTAGTTCTTTGTATCATGGAAGACTTTCATAGAGAGGTCCCGGCCTCGAATCCTGGCCAGGCCAAGGTGCTAACCTTTCTTTCCTTATTTTCTAATCAGAATAACTTTAAAACACATCAAATAATGACAAAAAATTGTAACTGGTGGTGGGAGGAAAGTTTGGGGAGAAGAACGCCTAATAACTTGATTTGACTGATGTCAAGGCATAACACTTGCTTCAGATTCAGTATCACATGTTTCTATAGTTTTCTGCCACATTAAACACATTCTACACAAAAGTTTAATTTGATTACTCTTTTCCTTCATTCTGTGGTATCACAATGGACCAATTTGGTTTAAGTGGGCCGGTGTAAGACCTACCGCCACTTAAACCTAACCTAAGGGAAGAGAAAAAATAAAAATACTTATGTATATATCTTTAATAGAGTGCGGTGGGGTGAAGATTTCGCTTTTTTTTGGAGGCTCGCAGAACCCCCAAAAATTATAATTTTTAAATGGTTTTCGGCTTGAATCGCAAGAATGGACATTTTTCTTAATTTCTATGCGATCGGATTTGAACATTTTTGATTTCAGCAAAAAATTTTGGGGATACTTCGAAAATGTTCGTTTTCCGATTTTTGAAAAATCTTGGGTTGAAGCATTTAACATCAACATAAATCGGTTTAATGGCCTCGGGCAGGCTCCTAAGTCAGCAAGAAACTAAATTACTTATTTTCCACAGTTTCCATGGTTGACCCTGTTAAGTTGAACCCCATTAAGCTCATAACTTTTATAATTTATTGTGATTTTAGGGGAAAAACTTATAACGTAGCATTTCTTTACATTGCACAGTGTTCGATATTTTGAGCTTACGGAGACAAAAGTCTGCAACTTAAAATCTTGTGCAACTAAAACAAATTTAATGCACATAAGATTTACAGTGGCTCAGAGCTTATTTTATGCAGTGCATACTTTAAACTTTAGGGCGTTATAAAAACGAAACTAATAGGAATACAAAAGATAATATGGTTTCATTTAAAAGAGCAAAAAGTCTAGT
The DNA here is from genome assembly GCA_963920525.1 of Dichetophora obliterata. Lineage (NCBI taxonomy): Eukaryota > Metazoa > Arthropoda > Insecta > Diptera > Sciomyzidae > Dichetophora > Dichetophora obliterata. Next base: position 205,208,357 of record OY986435.1, read on the forward strand.
TAAAAAAGGTTTTTCATTAATTGTAAATACATATATTTAGTTATTAAAAAAATAAGAGAACAGAAAATACTGCTTAATTTCATCTCGCAGCTTATTTTATGCAGTCACTTCTCTCTATTACGGTACTCTAATACTGCGCTGTCTAACGGTTCTTTCGTAAGCTATGCCTTCGTTCTATTTCTATAATTACTTTGTGTTAACTTTTTAGTCTGATTTTTTGCTTCAAGTGTCTGCTTCTATAATTCTTTAAAATAGGAGCGCGCACAACGCTACAACAACGACAATTGGTTATATACTATTTTAAACACAGCAGTTCGCAACGAAAAATGGTTAAAATGGTTAATATTAATTCCTCTACAGTGCAAAAGATTATCGAGCGCTTCGTCCATAAGAATCGATTGCACAATAAGAGCAAAGAAGCACCAAACAAAATTTTTAATGCAACTGACGAACGGCATATTGTACGGAAGATAAAGTCTAACCCGAGACTCTCAGCTCCGAAAATTACTTTTGAAGTTCAAACTGACCTGAGCAAACAGTGTAGTGTTGAAACTTTTCGACGTGTCTTGCGCAAAAAGAACTTTCATGGCCGAGTAACACGAAACAAGCCGTTTATTAGCCCCAAAAGCAGATTATGCAGACTCAACTACGACAAAGAATATATGTCCAAGGCTCCAGAGTACTGGAATTCACTTATTTTTGCAGATAAATCGAAGATCAATTTTTTCGGTTCAGATGGTATGTGCTTTATGTGGCGCAAACCGAATACCGAGGTCAACAAAAAAAAACTTAAATCAAACTGTGATACATGGCGGTGGCAGCCTCATGGTTTGGGCCTGCATGTCAGCTGCTAGTACTGAGAAGTTGGCGTTTATTTAAACACAATGGACAAATTTAAGTACCTGAAGAACAATTTGAAGAGTGCAAAGGCTCTGGGTATAAAATTTAATTTCTGATTTTACCAGGATAACGATCAAAAGCACAAAGCGGGTATTGTGCAAACCAGGCTAGTATACAACTGCCCACAATTGATGACGCCGGCAGCACATTCGCCAGACCTTAATGTTATTTAAAATGTGTGGTCTCTGTTGGAAAATAACATCCGGAAATATCAAATTTCAAACAAAATCCACCTGAAAGAGATATTGAAAACGAAGTGGGCGAATATTTCGTCAACTATCACTCAAAAACTGGTCGCATCAATGCCAAACCACCTTAGATCTGTTGTGGACAACAAGGGCTATCATACCAAATAATAAAAATATCAAATATCATTAATTAATACGAAAAATTTATATATAACAAGCGACTGCATAAAATAATTTGAAATTAAGCAGTATTTTATGGTTTCTTAATTTTAAGCCAACTTAATGAATATTTTAACAATAAATTTAGTTTATTTATTAAACTAAACATCTTGTTCTTTTAAATTATACCATATTATTTTTTTCTATTCCTGTTAGTTTCGTTGTTATAAAGCCCTAAAGTTGAAAGTGTGCACTGCATAAAATAAGCTGTGAGCCACTGTATATGCAAGAGCAATACCGGGACCACAAATTAAGTTGCATAAGACCTTTATTTATTCCTATAAACCCACAAGTACTGCAACACAAATATTTAGTTTATTAAAACATTCCTTTTATGGAGAATAATAATATTTTGAAAGATATTTAAAGTATTCTTAAATAAAAAAGTTACGCTGAAGACAATGGTATTAAATTTTTTAGGCATACATATATTACTTTGGGATTTTCATAAAAAAAAAAAATAATTCTTATATACATCCAATTCCAAAATACTCTTATGTAAGTAAAATTGAAATTGTTACACAAAATTGACGACTTTAACATGCTTTAAAAAGTATTTAAGTATATATATTTATGATATTAGATTCCCGGATTTCACAAAAAATTAGTAATAGCATTATTTAAAACTGTCTATATTTACAAAACTACTTTGAAAAATTTGTTCTTCAAATTTTATATTAATTTATAAATCAAAATGTGGATACGATGGCTGAGTAGTGACAAACTTATCTATGCACACATGGCAGAATAACCAGGTAGATGCAATTCGGAGAGCAAAAAACGAGAAAGCACAACATTGGCGTAACTATAATGTCACTAATGACAAGTCAATGTTTTTTCTTTCAGCCATAGGGATGTATAATTTACTTGTAACCGTATAAATCGATTGAGTACCCAGATTTTATGTATGAACATGTAAAAAAACTAAACAAAAATCTTAAAATTTTCACAAAATGAGCCGTGTTTTAAGATATAATATGTAATTAATCGAAGTTTGGCCTTAAATGAAGCAAATGAAAGTTTACTTTTAATATAATTTTCATTCGACTACTTATTTCGATTGTGTAGTAACCAATTTATTTGTGTAGCTATGTACGGCTGATTTAAACTGTCAAAATTTATTTTGACAAGTGAAATTGCTGTTTTAAAATATAAAATTTATTTAATGAAATCGACGATTGCTTGCTAATTTTATCCTGCTGGAACGGAAGCTAACAATTAATGAACTGTTTTCGAATTATCGCGACGGGAGGAAATTACAGGCAGTCCAGAAAATCCATTGTCAAAACTGAATAAATAAGTAAGTAAAAATTGATAACATTTTCAAAACAGCTTATTTTGACGTTATAATTATGCCTTTGTTATTGTTTTGTTGTCGGAGAGAGCGTATTTCTAGTGCATCTACCTGGTTATTCTGCCATGCTATGCACAGATAATATAAATCGATACCTAAAAGGCCAGCATCGTAACTAACATTCCTACGAAATAAGCTTTTTTTCATATTCTGCTTCAGAATCATAGGATTCTGTTATATTTTGGCTTGTCCTCAGAAAATATTTTTTATTATATTTCATTCTATATCTCTCAAAACACAAAAAATATTTCATAGTAGCTATGTTAGAATTCCCTTGAGCAAGCAAAAGCTCATCAGATGATTGATTGAGCAAGTGTTTTAATTCTGTTGATAAGTTTTTTTCACAAAGCGCTGAGAAATCTTTTGAAAGCCTTACATACATTGTAAGTATACATTTTTTGCTTAACCAAAGGGCTTAATTTAAAAAGATTTTATTATACTCCTTTGTCCTGTAACCTTTTAAAATAGAAGAGCAACAAACAATTTAACTTGCTTCTGGTATAATCTGAGTTCAGGAACCGTTAGATTACGACTTTTAGCTTTGACAGTGCATATTTTTATACTTCATTTGCACAACTGATAACTGTCGTTTTCAGAAGATACTTTTCACAAACAAAGTATAATACATCTGCTTTTGTTATTCGGTGACGCGGTTCTACTGGGACGATGCTCCTTTGAAAGCGGAAAATATATGTAAGCCATCGGCGTGTAAAGGCACATAATTCTTATTTATACTAAAAAACAAATGTATAAATACTTTAAAACAGTTAGAATGGAAAAAATGATATCTTATATTTTTTTTTAAAATCGCTATCAAAACCCGATACTCTTTATGTTAAATTTTAAAAATTTCAGTGTATTTCTAAAAGTATTTTTTCTACTACACTAAAATTGATATGGTTAAGAAAACCTATAAAATGAAGAAAACTTACCACCAGAAATGATATCCATATTAAAAACAAATTAAAAATTTAGTAACACTCTTTTAAATGGGCACAAAACGCAGCTTAATGTATATTAGGGCAATTCACGATCTTGTTGCATCGTTGCAAATGCACAATAAACTGCTTTTACAAAAACAAAAAGCATATGTAGCAAAAGCTTTTCAATGCTTTTTGTTTTTGTAAAAGCTGTTTATTTTGCATTTGCAACGATGCAACAAGATTGTGAAGTGCCCTATTATCTTTTTTGTTATACTTTTTTATATTGAAATGTGAACATTGTGGCGTTGTAAACACAGCACGTGCAAAACGTTTTTGACTTTCGTACACGAAAATGCTGTTTTGAACATTTATTTTGACAACAAACTTTATTTGACATAAAAACCATTACTTTAATTTTTCGTCTTTTGTCCCCCTAATTTGTTCTACATCAAACACTGTGCGTTGAGGGAAAGCTTATCTATATTTACTACACCATTGTTGAAGATATAAAAGCTTGTTCGATACGAATATAAGAGATGTGGGATATGATTCAGAACATCAGATATATCGGCGATAAATATGTTGAAGAGAAGTCAACCAAGGTGGCTACCTTGAGGTACATCTGATGAAACAGCAATCTTTTTAGATATAATTCCCTGAAATTTTACAGATTGAGACCTTTCGCACAGGTAAGTATCAGTACATTAACCGAAATACCAAATTTTTCTAATATTATATATAAGATTTCGTGATCAACTCGATCAAAGGCTTTACTGAATTCGGTAAAGATTGCATCTATCTGAGGTCCATTTTCCATTTTAGTAAGAACATCTAAGGCCATGGTTGTAAGATCTGCAGTGGTTAATCAACCTTTACGGAATCCATGTTGTTGTTAATTTAAACGTGGTTTGAATCGGTCAGTAAGTTTGACACATTTAATTTTTTCGAACAGTTTTGGAATAGAAGACATTATGGCAATACCCTATAATTTTCGACTGCTCTCTTGTAACCGTTCTATAAATTGGCGTTAGATGAAAAGTTTTCCATAGAGATAGAAAAACACCTGTTTGCACAGACTTGTTTAAAAGTCAAAATATGACCCCGTGCTAGGTTTAATGAACAAAACTGTGCTGATATATGGGGAGACGAAGATGGAGCATGAAGGTTGAAGTTTTGGTTATGGTTAAAGGCGAAAAGAAAACCTCTTTGAAGTGATCTGCAAAAACATTACAGATCTCCTGCGGAATAAAAGAGATAAAATTTCCTTTAAACTTGGAATTAGGGTATCCGGTTGATTTTTGCTTAACGTTTACAAAGTCAAAAAATTTTTTAGGATCTGTAATAATTCTTTCTCAAATTAAGTTGGAGTAAAACTTATAAGCTTCTTCAGACTTAAAAAATAACTCTTTAGACAGTAATTCAAATGTTGTCTTTACCTCGTCATTAACCATGACGGCACTTTTAATGACTCTGTAAAGTCAATTTACTGATTTCTCAACTGTCTAAGATTTTAGTCAAGCCATGGTTCCGACAGTTTGTTCGTTTTCTTATTTTTCTTAATTTTGAATATCGAGTATAGAAAAGACTAACTGATAGAAAAACGAGACAACATCGGCCAGTTCCAAGGTGGAAAGGTGGCTCCAATTCAGACAAATCAACTCATTTCTTAAAATATTGTAATCGGCATTTAAAAAATTAAATACAATAGAGTTATTAAATGATTGAGAACAAATTATTGGATACCGCGTAACTCTATCGTAAAGGCAGTATGATGGAGGGTATAGCAGCACACACACAATCTAAAGTGGGCAACAGCTATCCGGCAAGGATGCAAAAAATAATTTATGCTTATGTCAACTCAATTTTGGCAACACTGTTCAAAACATTTGCAAAGAAAATTAATAAAAACTGAATTAATAAGTAAAAATCTCACCGAAAGCAACTACACAACATGGCTGCCGTGTTGAATTGAGAGACGCTGTCGTGACAAAGAGAGGTTTCCTTTGTTACAATACAACTGTGCTGCTTACGGAAACATCGAAAAAAATGTGTGAGCTTTGCAATAATTATAGAATTGACTTATCAAAAACTTGATACGTTATGTAATTATCAAAATCGGTTCAGCGGTTACCAATCTTACTGGTCATTAAATTTATTGAATCTACTTTTATATAATAGTAAAGAAGACTATGACAAGGGAAGTTGTTTATTCAATCTTTAAAAATAGTTGGAGAGTTTGGTTTTTGTTTTTTATGTTGACTAGTATAAAAGCTTGTCCTACGACAGGTCCTCCGCACACTTCCTTTTTGGAGCTTTTTGCCGAAAGCACTTTTTTCTCTTTTTTAAAGCTTGATTTTTATTCAATTGATTTTGGAAAAATACAAATGTAGAACTTTAAATAACACTTTACGTTTTGAAGCAGTGTTGAAAAAATTAGTTCAAGTGCAGAAGTGCAAAAAATCGAGTTTGGTAGCAATCATATTCATACTCAACTTTACAGACTGACAGGATGATACAATTATATATTTTGGTACAATCGACTAAAATCGACTCAAAATCATTTCATTTAATTCGTCATAACTTTTTTATAAAAGGATGAAAAAAGAGGTAGTTAGATTACAAACGTCCTATTGTAAAAACCCAATATAGTCACTGACAAGTATCAAATATATTTTCTGTGCATACTTTCAGGCTGAACATTTTTGAGAACAGTTTGTCTTGCAAAATTACTTTACTGTCAAAAAATAATTACAATTTGAGAAATACTGTGTGCGGATCAGCATGCTTGCCTTTAATGTATTAAGATGTGCATACTTTCAAGTTGAGCAGTGGTTGACAGAGAAAAGACATGGTTGAGACATGATTACTGCAATAATAATTTTTTTACTAAAATTATTGTATTATTTCTGCAAACACAAATGTTCGCCTTAATAAAGTCATTATTTACTAATGGTGGTACCAAAAATAACATTATAGCTGAAATCATAACATAGTTGAAATCGTCAACATACTATGATTGCCTCAACTATTAGTTGCAACAAAAATGTTGTAGTTCTGTCAACCATGATAAATGTGAATATTATTATAGAGACAAACATATTAGAATTTTGAATGTTTGTCTGAACTATTCTTTGCTTGTTGACAAATGAAGCAGAACATAACCAAAAATCGAAAAAATTTATTGTGTCTGAACAGTTTGCAGAAAAACTTTCACTTCATTCAGACACAATAAGTTTTATCGATTCCTGGCTATGTGCTGTTTCGTTTGTCAACTGTTCAATTGTTGTGTTTTGTTTTGAATCGCCTGATCCTAAAAACAGCACGCAGAAAAGTGACATTTTCGACTTTAATTGTAGCAAACATGTTTCTTTTTACCGTAAACATATTTCGCAATTCTGACCATATTTTGTTTATCGCAAATATTGCTATTTTTGTGACAATGCACTTAATGTACCATGTTTATGAATGGCATTAGTCAGGCGAGCGGTAGTAGCGGTTGTGGCTTACTGGTAGTGTGCGTGGCTCATAAGCGAAAATGCCGCGGTTCAAACCCCAGCTCGGACAGAAAATTTTATCAAAAAGATTTTTCAATTTAATTAATATTTCTGTTCAGCCAAGTCAATGGCAAACCTTTGGAGATATCTTAATTAATAGCTGTACACAGAACAAACAAATTTAATGAACAGCATACGTTAAAATTAATTCATTGATTTTAATGAAAAAATCATTGAATTTTAATGAATTGTTCATAGTTTTTAACGTACTGTTCATTGAAATCAATGAAGTTATATTCATTAAAAATGTCTAAATAAATATCAGTGATTTGTTTTCATTATTTTAATGGACTTTTCATTGATATCAATGAAAAGTACATTGATTCCAGTTGTAAATCAAATTTTAACGAACCATACATTGATTTTTAATGAACAGTTCATTGAATTCAATGTTTAAGTCATTAAATGCAATGTATAGTTCATTAAATTCAATGTATTATAAGTCATTGAATTCAGTGTACAGTTCATTGAATTTAATGAATGGTTCATTGAATTTAATGTATAGTTCATCGAATTCAATGCACTGTTCATTGATTTCAATGTATAGTTCATTAAATTCAAAGTATAGTTCATTAAATTCAATGTATAAAATTCATTAAATTCAATGCATAGTTCATTAAATTCAATGTATAGTTCATTAAATTCAATGCATAGTTCATTAAATTCAATGTATTCAGTTCATTAAATTCAATGTATACTAATTTATTCCCTTCCCAATTTTGTTTGAAGTGAAACGCGAAGTTGTGAAGACGTGTGGCATTTGTGTGTGTAAATTTTAGATAAAAGGTGATAACAAATTAAATTAAAAGTGAAGAAAATGTTGTGCTTTGAATGTAAAAGAAAATTTAAATCTGTTGAATTACTATTAGAATTAGTAAATAATAGGAAATATACCTGGCATTTTAAGTGACTGCTGCCATCATTTTCAAAAAATGTTTACATTTTTAAAGGATGAAAACCACATAAAAGATAAAGCTGTGCGGGCAAAGTTGGCAGAAATTGAAGATTTCACAAATTACAGTGGTAAGCTTAATTTTTCTCGAGGCTAAATAAATAAATAGTTATTTTTTTCAACTAATATCTTTCCAGACAGTGCTGCTATGAAACTTCTTTGGAGCCTTCATGGGTATTTGGTGCCCACTCAAAAAGTATGCAGTAAGGACAACTTTGGAAGAAAAACTTTCCTAAAGCATACAATTACCAGTTCCCAAGAGGCATTCGTTTTTGTTGGAAGCAGCATCCAGGAAGTCGAAAATATTCAACCAGGTGAAAATATTCAACCAAAAATAAAGGCGAAAATATTCAACCATTAATCCTTGCTGTTGGAGAGAAGAACTTCTCCTCATTCCTCATTCATGGATGGTGTAAAATGTCAATTTGCTAATTTTATTAGAGCCGTAGATGTGTGCTTTAAAATTTTTCAATAATTTCAATTAAAATATCCTGCGGCATGCACTCTCCTGTGGGAGTTTATTGCCGTATATTTTTATAAATTTAAAAAATATTCAAAATCTTCGAAAATTTGTATATTAATTGACTCTTTAAAATAAAAAAATTTTGTTGAAATTGTAATTATTTCATTATTTTAAAAATGTTTAGAGAGGGATTAACAAATAATTCGTTGGATTTAATGTATAGATCATTCATTCCAATGAACTGAATACATCAAATTTAATGAACTGTACATTGAATCCAATAAACTAAATACATTAAATTCAATGAACTTAATACATTAAAATCAATAAAGTAAACATTAAATTCAATGAACTATACATTAAATTCAATGAACTATACATTAAATTTAATGAACTATAATACATTGAATTCAATGAACTATACATTGAATTCAATGAACTATACATTGAATTCAATGATCTATACATTGAATTCAATGTAAGGTTCATTGAACTATACATTGAATTCAATGTAAGGTTCATTGAACTATACATTAAATTCAATGAACTATACATTAAATTCAATGAACTATACATTGAATTCAATGAACCTGACATTGAATTCAATGAACTTTACATTGAATTCCATGAACTTTACATTGAATTTAATGAACTTTACATTGAATTAAATGAACTTTTCATTAAATTCAATGAAAAAATCATTAATTTGGCATTTTTTAATGATCGTGTTCATTGAATTGAATGAAGTGTACATTGATATTCAAGGAACCATTCATTGAAAATCACTAAGTTTAATGAACTATTCATTAAAGTATGAAGAAAATTCATTGAAATCAATGACCACAGTTCATTAGACCAAAATCAATGAATAATTCATTGAAATTAATGCACCTTTTCATTAATATAATGTACCTTTTTGGTTCAGTGTAGAGATTGGAGTGCATGAAAATAAATAATTTTCAATTATATTCTGGATCCTAAATATAAATTCATAATATAGTTGTTGCAATCATTCTATTTTTGACCCAATAAAAGAATAATTATTGTTTCAATAATATTTTGGTTTCTACAAAAAAGTTATATTTCTAAATATGGTTGTTGTAATCATTTTATCATGATCAAAGAAAATATAATATATTTAAGAACATGTTAGCAACAATCATAATCCGAATCATACTATAATCCTCATAAAACATGGTTGTTGCAACTATGTTTTTTCTCTGCGTGTGCCTTTTATATATTAGGATTCCAACGAAAAAGTTACTGTGAATTCGATGTGCACATGTCTATAACGCTATCTAGTGACAAAATGGGTTTTTTTAAAATATTGCACAATATTAAAACTAACAATTTCCTTTTTGCAATTTCACAATTGCATTGCAAATCAGATTTAGTTGCTGGAAAAATTGAGGATACTGAATTTGCAAACAAAAATTAAATTAGCACTTCCTGTATTTTTCCTGCAGTTTTATGGTCCTGCAGAGTTATATTCATGTCGATATGTTACTAAAGTTGATAATAATATAACAACGGTTGCTTTATAAATTAATTGACAGTGGATTAATAATCAATCAGAACATTTTAATTTATAAACCTTGGCAAACGTATGCAAACGTTTCATATTTTTTTTTTTAAATATTTGCATCTTTATAATGGTTGTTTTGACAATCAATGAGTGTTCATATTGATTTAACAGAACGTCAGCAGAAGGTTTTTATCTTACATCTTTAAAAAAAGGCGTTAGCTAAAATTCTACTAAAATGTTTACATTATATTAATATTGTTTTCTCTTTTTCATATATGTATAAGTATATTCCAAATTTAGATTGAAAAATAGTATTTTTTTAGAACTATTGAAAACCATATAGTATATTCCAAATCTTTATAAAAATCGCTTTATCATCGCTTAAAAATCGCTTTATAAAAATCGCAATTTGAGAGATATAAATATTTGATAAAGAGTCTGTAGGTATGTTTGTCTTATCTCTTTATTTTTACGACGCTGTATAAACAATACGTGACAATTTATCTGTATCATTTCATTGGCCTCACTTTTTCTTTTTGTGATATTATTGTTTACATTCCAGTGCTTATCAGACGCAACGGCGCAACACCACGAAGATTGAACTACAAGCGTACGAGTGCAAAATTTTTCGAAATTCGAAAAACACAGTTATCAGTGCACACGGTTGCTGATACTCATTAGCAAAGTGGAGTGCAATCATCAACACGCACTACACGAAATTTATACTGACACCAAAGAAATTGTACATCGCGCCGGGTGGAAAAATACACCAAGCCAAGCAAAGTATAAAAAGAAGAAGTATTTATTGGAAATCAATAAAGAAAAGTCAACTGCTAAACTGAGCACAATTCATATTTTAGAAATTTTCCCAGTGAATTTATTCAAACAGCAACAAGAAAATGCCTTGCAAAGGATGTGGTAACGGTGAGTATGCAGGTTTTGGTGTTATTATTTATGATATAATGAATATATATCTACTTTTTTTTATTATAATAACCAAAAACTATTTTCATTTAAAATTTTTATCGTGATCTTTCGACTAGACTGCAAATGCACTGCTGCCAAGTGCGGCGACAACTGTGCCTGCGATCAACATTGCAAATGTCCCTGCAAAACCGGAACCAAGGCCGAATGCTGCAAGAAGTGATATCAGTAATGTTTCCTAAATGTGTTTCATAATGTTTTGGGTGATCGACCGACTACAATTATATTATGGATTGAATAAAATAATAAAATGTTTGATTCAATATGCTTCTTTGATATCTTAACTTCTATTCGCAATTGGAACTGCATTTGATAATTTACTTTTCCAAAAAATTTAAAAATTGCTTAAAATCCATACAAGGAAAATATATTTACTTTTATAACAATCTAAGGAGGTGGCGGGGAAGGAAAGACAAAAGGACATCACAATATTGAATACAACGTGAAGAAAAATATAGGGGAGTCCCACATGTGAATTGCTCATCAAATACAGATATTCTTGTTGCTGACACTTCAAGCCGAGAGGAAAAATTATATAAATTATATAAATATATTAGTGAAAAATTTAAATAGGGACTTATTCATTAAGAAACTTTTTTCTAAAAATGTTAGTTTTATTCGGTTTTATTTTATCTTTTAAAGAATTTTGGAGGGAGAATTTTTTTATAAAACAATTTTCTGAATTAAAAGATTCTCCTATAACGTGCTTTGCTGCCTGCTGTGAAGAACAATACATAGTTAGAAAACAAACACACGCACGCAAATTCACAATCATACCAATAACACACATTTTAGCCGCAATTGCATTGCGGTGCTCAAATCTATCGAGCAACTCGAATTGTGCCGCACCGCACAGAGTCGCACCACAAAGCGACGTGATGCGATAAAAAGCTGCGAATGCATTGCTACCACCCGCTGTCAACCGGGTGTCCGCCTTCATCCGGTCGTCTTTCCTGTGATGGTGCCACAGCGCAGTGCCACGCATCAGAAAACGTAACCGTAACGTTACGACATAGCTAGCGCGGTTACAAAATTATTATCAATGCGCAACAAACATTTTATTGTTACAGCGGAAAAAAGTACAAATACAATAACAACACACAAACACAAGACCAGTGTTGCCATGAAAAATTTTAATATCTTCAGTTTTGCACTTTGCTCGCGGATTCTCATCGAATTTGTAAAATTCTAAAAAAGAAACCCCCAAATTTTCGATCATATTTCACACTAAAGAATGAAAATAAAATTAAATGTAAATGAATGACTCTCATTTTATGGATATACTTATATAAGGTAAATTAGTTTTAATTTTATTCCATTAAATAATTTCAACAATAAGGCTATTCACAGTTTAAATACGCTGGTCTGCTATGTGTACGATTTTTTATTTGTACGCCAATTTACGTAAGCGTATTTTGCTTTGTTGTTGTTTTGCATGCAAACGAAAATACGCAAATACGCGTAAATTAAAGTAGCCCTTGGACGTGTTTTTTTTACCTTGTATTTTTATGCTCTGTCTACAGTCGCATCACAGGGAGACATAATTATTGAATACTTGTATTCCCCGGCACACGTTATTTTGCCAAAGACCGCCTTACTGCCATAAACGAAAATATCAAGAAATTCAGCATTTTCAGTATAGCTGCCGAAAGTAACCATATGCACTAAATAACCAAATTTTAGTCTAATACCATCAAAACCGTGCGAAGTATAGCATTTTTGTTGTTTTGCGGATGCGGCAAAATTATTTCCCTTAAACCATGTCGTAATCGAATCAAATCGACTGACTGCACATATTTCAGTTCAATTTAGCTTAAGCCTGGCGCACTTTGCTTTACTCGACGCTGACCCCCAGAAAAGCGAGTTAAACTAAAGTGGGACAGGCCTCTTTTTAGTGCACTTGCCGAGAGTAACCATATGAACTAAATTACAAAATTTTGTCTAATACGACCCAAACCGTTGCAATAAAACATTTTCATTGGTTTGTGGGCGGTAAAAGGGGGGCGTGGAAACCAATTTTTCGTACAGTTGCTGACAGTAACCATACAAACTATGCTAAAATTTTAGCTCAATCGACCCAGTCAATTTTACTGATTTCTCAGAAAGTGGGTGTGGCTATATAGCGATAACGCCCTTTTTTAGTACAGTTGCGGAGAGTAACCATACAAATTTAAGCATCAAATGTTAGTCTTATACGGCCAAAACTGCTTAAAATATAGCATTTTCATTGGTTTGTGGGCGGTAAAAGAGGGCGTGGATACACACTTTAAGTACAGCTACCGACAGTAACCATACAAACTAAATTACCTAATTTAAGTCTTATACGACCAAAACCATCTGAAATAAAGCATTTTCATTGATTTGTGGGCGGTAAAAGGGGGCGTGGAAACCCATTTTTAGTACAGATTCTGACAGTAACCGTACAAACTAAATTTCAAAAGTTTAGCCTTATACGAGCCAAACCGTCTGACATATAACATTTTTATTGATTTGGGGGCGGCAAAAAGGGGGTGTGGCAACTTTTTTCCTCAACTATTTCGTACCTGAAACAAACCGACTGTCAAAATTTCAGGTCAATTGGTTCAGTAGTTTTTGAGTCTATGGGCATCACACAGACAAACACACATCGTTCTGCTTTTTATATATATAGATATTAATATGTGGGCGGTAAAAGTGGGCGTGAGAACATTTATATATAGTGACCGCCTCTTGGAGCACCTACACAGCAAGTTTCACTATAAAAATGTGTAGAACTCCGGAATTGCCATGATTTCGAAAAAGTGGGCGTATATATAGTGCGACCACGCCCATTTTTCGTACAGTTACCGACTGTAACCATCTGAAAAATTACTAAATATTAGTTTTTACGATCGAATACGTCTGATATATATCCTTTTTTTTTGGTTTGTGGTCGACAGCGCAAATTTGGCTTGTATGGGAGGTACCGCGCCCCTCAATATGTGGCTTTAGTTTCCCTGAAAATTTCATAAAGAGCGATTTAGCGGTTTTGGAGTCTATGCGTGATATAGCAAAATTGTAAAATCTCTTTCAGTTCTGCAAAAATTAATCTAATGACTTCAAATTTTGCACATAAATTTCTGAAAGTAATATGCTCTTTATGTATGAACTTTTTAATGAAAACCATGGCTTCCTCCCATTCAAAATGACTTTATGAAATCAGTAAAATCCACTCGATATTTGGAATTTGGAACAAAAAACTCTTTATAAATTCCACAAAACTGATTTCAAATTTTAAATATTTGGATAAAATCCACTCCCTATAGGAGTGACTTCATCAAAATAATATGTACATCATTGAAAACTTTGAATATATTAATAGGAGTTATTTTTACTTTGGCCCAGTCGAAGATAGTTCCTTAGTAGTTTTTCTTAGTTTGAAGAAAGATTTTGTTATTAATACCTAAATACGTATAAATTTTTTGCTTAGTATTAAAAGATGATGTGACGATATTGCCTCCGCTGCATACTTAATCGGGATTAATGAAGAACTTTGTAAAAACACTAGAGAAGGATGATCCAGCATTCCAATATCTGATTAAATTGTGTCTAAACTTAACTTTTGCAAAATAGAAGGAAGGTATATTTGTTGGTCCACAAATGAAAAACTAATGCAGGACCAACAATTTATAAAAACCATGTCACTTCTACATGTTCTCAAGAATTGCTAGACATTACAATTATAAGGAAATAGTTGCTAAAATGTTAAGAAAGTCTCTTATACTCAATTGCACTTACCAATAGTCAATTTAATGTGTACTATTAGTTAAGTATGAGTTTTTCTGATATTATTTCTATAGAATTTGTTGTCAAAAAGCTTACACTAAATGTAGAATCGACAATAAAATGACTATTGGTTAGGCTCAATATGTGGCATTTGCATTTAAAAAAATTCCCAGTTAATTAAGGTGTAGACAGCAATGAAGAATTAACTCCAACTGCTTGGAGTTTATTGTTGGGGAATAATAAGAGAAACATAATATATGCGTCACAAAAAAGAGTAGATGTCACTCATATTTCTCATAACAGGCAGCAATAATGATATACATGAATGTCAACAAGAAAATGTGTATGTATTTATTACAATAGGTCTGGGGCCGAATTGCAGCATCCTTGATCGAGCAAAATTACGAAGGGAACGACGAGACAAGTGCCTATCAATCTTGGACAATTTTGCTCGATCACGGATGCTGTAATTTGGCCCCTGTTTCCGTACTTGATTCAAGTAATTGCAATAGAATAGAGAGTAACATTTTGCATGTTATTCTTCTCTCTCGAGCTTCAAAAATTTGTAAAATAACGCTTTCAAGCAACTTCAAGTTACTTGAATCGCGTACGGAAACAGACCTAATATCTTTCTGAAAACTAAGAAAAACTAGTAAGGCCGTATCTTCAATTGGACCGAAGTAAAAAACCCCCCCATTAGTATATTCGAAGTTTTCAATGTTGTATTATTTTGATGATGTCACTCTTGTCGGGCGAGGTTTTTATCCAAACATTAAAATTTTAAATAATTTCTTGAATAAGATATAAAATTAATTTTAAATTCATAAAAATAAGATCAACAACAACTAAAAATTTTATTTGTAAATTATGAATTTTCTATAGACTACTTTATAGACGCTCAGAGCGCGTCATAAGTGCTATCAGATAGGAGGGCTAACTTTTTGTCACCCATATAATTATTTTGAGTAATAGGTCTTGAAAATTGAAAATTTGTTACATGAATTTAATAATTGTGATCTTTTAAGAACAAGTAAGTTTTAACAAGGCAACAACAACAACAACAATAACGCTGTAAAGAGTCAATCACTTAGCGGACTAGGCAGCCCGTTTCGGAAATCGCTTCATTTCCTCTTCAGTAGTCTGGAGTGATTCAGCTGTGACCAACCCACTGTTTAAGTCTTACATGATTCAACACCTGTTTGAATTAACTTCTACACCCAAAAAAAAGCTTCGTACTATGTACAAAACAATTATTATATTCTACAAAGCTGTTTGTTCTTTTCAGCATACGAACGACTTTGTGAATAATACAATGACCGTTTGTACACTGTAAAAAAAAAATTTGTATATTTTACAAACGCATTCGTTTCATCTACAAAAGATACAAACAAATATACGAATGCTGCTTCGCTTTGTATATTATCAAAGGTCAGTTCAAAAATTTATACATTATAGATTTTTACAAACTAGTGTTTGTAGAATGTACAAAGTTACGAATTCAAAAATTTTTTTTCATGCTGCCAACACTACAAACGTTTGTACTATGTACAAAACAATTGTACATTCTACGAATAGCCTCTGTTTGTATTTCTATAAAGATTTCTTTCGTAATTTTATCCTACATATTTTTTGGGTGTATGAAGTACATTCTCTCATTGGCCATTTTTTATCATACGGCGATTAAAGGAGTAAGTATTTTAGAAATTTGTTTTTACCTATTTTTAATTATAACAGCCATATCACTGATGCAATTGGCATATTTTGTGCCCCATAATTTTCATATGTTTCTTAAGTTTCATAAGTTTTTATAAGCAATAATGTGAAGTATGTGCTCTCAAATGTTGATTTTGTTGAATTTAGACATTTACATGGAAAATTAAGCCGATCGAAAAAAAAAATTAATTTAGTGATAATAATTAAATAGGGATGGAGTTTTGCAACTAGAGTTATTACAATCATTTTGGTGTATCAATCGTCCTTCTTCAATGTATGGCATAGAACTTATGTCGAAAACACGCACCAAAATTTCCAAATGGTTATATCTCATTAACTAAGACAGCTTTAAATGTCGCTAGTTGCGAAATTAGTGAGTTCTACAATAAAGGTCGAATAAGAATAGACGTAATGTAAAGAAATCTTGTCAACTATCATCGTGAAGGGACGTAATGTAAGAAAACGTTATAGCAATTATAATAGGCAGTAGCCAGGCAGTTGTTTGTCGTAAATAATTGCACGTTCCCGTACATCGATTAAAACTTCGTCATCCATAGCTGTGGATATAAAGAACTATCACATTAATAACGAAAACTCAACAAAAAACCTAGTTTCAACGATATAAATAACTCACTAATCGAATGTAACCTCTATGTTCAGTTGCTTTTTGACAAGACGTTGAATAAAGTAACGTAGAAATCCAAATTCCACGCATGTTTACGTCCTATCACAGTACGCTACGTTTATTATAATCACTTGTATAAGAAAGTATTGTCTGAAACAATAAGTGAAAGAACGCACTGCTCAATTGACATTAGATCACATTACGTTACTTCTATTATAATTGGACCTTAAGTATTGATTCTATGTAATGACTGTAAACCGTTAAAAATGCGATATATTTGACCATTTGGCAACACTGCACATGTCCACCATTCCCAGGAAGGGGTTGTGCAGTTGAAACCTGAAGTGGATGCTAACCAACATAACGTAACGCAGCAAAGTCAATGCAGCATCATCAGCATCAGAATCACAAAGCTGCACTCAAGTCGCCACTCGCACAACACAACGTAACGCACAGTGGCGGATCCAGACACTCCATTTGGGGGGGACCATTCGGTGTATAAAAATTCAATTCACTAAAAAATACAGTCTAATTAAAAATCTAATTGAAATTTGGCAAAATATAAAAACTGGTTTTTTGAATAACACAAATAAGGCGATTATAAAAAAAAATCAGTTTTTCGATTAATTCAAATAAAACACCAGTTGTTCAGTCTTCACTGACTTTATATATAAAGTTCATAGGTATGAAATACAAAAAAGTTTACATAACTTAAATGAAAATAAAAAGAAACTAATAAAATTGTTGTCTTTAATTTTTAAATTAAACGAACCCTGTTTGAAAAACCTAATCACGACACGAAATCTAATCTGTGCTTCCGTGTTTTGCCATATATGTCGACGACCTGATCAACAGTCACTTTAATGTCATAATTAATCTATCTATATCTATAACGTCGCTAGTTTTATTTATTTTTATTTAATTATATAAAATTGAAGTGAAAATTTAAAGTTACGACTGTACTTCTAAAGTACTGGGACGATTTTTATGAAAAAAATTGTAAAATATCATATTTGTGCTACATATTTAGTTGGGGATATTTTTCTTTTAAAATTTTAATAATAAGTATAGTAATTAAGGTATTACGTTTTTTAAGAAATCATCCCAGCTGTCACGCATGGCTTATTCGTTGGATTTTGACGCGTTTGTGTTGCGAGAGTTTTAATAAACTCTATATTGCTCTCTATTTTTCTCTTCGTGCTCAGCTACCATAGCGCAAAAACAAAAAAAATCTGATGAGCCTCGAGCAAGTCAAAAAGTGAGATTCATATAAATGCAGAGCGCCGCATTTATTTTAGGACAGAGAGCTTTTTTCGATTTTAGGATGTCATTTGCATTATCTCCGAAGCTAGGTCCATGAAATTTTGTACAAATGAGTTTTAGCCTAAATTAACCCTGCAGGACTTTCACTTAACTTTAAGGTGATTACAAACTACTTTCAAAACAAACCACAAGTGGTTGAATAGTCAACTATTTTCTTCGAAAATAACTTGTGATTTTCTCTATGAAATGGCCGTAATATCACTAGTACTCACTACGTACGATATAACAGATTGACTAGTTTATATATGGTCCTTTTAGTAGTCAGTCTATAGAAAATTAGCTTATATCTGGTTACTTTCATTCTACTTACTAGTGAGGAGTAAAACGACTATATTTTAAACGGTTTTTTATAAACTAGCTTTTAGTGAAAGTATAATATATTTAGCCATACCAAAAAATATTTTAAAGCCGACTCAAAATTTCAAGTCAACATTAAAATATTTTTTGGTTAGTCTGGCTGATTTTTATCTGGCTATATGAAACAAGTTGAAAATTTTTATTAAACAAAACAAATAATTTTATAACACTTAATGCTAAAACATGAGTTTTCCAGTCTACAAAAACATTCAAACATTCAAATAGGCGCTATACAAATATTTCCAAAACATTTTTTACATTTTTTCTGTATAAAAAGAAAATCTACGTCTACACTTCCGATACTATCGAAACTGTGTCTTTTCTCAAGCAAATCACAACCCTGGCCACGGAGAAACAAATTTATGCAACGCTAAGACACTTTACTTAAGACTCTTTACGCTTAACTCATTACTTTTCGATGACTTTTCAACTAAATGAAAGTTACTTTACTTTTCGGACTAGTTACGTTTGGTCCTGCAGGGAAGTAACAGCACAAAAAATTTGAATTCTAGGTCAACTCGACACATCGCCTTCCTCCCATACAAAACATATTTTTTTTAATAAAAAACCCGCATAAAATTGCTTATTTATGTTTTTAAAGAGTAAATTTAGTTTAATTAGCTTTATGATCTATTAAATTATTACATGAATTTAATTACGAGCTTTAGATCAAGTAAGTTTTTAAGAAGGCAACAACAACAACTCTATATAGAGTCAATCACTTAGCTGACTAGACAGTCTGTTTCGGAAATCGCTACATTTTCCTCTTCAGTAGTCTTTGAGTGATTAAGCTGTGATCAACTGACTGATTAACTTTGTATATGACTTCACAGATTTGGGAATTCATTCTTTTGAATTGTATGGCTACTAATCATATGATATTTCAAAGCAGTAGGCTATTTATAGATCACCGCCATCAACTCTACCAAGGTTGCCATCTGTTCTAGTTGCTACTTTATTTATTTCAATATTCATTGGTGTTCGATAGTTTGTCGAAATGCACCATAGAAATGAAACGAGTTTTTTGCTTCGCCAGAAGCTAGTGTTCAAACTGAACTAACTATGGCGGAGCACGGCCAAATAAGTTTAATTACTGTCAAATAAATTAAATAATCTAATAATTAATCGAATTTCGGTCAAAGTCATGTGTAATTGAACATTTGTTTGTGAAAATAGCCACCTTTCAGTTTGAACACTAGCTTCTGGCGAAGCAAAAAACTCATTTCATTTCTATGGTGCATTTCGACAAACTATCGAAAGGTGCCATATTTTTCTATATTTATTTATTAACATTTTTTATTGTATTTCATATTAAACTAGTATAAATTCCTGTCCTACGACAGGTCCTCCGCACACTTCCTTTTTTGAGCCTTTTGCTGAAAGCACTTTTTTCTCTTTTTAAAGCTTGATTTTTTATACACTTGATTTTTGCAAAATACAAATTTTCCCTCTTTAAATAACACTTTACGTATTGAAGTAGTGTTGAAAAATTAGTTCAAGTGTAAAAGTGCGAAAAGTCAAGTTTGGTAACAATCATATTCAGACACAACTTTTAAAACTGGCCTTGCTACTTTCATATACGTAGCAACTAGGGCTGCCAGGTCCCGATCTCCACGCGGGTTGCCCCGATTTTCAGCCTAAAAATGTGACGCCAAACGTTCCGATTTCTTGAAAAACAATTTTATTTTGTAATATGTTCACTATTTTTTAAAAATACTTCCTACGTTTTTATTTCTTCATGACTAAAAATTTGTACAGATTTTTTTGTACGCCACTAATTAATTGCACCGAATCGCATATTTTTCAAGCAACTGAAAAGTGCGTGAAATAAAGAAAAAGGGAGCGTATAAAACAATAACATAGTTCTTTGTGGATATTGTTAATTTTGCTTTGCTCATTTTCACCCACGATGTTCGTTAAGTTCAACATATCGCATCCTTTTCTAGCAATCAAACATAGCATGAACGAAAGAAAACAAAACGAAAAAAACAATAAGTGCATTGTGTAAAATCTATTATAAAATACTAATTTTGAATGTTCAGATATTAATATGGGTTAGTAAAAATATAAGTTTATTTTGTTTCTATATTCATTTATTTGAGTTCTCTATCACTGACTTTTGTTTAAAATATAAAATTTCTTTTTTAAAGATACATTCAACTCAAAAAAATCGATTTTCAGTAAACGTATTTAAAGTTTTTTTTTATTCTAAGCGTACTGGACGATTGAGTCTCTGTCCCGATTTGTTTTCTTATGTCCAGATTTTTTTTTTTTTTTTTGTAAAATCCCGATTTTTTCTTAAAAAAACCTTGCAGCCCTAGTAGCAACTCTTTTACTTTTTCACTTTTTTACTCTTTCACTTTTTTATAAAAGGATGAAAAAAGAGGTAGTTAGATGGTTAGAGGTAGAGGTAGATAGAAAAACGTACTATTGTAAAAACCCAATATTGTCACTGATTGTATCAAATGTATTTTTAGGGCATACTTTTAGGCAGACTTTACTGTCAAAAATTATTACAATTTAAGAAATACTCTGTGCGGAGCAGCATGCTTGCCTTTTATGTATTAAGATGTACATACTTTCAGGCGGAACAGTTTGAGAGATATTGGACACGGAGCAGCGTGCTTGCCGTTGTTATATATTAAGTGCATTATTGTGTATCACGAAGCAGCACACCAACGACATGCAAGACACGGGTAGCAATAGAATTTCGTAAAGATAAAAGTATTGCTTCTCGTGTCTTGCTTGTCGTTGGTGTGCATTTTCGTTATACAGAATAAAGCAGTAAGATTCAATGGCGATTAAGACATAAAAAAGTCCAAAAAACAAAACCTTGAAAACCTTTGTGCTCGAAGTTGTTATTGTTTAACTTGACTTTAATTTTTGGGTTTTATTGAGCTTCAGCTTCAGCTTTGACGAATTTTATAAAAAAAAAAACATACAATACATCAAGTTTTTAATACCACATTCATATTTCATATTTAGTAATCTGACGAATAAAATATTTTTTATAAAATTTAACAAAAAAAAACCCAAATGACATCCTAAAATTAAAAAAAGTGCACAGTCCAAAACAAAACAACAAAATTAGGTAAAAATGAGCACATGTCTAAAAAAATTGTCCCGTCCTTAAGGCGCTAAGGAGATTGATAAAAAAACGTCCGTGGCTAGTATTTTATAAAGTAAGTTCGTTCAATCTTTCTTCTGTTATCGTAGAATATGTTTCAAACAGTGATGGGAGCTTTCGAATAAAAATATTCGAATCATTCATTAATTCAATAGTTTTTTTTATATTCGATAGTTTTTTCATTCGCACTTCGTTTGCTTACCTTCAACTGATTGAACGAATTGTGAGCACAGCAAATATAACTGAAAAAGTACGTTTAACAACACTGCTTGATTTGTATTTACATGAAAGTTATAACGAAATCGCACTAGTTAATAGATCTTTATTTGTTTTTTAAGTCGAATGAATGAATACTAGAACGGATAGCAACCATCATTTGATAGTTCTTTGTACTGGCTACTATTTTTATAACTCGATTGAATGAATAATTTATTTCATAGTCAAAATTGTACGACAGTTCTTTGTTCTAGTTAATATTTTCCAATTCGAATGTATGAGTAAATTATTTGATAGTTAAATCATTCGATAGTTTCTAGCATTATTTACTATTTTTTTAAAGTAAATGAATGAACAAAATATTCGAATAAATTGTTCGATAGTTGAAATCATTCGATAGTTAACTGTCGATGGTTAAAATTATTCGAAAGTGCCCATCACTAGTTTCAAATATGTTTTAATTCATGAGAGAATTCAGTTTCTCCACTTAAAGCCAATATTCTTAAAATTTTAAAATGGCTTTGAAGAATAGGATACACTTCAGCATCGCAGCAGTCTAATGAGTATATGGAAGGGTGACTCGAAGTATTTGGACACATACATAAAATGCAATACCAAATAATTATATGGAAAACTATATCAAAAAGCACACTCAATTTCTGAACCTTTGTGATGAAAAACTAAGATATCCTCAATTTGAGGAAAATCGTTTGAAGCTTCGAGCTTTGATTACTCAAGACCTGAATTAATCAAAGAGAATAAAATAAGGTGATGAACTTCATCATTTGATGCTTGTCTGAACTCTGCCATTGGGCAGATCATAAAACTACGATTTTTTAATTTTTTTTTGCACTAGTTATGAAAGTTTTAAAAATTACGATCAAATATATAAAAAAAAACAGGAGACAAATTCACAGGCATTTCCGGTTGCTAGAGACTCAAACCATTTTTCTCAAATTCAGGAAATTCTTATTTTCAAAAATGAATCGGCCGAGTGTATAGCACTTGCACTTGAGGCATACCTTTCTTTTTTGACATTTCATCTAAAACCTTTATGAAGATTCTTTGAAGAATATCGAATATCTGTTAAATAGTTTTCTTACATCTTGTGTAGATAATGTAATGTTTTCCAGGTAACAGAATAAGGATACAGTACTAAAAATTAATATATATCCTAAGTTGTTGTCGAGAATCAACTTTTTAAATCCATTATCAAGGAATATAAAAAACATTTTCAAGAAACTTTGGTGGGGGCGATCGCCCCGATCGCCCCAAAAGTGAATCCGCGCTGGGTAACGCAACGCAATGTCGTTAAATTCAATGAATTGAATTGAATTGAAATTGAATGAATACTCGTAAATGAATGAATGGTGAAATGACTGAATAAGTGTGTGAGTGAATGTTTGAATGACGACTGACTGAGGTAATCAATGTTTTTTTGTGGCATAGATGGTAATGTGTGAGTTCGTTTTTGTATGTGTGTCCTTGGCACACCAGTAATTACTGCCACGTGACAGTGAAAATTACTCCACGCTATCGTTGGTTCTACTTGTGTGTTGCTTGTTGTTATCGTTTTGAATATTGCCCTAAACTCATACCTACTATATATTTTAAATAATGCGTTTTTGATGTCGGAAGTGAAGTTGTTTGTGTCAATTTAAAATTTGATTTATATTTTCCACGTCTTTCTCTTCAAAGTGGCAGATGAGATTTTTTTAATAAATCATCAATGTTTCCATTTTCTTTTTTCAGCTGTTTGGTGCAGTTATCTGAACCTTTACTTTAAAACTTTAGGTGATGCGTAAGACCTCAGTTAACATTATTCTTCAGTTTTTCTAAAATAAGTTTTACGTGCTCTTAAATGCCCTTGATTAAAGGTATTAATCCCTCTCCAGATTAAGACTTTTAATAAATTTTAGCACTGTTTCTGACTTGGTGCTCCAATTTGTTGATGGAGGCACTACTGTCCCTCCAAAGTGAAGAAGTCTTAGACTGCTGATTGTCGGACATTCATATAGAATGGGTTCCAGGGTTTCTTCATCCTTTTCGCATAGTCTGCAGACATCTATACAGATAGACTCACCTTTTTAAGATAGTACTGAGTGTACAGTGAACCTGTGGAATCGCCAGTTAGAATTCTAAGGTCTGCTTTATTTATCTTAAATCTTTCAATTTAGCTGTACTGAGAGTTACAAATCTCTTAGCCTTACCTCTGTTTATTAGTATTGTTCCAGAAGCACTGAAATTTTTTGTTTTTCCATATTCTAATCTTTGCTAGAAAGTAGCCTTTAGCCAGGCTACAAAATGGTTCGGGGCCAGTAAGAATTCGAGATGCTGCTCTTTTGGCAAGGCAATCCTCCTTTCGTTGCCATCGAATCCTTCGTGACCTGGTACCCACCACAATTCTATTTTATTGCTTTGTCCCAGAGTATTTATTAGTTCGACGCGATCGAAAACTAGTCTTGATACAAGCTTGTAGGCTCTTAGGGCCTTTAATGCCTCTTGACTATCTGAAAGTGATGTACAGTATGTAGATATGTGCTCCCTTGGATTTCCTACAGAGACATTCCGTGACACATACTTTAATGGCATATACCTCCGCTTGAAATATGGTCGGCGTGATTTTTGGAATATCCCATTGGAAGAGCTTTTTGGAAATTGGAACCATATATCCCCGCTCCCGTCACTCCATTTTCAAGTTTCCAGGGTCAATTGTTAAGCTATCACTCCTCCACAGTTGCATATTTGGTATAACTACCCTGTAACGTTTCGATAAGTTTACCTTTGGCTGCATCGTGTCTGGCATTTTAAGAAAGGGGTAATTGAATCTAAGAGGGTGTTTTAACGAAGCTGCTTGTCAAAAATCGCTCCTAATTACATAGCCTCATTTGAAAAGTAAATGACTTCCCATCCTTAGTAGGTCTTATCAGATTTAGGCTCCTTTTCCTAGAGAAGGGTACCAGAATTGTTTTTGCCAGGATTCCTCCTTACACCAATTGGAAGTTATACTGCATTCTTTCCAATATTGTCGGTTCATGACTGCCCAGTCTTGAGATAATCAGATCATCCGCATATGTTCTGGAGTCGAAGCCATAGTGGTTGAGACTTGCGAGAAGTTGAAACAAGAGGTGGAAGTACCCCTCCTTGAGGACATCCTCTAGTGACAGTGATTGTGTTATGAATTCCAAAAAGTTCAAACGTTGTGGTTCTGCTTTTAAGCATGATTACAATTCAGTGTATGATGAAAGAAGAAATATTTGTAATCTGCATAGCTGCTTTAATCGCATTCTATTTGCGTGTTGTCAAAGACCCCTTGAATATCAATGAAGGAACATGGCGCTGTTTGTTTTGCCTCAAAAGCTTTTTGATTGTGTCAATTAGGCTGTGAATTGCAGTGACTGGATTTACCAGCGTGAAAGGCAAACTGAAACCTGTTTAAAGGTATATTCTTCAAGCTAGTCTCCTTAATGTTGAGTTCCAGTATTTTCTCCATTATCTTTAAAAAGAAGGAACTTAGGCTGATCGGAAATAAAAACTATTTACTATTACAAAGTAAAATATACTAACAAATTAATTGTTTAATATACTTTTTTGTTCGATATTTTTGCTGATAAATTTGTCGTTTTTGTTAATTTTAATGTTGGTTTAAATAAAATGTAGTTTAATGTTAAATAAATGGAAATAAATATTTCGGTAAAATAATAATTTTATATAATTTCAGCAAAAAAATATATCATGAAAAATATTTTGTATAAATAATAGTAGTAATACAATTTTTTGCAGCCACCCTAGAGGAAAGTCAGCTAATTTAAAAGTAATTGAAAAATAGTTTTCTGTCTATCACAACTGGTTGAAATTCGGACTTTTTTCAATAGAACGAACTCACATATTTTGTTTGGTGATGTCCACTAAATAAACCAATTGACCTTCGTCTGCTTATATTGTCAACTTCTTGAAAATAAGTTAATTTTAAATAAGTTGAAAATTAGATTACAATAACTCAGTTAAAAAAAGTAAATTTTGCACTTATTAAAAATGAATGTAAAAGCATAAAAGTTGAAAATTTATATTTATCAAAAGATAACTCCCAAAAAATCGATTTTAACAAATTTTATTTTTTAACTGTTCTTAATTAATATTTAACTATTTTAACGCTAAGTAACACTATTAAGGAGACATATGAAAAATGTTCACAAAAAACAGTAAAATTTTTAAAAGTTCTCCGATTTTAATATATTTTTCTATTTAAGAGTTTGAATTCAATGCATGAATTTTTAATTTTTTGTTTTCATCAACTAAATACGAACAATTTTCAAATCGAAGTAAGAAAATTAAATAAAAAAGTTTTTCATTAAGGATCAGTTCAATATTTAACAAATTATTCAAAAGTTTGTTCAAATCAAAAAAAAATCAAAGTAGGTGACGCCTTAATATAATTCAAAGTAGTTTATCAGCTATATGTTATTAAATGAGTTTTTCAATTACTTGTTTTGAAAAACAAGTTAGTTTTTTTCCTGTAGCTAATGACACTAGTACAAAACTAGTGATTTCGCTACCGAAATCTACTTTCTTTGCATTCAACTGGCGAATTTTACACACCCATTCCCTAGTTACTTCACTAGTAATGATATTTAAACAAAAAATAACAACGTAGGCAGAGTGATTGATATTCTTTAGTCAATATATTTCTATACTTTCATCACAATATTTTTTCATGTTGCTCAACGAAACTGAAAAGCTTTATTTGTCATGTTTTCTCGAATAAATTACTTCAAAGCAAGAGTTCACAAGATTTTATGAGTCAGTCAAAACGTTAAAAACATTAACAAGAAAAAATATCTGAAAGTTGGTTGAACTAACCTCTTTATGCATTACCTTGGATCAAAAAAGTAGCTAGTGCCTATACAACTATTGAAGTCGCTAGCGTGAATGGGCCATTTGATTTCTTCGATACTGGCGGGTTTCTATAGGGTACATACTGGCTCTGTAACTACATAAAACTGTTTTATTTATTGTATTAATCTTGCTAAAAAAAGCAAGTAAACAAACGACAAAACGGAAGCAACTAATATGATTTATGTATGTAAATTTTATATCCATACTTATAACACAACAACCAACAACAAACAAAACGATAACAATCACATAAGCAGCTTCTGAAGCAGTTTGTGCATAATTTTTCTCATACCAAAATCTTAATTTTTGTATTCTTAGATTTTGCTACTTTGTGACATTATTAAAGAAGTAACTAAATCCAATGTCACTTTCAGTTAAATATTCGTTGCATTCGTAATGTAACTGATATTTGGGTATATATTTTATTTTTGTACGATGAATATTAAAGGCTGTAGGTATACCCCAAAGTGTGAACAAAAACGCTAAATGTGCTTGAACAAATTTGCGCAAGTAAGACGTAGTTCTGCGTCAAAAAAAAAAAGTAATTTTATAAATTCGACCTCTAAAGTGACCTCCAAACGAGATTCGGAGAAGAGTCTCCCAAGTGCTTATGAAAAAAATGTAAATGTTTCTCGCAATAGAGTCTTGGAGGCTCAATTGTGAGTTGAGAATAGATTGACGGCCTCGAATGCATAAGTGGTAGCGCGTTTGTCCGCGATCGAATATGGGCAACCCCTTGTTCTACGCTTTTACTTTTAATTTTTTTATTTTCTTCCAATTTCAGTCAATTGAAATTAAAATTCATAAATATTTTCCACATAAACTTACAATGGTTGTAGTCAGTAGCGTAGCTTTGGGGCAACCATATAGGCGATGGACAAAAATAGAAGGAGTGCTCCTCTGATAATGCAATTTTGTATGCCTAATTAGTTTAAGCCAATTAAGAAAAATTTTAAAAATGGATGAATTCTGTTAGACCCTTGGGGTACCCTGACTACCCTAGGATCTATATTAATTTTTTACTTGATTTTGTATGAGAGGTACAAACAAAAGTCGACCGATCTTAACAAAAATTCGTCAGAAGGGTAGTCATATAGAGTAGAAGATGTGTATTGAAAATAGTCGAAATCGCTTCAACCCTACTGGTGCCTCTTTTGGACCTATATTAATATTTTACTTGATTTTGTGTAGGAGGTACATACAAAAGTTGACCGATCTTAACAAAATTCGTCAAACTGATAGTGAAATACAGTAACTGATGTGTACTGAAAATTATCGAAAATGGTTACACCCTAAGGGGTCCTCCTAAGGACCTATATTAATTTTTTACTTGATTTTGTATGTAAGACGAAGTAGGAAAAGTTATTTTCAGTTCCTAGTTGTATAATATATTTATTTTGATTATCCGAAAAAAGGCACTTATTTTTATAGGATTTGTTTTTTTTTCTATCAAAATATGCACATTTTCATGATTTTTAATTCGAATTTATGAAATTTTGCAATTACTTAAATATTATAACTTTTTTTTATTTTCGATACATAATAAATTTTTTAAATAACTCTATAATTTTAATAACAATGAGTTTTGTTTGGCTTAATTTCTTTCAAAATTGGATTTTTGACAATTATTTATATGAAGCAACTCAAAAAGCTATGCTCAAAATCTGAATTTATAAAAAAATTACTCAACTCTAAAGCACTCCAGCGCAATCAAAACATGTGTTATTGTTCTAATTTTTTGGATTATCAATGAAACAATTACCTGTCGATTGATACCAAATTTGTAGAATTCCGAGACACAACATTTTTTTATGTTTGTCCACTGGACAGTTCACTGTGCGTTGCAAGGTGAATCATTTCAAACATGCTAGCTGGACAAAACTGATTTTCATACTTTGAGAAAATAACTGTACAAGTTGATAAGTAATGATCTAAAAGAGATGGTATTAAGAATTGCGTTTGTTACTCGAAGATAAGTTTTGAGTAAAAAGCAGTGTAAAGCAGATATTTAGTTCTAATAATTTTATTTTCATTATCAGTAGAAATTAGTGCAGTTTTTAAGACGCAAGTGCATTTTTCTACAATGTTATTTTTAAATGTTTGTTTTTTTTTATTTTTTTTTTTTGGATTCGTTTTGGGCCAACGCAGGCAGGAGGTATGAAATCTTCCAAAGATACGTATACCCGTCCTATACGCATGCACGATTTACATTCTAAAATCTGCCCGAATCAGCCGGGACAGACAGAATGCACCTAAAACATACCCCCTATTGGCAATTAGGATTTTCCACTAAGCATATTAATTGGCTTTTCAGCTGAATTTAAAAAATTGAATATATATAAAACGCGTATTTAAGTATACTTGATTCTATATAAATAAGCAACATCGAATTAAATAATAGTAATTATCAATTTAAGGTACCCGAAAAACAATCCAAAACACTAAACTCATTTTAACTGGTTTGCGGCCATTGTCCAACCCAAGGACCAAGGACCCAAGGAATGAGATAAATCTCATATCCGCCAAATCAAAATCCCAATTAGTTGGATATGCGTTTGGGCCAACGCAGGCATAAACTTGTGTGGAAAAGAGATATACTCTGGCACACCAATCCAGGTGATAGTGTGAGTTCAGTCTAATTTCAAATCAGGAAACTACGTGAGTACGTAAATCCCAATTCGATTAAAAATTAAAATATTGAATAATTAAAAAGTAAGTTTTAAAAACGATTCATATTTGATGGTACTTACTTAATAAAACATAATATCGAGACAAAAAGGAGACACAGAACAATCTTAATTACCAATATTACATTGTTATAAAACTGCGTTAGGTGTAATAGGATGAAGTTAAATTGATTTAATTATTTAAATGCAATATGATTTTCCGTTTTAAGACGTCTACCGAATCAGATAAATTAATCATGTTGAATTTATCATTGAAATCACTGCACATACATCGTAAAGGTTCATGAAGAGCATAATTAGAACTGCACTGACTCAACTTGAAAAACAGGAAATGTCTAGTTCCTCTCCTTGGGATGTTGAAATTTAGAGCTGAGATGAGATATTCCGAATTAATCTCGCTACGAAGTAATTTATACAGAATCATGACATTAAGCATCATTCTTCTGCTTCTTAGGGAAGGTAGTAAAATAATTTTAAGTCGTATTTCATACGATGGAAGCATAATATTGGGGTTCCAACGACTATGACGTAAAGCAAAAAGTAAAAACTGTTTTTGAACGGATTCTATGGCGTCGATGTAGACATTATATTGTGGGTTCCATATAACTGATGCATATTCAAGAATTGGCCTTACGAGAGAGGTATATAATAATTTAGTAGTAAAGGGATCACTGAATTCTTTAGCCCATCTTTTAATGAAACCAAGGACTCCTCTTGCCTTATTTATCACCATATTAACGTGGAGATTGAAGCGAAGTTTTGAATCCATAATAACACCAAGATCGAGAAAACTGGAAACTATTTCTAAGTTAGTGTTATTTATAGTGTAATTTATGTTATTAGCAGATCTTCGCGAGAATGTCATTTGCTTACATTTTTTTAAGTTGAGATTTAATATATTTAAGCTACACCAGTCCACAAGTCTATTTAGATCAGATTGTAAAAGATGTCGTTCTTCGGGTGATTTGTAACAAAGAAAAAGTTTCACGTCGTCAGCGTACATTAAGACGCTGCAGTGTTTTATTACCGAAGGAAGATCATTAATGAATAGTAAAACAAAACCGGTCCAAGATGACTGCCCTGAGAAACGCCAGAAGTGACCGAAATACTTTTTGAAAGAGAATTCTTATATAAAACCTTTTGAGTACGTCTAGATAAATATGAAATTATCCAATTTAATAATGTGACAGGAAACCCAATAAGGTGGAGTTTTTTCAAAAGAAGATTATGATAAACACTGTCGAAAGCTTTGCTAAAGGCCGTATAAATAACATCAGTCTGCAGTCCCAAAGTAAAATCATTTATAACACGCGTAGTAAACTCTAAGAGGTTTGTTGTAGTGGACTTACCCTTCAGAAAACCATGTTGAAAGACAGAAATGGTGGAAGACACGGAGTGGGTTAATTGATCAGTTATGATTTTCTCAAATAACTTAGGGATTGCACTTAATTTTGCAATTCCTCGATAGTTAGAAACATCTATCTTGGAGCCAGATTTATGAAGGGATATAATATAACAATCTTTCCATATAATAGGAAAATAACCACTATGCAAGGAAATATTAAAAATGTTTGCTAGAGGAGTACACAGGTTTGTAGCACATTGCTTTAAAATACAGCTTGGAATTTTATCAGGGCCGGTCGTAAAATAAGATTTTACTTGCCGAAGATAACACAAGAATATTTGGGTCTTTTACAGGAGTTTCAAAAGAGTTAACTGGCGGGAGAAAAGGATACACCGTGCTAGTATTAAATGGTATATCGGAGTAAGTTGATTTAAAGAAGTTTGCAAACATGTTAGAAATCACATTGTCACAAGATGATTCTTCCTGATTGAATTTCATGAGGGGTGAAAAACTGGAGGCTTTACGTTTTGAGTTAACAAAACTATAGAAAAGTTTTGGATCATCTTTAAATTGAGATTTTATGTTAATTATATAAGCAGAATAGCATTGTTTATTTAATAGTTGATATCTATAACGACAAGAAGAATAGGAAGCAAAGTCTAAACTAGAACCAGATATTTTATATTTTTGAAATAAATGATTTTTTAAATTTTTAAGTGCCTTTAGATCATTTGTTAGCCAGGGTGGATTTAAAGGATTGGAGAAACACCTTTTTTTTTGGGACTTACAATAAGAAACACCTTTGCAGAGTATCATTGAAAAACTGTACAGAAGATTCGACGTCATAATATGAATATGATGTTCCGCTAGTTAAAATTGGAGACCAATCAGTCTGCGAAAGTAAGGAATTAAGTTTTACATAGTCCGTTTTCTTAAAATTATAAACTTTTTTATTTCGCGCATCAGAAGTTACTTTCTCTTCTTTTTCTTTGGGGGAGTAAAACTGTTATTTCAAGAGTTGGATGATGTACATCTTCTGGAAGAGATACGGGATTCGAACAATGGAGATTAACAGTAGTGCATCTATCTACAAATACAAGGTCTAGGGTTCTGTGGCTTATATTTAAAATTTTTTCTTCTTTATTTTTTAACAAATTATGAACTTTTTCGATGGCGTGTAAGTGTTTTAAATACACTGTTAAGTCACATTTAGGAGGAATGTAAGAGCAGGTAACATAAATAATACTATTATTTAATTTAACTGCAACACAAATGAACTCAATGTCACTGGTGTCAAGAATTGTCAATTCTTTAGATACAAGCGAGTTTTGAACAGCTATCAAAACACCACCACCGATCTTATGACGATCTTTACGAAAAATTTGATATTTATTGCACACTAGCTGAACCCGGTGTGCTTCGCTACTCCCCTCGTTATAAAATAAAATTAAAAGTATTTATATATTTTTCACGCCATCGAATTTTCGAAATAAGTCCACCCCAGCGCCACCTACCGTGTCCATTTATACACAAATTATTTTCTTATGATCAAACAAACATACATTCTGAATTTCAGTTAAATTGGTCCATAAATTCAAATTTTCGATATAAGTCCACCCCAGCGCCACCTATCGGGTCCAAATATAGCCTATGTTACCCACCGTACCAAGATGAACATTACCTGAAAATTTCATCAAAATCGGCCCAGCCGTTTTGGAGTCCATACGTTACATACATACACACATCCTATTTTATATATATAGAAAATTATTTCAGAATTTAAAATATTAGAGCGAAGCCAAGTCTCTGTAAAAATTATAATGTTATATTCAAAATCAAAACTGTTTATGAAAATATCGGAAATTTTGGAGTTTAGACCCACATTTTGGTACACAAGCTCTAATTTAGACTTGCGGTTTATTAATCGTTTTTTGGATGAGATTCAGCCTATTTCGGGGACGCGGAAAATGTCCAACATTTACCGGTCGCGTACAATTGTGTTAGGCGGACAAAAGTTTACATCAACTATAGAATTAAATAAATTTTCAGGAACTGTTAATCTAAAAGAAGTAATCGATCTTACATTTGAATATTTGAATTTATGAACCGAAAGATGCAAGGAAAAATTCAACTTTGATTTAATGAAAAAATCTATATCAACCTCTGTTGTATCCGCAGCTAAGCGAGAAACAAAGATTGATTTAGTTGGTGGAATTGCAATGATTGGCTTAGGTGGAACAGAAACCACAGAAGTAAGAGGAACAACCTGGGAATCGACCAAAGTTGGTGAAAGAGAAACAGTTTGGGCATAAGACATGACTGGCAATGTAGGTGGAGGTGCCAGCACTGGCAAAGGAGCAGAAATCGATATGTTTGCTGTATTCGAAGTAGAAGTTAAAATAGGTGGAGGGGCTGTTATACCACCAATGTCCATGTCGTCGGCAATGTCATGTACAGAAGAATGTAGAGTTAAATTTGAATCCTTTTTTTGCTTACTACGCAAAGACATGTGGTTTTTTTTCCTTTTGGGAGAAGGAATTGACTCTTCAATATATTTAAAATCGTTGAAAAGAGACTGATATTTAAAAAATTTTGCAGAAAGCGAAGAAAGTTCCTTACTTATTTCAGAGAAGCCTTGCTTTGTCTGCTTGAAAAGCTTGAAGAAGTTGATGTCAGCCAATCTACATTTCTCGCAAGACCAACGCAACCCTTTACCTTCCTCAATACAATGCAAGTTTTAAATGCAATTTCAAGTAGAAGGTATGATATATATAATCTTATTAAAAACAAGTGTGAAAATTGAGTAGCGCTATTTGTTTTTATTTTTAAACTTCCAGAAGGTGTGACTTATTTGACACCGCTTGACACCGGCCTGATTTTTCAGTATATGTTGAATATGTGTTTAGCCATTATTTTAAAACTGATATGGGGCTTCGCGCACGCTCGCTTCTATTTAATTTCCTTTGTTTTTCAGAGAACACATTCTTCAACACTAAATGGCAATTGCATGAAATGTGGTCGAAGAACGAAAGAAGCTAAAATCTATTTAAGCTCGTGTACCCAAAATTTTTTCGATGTCTTTAGGGTCTATAAAAAAAACGCACAAGTTTTTCTATCAAAAAAGTAATAAAGTG
Organism: Dichetophora obliterata; assembly: GCA_963920525.1. Lineage (NCBI taxonomy): Eukaryota > Metazoa > Arthropoda > Insecta > Diptera > Sciomyzidae > Dichetophora > Dichetophora obliterata. Next base: position 205,242,586 of record OY986435.1, read on the forward strand.
GCGCGCTTGTGGGAACGGGAAGGAACGTTTGATAGAAAAATGTTCGTACATTTTGATGGAAGAAGTAATTTGCATTGTTTTAAATAGTTTTAGTTTTTATTTTATGAGCTTAATTTTAATTTTGGTAAAGTATTGTAGAAAAAACAAATAAATTTTTACTGAATTAGTTTATTTTTTTTTTTATTTTTTTGTTAACACTTGGTGTAATAATGTTTTATATTGTATATGGGCAAATTATAATAAGGGAGGTTTTAGGAAAACAGTTTTTTTAAAAATCGACTTTTTTTTAATTGTTTATTGTTGTACAACTATTCAAGATTGTTGTAGAAAAATCCCGCTTATAATACAGATTCTACAGCGCTTAAAATCCGGTGCGCCAGAGTACCTTTAACTAACCGGAGTATCTTTAAACGCACTTTTCTCGTAACATACTTTGTCAAACCGGACTAAACTACTGCAAACAAACTAATCGACCGATTTTAATATATTTTATTTTTTTAATCTATTTGTAATGTAATTCTACACATCTTTTGCCAAAATGAGTGTCTTTGAAAAATTTTTCTAGTTTTTACACGCAAAATATGGTAAAAAATATCGTAAATCTTTCGGCTTCTTTTAACGCTTCATAATTTTCTTAATTTTTCATATTTTCATTCAATTTTGTTAATAGCTGTGCATTTAAAATCCATGCATTTTTCATTTTTTTTTTTTTGTTCTGACAATCTGGAGCCGAGCTATGATGTGGCCCGGTTTTCACCTTTTTTTCGGCACACCATCTTTATATATAAAAAATTTATGTTAAAAAAAAAATTAACATTTGTTTTATTTTCGCTGATCCTTAAAAATCACGCTTACTCATATTTTACACAAATTAAAAGCTACTCCTTTTATAACCAAAAATTTCTGTGGTCACAAGGAATAACGACTAAACTCAAAGTATCGTAAAACACGATATTTTAATTGCACGAACTACGACCCATTTTTTTTAAATATATGAACCTTTACAAACAAAATATGTGCAGACATAAGTGATGATCAGTTCTGGACAAAAAATGGATATCTGCAGACTTCCAAAAATTGGCAATAAAGTAAATTCCATATCGCTATTTTACGATATTTTGAGTTTAGTCATTAATCCTTGTGACCACAGATTTTACAAATAAAAATCAAACAGGGGCACGGAGGGCACAGCTGTCATACAAAGCACACGATCAGTGTGGGAGGTATCTAAGTTTTGGATGTGCCTCAAACTAAAACAATTTTGTCGAGCTTGCATGTTCTACACTATTCACTGTGCGTCGCAAAGTCTTAGGGGCGGCAAAATAGTCATTGGTTTTCATTGAAATTTGCAAATAATATAAAAAAATTTCTATTCAAAAATTTCATTGAATTTTTATCATACGATACAGCTTAAATTGTTTATTGCAACATGTCTTATTTTAGCCTTTGCGAATTCATCAATCGTGTATTCATTTTCTTACCTTGCAACAGTTTTACTTTCTGCTGAAGTAATTGCAAGATTTAAAAGTCTATTTTGACTCATGGTTGATTTCAAGTAGCGTAGTTGTTCTTCGACACGCCACTGGTTGTAGTTGGTGGCAGAAAAGTATATGATAAGGATTGTTTAATACTTGAATTTTCACAAAAAAAAAATTATAGAAATGAATTTGATGAAAACTGAAATGTGTCTAATTTGTGGAAAATTTCGAAAAGACGTTTGATGAGAGCTGGTCGTATTGAAGTATTTTTAATTAAATAAAACTAAATGCCAGAAACTTATTTAGCAATGAAATACTTAGCATGAGCTTTAAGTGAACTTTGGAGTTATTGCAGATATTTGAAAAAATTACCACCAAAAAAAAAACCATAACAACAACCATAAAATATTCATAGTGCTAAATATTTTAAATTACTAAAGATAACGCATCTGCAAATATTTACAATGGATGTTGCTGCAAAATTACAATTACAACAACAACAACAACAACAGTGCAAGCGAATGCCAACAAAAATGTTGGGGAAACTTCATTTTGAGCTCGCATTTCAGTTTGTATTCAAATTGGATGCCATGAATAGATCAGCGTAGAGTGGCAACATAAGGATAACCATTTTGTTGTTACTATCAGAGTTGCTGCTGTTGTTGTTGGTGTTGCCACTGCTACCATTATATCTAGTCTAGTAAATATAATGGGAAACAATATACGATATAAGAAAATAAGGATATGCGGCAACAGCAGTCGAGGAAGCAGATTCAATGCTGAGCGCAGCAGCACATCATCACCATCATATATAAATATATGTATTTACAATGGAGCACAGGATGGTGGAGCTTAAAGCTTGACAACAGCACCACTAGCTGCAGCACCAGCTTGTCCTTTTTCGCCATTTTGTGCGTTTGTTTGTGCTGCGTACGTATGGTTGTATGGCTCTGAGTTAGACTTTGTCAATGTATGTGTATGTGTATGTTTGTTCAATTGGATATGTGTGTGTGTGTGTGTGTGTGTGTGTGTTTGTGTTCTTTACTCCTCGCAGCATTTCGTTTTGCAATTTCATTAAATTCCAGCATCCCGCCATAAATCTTCCACTTCTTCTGTGCTGCGAAGCGATAAAAGGTGGTGTAGAAATAGCAACCAAGTTCCTCAGAGTATGGAGCACGGGAAGTCTGGATGGATGGAGTGCTGAGTCAAAAAAGCAGAGCAAGCCAAAAAGAATAGGAAAGAAAAAAACACAGAACAGCATGGTTTGGGATCGGGTCACGGCGAAAAATGCTTGTTTTAGAAGGACATCTCGTTTTAATTTCTTTCCTTTTTTTAATGTTTCTATATTTTCCCACTCTTGCCTCACTGCCAGAGTTGTCAGCCAATGACAACGACAAAGACCAGAACAACGACGACAGCAGCAAGAACTGCAAAGGATGGCAGCGCACAAAGCAAATCGAAATAGGGACCAAATTTAAAAAAAAAACAAACAAAATAATAAATACAATTTGCGCAAAACTAAAGAAAGTCAGAAACTTGGTCAGGCAGGACATTTTATGGCAGCACCCTACATTCCCAGCGAGGTTAAGTTGTAGCATGAAAAAAATCATCTACGCACCAAAAATTTCACTCTTCTATAAGCAAAAAATCATGAGGGTCTTGAGCTTATTTTTAGGAAGGGAAAAAAGAAAGGGATTTAAGAGTATTTTCTTTTTTAGGAACTAATTGATGTTATTTCGAAATTCATCTTTTATATTGTAAAGAACTCAGAACTTGCTTTAAGTCAAAACAAAGAAATGTAAGGACCTAAAATGAACTATAAACAACTATAAACAGCCCAAATTTATTCACTTTACTTACCCACAGATAATATTTGATAACCACTAAAAACACATACTATATACATATTAACCTGTACTTATACAATTCCGTTAGTTTACGTGAGAAATAAACATCAACTTTGTCTGGTTGGCTGAAGGCCACAATTCTGGAAATTAAAGGTTAAAGATTCAAAGACAACATAAATGAACATAAAATTACCCTAAACATGATAGGACAAAACTTAGGCACACACACACACACACACACACTCTCTCTCTCTAATTCTGAGAAAAGACATATTCAAATAGCAATAATGTACGTGCGTGTATGTCTTTGTGGTGGATCTCGGTAACGCCAGTAGCATTCCAAATGAGCCCACAAGGTGTCGTAAAGCAATCAACAAACGAGCCAAAGATTGCCATTGTGGCTAAAACTGTACGCTTACATGTACACATAATTATACGGCAGCTACAAGCTTATAATATTGCCAAAAGCGCCTACTGTTACGCCCACTTAGATTAACTATTTTATGGAGGCTAAGGTGAAGAGGGAAAGGGAGAGGCAGGTCACATGATTTCAAGCTAAGTAGTTTCAGTTAAGAAATGAGCATCAAGCAACAACGGGTTGCTGCTGAAGCGGCTACAACAATCATTGAGATCATAAAAAACATTATGGCATAAAGTTGAGTGGGTCTAACAAGTAGTTGGAACTAATTTCGAAGATATCAATTAGAAGAGACCAGCTGTAAGGCGCAACAATTTCTACTTCTTCAAATCATATGATGACTATCATTAGGGGTATTCACGATTCAGTGGACGTGCCAGTGCAATTGAGGACTTGTGCACTTTACAATAACAAAATACACGTACGTCAAAAATCTGCACAAGTTATTTTCTAGTGTAGCCACAAACTTGAGGGCTTGAGGACTTGAGCAGTTGTGCACTTGTGTTCATTAAAAATTTTGACAGCTTTGAAATAGTGATAGTGGTGTGCTTACGAAAATCTAACTGAACAACTGCATACGTCCTCAAGTCCTCAACTGCACTGGCAAGTGCACTGAATCATGAATATTCCTATTATAAAAGCTTACAATAACTTAATAATGCACATATCGCCGTCCTGGCATTCATGTGCTCTATACGCCATTTTGACAATTTTAAGTTAATAATATTTGATACCAAATTTTTCAAATCTGCTATCGTTTTTTGCTATCTCTTCCACAAACTGAGATATTTCGCGTCCATTTTGCTCTACATCCCTTATACAGAAATTTTTGGTGACCTCTTGCCAAATTTACAGTACCAATAATTCAAATAGCGTATGGAGCTCTTGAATCCCCTGACGAAGATATAATAGGTGCATTTTCAGACAATAATTAAAGGAAGCACAAAAAACGTACAAACTGATTTTAGGGATAGGCAAGATGTGGTATTTAGTGATTGTATTTTTGTTGATTTGTAGAAATTGTTGTACAACTTCAAATATAACAAAATTTGCTATGTATCAATGCAATAGGGGTGTTCTCTATGTCATGTAAATGCCGCTGCACGGTGCAAGAATAAGAAATATGCAATCCGTACATTGCGACAACAACAAAATACAAGTAAGAACTTCCAATGTATACCACACTGAAATCTATGTATACGGAGATACAATAAATTATTGTTTATAAAATGCAACCCCGTGAATGAGAGAGAACAGCCAAAGAAAAAGTTTAATGTGCGTGAAGTGTAGCTCATTCTAGAGTTCTTGCACGATAAGGAATATTTTGAGTATCTTCAAACCCTGCCCTTTAAGCTGTAGATTTTTCTATGCTACACTAGCACAATAGGGCAAGTGTAGCATACATTGCACTTACGTTTAGTTTAGGATTGTTACAATTCGTGCTCTTGTCCAATTGTGCTAGACATAGAGAAACCCCTACTATGAATATATATATATATATATACCAGCAAGCCGTAGTTGTCCATTTTTTAAGTCCCTACGAAGTTTTTCTAATCTCCGTAAGAAAACAGATGTCAAACGAAATAAAAAATTTCTTCTTTTGTTTTGGAGAGCAGCAATGCATTTGCATTTTCGCCTTGCGCGATGGTCATATGTTTTTGCTTTTTGTTGCGCTGTTCTAGCTGAGCAAATAAATGAGTAGTAGAAAGCAACATGGAGTTAATTGACACTCTCGCAACTCAAACATGTGAAAAGAAGACAATTAAGCAAAGCATGGCAGCTAGAATGATTTCTTAAGTAACTTAACACTTTAATTAAATACAATTATTATTAAAATTTCGAAGGAAAAATATCCCTATAAAGTGCTGTATCACAAATATGATACCTTAAAACTTGTAAAAAAGCATACTCTGACTCTTGACGAAAGCCACAAAGACAGCTCGAGCTAAGCGGCTCCGTATCACAAGCCCAGAAATTTATCACAAGCCTTGAAGAAGAGCTTCAGAAATTTAATAAATAGCTCAGACCTACAATTAATAACTACAGAATTATAAAAATTTGCTTGAGTCAAAAACAAGAAGTTCTTTTAAGGGCCATTTTGTTCACAAAGGACATAAATATGATTTAACTCGGGGATATCAATCTCTAGGTTAATTTTATACCAAGCGTATAAATCGGGAGATAAAAAAGTGGTTTTGTTCACATTTTATCCCGGCTTTATGCTTAGAGCATAAATTCGCTCTCAGTTTATATCGATTTCCATTGGAAAGTTAGAGTGTTGCTCATTAATTAAAAAATGTGTGGGAATTTTTGGTTTATTTTTGCGAATTTGGGGGCTGGAGTGAACACTAGGTAAAACTGGATCGCTGATTTTGCATCTGATGTCAGAATTTCAAAATTCTAAAATTTTTCTGCACAGGGCTGCCAAGAATTTTAAACATGAAGCAACAGTATTGGGGGTTATTTCTTACGAATCTGGTGTCAGAATTTTAAAATTCAAGATGGCGTATAGAGTTGCCACCTAATTTCTTGTTTATTTATTCAACGCTGGTAGAAACACTAGGTAAAATTGGGTCGCTGATTCCGAATCCGTTGTCAGAATTTCAAAACTCGGAAATTTTTCTACACATAGGGTTGCCACCTCAAAATGTTTTAATTTAAGAATTTTAAACATGGGGAAAAAGTATTGGGATTTCGAATCTGAAGTCAGAATTTAAAATTCAAGATGGTGGATAGGGCTGCCACCTTAATTTTTTGTATTTCTATGAATTCGGGGCTGGCAAAAAAAATGGTACACCAAAAATGGGTCGCTAAATCCGAATCCGTGGTCAGAATTTCAAAATTATAAAGTTCTAATATAATAGCGTTGCACCCTAATAATATGTATTTTTAAGAATTTTAAACATCATTTAAAAGTGTTAGTCAGTTGTTGCAGTCAGTGATTTCGAATCGGAAGTCAGAATTTTAAAATTCAAGATGGTGGATAGGGCTGCCACCTTTATTTTTTTATTTTTGCGAATTCGGGCTGGCGCGAACTAAAGAGTAAAAATGGGTCGCTGAATCCGAATCTGTTGTCAGAATTTCAAAATTATAAAATTTTGAAATAATAGGGTTGCTTTTACTTTTGAAAATACATATTATTAGGTGGCAACCCTATTATTATAAAATTTTATAATTTTTAAATTCTGACCACGGATTCGGATTCAGCGACCCATTTTTGCCCTTTAAATCGCACCAGCCCCGAATTCGTAAAAATAAAAAAATAAAGGTGGCAACCCTATCCACCATCTTGAATTTTAAAATTCTGACTTCAGATTCGAAATCACTGACTCCCTAACACTGTTAAATGATGTTTAAAATTCTTAAAAATACATGTTATTAGGTGGCAACCCTATTTTTTCAAAACTTTATAATTTTGAAATTCTGACAACAGATTCGGATTCACCGACCCATTTTTACCCTTTTGTTCACGCCAGCCCGAATTAGTAAAAATAAAAAATTAAGGTGGCAACCTTATCCAACATCCTGAATTTTAAAATTCTGACATCAGATTCGAAATCAGTAACCCCCAATACAGTTTCCCATGTTTCAAATTCTGAAAATAAAACCTTTTTAGGTGGCAGCCCTATGCGTGAAAAATATTTTTACCGCGTATGTTGCAGAGATGGTTCAATTAATTGCAGCACGCGTGCGACCGCGGCTTCGTCAATCGAAAACGATAGACGAAGTCATTTTCGTCCCACTTGTCTAATCCAATGCGTTCCTGCATTTTATATTGCCTGCGTTCGGCCCGCAAAGTCACTTCCACTTCGTCATCATCGTCGCTCCACTTCTCTCAAAAGTGCAGCAAAAGATCCATTTTGTTATACTTTATCTTCATTTATTTTTTTAAAAACTTTTTTTCAAACCTCTTCTTTCAGAATTTAATTAAAAATTAAAAGAGCTGTGTCTGTTTACATATTTGACACCAAGTAAATAAAAATTATTAAAATGAGAGTGATGAGAGCGAATTAAAAATCTTAACTCATCAATTTTCACGAGTTAAATATTTCTGGGGTTAAGCTATTTTTCAACAATTTTTTTTATACCTTGAAGAGTTAAATGCTTAACTCACTGTTAACAAATGAAAAACTGGAAAAATCATGGAATTAACTCGGAGATAAATTTATCTCTCTGTGAACAAAATGGCCCTAAGAGTCACAATAAACACCATAATTTCGGAAATATCGTAACAAAATGCAATGTATAAGCTTTTTATTACAAAAACAGAGATCTTATTTGGAAATAAGACAAATCGGATAAAAACCACGCCTACCTCCCATGTAAAGTGACTTCACCAAAAAGATAAAATGTCTTTTAATTCCACAAAAAATAACCTAATGACTTAAAATTTTTCATATAAGCTTTGAGCCAAAATATGCACTCTGAGTTTGAAATCTGAGTGTTAAAAATCGAATGAAATCCACGCCAACCTCCTAAATCTCCTTAAATTTCACAAAACTGCGTACAATGGCTTCAGATTTTGCAAATAAGTTTTAATTTTAACAATGCACTCGATATTTAGAATTTGTTAAAAATTAACTCAAAACTCCGCACACATCCCATACACTCTTCCCAAAACGCAAAATATCGTGTTTGAAGTTTTATAGGAGATGCCACACCCCGTAACCTTATGCCATTTATATGTTTTGTGGGAATTGTCTTTGATAAACAACTTTGTTATAAACTTCAAGTTCCTACACGCTCAGAAATCTTGGATTAAATTCTAATACAAACTGTATTGTATATATGACCACACCAGAATTGTATTACAATCTAATACACTACATATATTACAATTGATTTTTATTCTCTCATGGGACTTAATTTTAATACATGCTTGTATTAAAATATTTTTGACAAAAAAAAAATTAACGAAACATGTGGGATTCGAACCCAGTACGTTTATGTTATAAGTTGTTGGCTCTACCAACTGCTCTATGAAGCCACATGTATAAAGAAATGATAAACATGCATAAGAGCCGAACCAAGCCGAACGCTGTTTTTAAAGACTAATCCAAACTGTATTAAAAAGTTTTCCAGGTTTTATTAAAAAATGTCTAGCATTTTGAAGAGTTTTAATTCTAATAGAAAAAGTATTAAAAAATGCATGATTCCAACGATTGGATTAAAATTATCAAGTTATTCAGTTTTATTAAATTTTATTATTAAGCGACACCTATTGCAAAATTTTTGGGCTATGTGTGAAACAAATAGCTATCTATACAGAAAGTTCCGTCTATAGCTTTTACAGAGTAGCATTTTTTTACGCAAGCTTGCATTTTCTGAGTTCGCTGAGCATAAACAATTCACTGGACTGATAAATTTCTTTCTCTTTTGCTCTTACATAAGCGTGAGAGTAATTTTACTTAATTTCTCTATCACTTTTTATACCGAAACGCGTACTGCGTAAGGGGTAAATTAACTTTGTCACTCCGTTTGTAACGCTGATAAGGGGGTGTGGAAGGTATAAAAAGGTAAATTTATTTTGTATCAGCATCACCTCTTGAGTTGATTAAGCGATGTCCGTCTGTCTGTGAGTCTGTCTGTCGTTACGATTACTGCCGCAAATTTGAAGCTTTTGCACTGAAATTCGGTATACGTATGTGCTTATATTAAAAAAAAAGCAAAGATCAAGTTCGAGAATGAGCAAAATCAGATGAAAACCACTCCTACCTCCCATATACAGTTACTTTATCAAAACAATAAATCTCTAAAAATGACACAAAATTTTATGGAGTGACTTTGAATTTTGCACATAGGCTTTGAAGTAAACTACTCACCATAAAATTAAAATTTCTTACAATCGGTTGAAAACCACTCCTACCTCCTATACAAAGTAACTGTAACAGAATGGTAAAATCTCTTTGAATGCCAAAAAAACTAATAAAAGGACTTTAAATTTTGCTCAAAAGCTTTAGTCTCAAATATTTACCATATATTTGAAATTTGTCAAAATGGTATGAAAATCATGACTACCTCCTATACAAAGTAGCTATATGAAATCGGTTAAGTCTCTAAAAATTCCACAAAAATTGACTGAATGAATTGAAATTATGCACATATGCTATGAATATTAAAACTCACTTTGAACTGAGAAATTTGGCAAAATCGTATACAAACTCGGTCAATTTCCCATACAAAAGTGATGTCATCAAAGTACACTTAGAAAAAAGCTTCTCGGAATATGAGAAAAAGGCATCATATTTTGAGTAAAAAGGTATTGACTTTGCTCCAGAGAATGCTTTTCTCTAAATGTAATCCCAAAAATTACCTAAAAATGGTAAAAACCTTTCATAAAATAGATAAATATTGTCTGATCAATAAAAACACCTTCTCTTTAACATAAAAATATTTCTTTGTAACAGGTTCAACCGTTTTCTTTATTGTATAAATTTTTCCCGAATACAGAGAAATATTTATTTAATTTTAGTAAATCTTATCTTTAAATTGCGTATACTTTCTTTAATACTTTCTTCAAAAGATGGATATATTTTGTTAATATTGGTTCAACACATTTCTTTATTGTGTACATTTTCTTAATACTTTCTTCAAAAGATAGATATATTTTCTTAATATTGGCTCAACACATTTCTTTATTTTGTACATTTTTCTGTAAAATAGAGAAGTATATCTGCGATATTTTGATTAAAAATATATATTTGTGAAACATTTGTTTTCATTTTCTATAAAGTTCTCTGTAAAAATGAGAATTTTTTAGTGCGTGAAAAATACTTATCATTATTAGAGACATGAAATATTTTCATTTCCCACAATTGAAGAAATATTTCTTCGAATATGTGAAAATTTATTCTAATTGAAGAAAATTTTATTTGAAATAGAGAATATTGCTACACTCTACGAATAGAATTCGTAGAATCGACGTATATTAGTTCATATTACCAATATTTTATTTGTATTCGTACAAAAACAAATGTATATTGTACGAATACATTTGCTATATTTACGAATGATCATAATATCTAATAACGAAAAAAAACATTCTGTCTTAGTTAGAGTTTGAGCCTCGGCTCTTTAGCTTACTGGCCACCGGTGAACTACAGTCACTTTACAATCATACATTTCCTTATATTCTATTGTTGTTCGGCAAGCAAGGCAAAAAAAAATCTGTCTGAGTTGAGGTTTGAACCTCGGCTCTTTAACCTGCGGGCCACACACTCTACCAGTAGTTGTTCGACAAACCAGGCTGAACGATTTTGGTTTCAAATTTTTAAACTTAACTAATAATTCGTACGGTCAACCTACGAATGAATTTTTTCTACTAATATTATTTTTCATTCGTAAATAGTACGAAAGCATTCGTAAATACTACGAATGTAGTGACCGAAATTACAAAGTTATTAGTACGAGAAATTTACGAATATTATTATTTGTATGTATGCAATCACGCGTACAATGCACTAATATGAATTGTTTTATTTTTGTTTACGAATATAATTAGTATATAAAACGAATATATTCGAAGATACTACATCAGGTATTAGTAACACTTTATAATTAACGAATATTCGTAGAATATAACATTCGTAGAAGTTTTATTAATAAATGTTTTGAGTGTATAATCGAAAATAGAGAAATTTTTCATCAGAGATAAGTGTTTTTTTTCTGAGGGTAGCATAAGTTTTATAAAATCCACAAAAACGTGTGTATTAACAGCATATTTAACACATAATCGTCAATATCTTAATTTCTATAAAAAATTTATATATTTATACCTTTAAATTTTGTATGACTAATCCAAGGAAATACAGATTTTAAATAAAGAAAGCCTTGGCCGTCTTCTTCCAGATTTTGAAAGAAGTTTTAACGATGCCTTATTAAATATGGAGTGGAAGCAGTTGAATTTTTGTTCTGGCACAAAAGCTTTAACGATTTAATTTTTTAGAACTAGATTATTTTAATCCCCATTGAAAAAATTTTTAAATTAGGATTGCGACAATCTTTCATCGAAAGATCTTAGATTACGATTGCAGTAATCGTAATTTTGAAAAAGTCGAAATTACGATTACTGTAATTGTAATGTTAGCTCATTCGATGAAAGATTATACTTTAATTTTAATTCCGTTTTTAGGTAGCCTTGACAACTACTTATTTTCTCACGAGCTGCGACCATCGAATTTCAAACAAAATAAAACAATAAATAATGCGCGTGTCACACACATTGGTAGCTTTCAGCGGAGTCAATAGTTGGCAACTGTTTTTTTTTAAATTTGAGTGAGAAACCTTTGTAATTAAATGATCCATTCACAACAGTTGACTCCTCTGAATGCGGCCAATGTGTGTGACACACGTTCTCTATTTTGTTTTCTTTTGCTGGACATTCGATGGTCGTAACACGAAATGGCACTCTAACCTATTACTTATACCATTACTTATACCATGGTCCCTGTCAGAGAATATGCTGGCGACATTTATAAAACTACAAATGTTTTTATGTTGGTCATGAAACTCAAATACACGCTCTTGGATACTGGCTACCAGGCGCTCAACAAATGCAGCAGGCATGGCAAAATTAAACAAGGTATTGTTAGGGCGGATAGCCGTTGACCGAAACTGTCAAAACGAAGTTGACATTTCATACAAAATCTGCAAGCAATAACCTTAAGCTCAATAAAACGATTATAAACTATCAAACAACTAGAATTTGTATTTAAAATCAAGTATGATTTAAACAATCAAACATTTAGAATTTGTATTTAAATCATATAAAATCAACATTATAAATAACAAGGTCATTTAGGAAAAACTTTAAATAAGCTTTTATTTAAAAAAGACAAACTAAAAGGAAAAAATAAGTTTAAGTGAAATTTGTCATATATGTATACAGTAGGTATATTCTAGGTGCAGAAGAACCCTCTCTCTTGGTTACTCCATCAATATCATAATATAAGTACGTAAATTGGTAAATTCTAAGGACTTATATAAATTCAGAATTTTTCAAATACATTTATATTTAAAACCTGTCTAATGCAGCGGAGCAAAGGGAGGGGAAAGAACGATGCGTCAGCAGAGGAACTTATTGATGGTTGCTTGCTTATGTTTTCTAAGTTTCCTATCTTATCTTTGCTGTCAGTATTGATGACGAGAGCTACTCGGAAAAATACAATGACGCAAACCAAAGATTTACCCTTTACCAAAATCGTTCAACGCACCTAAAGAAGTTTTCACTTCAATAATATACAATTCTTAAATCTTCAAAATTATTCAAATCTTAACGGGACTACGATAGCTGCAATCGTTGTATAATACTACATTTATATACGAGATTAAAGCAAAAGATTAAGAAAACCCTCTTTTGTAATCTACACTGCTTACACTAGTGTGAAAGAGAATAGTTTTGATATTTCGTTGCTTCGTTTTGTTTTAGGTTAGGGGTAGTTATGGTAGCGGTCAACTGCACGTCATGAATTGTTGTTGTTTCAATGTAAATAGAAACTCTGAAAGAGTGAGCAAGGGAATAAATTTTGACCACCACGGTCACCAAATGATACGGCAGAGTCAGTTTTCTTAAAAATTCCCAATATTTAAAGAGTTGCAAACTTTTCTTAGGAGATAAACAAGGATTTTAATTATTAATCTACTTAAGAATTAGGTTTTTCTAATAAAACTATGGCTAATCTAATAAAACTCTAAAGGGCCTTAACCTCGTTTTAATCTCTATATGTCGATACCAAATCATGGGATCAAAGCAGGTTGCGTTGTAAAATTATTCACAACATGTGACTGGGGATCATATAACGGTCACCAGGACATAGCTCTTATTGACCTTCAATTAGTCAGTTTTTCTTATTCCCACTTGCAGTGTTGCAATTTTTTTTAGATCCAATATTTACAGAGTTGCAAACTTTTTTTAGAGGATAAGCAATGAGTTTAATTATGAATCTACTGAAGAATAAGGTTCACTTTTCTATTTATTTAGGAGTTAATCACGTCGTGGGCCTTAACCTCGTTTTAATCTCTATATGTAAACGTAATCTTAGATCGTTCGATGGGAGATTTGCCGCAATGCTAACTTAAAAAGTTTTGAAGTTGGGATTAAGATAATCCAAATTCCAGCCGCATTTAGCTCTGCTCCCGATGTAGTAATAAAACCTTAGATAACCCGAAAAACTGATTTTATATTCAGTTTTAGCAACCTCCAAAACACTAAATACAGTCGTGAAAACCTGGCCACTCGAAGATTATGCCATCCACATTAACCAGCACAAAATTATTTTCATCTCAACTGACCAACAACTACCCAGGAAAAAATCGTCCAATGGATGCTTCTCCAAAAGTCATTAAATGTTATATAAACAACATTCATTAAGTTTAACTAACTAAAAGTAGTAGTCGGGGTAGTAATGAAAAAAAAACGGCATACAAATATTGTACACACACACTCAATGTTTGCCCTTCCTCCCACATGGTCAAGTAGCTATATCAAATAAAACGAATAGCATCACGCAACTGAACAAACACTAAACAAACCCTGTAAACTGGGAGGAAGTAAGAAGAAGAGCACAAGACCAAGAGCCAAAGTGTACCATTGAGTAACCAATGCCATCAGTGTGCCATCTTAAGTAATGGGCTAACCAACTGGCCGACAACAACAACAACTTATACGACATAATGTTATCCATGATAAATGAATTGGGGCTTCTTAATTACTCCCCAAACTGTCGTATAGGCAGTTTCAATGTTATGTTCTATTCAACAATGTTGCTGGTGCTGCTCCTGCTGACCGTTGGCTATGGTCCAGCAAGCTTGTAAGGAGCTTGTTGTTTGCTCGGTTACTTTGGTTGTTTGATTGCTAGCAAGCAGTCATGGTCAAAGCAACTCTAAACTTATAAGAAATGCAACTCAATTTGGTAATGTTCCCCTGATGATTTCATCTGTGAATGTAAGTTGAAGTTGGTGCAGAGTTACCAAATGGAACACACGCACATACTGGCATTTAGACACACACATACACAATTGATTAGAAAGAAATGTGTATTGATATTCACCAATGCTGATGAGGATATTGGTCATGTGCCACAGCGTGTTAAGGCTATTTTTATGATTTGTTTAAACTTTTGACGATCAATGCGCTAAAAAAAAAGGTTTTGTAAATCTGCTGCTTGTTGATCTGAGCTTGGGTAAATATGTACAAACTTCTTTTGCAGCAAAAATACAAAATTTGCTTACTCTTAAAAAATTAATATTGCTTGGTAAATATATTAAAATTATATCAAAGAACAAGTTCCAAGTTTTGGAAATAAACTTTAAATAACTCCTATGCGAATAAATCCTGCTCCCATTTCTCATTACTTTTTTTTCTGAGTATTTTAGGGCGCAGATTCTAAAAATGCTAACCATTTCCTTTCTAAAAAATGTGTTGCGACATATCCCAAAAAGCAAAAAGATTATGGGCAGGTTCGCATGAAACTCGGCCAAAACATTACATTTTTTTAAATTTTTTGATAGCTTATGATGTCTGGAATATGCTCTGAAAGAGGATTGGTTATAGCCAATACGTATAGCATACGTAAGGAACCCATATTTTCATAAATGAACTAAAAATAATAACACTAGTGAACAGTGGCATAGATAGCTTTTGATTGTGGGGGGGATTCCTAAAATATATAATAACCTTAAAAAGTATACTTTTGAATAAAACTTATTAAATGACAGTTTTGTAAAGTCGTATGTCATGTTTCACAGCTATACTTCTCTGAAACGTTGAAAAACGGTGATAAAAAAACTATGGGCTTGTTGAATTGAATCTTAGCAACACCGAATTTCTGAAAGCTCCACATGTTACTATATCTCTAGTAATTGTTGACCGATTAAGAAAAATTAAACACTGACATAAATCAAATTTTGACTACTTTCTTGAGAAAAAGAAGAACTTTTGGCAATACATATACATTTGCATTCGTGCTTAACTTAATATTCGAATCATTTCACACAAACGAGAGATATTTGGTAATGTTTCCATGGCTCTGGGGGGTCCAGACCCGCGGACCACCTAAATATCTACGTCACTGCTAGTGAACAATTTGGAACAAATTTTTGCGCGGCGATACCGACATCACGTTATAGTATTGTTTCAAAATAATAAAAATCACTACGACTTTTTCAAGTTGGTGCGGATTTTTTTTTTTTAGAGGAATTTTTGACTTTTTTAATTATTATTGTTTAATAAATGTTTAAAAGTATTTGAGGTAATTTTGAGTGTTTTCACTAAAACCGCCATAAGTAAAGTATCAAACCTGCTACAAACATACTTTGTACCTTAAAATTTTACTACAAATATTTTTTTTAACTACAAAGAAAAAACCAAACCAAAATATACATCAAAGTTATATATGTTTGTTTACCTTAAAATGGGGAAATGTAAAAAACGGTATTTTTTAAACTCTTTCAAAAATGTAGTATTCGGAAAATTTCTACAAAAATCGTTAGATCATTACAAATGATAGCGTTAACCAAAGGCATAAATGTTTCATTTGTAATTAATAATAAAATTTGTAATATAAATACTTACTTTTGGAGTAATACGATCATAACTGGGGACATATTTTTCAAAACTAAAAAAAAATCGAATAATCCCTCTAAAAAAATCCGCACCAACTTGGAAAAGTTTTAGAGATTTTTATTATCTAGAAACAGTACTAAATCGAACTAGTGATGTTGGTTTCGCCGTACAAAAAATGCTGTTTATATGTGTAATTAACCAAATCTTATAACGCGTTTTCTACAAAATCAATTTTTTTCAAACTGGTATTTACGATATCTCAACAACTACTATGTGGATTAACTTAGATTTTTTTTTTTATTATAAAGCTCCTAAAATTTATTGGATCCTAAACCTAAATTCAAATAATTTTGGGCGGTTTTTTTTTTGCTTTTAGAGCACTCTAAACAGCGAAAAGTGTGAAAAGGCACTACTAAAAACTCACATGTCGGCCATTTTTGTAATTTTCAACTATTTATTGATATTTTAAGTTCAAGCTCTAATAACTATAATAATATTTATAAAATTTTTTATTTTTTTTTATTCAGATGATATGATATAATATGATAATCAATTAATAACTGCCTACAAAACTCAAGGTGCTCATTTAAGGTAGGTTTAGGCAAAAGCAATTGAAATTAAGGCATATTTTAGAAGATGTTTTCTTAAAAGCATAGTATATATACAAAGAATTTTAATTTGCAGTTTAATTTTACATCATCCGTTTATATAGAAAACTTCTTTTTTTTCTAACACATAGATTTTATATATGAAGATGACGCTGAAGTTGGTGTGCTTAAAAAAAGATGAAAATCGGGCCACATCATAGCTCGGCTCCAGATCGTCTAGATCGTAGACCCTTGAAAGCACATCCTTCATGGAATGGAAATATGAAATACAAAGATAATTATGATCAAATCATGAAATAACGTTTAAATTAAGTTTACGTTATTTTTGACCATATTGTTACATGTAAAAACAAAGTTTTCAAAGACAAATTTTTCAAAGACTCTAATTTTTGTAAATGATGTGTAGAATTACATTATATATAATTACAAAAAAAAATATTAAAATTGGTGGATTAGTTTGCTTGCAGGAGTGTGGCCCGTTTTGAAAAAGTATGTTTCGAGAAAAACGCGTTTAAAGTTCGTGCTCAGTTAAAAATGCTTCTGCGCACCGGGTATTATTAATTATTAATAAAAACAATTATTAATTAAAAAAAAAGAATTAAATTTTCAAAAAATTCTTTACCTAAAACCTCCCTTATTTCTTCCATGAAAAAAAAATCAAGAAAATCACCGTATTTTTGGACCTCTAGATGAGAACTCAATCTTTTAGTAAGTAAGTATTTTAAAATATTGTTTAAAAATATATGTCTGTCCTTTTGTTCTGGGTTGGCTTCTCCACTTCCATTTGGATGGATGGACGTTTGCAGGATGTTAATCGATAGTTATTTGGTAAACATTCTGTTGGCATTCGTTGTTCGATTAATCATTCGTTCTACATTAGTAGTTGCTCCAAAATTACCCCTAATTTTAAACATTCTTTTTTGAACGTTGGTTTTTTTAGGATTGCAAGGTGACCGAGGTTACTTTTCACATCCTTTGGGATGGATGGGCGTTAGTGGGGTGTTTGGCAATTATTATTGGTAAGCATTCTGTTGGCGATCGTTATTCGGAATGATCAACGGTCTATACTAATGACCAGGACTATGAATGCGATGGCATGTCATCTTTTTCTGCTGCTTCTAAGACATTTCCTCATTGGCGTCGGAAGCGGGGGCAAGGTGGGCAGTTGCCCCCCCCCACTTTTTTAGCTAGATAAACAATTTAAAAGGAAAAGTTATTCAAAATATCATTTTTTTGCAACGATAATATTTTTGTATTATATATTTTCCTCTTCTTTCTCTCTTCTTCATGTTTCATGTGAAGAAATTTTGGTGAACTTTTTTTGCACCACTATTTATACTTCCCCCCCATTTGTACTGCCCCCCCAGATGAAATTCGCTTCCGACGCGCTTGCATTTCCTGGTTATCTAGAACATCCATTTATGTTTCCTAAATTCCAAATATGAAAAGTTTTCAGGTCATTTTTTCGTAATTTTTGTCGGTTTTAGTTTTTAGGTCATTTTTACTAGATTTAAGGCATTTTTTGGTAATTTTTAGCGATTTTTGAGTTATTTTTTTGTCATTTTTCAACATTTTTAATTTTTAGAGCATTTTTCAAGTTCTTAGGTCATTTTAGAGAAATTTTAATACAATTTATTTTCGTTTTTTCGTATTAAAAATGTAAAAATGTAAACTTTTAAACATATTACTTTAACAATAGAGTCTTTTCAACAAAAAACATTACCTATCGAAAAAGGAGTAGCTTTGTTTACAGACCTCAATGAAAAAAAAACTCAGCGTGGTGAAATTGACGAAAGGGTATGTAGAAAGATGAAACAAGTGTTTGATAAAAGCTCAGGATATGCTAGTTTTAATTAACTCTATTTTTATACTCTATTGCTGAAATATTAAGAGTACAAATTTTAATACTATGAAATTAAAAGAGGAACTTACATCCGATGACATATCGTCTTTTAAATATTTTCCTATCGTCAGTGCAGAAGTAAAAAAAAAGTTTTTCTGTTTGCTGTTTGCCAGACAATCGACGTTCCTTCAATTTTAATAACTTAAAAATGTACTTTGTAATATACTGTAACGCTATGTATTAAAATTTTATACAATAAATTTCAAATTTAGTAATGGTTTATTTTAAAAGCTTTATTTTTTTATGTAATTGTTTGCGTTTTTTAGGTAATTTTTGTCAGTTTTAAGGTCATTTTCTGCAGTTTTTTAGGTCATCAAAATCCGAGCCCTGCTTATGACTAATGACAATATAATTGTAATAACTAACACCAATTTACTAACATATCCGTAGTAGGTTCATGTTACCGTGGTCACTATATGTCCTCTTCTGGCCTATTAGTCACCGCATGCTTGTGAGTGACTTTGGATGACACAAAAAACGAAATGGTTTTTTATCAATTAGTGACAAATAATCATATAAGGAAGAGTGGAAGGTCACCTGTCTAGGTGTTTTGTCTTATAAGTTTTTTGGGGGATTTAGAAGGAGGCTAAAGAGAACCCATGTGATGCTCTTAAGCAATATTTTTATTGCCTATCACATATAGTTTTTCTAAACTTTTCTTACCTTTTCTCAAAAAGTTCCTAGAGTTGTAAAGTTTCAGAATTTTATAACTAGGATTCAGGGATTCTTATTTATATGTTATATTTTCAGGTTTTAGGTTTTAAGATTTTGATGTTTTATTGCATGTTTTTAAGTGAAGTTGAGTGAATGTTTTTTATGAAAAAATTGTTTGTGTTTGCGTTTTGTTTTTATTAGATGTTAGCTCTTTTCGAATTCAGGTTTTAGAGGTTGTTTAGTTTATTTTATTTTGAAATTAAGTCTTTTGATGAGTTTTCTTGGCGGTAAGGAAAAAGTACTTAAAGGTAGCCCTAGTGCCTTAACGGCAAGGCTTAGGTGTTAGATTGATTATCTCTTCTTTTTAAGTATTTCTTTTTGTATATTAATTTTTCAGGTTTTTTATATAATTTTGATTTTTATATATAATGGTTTATTTATATATAATGGTTTATATTTTATGTATAATGGTTTGTGTTGTGCAATGCCATGTCATGTTATAGACTTTATATTGCATATCATAGATCATATTTAAGTAGGCATTTTAAAAAAAAATATTTCTTAATTGTAGAAAGTTTTTGAGATATAAAACAATTTTGAAAAAATAATTGTGCATATAATATTTTTTAGAAATTAAATTAAATCCAAATAAAATCAAACAAACATACTAACTTAACCAGATGCTTTATTAAAGTAAAATCAAACATATGAACTGTACCGTGACTTAGTGGCCAACTAGAGCTCTGTACCCGTCTCCAGCCCCCTGGCTTAGCGCTTTGGTACTATGTACAATATTGTTTAATATTTTTTCTGTCTTTTTGACATTTTTTAAAGTAAACTACAAATTTACTACAAATTTAAAGTAAATGAGGTGCAAAGTACTGAAATGCTTTGCCGAACAAAACCTTTTTTGATGTGAAAATATTTTGATGGATTGGTCTCGAAGTCACTTTAAGACGATTAGATTTTTTTTCTCCCGCCATGCTTAAAGCTCATTCATATATGCCTGAGTTCCTTTAGTAACTCATTCGTTTCTACGTTCTTAGTGACGTGGTCAACAACATCTTTGTTCTTGTCAGTTATGTCTGTTGACTACTAGTTGGCCCACCTCGCAGTTCAAAGACCAGCCGAGCACTCTAGCACACCGGGTCATATTATAACGTGTTCGGTCATAAATTATGACTGTGTGCCTTTTAGTAATTTTCGCACAGATACCGGAGTGAACATGTGCATGTGTGTGTGTTTGTGTGATTGGTTTGTCATGGTATCAGTGTTGCCAGGTTGGGAGATTCCCCCATAGATTTAAAGGATTTTTACCGTGTTAAGGGATTTTAAGGGCAATGAATCTTTAGGGGTTTTTTAGGGAGATTTAATGTTTTTAGGGGTATTTTAGGGGTATTTGAAAAATTGACCTTTGGAAATAAAGTTTGCTTACTTTTCCTTAAAATAATGTAAAAATTTAAGAAAAGAAAATATTTGACTTCTTGGGTATTTCAGCAACAATTTATAAAAACAGCTGAATTGTCAGCACTTAAAATTAATTACCAATCATTTCCCACTTCACTTCAAACTTGATTCGCGCTTTACTTGCAATTGATTGATTCTATGTAAAAACTAACAACAAAGCAAATCGGTCTTTGTAGTGTAGTAAAGAGTGCGCTAGACTATCAACTCAGAGGTCCCCGGTGCGAATCCGGATTCAGGCATGGTTCTTTTCGCTTTCTTTGTTCATTACTGCATTTAAATATTATTGAAACAAAAAATCCACAGCTAAATTGTGGAAAATGTTGAATTAAAGGACAGGAGCAACTGAGAGGGGGAAATACTTGCCGAGGTTAAGGCATAACACTAGGCTCTGTTGTAAGCAATTCAAATTGTCTTTCAAGGTTGTTCCGCCTAATCGATAATTCATGTATGGTTCCAATCAATCCTTTTCTATTAATCTATCCCTTTCCTTTCAGGTCAAAGAAAAAAACGCTCTTTTTCTAAGGCGCATACCTTGGTTCTTTAATCTTTTAGAAAAAGGAAAAAAAAGTATGGGAAAAAATATATGCCCAAAAATATATCAAAAAGTAGGAGACGGACGCTCCTTTCAAAAGTAAGACTTAATTTTAACGTAATTTTCACATTGGACAATTGAGAACTTTGAAGCAACTTTCTGCCCTTGTTAAAGACGTCCAACAGGTCAGCCCTTTAAATACATAGGCTTGCATTGCAGTTGCACTACTTTTCAGTTGCCCCGTATAAAATTTTTGTATGTTTTTCGAAAAAAAAATTTTAGGGGAATTGTAGGGGGATTTGAAATCCAATCTAGCGGTAAATGGTGAAAGGCACCTGGCAACACTGCATGATATGCCTGTTTGCAATATTCTACTTGTTATACTGTTTCCTCCTTTTTCTTTCTTTTTTGCATCCGTGTAGTTCATCTTTTATTTACAAAAAGGTCAAATTCTTTCGTTTTCGTATTGTTGCAGTAGTCGCCATGGTTGTTGTCTTCATCGTCGCCTTTGCCGGGGAGTGTGGATGTGTGTGTGAGTGTAAATGCAATTTAATTTTGTACTCATTTGCAAAATGGTAATCAATAAAGGTGTGCTCGTGCCATTCGTGTGTCACTTTTGACATTTCAATTAGTAGTTTAATCAGTTTTATGTAAGAAACGGTCAAAGTTCGTTAGTTTTGTTTTGAGTCGTTAATGTATTGGCACTCTATTGACGTTGTATATTTTATTTTGTATTACATGGAACTAATTGAATATGGTGTTTATCACAATGTGGCAATATTATTGTGCTTTTTAACTAACGAGCTTTATTTTCTCACTAAGAGTGATTATCATTTAATACTTCCTGCTACTCTTCCAGTTAGACTCATTTGTTATTTAACGCATTAAAAATCATTTCTAGAAAAATTGTTAAAAACTGCTAAATAATAGGCTTCATCAGCCGTTATTGCATTCTCTTCGCCTATAACTATGCAACAGTTTTTTACATTTTGAATTAAATTACCATGAAATTTTCCGGAAGTGATAACAATAGCACACTTTGCTCAAACATTAGTTGAGCACCTGCCTTCAGTGACTAAAAAGTTTCTCTCTCGTTGTTCCTGCTAGGTTTATTTGTGTTTTGTAATTTGGCAATCGATTTATTCACTAATCGAATTTCGATTAAAATTTTCATTTTTTCCTCCATTTTGTCCTAACTTTGCACCTCATTGTAATGCAAATATCGTGCGAACGGCACAGCAAAAGGGAAAAGCAAAAAGTCATTAGAAAATGTTCCAGCTCCGGTTTTTTTTTGGAAAAAATGTAAACAGAAGTCAAACTTGGAGAAAGCAGACTTTTATCATTTAATTTCAATACATTGCATTTGCATAAGCATTTGCTTTTTAAAAGCTGTGTTTAGAATTAATGAGGTTGACTTCGAAGGGTATAAAGTTAAAAAAAAAATTTAAATAAGACTATCAAAAGCAAAAAAATATTAAATTTTTTGAAAACGAATCGAGAACATTATTAAAATATATGTAAAACAATATTTCTGGTATCTATAAAAACTATTTAAAATTATTTTCGAGAGAACCCAATGTGCACTAAAATGAACAATTGCATCGTTAGTTTTTTTTACGCTTTTTATTATTAATTACTTTTAACTCAGCACTGATCGTCCTGTGTTGGTTTTTACTTGGATTATACAATGGGATACTTCCAGCGGTTACTTACACTACAAACAAAATTTATACGTCAGGATAAGGGTTTCTATGATTGTTATTTACATTTATTTATAAAAACTAAAATATCGCTAGCAAACACACTTGCCTCCTGCCGTGAAAGCGTAATACTTGATTTTAAGTAAATGTGAATTGATTTGACATATTCTTAAATCAAGTTAAACTATTTCATAATATAAAAAAAAGATTTTTCTCCATGTAGTTTCCATTTAACCTTTAAACATTTATATACCCCAGAGACTTACTGCATAAGTGGTATATTAACTTAGTAACACCATTTGTAAAGCTGATATACATATATTCTTGATCAGCATCACTTCCTTGATTTAAATAAAGGGTGATCCAATACGGGGTTCCTTTTTCAACTAGATTGTTTTGACAGCTGTTGTGTGTCAAATGGCTTGTCCATATGACGATTGTGTTCAGTATTCAATACGACCTAATCAAGAATAGACTTACTCCTGAACAACGTTTATTAATTGTGGAAACTTACAGTCATCATCAGTCATCAGTTAGAGAATGTTATTGAGTTCTTCAACATTATTTTGGTCTTTATGAGTATCCAAAATGTTTAAATTTCGAACCAATTTTGCATTACTGGACATTCATCATTTAACCAGAGTGCACAGAGCCCGTAATTTTGGGAATATTGCTGCAATAGCAGAGAGTGAAACCGGAGGCTAGCCTTTACCTTTGAAGGTAACATGTCTGACTGTCTCAACCTAGCGAGGCCAGCATAACCCTTGTGAAATCTCCTCAACTCGACCTCCACGTGGTGTTTCCTGGGCAACGTCAAAACTGACAACCGTTAGTTTGGCGACTAATCTGAGAGGCGGGTCTTCCTAGGCTTAAAACAGGTTGTATGTCGGGTTTGAAGCCCACCCGTAAAAGCCCATTTCAATGATAACTAATAAGAATAGAAGAAAACTGATCCCCAAATCTGATGACGACTACCGCAAACGAAAAACTGATAATGATTTACGGATATGCACCTGGAATGTCCGCACCCTTAATTGGGAAGGTGCCTCTATCCAACTGACTGATGTATTGGAAAGATACAAAGCTGATATCACTGCTATCCAAGAAATGCGATGGTAGGGACAGGGTTGCATTCGGGATGCACCCTGTGATATCTACTACAGCGGCCATGCGGTGAAGCACGATTTTGGATGCGAATTTGTAGTTGGCAAGAGACTATGGCCCCAAGTCCTGCGATTCACACCTGTGAACGAATGACTTGCCATAATCCGCATCAAGGCTAAATTTTTCAATATAAGCCTAATATGTGCGCACGCTCCGACAGAAGACAAGGACGATGAGATCAAGCAAATTTTCTACGAGCGCCTTGAAAATGCTTACGAACGCTGCCCCCGTCACGACGTAAAAATCGTGCTGGGTGACTTCAACACTAAGGTGAGCAAGGAATATATTTTTGGTCCAACAGTTGGAAAGTTCAGCCCCCACGACAACACCTCCGATAACGGAATGAGGCTGATTGACTTTGCCGCAGCACAAAACATGGTCGTAAGTAGCACTAGATTCAAGCATCTCAATATTCATAAAGCCACCTGGATGTCACCTGATCAAAAAACCAAAAATCAAATTGATCACGTTTTGATCGACGCAAGGCACTTTTCCAGTGTTTTAGATTTACGCACGATCCGTGGTGCAAACAATGACTCGGATCACTATCTTGTCGCAGCCACGATCCGTACACGTCTGTGCGCAGCTAAGAATGCACGCAACCCTACACAGAGAAAGCTAGACGTCGACAAGCTGCATTCGAAACAGACAGCCGAAGCTTTCACTCGACTCTCACTCCTGCTTCAAAGCACTCCTCCAATCGACGATATATGCCCGCAGTGGACTCACATTTCCCACTCCATGCGTGCGGCTGTTAAAGAAATGATTGGCTACCACCGCCCTGGTACCAGTGGTACGACCAGGAGTGTCGCGTTGCCACTGCAGAAAAAGACGCCGCCTACAAAGCCACCCTGCAGTCGGTTGTAACGCGCGCTGCTAAGGAGCGATACAAAGAAAAGAGGAGGGAAGAGAGACGTATTGTCAGGCGGAAAAATAGAAAGGCAGGAAAGCGCAAGCAGGAGAAGATTGAGATGTATGGTGACAGGAATGAGGCACGAAAATTTTTCGAAAAAATAAGACGCCTTGCCGATGGTTTAAAACCGGGGCCTCTTCCTGCAAGGATGAAAACGGGAACCTAGTGACAGATGTCCAGAGCACACTGATAATATGGAGGGAACACTTCTCTAATCTTCTAAATGGCGACGCTGACAACAATCCCGCCAATAGAGATGATATCCCGGAAACCCCAATTTCGGATGACAGCGTCGAGGTTCCGCTGCCCGACTATGATGAAGTTCTGACAGCTATAGCTCGGCTTAAAAATAAAAAAGCCACGGGAGCTGATGGCTTACCTGCTGAGCTGTTTAAGAACGGAGTCGAAGCTCTACTTAAATGCATTCACGAGCTATTATGCAGAATATGGTCGAAAGAATGCATTCCGAACGATTGGAATCTCAGTGTGCTCTGCCCAATCCACAAGAAAGGCGATCCCACTATCTGTGCCAATTACCGTGGGATAAGACTTCTTAATATCGCATATAAGGTGCTGTCGAGCGTTTTATGTGAAAGATTGAAGCACATTGTGAACGAACTGATCGGACCTTATCAGTGTGGCTTCAGACCTGGAAAGTCCACAATCGACCAGATTTTCACGCTACGACAAATATTGAAGAAGACTCAAGAAAAACAAGTCGACACCCACCATTTGTCGAAAGCCGCCTTCGACAGTCCAATAAGGAAGCACGTGTACTCCACCATGTCTGAATTTGGTATTCCTGCAAAACTAATACGACTTTGCAGGATGACGATGAGCAAAACCAGCAACGCAGTTAAAATCGGGAAGGACCTCTCCCCACCATTTGTTACCAAACGAGGTTTCAGACAAGGTGATTCCTTATCGTGCGACTTTTTCAACCTAATGATGGAAAGGATCATCCGAGCTGCTGATCTGAGACGTAGTGGCATAATATTCTACAAGAGTGTTATGCTGCTTGCGTATGCTGATGACATCGATATCATTGGCCATAATACGCGCGAAGTCAGTGCAGCATTTTCCAGATTAGAAAAATAGTCAAGTCGAATGGGTCTACCAGTGAATGCAGATAAGTCGAAATACTTTGTGTCAACAAACGAACAGTCCTAGCGTCTTGGAACCCAAGATACAGTTGACAATACCTCCTTCGAGGTTGTGAAGGACTTCGTCTATCTGGGATCCAGCATAAGCTCAACCAACGACATCAGCATTGAGATCAAACACTCTTGCCAGCAGGTGTTACTTTGGGCTCAGTAGGCTATTGAAAAGCAGAACCCTCTCTCGATGAACGAAAATCACGCTCTATAAATCGCTCATCTTTATGCTCACAAACCTGGACGCTGAGCAGTTCAGAGGAAAGGACTTTAGGAGCGTTCAAGAGAAAGATTCTTCGTAAGGTCTACAGACCAATCTGCGTCAATAGCGAGTACCGAATACGATGGAATGATGAACTGTATGAGCTCTACGCTGACATCAACACAGTCAAGCGCATTAAAATCGAGCGGCTTAGCTGGCTTGGTCATGTTCAGCGCATGAAAGACGATGCTACAGTGAAGAAAATATTCGATTTGGTACCCAGCGGCTGTCAACGCAGAAGAAGACGACCGCATCTTCGTTGGAAAGACCAAGTAGAGGACAACCTGACGAAGCTTGGAATTTCCAACTGGCGCCAGCAAGCGAAAGACAGAAATGGCTGGCGCAAATTCTTAGATGAGGTCAAGACCGACATATGGTTGTAGCGCCAACTAAGTAAGTAAGTAAGCAGAGAGGGTTCGTCAAAACCGTGAACAATCGATTCCTAGCCGATCTCAAATTTTGTCGAGATTTGAAAGTTGGACCCACAGAATGGACCATTTAAGAGCTAGTCGTGGGCAACATATGAACGAAATAATTTTTAAACATTGAGTTCTAGAAACCGCATCCGCAGGGCATCCGCAGGGGGGAAGGGAGGCACTTTCCACCCCCCCAAGGCAGTGACAATTTTTTAAATATCTTCATATTAAATCAAAAAGCCGTAAGATACAATTAAAAAATGTTACGGGAGAGTCAAAGAACTTTCTAAATTGTAATTGTAATTGTAAGTTACGCTCAATTTTAGGGATTTTAGAACTTTTTTATAAAAACGTCGTTTTTAGTTGTAAGAGTGTAAAATTTAGCAGGAGCATGTATTTTGATAAGGTGCATCAATAATCAATCAAAAAGTCGACTATGAATTTATTGTAACTTACGGCTTTTTTGAATTTATATGACGATATATTCATTATATATCTATACTATTATATAAAAATGAAGAGGAAATTTAAAGTTACGACTCTACTCCAAAAGTACTGAGCCGATTTTTATGAAATAAGTTTTGAAATATCATATTTGTGTTACAGTTTTAGATGGGGGTATTTTTCTAGCGAAATTATAATAATAAGTATATTTAATTTAAGTATTAAGTTTTTTAATAAATCATGCCAGCTGCCATGCATTGCTTGGTCGTTTTCTTTTCAAGCTTTGTGCTGCGAGAGTTTCAATAAACTCCATGTTGCTCTCTACTACTCTCTTTTTTGCTCAGTTGGCATAACTCAGAAAACAAACATAAGCCTGAGCAAGCCAAAAAGTACCAAATGTATATGCTGTGCTGTGCTCCACAACAAATAAAGCAAAACAAAGGAAGTTCTAAAATCTCATATTTGTGCAACAGCATTTTTTTGTGGTATTTCCCTGTCGTTATTTTAATAATAAGTATATTTAATTTAAGTATTAAGTTATTTAAGAAATCATCCCAGCTACCACGCATTGCTTAGTCGTTTTCTTTTCATGCCTTTGTGTTGCGAGAGTTTCAATAAAGTCCATGTTGCTCTCTTCTACTATCTTTTGTGCTCAGTAGGCACAGCTCAGTTGGCAAAAAAGATGAGCCTCGAGCAAGGCGAAAAATTGATATACATATGCAGTGCTGCGTTCCATAATAAATAAAACAAAACAAAAGAAGGAATGTTTTTGATTCGTTTTACATGTATTGTTTTAAGAACTTTCACTGATCACCTTCAGCTTAAGAATTGTGTATATGTTTTAATTTTTCCCTTCTATGTCTCTCCATACTCATTCAAAGAGAAACAAAAACGTGTTAGCGCTCTTTGGCTTGATTGAAATATAAGCGTTGCGCCTGGCAATATTGAACTGCAACCATGACTGCAAAAAAACAACAAAAAGCTTGATTAGAATGGTCGGTGAATCCCCTTCAAGCAACGTGTTAGAAGTTGCAGCTTTGTGTGTTCTGTGTTACACGCCGCTGCTTAGCCGAATTCAAATTCGACAGCGCTGTAGCGGCAAACACAATGATCGACTGCAAATTAATGTAAGTATTTTTGTTTCGCGGTATGCAACTCTCCACACATATTTTGACCGTGCTTTTTTTATCGAGCAAGAGCAACAAACAGCTTACTTTTTATTTTTTCAAGAAGTGGCATTGTGGTTGAATTTACAAATTAAAATTAAAATAAAAGTTTGAAAATTTAAGTGTTTAAAATGACCAGACGTAAAACAAATTTGTCGCATTCAACAAAAAAAGCAAGAACGATGGCCCGGCTAAGGAAAAGAAGAGCAGTGGCGCAAAGTGAAAATGATAGGGAAATAACACACTCACATGATTTTTCTGCACGACAACCTGCGCTTGGAGTTAGGTCTGCTTTTAATTATCGACCACAAATTGATTATATGGGTAGGCGATTATTATAAAGGCAATTATTATTATCAGATAGCAATTATATGTTTAGGTAATTCACATATTTTAATTGGGGAAATGATCAAAGTTTGCTTGCACTGCAAAGCAAAAATGTGGAAGAAGGAGCCACCAGGAATGTGTTGCTGTAATGGCCGCATTCGACTAAGTGGCCTAGCTGATCCTCCAGACACACTAAAAGTTTTGTTAACGAGAACTGATCAGATGTCAAGGCATTTTCTGAAAAATATAAGGAAATACAACGGCTGTTTTGCAATGACATCATTTGGAGGTAAGGAAATTAAAGAGGGCAATTACATGCCAACATACAAGATTCATGGACAAGTTTATCACCTTATTGGTAGCTTGCTTCCAGTAGCGCGAGTAGCACCACAATTTTTACAAATTTATTTTACCACCGAAGATGAACAGCTTTCTTTGCGTCAGAACGCTGCACCTATTCTCCGTAGAGATATTTTAGAAACACTACAACGAATTCTTCACGAAAATAATGCTTACATACGCAGTTTAAAAACGGCAGTTGAAAGTACATGTTTTGACAATGAAAACTACAAGATAGTGATTCATGCTGATAAACGTCCTGCCAATGAACATAGCGGCCGATATAATGCCCCAATCATAAACGAGGTTGCAGTGTTAATAGTAGAAGGTAGTGCTGGTCCCCGTGATATTGTCCTTCGATCACGCGATAGCACCCTTCAGCGCATTTCTGAACTTCATCGCTCCTACGATCCCTTACAGTATCCTATTATGTTTTTAAATGGCGAGGATGGTTACACCATTAACATTTCACAAGTTTCATTAATAACTGGTCAGATTATTCCTCGGAAATTAGTTTCCTGTATGCAATATTATTCGTACAAACTTATGATAAGGGAAGACAGCTTCAATACATTACATAGATATGGACAGCTCTTCAATCAGTACTGTGTAGATATGGCTGCGAAAATGATAACTGAGCGTTTAAATTATATACGAGCTCATCAAAAGACATTACGTGCAGATAGCTACATCCACTTAAGAGACGCGGTAAATGAAGATTCTAGCCCCGAAAATGTAGGGCAGCTGGTTATTTTACCCTCCACTTTTACGGGGTCACCCAGATACCTTCATGAGCGCACACAAGATGCCCTGTTGTATGTGCGTCATTATGGAAGACCCGATTTGTTCATAACATTCACGTGCAACCCTGAGTGGAGTGAAATAACACAGCAATTGTTTCTTGGTCAACGACCAAATGACCGTCATGACGTTGTAGCTAGGGTCTTTCATTTGAAATTACATCTACTCATGGATATTATAACAAAACAGAACATATTTGGGTCAGTGAAATGCCATATGTTTACTGTTGAATGGCAAAAGCGGGGCTTACCTCATGCTCACATTTTGGTTTGGTTGGCTGTTAAAATAAGACCAGATGATATTGATACCTTAATTTCAGCTGAAATTCCGAATAAGCAGGAAGATCCTTTGTTGTATGAAATCATATGCAAAAACATGATACATGGTCCCTGCGGCTCGCATAATCCCACCTCACCATGCATGGTAAATGGTCGATGCTCGAAAAGATTTCCATGTGAATTCCTTCAGCAAACTCAAACAGGTGATGACGGGTATCCAAAATATAGACGAAGATGTCCAGCTGATGGGGGCTATACTCATAAGTTAGCATCTAACGGTTACACAGTCGATAATACCTGGATAGTTCCATATTGCCCTCTACTATCGAGATGTTTTGCCGCTCATATTAATGTTGAATATTGCCATTCAGTGCAAGCTATTAAATATATTTGCAAATACATTAACAAAGGCAGTGATGCGGCTACATTTTCTGTTCAGGATAAACGTGATGAAATTACAAATTTTTTGAATGGGAGATATCTGAGTACTTCAGAAGGAATTTGGAGAATACTGGGATTTTCAATTCACGAACGTCATCCAACAGTAACACATCTAGCTGTACATTTGGAAAATGGGCAGAGGGTATATTTTACGCCAAATACTTTGAATCAAATCATTCAGAATCCACCAGAAACCACTCTTACTGCGTTTTTTAAACTCTGTGCAACTGATAGCTTTGCACAAACTTTGCTTTATAACGAAGTTCCTGCGTATTATATTTGGATTAATAAAACATGGCAGCGAAGGAAACGTGGGCAAGATGTTCCCTATTACCCTGGGGTAAAGCGAGACTCCGCTTTGGGAAGGGTATACACAATACATCCAAATTACGCAGAGTGTTTTTATCTTAGACTTTTACTACATTCCGTTCGGGGTCCTACATCTTTTGCAGATTTAAGAAAATGCGATAGAACGGTTTTACCGACTTATCGTGCAGCATGCCAAGCACGAAATTTGCTTCAGGCCGATACACACTGGAAAGATACTTTATCTGATGCAGCTATTTCTGTAAGTGCCCACAAAATGAGAGAACTCCTTGCGATAATATTAATTTTTTGCGAAGTTTCGGATCCAACAGAATTGTGGAATCTATTTCGAAAAAATCTATGCGACGATGTTTTGCATAATATGAGACAGCAAAGTAATAATCCTCATATTGACTTTAATGATGATATATTTAATGAAGGGCTTATTCATCTCGAAAACTTGGTTTTTTCACTTGGGGAAAAACGATTAAGGGACTTCGGATTGCCCAATCCTAGCCGTGAAAGTTCATATTTAACTAACCTCTCTTACATTCGTGAAACAACGTACAATACTAATGAGCTCAATAGGTTTGTACAAGAAAACGAACCAAAACTGACGTTAGAACAGCGATTAATATATAACGAAATTATAACCAACGTAAACCAAAACACGGGAAATGTTTATTTTATAGATGCACCTGGAGGAACAGGTAAAACGTTTGTCACTTCATTGCTATTGGCTAAAGTCCGTAGCGAGAATAAAATTGCCATTGCGGTAGCCTCATCGGGTATTGCTGCAACTCTTTTATCTGGAGGGAGAACTGCTCATTCTACCTTTAAACTGCCATTAAGTATCCCACCGGAACAAAGGTGCACATGTTCGATAAAAAAAAATAGCAGCGTTGCTAAGGTTCTTCAGAACGCTTCACTGATTATATGGGACGAGTGTACGATGTCTCATAAATCTTATATTAATGCCGTCAATACAACCCTAAAAGACTTAAGATCATCGGACGCGGTGATGGGTGGAGTAAGTTTTGTGTTCACAGGCGACTTCAGACAAATATTACCTGTGATTCCGAGAGGCACACGAGCTGATATAGTTAATGCTTGCTTAAAATCATCAGAAGTTTGGCCATACATAAAAAAGTTAAATTTATCGATTAACATGCGTGCGTATCTTAGTGCGAATAACGACTCTGATGTTTTTCCACAGTACCTTTTAAAAATAGGCAACGGTTCAGAAAGTATAGCTCACAATGGAAACGTTACCATGTCAGATGTTGTAGGAACGTGCGTTAAAAGTGTTGACCAGCTGATTGATAATGTTTATTCAAATATTGCAAACACTCGAATTATAAATTCTACTTGGCTTTGCGAACGTGCTATTATCACTTCAAAAAATTCAGCAGCAGAAGAGATCAATGAAGCGGTATCAAGCAGAATTTCAACAGAATACAAACTGTATAAGTCTGTAAATACAGTGACGGACCCTAACGATGTCGTTCATTATCCAGTCGAATTTCTTAACTCTTTAAGCCCTCCAGGAATGCCACCGCATGAACTTAAACTCAAAACTGGCACACCAATAATCTTACTACGCAATCTGAAACCACCCCAGTTATGTAATGGCACACGTCTTCAAATCATTCGTTTTATGCCTAACCTCATAGAGGCAAAAATTTTAACAGGGCCGGCATCGGGTGAAATTACTATGATTCCAAGGATACCAATGATCCCATCTGATTTACCATTTACTTTTAAACGTTTGCAGTTTCCAGTTAAGACGTGCTTTGCTATAACAATTAACAAGTCCCAAGGGCAAACTTTTAGTGTTGTCGGCATAGACCTTCGTAACGAGGTGTTTACCCATGGCCAACTATATGTGGCGCTCTCACGAATCGGAACAGCAGAAAATCAAACATTTCTTATTCCCGGTAACTCAAATGAAACCAAAAACGTTGTTTACACTGAAGTATTCAATAACTAATATGTAAATATCTTTGTTTTCCTATTATTATTATTATTATTTATTAACCACTGTTTAGACTATGCTTGCAAATACAATCTGTAAACATTTTAATGCTTTTCACTATTTGAATTTATTTTTAAGGATGTTCAAAAATGTATTATTGATAAAGAGGAAACGTCCGTGGCGAAGCCGCGGACAACCGTGTCCTGCTAGTGTTAATATATTTTGAAGAGAACCATAAATACTTTTTATTAGGTATATTTTTAAATAAAGTAAGGTCTCTTCGCCAAATAAGGCCCAAGCCTTAATAAGGCCCGATTTCTAATACGCACATTTATTGCATTCCCTGCAAAATGATTTTTTGCACGTTTAAACATGTTCATATCTGCATCACGATGCAAAAAAAATTACTTCGATTGCGCATCTGTGAAGCGAGTGACAGTCGAACGAAGTCAGCGGTAGCGTCAACAACGTGGTTGATGTAATATTGTGCTCGCAGTAAAAGTCCGTTATTCTACGAATTAACTATTGCCTATGTCCAGCTTTGAATTAAAAATCAAGAGAGGTATTTTAACGAAAACAAAAAGGTTAATTGATCAAATCTAACTGTGGTGTATTCCGAGAAAAACTTGATTAATGAAATTATATTGAGAGCGCCTAAAAAGGCCCAAACATTTTTTTTCTTTCCAGCTTTCTTTTTTCGATCTCATGTCCACACCTAAATCTACCTGGCAGAAAAAACTACGAAAAAGAAAGCCCTCAACTATAAAGGTCAGCAAATTACCAAAATTTTCTTTAAAAAGCCAGAGTAACTTTATTTTAATTTTCAAAATGAATTTTTGGCAATAAAAGTAGTTTTTCGAAAAAGTTTTTATAAAAAAAAGCTATGAATAGCATTTATGTTTAGTATTAATGTAAACCAACATTTGTAATAACAATATGTGTTCTTATTTTATTATTTTCTGACTGTTTTGTTATGTTTCTAAAACCGTTATATATTGGGCCTTATTTAGACATGGTGGTCCTAATATGGCAAAAATCAGACCTATTTAAAACCTTCTGAGCTAGATATATTTTTTACTTTTTCATGCTTTATTTTTATGTTTTTGAAAAAAGAATTGAATAAACAAAAATACAAAATTGCAAAAAAGTTTTAAAAACCCGTTTCCCTTCTGTCTGGTGAAAACCGTTAGGTTGGCCTTATTTGGGTAACTTACCTTAGAGCTAAACCATGCATGCATTTTTAAATAGTATGTTGTATCCATCACAGTGATAAGTTACGATACCATTTCATTTACTCTTGTTTCACAGGCACTTTTCAATACGTATTCTTACACTTAAAAAATTTTGTGTGTAAATATAACTAATAATTGCGTCCATTCTACGAATTTTATTCGTAGTTTTCAGTGACGAATAGGATTCGTAGATTGGACGTAGTTTGGTAAATATTACATATATTTTATTCGTATTCGTACAAAAACAAATGCATATTGTATGAATACATTTGTTGTATTTTCGTACTCTTTCAGTAGACTACAGCCACCTTGCAATCATACATTTCCTTATATTTGGTAATGGTTCATTAAACCAGGTTGAAAGATTTCGGTTGTAAATACCTTAAACTCAACTAATAGTTAATAGTACGAAGCTATTACTAAATACTCCGAATGTAATGGAAGAAAGTACGAAGTTATTCGTACTAGAAATTAAGGAATGATAAGGAATGATTCCCCTATTAGTCGAAGATTATTCTTCGGAGCAACAGATGGGGCATTTAAGCCAATAACGCATATGAACTTGGGCGATAAGCAAATCTATGTTTTGAAGAAAGATGTTTTATGTTTTATATTTTAAACACAAGAAGAAAACAAAGTAAAATAAATTTAAAAACTAAATGTTTTCCCAAAAGTCGTCTGATTTTTATGATGTAATTTTTTTCAATGATTGAAAAGTTTTCTATTGACTTGGTTTTTTATCTTTCCATAGTACTTGAGTACTCAATGCAAACACAACTACTTTTTCATTTTGAATTACCACAAGTAATACACGTGGTACGATTAGAAAACGGTTTTTGTATCATTGGTTTTAAGGTCATGTAGTCTCTTTTTCGAGATGCTATTGACTTTGGAGATAAATAAAGTATAGAGTAAGACGTAATGACACATATTTTTAAGTTTTCACTTTCTAGTTCAGAAGGGGGGCAGCTTTTCCTCATCCATAAAGTTTTAAACTCGCCTAATCAAGGAGAATCACCACCCGAGGGAATTAATGCTTTATCTGGGCACGTTGTATATAATTCATGCAGCTTTCAATAAAAAAATACAGGTGTCCCTATTCCTTTGCACGCCACTGTATATACACAGTAGACTGGCCTTTTTCAAGAATTTTTAGAAAATTAAATTGTTAAAAACGTGACGTTTGAAATGAAAACCAACATATATTAATATGAGTTCGAAAGAAGTACGCCGGCGAGTTGATCGTTTTGTTTAAAATTGAAAAACAATCGCAATTTTTTTTACTTTTTACATATTTACCGATTTTTTGCACATAAAATATAATTTTGTACATAAAACTGGCATGCACCCTATTTTTTATTTAATTGTACCTAAAAATTAGCTGTAAAACGTAAAAATCAGATAAAAATTACTAGAGTTGTGATATCTTACTTTTCGAAGAAATTTCATTTCTTTCTTGTAATAAAAAAAAAATCTTAAAAATTTAAATTTAAAAAAATTCCAATAATATGGTGTTGAAATGCTTTCTGAAAAACACTTAATACAAATACAAAAATATATGTGATACGTTTAATAGTTTGGTCGTTATGAAATTTTTTACTAGAAGTGCAACATATTGTAAATTTTATAATTGGGTATTTTTACAACGAAAAAAATCCTAAAAATCTAAAAATGCTAAATTTTAAAAAACGACATTATAGGTGGATGGCATAGTTTTAAGTTATTTTATGCAAAAAATTAAAAAAAACAAAAATTCGGATAAAAAAGTTATAACTGTTGAAACTTGACTTTTTTTCCAAAATGCTCAAAGTGCCTGTTTTTGGCAATTCCAACACAAAAAAAATCGTAAAAAAATCGATAAAACTATGTTTCTCATTTAAAATGACTTCATTAATTTAAAAAGAAATTGATTTTAATTAGAAAAAATTTTGGAATTCCAGGGCTGCTACATATCAGATCCTATTTTTAGGGTAAGAAATTTTAAAAATACTCTAAAGACAAATTAATGTTCACCACTGAATTCTCATTTTCTTAACTATTCCAACGAGCACAATATATTGAAAATCGATATAGAAAAAACTGAAGACTCAGCCCACCTCCCATACAAAGGGACGTTATCATAATTGTAAAACATTATATTAAGGGTTCTCGTCTAAACATGTAACTGACCCGTAAATATTGTAAACCTTGTGAACTTATATGCCCGTAAACAATCTGTCAAAATTTGTATGGACGTGAGTTGACTTAATTTTCGAGCCTATTTTTTAGTGCAAACTAGCATGTAAATAAAGGGTTGCCTTTGGCGCTAATCATGACATACTCAAAGTAGTTGAAGTAAATAAAAATCTTATTTATTTTTCTATGTTAATAAAGTTTTTTAAAAGATTTAAAATTGAATAAAGCTGATTCCGCAACCCTGACCGCAGCTGTCATTTTGTCGACCTTTACGTTTTTTACACATTATCGCTCATCAAAAGTTTAAATGGTTTACATGTTTACATATTTATATGCTTAGATGAGAACCCTTATTATATATTTTTTGTTTTATAAATTTGCAAGCCATTGATAAAATGGTGGGTATTGACTTCTTCACTTCGTATCTCTTAACTTAGCTTGGTAAACAAAAAAGGTAATCTTTTCAGATCTTTCTTCCTTTTAGACTAAGGAATAAGTACCTTCATAACTTCATTCCTTCTCCAGATGATCATTTCAATAATTCTAGTAAATCCTTGTAAAACTAATTATAAATACAGCCACCTGTTTGTTTTTATCTGAAGCATATTTCAGAGTCGTCATAAGCAAAATGAGCCATCCTTAATGCTGCTTCCTCTCTCTACTAACCCTTCTTTTCGTTCACTATCTATCTAATCATTTGTTCTTCACTCATTCTATAATGTTACACTAGGCAACTCGCAAAAAAGGACCTCAGCTGTTTGACAACGCCTCGTGCTTATTAAACTAAAATCCTTGGATGCAGTTTAAAATTGCGCCATAACCACATGAGGGTTGCCGTTGTTTTGTTATTGTTTATTTTGTTTTTGTATTTTTTTAACTTTTTTTTTCTGCTTTTGTTTTTTGTTGGTTTTGTGCTCGCAGTAGTTGACAATAAATGCCGACGTTCGTTTACTCGCGGTTCTTTTGTTAGAAGGATGTTGCTCAATTTTCTACGTTGTTCTTCCTTTTCCTTTATTCCGCAACAAATAAAAAGTATTTAATTGAAATTGTTTCTTTTCGCTCGTATACCAAGCCACCAGTGAGTCAACCAACCAACCAACCGACCGACCACGCCATGTCATCCAACAACCGGGAAGGGAATTCTTCATGACTGTCTCAGGTGTTTGTCAGACTTAGCTTAAGCCTTTCACGGGATTTTCTTGTGTTTCCAGAGTTTTGTGTTGGTTCACTTATTTTTACACCACTGTTTCAGATGATGCTGGTGTTTGTTGGGTAGAAGGGAATAATGTGAGGCAGCCATATTGCTTTTGCGTTGTATGTGTGTGTGTCTGTCAATTTATGCTTTGAATTTGTTGTTTTTATTTAAGTATGTATTTGATTTAATAGAAAAAAGTAAATATTATATTAATAGAAGCTAAAACAATTGTCAATTAAATTTGGTATGTACTAGGATATTTTAATTAATATATAAATTGATACAGTTCTTGTTACTGAAACGTTTCAAAGACTTTTCCTCAGACTATTAAAATCAGTTTAAACTTTTCTGTAGTGCGTTTCCCACATACAAATGGATATTGTTTGTTGGTTAAGTGTATTTGTTAATGTTTTTAATTTGATATTTTTGTTGAGTGTTCATTAGGGAAGTCAATCCCGGGATCCCAGATTTCGGAGAATTCGCAACATTGGGAAGTCAGCTATGTATTTACAAATTGTCAGATATTCTGACTTAGGATATAGTTTTGTTTTGTGGTGAAGGCTTACTTAAAAACGAAACTTACAAATTGCTTACGATTATCGTAAAACTATTTCTCCAACTAGCATAGAATCAAAACAGTGCTTTTCATCAGCGCGTTATATTTGTAATAATATCCAAACAAAATTCTCTAATGAAAAATAAGACACGTTGATCAGCTTAATGTTTAACTTTAAAAATAATTAAAAAACAAATTTAATTTTGAAAAGTCTATTCCAACCTCAATGTGACAAACACAAAAAAATATGAAGAAAAAAATGTTAAACATATATATAATAATACCTTAAACT
Organism: Dichetophora obliterata; assembly: GCA_963920525.1. Classification (NCBI taxonomy): domain Eukaryota; kingdom Metazoa; phylum Arthropoda; class Insecta; order Diptera; family Sciomyzidae; genus Dichetophora; species Dichetophora obliterata. The sequence goes on from OY986435.1 coordinate 205,281,191, forward strand.
CTTCTGTATTATATTTTTTCTATTTTTTGTTCTAATTCGCCAGTCAATAATATTATTTAAGTTTTTTTGTGTTATTAGCAAAAAGGGGTATTCACAATTGTGCGGTTTTGTAGTATTGTGATTTTCTTGCCATAGTTGAAAACCACAATTATGAGCACCCTTTAAAATAGAATTTGTGGTTGGGAACCTCCCACTTTAGCTTTTTGTTACTATGCAAATAAACTAACTATCCAATTTGATATAATTTATTAATATATGGCATAAAAAAGTTTAACTTGCATTTTGAGCTTTTTCCATTTTTGCAATTAGAAAATAACTGGCAGCCGATCAGTTGCTTATGAAACTTTACAAACCAAGTTCGTTAAACATATCATTGGGCTGCTTAAATTTATCACACTTTTTATTTTTGAGATTTCATGTAAAGCAACAAAAAATAAAAAACCGCTCAGTAAAGTGTGGTAATACCAAGGGAATTTTTCAACTACACTGAAAGCAACGCAATTGTGAATACCCTGAATGTGTCTTGTTTTGTTTTTGTTGCTTTATAAATGAATTAATTTACATTTTTTAGTTTCAAGAAATAAATAATAAAAAAATTGTATCAAAAACGTTTTCAATTATTTACTTCTTAAAGTTTTCAATGCCGAACTAGTCCCGGAATCCCGGGATAGAGATTTTCAATCCCGATAATCGAGAAAAGCTTCCGGGATTGAACTTCCTAGTGTTCATATTTTTGTGATATAACAAGGGTTGGCATGGACATTAATTTTTCTTGTTAATGCGCGATAGACATGGAAAAATGGGTTAAATTAAAAAAAAAATTTCAAATTCATTGTATTTAATATTTTGTGCAATGTTCTTAATTTTTAAATATTTTTTATTAGTTTTTTGATGTAGATGCGTGACATTACATTTTATCGACAAGTCTTTCAAAGTGAGGTTTGTTATCACCAAGCTAGGATTTCGATAATATGTCATATTTTTCTGCTGCTTCTAAGACATTTCCTGCTTTTTTAAAACGTCCATTTATATATCCTAAGTTCCAAATATGAAAAGTTTTTAGGACTTTTTTTCGCCATTTTTCATCGTTTTTTGTTTTCAGGTCATTTTTAGAGTTTTTTAAGTTATTTTATTGCAATTTTTTGACGTTTTTAATTTTTAGAGCATTTTTCGATTTTTTAGGTCATTTTAGTGTAAATTTTAAATAATTTTTTTTGTTTTTTTTTCAACTAAAAAATATCAAAATGCAAATTTTTTAACATATTCCTTTAACACTAAAGTCCCTTTAATCAAAAACATTACCTCACAACGAAGGAGTAGCTTTGTTTATAGACTTCGATGAAAAAAAAAGCTCTGAGCGTGGTGAAACTGACGAAAGGGTATGTAGAAAAATGAAACAAGTGTTAGATAAAAACTCAGGATATGCTACTATAAAATAAATTTTAATTTAGTAATGTTTTTTAAGGCTTAGTTTTTTGTTTATTTTTTATGCAATTGTTTGCGTTTTTAGGTAATTTTTGTTAGTTTTTATGTCATTTTCTGCAGATTTTAGGTCATTTTTGTCATTTTTTTAGGTAATTTTTTGCAGTTTTTTAGGTCAACAAAATCCGAGCCCTGGTAATCACTCATACACAATCGAATAGACGCCATTAAGTGGTCATCAGTCAGAGAGCTCCTAAATTGCAATTTGATAATTTTGATTTGAGAAAATTTTGCTTCACATAGCAAATATGTGGAACTAAATGCAAATATCCTCATTGACACCGATTTCAATATTGGGTATTTTTCTTCTAGTAATAAATTCCAAAAATTATTTTCATTTACACTTGCTTTCAGAATTATATCTGATTGTATTGTTAAAATTTCAAGCTCTACATCCGATGAATTAAATTTAAAAGTATGAGCAAGATTTGATGACATATCCTCGTTATATATATACATATCCTCTGGGTCATTTGTGATCAAACATTTAATAACACGCACAACACAATTGATCAATAGAAGCTAGGTCAAAGTCCTTCCAAGGGCTGAAATGGCCAGTTTATTATTATTATTATCCTCGTTATCGGATTCTCCAAAAGGAAATGAAATAAATTCAAATATCGGTTCAGGATCTTCCAATTGTTCATGTTTTTCTCCCAATGTGTCCATAAATGCAATAATTGCAGGCAAAAGATTTAGAAATCTTTCCAAAAAGCTTCCTCGACTGAGCCACCTAACATGACAAAAAAGGAGTTAATCTTCATATTAAGAGTTATTATCTTCAAGTTGACTACGGAAGAGACAGCCCCTTCACTGCCACGTCCATAATATCATTAACATCCAATATTTTTGTACATAACGCATTATTATGAATTATGCAATGAAATTATCTAAAATCTGGAAACTGTTAATTTTGTTTGCAAAGGGCTAAAAATCCATTATTTCTACCAATCATTGAAGGTGCTCCGTCGGTAGACATAGCAAATTTATGCGAAGAAAAATTGGTTTTCTCAGCAAATGGCATAAAAGTTGCCATCATATCTGCACCTCGCGTTGTTCCCTTCATCGGGAGTAGTGTTTAAAACTGTAAAAAAGCATTCTTATAAAAACAATTAATTGTGCAGTATCAACGATATCTGTTGACTCGTCAATCTGCAACGAAAAGAAACGACAACTTTGTATATCATCTTCTAGTTTTCGGTTTACATTCTAATTCATATCTTCAATACAACGAGTTGCAGTTCTGCGAGAAAGTTGGAAATCTTTAATTGCATTAAGAATTTCATTTTTATTTTTAAAGTTGGAAAATAATTTCTCGCTGCACTCAAGAAAAGCTTCCTTTTTGGGTGTTCACACGTATGTCAAATGGTTGAATCAATCAAAATTTGTTGTTGCTTTAATATGTTAAAAAAATGAACTCTCTGCGAGAGCGAAAATGAACTTCAAACTCTTCATCGAATCAGTCAAATTTTGATTGAGCTACAGACCTGCATTAATCATTTAAAGGGTTGCATTTTTTTACTTGTCTGTTGTTTAGTAGCAAATTATTTCTAAAAAAGTACTTATTTGAACACAAAAGCAGTTTTTTGAAGAGAAAAAAGTAAGAGTAGACAGAAAAGTAGGCAAAAAAGTAGGCAGAATAGTAACAAATGCCTGCATCGGTACTTCAATCAAAAAATCATGTGTGAGCAGAAATACATCAAAAATATTAGAGTGAGTAAAAGAGAGTAAACACCTCTGAACACGTGTGAACACTAGGGTGGATCGAAAAAACATTTTTTTGTCTGATCGAATTCTAATAGCACGCAAAAGTTGCGTACTTATGCCAATAGTGTCTGTGCAAAATATTAACTTAATTGGATAATATCTTCTGTCTCAAACCTTCGCCCAAAGTTTGTTCATACCATTGATATAGGAGAAAAGTGTTCCTTTTTTGGAAAAAGTCATCATTATTTTTTTTTAGTGTAAATTGTTACAAAACTGGTACGCATCTCATTTTGCAATTAATTGCTTGTTACAATGACTTATCAAACATAATAATTGGACAAAATCTACAAGAGTTGCGATACTTTCTGTCCCGAAACTGGCCTCAAATATTCGAAATGTTGGTCTAAAATGCCACATTAAATTTTATTGCTGCCAAGTACAAAAGGCTTTAGAGCAGATTACATAATTTTCTCTCAAATAGCTCTCAGCTCACTTGTTATAACTAACGTGACCCAGAACCTACCACGTGGAGGTGGCTACACTTCAGGTTCCACCTGAGCCCTCTCCAACCACCCAACCATGAAGGGCTGTATTTTTTGTATTTTTTTTTGTATAATTTTTTATTATATTTTTATATAATGTTTTTTTTTTAATAAATTTAAATTTTTAAAGTAGAGTTAATCTGTATCAGTATCAGTTATATCGGCTAGAAAAAAATCAGATTTTGTTTCAAATATAAGCAGTCGTTTTCGAGACTGTAAAGTTGACCTTATGTGTCGGTCTCGAGCTTCCTGGCCGCATACTCTGCTTGCTGCCTCCGTTACTAGTTTTACTGTCCGTTCAACAGCCACTGTGTGACACGGAAACTTACAAAAATCCCAATCGACAAACAGTTCGTTACCTGATAACTTTTGCATGAGTTCATCATCAGACACATGATCCAAAACTGGAGGCGACGTTACTGTCAAGGCTGGAGCTTTCCAGTCAATTATCTTAGAATAATGTGTAGCCTTAAAATTAATGGAAGGCACAATATTGTGGCGAACAACTCCACATGATTTAGAGCGAGCCGTTTCTCTGGCCTTCAAAATAATTTTAAGCGCATCTTGGCGTATATCTGTTCTGGTGTCTGTTATCATGCTAAGAAGGATATTTTCCGGCAATGCGAAGAATGCGTTCTGCTGAATCGAGCGATTCACAACGATGCGATATGCAGGTGGCAGGAATCTTGATCGTTGTATGATCTCAAAGAGATGCCTGGAACCATCTTTGATTGATTCATCCCTTTTGATCTTAAACCACATGGGGACGTAAACTTTAAGTAAATACTTAACAATGTGCTGAAATTTCGCCGATGGTGTGCGTGTAGAAACGTATAATCTTAAAACACGACTTGCAGTGGTAAGCCATCGAGCCTTGTTAATCTTACCTGGGTCTCGGCATTGGAGGTCATCTGTACAAACACCTGATGCCACTGCTCGGGATATATCAAGCAAATACTTTTGGTCTTGGCTTAGACATTTAGAATCAAAGTCAGGTAAATCGCATTTGACAGCTGTATATTTAGCGATAGGCCGTGTCTCGCAATCTGTCAATTTGGATCCAATTGGTCCTATATAAGAATTCGGTCCAGAAGTAGTACCATCGATGGTTCCAAACAAACTTCGAAACGGTAGCTCGTTGAAATGAATCCATTGCAGTGGCCGCTGAAGCTTTTCTTCTAACTTCCTTACCACTCCCCCGGTCCAACCAGTATTTACATTGGTCCCGTCACATCCTAAAAGCAAAAGGTTTGCCAAACCCCCACTAAATTCTTTGCAAGCATACTCATAAATGGCATTGCACTCATCTAGAGCGCTTCCTGATTGAGGGGTTACGTGGCCTACATATGAAGAATTTGGCTCCGCTACAAGGGAAATATGCTCCTCCTTGATTGTTCGTCGGTAATACTTTGTACCGTGCTTAATTTGAGACATGGTGCTATCTTTACGACCGTCAAAGTAAAGGCCTGTTATCGGACCATAATTTTTTGATCTGATATATAAATCTTCACCTGTTTTAAATTTATCACGTCTGATTTTGTTTCTATCAGTGATCATTGCTGGTCTATCAGCGGCTATCAATCCTACATCTTTAAATGCAGAGGTAACGATTGCAGCTGCTGCTCTATCACTGACCCCAAAGCGTTGAGAAACGAGAACACTTTCTTTCAAATGTATTCTCATTTGAATATTTTTGACTGGTTGGTTACATATTGGTGGTTTGTAAAGGTCCCAGCCATCATCATTGTCGTTCTCAATTTCGGTAAGACAGTCTATCTTTGTTAAATCGAGCGATGAAGAGGTACAGGGAATTTCTTCCTGAATTTGCAATTTTTCTCTCTTTTCATTTAGTAATTTGCGTTCTAATCTCGCTGTCAATTTCTTTGATTCGTGTATATCCACACGACTGATGTGCAATTTTCTTTGACGTCGTTGGTCGATGAGAAAGGGACGTTCGAGAGGCGGGATTTTTTTTCCTTTGGGACAATTGCAAATTTCAAAATTTGAGCACTTACATGATGCAATGTCGAAAAGGTTTCTAGCTGCAGTTCTAAGCTCGGCAGCCTTTCTTTGCAGTCCTGGACACCTGTTAAGCTGTCTGAGCTCATTCTTCAACTTTGTATGTAAGGTGTGGTAAGCATTTAACATTTGAATTACTCGAGTATGTGACACTCTTGGGATCGACGCCTTTTTGTATAAGGCTTCAATTTTTTCAGCCACAACATCTGAAATGGCAGCAAATGCTGGCTCCTTTTTCCCACCACTTTCTAATCCCATAAGGCGCCGCACGTCAAGACAACATCTTATCACGTCTTCGTATGTCGGCAGCTGAGATCCAAGAAAGTCGTTTGGAATTCCAAAAATTGGGCAAGTGACTGCATGCCGTGAAGAAAATTTCGAGACTGACATTATATAAGCAATTAGACTTTGATTTATAAATTTAAATACAGGAAAACACTAAAAAATACTCCGGAAAGACAAGAGATAAAAAACAGATTGACTTGACTTTACTGTTGAGCTTTATTATTCAAATGCAAAGTAGCAGCCAAATCAATTTTACAATAGAAATTCTTTTCTGCTTAAATTCTGGGAACAAGAAAATAAAAATTACAGGCAACAACAACATAAACGCACACGCAAGCTAGCAGAGACGTCGATCGATTGTTCGCAGAAAACTGCAACAAAGCAAGAATATTTGAATTTGTATTTTAACGATTTTTCAATACAATAAGAAAAAACTATTTTTTCGAAAAGTAAAATATCACAATTCCTGTAGTTTTTGTCCAATTATTATGTTTGATAAGTCATTGTAACAAGCAATTAATTGCAAAATGAGATGCGTACCAGTTTTGTAACAATTTACACTAAAAAAAAATAATGATGACTTTTTCCAAAAAAAGAACACTTTTTTCCTATATAAATGGTATGAACAAACTTTGGGCGAAGGTTTGAGACAGAAGATATTATCCAATTAAGTTAATATTTTGCACAGACACTATTGGCATAAGTACGCAACTTTTGCGTGCTATTAGAATTCGATCAGACAAAAAAATGTTTTTTCGATCCACCCTATTCTACACTAGAGGTGTTCTTATTTGTATGGGCAAATTTCAAAGTGTTTTGATTCCAGTTCGCCGGCCAGATTATTGTTCCTTTATATTAAAAACATAAGTAAATAAAATTTGGAGCCATTCCGATGAGTTTTAGTGGACCCGGAAACGACTTCAAATATGCATAAATGGAATAAAATAACAGTTTTAAATAATTTCATATAATAATAAACGAATCAACTTATTCGACATTTTAACGTTTGAGCTTGTTTAGTACACAAACAAAAGTCGTTGAGGCAAACAAGAGGATGATCGACCAATATTTGTAGCTTTGGTGTCGATTTCAATTTGTAGCTACTTTTTGAAATAGGGACAATTTGGCTTATTTGACTTTTTGCAATTTTTCGACACTAAAAAAAAATTTTTTAAATTTTTTCATTAGCGGATCTTATTAGTAGCAAAATTATGAAGATTTATTGACCAGAAACTCCAAAATCGGAGCAGGGGTTCGCAAGATACACGCCTTCAAACATGCATATTTTAAGTTATTTTTATTAACTCGTAGTGTCCGTCTGTCAAAAATTACTCTCTTTTGGCGCAGAATACTCTCATATACTCTCTTTGGCGCATATACTCTCTTTTGGCGCTTTACTTTTGGCGCAGAACATATTCCAAGAAATTGTGTACTCTTGAGCTACTAAAAATTGCATATACTGCTGATAACGGGACATTTTCGAGAACATTTTCTCTTGTGTTTTTAATTTTCGCTTTATTTTTGGCTTTGGAAGCAAACAGTTAATAGTTCTACTTAACATCGTAATTTGTGATCGCAGTGGAGTGAGTTGTTATCAGTGAAATCGAAAAGAATTAATAATTTAATAATAATAGATTTTTCTAGATCAATTTGTTATTTAATTATTGTTATATAATAAAAGAAATTAATAATGTCGAGTGCTTCAGTTATTGGAACGCGTAAAGCCATTGAAAATTTGAAGAAAATCGATCTAATTGGAAATGTTTCTCATCAAATTACTGGTGCAAAACTACCGTCTAATCGTCAGGTCTTGCAAGTTTTATTTTACAACATGCGGTTTGTAAAAATGACTGCGATGCTTGCTGCGAAGCTAGCAATTAGTGCAGTGAAAATATTTTGGCAGCAAGCACGTATACCTATTCGAGAAGAGCACAAATGCGTTGAAAAGCTTGTAAAATTATACGACAAATGGAAAATCATTCAGAAAACAGTTCCTGGTAAAAGGTCGAGTTCCCAAAAAGAAGCTGCTGAGTCATTTTTGAATAGTCTAGACGACTTATTTGATATTGCTACCGCTGATGCACTAGAACAAATTGGGATTGCAGAAGATAGAGAGTTTCTTGAAATGCAAAGAAAAAAAGGACGTCCCGGTTATATGGCTGGTGTTGACAAGGTTTTGTGGGATCGGGAAAATAGAGCACAGGTACGAAAAGATAAGGAAGCTGCAAGGAAAATAAAGCATGAGGAGGAAATGAGCCGCACAGGTAAGGGTGACGAACTTCAATATTGTAATGTTTTATTTTTCATATTTTATAGATGTTTCTCAATTAATGGAGTGTAATGATGAAGGTGATATTAGTGACATATCAAGCAACGAGATGCATAATGATGAAACACATGTAACCTCAAAAAGTAATCATGGTCAAAAACGAGGGCGCAAAAATTTTTTAACAGCAAGGTTGCTAGCAGCTCTTGACAATGCCAAAGTGTCTGATGGAATGGCAGTTCATATTCTCATAGCAGCAGGTGAAGCATTTGGACTACGCGTAGAAGAACTTGCAATCAATCGTTCAACTATTCATCGTTTACGCCAAGAGAACCGTTTAAGGGAATCTGAAGAAATTTCAGCTAATTTCACTGAAAATGTAAATTGTGATTTTCAGCAAGAGTTGGTTTTTGATATTGTAACAATCTTTTCATCATTTATAGGTGAGTAAAACTGGATCGCTGGTAGCTCATTTTGATGGAAAATTCATGAAAGACTTGATCGGCCCCACGAAGGTTGAGCGAATCGCAATTTCTGTTAGTTTCAACGGCACATCAAAATTTCTCGGCGCACCAAAAGTAGCATCTTCGAGTGGTGAAAATATTGCTGATATAGTGTATGAAAGATTACGTGAGTGGAAAATTGTTGATCAAGTCAAAGGCTTGTCATATGATACAACGTCGACAAATACTGGCATAAAAACAGGTGCTGCAGTTCTTTTAGAAAAAAAAATTGGCCGTAGTCTTATCAATCTACCTTGCCGCCACCATATTTATGAGGTCGTTTTGCGAAGTGTTTTCGAAACAAAACTTTCTTCAACCTCTGCACCAGAAGTTCCCATCTTTGAAAGATTTGGAAAATTTTGGCCAAATATAAATAAACAAGCTTTCAAAAGTGGCATTGAAGATTCCACCATTTGTGAAAAAATAAGTGCAGCTGAACTAGAACACTGTAAAACTTTTTGCTATGCTCAACTGGCTAAATCTCAAAATCGAGAAGACTATAAAGAATTACTACAGTTGGCTTTGATGTTTGTCGGTGCAGAGCAGTATAATTTCCGAACGCCTGGACCAACTAGCCATGCACGCTGGATGGCAAAGGCTATATATTCCTTGAAAATATTTATGTTCCGTGATCAATTCAAACTAACGAAGAAGGAATTGAATGGTTTACGCGATATTTGCGTTTTTATAGTGACTCTTTATATCAAAGTTTGGTTCAATGCACTAATGCTATAGACGCACCGCTTCAAGATTTAACTTTTATTCAAGATGCCATAAAGTATACTGAAATAGACACGGACATATCAGCAATAATTCTAAAAAAAATGAGCAACCATTTATGGTACATTTCAGAGCAAGTAGTAGCTCTGGCTTTTTATGATTCGAAAATACCCATAGAAGAGAAACAGAAAATGATTAAAAACCTCAAATTAAAGGAACCAGTAGTAAAATTAGAAAATGGTCGAAGATGTTCGAATTTATTGGATTTTAAAAATATTTCGTTGTGTGATTTCGTGTCAGAGAAAACAAAATGTTTCTTTAGTAAATTTGGTTTGCCAATGGAGTTTTTACTGTTAGAGCCTTCAAGTTGGGAAACATCATACGCATTTGAAGAAGGTTGGACCGCATGTAAGGACTTATTTGTCGTCAATGATATTGCAGAGAGAGGCGTTAAGTTTATTCAAGACTATAATAGAATCTTGACAAATGATGAAGACGAAAAACAATTGTTGCTTCAGGTTGTTGAGGCTTATCGAATGAAATATCCATCATATAACAAAGCTACTTTAATAACATGATAAATAAAATAGTAATGATTAATAAATTTATTATATATAAAATACAATTATTTTTTAATATGAAATTTCATTTGATGTAACTACTTTCGTTAAAAATGGATATTTTGCCCATATAGACCCCATGAAAATTTTCAAATCGTTTCCGGGTCCACTAAAAATTATCGGATTGACTCCAAATTTTACAGGATTACATTTTTAACAGAAGGGAACAAGAATCGGGCCGGCGGTTGATAAATTTCAAAAATTTCAAAATAAGAACACCCTTATTCTACACCCCATTTATCAAAATTAGAGTCTTTGGTCAAACGATATGGTCAAAAATAACGTAAATTTTTTGATTTTCTCTTTCACGCTTCATCATTTTCTATATTTCCATTCCATTTTGGTAGATGAAGTATCCTTTTTTAAGCACACCAATTTCAGTGCCATATTTATATATAAAAACTATATGTTAAAAAAAAACAACTTTTTTTTATTTAAACTGATGATGTAAAATTAACATGTAAATTAAATTTTTTATCAACATAATATACTTTTTTAGAAATCATCTTCTAAAATATGCCTTAATTAAAATCGCTTTTGCCTAAAACCTCCCCTAAGGATATATTCTTTTGGAATGGAACCCTTAGAGAAATCTTCTTGATTTCGTTCTATTTTATTAGCTTGTTTTTTTGGTATTGTTTCACTGACTTCAACTCGATAGAGATTCCTAAATATTGATGTAAAACTTTCAGATTTCCTCAGAAAACTATGTATAATGGTATTTTTTTTCATTGGTATGGTTGCCAAGCTTAATGATAAAATTCTTTAAATATTCCAACAAAAATGCCGGAAACAAAAATATTGCTCGAAACAAATCTTTGCTGACAAACTGAGCGAAACGCTTACCAGGCCTTCGTTGGTAGAAAAGATAAATCTTTTGGATTTTTTTTAGTAAATGCTTTAGATTTCGTTAGAAGAACTCATTACAATTGGGATGTAGGGAAAGAGTAAGAGTGCAGATACAAACTAACACACACTCAAACAGGAAGCTACGATTTTAATTTGTGCGCGAAAAGAATTCATCAGACCACAAATGCATAAATATAACATCCCAGATGAAAAACAAAGCAAGTCTGTCGATGGAAGGAATGTGTCAGGTTATAATTTTAATGCTAAAAGGATTTTTAAATGTTAAAAACTTAATCTTTACTTTTAAGTGAGGTGCATTATTATTATTATTTATTCACAAAAATCATCAGTACAGTAAGAACTAAATTCTTTTAAAGCACAACATAAATACATTCAATATAAGTATAATAACAACTGTATCATATCTGATAATAAAACAATAAAAAGGAAAAAATTTTTTAAAAAAATAAATTTAAGTGACATTTGTCATATATGTATACAGTAGGTATATTCTAGGTGCAGAAGAACCCCTCTCTTGGTTACTCATCATCATAGTATAAGCGTACGAAAATTGGTAAGTTCTAAGGACTTATATAAATTTAGAATTTTTCAAATACATTTATGCTTAAAAGCTTGAGGCACCGATGTCCGCGATCCGTTATACAGGTTGACTACACAATATCAGTGACTTAAGCTTTTAAATATAAATGTATTTGAAAAATTCTAAATTTATATAAGTCCTTAGAACTTACCAATTTACGTACGTTTATACTATGATGATGAGTAACCAAGAGAGGGGTTCTTCTGCACCTAGAATATACCTACTGTATACATATATGGCAAATGTCACTTCAATTTATTTTTTCTTTTTAGTTCACGTCTTTTTAAATAAAAGCTTATTTTTTAAAAATTTTTTTTACTTTTTATTTATTTTTTACTTTCTTTAGGTAGGACACGACTTTAGGTTTATTATTAACATCTTTTATTTTCAAAACTTATGGAGATATAGCATTTTTATGGATTTGTGGGCGGTAAAAGGGGGAGTGGCAAAATTTTTCCTTAATTATTCTCTACTCGAGGGAAATTTACTGCTAAAATTGCAGCTGAATCGGTAAAGTAGTTTTTGAGATATAGCATTTTTATTGATTTGTGGGCGGTAAAAGGGGGTGTGGCAAAAAAATGTATCATAATATTGCATTGTCACCGGACTTACATATGTATACTAAATTTCAGCTTTATCAGATACCAACAAGTTGTAGAAAAATGGCTTGTAAATTTTGAAGACATACATACATACATACGAACGAAGCCAGTTAAATAAAGGCTTATAATAAAGTATCATATTTGCTAATGCAAAATTCCGGTTAATTTTAAGGGACAATAACTTTAATATTTTCATGATTGTTGTTATTTGCCAGAACTTTGAGATTTCGTCGAAGCACTTTTGATATCAACAATGTTGTTCTGTATATTATTTACACAAAATTACAACAGTGCGAATGGCTCAATTGGCTAAGGCTTTAGTTTTTATTCATGTATTTTGGAATCTTAAGTGGGTTCAAATTCCTCAGAGATATTTTTTTTTTCTGAATGACTTTTAGTTTTATTTCGGTTTTTTTTTTTAGTTTGTTCTGTATTTTTTAGTGATTTCGTTCTGTTTTTTGCATTAATTGCTTTTAATAACAAAGCGAAGGCGTTAATTTTCTTACTTTGTGCTCGTACGTTTATTTTTAATGTAGCAAATTAAGCGACTATAAGTTGACAGCTGCGATGGTCGAATGGGGCCGAGGTTCAAGTCTCCGTATAATGGTAATTTTTCAATTGCTGGCAGCATTAGTTGGAAATTTAGCAGACATGCTCGCCTCCATATCCACTTATATCTTTTTTTCTAAAGGCATGTCCTAGAAAGGCATGTCTGCCAAGTTAACTGCCGTAGCAGCAATGCAGCATGCATCTCATGGTATGAATGTAGCATTAATGCCGAGAGATTCATGCTGCATTGCTGCTAGGGCAGTTTTATTGGCAGACATGTATACCTTCTGCATTCTTACCATAAGATGCATCTGCATTGATGCTACGGCAGTTCATTTGGCAGACATGCCGGCCTAGGTCATGCCTATACAAAAAAAATATAAGAGGGTATGGATGCGAACAAGTCTCCTGTACTTCCAAAGCATGCTGCCGGCAGATATACAGCAGGGCTCGTTTTTCAACTGGGATGTTACAGGATATATATTTATATATACTTTATAGCAACTTCAACACTCATACACACCATTCTTACACTCACTCACTCACACTTACAAGCACAAACACACATGGTATTCGTTCATCTATTAAGTTTGAGTGTAATTTATTAAAACGGTCTTAATTGCGTTTATATGCGTTCGTCTGAATAAAACCAAGCCAAGTTCTTCTTTTTCTTTTACTAATTATAACGAAGAAGCGCTGCGAGCACAGCACAAATTCTAATTAAATTCAAGAAGTTACGAGTACCAGCAACTAGCTGTTACCAAGGGAAGAGGTACAAAATATCTCTAACTTTTTTCTTTTCTCTTATTTTCCAGCAGTTGATTTAATGCTTGAGCAAAAATTTACTCTTGGATTGAGTTGGGCAATAAATCTTTTGATTTCGTGTTTATGCAATATTCATACGCATGGAGAGTTTGACAATTTATTGCCGATCCGAAAAATACAGATGACAGGCGAGGAAAAGCAGAGCACAGATGTTAGTGCTAGTCGCTAATAAAGCTAGCTGGCTATTCTGTATTGTTTGTTAAATCATTTCAAAGCAAAGTTTAGTCTATGATTCATATAAGAAATTCCATTGAATTTTAATATTTTTCTAACTTTATTTTGCTGAAAAGTACCAACTATAGTATTAAAAAGTTTTAGTGATTTTGTTCTATATTCATACTAAATGCTTGGAGTGATACTGACTTTTTTTAATCATTTTGACTAAAAGCACATTGAGTTATATGTATGTCCCCTACAACAATTAATCCTTGCCCAAAACCACAAACACGCTCCTCTAACATTTCCATAAATCCATAAATACGGGCTTTCGAACAAATTTAATACCATTACTTGTTTTAATCATAACTCAACTTAGCTACCCACTTTTCAAACGCACCCACAAATAGCATCATCCATATCCTCATCATCACCACCATCGTCATCATTTTCGTTTCGCACAATAATATTTCTCTTGTTCAATCCACTATTGCAACATTTTGTTATGGGAAATTGACAGCGTACGTGATTTTGGAAACTTTCCAAATAAATTGGATTTGAGTTTGACTCCAAGCGACTTCATTAGCGTGACAATTTGCAGTTGGCAAAGAAGAAAATATCCAAAAGACGGACAGTCTTTTATGTCATTGCTTTTGTTAAGCTCAGCTAAAATTTTTGTGTTATCTCTGATTTATTTCAAGGACATCATTGTATTATATGGAGTCTGTTCTTGTGTGGAAAATTTAATTTGTATTAAAGCATTTACAATAGGTCTGTTCTTGTACGTGGCTCACAGCACCACCAAAAATTATAAGTTTTGAATGGTTTTTAGCTTAAATCGCAAGAATGGACATTTTTCTTAATTTCTATGCGTTCGGATTTGAACATTTTCGAGTGCGGCAAAAAATTATGGGGATACTTCGAAAATGTTTGTTTTTCGGTTTTTGAAAAATGGTGGGGTGAAGCGTTTCACCAAAAGAATCTTTCCGATTTCATGCATAGGGTGTTTTTTAGAGGCATAGAACTTCTTTTAAAAATAAAACACAACAAATTAAATATAATGACCAAAATGTTGGCTTAATTAGCTTACAAATTTCATGGCATCTAATGTTTAAAAATAATTTCTGATATATGGCCTTCGCGACTGCGGATTATGAACTTCATTCAGTCGGATGTTGGCTTCTAAATGATCAATCGTTGTGAGTTTAACAGCATAGACCAGGGATTTGACGTACTCCCACAAAAAGTAGTCCAAAAATGTCAAATCACACGAACGAACAGTGAATCGTGTAAAACATACTAGCTGGACAAAATTGATTTTCTCACTTTGAGAAAATAAATTGTAAAAGTTGATGAGTAATGATCTAAAAGAGACGGAGATCTTAAGTATTGTTTTTGTCACTCGATTATAAGTATTGAGTAATAAGCAGTGTAAAACAGGTATTTAGTTTTAATTATTTTATTATGATCATCATTTGAAAGTAGTACATTTAGCAGTGTTATACAATAAATATTTTTAAATGTGTGAAATGGAATTTTTTGTAGAAGGTATGAGATATAATCTCATTTAAAAAAAAAAAGTGAGAAAATGTCTATTTATTTGTGAAATTTTAAAAACTGCCAGAAGCGCTATTTCTGCGTTATAAGTTTTTAGTTTTAAACTTCCAGAAGGTGGAACTTATTTGACACCGGTTGACACTGGGCTGATTTTTCAGTATATGTTGAATACGTGCTAATTCATTATTTTAATACTAATTTGGAGCTTCGCACACGCTCGCTTCTCTTTTATTTATTTTTTTTTTAGAATACGCATTCTTCATCACTAAATGAGAATTGTATAAAATTTGGTGAACATTTTCGAAGAGTTTGAAGTTTTTTTATCACGATCACTCATATTTAACACAAATTAAGATAATTTTATAGCTACCGCATTGATAAAACCTAGTTTTACAAATTTTAATAGGCATATCAAACAGCGGCAAGAAGGGCACGAAGGCCACAGCTGTCCTACAAAGCACACATTAAGTTTGGGGGTATTTAAGTTTCGGATGTGCCGCAAACTAAAATCTTTGACAATTAAAATAATGTCAATTTTCTATGAATTCAATACAAATTCTGAATTTTTGATAGTTTAAATCATTCTTGATTTTAAATGCAAATTCTAGTTGTTTGATAGCTTAAAATTGTTTATTGAGGTTTAGAATGCTCTAACGAATTTTTTTCAATATAAAAATGAAAACATCACTAGCTGATTTTATTGCAATTTCGGCCCTGCTACAAGCTACATCAGAAATCTCTGTGATGGCACCACCTGGGATCGAACCCGGGCGTGGTCGTCGTGCCAGCGCCTTTTAGCGCACTGCACCATAGAGGCGATGAGATTTCAGTGACAATTTCTCAGTTTTTCTCCCTTTCATACTTTTTTATTTGCGGTTCTTTTTTCTTACTTTAGTTTATGCTTATGTTATTATGGAGTCCAATAATTTGTCGGAATTCGCCACTGTGGGGTTCGATCCCAGATTGTGGTATAGCAAAGATTTCTGATGAAGCCTATAGCAAGGCCAAAATTGCAATCAGCTAGTGATGTTTTCCTTTTTATATTGAAAATTTTGTTGCTGTTGTTGTTGCTGTTGTTGTTGTTGTTGTTTCTTTGGAAAAAATTCGTTAGAACAATTAATTGTTATATCCTGACCTAAAGCTCAATTAACGATTTTAAACTATCAAACAACTAGAATTTGTATTTAAAATCAAGAATGATTTGACTATCAAACATTTAGAATTTGTATTTAAATCATTGAAAATCAACATAATAAATAACATGGTCATATAGGAAACTTTAATATTTTTTATACCTGCTGTTGATACTCAAAATGTAATTAAAACATGAATTAAATTGTGAGCTTTAAGATCAAGTAAGTTTTAAAGAAGGCAACAACAACAACAACAACAACTCTGTATAGAGTCAATCACTTAGCTGACTAGACAGTCTGTTTCGGAAATCGCTACATTTTCCTCTTCAGTAGTCTTTGAGTGATTAAGCTGTGATCAACTCACTGTTTAAACTAGTATATGAGTAAGCAGATTTTGGAATTCATTCTTTTGAATTGTATGGCTGCTAATCATATTACATTTCAAAGCAGTAGGCTACTTATAGATCACCGCCATCAACTCTATCAAGGGTTGCCATCTGTTCTAGTTGCGTCTTTATTTATTTCAATATTCATTGGTGTTCGATAGTTTGTCGAAAATGCACCATAGAAGTAATTAAAATATATGTATTGCCTATTAAAAATGTGCAAGAGAAAATGCCATATCAAGCAACTGCAAGCGGGAAATGAAAAAAAACATATGTTTTCTGATATAAATCGTTATAGAAGGCAGGTATGCAAGTATATGCAGCCAATTCTTTTTGCATTGTGTTCAGAAATGTTCAGTCTAACTCTTTTTAGAAAGCAGTACCAATGCCTCACTGGGACTCATTTGAAAGTCGACCTAAAGTTCGAAAAATACGTAAAAATTGTGTTTTAGAAAAGCACAGCCATGATTCAATCAGAATAAGGTTAAGTATATATGTATTTGACATATCCTTATTTTATGTCAACAAACACATATTCTCTCTCTGAAATTAATGACAAACGGGGTTGTGCAGTCTTTTAAAAAAAAAAGTATCATTTCAGTGTTTCGCTGCGATTTTTTTTTATAGTAGTTCTTCTTTTGCTACACTTTTTTAAAATAAGCTTTTTCATTGCACTTTTGCTTTTTTCATTACACTCATGCTTTTTTCATTACACTTAAGGGAGATTTTAGGAAAATCGGTTAAAATTAAGGTATATTTTAGAAGATTTTTTTAAAAAAGTATAATATATATTCGAAAAACTTAATGTGCATGTTAGTTTTACATCAGTTGAAGTAACAAAAAAAATTTTTTAGCATGCATTCTGTGTATATAAGATGGTGCTGAAATTGGTGTGCTTAAAAATGGTGAAAATTGACCCACATCATAGCTCGGCTCAAGATTGTTTTAAAACAAACAAAAAAATGCATTTGAAAATAGACTTTTGAATGCACATCTTTTACCAAAATGAAATGAAAATTAAGAAAATTATGAAGCGTAGAAAAAGTAGTAAAATTTATCTTATTTTTTAACCCTACTGTTGCGTGTAAAAACTTGACCAATTTTGCAAAGTCGCTCATTTTGATAAAAGATGTGAATTACATTACAAACAGATTAAAATGAAAAATGTGAAAGGTTTTAAAAACTATGTTTCAACAAAAATGCGTTTAAAGTTACTCTGGTTAGTTAAAAGTACTCTAGCGAACCGGTTTTTTAGCACTGTAGAATCTGAATTTTAAGCTGATTTGATTGATTTTTTAAAATATTTTTTAATAGTTTTAAAACAATAATCAATTAAAAAAAATATGTATTCAAAAAATTGTTCACCTAAATCCTCTATTGTTATTTTGATGATTTAAAAACAGTGTTTATGACAGGCAAGCATAATTTTTATGAGCTAGATTTATGTAAGGAATACTATTCGCTGTGTAAATATGACTAATAATAAATAAGTTTTAGTGTTTTTATATTGAAACTAAATATATAAAGAAGTAATTTTTTTTATTTTCAAAAATATTTAAATAACTATATTCATACTGTTTGTAACAAATAACTACAAAAATTTTGGATTGCATAAATTTTATAATGAAAATCATGTTTTCAGTACATTCTTTAATTCAAAGCTTAAAGTTTTGGAAATATTCTTGTGCAAGGTCTATTCATTTTCTGTGTACTGTGTAGTGCACGTATTACTTTTATTCTTTTTGTACTGTTTTATAACAAGAACGTGGTAATTATATTTTTTAAAACTCGTAATATAATTTTGAGTCAAAACAATTGAGTTATACAAAATGAAGTATAAAACGTAGTAGTCAAATGTACCTTTGGATATTTCGTACAATGAAAAAATTTCATATTCATGCAACCTAGTGCTTATTGTGATATAAAAAATTTGCTCTTTTGCTCTGTTCGCATTATTAGGGTATCAAAGTTCATTCTTGTGAGTAAACGTCAAATGGCTGCATAACCTTTATGATGGAATCATGAGCACAGCCACATAAAAGAAAATGAAAAATGTTTTTCCATTTGTCAATTTGACACATTAACGCCTTTTGAGGAAAAGTTTTGCACAGCCTAAAAGCGACATCTGTTGGAAGTTTTTTTTTAAGTAAATAATGTACACATTATTTTACCAACAAACATGATTTTTAAATTATAAATAAAATAAAAAAAATAAATAAAAAAAATTTAAGTATGTTATTGTGCGAATTAAGCAATATTGACACAAAATTCGTTTGAAGGTTAAAAGCTCCGCTAACTTAGAATTCCTTTTTATACAGTAATAGAGAAAAATTCTGGTTTTTTCATGTATATTCTTCAAAACTTTTTTAAAGTATTTCATCTTCTAAGTAAAAATTATTCAGAAACAAATTTGTTGTTGTGGTCCTTCTTTAAACTTACCTGATCTAAAAAGCTCTAATAAATATGGGTAAATTTGAATTATTTATTTTTCCTGTAGTAAAGAGCATATACATATATGTATGTATATTTTAAAAGTAATTTAAAATTAAAATTTTAGTTAACAAAATAAATTTGTAATATGGAAAGAATATAATGCATAATAAAAATTATTTAGGCGGGTGGGGGGTTGAGCTAAGCAATTGTTGACGATTTGAGTGTTCAATAATGAACTCAGCAAGTTTATTTGTAGAATGGTATTTATTGTAGGTGTAAATTTACAGCCGAGTTTAGAGATTAAAAAGGAAAGATTTATAATGATTATATTTTAAGTATTTAAGAACAATTTCACCAAATAATAGTTAAGTTTAAGTAGATCAAATATTGAACTGTAAGTATTTAATAATCATACCAATTGGAGAGAGCAGGCGATTGATGATGTTGATAGATTTAAGAATAATTTACCAAATAATAGTTAAGTTTAAGTAGATTTAAGTTGATCAAAAATATAGAATTGTAAGTATTTAATAATTATACCAAATTGTAGAGAGCAGGCGATTAATGATGTTGATGGCTTCCCAGCTGAACACACAAGAGGCGGAAGTCTCGGTGGTTAAAATGCATGATGGCACTTAAAGGTCGGACCGTACCGTGGTGGGTTTGTTTAATAAGCTGTTGTTCATCCAGGGGTGAAACGATCACAGGTTTGACGACGTCAACAAAAATAGTTCGAATATATTAGGGTATTTAAAACATAAATGTAGTTTGCATGCGCAAATTTGCGTAGTAGTATACATATGTACATGCTGAAAATAAACATTCGTTTTATTCGTACTCTAACTCATGGCAGAATAACCAGGTAGGGCCGACTCGTAGAGGAATGAAGTAGAAAGCAGAGAAAAGCGAGCTAGTTGTCAAATACAGCTGTTCATGTCAAGTAAAAATTAAGAACATCTAAAAAAATTTCAGCTAACTGAACCAACAATAATTAATTGCTCCGAGAGCAATAATTCTCTTGCTCTGGTAGCAAGATCTCTTTGTATCGGTTTTCACTCGGCAATAATTGCCTTTAATTTAATTAGTTTTTATGATCTATTGAATAATTACATGAATTAAGATTGTGAGCTTTAGACCAAGTGAGTTTTCAAGAAGGCAACAACAACAACAACAACAACAACTCTGTATAGAGTCAATCACTTAGCTGACTAGACAGTCTGTTTCGGAAATCGCTATTGCCTTTGCCGCAAGCAGTTTGTGGATTATTCGACCGTATGAGGGGGCTTACGAAAGTCCCCATTAAACCCGAGTAGTCAACAAACTACTTGCGGCGAAAGCAATTATTGCTTATAGAATTGCCGAGTGAAAAACGGCCCTTTGCAACACATGCAGAACCAAAACAACAATATCAGCAGCTAGTAGCAACGTTGCCAGTTATGTTGGAAAAATTTCCTGGTAATTTTTAATTGCCCTTAGGAATTTTTGTTTCTGGGAATTCCTATTAAATTTTTTAATTCAGCGTGGTATTTTTTAATTGGCGTGGAAATTCAGCGCGGTATTATTTAAATTTCCGTGGGAGTTTGGTAATATTCTTCTTACATTTTTTTTTTTCTTTTTTAGTAAGCAAAGTTTCTCTGTGGTATTTCAAAATTTTTTTAAATTGTTTGTGCATATGGGACTTATTGTGGTATTTTTTATGCTAATGAGATTTTTGTGGCAATTTTAAATGCATATGGAATTTGTGGTGGTATTTTTAAAACGCGTGGTATTTTTGTGGTAGTTTTTAATGTTCGTGAGATTTTTTTGATATTTTTTTTATTGCGGAAGAAACTTTTTGTTTATCTTTACAATGGTAGTTTTTGTTGTATTTATGTTATTGTGAAAAAAGTAACTTTTATCGGAATTGTTTTAAATTTTAACTGGCAACCTTGGCTAGTAGTAGTTCATTTTTTTTGTAGCCGCATACTCTCTGGCTCCCCAGTGTGCAATTGTTTCCGACATGTCTGATTTCCGAAATCGTCTATTAAATGTCTGTTATTTTATCAGACATTTAGCCGAATAACTCTTAAATGTCTATCGACATTTCTACGACTTAGTCTGCACATAGTCTGATCTTTTTTACTAACATAGTCTGCACAATCTCTGAATTTCCTTCGGAAAACTATCCGACATAGTCTGCACATTCTCTGTAGGAACTTTTATGTGTTTGATTCCCTTATTATTTTTTTGATTATGTCATTTGATGGTAAATAGTTTGTGCTGCAGAGCGTTGTTCTGCCTCTGCCGACAATTTACCGTTTGTTTTTGCACATTATCTGTTTCTGTTTTGTGCGACATGCTTATTAGTGTTCATTGTCTTCAAGTGTCAACAGGTTATTGTGCGCGCAAAAAAACAACCATTGATATTAATTCTTATTTCCAGATAAAAAAGTTCGGGAACCAACCGTGCGATGACATTCGAAAATTCGTGTCTGAAAACTTAAAATTAATATTTATTGATGACAAAATTGCGTCCAAATTTTCGTAGTCTGTTACAACGAATAATATTTCGGTGAAGGATTTCTACTTGATAAAATTACTTAAAGGTACCCTCTTACATTTTTTCTATATTGCTTGAATTTATAATACATTTGTATATATTTTTTTTATTTATTCAATAGAAGTTGCGGCGGGAAAAATTCCACAAACAACCAACTCAACAATAGAAAGGCACATTAAGACATATTTTAATTCGCCTAAAGACAGACTCAACAAAAAACTTAAAAGGCAACACGAAGATTGAAGAATTTCTTAACTATTTTTAACTTTTTAATTAAAAAACTGAATTTTCCACATGTTAATTTAATTTTTAACTTTTTAATTACAAAACTGAATTTTCCACATGTTCATTTAATTTTTAATGAATTTGCTTTAACACTAAGTTACACACATTATGTCCTATGAACCCAATATACCTTTTCGGAAAGGGGAGAAAAAATAAAAATACACGTGTAACATCGATTTTCATGTACACTTCTCTGGCGCCAGAACTTTAAACATAAAAAATCTTACGTGTACATGAAAATCGATGTTACACGTGTATTTTTATTTTTTCTCCCCTTTCCGGAAAGGTATATTGGGTTCATAGGACAAAACAAAATTTAATTTTTGTATCTCGGTGTAATTTGATCTCAATTTCATTTTATAAATAAGAACAATATATGTATACAAAAACCATCAAATGACTCTTATTGCTTTGTTTACAAGGTATCATATTGGTATCAATTGTCAGAATTGTCTGGACATTCTCGGACAAACTGTCCGACAAAGGTCAGAATTGTCTGGGCATTCTCGAACAAAATGTCCGATAAAAGTCAGAATTGTATGGACATTCTCGGATAAATTATCCGACAAAGCTTAGAATTGTCTGACCTTTGTCTGATGTTTGTCTGACAAAATGTCAGATTTCCCTCCGAATTTCCCATCAGAATTCGGACAGAATTCTGTCAGAATAGTCGCCAAAAACTTTCGAATTTTTCCAGACAAGTCGGTCCGAGTTCTTGTCAACCACTCATACAAATGTCGGTAAGAATTCTGACGAAAGTCGGCATCAGACTCGGAAACTTTTGCCGACTTTCTGTCAGAATTCTGACCGAATTCGGAAGAATTGGTACACTGGGTCTCTAGCTACATGCATCTGTATTCTCTATTGCACTACAACCCAACAAGCCATGAATGTTACTGTGCCAGCTAAACGGTACTTAAAACGGCAGCGTCTGATTTGCTGGTATGAAAACGATATGTTTTTGTACCTTTAAACCGTTCTCTATATTATTGTAAAGTCCTATTTTATATTTATCAAGAATCGAATTGAAATTAATGTCATATTCGCTTGATGCGTCGTTTGTTCTTGTCTTTTCTCCCTCTCTTTTTCACCCGTTCGCCAAAAAACTCTAAAATATGCATTGAATCCTGCATTGAAATCAAGGTAGTACAGTTGAGTTGCCGTTCATTGTTTAGTTTATTGTTGCAACTTAATAAAAACCATTTCAAGAAAAGGTTACAATTGTTTAACAACAAATAAAATTAATATACAACTTAAAGTTTTCTATATGACCTTGTTATTTATTGTGTTGATTTTCCATGATTTAAATACAAATTCTAATTGTTTGATAGTTTAAATCATTCTTGATATTAAATACAAATTCTAGTTGTTTGATAGTTTAAAATCGTTTATTGAGCTTTAAGTCAGGTTAGAACAATTAATTGCTCTAACTAGTTAATCAATCAGCTAACTAATTAATCAGCTAGTGATGTTTTTTTTTTCTTTTCATATTGAAAATGTTGATGCTGTTGTTTCTTTGAAAAAATTCGTTAGAGCACTAAATTGTTCTAAACTGACCTAAAGTGATGTGTATTTATATATGTATGTTTTACATACATATTATTAAAAAACAACAACAACAACAACAAAAGCAAGTCAACAACGAACGACGTGATTACGAACCAAACAAGCAAGCACAACAACAACAACAACCTTAAAAACAGCATAAGCAATTACTGCAGCTACGCAGCTAAGCAGCTTGTGCATTTCTCATACGAATTTATGAATTTTTCATCTTCTTAGATTTGCTATTTTATTAGATATTCGTTTTATTCCCACTAAAACTGATATTTTGGCATTTTTTTTTTCTTTGTACGATGAATATTAAAGGCTGTAGGTATACCCCAAAGTGTCAAATATCGCTTTGAAAAAATTCGTAAAACTGGCCCCCATACAAACCGCGCTGTAAGACGTAATTCTACGTCAAAAACCTAGAATAGTGCAATCGAAATTTTGATAAGATCTAGTATGCAACTTACACACCGATCGCTATGTGCAAAGATTCTGCGGTCTTCTATTTCTCTTAATCATAAGCACAGATTTATTTTTAAGTCCCTTCATTCATTAAAAGAAGCATTCAATTTTAAATTCCTATAAATTACTAATCCATTTTAAAGGTGGGCGAAGTTATCTAGATAAATTTCATCCTGCAAACGATTTTACAAAGCAATCTCTACTTTCTTAACTTCCTCAATACAGAATTGTTTTTGAAGTAAC
Source organism: Dichetophora obliterata (assembly GCA_963920525.1). Classification (NCBI taxonomy): domain Eukaryota; kingdom Metazoa; phylum Arthropoda; class Insecta; order Diptera; family Sciomyzidae; genus Dichetophora; species Dichetophora obliterata. The sequence goes on from OY986435.1 coordinate 205,305,506, forward strand.
GTGAAATGTATCTCCACACAATTTACTTCAAATAGAACGCTCCATTAAGTGTCTAAATAACGTACTGGTTATTATTGGGACATTTACTTCTCTAATGCTTGAAAAAAAATTATTTCCTTTTATTTTCCCTTTTAACAAACGTACTAAACAAACATGTGTGGAACTAAGTTTTGTCCTTCACTGTGTTAAATGCCTTCATTTCTATGGAATATCAAAGATAAAACCCAATATAAGTACTTGAATTAAATGTCATGCCATTGCAAAATCCGCAACGAATTGACAAACCACAAAAGGTCATTTGAATAAAAATTGTGCCCTGCACATGAGCTGGACGTTCACAACAACAGTTGGACAAAGTAAACATGGCGCGATATTAACCTACACAAGCATATAGATACTACTACACATAAGTAAGCAATTTAAGTTAAGTTCGTTACGGTCGCTGGCCATAGATGCGGCTATTACACAATCAAAATTATATGAAATGGAAAAAATAAAAAGATGCCGTAGCTAATCTTAAGCTATAATGATAAAAATAAGATGATAATAAAATCCCCTTAGAGAGTAGGCACAACAGGCACAACAGCCACTACCCGAGTGGGCGCACGCACAAAAAATGTGGGTACGTATGGTTGTCGAAATCCTTGTATGATTTGTTTTATTGCCAACAATGGACGTTAATATTGCAACAACAACAACAATACATAGCACTTAAGAAATATGGTCAACTATAGTTTGTTGGGTGGTAGTAGGTACAGACAGGTAACAGTTATAGTTACAGCACGAACTCAACCACGTCTATGGCAAGAACCAACATGCGTTCGATTTTAATTGGATGGCAAAATTTTATTGCATTCTTCGGCACAGTTTTCAAAATTATATGGCATGGGAAGAGATGCTCGCCAAAAGTGGAGATGGATGAAGTAGGTTGAGGTGGAATGTGGTGGTGTAGGGCACTAAAGTGACACGTATAAAGTTGGCAGAAGCCCACACAAAGCAGAGCAGAGAGGGAAAAGCCTTCCAATTAGCCACTGCATATCGATGAAGTGTTCAAAACCAACGCTTCGACATGCCACAACATGGTGCATAGAAATCGCTCAATGAAGGGCGTGTGCTAATTATAGCTCGATTTCACAGACTGCATAGTTATCGGAAAATTATGGAAATTTCACTCTTACTCTATACAGAAAAAAAAAAGAATTCTGATATTTTTTTTTTGTCCTTTAAGAAGCCAATGCATATTTTGGGCAAAAGGAAAAAATTTTAATTCCGTACAAATACTTTGAGCAGCAATTTAATTGCCAACAGCAGGGCAAGCAACACTTTCTGGTGGGAGGGGGCAACACTTGGCTTGTTGTTAGTGCGCATAAGTGTTAGGTTCGGCAGGGTTGCCAACTGTTAACGAGATGAATGTGTTTTATTGACGAAGTGTAATTGCAGGCATAAATTAATTTCATGAACGCAAATTGCGTCGTTTTCATACCAATTTTTTTCAGTTTGTCACCCTAGCCAAAAGTAATGGCTTCAGTATTGGTGTTAAAATTGCTTTGGTGGCAATTTCATGGTTTGTCATTTAATTTTGTCGTACCGATTTTCTTTTTGGTATTTCTTTTCTCTCCCTCCTTGTGTGTTTGGGTGTGTTCTGAAAGGTGAACCTGCCGTTAATAAACTTTTCTTATGGCAGCGCTTCTACGTAGGACATAATCTCGAAAGTAGCCAATTTTTGTGCCGTAATTGTTGCCACTAAAACCCATTTATTCTCGTTAGCTATAACAGTGGCTGGAGATGCGGCAGTTTTTTTTTTAGGAGTGGCGGTGATGGTGATAAGAAATGTACGAGGTGGTTGAGACGCTGTCAGGCTAACTTAGGAGGTCACACAATTTGGATATGTCCAGTGATTGTCTTCACAAGCTGGCTGCAGTTTGTATTAATTTATATTTATATTTTGGCCGAATTAATTAAGCAAAGGTGAAAATTAAGATGAATGTTTCAATTAGATTTGGGACAAGATAAAGAAAGAAGTAAATATAATCTTATTAATATCACTTTTTGTTGCCTTAAGTTGTATTTAAGTGGAATTTGGTGTTTAAAAGGATTTTTGACAACAGACATTAAAATTCTGACAGATTGTGTCAGAGTTAAGACAGCGACGATAGAGTTTCTTTAGAGTTCTTTCCTAAACAATACTTTTGCTTGTGTTGTTCTTCACCACAGGTTATTAGTTAGCTAGTTATTTGACTTGTTCTATTTTGTTAAAAAGTTTTCGTTCATAAACAGAAGTAAGAAAATTTTTTTTCGGATTTTATGCATTCGAATTTTTCGCTCTCAGAACAATAGGTAGGGGGGCAGTGGGGAATTTTGAAGCACGCTTTGTTTGGGGATCAAAACTACCACCAAAATAATTTTTTTCACATTTTTTCGAATCGAATTTGTAGAGCAGTAGTTCTCAACTGGTCGGGCGCGCCAGCCATTTCCAGGTGGGGCGCCAGAAATTTTCAGCAAAAAATCTTCTGATTTCTCACTTAAACTCCCTTTATGAGGAATTCAAACGATATTTCGTCACTAAACTATAAATCTAAGTTACTTCGTGACCCATTTATTGTTCATGTTATTTATTTAATTTATTTAATTTTAATTAATTTGTTAGTACAATAAGAACCAAGTTCTTTTCAAGTACAAAGCACACAAGTGATTTTGCTTAAATTTAAAAATTAACAAAATAAAATAAGCAGTAAAAAACCTTATGAACTTATATAAATAATAACATAAATATGAATATAAATAATGATAGAGAGGCAGGATAGATAATTAGAAGAAAAACTGAAGAAAAGATTAGTGAACTGAATATTGTTAAGTATTTTGTGGAGAAAAATATTTAAGAATGGCATACTTGAATTTAAGTTCACCAACAGTAGTTTTGAGATGAGTTGGTAGTGAGTTCCATAGCCTTATGGCATTAATGAAAAGTAGTCTTGTTGAGTTTTGATAATTAAAACTAGGCAGGATGAGCATTGGACTTCTCAGCGACTGACCAAATTGTAGTTTCTCATAGAGGTAGAAAGGAGTTTTGTGTCTAATTAGTTTGTTTAAAAATATGCAGTTACGAGCGTTGAGGTAGTTTATAATGTTACAACCAAGTATACAGTTTCTATATTGAGCTAAGTGATCAAATTTTCGTAGTCAATATACATATCTAAATAGTAGCATGATTAAAAGCAATTTCCAATTTAAGCTGAGAACGCGAGTCTAGTTTGCTATAGACATTTTCAGAGTACGTGATCACCGGCAGGATGAGTTGAATAACGAGTTTTCGTCTTGTATCAATTGGTGTATACTCAGCCGATAATCTTAGATTACGTAAGACAAAATAAATTTTTCGAACAACATTGCTGATGTGGTCAGTACACGTTAGGGAGCAGTTTATTTTAAAACCAAGACTGGTTACACTGTTGACCAGGAGAAGATTTTTGTCACCTTTCATTAAATCAGGAATGTCCTTAAAATTAATTTTATCTTTCGATATAGGCAGCACGTAAGATTTTAGAGCATTCAACTGTAAGCCGTTTCTAAGAGACCATTGGTTAATGGAACTCAAATCTTCATTTAGCATAAATGCTACGTCTTCCTTAAGATTCATTCTGCCTCCTACATAAAGTTGAATATCATCAGCATAAGCATGTATTGATGAGAAATTGCAACATTGGAAAATGTCATTTACAAAAAAAGTAAACAAAAGAGGTCCAAGAATCGATCGAACTCTTTGCATTCTGCCCGTTAAATAGTTTCTCAGCAAACTTACCGAACTATCACAAAAACCATATAAATTTTTTAATTTAAGACATAAAAGTTTATGGTTTACAGTGTCAAAAGCTTTTGAAATGTCAAGTAGACAGAGTAATGTTAATTTCCCATCGTCGTATGAAGATCTTATATCATCTAGCACTTTTAATGTTGCAGTTGAGCAGCTGTGCCTAGGACGGAAGCCAGATTGTAGCGGAGACATAAGATTAGTTGATGAGATATATGTCGATATCTGGTCAGCCATAATTGCTTCACAAACTTTAGACAACGTAGATAAAATACTGATGGGCCGAAAGTCCTTTGGTTCACAAGGCGTGCAATTTTTTGCAACAGGCATAACCATAGCTATTTTTCATGAGTTAGGGAAGGTTGAGGTAGTGAAGCAGTGATTTGTGATATGAGTTAGAGGATTAAAAACATGAACAAGAATAATTTTAATAAATTTAATATAAATTCCGTCTTCACCCACCGCGTTGGATTTGACTTTCATCACATACATAGAAAATTGAAAAGTTTGCTCAATTGGGTTAGGAAAGTCATGAGTACTTATTTGTGGGGATATAGCGTTTGACAGAAAGAAGTCATTGAGAGCATTAGGATCTGCCTGGAATTGAGAAGCTTGTGTATCACCAAAACAGAACTTTTTCAGATTATTCCAAAGAATTTTTGATGGAAGAGACGTTTTGAGTTTATCAGAGCAGTATTTTATCTTAGATTGTTTTATTAGTAGGTTCGAAGAATTTCTGGCACGCCTATAGTTTTCCCACTTCTCACTCGAGGGGATATTTTTCCATATACTTCTCAACCGATTTCTCTTTCTTATGGCTTGCTGCACACTACCAGTAAACCAGGGACAGGAAGAATTCTTTATGTTTATAGTTTTTTTAGGAACATGTTTTCCAAAAATATTTTGAACGTAGTTTGTGAAAACTGACACCTTATCTTCAACATGAGGACAGAACCATATATCATTCCAGGGAATAACAAGTAGATCTTGAAGAAGAGCATAATTATCAATACCTTTGAAGTCATGGTAGGTAAAAGTACGAGGAGATGCAGGACGAGAGAGCCCAAGTAACATTGTTGGAGCAACTAGGTGCGAGTGAGTCCTAAAAGTGTTATATAGGTGTATAATATGCGGTTAAAGCTTTACCGCAGCTTTGTTTGCTGCTAGTTGCTTTTAATTTTAAAGAAAATGCTCTAAATATGATTTTTTTACCATTTTGAGCTTTAATACTTTATACAGCTCTGTAAAGGATTTTATTAAATCTGCAAAAGAGCAGATCTCTAAAATTTACTACTTGCTCTGTAAAGGATCTTTTAAAGTAATAAAAATTGCTATACAGCAGTTTTAAAACTCGTAGATTGAGTATAATATTTGCTTTAATGTGTATTTTTGTATTGCATTTTTAAAGCGAATAGATATAAAATACTGTAAATTAATGCAATAAATTTTTTGGGAATAACAAGTGACTAAAAAATCTGATAAAGAGCTTCTTTGAAAAAAATGGCGATCTTATAAAAAATAGAAAATCTTCGGAGTTGAAGCAAGCTAAATATTAGTGTTTACAATAATATTTAAAATGAAATTGATGATTTCTATGATACATATATTTAAGAATAAAGTACTTAAATCATTTTTAGTTGATCTTAAAGAATGTTAAAAATTTTCCAACTGTTTTTAAATAATTAACACTTCTTAATTTTAATTATTTGTTAAGCCCGTTGTAGTTTTTCGAAGTACTACATTCACGTTTCCGATAAATTCAAAAGCGCACCGAAATTCGCAGCATATAACGAATACACGAACATGAGTCTGATATAATAATCACTTTATTATTTCTTTAATTTATTTGTCATTCTTATCATCACAAACACTTGTCAAATTTTATATATTTATTGAGTTTATTTTTAACACATACATACTTAAACGAATAATAAAAAAGAGCTTTGCAAGAGCTCTTATTTGGGTTTGACAGGGACTCTTTTAAAAGTTTACAGCTACTTCTACTCCTCATATGAAGTAAAAATAGTGCTTTTAAACTCAAGAAAGTAGCCTTATATATTCTCTGCAAGAGCTTTAGTAGCGCGACTAAAGCTATAGTTGAAGCTTGCTGCTATGTAAGATAGCACTATAAGCTCTGCAAGAATGAATATATGGCTAATATTGTTACTTGGGAGGTGTATGTCAAATGTACAAAAAATAAGATCATGATCAGATACAAAATAGATTTGGTCAAACAATAGGACTTTGGAAGTTTCAGACACTATAAAGTAATCAAGAAGACTCGGAAGGGTATCGTTAACAATTGACAGACCGACGGAAGTTATATTATCACACAAAGAACTAGTATGATTGTTGTTACATAATAGATTTACATTGAAGTCACCACATATAAGAAAAAATTCGAAGTCAATTGACAGACTGGACACTTCACAAAATAATGAATCTAAACTATTGGATTTACACGGATTATACACGCAAGCAACATAGATTTTTCGTTCTATGGTCGGATATGCTGATGTTTATATATTCAACATTAGACGACATGGATTTATTGATTAGCTTAGCGTAATGCTACTTCCTGAAAGCATTTAAGACGAAGCATTAGAGCTTAAGTGTGATTCTTGTGCCAAAGATCGCATTTTCGCAAGTTTTTCAACTTTTACAAAAAAGCTATTTAAAGTCGTCTGTCAAAATTTTATTTCTATTTTGTTTTTATAAATTTACAAAAGAGTGCAATAAACTCATTTTAAACGCTATGATTTTATTTTTTGAATTAAGGTTGAAGTGGTTAAAAAAAGGGTAAGGGGTCCAACAGGGAAATAGTACGCCGCACGTAGAGGTATTTGCCTTAAAAAAGCGCTCATATATCAATTTCTCAAAATGTAAAGTTGAGAAATAAAACTGTTGCTAGCTTTTGTTTAATACCCATAAAATAATTAACCGTTAGTTTCTTAATTTTGATGCACACACTTCGTCACAGCATCAGTTGAAAGTCATCGATCGAAAACATGCATTGTTAGTCAGTTTAATTGCGTGAATAATAGCACTAATTTTTTGTTGTTGAACAAATTGTGGAAACAGTTTGTTACTATGGAAGATTTAGCTGCGGGTATGTTTTTTTAAAAAAAAAGATTTTTTTATGGATATTTAAGCTTTAATTAAATAGATATTGGGTTTATTGAATCAATGTATGCAAATGGGCATTTTTTTATTTTGGGCATTTTGTTATATTATATCGGATTATTCAGTAACACTTTTTGCATCAGCTAAACAAGAAAGATGTCAAAAAGCAAAAACCAAAAGAAAATTTTACCCTAAACCACCCGCCCAGATGTTATCGTCCCAGATGTGTGTCTAATTAGCTGAAAAATTAAACAAATTTTAATCATAAAATAGATTATTTTGCTTGAAGGATCCCTGAAGGCGTGTGCATTGTAGCTCGAAGACATCTGTATGATGTTATGAATCAGTTTGAAGACCAAAGCTATGAAGCTAAACTAGATAAGCTGCAGTGCTATTTGCTGAATAGAGCTTCTTGCACGGAAGAAAAACTTAAAGATTTTAAGCTTAAAATTGCAAGTTTAAGGTATTTAACTAAGTTGAACTTTAGTTTTATTGGTAGTTTTAACTTTAAATATAGTTTATTTTAATAAAGACATCGATTTAAATTAAGATGGGTAAGTTTAATTTTTAACGGGTTGGGGTCGAAATTGCCCTTATACAAAATTTCATTGACAAAATTGTACTTTACAAAATTGCCCTCTTTTAAAATTGTCCTTTACAAAATTTCCCCTTCACAAAATTTCGCTTTACAAAATTCACCTTTACGAAATTGTACAAAAAATAAATTAAAAAATAATATGTTGAAACTGTGGAAAAGCGCGCAATTCGTAAAAGTGAACACTTTCATTGTAGCACTTTTTGCATTGCAGTATTGTTTTGCAAATATGTTTGATCCGTTTAGCTCATCACTTCGCTGAAACAGGTTTCCAAACTAAGAATAACGGTGCTTTGTTATTGTTATGAATTATCAATTTTTTTTGCAACGAAATACTAAATTGGAGAGATCTAAGCAATATTGCATTTTTGAAAATAATTTCGGATTTTTTGTAAGTTGATTTAAATTAAACGATAATTTTTTGTTTTGGTTGTTTGTATAATTGTATAAAATTAATTTTGGAATAAAACCTTCGTTTAATAAAGGATTTTGCATTTATTATATTCTCAGTATTAAGTAAAAAAATTGGAATTTTGTAAAGGACAATTTAGTAAAGGGTAATTTTCTAAAGTTCAATTTAAAAAAAGGGAATTTTTAAAAAGGGACAATTTCGGAAATGGAAATATTATAAGGGTGAATTTTGTCAAGTGCAATTTTTGTAAGGAAAATTTCGGCCCGCTCCCATTTTTAACAAAACGTTAAGCTTGGTTTCGGTGAGTTTTAGGATCATCATGGATGCCAACCATGGCTGGACGTGGCCCGCTATTGAAACCTTTCACAGAACATAGCGCACAAAGCAAAAGAAGAAGAATGCAGAGCCTACGTAACAGTATTGAAACGGAGGAACTGGCATTCGCTACTGGAATGAAGTTATGTGAAACTAGAAAATCACAAGCTTCAAAAGTTCTTATAGTAAACATCAAGTCTCCTGAAAGGGCAGGAAGATATAAAAAAGCATTGTCCGATAAGTTTCAACGTGAAAAATTATCTACTCTTAAGGCTCTGTCTATTTTTATTGATGCAAATTTATCAAGTAAGCAGTATGATGTAGTGAGAACTAGTGACAAAAAACTTTTTCCTTGCTACAGTATTCTCCAAAAAGCAAAAAAGATTGCTGCTCCATACCTGAGTCAGATACTGTAACAGAAACTTTGGCTGAAATAAACTTGCAGGACTTGTTAAACCATACAGCTAAACGCTTATTGCTGTATCTAGATGACGTAGAAAAGACTTTAAATGAAAGCGAGTGTAATTCTTTAGAACTCATTTGCAAATGGGGATATGATGGTTCGCAAAAAACCCAATACAAACAAAAATTTAAAAACTACTCTGATTCAGATGGAATTATCTTACAAACGTCGTTTGTTCCTTTGCGTTTGTTTTGCAGTTTAACGAACAAAATTATTTCTCAAAATCCAACGCCATCCTCACCAAGATATTGCAGTCCAATGAAAATTTCTTATGTAAAAGAAACCGTTGGTACTACGCAAAATAAAATAGCTTATATGGAATATGGAAGATAAGTAAATTAAGCAAAGCTGTCATAGAATGCGAGAGAACATTGGAAGTAAAACACAGGTTAGTTTTTACAATGGTTGATGGCAAAGTTTGCAACGCAGCAACTTACACAGTATCCCAGCAAAATTTTTGATACAAATGTGACATGCATTCTTAGGAACACTGCTTCCAGAAGACATTCTATAGATCCAATTTTGATTCTTCTTAGCCTTATCAAGAAGCGTTTTCAATACACATTCTCATAAACTACTTCTGGAAGACATGAAAAAAGCATTTAATTTCAAAGTAAAGAAAGATTTATATACATGTAATCAATGTTTACATTCCCTTACCCTAAAACGTCTCATTCCCAATACCAAAATTGCAATAAAATTGGAAAAAGGGATGTATTCCGTGGGATTTTCAAACCCCCCCTAACCCCAAAAACCATTCCGTTCCATAGAATGCTTTTATAAAGTTCTCCAGGAAAGCACCTACTAGAATCCTTTCAATGAAGGGCTCAAAGAAATCTTCCATTGAAATAATTCTGGAAGCACTTCTAGACTAAGGAAAGCATTCCTTCCAATGACATGCATATGTTAAAAGAATGCCTTCTGGGTATGAAAGTGGAAGGGATGAAATTCAAGACTTTCTCTTCCACTTTAGCTTCTTTTGGAAGCACTTTCTTTGCTGGGATCTACAATGAAATGTTATATTAGTTGAAATGTTAAATGTTTGTGGAGATACTTCAAAAGATTTCAATGATCTTTCTAAAAAAAAATAAGTTGATAAAGATCCTTTAAAATTTGGATTGTCAATTTTGCATGCTAGGATACGATTTTTTGAAAGCATTCTTCATCTTGCTTACAAGATACCAGTAAAGAAATGGCAGCTAAAAAAATTTTCAGAAAAAATTGTATTAAAAGAAAGAAAAACGGATATACAAGAAAATGTTCAAGTCGAAACTCGGACTAAGAGAGTCGGAAATGTCGGGAAAAGCTAGCTGGCAAGGCTGCAAAACATAATTTATGCTTATAACTGAATGCTGGCAACTCCCCTCAAAACATTTGCAAAGAAAATTAATCAACACTGTATGACAGCAAGAATCTCCCTGAAAGCAACTACACAACATGGCTGCTATATTATATTGAGAGAAGCTCTCGCGGCAAAGAGAGGAAACCTTTGTTTGCTGTTGTGTTGTGTTGTGTTGCGGTTGAATGTAAGCATAAAATGAAATACGTGAATTTTGTAACAATTAAAGAATAAACTTTTCAAAAAACTTAGTAAGCTATGACACTAGAAATTTTCATAGGAATTGAATAATCAAAGAATTATCAAATTGTAATCAAAGAACTAATATACAGAATTATCAAAAAATAATCAGTTCAGCGGTTACCGAGCTTGTCTGGCTGGAAATTTCGTGAGTGTCCTTTTATATAATAGTATAGATATAGATATACTATCACCTGATAATATCTTCCCTCAGGAATCTATTTTCGTTTTATATAAAAAACAAAATTTTCATTTTGTTTAATTTAACACGAATAAAAAGTTTTTGAATGATTTATTATTTTCTAAAATTATGTCTTAAAATAAGTAGTTTTGGATTATACATTGCTCCAATAATTTTAGTTTAAAGATTTTAGTAACGAATTTCCTGACACCACATCTAGCAGTACTTTTTTAGCAATACCTATTAACTAATGCGCACCCACTTTATAATAAATTTTACATTCATTCTCAACTTTATCGTGGCCGGGAAAAATAAAATTTGCAAAAAACAAATAGTTTTCGCTCCACCTTACTCTAAGTTCATATGACAGTTTTTGTTCCAGCTTAAAAATATTTGTTTTTTTTTTAACTATTCGTCTGCATTTTTACATGTCCGTCTATTTACCTGTATTCCACATTATCAGTATGTCGGTATGTTTGCTTTTGACAGTCTGTCCACTATAGATTTATTTAATTTTGCAATATAAATCAGAGCACAAAAAAAATCACCTGAAGTCTTATAAGATTTCTGCAAAAAGCAGTTTACTGTTTAAGGTAGATGTAATCAGTGGTTTAGCGACCATGCCCGAACAAATGTAATACCGAATTGTGTACAGGTGTGGAAAGCCTCGCAGCTACATTATAATTAAGAAATATTTGGTTACGTCATGTGTCCATTTACCACTGGGTTGTTTTCGGTGTGCTCTTTGGGAGAGTATAAATTTACAAAGCTATCCAACACCGCAATAGAAATAATGTGACTCTATAGCAGAGGAAAAGAGAGATAAAACTTTATGCTGCTTGTGTGTTTAATAATTTAATGAAGCAATGATTTTTATGTTTGATTTTTTTGGCTACTTTATAAATTTAAATTTTAGTAACTTCTAAGAGTGGTTTTAAAAAATTAAAGGATGCAAGATTTTAAGTTAAACACGTAGCTTTATATTAGTGAAAAAATTACTAAAATCGGTTCAGTAGTTTCTAAGTTAAGCGTTGTCGCAGATACGTGAGAAGCCTTTTGTATAATAGTATAGATATAGATATTGTGCAGTATTTTTAGCATTATTATTCAATTGCAGTTTTTAAACTTAAGCTAAAAATTCAAATTTTTTCCGACGTTTCGTCACTTGCTTGGCGACATCTTCAGGGGAGATTTTTTATTTATTCCTAAAAACACAATAATTAACAATTTATCAAAATAATTAAAAATTAAAACAATTAGTTTACATGCAAAATTGCAATTCAACAGTAATGGACCATAACCTCAAGAACATATTAAAATAAAATATAAAAAAATATTTGATCAAAAGATTTGTCAACAATCTGATCAGCTAACACATTTTTATACAAAGTTTTTTTTATAAATTGCTCTTTTTCATGTTAAATGTTAAAAATTGGTTTGTAAAAACTAATGATCTCATTTTTATAACAATAATTTTTTCTTATTTAAAGTTGTATTTTACTAAATTTTTTTTAATGAAATATGAAACATGACAAATTTATTGAACTTAAAAAAAATGTTGGGCGCTACCAAAAACGGTTAAAAACCACTGCTCTAGGGCATCCTAAAATACACTTCCTGGTTGAAAGAACTTTCATTAAATCCCAAATCATATACACTTTTTGTGGCGACCGTAGCCTAGTGGGTAGAGTGCGTGGCCCCTAAGCTAAAAAACCGCGGTAACCCGGGTTCAATTCCAGCTCAGACATAAAGTTTTTTCAATTGAATTAATTTTTCTGTTCGGTCGTCACCTGTCTGCAGACAATGGCAAACCTCAGAGAGTAAAAATTGCCATGTAAAGCTTCTTGAGAACACAAGCCGTTCGGAGTCGGCATGGACCAGTTCTCGGTCATTTGTGATAAAGCATTTAATAACACGCACAGCAAAATTGATCAAGAAGCCAGGTCAAAGTCCTTCCAAGGGCTGAAATGGCCAGTTTATTATTATTATTATATACACTTTTTGCCTGATTTTTTGATTTTGCACGATTCAAAAATCGTGGAGTGTTGTGAAGCAAGAGTAAAAATCGCAGAAATTGAATTTTTTGGTGAAATTTCTTTAATGGAATCGGAGAAAATGACAAGTTACTATGATTATTATGTATTAGAGTTAAGAAAATAGAAAAAAAGAAAATTTTGTTGAAAAAAATGTGAAAAATGGCAAGTTGCTCAATCATTTCGATTCGCAATGAACGCAAGTTTTCGCATAGTTTTTAAAGTCTTCTCATTGTTTTCTTATAGTTTTCAAAGTTTCCTTACAGATTTCAAAATGTTCGTGTATTTTTAATTTTTGTCAAATCCTCGAGTTGAAAACTATAGTTTTCGTAAAGGAAAACACAGTGAAATAATAATATTATTGAAAAAATCCTCGGAATTTTTTTTTTATTTCGTTTCGATACCAAAATGATATCGTTTAGGCAATAACTTGTATGGTTAACTATTTTTCGAAACTACCCACCGGGAAAAAAGAATCAATTGTGTATGAAAAAAGAATCAATTCACTTTTCCAATTATTGATTCTAGAATTGATTATTTTTAACATTGTGATGTCCTACAAAAAGTAGTACATTCTTTTCTGCCTTCCACTTGAATCACTGCTGAAATCGATTCTTTTATTCGCTTATAAAATGGATTCTTTTAAATGAAAAAAGTATGAATTTTTTGAATATGAAAAAAGTATGAATCGCTAAAAAGCCCTTTTGGAATAGATATACATGAATGAATTCCATAATGCATAGGTTTGTATGGCAGAATTGAAAATCTTTTATTCTTTTTTAAATAATTAATAAAAAATGTTATTATAATAATTCAAATTAATAGAGATAATTATTAGGTAATTTGAAAGAATAAATAATATTTAGACAGACGAGATTTAAATTATAATAATACCACATTTATTGCAAAAATATTGATTTTTATGATGTAGATTGTTCCTTCCGTTTTGCTTTGAATATATCCATATAGTATTTACATTTTGACTTGCGTATAGCTTCCTTCATATCTTTTTGGGACTGTTCCTGGTCATATCCTTCCTTGCAAATGTACTCTGCATTTAAAAAAACATTAAGAAATAAATTAAACAAGTAAAGAGCAATGGTTTTTCATAACTTACCAAACAATACATTATTAAAATTTTCGAGCCTTCTGAAGCAGTTTGTTCCTTCAACGCTGACAAATCAAACAGAAAGTAAAATTTTTAAGAAACGCGTCAAAGGAAAACAACAGTTTTTCAAAAATATCTGACAAAAACAAAAACATCAACAACAAACAGAAAACACAAATCATAACAGATTGATTCTTTTTTCGCTTATAGCAGAATTTGTTTCAGAATCAATTCGTTTTTCACTTACCATAAAAGCAAGTAAGGAATCTAACAAAATTTACTTTATTATAAATTGTTATATACTTCATAATCGATTCCTGCAGCAATAAAAACGAATAAATAATTTTTTTGTTTATTGATTCCAATTCATAGGTTTTGCTTTAAATTTATATATTCTTTGGAATACATTCTAAAATGCATCACAAGAATCCATTCAATTCCTGATTTTTTTACGAATTAACTCTCATTTTCCCGGTGGGTATGTATATCGTTTCAATATTGAGAAATTAATATTTTTGATACAAAACGACCCACACGTTTAATGTGTACCGATTGCGGCAATAATTATAAAAAACTTTTTTTTTTGTTTTTCAAAATACAAAAAAAAATAAATACGTAAATACATATGTAATCAAAAATATTTGACCGAAATTTGTATTTTTGTAGACACACGACGAGGATGTACACGAAAAAAATTAATCACAAATTTTTTGTTATAACTGAATTATGCTTGGTTTTCACAACGTCATTTTTATGACGACACAAAATCTTATCACCTTAAATATCACCTTAATAAAGCTCTAGAACGTTTTCTGCATAGCTCCATTTAACAATTTATTTGTTTTTAATTTTTCAAAATTAATTTTCTAAATTTTGTCAAAGTTAGAAAAAATATCAACATGTTGCTATTTTCAATTTGATTGACAACAACTGACAACTGAAAATGGCATAGTGAAAACCAAGCATAAGTTTTAATTCGTTTTTAATAGTTGAAAAAAACAGTATTTTTAAGGTATTAACACCAATTTTGAATATTGAGCTTGCGTAGGCAAGCTTGCGGAGCTTAAATCGATCTCTCTTCATCAACGTTTGCACAGCACATCTATTAACTTCAGCGGAGCTTTTGCCTAGTAATACCTAAACCTACTCACGTCTTTTGTTTGCTTCTTACACCTACCTGAACCTACTCACGTCTTTTGTTTGCTTCATTTGAGCCCAATATTTTTCAATTGATCGAAGTTCTGGGCAGATCGGTGGGTGTGACCACAGAAACCTTGTTGCGCTGATACCATTCCATCGCCAATTTACCATAATGGCATGAAACCAAATCAGGCCAGAAGAGTGGTTTTCGTTTATGGAAGTTGATAAGAGGTAGCAGACGTTTATGGAGGCACTCTCGAACATATATATGATTTATCGTCCCAGTTGTGACAAAAGCAAGCCTTTTTAGGACGCATTAGCAAATCTAGCTTGCCAGATGAGGTATTTTTTGGGAAATTTCTCGAGTTTCTGACACTTGAATTGTTTCAGCAACATTTCCATTTTTGTTTGCGGAATAAAACTGTTGGCCTTGAATTTGTATCTGATCCGCTTCAACATATGTTTCGCCGTCCATCACAAAACATGAACATTTTTTAATGCACTTGTCTAACAGCTTTCGTACACGGCCTTTGGCCAATTTATTTTTCTTGCCGGTGCGATTAGGTGCCGCGTTTACCTTAAATGACCTTAGTCCTTTAGTTTTACGGACTTTTTGGACACATTGTGCAGACATATTTTAGCCCTTTTGGCCAGTTCTCGAACAGAGAGGTTAGGATTTTTTTGGAAAGCGAGTTCCAAACCCACCCTTTTTTTGCATGCGAATCCTCCACTTCCAGGTAACGATTGTCACGACCTCGTTTCATCGAACTTCTTTAAAGTATATGTAACCATAGACTTTGGGATTTTTAATAATTTTCCCAAGTCCTTGTGCGACAAACTTGAATTTTGCAACTACTTGTGCACAATCAATTTTTTAACTTCTTCTTTCTTACAGCTCATTTTCACAACTGCGGTACAACAAACAAAAATGCTCTAATATACAGTGTTTAATGTAGAACAAATAAGGAGAGCAAAAGTCAAAAAATGAAAGTAATGGTTTTTATGTCAAATAAGACTTGTTGTCAAAATAAATGTTCAAAACAACATTTTCGAGTACGAAAGTCAAAAACGTAAAAACGTTTTGCTTGTGCCGTTTTTACAACACCACGAAGTTCACTTTTCAATATTAAAAAAAAAATATAACAAAAAATATTATTAAAATTAAAGCTTCACTTTGACCCCGTTTAAAGAGAGTTACAAAAACTTTTTTAATATGGATATCGTTTCTGGAGGTACGTTTTCTTCATTTTGTATGTTTTCTTAATTATATCAAATTTGGTGTATTAGAAAAAAGGCATTTCGAAATACACTGAAATTTTTTAAAAATATATCGCCCTTCACATTGAAGTGTAATATCAGTTGCACAGATCATCTCCGATTTGGCTCAAATTTTGTTCTTAGATTGGTTTATTGTTTAGAAAACCAAATCCAGAGTTTGAGATTTTAAGAAATTTTGTTGGCGGACCACAGGCCCTGCGAATGCCAAAATAGGGTCTATTTTGAGACAATCTAGCACAGTCTATTTAAATTCGATTTATGTAAATAAAGAATCAGTGGAAAGGTTATTTCGTCAATTTTAAGGAAAAAATATAAAACTTTTGAAAAAATATGCAGACCCAATCTGAGTAATAAAGTTAAATTGAAGTATTCAGAAGTTATAGCGTAAAACGTGAAGTGTTAGTGAATTTTCAATACAAATTCAACTAGCGTTAAATTCAAAATTGAACAAATTGAAATTTGAACAAATTCAAAAGCTTTGATAGCTAGTTGAACTTGTATTGAAAATGCACTACAAATTAGTATTAAAATAATGGATAAACACGTATTCAACATATACTGAAAAATCAGCCCGGTGTCAAGCGGTGTCAAATAAGTTCCACCTTCTGGAAGTTTAAAAATAAAAACTTATAACGCATAAATAGCGCTTCTGGCGGTTTTTAAAATTTCACAAATATATATACATTTTCTCAATTTTTTTTTTAATAAGATTATATCTCATACCTTCCACAAGAAATTCCATTTCACACATTTAAAAATATTTATTGTATAGCACTGCACTTGCTTCTTTAAAAATGTACTACTTTCAACTGATGATCATAATAAAATAATTAAAACTTAATACCTGTTTTACACTGCTTATACCTCAATACTTATAATCGAGTGACAAAAACAATTCTTTGTACCGTCTTTTTTAGATTGGATTACTCATCAACTTTTACAATTATTTGTTCTTTAGACGAGCTTTGCAAAAGTCAAAACATTCTGAACCGTATGTTCAGTTGTTCTGGCCCATGTGGGCGTTTGTTCCATACATCATGTGCTGGGATCTCTAAGTCGTGTCTTGATGATTTAATCTCACCACGATCAGGTCTTCGCTGGTATTGTGCTTCGTGTAGGGTTCTTTCACCAGATGAGTTTTTCTCAAAAATTAAGCTTTTCGGTGATAGTCTTAACGCTTTAAATAACAATTTTAAAGAAATTGTTACATTTTTTAATGAAGTAAGCACCTCACCCAGTACTAGCATTTATGATGAAAAGTCTTCATCGGTAAATATTTCGACCGCATTGTCTCAGACTCTTCCAGCCTCTTCTTCTGAGACTCAAATAGTTTTATCTAAAAAAGACCTAAATATTTCGAAGAAAAAGAGAAATAATTCCAAAAATAAAAGTAATAAGCGGCGCATGACGCTTCCAGCCACTTTAGAAACGAAGCAGATCTCGGCTAAACCAGTGTTTACGCCAGTGAGAATAGATAATATAGTTATTACTCCATCTTCTCCATCTGTTTCTCCCCCGGCTAGAAATGACATAACTAATGAGCGCAATAGTTCATTAAATTTAAGAGCTTTGTCGAGAAAAAAAAAATTTTCATTTCACGTCTTCAGCCCGACACAACAAGTGAAAATGTATTGACGTTTGTTAAACACAACCAATTAGTAAGTCAGGCTGCTTTCTGCTCATGCAAGAAAATTGGCAATAAACCGTCCCATGCATCATTTATTCTCACAGTAGCTGCTGAAGAGTTTGCAACTGTTCTGAGCTCTAATCTGTGGGCTTTCTTTGTTTCTGAGTTTAAGCCTAAACACAGATCTAGAAGGACGAATAATATCACCAGTCAGACCCAAAAAACTAAATAGGCTTTCCCTTTACTATCAAAATGTAAGGGGATTGCGTTCAAAGACGCGCGACATTTTTTTTGTCAACTCAGAATTTTTCTGAAGATATTATCGCGTTAACTGAAACTTGGTTGAACGGAGGAATTACTGACTTAGAACTGTTTGACAATAGTTTTCAAGTATATAGGAAGGACAGACACGCTGACAATAATTCTGCAGTTGGTGGTGGTGTCCTATTAGCTGTAAGGAACTCCTGTGTTAGTTCCTTTATTGATATTCGATTTTAATTTGCCTGACTTAAAATGGCATTCTTCTGACGATGAAACACATTTTTGTGCATCTAATTCGAAGACACGCCAAGAACATATATTTGTTGACAATATATGTTCTGACTTACAACAAGTTAGTTGTATTTATAATAGTCTGGAAAGGCTGTTTGACCTAGTCTTAACTACAGACAGTAACAATGTCATTGTTCAGAAGGCACTTCATGTTTTGACAACTATTGATAATTACCATCCACCTTTGAGTATTTGGTATAAATCCGATAGGGAGAATATGGTAAATTCAAGCTCTGTTGACACAGTTTATGAATTCAATTTCAAAAAAGCTGACTTTTTGGGGTTGAATCATTTACTTTATAGTAAATTAAATATAATTACAGAGTACATAAATAATAATAGTCTTAATAGTTCAATAAATTTTTTCTATACGGAGCTCTTTGCTATGTTTTCTCAGTCTGTACCATATATTCTCAAATTTGCGAAAAATTCTGCGTACCCTTGGTACACAAAGGATTTAAAGACTCTTCGCAACAATAGGAATAGGGCATGGAAGAAATATGTTTGTAGTTTTGACTCAAATGACCTAGAAACATACCAACGTTTGTTTCTGGAATTTGAGAATTGCTCAGCTGCATTATATAATGAGTATTTGGATAATATGAAGCTGAGTATTTTGTCTGATCCAAGAAAATTTTGGGGATTTATTAATGTTAAGAAGAAGACTGATGGATTTCCTTCTTCTTTCAAACTTCAGGATGGATTTACTGACGATTCCACCATTATTTGTGGCTTATTTGCCAATCTTTTCAAAGAATCATTTTGTTCAGATTCTTTTAATCCTGATTTAGCGTATTTGATTATATGAACAACGCATCCAGAGTTTCTTTGGGGCATATATCTTTTACCTCAGAGGATATTTTTAAGTATATTGAATCAATCGATGAGGATTTTAGCGCTGGACCAGATGGAATTCCTGCCGCAGTGTTAAAACAATGCGGCTCCGTTTTGTGTCAGCCTCGCTCGTTACTTTTTAATAAATCAATTAATGAAAGTAATTTTCCTCTTTTTTGGAAAAAATCTTATATCAGTCCTATTTACAAAAAAGGTTGCAGGAACGACGTCACTAATTATAGGCCTATCGCTAAATTGTCTTCGATTCCTAAACTTTTTGAGCGAATAGTGTACGATCGAGTGAAAATGCACTGTGGGCAAGTCATGACAACTCGTCAGCATGGTTTTGTTACTGGCAGATCCACTGTGTCTAATCTTCTTGATTTCACTACATTCTGCATAAAATCTATTGATTCTGGTAGCCAGGTTGATTGTATTTATACTGATTTTAGCAAAGCTTTTGATAAATTACCACATAATCTAATTTTATTTAAACTTAAATTAATGGGATTCCCACAATATTTTGTAAACTGGATCAAATCGTATTTGATGGAGTGATCTTATCAAATACGGTTCCGAGGCGTGTTGTCTTCTGAATTTGTTGCAGAATCGGGTGTTCTTCAAGGAAGCCACCTGGGCCCACTTCTGTTTATTTTGGAAATTAATGATGTTACCCACGTCATTAAACACTCCCATTTGCTTATTTATGCAGATGATATGAAAATATACAGAACAATTGATTCTAATGACAATTCAGACCTGCTCCAGTCAGACTTGAACTCCTTTGAGGTTTGGTGTTCTAAAAATAACATGTTTTTAAATCCAGATAAATGCCAAACTATGACCTTTTCGCGTAAAAGGAACAATTTTATTTTTGATTACAAAATTAAAGATACTGCTTTAAGTCGTGTAACTACCGTCAAAGACCTTGGTATATGCATGGATTCTAAATTGTCGTTTAACATGCATATTGATAGAATTTGTAAAAAAGCGTCTTCTATGCTTGGTTTTATAAAACGGTGGGCCAAAGAGTTTGATAGCTTAATAACAACTACAACTCTGTATTATTCAATCGTGCGTCCTCACTTGGAGTACGCAAGTCAAGTATGGTCCCCACATCACAATGTGCATGTTGATCGTATAGAAAGAATTCAAAAACGTTTTCTTCGGTTTGCTCTAAGAGGCTTGAGTGGAACTGACACATTTAACCTTCCTCCATATGAGGATCGTTTAAAATTATTAAAGATGCAATCTTTAAGTGAGAGAAGAAAATCTGCTGATATCGTCTACTTACACCAACTCATAACTGGTGTATTCGACTCTCCAGAGCTTCTTTCTTTTATACATTTTAACACTAACCGTAGAAGCAGCAGAAACTCTAACAACTTGATTTATTTACCATTTAGTAGAACAAATTATATGTTAACTGCTCCATTAAATCGCATGAGTACCTTTGTTAACAACTGTAACGTGTTTGATGTTAACTTGTCGAAAGGTCAACTCAAAAGTAGATTGAAAACTAATGTATGATTAGATCTAGTAAACGCATGGTTAGTTGTTATGACTTGTGTTGTCCCTGAGCCCAACCCATATTATGGTGGGTAAATTTTTCTCCCTTTTGGTTTTTTATTGGACCACTTTTATCGATATCTTTGAGTTATTTCAATGATATTGAATTGGTTCTTAAAATGATCTATTGCGGAGAAAGTGTGAAAAAGCTGTAGTAGCTGAACTCTATTGTTATTGCATGTATATCAATTTTGTCCAGCTAGCATGTTCTAAACGATTCACTCTGAGCCGGAGGCGATTTCACAGTTTACTAAATTATAGCTTCGTAGCTCCTAATATAAACTTTAGCCTACAAAAAAAATTAAGAAATGTCTTTTATACTTTCACAAATATTCCCATTACTTTTTTGTTGAACAGACGGTATATTGTTGAGGAAGGGCTTGCCTAGCGTTATTAGTCTGGACCTGGGCAGGGCCGGGCAGGTGCATAGAAAGTATGTCAGTGTTTCCTTTTCGTTTGGATCCGATGATCCAAACTGCGAAAGTGGGTGTTGAAGGGCAGTCCTATTTTTTTCGGCGTGTACTCCGATGCAGCAGTGACACGTAATAATAGCCGTAATCCTATCTATTTCAACCCTACAGTTAAAAATGGAAATTATTTTTATTAAATCAAAAAAAAAAACATTTTTCTTCTTATTTTTAATGACTTTATCGAGAGAAAACAAAACGGTGCTGAAAGGAGCATTTGAAAAGTGCATTGCAAACAAACTTCATAAAAACTTTTTTTTATACGTTGATTTCAAGCAACTGAGCAACTGAGATACACATTTGAAATAAAGTTTAACAAGATGGAATTTTGGTTGAAGCTTAAAAAAATAAGCCATTTAAATAAGTAAACTTCGATTCGAACATTTATTAAATGTAATCCTTAAAGCATTCGAGTGACCAGAATCAAACAAATTCTTTAAGTTAGTAGCAGTACAAAAAAGTAGTATTAAAAACGCCGAAACTCTGACCATGTTATGACCAGATATGTGTATAGCTAATCATCTTATACATGCCATAAGTAGTAGCCACATCATTTAACATGAACGACACAGTCGCATTAAAACACAGTATAAACGACTTAAGTAATAAAGGGAATCGTTGTAAAATCCAGTTATAATAAACAGCAGCAACAATATGTAGCACAATATAGTACATATATAAGAGCAACACCACAAGCATAAAATAATATTGGCCAGCACTTGAGAGCATGCATCCAATGAATACTTGTAATTGTTTGAGTAACATTGGTATTTGTTGTAGGTACTCATTGTGGTCATATCGTAATTATGATAATGCTAAGGTGGTGACAATTTCTGATGCTAGTAGGTACTAGAACTAGGCAATAAATCATGATGGCAAGAACTACTTTTGCACAAGACGTTGTAAGCATCTTATATGTTGTCATGGTTTTCTTTATGCAACTCATTAATACGGTGCACAGTGGGGTATTGAACCCTGAAAATTTGATAAGGATAATTGGATATCAATTCACTTAGAAGACGGAGAGAACTTTTGACTTTTTTTTAGTTAGAATGGATCCAAATAAGAAAAAAATAATTTCCGTTTGTTCGTCTGTCCGTCTATTGACACGATAACAGCCTTACTTTTGAAGCTATCGTAGTGAAATTTAGTATTTAAGCTTGTATCTAAAATATAAAGACCAAGATTGAAAATGAACAAAATCGAATGAAAATCACGACTACCTCCCATACAAAATGACTGTATTAAAACGGTACAATCTCATTTAATTCCAAAAAACTTAATATATGGAATTACAATTTTGTTTATGACCTTTGATATTTAATATCCGCGTTTAGTATGAAATTCAACAAAATTTAAAAGTGACTTTATCACAGTTTAAAGCATCTTAAAATTCCACAAAAATTAATATGTTTACTATAAATTCTTCACATAAGTTTTGATTTTTATTATACATTCTAACATTGAAATTTCTTACAGTCAAATGAAAACTCCGCCTACCTCCCATACCAAATGACGTAGTTGCTGCACTTGCTTAATTTGGTAATAGCGACTGCAGTTCTTTTGCAAAAAGATTAATAGTTTCTAAAACGCACAAAATAGCACAACAAAATTTTAAACACTTAATAACAACAGTTCATATTAAAAGAAAATCACAATAAGATCTCTTACTTTATCTGATAAATTTTTGTGGCGTTAGAACAAAATAACCTGAAGTTGAATGATCCATTAAAAAAATTGCTCAAAAGCCTTTTTTTTAAATAAAAATATTATATAAAAATACTGAAAAGATGCGATTCTCCACTGCGCGCGAACGTAAGCAAAATAAAGTTAAGTTTGTCAGCTTGTAACTTTTAAACTAGTGCACTGAAAGTATTGATTTTTTTGCTAGTGACGCAGAATTTTATTAACAAAAACAGGTTTAATTTTAAGCCAAAAACCCAACTCAATACCCCTCTGTGCAGTGATTGCAGAAAGTCTGTAAGAATAGACTTTTAATTTAGTATGTGAAATAGGCCGGAGCAAATTTCAAAAGAGCATTGCATCGATGTAGCTCAGAGCACATTCGACAGGTATTGTAACAAAAATGTAAACTACAGAATTTAATTTCGATCTGATTGCATCTTCCTGCGCCGGTTTGTCCTTAAAGTTAGGACATTTTTTAAAAACTAATTGTATGAAAAGTCTTAAGAAGTGATTCTGTTAGTAGAAACATGAAATAGAAGTACACAAAATTTCATTCTAAGATATCCTTAAAAATGGCATAAGTTTTAAAAAAAAAATATATTGCAAAGATTTTTAGATGAAGTTAACACAAATGTTGATAACACCGTACGACAGCACATACAATATAAAACTTGAGATAAAGTATAATAAGAGTGCGTTCTCATTTTTTCTCTAGAACGTCAGAATTTTTTTTAATGGACTTTTAAGTTACTAAAAGGAATTATTTAAAAAATATGTTTAAAAACTTTAAAAAGAGATAATATGGGTATCAAATGAAAGAAGACAAAACAATCTCTTTTATAAAAAAAAATAAAACAATATTTAAAAGCTTTTTTGGTTCGGTATTAAAAGTAATGGCCCAATGTTCGAGTTTAGAGTAGAGCAATAAGCGAGCAATAAAGGAGATCTCCTTTAATACTCCATTTGGAGCAATAAAGAAAAGTTTTTAATTCATTCTAGAGAGCAATGTACGATTCCTCCTTTATTGATACATTTAGAGCTATAAAGGAGATTTTTATACTTTTTTCATTTTTAAATAGTTTTTAAATTTTTTTTTCGTAGTAGCACAAATGTTTGGCGTCAATTGTTTGAATTTTTTATTAATGTCATGTCAGAATTATCCAGGTAGTGTTGACAACTGCTTATTTTCTCTTCAAAAGGAAACATAGCCTGTCAAAAACAGCTGTCAGGGAAAGAAAGCGAAAAAGAAAGCAAGCGTCGAAAAATCATAAAAATTAAATAAGAATTTTTGTGCGTTTAAACAAATAAATAAAAATTTAAAATACTGAAAGTTGTAAAAAATCGTGTGTGATTTGTTTGATTGTTTGTTTGAAAAACAAAAGCTTTTCAGTTCGTGATGTTAAATTCTATTCAGTGCCTCAAAAGGAAGCTCGTGCCAAAAATACACCACTTTTAATTTATATTTATTTTATTTAGAACATACGCATGTGCAGCTGCTGAGGCTGTTCTATTTTTTTCTTTTACTTCAACATTTTTAGCATTGGTTATGTTTTCACTTATTAACAATGGACGATTGAAAGCGCTTTCTTTTTGAGTAAATTTTTTGACAGCTTATGTTTTCCATAAAAACTGTCAACATTACCTGGTTAATTCTGTTATGTATTAATGTGATATTTTTATTTCTGATTTTTTCTATTTGTGGTGCGCACGTATCAGATAGTCGAGCTTTGTTTAATCTCTTTTATTTTTCTAGTATTTATTTGTTGTTGATAGAAAAATTTCATAAGATGAGTGCAACTATAACATAAATGTATAAACAAAAAATGCTTAAGAAAAAAAGGCATTAAAAGTAGCATAGCGCAAGAAAGACATTTTTCAGTTTTCAGTCCAATTTTCTCATAATAACAACTAAGATAAGCAGTAAGTGCATTTTATTATATAAACTTGTGTATTTTTAATAAAATGTTAGAAAAAATCAAATGTTTATTAACATTTAAATTTTCGGTCCTGGACAAAAATGTTCTGTAGAAATTCTCATATGAAAAATATATTATTTGTATTGCTCCTTCATTGCTCATTAAATAACTTAAACAGAGGACTCCATTATTGATCACTTCGGAGGAAAAGGCGAGTACTCCTTTATTGATCACTTTGGAGGAAAAAGGCAACACTCCTTTATTGCTCATTAGGAGGGCAGGGAAAGTACTCCATTACTCGCATAGCAGCGCTCCGCGATTAATCTTTGGATGATATTTTTTCTACTTGTTTTTTACTTCAAAAAAATGTAAAGTTATTTTCAAAAATTTTTAAATAAAACATAAGTCAATCCATGGTCACTGCATGACGGCAGCCCACGCGAGGAAGCTTGGCATCACCACGGATGACAACTGCAGGAAGTGCAAGGAACCGGGCACAGTGGAGACCCTGGAGCTCCTACTATGCACATGCCCCGCCCTACTTAGATCGAGACTAAAATACCTAGGCTCATCGACATTCCCATCGCTTAAAGATGTAGCCAGGGTGTCTCTAGAATCCCTCCTAAGGTTTGCGAACTTAACGCAAATCTTTAAAGACTTTTAAACAAACACATAGGTTCCTTTTGTTCGCTACCGGTACCACTAAGGACCTGAATTGGTCTATGTGAGCCTTCACGAAGGCATCCGGTTTAACCTAACCTAACCTAAGTCAATCCATGATACAAAAATTTATCAGGTAGCCTTGACAACAACCTATTTTCTCACGAGCTGCGATAAACAAACGTCAAACAAAAGAAAACAAAACGAGCGTTCAAAAACATTTTTTTTTCAATACTTTTCTTATTGCACCACCGCACAGTGGGCCCAAATGGACGTTTGCGTCTTATAAATGATTTTTTAAAAATTTATCTTGCAGCTTGTGTCATTATGAAAATAGTCTAAGAAAAGGACAAATTTTGTACTACAATGAAAATTTTATAAAAAAATTGACACGATTCAGTTATATGGCTTGCTAAAGTGTTCTCAAGACACAATCCTATATAAGCAGCGAAATGAATAAAGTTTTTAATCGAATTTTTTTTCAACTCTTTTTAAATTCATCATACAAGTATTATATACCGTTGGAAAGCTTAAAGTTTAAGCTTTTTGAAATGATAAAAAAGAAAACAAAAAATTGTTTTATTTAATTAATTTAATATTTTTTACCAACCTGTTTTCTTTACTTTTTTTCATCTTTGATTAAGGTTTAAATAGTTGCGCTTTGTTGCGCTCTTTTCTTTCGTAGTGCATTTGTTTCCTTAGTGTATTGGTAACTAGACCAAAAAAAAATAAGTTGCTCTTATTTTGCCCTTTTTGAGAAATTTAAATTTTCATAACGTAGGTGCATGACAAAAAAATGTCCCATAAACTTTTTATTTTTTCTTCTTCTTCTATTAAACTCCGTTGATGCAATCGCAATTGATAGTTCCGTTAAAATCTGCATTTTTTCAAATACATATTTGTCTGGAAGAAACCAGTGGCGTAGAAATGCAAAAGGGGACCTTGCTGCCCTTTATAACTCATCACATATTATGAACTTGTGTTTTTGTGGTCTTTATGGTAACTTTCATCGAATTATTCTATAACATATGTTTTCTGGTTTATATCATAATTCTTCAACAAATACAATTTTTGTGTTGATGTGTTGTTTTCCGTGATCATGGTTATACATGAAACAAAGATATACAGATAGCTTACTCCGTGCGCAAGAAATGAAATCTTCTGCGCACTACGTCACTCGAGCTTGTCAGCTGTAACACGTGGTGCATACATACAAAATAAAATGTGAAAAAGCAAAAAGTAAACACAAGCAGCAAGCAGCACAATTGCAAGCAATTAAGAATTATTGCATTCATTTAATTCAATTTCTAATATTATACACTTATAGTACGCGTAAATTATAATTTTCAATTATAATTTAAGTAAGTAAAATTAGTACTAAAGTTTTAGATGATTTTGATGAGAATAACAACGATTTTAATTCGGGCCATAAAATGAATTTACATTTTTTTCAACAAACGAAACAACCAATGAGAAGAACAAGAAAATGAAAACGAAGCAATCAAAGTGCTGTCAAACATATGAAGTAACGTAGCTATTTTTTTTTGTGTAGGAGAACAAATGGGAGAAAATACCCCTATTATATATGCATTTCTTTTCAATAATAGTACTGAAAAATAAATTTGCTTAAATTTATTTATAAATATATTTGCAATGTAATTTATTTCATTTCAATAAGCCCAGTTTCAATAAGAAAATATCGATATTTTTCATCGCTATAAATAAATTATCCCCTTTAAATATATTATGACTACGTTTTTATTTAGCCACTTTGACAAGCTCGAACTACGTCACAACAAAGATGGCGGACATGCGCAATACTTTATCTGTAGTTCTTTGTATCATGATGGTTATACATATATGTGGAGTATTGAGTCTGCCACATAATCTCACGCATGTGGTGCCCCACTTTTACCACATATCACAAAAAACTTTACTTTAAATTTAAATTTTAGACTTTATTTTTAAGATTTCAAATTATTATAAAACTTTCCATCAGTTTGTAAAAATAGTCTTAACAAACTTGTAAAAATAAAAAGAATGGATTTCGAAAAAAAGTAGTTTGAATGATTTATTGAATATCATAGAAAATATATTTTAAATTTTCTAGCAAAATCGGAGTTTTTGAACTTAAAAAAAATTTGTGCTAAAAATAAAAAGAATTTTGGAAAAAAGTGATTTATTGAATATCAAAGAAAATACATTCCAAATTAGGATTAAATATTTCAAGAAACAAAAAAGCTAACGATTTTTTAAAGCCAAAATCGTATTTTTTTAAATGAAAAACAAAATTTTGGTAATAAATACAAAAATGTATTTTGAAAAAAGTAATTTAAATGCTTTATCATAGAAAATATTTTTTTAAATTTGGCTTCATTATTGCAAGAGACCAAAAACTTACACAATTTTGAAAAGCAAAATCGTATTGTTTTAACTTGAAAAATAGTACTAAAAACTAAACTGGATTTTGGAAAAAAGTAGTTCAAGTGATTTATTGAATATCATAGAAAATACATTCCCAATTGGTCTTAAATATTTTAAGAAACAAAAAAGTTACAAATTTTTTAAAGCCAAAATCGTATTTTTTTCAATTTAAAACAAAATTTTGGTACTAAAATCTAAAATGTATTTTTAAAAAGTCATTTAAATAATTTATTAAATATCATAGAAAATATATTTTAAATTTGGCTTCATTATTGCAAGGGACAAAATATTTACACAATTTTGAAACGCAAAATCGTATTATTTTAACTTGAAAAAATAAGTACTAAGAACTAAGCTGGATTTTCGAAAAAAAATTGTTCAAGTGATTTGTTGGATATTAAAGAAAATGTATTCCAAATTGGGCTTAAATATTTCAAGAAACAAAAAAGCTACAGAATTTTTAAAGCCAAAATCGAATTTTTTTTAAATTTAAAACAAAATGTTGGTACTAAAAACAAAAGTGTATGTTGAAAAACAGTAATTTAAATGATTTATTGAATATTGTAGAAAATATATTTTAAATTTGGCTTCATTATTGCTAGAGACACGAAAGTAAGAGAATTTTGAAATGCGCAAATCAAGCCATAATCGTATATTTCTTAACTTTTCATGGATTTTGAAAAAAACATAGTTCAAACGATTTATTGGATATCATAGATAATATATTCCAAGTTTGGCTTAATTATCCCAAGAGAAAAAATAGTTACAGTTTTTTGAGACGCAAAAGTCCATTTGGGGCCACAAAGAAAAAGCTTAATTATGGAATTTATAAGTTTGCATACATTATTTACAACTTAAATTAAATTTATTTATTTATTTATTTTCGTTGCTGTCAAAAACTATTTTTGATATCTCCATAGCAACCATAGCACGCTGTCGTTTTGATTTTCTTTTGTTTGATATACGTTTATCGCAGCAAAAACTGTCGCTCCTACTTTATAATAATTTTACTGAGTCAATCAAAATCTACATATTCAGTATTGATGTATTGTTACTTCGTGTATCTGATATTGAGAGATTGTCCTCTTTTATTTGATACCAGTGCTGCCAGAAGTACGGATTTATCCGGATTTCTACGGATTTTTGCATTAAAAATAGAGAATAAGGATTTTCTTTTTTTAATAAACGGATTTATTACGGGTCTTTCTTGTTTTTTTATTTAAACATTTGAAGCACAGCCGCAAATAACGTTGTAAAAGCCAATTTTTGCAAAACCGGTTTTATTGCAGATTACCGTTAACATGACTCTCTTACATTGCCTTCATACCAAATCAGCAAAAAATATGCACCTTATCGCTATCAAAAAGCAATAACAAAGAGTCAGTCAGTGGAAGAACGTTGTAAGTTACATAGAAAATTATTAGAATTCAATTATACAATGTAATTCATAAGTGCAACAGATGCACAAAAAGCAAGTCAAATGTTGAAAATTTAATTGATAATAATAACAAAAGATTAAAAAATTAAGGTAATGAAAAAATTTTTAAAAAAAAAATGTATACATTCAAAAACACTCCAGAGCAAGTAAAATGGAATAACGTTGTAAGTTCACATTACGTTTTTAGGTAATTGAATTGTTATTATATTTGTGATTGCATATGCTTCTTTTCTTGCAAAAAAATTCGTCATAAGTGCAATAAAGGAACATTATTTTAAATTTTATAAAAAAAAACTTAAAGTAACGAACAGCTTTCTTAACATCTTTAATCGAATTGTGCGAGGTAACTCCATAAGAACTCAAAACTTGGCAAATTATACGATGCCAGTTCTTCGAAAAGAACCCATTCATGTAAGTGATGAAAAGAAAAAGGATATCGATGCAATGGCTTCATATTTGCCTGAAAAGCACGCCGAGTTCTATTAATCAATCTGCAGTTATATACAGCAAAATATTAAGTTTGTGTTCGAAAGCAAACAAATATACAATGTTGAAGGTTTTAAAATATTTTCTTTTAAGTTCTTCAAATTAATATTTATTTTTGTTATTAAGGATTTTTTCATAAATAAATTTTTAAATTCTATCATTTACATTCCATTTAACGAAAAATATCCAATCAAATAAGTCTTCATATATGGGTATGCTTTAATTACACGAATAACGTTTTAAAAGCCATCGCACTCTCTGCTTTGCAACGTGGAATAACGTTGTAACAACCAATGGGTTTTGGATATATAAAGGTTTGCCATTGTAAACGTTATTAATACTTAATTTACCAACCAAATATTATTACTAAACAATTTTTTTTACCATAATAGTTAATTTACCTAAGTATTTCCATAATGTTTTAAAAATAGGTATCTAGAAATTGTCTGCTGCATTTAAAACGTTTTTTAGTATTGTGAACAATTTACTTTTTGTAACTTAAAACGTTATTCGCGGCTGTGCTTCATTTGTTCAAACACTTTTATACCGTATTTTTTAAATTTGGTTTTTTATTTTACAGTCAGTGACTTTTTTTAAATTTATTGCTGTCAGTCGACAGTAGATATATTTAAAATGTTCGTCAAATCAATGATTTCTTTAATTTTACTTTTTGTTTTGCTATTAAAGTTTGAAAACAGGTTTCGTCGAATCGACCGCCTAATTTTGTATATCGAAAACGCAAACCAACGACGAGCAAAACACGAGAAGCAATAGAATTTTGTTTACAAAAATATTGCTTACTTCCCAATGTGCACAAAAACGGATGCGGATCCGTTACGAACCCGTTACGAGTCCGTCAGTACGCACTACGCTTTCTTATGTTTCGACGGACCCGTTACGAACCCGTTACGAATCCGCCAAAAGAGTCTGGATTCGTATCTGAAGTCTGAAACGGATTCGTATATGAAGTCCGAAACGGATTCGTATCTGAAGTCCGTTACGGATTCGTTTCTGAAGTCCGTTCTGAGTTCGAGGCGGATCCGAAAAAATGGAAAAAGCAATTCGTATTTTTGAGAGGAATCGCTCTTGTGTTTTGACGGACCCGTTACGAACCCGTTACGAATCCGTCAAACAAAATACCACAACGTTAACATAAAAGACAGTCTTAAATTTGTTTTACAATTTCTTAATTTATTTTCAGTGGATTAGGGATACGAAATACAATTGTGTACTTATTTTTATTTTAAACAACTTTTTTATTTCATTAGGCTAGTGCTCCTCAAGCTCTCCTTCAAATCGAAGAAAAGTACTTGTCAGAATTTTTAAATAATTAGCATTAGTCATCAAGTTAAATGTGACTATAGGATAGCCGTACACAAGATATTTTTCGGAAACTTTTTTAATTGCGTGAATTTTGTACGCTTTGTCATTATAGCAGTAAAAGTTATTGGGATGCTTCAATGAAAAATAATGTTTAGCTGTTTGAAGAAACAAGTATGAGCCATCCTGGTTTGTTTGATATTTTGAATTATTTTTTTACCATTTAAACTAGCCTCCACTTGTAAATTTGATTAAAAAATCCACTCTTATAAATTTGATTAAAAAATAATTTTTTTTTGTTTTAATTTACGTTTAATTTCCTGCAAAAAGTTTTCGAATTTGAATGCGTCAAACTTGTTTAGAGAACCTATACTTTTAACATCTGTAGCTAAATGTGTCAAACGAGTCCGTTGCGAGTTCGCATTATTTAAAAAAAAAGAGTCTGAAACGTCTGTTTCGTATATGAAGTCCGAAATGGATTCGTATCTGAAGTCCGAAACGGATTCGTAACTGAAGTCCGAAACGGATTCGTATCTGAAGTCCGAAACGGATTCGTAACTGAAGTCCGTAACGGAGAGAGGAATTTCATACGAAAAAAGATCCGTTCCGGATGCGAAACGCAATCCGTTTCGGACAAAATGTACGAAGAAGTGAGTTGTTACGGATTCGTAACAGATCCGTTTGGCACACTGGGTTGTCATTGGTTTGCGTTTTCGATACACAAATAAAGCAGTTAGTGTATGTAAAATAACATTAGCTTCCAGGGTTTACTAACAAAAAAGTAAAGGTTTTGTTTTGTTATGCTCGTGTTTTGTTATTATAAATGCTACTTTATTAGGTCTTCAATGGTTCTCTGGTAAAATAATTTTGAAAATTTGTATCGCGAATACTACAGTAGATATTGATTATATACTTTTGTGTTTAGTAGCAAATATTTAGAAACAAACAGTAGTAGTGTCTTTAGGAACTATTAGAAGGAACAACTCTGAGATATTTTTAAAATTTTTATACAGACATTTAAGACAATTAAAACAGATTAAAAAAGTCTACGGATTTTACGGAATTTTACGAAATATTTCTGGCAGCACTATTTAATACACATATTGTCATGTTTTGAAGGATTTAAGTATTTAAATAAATTTTTTAGACAATTCCTTTTTGTGACTAAAAAGTGAAAAAGTGAGAACGCAGTTTTACTATAATTTGCCTCTTTTTTCTTGACATCGTGTGTGAAAATTTTTTACCATAATTGTTGTACGGTGTAAAATTAAATTTTTCCAATATAACGTCATCTTCTTATTCCAGAATGTTCTTGAAAATGGCATATTTTTTAAAATTACAAAAATCTTTAAAAATTAGGATCAAATCAGCTGATAATAGGATAAACTACAAACATATAAAATTTTATCACGATCTAATCCCAAATGCCTACTTCAGAGTGTCCTTGAAAAAAACATATTTAGAACAATTATTTGTATCACAGTAAACATGATAAGTGTCAATAATTATAAGATAGAAAAGTGCATATTAAAAATTTGATCTCGGTATAATAATATCTTCCTTTTCCAAAATATCCTTAAACATCACGGTCTCCAAGAAAATTTTATATTTTTTTCAATAGTGTATTCAATTTCAATAGATTTATGATCGCTGATTCCAAATCTGGCAACAAATTTGTTCCTATCTTTATTACATCTTAGGAGATATACTGTTGAATGACTGAAGTACGAGTTTTTAAGGACTTCTTAAGTCATGATTAAAAATTAATGTATTGTAGTAAAATCTTTAAAAAGATACTAGAAAGATAGATAAGATTGTAGTTTCTTATCTTACAATGTTTGATAGCATAATTGTACGTTATTTAACATTAGTATTTAACATTAAAATTGTGCGAGTCTAGCTTTTGTGAAAACACATACAATATGCTAATCTTTACTAATATAAAAAAATAATAAGTTGTCTGTTTGTTTGTCCGTCTTTTACGTTTCAACAGAATTTAATTAAATTTGAAATATAGGTTTAATAGATTGTAAACTATTTTAAAATAATTTTTTTATTGCAGTTTGCAATAAATGCAACTGCAATTATAACAAAATCTACAGATATTGCAAGTTTTTACAGGTAACTCAAATTTTTCTTAATGAGTCAGTTGACTAGTTCTTTGCTTTTTATAGACTGAAAAATTAAATCGAATTTTTGTGTGTGGTTCATGCAAACTGAAAATTTGTAATCAGCATTTTGTATTCTTTTCTATAAAAGATGGACTCTCAAAATTTATTTTAAAATTATTGAAAATTTCATACGAACATACCATTTTAGCAATGTGAAGTTGTAGATAAGGGCTTACTTTATCATTCAAGCCTAGAATTAATTTTGCTTAGAAATTAAAGAGTTTTAATTGTGCAAGTTTTTTTTATAGTAGTGCAATGAGCTTTGTGTGGGATTATTTCAAGAAATATGAAAATACCAATTGGAAAATACCATATCAATACTTTGAGTTTAGATAGATACAGTTTATATTACTTTCAAACGCCTTTTTCCTTTATTTTGGATTCAATTAAAAATGTTGTCATTTTCAGTCGTTTATTTTTGAAATAACATGGAAATAACATACTTAGTTTACTTATATTTTTTGTTTAAATGAAAAATTTTTTAAATTTGTTAAATTTTTTGAAAGCAATAACTTATCATTAAAATTAAGTTGTGAAAAGCAAAGACTGAAATGCATGATGCAGTGATCCATTTTTTTTTGTTAAAGCTTATTTAAACGATTTTTTTAATTTAATTGTAAATGTGTTTAATACATTTATATGAGTATATTACTAAACAAATAAACAGAAACAAAAAATTATGAAAAATTTGTTTATTTTTTATTTATAATTAACCGGTTAATTTTTGGTAGCCGTAACCAATAGCTGGTTAATTAATTTTTCGGTTAATACTGTTAACTGATAACCGGTTACTAAAATAAGTCGGTTAATTGGCAACCCTAGTTTTATTGCAATAAAAATTATTTTTTTAAATCTATTATTTCAAAGGACCTTCTGCAACTGGAGAATGGGATCATATCGTGATGAAAGTTTATATTAAGGGGGGGTGTAACATTTTAAAACTGGTTTTTCGTTTAATTTTTTTCTGAATGTACAACACGTCGAGAGTATTGTGTCGAGAGTATTTCAAGTAAATCGAAGCAAAACTAACGAAGATACAGCGTTTCAAGCCACCGGCTTATACCAAGTATAAAAAAACTTTAAATTGATTTTCCCAAACATGTAATTTTTAAAATCAGGGACCACTGTTCCGAGAAAACTACTAAACCGATCGTTTTCAAAATTTGTACACATATTCTACATACAAATAACTATCAAGTGGCGTTGAGTTTTTTTTAAATTTTTCAATTAATATCAATCTTACAATAACAAATATCGTCCGCCTAATTCTAATACGACGTAAGTTAAAATTATTTTAGGCAAAGAAAACTGCTTATTATTTGTATAAAGTTCATACAATAATATATTGTTTCAAACATTCTACCTCCTTTTTTTTCATCCAAACATTAAAAGCTAAAAAGGACATAGATGCAGTTTTGACTAATCTACCTTAACCGCTAATAAACGTTACTTTGCCCAATTTTGACTTACATCCTATTAGAATTAGGGCGACGATATGTCGATTTTATTGTCAAAAAATCGCACAAGCAGAGAACTGCAATAAATCCGTTATATCTTTATATTTTTGTACAAAATTTTTTTTTTAAATATTCTTCAAATGTTGTATTATAATATACTAATTTTCAAAATAAACCTATAATACCAATGTGTTATAAAAAATTCTTGCAAATAGTCCTGTTTTTGACCGAATAAACTATGCCCCTCCCCCCTAATAATCATCGCTCCAATATTTATCAATTCCATTCATTAGAAGTTTTATACAAAATCGTATAAAAGAATGTCCTGTTTTTCGCTCAAAACCAGAGCCGAAAGATGAAGTCCCCCATCCTTTCAAAGTTTTGTATCGTTAATGTATGATACCATATCTATCGATCCCCTCTGAGCCAGTTTGATACAAGGGTACTTTTTTCAAGGCGCCTCACGAAAAAAAAATTGTGAGGGGGATCATCACAACATAATCTTTGGTTTATGTTGTAATGATCCCCCAAATATTTTGACTCTAGCGATAGCCATTCGTCAGCTGGAATAGTTTGAAATAACCTCTAAGAATCCAGTTTTTCCTAAAAATATTGGCTGATGTGGTAGATTTAAAAAAAAAAAAACAAAAATTCAGAAATAATAGTTATGAAAATTCTTTCAATCTGCATAAAAAGAAAATTTTTGCATTCGAATTAAAGATTTTTTGATGCAGATTGGAAGAGCTTTTTACGGCATATAATTTCTGGCTGTTTATTTTTTTACAACTGTTACACCAGCCAATATTTTTAAAAAAAATATCGATTGTTAATGGTTATTTCAAACCATTCCAGCTCACGAATGGCTATCGCTGGAGTCAAAACATTTGTTGAATCATCATAACATAAACCAAGGATTAGTTTTAGGAACTGACCCGAACAACTTATTCTGTTTTGTGAAAAAATAGAAAAAGAACTTCCTCCTTTTTGAAGTCCGTTAAAAATCAAGCTCGCCAACTCATTCTTAGCCCATATCGGACACAATACAGTTCATATTTCTTAAAAAATAAAACATGACTGAGTTAACTTTACCCACACAATGATTTCCTGCAAAAACACGCCCCTTCAGAGTAGGCGCAAAACTTTTAAACACTCTTTTCTTTTTCATATGCATTACAAACTTAAGTCACAAGATTTTAAGAAAAGCGAACCATTTCGCAAAAAATAACATTTTGGCAATCAACAGGAAGCATTAAATAACACATGTGTTGGTGTGTTAGAGAAATGTATGCGTGAGTGTGTGTGTGTAAGAAAGTTTAATAACATCCTGTGCTTTGTCAAGGAAAAAATTTGTTGTTTTCAAGTTCGAAAATTTATATGGGAAAACACCAAAACCGAACCCGTATCCGCATCCGGAACCTTTTTTAACGCGTTGCGCCCAAACACAAAAAGAATTAAGCCAAGCAAAGCAGCACATGGTGACAAACACACATGCAAACAAACAAGGATATTCAAACACATGTGAATGAAATTTGATACTTTGCAATATGAATGTTTGTGATAATTGTTTGTGGAGGAGTGTGCTTGTGTGTGTGTATCAGAAAAAAGACCCACCTAAAGAATTGAAAGCTGCACCAAGACGTAAGCAGCATCAAGACGCAGATGAAGAAGAAGAGGCAGCAAGTAAAAATTTTATGTTGCCTTTAAATGTAGCGAAGAAGCACTCTCTTTTGTGCAACTTTATTATTATTGTTGTTATTGTTTATTTCGACATTTGTGTATGAATGTGTGTTTATGTGTGTGGCTGTGTGCTTGTGAGCGCCGGGAAAAAGTGTTTGTTTCAATAAACTTTGGCCAAAGAAATTTATGACCTTTTCCGGCGGGTTAAGAAAGTTTTTTTCAATTTTATTTTGTTCTTTTTTCTACTCTTCCTCTTTTTGTTTGCCATTTTTTGCTTCTGTTTGCCATGAAAGTAATGAAGGATAAAAGTGTTGATAGCACAAACCGAACGATGGAGAACTTCAAGTTGTTGTATATTATTGTACATACTTTTATTGGAGACATTCTCGCATATGAAGGAAATAATTTTGCTTGGTTAAAGCAATAAAAATAAAATGTTCAAAAACACCTTTTGTTCCACTTGAAAAAGTTTTACAAACACACACACACACACACACACAACACAAAAACACACTGGTAAAAAGCAACAAAGACTTAAGACATACTTACATTTCAAACAATAGAGTGGATGCTGCTTTTGTCATCAGCTTCCAAACAATGCTGTCGCATGATAAAATCACTTATAATATGCAATAACAATGACGGGGGAGCGGGGCGGGAGTTGTAGCAATAATGACCAAAAACTACGACTGTAATACTAACAACTTAAAATTTATTATGCAAAACCATGCTGTAGTGAAAGAGCGAAAAAGAAGAATTATTCGATGATTTCAAATTTTTGCATAAAAATTACAGGATCCCAGCAAAATTTTTGATACAGATGCGACATTTCTTAGGGACACTGCTTCCAGAAGACATTCTATAGATCCAATTGTGCTTCTTCTTAGCCTTATCATGAGGCATTCTCATAAACTACTTCTAGAAGACGATGTTTTAGATATTTTTCGTGGGATTGTTTAAACCCCCAACAAAACCTAACCACTTCCTACTTGCAGCACCATGGGAAAAGGGATATTTTCCAATGCTGTTTCTTAAGAGCCCCTAACAACAAAAACCATTTCATTCCATGGAATGCTTTCTTAAAGTTTTCCTGGAAAACACCTACTAGAATCCTTTCATTGAAGGGAGCACTTCTATAGAATACTAAAGAAAGCATTCCTCCAAATGATTAGCTCTTAGAATAGATTCGATTTTACTATTAAAGTTTTTAGAGTACTCGTATACAATTAAAGGTTTACAAAAATCGAGTAACGGACATTAACATTGTAAGTTGTGTGTCGTTTTACAGAAATTACTAATGTACATAAAAGGATATAAATTCAATGTTTGTTTTCTTTTGTTATTTTTATTTTCTAAAAGTGCTCATTTATTAAGAGGATGGTACTGTTTTAAAGTCGAAAAAACGGCATGCTTTCATGATTTTTTTTTTTTTTTGAGACATGAATAATTTTGGTGTATTTTGTAATGTATACACTTCTACATTATAAAATACTAAAACAAACAATTATAAAACATATTTAAAAGATACACACCTTTACGGTACGTATCACCTTATTCTATTTTATTGTATTATACTAAGATAATATTCTAACAATAAGAACATATGATCATACTAAGCACTACTATCTATTTCATTCACACACATGTACTTATATTGCTGAATACAAAATATATGAAATTATATTTTTACTTTTACTCCTACGCAAATATATTAACATATGATTATGTTAATGTTTTCTAATAATATAAGTCTACTCACTCACACACATTATGCTACTATTACTAAGTTACAAATATGTATACGACATTCTACTATTACTTTTACACTAATTTAAGAACATATGATACTGTTTACTTTTTAAATACAAAAACAATTGTTAACTACCCAGTGGCGAACGGATCGATCCGTCTTTGAAGTCGTCTTCAAGACACTCACTCCGTCTTATACGACGGATCGATCCTCTTCCATAGCTGTACTCGAAGACTTTTTCATACAAATTAACAAAACGACTTGCAAGACAATACTTCGCCACGTCGTCTACGACGGATGGGACCCAGGTCGTTCACGACGGATTGGATTCACGACGTCGACGAAAGAAGGGATCCACGTCGTTGACGACGGATCGAATCCCCGACGTCGACGAAGAAAGGGATCCAGGTCGTTGATGACGGATGGGATCCTTGTCATACTTAATGTACGCGTTCGCTAGAAACCTCTCCTTGATATATTTCTTTTTTAGGAATCAGAATAAATTATGAATGCAAAAATTTATGATTACAAACAGACATTTATTTTCAGATAGTTTATGATAATACAAAATAAAAGTTAAAAATACAGTAAAAATTCAGTTTTTGACTCTTGTTTATGCACTTTATTTTTTGTCATCTTGAGTGTTGTGCGCAAATTTTTGATAAAATCGCTTTGATTGCGGTTTTCCCCAGAAGAAGCATCTGCAAAAAAAAACAACCTTTTACTTAATATCTCTGCATTTTTAATTTGAGTAATATTGTTAACCTTTAAACAACACACTACATTTTTTTTTTAGATTTTTTGGCAAAGTTTTTTTCAACGAGATTTTGAAGAGTTCAGGGTATAATTCAAGAATAGCAAACATTTCAGGCCGCTCGCAATTGGTTAAGAAGTTATAGGCCTCTAAAGTTGAAAAAATGGCCTACAAATCTTGCTGTTTTTTAGTGTTCCGCATTATGGGTATGAAAAGAAGTATCTATTCAACGAGGTATCAAACATGAAAATCCATGCATAACTTTAAAATGTATAACTATTCTTATATAAACAATTTGTCTGAAAAACTAGTGGTTTTCCTTTTACTAAAGCACTACACTAAAAATGGTTATATCTTTAAAAGTTATGCATGGATTTTTATGTTTGATATCTTGTTGAATAGGTACTGCCATTACCTTGGTTATGCTTCCCATACATAGTAGTTTTGTTGAAAAACATAGCAAGATTTGTAGGCAATTTTTTCCAACTTTGGAGGCGTGCAACTTCTAAACCAATTGCGAGCAGACTGCTATTTTTCCAGATTTGAATTAAATAGGCCAAAATGCATATAATCCCATAAAAACTATTAAAAAAAAGAGAGTTGTCGCTATTCTTAATTTATCCCCTGAATTCTCCGAAATCTCCTGGGAAAAATCCTAAAATCTAAAAAAAATAAGCGTGTCAATTTAAGGTTAACAATGCTTTTTATGCTTTCTTTAAATATTTTAAGTTTTCCTTTTTATTTATTCAATAAAGCAATTGATTATTTTCCTTACTTATTTTGTTTTTCCTTTTTTATTTCCAATATTTTTTATGTGTATAAAATTGAATTTAAAAATGACGTGAAAAACTTTTTGTACCTAATTTTAAAATTACGCTCAATTCAAAATTTTCAGACGCAACATTTTCATATTTTGACGCTTAAATAAAAAACTGTCTGATTTCAACTCAAATATTGATTAACTCATACGATTTATTTTGATTCTGAATTCATGAATACATGTCCAGCAAAAAATCATCATTGTTACTTCGTTGTCTTCAACGACGGCTACAAAGACTACGTCTTCAAAGACAACTTTCGCAACTGGGTAGTTTTAAGACAAAATACTATAAAAGAACTAACAAAATTCAAATAAAGTCAATCTAGTTTTGAGCTCTAACAGCTGCCAACTATTTTCATTTTAATAAGTCTTGAGCTTTAATAGCTGCCGACTTAAACCCTTTTAGCCTCTGCACTTTTTTTAGTGAACGGCATAAAAAGGATATTTAAAATTGCGCCAGTGGCGAACTTCGCCGGCAACTTATTAGGCAGGACCTAAATAAAAATGAGTCTTTTTTTTTGTCCTTGCTTTTACAAACGCGTTATTAACACGAAACACTTTAATTTATTTCATATACATGTTATAGTTTGACTTCTTAAGTATATTTGAAAAAAGTCAAAATTATCGAAAAATAAATCCGTGGCAGCGATTCTCCGGAGGCGCCTCGAAAAAAAGTTGCTTTGATGTGAGCGCGATTAGGTTAGCGGATCATCTGAAAAAAAATGAGTTTAAAAGGAAATATGTTTCCCGGGGTAATACCGAAGAGTTTTTTTTAAATGTTTTTTTTAATTGTTTTTTTTTTAGTGTTTTGAAGTCAAAAACGCAATTTTCGCTGAAATATTGACGTTATTTTATTATTGAGGCAGGAAAAAAAACGCTTCGACATTACCTGTAGATTTATGTGTAGAAATAGTGTAAAAAATTTCAAAACGATCGGTCAAGCAGATTTTTCGGCATCGTGTTCACCGACTTCAAAAATGTTGTTTTCCAGAAAATCGATTTAAAGTTTTTTTCATTGAAAATCCAAAAATAAAAATCAAAAAAGGGTAAAATGTTTTATTCTTGCACAATATTATCAATGCTAGCACCGTACAATGCCTTTTTTTTGCTCTAGCCTGCGCTACATTCTACCCTCTTTACTTGTACTTACTACCTTAAAAGCGGTGTATTCGATGTAGCCCTCATTCAGGAACCCTGGTTATGTATGTGGTGGCAGGGTTTGTGTATTGAGGACGGAGGGTTACAAGACGCTGGTTGCTAATAATGTAGGTATGCCTAGAACGTGTATTGTAGATAAAAGTAATATTAATCTTTTCTTGCTTCACAGATACTGCGATATAGATGTGGTTGCAGCCAGTCTTGAGTCAGGCAAGGACACGTTCTGGTTGGTTGCAGCTTACTTCTCACATGATAAAATCCTACCTCCGGATAATATCAGGAAACTGGTGGATGATGCACGTGACATGCGTCGAAGGGTCATTATATCGGCCGACGCAAACGCACACAGCACCGTGTGGGGCAGCACGGATACCAACGAAAGGGAGTGAGCTACTTTTTGATTATTTATTAAGTACTAGGCTTTGGATATGCAATGGGGGTGAAGAGCCCACCTTTATTATTGGGGGTTGGAATTAATTTTAAAGGTTTTTTTTCGGTTTTTGAGTATTTATTTAGAAACAACGGTACAATGTATATTATTCAAAGTATTGTCCATCGTTAGCTACAACATTTTCCCATCTTTCTGGCAGCATATGGATTCCGCGCCGGAAGAACGATTCGTCTTTTGAGGCAATCCACGAATCGACCCATTTTTTGGTATCCTCGCAAGAAGTGAAGCGCTGCTCAGCCAAGCCATGCGTCATCGATCTGAATAGGTGGTAGTCGGAAGGGGCTATGTCTGGGCTATAAGGCGGGTGGGGTAGCACATCCCAATTCAGCGCCTCCAACGTTTCCTTGACGGTTCTTGCAACATGTGGCCGTGCGTTGTCGTGTTGAAAAACCACTTTGTCGTGTCTTTTGGCATATTCCGGCCGTTTAACCTTTAATGCTCGGCTCAATTGCATCAATTGTTGTTGGTAGCGTTCCCCAGTGATGGTTTCGTTAGGTTTTAGCAGCTCATAGTACACGACACCCTTCTGATCCCACCAAATACACAGCATAAGCTTGGCGCCATGAATATTCGGCTTGGCCCTCGATGTTGATGCATGGCCGGGTGGTCCCCACGATTTTTTTCGCTTAGGATTATCGTAATGGATCCACTTTTCATCGCCAGTGACAATACGATGCAAAAAACTCTTCCTTTTATGCCGTTGAAGCAGTTGTTCGCACATGCAAAATCGCCGTTCAACGTCTCTCGGCTTCAACTGGTACGGCACCCAATTTCCTTGCTTTTAAATCATTCCCATGGCCTTCAAGCGTTTGCCGACCGTTGATAAGTCGACTCCCAATGATTCTGACAATTCTTGAAGGGTTTGACACGGGTCTTCATCGAGCAAAGCCTCCAATTCCTCATCTTCAAACTTTTTCGGCTGGCCCGGACGCTCTTTGTCTTCCGTATCAAAATCACCACTTTTAAACCGACGGAACCAGTACTCACAAGTAGAAATCGATGGAGCATAGTCCCCGTAAGCTTCAGTAAGCGTGCGTTGTGCTTCAACCGCTTTTTTCTTCAAATGGAAGCACAAAAGTAAACCTTCCCGCAAATTGCGTTTTGTTGGAACGAAAGTCGACATGTTCACAGAGAAAAAAATATATGTTGTTTACACTTCAGTGGAATGACACATACTAAAAAATGAAGCTTAGACAATGTGCTTTGAAATGAATATAGTCACAGGTGTGCCCGATGCGATCT
This sequence comes from Dichetophora obliterata, assembly GCA_963920525.1. Lineage (NCBI taxonomy): Eukaryota > Metazoa > Arthropoda > Insecta > Diptera > Sciomyzidae > Dichetophora > Dichetophora obliterata. The sequence goes on from OY986435.1 coordinate 205,348,000, forward strand.
ATTGATAGTTACGCCATCTCTTAGAAAACCTTTAAAACTAATTCCAACCCCAATATAAAAACCAGAAGTGAAGTTCTGGACATAACATTAGTCCCAGACTTCATCTTCGACAAGATTGGTGGCTGGAGGGTTTCAATAGAGCACTCCTACTCCGACCAGCGATACATTGAGTATAATTTACACGATACGTTTTCTAAAATAATATCCCCCGCCTAACATTCGCAAGACGAACTGGTTAGTATAGAAAAGGGCTTTAGCAAAAACTTTGCCATCGGGTCCGATTGACAAACCTAAATCAGCAGCTGATCTAGATGATCTAGTCGATATATTAGCCAAAGCAATCAATTGCTCTCTTGCTTCCTCATGCCCTAGGAGGACAACTGAAACCAAAGTGGTGGTCCTCCGTACTGGATGGGCTAAGGACTCAATGTAGAAGGCTCTTTAATGCAGCTAAGAACTCGGGAGCTAAGCTTGATTGGGAAGCCTATAAGGTATGCCTAAAAATTTTAAAACTGAAACCAGGAAAGCTAAAAGATCCTCTTAAAAACGATTCTGTGAAGGAATTGAAGAAATATCAGAGGCTTCTACACTGCGCAAGATTCTCGCGAGCACACCATGCACACCATGCACACCGGGCTATCTCAAAAAGTCGGATGGAACATGGACAATGTCTGGTGAGGAGTCTCTCAACCTCCTATTATAAACGCACTTCCCTGGTAGTAGCGCGCCAAGTGGTGCACAACTGCCTAGTCCTAGCTGTTCTACGCAGGACACTGAAGGCATAGTCCCCGATAGGAAGCTAAAATGAGCGATAAACAGCTTCAAGCCCTATAAATCACCAGGGCCTGATGGTGTTTACCCTGTAGAAATACGAGAACCTGCGATATATATTTTGCCTTGGCTTCGCATAATTTTCAATGGCTGCATAAGCTTGACACATATTTGCAACGCTAGAACAAAGTCAGAGTGGTCTACATACCCAAAGCATGGAAGACAACACATACCACTCCCAAAGATTTCAAGCCTATAAGTCTAACGTCATTCCTCTTGAAGACATTAGAACGGCTACTAGATCTGTATCTACGCAGCAGTATCGACTCTGCCCTTTAATTGGCATCACAGCATGCATACAGGAAGGGAAGGTCCGTGGAAATGGCTTTACAATCACTGGTCGGGACCATTGAAAGATCCTGAGGCAAATTTCCCACAACCATACTTGACGTTATGCAAAGAGCTCTTTGCAAACTCGAGCGATGGGCCGAACCCTGTGGTCTTGGAGTAAGTCTAGCCAATACAGAACTGGTCCTTTTCATAAGGAAACATAGAATTCCGACTCTCACACCAATCATGCTAAATGGGTCTGCATTGTCCTTATCAGAAAATGCAAAATATCTAGGACTCATTCTTAATAGGAAGCTTAGCTGGAAACTTAATATTTCTGAGCGCATGAAGAAAGCGACAGTGGCGCTGTACACTTGTAAAAAAGCTATAGGGACAAGATGGGGTCTTACCCCAATATCGTTCAGTGGCTGTATACAGGGGTCATCAGACCTATACTTCTATACGGAGCAATGATATGGTGGCCATCCTTGGACAAGGTCACATATTTAAACCAGCTTCAAAAAGTCCAAGGAATGGCATCTATTTGCATCAGCGGTGGTCTGAAAACAACACCGACTGCAGCTTAAGAGACCTTACTTCACTTTCTACCGCTCGACTTGGTTGCTAGGAAACATGCAGCCTGTTTGGCTGTGAGACTAAGGGAAACTGGAGTATGGAAATTCCTGAGTTCAGGACACGCATCCATACTCTACAAATTCAACTTCATTCCATCAAGGACTGATTACTGTAAACCACTGCTTTCCTTTAATGGAAACTACGGCACGTTTATTTCACCTAGAACATACAGGAATAAAAGTGCGCCGTGGAAACCAGGGTGTCTACAATTTTATACAGATGAGTCAACATTAAACGACAAGGTCAGGTATGGGGTATACTCAAAAGAATTAGGGGTATCCTTGGTTTGTATACTGCTAGATCACTGTAGTGTTTACCAAGCCGAAATGATGGAGATTAAGGAAGTTGCAACAAGGCTCTCAGAAAATGTTATCTCTAAACGAGAAATATATATTTTCTCGGACAGCCAAGCAACGATCAAATCGATGGAGCAAGTATCCATCAACTCTAAAGTAGCCAAAGAATGCCGCGCTGCATTAGGCGAAATGTCAAAGTTTTTTGACATAAGTTTAATATGGGTACCTGGGCATAAGGGCATACATGGAAGTGAAAAAGCAGACGAGCTAGCTAGGAAAGGTACATCGGTGACTTCAATGGTTCGGAACTCACCGAGCATCCCGACGGCAACTATCAAAATGCTGCTAATGAGTACACCACATCTAAAGCCAACTCAAGATGGGCTGAACTCTCAACATGCAGAACAACAAGGCTTATCTGGTGGACTCTTAGCCCAAAGCGATCGAGAGCCCTTCTCTCGTTGGGAAGACCAGAGGCAGCCACGCTAGTGGCCGTTACCACAGGGCACTGCTTGATAGGCAGACATGCCTCCAGACTGGGAGTCATAACAAATGACTTCTGCAGAAGCTGCAGGGACGAGGAGAAGGAAGAAACCATCTCCCACTTTCTATGTTCTTATCCCGCACTTGCTAGAAGAAGGCATAAATATATGGGGCCATTCTTCTTCTCTGAGCTTGACGACCTGTCAAAGACAAGCGTCAAACGTCTTACAAGCTGTATTAAGAGCTCAATATGGTTCCACTCGGACTAAAGGCCAAGTGTGAAGCGGTATCACAATGGACCTTATAGGTCTAAGTGAGCCGTGGTACGTGTGTATGGTTTGAGCACGTACAGCGGCTGCCGTCTCAACCTAACCAAACGTATTTTTACTTGCAGCTTGTTCGTCCGCTATGGTTATTCGTAATTCTCAAAATTTTAACAATTTTCTGCCGATCTTGTCTTGTAATTTTTTTTTTTTTTGGAATTTTTGCAAATAAATAAATATACCACGAAACTAGACCGAAAAGAAATAAAAACGGAAAACTACGATAAAACTTTAGCTCGATACAACCGCTCGGAAGAAAGTGTACCTGGCAACTGATTCATATAAGATCTACCCTAAATATATAATATATACAACTTCAGTTTACATACCTGCAAATACACATAAAAGTATAACATAATTTGGAGATTGCAAAAGGACTTGAAGCAGATTTCAGCTAAGCGAATCGCGCAGCTGCAGACCTTTATGATAATTCAACGTTATCAGGCTTGTATGTATAAAAATAGAGCATGAGGTCCGCTCACTTGAAACTTCGTTAAATTTAGCACGATTTACTTGAAATTTTTACAAAATTCTCCTGAAATGTTGTGCATTTAGAAAAAAAAATATATATAAAAAAAATGTCCCAAAATTATTTTAAAACAGTACCATCCCCTTAATAAATCTCTGTATTGCAGAGAGCTAGTTAAAAACTCACAAAGCTCTTTGATTTTATTAATATCGATTAAGCTTAGAATGTGCAATGCTGAAGAGGTGATTGGCTACCACCGCCCTCGCCAAAACCAGTGGTAGGACCAGGAGTGTCGCGACGCCACTGCAGAGAAAGACGCCGCCTACAAAGCCACCCTGCAGTCGTTTGTAACGCGCGCTGCTAAAGAACGATACAAAGAAAAGAGGAGGGAAGAGAGACGTATTTTCAGGCAGAAAAAAAGAGAGGCATAAAAGCGCGAGCAGGAGAAGATTGAGATGTATGGTAACAGGAACGAGGCCCGAAAATTTTTCGAAAAAATAAGACGCCTTGCCGATGGTTTTAAAACCGGGGCCTCTTCCTGCAAGGATGAAAACGGGAATCTAGTGACAGATGTCCACAGTACACTGACGTTATGGAGGGAACACTTCTCTAAGCTTCTACAATAAATGGCGACGCTGACAACAATCCCGCCAATAGAGATGATATTCCGGAAACCCCAATTTTGGATGACAGCGTTGAGGTTCCGCTGCTCGACTATGATGAAGTTCTGACAGCTATAGCTCGGCTTAAAAATAAAAAAGCCACGGGAGCTGATGGCTTACCTGCTGAGCTGTTTAAGAACGGAGGCGAAGCTTTACTTAGATGCATTCACGAGCTTCTATGCAGAATATGGTCGGAAGAATGCATTCCGAACGATTGGAGTCTCAGTGTGCTCTGCACAATCCACAAGAAAGGCGATCCCACTATCTGTGCCAATTACCGTGGGATAAGCCTTCTTAATATCGCATATGAGGTCCTGTCGAGTGTTTTATGTGAAAGATTGAAGCCCATTGTAAGCGAGCTGATCGGACCTTATCAGTGTGGCTTCAGACCTGGAAAGTCCACCATCGACTAGATTTTCACGCTACGACAAATCTTGGAGAAGACTCAAGAAAAACAAGTCGACACCCACCATCTTTTTTTCGACTACAAAGCCGCCTTCGACAGCCCAATAAGGAAGCACCTGTACTCCACCATGTCTGAATTTGGTATTCCTGCAAAACTAATACGATTTTGCAGGATGACACTGTGCAATACCAGCAGCGCAGTTAAAATCGGGAAGGAACTCTCCCCACCATTTGTTACCAAACGAGGTTTCAGACAAGGTGATTCCTTACCGTGCGACTTTTTCAACCTAATGATGGAAAATATCATCCGAGCTGGTGATCTGAGATGTAGTGACACAATATTCTACAAGAGTGTTATGCTGATTGCGTATGCTGATGACATCGATAGCATGAAAGACGATGCTCCAGTGAAGAAAATATTCGATTCGGTACCCAGCTGCGGTCAACGCAGAAGAGGACGACCGCATCTTCGTTGGAAAGACCAAGTAGAGGACAACCTGCAGAAGCTTGGAATTTCCAACTGGCACCAGCAAGCGACAGACAAAAATGGCTGGCGCAAATTCTTAGATGAGGCCAAGACCGAAATACGGTTGTAGTGCCAACTAAGTAAGTAAGTAGTAAATTTCGAAAATTTTTCGGGCCTCACTCCTGTCACCATACATCTCAATCTTCTCCTGCTCGCGCTTTTCTGCCTCTCTTTTTTTCCGCCTGAAAATACGTCTCTCTTCCCTCCTATTTTCTTTGTATCGCTCCTTAGCAGCGCGCGTTACAACCGACTGCAGGGTGGCTTTGAAGGCGGCGTCTTTCTCTGCAGTGGCGTCGCTACACTCCTGGTCGTACCACTGGTCTCGGCGAGAGCGGTGGTAGCCAATCACCTCTTCAGCAGCCGCACGCATGGAGTTGGAAATGTGTGTCTACTGCGCGCATATATCATCGATTGGAGGAGTGCTTTGAAGCAGGAGTGAGAGTCGAGTGGCGAAAGCATCGGCTGTCTGTTTCGATTGCAGCTTGTCGACGTCTAGCTTTCTCTGTGTAGGGTTGCGTGTATTCTTAGCTGCGCACAGACGTGTACGGATCTTGGCTGCAACAAGATAGTGATCCGAGTCAATGTTTGCACCACGGATCGTGCGTACATCCAATACACTGGAAGAGTGCCTTCCGTCGATCAAAACGTGATCAATTTGATTTTTGGTTTTTTGATCAGGGGACATCCAGGTGGCTTTATGAATATTGAGATGCTTGAATCTAGTGCTACTTACGACCATGTTTCGTGCTGCGGCGAAGTCAATCAGCCTCATTCCGTTATCGGAGGTGTTGTCGTGAAGGTTGAACTTTCCGACTGTTGGACCAAAAATATTTTCCTTGCCCACCTTAGCGTTGAAGTCACCAAGCACGATTTTTACGTCGTGACGGGGGCAGCGTTCGTAAGCATTTTCAAGGTGCTCGTACAAAATTTCCTTGATCTCATCGTCCTTGTCTTCTGTCGGAGCCTGCGCACATATTAGGCTTATATTAAAAATTTAACCTTGATGCGGATGATGGCAAGTCGTTTGTTCACAGGTTTGAATCGCAGGACGTGGGGCCGTAGTCTCTTGCCAACTTTAAATCCGCATCCAAACTCGTGCTTCTCCTCATGGCCGCTGTAGTAGATATCACAGGGTGCATGCAGAATGCAACCCTGTCCCTTCCATCGCATTTCTTGGATAGCAGTGATATCAGCTGTGTATCTTTCCAAGACATCAGTCAGTTGGATAGAGGCACCTTTCCAATTAAGGGTTCGGACATTCCAGGTGCATATCCGTATATCATTATCAGTTTTTCGTTTTCGGAAGTCGTCATCAGTTTTGGGGATGTTTTCATCTTTTCTTAATTGTTTTCATTGAAATGGGTTTTTACGGGTGGGCTTCAAGCCCGACGCATAACCTATTTTAAGCCTAGGGAGCCCGCCGCTCAGATTAGCCGCCAAACTAACGGTTGTCAGTTTTGACGTTGCCCAGGAAACACCACGTGGAGGTTTGAGTCGACTTGAGGCGATTTCACAAAGATTATGCTGGCCTCGCTAGGTTGAGACAGTCAGACATGTTACATTGTAAAGGTTCGCCCCCAGATTCCCTACTACTTTTGGTAAGCTCTATTTTCCAATTTCGAACTTAATTGTGCACTTCTCTTTTATTTGTGATAAAAATAAAACTTTTTGAGGCACGATTGCGATTTCTTGAGCGCCACGATTTAAAAATGTTTTTTGGAAGAGAAAAATTTTTTCACCGAACAAAAAATTGATAACTCAACTACTTATCGATTTATCGATTTTTGAAAATTTTTTTCGTACCAAAAGTTGTGTTTAAAAAAACATATATATATTTGTCATTATTCAATCGATTGCAATACAAATATCATTGCAAGAATGCTTTAAATTTTATAAGCAAATTTATATCATTTTTGAATTTTTTAATTGAAAGAACCATTATTTTCAACTTAATTTGCGTTATTAAGGTACTACAAATGTATTGTATTCTTAAAGCTTATACATTGACCTTTCATTTGAAACAATAAAATATATATATTTTGTGCATTATAAAAAATTCTTTATAAGAAAAGCAAAACAACTAAGCTAAAAAAGCTTGAAAAGACAACTTTTCGTACAAGGGCAAATAATTTCATTACAAAAAATACCATAAAACTTAAAATAAGGCATGTATACATTATACACCAAATGAAAGATACATATTTAAGCTGTAATAATTAGTTTTCCAGAATACACAGCAGTAACGGTTGTTTTTTAGAGAATAACGGTTTATCCCAGCAAATAATTTACTTTTACATACAAATAGCTATAAAATATGAAATACTTGACAAATTATGTTGACTTTATGTTGACTTTACTCGACAAATTTTATTTATTTAGAACTTATGTTAAGGCTTTATATATTACCTTTTAAATAATACCTTAAATATCAATATCGATTATACACTAAGAAAAATATAGCTAGTTTTTTTAAAAGATACTTATTAAAAAAATTTCTTAAAAAAATCGATAACTTCAAAACAAATCAATAAATCGAGTTTTCTTTCGGCCATTCTTCTTTTATTGAAAGTGTTTCACGAATCCATTTTCAAATCGCGGTGCTCCGAAAATCGTAGTCTCCATAGAAAGTAGACCAACTAAGTTAAATTCTTAAAGGGCAAATTATATCATCACAAAAAACACCATAAAACATCAAATAAATTATTAATATTATATACCAAATGAAAGATAAATTTGTAAACTCATTTTTTACTTTTCATCAGTCATAATAACGGTAGTTTTTGAGAAAATAACAGTTTAATATAAACAAAAATTTTACTTTTACGGATTTGATTAATTTAACACTGTTATGAAATCTTATTTTCAAAAGTAATTTACGAATCTATTGTCGAATCGTGGCGCCCAAAAATCGTAATTTCCCTACCTTTGAGAATTATCGATAGTGATCGAAAATTATCTTCATGGCCAAATCTTCTTAATTTATAACATTTTTTTTTATTTTCGCGATTAAAATTTATAAAATTTACGATTTTGAAACAAATTTATATAAACAAATCTTATCAAAAGCACAGTGCAGAAATGTAATAGTGATCACTTCTTTTTAAGTAGTAAACACTTCTTTTATGCATATCAAATATAAGCAAGTAGTTTTTTGAAAATAGTGTTGTTAAAAAGTAAGTGAACACTATATACAGCCCTATTCCAGAATCCGCCGTAGCGTAAATTTTCTTTCGATTCGTAATGTCGTATTCTGCAATCCGAATCATTACATCGTATTCGAACATTCGTAGCATTGCTATTCCACAATCCAAACGCATCTACTTTTGACAGCTGTTTTGCGGATTTTTTCACAAAAACTTTGCCTTGACGGATTTGTTTACGACTAAAGAAAACAATTGATTTTTTATAGAACTAGGTAGCAAAATAAAATTTTTAATTAATTTTTTTACCCTGTGAATATGTTAGTTGAAATTTATTAACTGCATTTCCTACATTTCGTAATCCATTTCCAAAGCGTTGATGCAATCTCGCAATATTCTTCGATGAATTTTCATTGATTCTGTTTGTGAGAAATCTTCCTCTTGTTGTGCGAAAATTGCAATTGCAATGAAATCCATTTAAAATCACAGCTAAAAAATACAATGTTGATCAAAAACACTTCAGTTTTTCAATTTTTCTTTTTATTTATTTGTCTGCTGTTAAAATCAGTTGTTTTCGAATTCCCGAAAGTAAGTTCGAAAAGGGGAAGTTTCGTTCGGAATTTGAATTAGCAAAGTTGTCGTATTCGTAGCGTAGCTCTAAGTTCGGAATTTCGTTACGACGGATTCTGGAATAGGGCTGATAGTGTTTTCTTTTTATGCATATCAAAAGTGAAAAATCAAGTGTTCACTACTTAGTCTAGTGTTTACTTTTTTTATACATACGGGCCATTGACAATTTCTATTTTTTCGGTGCCTAGAGACAAACCGTGGGAATTAGTTAGCCTCGGGCCTTCTCTCAATACTACTACTTTTGATTTAGCTTGATTCTTCCCAATGACATGCATATGTAAAAAGAATGCCTTCTTGGCATGAAAGTAGAAGGGATGGAATTCAAGACTTCCCTTCCACTTTACCTTCTTTTGTTAGCATTTTTTTTTTCTAAACAAAAAATTCTTGAAAGTTGGCACAAAAATTATATTTTTTAAATTTTTGTTTATTAATTTTGTAGTTATACTTTATTATAATTTTGAAATATTTCCCAAAAAAGTTAAAAATTGACATACTTCATAACTAAGATATGTTCGTTCGAAATAAAATCAATTCAGTAGCATATATTTTAAAATGTTGGCTCTATAAAATGGTTGTAAAGATTCACTTGTTTCTGTTAAGTGCTTTTTAAACTATAATTTTTGTATTTTGTCATTTTAAATTTTATAAATAAAATTTCAATTGTTCACGGACAATTCCAGAAATCCGAACACATTGACTAATAAAACTATTATACAAATATATAATCCTGTTTATAAAATTCATTGATCCTTCCAGCCGGATGTACGTGCTCAATTTAGTTTTATTTTAATTCGCGCGAAAACAATTCAGTTTGGAAACGGAAGTTTGCAAAAAACGAGCATTCATTTAATTGGAGCTTTTTTTTATTCATCGTAGCCATCCTTCGTAGTTAGTAAAACTACGTGTTTAATTGGTTTTACTTAGCCAATATTCTCATTTCATCAATTTTTATTTCCGGTATCTGGTTCGGTTCTTAAATAACAATACACCCGTCGTGCAGTTTGTGGTTTCATCATGTTCAGACGAGTTCCACGTATTCAAAATGGAGATCCATAAACAGAGACGTCAAACAATCAAGGCGTCGTTAACGCGCTTCCATAATTTCTGCCTGAGACCAAGTGCGGCGCTGACCGAAATTAAGGTCCGCATGGATAAGGTCGAGGATTTATACAAGCAGTGTGAAGAGACTCAACAAGAAATAGATCAACTAACAAGATCGTCAAGCGAAAAGGGTGCATAGAAAGCATACCGAATCGAAATGTAAGACAAGTACTTCGCGATGAAATCAAAATTTTACTTCGCGTTTAAGAGAAGAAGCAGCTTAATGTCGCCTCGTTGGTCAGTAACTTTCAACACGTTATCTAACGACGATCTGAATACTGTGGTTCAAGTTCAAAAAATATAGCATTCTTAGCATATAGTAGACGTAAAAAGTAGGAGTGGCAAAATAGCATAGCCTATCACGATTAATCGTTTGGTACCTATATCATCTAAATCGGTTCTGTGGTTCTCGCGTTATTGTCAAACATCTGTGCAGTGTCACAACGCTTTTAATAGTACAGATAGATAGATAGTATAGATAGATAGACTCGGGAAAAGTTAGCTTGCAAGGCTGCAAAATATAATTTATGGTTATAACTAAATTCTGGCAACTCCCCTCTAAATATTTGCAAAGAAAATTAATCAACACTGTATGACAGCAAGAATCTCTCTGAAACTATCTTAGCAATGCCTACTGCTCAATCCTCAACTTTACCGCGGCCAGGCAAGATAAAAATAGTTTTAGGTCCATCCTACTGTATTGTGTTCAGGTGTTGGAGGCTACATTGTATTTAAGAAATACTTGGTTACGTCATGTGACCATTTACCACTGGGTTGTTTCGCAGTATGCGCTCATCTTTAAAGCTCTCATTAATACATACTCAATATGGGAGAGTATAAATGTGCACAGCTACTCGACGCCGCAATAAAAACAATGAGGAACACTCCCAGTGGGCATTTTAGCGAGTGCTCCGCAAAAGAAGGCATGCTAGCACTGCTATTGGCGTCAATACACCTTCCATGATCACTGCATTGATGAGTACTTCTGTAAGGCCTACCTTTTGAAGGTTCTGATTCTTTTCATATTATTTTATATGAAAAAATTTACAAAAGAAATTCCGAAAAAATTTCAAATACACAGAACAGTTTGTAAAAAATTTTAGATTAAAAAAAAACAAAAAAAATTTTTTTGTCCGAGTTGGTCTCGAACCCGGGCTCCCGAAAACTAACACATTACATATAGTGTCCGACCGAAACCGGAATTCTGGCCGAAACCGAAACAGAGTATTCGGCCATTTTATAATATTTGGCCGAAACTGGTTATTAATATGAAAATTTAAGTTTTTACAAATGATTGTTTTTATTAAAAGAAAACAAAAGTACTACTAGTACAAAACAAGTATTATTTGAATATTGAAGTTTATAATAATTAATTGAAGTTTACTATAATAATAAATGTAAACATTTTGTATTTTATTTTTTATTGCACACTTCCGTACACACTCAAAATAGTATGCACTTACAATGTACATTTTTTTAGAACTACAAAGCAAAGTATTTCTGTTTTTCTTAAAGGTTTAGTATTATAAAAATTGAAATATGTATTTGGTTTTCTTTTCCTTTATTCCACACACACAGAATGCGTTTGACTGAATGAGAATGCGGTAATGATTTACCCGTTCTTACGGCAACATCTCAAACAACAACTTAATGAGTAGCTTTATTTGATTTAGATAATTAATTGTGATCTATTCTTTGAATTAATACATGATTTTTAGATCAAGTAAGATTGAAGAAGGCAACAACAACAACAACAACAACAACAAAAACAACTACTACTCTGTATAGAATCAATCACACAGCAGACTAGACCAGTGCTGCCATATTTTTGTGAGTACAAAACCAAACTTATTTGAATTAAATAACTGATGCAAAAAATTTTGGTATTATTCAAGAATAGCGAAAACACTCTTTTTTTTGTTGGATTATACGGATTTTAACCTCTTAAATCCAAATCCAAATTTCAGGCCGCTGGCAATTGGTTTAGAAGTTATAGGCCTCCAAAGTTGTAAAATGGGGTACAAATCTTTCTGTGTTTTTTAGTGTTCCGCGTTATGGGTATCAAAAGAAAGTTACGAAAGCACGATACTAAAAATTATTATATCTTTAAAAGCTATGCATGGATTTTCATATTTGAATTGGTACCTTGTTGAATAGGTACTTAAATAACCTTTCTTATAGAGTGTAGTTTTGTTGAAAATTTTAGAAAAATAGCAAAATTTGTAGGCTATTTTTTCCAACTTTGGAGGCCTATAACTTCTAAACCAATTGCGAGCGGCCTGCAATTTTTTCAGATTTGGAGTAAGGAAGCCAAAATCCATATAATCAGCAAAAAAAAATCCAAATTGTAGTTGTCGCTATTCTTGAAATGTTCCGAAATTTTTACCAAAAGTTTCCAAAACTACCAAAAAGGGCCGAAACTGGCCGTAACCGAAACCGAATATTCGGTCGGACACTAATTACATATTATATTAAATGAAAATATTTATATGGAAAAACTGCAAGTCTTTTCTTTTATTTTTGTATGAAGAAAATTTATTAAAAACTTAAAAAAAAATTTAAATACACAGAACAGTTTGAAAAAAATGTAGATTTAAAAAAAAACAATAATTATTTTTTCGAGCTGGGTCTCGAACCCGGGCTCCCGAAAGCTTACTTTAATTTGTATTGATGCAAAATAAGCTATTGATTCTTAATAACCACGGTAGACGAGTGTGTTAGATGTTGGACCGCCACATGAGAGGACCATGGTTCAAATCTGAAATTGTTAGTCGTTTCTTATTTCAAGTTGATAATTATATTGCTTTACCTTCTAACGTGACTTCTCGAAAGAGCGCTTCTGGCAGGTCTCTTTAGAGCAAGGAGAGTGGAAGGCCTGACAAATTTTCCCATTTCATACAAGCAGTACAACGTTGTCTGCAAGGAGTGTTGTGGTAGGCCTTTTAAAACATAACGCAGGCCTGCTAGAAGGCCTTCGGACTCCTGTAGTTGCCCACTGGGCTATACAGCAGAGGACAAGAGAGATAAAGCTTTATCTTGTGTATCTAACAATTTAATGAAGCAATGATGTTTGGTTTTTTGGGCTACTTTATAAATTTAAATTTTTATAACTTTTAAGAATGGTTTTAAGAAAATAATGTATGCAAGATTTTAAGTTACACATGTAGCTTTATATTAGTGAAAGAATTACTAAAATCGGTTCAGTATTTTTTTAAGTTTAACGTGGTCGCAGATACGTGAGAAGCTTTTTATATAATAGTATAGATATGTGGTGCCTTGTTTTTTCACCACATTAGTTAAATTCTTACACTCTATCTTACTTACCTTTTTGTTACGTTTATCTCTATCTTAACATACAACTTACTAACTTTTTGACTTTATGTATTAACTTATCAATTACCTTATATGTTTCGTGTGTTGTTATTATATGTTACCTTGTTCTACACTTAGTTAAAAAACACTTGTATATAAAATACATTTTTATTATTATTCATATTTTTTTTATGTATCAAAAATTTTCATCCAAAAATTTTAGTTGTAAAAAAAATATTTTCAAATAAAAAGTCATATCAAATTATTGTCTTTAAATAAATATAAAATAAAAACCTCGCACCAAAGATATATGATTTTAAAAAAAAAAATATTATTCAAAAATAATCTCATTGTAAATAGTTTAAGTAAATTAAAAGCAATTTAATATTTAATCAAAAGTTCAACTTTAAAAAATAAATCTTATTCATTCATACAGACAAAACGTCAAAAGTAATTTTTATAATACTCCAAGAGCAGGAGTAAATTTATTCTTTAAAACTTTATTAGCCATGTGGCAGTCGAATTATTATTTTAATTAATATTGTTACGGGTTTTGCTGGCCTTATTTTTACAGCCGCTGAAATAACTATTAAGTAAAAAAATTACAACAATCGACCTTAAGTATTTAAAGAAACATATAAGCAAATATATGTGCTGGCGTAACGTTACAGAAAACAACTGATTTTTGACTTGGATTGCAAAATTTGCAAAACTCTAAGCTGATCTTTTTTTAGAAGGATTTTAAATAATATAAGTTTATAAAGTCTTCTCTGGATTTTTTTATGCTTTTTGATCTAGCGTGACGTTACAGTTACGTTACTTAAATTTCCAGTGTAGTTTAATTGGGTAATTAAGTAATTGGGTAGTTAAGAAATTATGTAATTTAGTAATTACAAAACAAATTATATATGTTTTTTTTTCTTTCCTAGCTTCAGCCATTTTTGCATTATCTTTAGCTAATGCCTTCCATTTTTACTAAAATAAAAAAAATTTACGAAACATTTACGAAAAAGAAAAACTACATTTGTGAAATAGTGAAATAGTGAAAGCAAAAATTGGTAAAACTACCAAAATTGTTGAGTTTGACAGTTATGGTCACTAAGAAAGAGCACATTCAACCCTAACACTACCTTGTTTAGTTCGACTATGGTTGATACTCATTTTAAGAGCCGGATACATTTGGATACATTTTTGCCATGCATGGATACCTATTTTTATAGGTGTATATCGCGGCATCATTGTACACTCGTACGAGTGTTTTCACTCATCAGTAGAAAAACCCAGTTGCTTGCTATTCGAGCGCTCTTAGCGCTTCCAAAACTTTAAACGCCGTTTACTCAAAATCACTTTTTTGGCCTGGGGCCGAATTACAAAATCCGCGATCGAGCAAAATTACGAAGGGCACGACGAGACAAGTGCCTATCAATCTTGTACAATTTTGCTCGATCACGGATGCTGTAATTCGGCCCCAGTTCAAACCTATTAACACAGAACATGTAAGAAAAACAGGGGCCGAGTTACGGCATCCTTGAGCGAGCAAAGTTACGAAGGGAACGACGATACAAGTGACTATCAATCTTGCACAATTTTGCTCGAACACGAATTCTGTAATTCGGCCCCAGATAAGAATTAGAGTAAAAAAATCGGAAATGTTCGAAAAAAATAACTCCAGTTATCGTAATTTTGAGATACTTGAAAAATTGAGTTATTCAAATTAAAAATTGAGTATAGTTCGTTATTTGCAGGGAAATTGTCGAAAAATCAAATAAATTTAATGAAAATCCACTTTTCGTTTATTCAGAGGTAAGTTTTTTCTATATTTATACAACAAAAATATTGACATTGCTTTAATTTCGAAATAACACAAGTAAAGTTTTTTCCGAAAATTCTTTGAAGATGTCCAATAATATTTTGGATGGAGTTTTTAGAAAAATCCTTGAATAATTCTGATCGTAAAATATTGCTTGAATTCCTTTGAAATTAATTAAAATATTTATGTATATAATCAGTAAGATTTGCTGATTATGATTATGATTAACTTTCAAATTAAGATAGGTCACTAACTAGCTAAGACACTTTTTGTGAAAAAAAAATCATTATCAGCCTTATTCCACAATCCGTCGTAATGAATTTCCGAACGTAAAGCTACGCTACGAATACGACAAATTTGCTAATCCAAATTCCGAAGAAAAATTCCCCTTTTCGAACTTACTTTCGGGAGTTTGTAAACAACTGATTTCAACAGCAAACAAATAAATAAAAACAAGTGTTTTTGATCAATATTGTATTTTTTGCTGTGATTTTTAATGGATTTCATTGCAATTGCAATTTTCGCACAATAAAAGGAAGATTTCTCACATAGAGAATCTATGAAAATTCGTCGAAGAATATTGAGAGATTCCATCAACCCTTTGGAAATGGATTACAAAACGTAGGAAATGCACTAAATAAATTTCAACTAACATATTTACAGGTTTAAATAAAAATAATTAAATTTTATTAACCAAAAATTAATTATAAGTTTTATTTTACGACCTAATTCTATAAAAATCTAATTGTTTTCTTTTGTCGTAAGCAAATCCGTCGAGGCAAGGCTTTCGTGAAAAAATCCGAAAAACAGCTGTCAAAAGTTGATGCGTTTGGATTGCGGAATAGCAATGCTACGAATGTTTGAATACGATTTAATAATTCGGATTTTAGAATACGACATTACGAATCCGAAACAAAATTTACGATCCGGCGGATTCTGAAATAGGGCTGTATATCTTTTTTATTATGCTTAAATTCTCGTCAGTATAAAAACATGTGAAAATTTTCTGTTGACAAAAAAATTTTAATAAATGTAAATACAAATAATTTCCCTGAAATGGTGTTCAAGTGCTAAATTGGCACTTAAACTTTCACTTCCAAATTTTTATAAATAATTTCACCAAAAATATAAACTCTTTACTTAAAAAAAAACATTTTAAAAACTTTTAAAATCCGGAATTTTACAATGAATAAAAAAATTTTAAAAAATTGTCATAATGCAAATCATAAGTAAATTTTAATTAATCAGAGAATCACACAAAAAAGTTTTCGTTAGGTAGAAACAATTAATACAGACACAAACGACAATATGATACGTTTTATGGTGCATGACTTTTTTGTGTTAAAAACATTTTCAAAAGGGCCCATATGTTGTAACATTTGAGCCCGAACTTGGCTCTCTACGGGGCTGTAGTGACGTTATCATAATAGTTAAGCCTTTATAAATTAAGAAAAAATGTTTAAATTTGATATCGTTATACTAAGTGCACATAAGCTTTAATAAATAAAAAGGACTCCGAGTTGCAAATGTGAATTATTTGGAGAAAAACCACGTCTTACAAAAGTGACGTCAGCAAAATAATACAACATTCAAGACTTCGAATAAACTTAAATACGGCCGTGGTGTATTTAAACTTCGGTATAGTAGCATATAATTTCTTACTGGTTATTTTTTGTAGGGAAACCTCCTGAAGGATGCCAGATAGAGATAGATGTGTTCGGAAGAAATGTTGGGGGTAAAAAATAAATAGGACCATCCCATTAAAATAACCCCTCTAAGTGTCGTTACGGGAGTGATATGAACTATGTTTGGCGTGATTCTTTTTAGGGTCTTTGTAAGTAGACCTCCAGAAGGGTGTCAGATAGAGTTGGGTATGTGCAAAAATTAAAATTTTATTAACAAGCATTTAGAAAGCGGAGTGTAATTTTGCACATCACTTGCAAATTTCTGCAAACTCTGACCCAAAGTCTCTGATCCAACACTAAAATAATCATTTCTAGACTCCAATTTAAAAAAAGTAAAATATGCAAAACTTGTTTTAAGAAATCTGCAACTCAGAAGGTTTCTTCATTACATACTCAAGGCATCCTTTATGGTCTGACTGTGATGTTTGCATAAAAGATGACAAAACTAACAAGGAAATTTCTTCGTACAGGAAGTATCAAACGCTACATTTACATTTGGTGCATCTCTTTCCTGTTTGGCCAATAATAACAACACCAATACGACAACTACTACGGCGCATTCAGCTTCGTTAGACATGCAATTTGTTTTACAGTAAATTTTCTCGAACGAAGACGTTTGCAAAAATTTAAAGAAAGAAAAAAAGAAAGAAAACAAGCAAGCAAGCAAACTCACAATTTGTGTGCAATTCGAAGCGATAACTTTGCACAACTTCCGACAAAATAAATGTGATTGCGACGCTCCAGGAACTGCCAGCAATCGATGCACATGGCGAATAAGTAATCGACTAACGACACTCAGCGCGCGGGGAGCAATGAGTAGTCTTCAATAAAAGTGCAATTTAAAAAAGGACTTCAGGCTCGCACACCACCTCTAAGATGAAAAAAATAAAGCAACACCAGCAAACCGATTGCGATAAAAAATAAGGTTTAGTGGCAAAAAAACTATGAGACTCTTTAAAATAAATGTGGTATGAAATACAAGATGAAATGTGATGTGAAATACAAGATGAATAAATAAGAATTTTTAAATTGAGGCGTAAACGAAAAATTGAGCAGATACATAGGTATATGAAATAGTGGCGCATTTACAGGCGCATATTGTTAATAGCTTGCAGATTCATTGTTTTAGAGTCAAATAAACAAATAGAGACATATAAATAAAACTATAATTTTTACTCTTCCATTAACTCTGTCTTGATCGGCTGATCCGCCTCCTCATCAGCCAGTGTTGGTAAAAGTGTTTTATTCTGTGATTTGGCAACAATTTTTCGATAAAACTTAAAAATTATTTCGCTAGCTGCGCGACTCATTAGTTCAGCATCATTAAACTGTGCCATTTCAAAGCGACCATTCGTGCGACATGTCACCAGATCTCTTTCCAAACTGTCAAAGACAAAGGTAAAACTAGCCAAACTTCCAATCGCCTGACACTGATTAGGGTCAAGTAAAATTTCACCATCTTTGTCGACGATACAGTGCACGGCAGCTATAGTGAAATACATCGGTACGCCAGCACTAACCAGTGCCATACATGCAGCATTAATAGCACATGCCTCCAGCTAGATAAGTTATAAGAATTAGTTTCCGAAATCGAATAATTTTAAATTCCAATTTTAGTACTAACGCCACAACGATCGTCCAGCTCCTGAAGTTGTATGGAAATCGTGGTGCGGGGATGCAATGCAGTAAGTAGCGCAGTCTCGCAAGTATTCCGTATGATTGACTCTTGTAATTTGTCCTTGATATTGGGAAGTCCTGCCTTGGGTCGGTATATGCACTCTACTGATGCTTTTTCAATTTTTAAATTTTGCAATTTTACCTCTATCGGTCCGAGAACGGAGGCGAGCACACTTGTTTCACCTGTAAAGCATAGAATATTTAACTAGCTAATGAACAAGAGATGTCGCTGCCAACACAAAGTATAAGAATGCCCATCTACCGCATGTTGACAACTTTTTGTTTATCCGTGCGATCTTATTTTTATTGAATTATGATGTTTAGCAGCTCTTGACGAAATTTCATAGAGTACATAATTGTCTTAATGAATAGTAATTTACTTACCTTGTGAAAGTAAAGCAGAACCATCGCTGCGTGTTAATGGATTCAGCTCGCAATTTATTGCACGCAGCTTGATGTCCCGTGTCAATTCTTTATTTGGATTAGTATCCAATTGTATTTCATCAACTGCGCTTTCCATTTTAAGTTATTTTTAAAACTGTTACCACATAATTGTGTCCTATTAACGTAGCCAATAAACAAATCGAGCAAGCTTCACTAAAACTTGGTTAGCACTCGAACAGCTGTTTACCAGTAAAATACAATCTATTACTTTATTAAGGCTACCACACAACAAACAGTTTGATGATTGCTGCATTTAACACGGGGGTTGTTACCGTAGGTCTACACCAGACAAGTTGTCATGACAATTTCAATACACTCGCACATATTTTACTAACACATTCATATTTTCTCAGTTGTCAGCTCAATTGTCTCAACAATCAGGCAGACAATTGAACTAACAAATTTTGACGTAGACTGACATGACATTTTCTTCTGAAAGTGAAGAACAAGAACAGAAAAATTTAAAAACCAAAGGAAACGTCAAATAATACAACAATTGTCATGCAATTGTTAAGCCCAGTGATGTGCGGCGTAGACAACTTGATGTAAACAATACTATTGTTGACGGTGTCGATAATGTCGTGTAGACAATTGCTTTTAACGACGTGTAGATAATTGATGTCAGAGGCTGCATGTTTACTATGGTATTTAATTAAATTGAGTCCAAGTTCGGAGTATTCGTCATTTTTACACATTCCAGACATGCATGAACATTTTTGTTTGTTCAATTTGTAAATTTTTGTTAAATTAACGAGTTTTTCAAAGGAATTTAAGAATCAGCACAATCTAATAAGAACTTGCATTTTCACAGTGTTGCATTTTGTTGACATTGCTTACACAGTTGTTGACATTGCCTACGTTGTCGACCATTCTCTACATTGTCGACACCAAAACGTTGACAATTAAAGACGACGCGTAGAGGAACATCACTGGTTAAGCCCACCTACGTCACGCTAAACAATTTGCTTGAGGTTGACAAAAATTTGACAACTAATACGGATATAAGCAATTGTTATAACAATTGTTACGTGTAGACGCAGCGTTACATGAGACAGAAGTGTTCAGACAGTTGCAACAAATTCACAAATTTTTACCCACACACACACTCACTGTTACTAGTATCTGCTACTGTCTTAACTATTTTGGAGACAATTGGTGGGACAGTAGCTAGGACAGTAGCATACAATTTTGAATATTAATGATAGAAGATGAGAAAATTCAATAGAATTAATTGGAAATTTGCAATGCTTTGGCGTGCTCCTAGTTTTAACAATAATATTTTTTTTAAAATGCAAAGTTTTTACTATTTTGTCTACAGTCTTACCGTCTTACCAATAGTTGATTTAATTTTTGACATTATTTCAATAGAATTTGCTGTAAGGGTGTTTACTTGAAAAATACATCGACAGTGCGTCGATATTATCTGATATATACCGATAACGTTGAGAAACATAGATTTTTTAAAATCGAGTACTTTTGCTAGCATTATCTCACAATGCTGAAGGCAGCCCCTTCCTTAACACGTCATACAAAAAATGACATTCACGACACAAGTTAGACCAAATGTAACATAACGTTTTTATTCAAAGCTCACCAAGACAGAAGAAACAAACGAAGTTGCATTGGGCACGAAGATGTAATGATGATTTTTTTAAAATAATAACTGCATGATATACATTTTCCGATAATTATTTAACAAATCTGTCTTGTTTTGTCCATCAAATGCTGTTGATAGATAAAATAAATCGACTGTTACTGGTTACTTGTCACTTGTGCAAGAGATTATATAACTGTAACTGGTGTTTACGCTGCCAGTAGCTCAGCACAGCACAAGCTTTTTCTTAATTTTTCTTTATTTACTCTTTAATATAATAATTTTATTAGCTGGTTAAAATGCATTCCATGTTTTATGAAAATGCATCGATTCGTCGAGTAAATCAATATCTGTTCAAAATATCGATGTATATCGAATAGAAGTAAAATATTCTGTAATAATATTGTAACCAGGTGGCATTCGATTTATTTAGACAATTCACAGCTCGATATAATATTATAATATTTTAATATTGTAATGTGGGTAATTGGAATACTATGATCATGGCATTCAAGGACGTTGTAGTTATGGTGTTGAATCAGATGTTTTCATTAAAGAAGGAAGAAGAATATAACAAGTTAGGAGTTTGTTTTTGTTTTGGAATCAACAAAAAAGCTTAAATCTGAGTTTGAGTGAAAAAGAAAAGTTATTATCTCGGTTGTGTGCTGTTTAAATAATTATCAGTTAGGCAATTCACAGTTCGATAAAATATTGTAATGTGGTTATATTTTAATGTAGGCAATTTGATAACTATGTGCGCGACATTCTAGGATGTTGCAATTGTTGGTGTTGAATCAGTTGTGTTTATGAAAAAAGGAAGAAGAAGATAACAAGTTAGACGTTTGTTTTTGTTTTGGAATCAACAAAAATTTAGCTTGAATCTGAGTATGAGTGAAAAAGAAAAGTTATTGTCCGGGTTGTGTCTTGTTTTCGTAATTATCAGCAATAACATAATTAGGGAGCTATTGAGCTCGTGATTTCAAAGGGCGTAGACGTGCGTCCGTCCGTCCCCGACTATAATTTTAATTTTTATGTTGCAGTTCATTGTTATTGTTTCGATTAAATGTTTCGTGTGTGATATTTGTTTCAATCTTCGTCAAGTGTTCAAAATGTTTTTTGTCTTAACTATAAACAAACTAAATAAAATAACCAAATTTAATAAAAATTAAAAAACATTACATTGCAATAAAAACTAACGCATTTTCAAAAGAAAAAATAAAAGAAGCAAACACACAAAAATTAATAAGCTAAGGCAACACAAACAACAACACCGTGACTCCAGCAACCACATCAACAGCAACTCAGCAGCAAAACCTGTGTTGCGAAGAGCCGCTAGCTGCAGCATCAACATCGCTGGACAGCGTCTTTTCTATGCTCCTCGCTGTGTAAGTTATTGTTGTTGTTTTTTCGGTCATTTTTATTCACTATCCGCTCCCATTAGTTACGTTTCATGGTAGAACTAGTGAAGGTATATGCATTTCAGACTGCTCTCTTTTCCTCATGGCCAGAATTGTCAAACTCAAGCATTTTGCTATTCTTGCCTATTTTTGCTTTCTTACCGCATTCTCATCGTTTTCAGATTTTGTATGGGCTGTCAACTTCATTTTGACAGTTCCGGCAGTCTGTCTATCCGAAATGCACCTACCTTATATTGCTTATACTTAACCTAAATATTGCAAATACTTTGCGCTGCTTTTGTAATCGAACGAGAGACTTTCAGAATGATATTTTTAAATAATTTTAGCGATTGATAACTTTGTAGACAATGAAAATAACTTGTTATTAAAATATGGAAAATCAAGAAAACAAAGGTCTTCATGGAAAGGAAAGTTGTTTTCTACCGAAATTTTAAAGTAGAGAAAAGTGACAAAAACTGCAAAGTTTTCTCATATTTTCGCTGAAAAATTTTATAAATGGAATTTATATAAATAAATATCTGTATATGAATATGATAAATAATTACCATTTAAAATAAAATAGACTGCAATTAATAACAATTTTGTTTACCTTTCCTTTTCCTAACTTTCGTGCAGTATAAATATTAATGTTGCCGGGTTCTTGCATTTTGCGAGCGCCAAATGCCAAATTTCTACTCGCTAGAACGTTTGACTTTTGCAATAGTTGCAAGATTTTTGTATCGAACGTGATACTATAATATGTTGCGCAATATTGCTGCAGTTATTGAGACTCGTACAGCTCAAGTACAATAATTCTTGAACAATTTGCGCGATCGCGGATGCTGTAATTCGGACCCGGGATCATTCGGGCAGTGGAAACGCTCGGTAAGAGAAACAACGCTAGCTTATGGCAGCACTTTATTCATCACATCCTGCAAATCTTTTACATTTTTCTGTCACATTTGGCATATATTAAAATATTGTAGAGCAGAGATTAAAAAGAATTATAAACATAAATCGAGTTGGGAACAACTTCAGATATTAAATAAGAATTAAGAAGATGACGGATCCTTGGCAGATCCAAAGTACAACAATAACCAAACTAGCAGAAGAAGAAAACTCAACCAACAGCGATTTACAAGACAAAACTTTAGAGTTCGAGGACAATTTTGCACCGCACGCCAACAAAGCAATTCCAAAACACAAACAAGACAACGAAAACTGCAACGAACACCAACCCTTGCCAGACTCAGCCAGCTACCTGCAGTCCTTGGGTAAGTCAACCATTGAGCTACACTTCAAAATATTTTTTTAAGAAACAAAAATCTTAAATAACACCCACTTTTAAACGCATAGAACGTAAGTTACAAAAAATCCAAAAAGGAGGAAAATTAGTTGAATCACTCGGCGAAAAGCGTCAACAGTGTCTACGCTCGCTGTTGCAAGAGGACGAACAAAATCTGTCAACGTGTTCGAACAATAATGAGCTGCTAGAACTGGACACACCCATTGGTAACAGTGAATCGGCAGTGCAGGGTATTTATAGACATTTACAGCCAGTGCAAGCCTTGTCAATAGGCGAAATAGTTCATATTGTAAAACACGATCAGCTCGAAGAACAAAAACAGGAAGACCTGATAGAAGCAGAAGAAGAAGAAAGCGACAACATCGCAAACGAAACTGAATCAACTGAAAGTCGTTAATTACAAAACAATAACCGAATCTGTCAACCTGCATCATGGATTCAGCTTTTGGGGAGGTATTTCTTTTCCTTACCAATTTGGCGTGGAAGAGTCGTATGACGATACCGGTGTTGGTAACCACAGTGTTTCTCATTATGGATATACGTTTGCAAATTGAAATAAATATTCAGTCTGGTCAGATGGTAAGTTTGGTGAATTGCTGGTGGTAAAGAAACCTTTCCTTCCTTTTTCATTTTTTTACAATTTATCAGGCCGCTGCAGAGTTAGACCCACTTGATGACTCCGATGATGATGCTGATGAGTACACCACGGACAGCGCTGATGAGGAAGACAATGATGAAGGTGTTGAGCCTTTAGAAGATGTGGAATCGGACCAGTATGAAAACAGTCCTTGTCATTATTGAATTTAAATCGGGTTTGTTTTCACGTGAAACACGCGTTCTTCTAATTATCTTTTTATATATTTCGTCATTGTTTTTTTTTTACTACTTAATCGATTAGTGTTTACCTTGTTAATATATATCTATATATAAATTTAAGTAATCTTTTCCAACTAAAGCTATACATTTAATCTCTTTAATGATGAAGTTAAACAGTTGCAATCAATAGTCATCAGTTAGTTTTGACTTAAAGCTCCAGCACAAATAGGTGCCAAATAAATAACAATTTTAGTCACAACTTAAAACTTCTTTTATCCGCAATTAAATAATTTATTGAATTGACAAAATATAAAAAAATTGGTTCATCGGTGTGGGAAGCATTTTCTTATTCACATGTACAGCTTAATTAACTCGTCACTCACAGCGGAAGGCGTTAAGATGCCCAAATCGCTGAAGAGCAGCGTGATATAAGCGGGAGGCGTGTAGTCAACCAATGGATGGCATTTGGTCACATCGCTTAAATGTTTTCGCGAATACTGTATGCAAATACATGATAAAAGTTTTAATATTAATAGTTTTCAGCACCAATCCTTACCTTGTATTCGTCGGGCAAGTCGCGTTGATTCAGCGGATACAAGCGCGTAAACTTGAAGCTTTCCGCCAGCACATAAAATGGTTTTTTCATTTCTCTTGCACACAAGCCCATTGTAAAGGTACCAACACGATTAATGATGCCACCACTTTCTACAACAGCTTCTGCACCTACCATTACAAAGTCTACCGACTCCATAACATAACCAATGGTAGAGTCGAGTATTAAAGTGCAATCAATGCCAGCACGTTGTAGATTTTCTATCATCTCTTCGCTATTTGAATTGAACACAAGTTTAAGATTGCGTTAAAAAAAGATGACTTAAACTCACCCTGAATTATCGGGTCCACCGTATGTGACATAAACATGGAACTGTTTATTCGATTGTGCAGCACTCATCAAAGCTTTAAGTACAACGCGCGAGCGAGAATGCACCAGTATGCGGCAGCCATCCGTGATAAATTGTTGTGCTTGCTTCGCAATAACACTGCGAGAATTGAGCAATTTAGCCAAAAATATTTTACCGCGATGCAACATGATCTGTCGGCACTCTTCCATGTCTTTGTCATCAAGACTGAGCGTAATAAAGCGGCAGAAGAGCTCTCCTCCCGACACAATGGCAGCTATAGAGAGATCCGTTTTACGCATAGCCTCTACGGCTTCCCGCATCGTCGTGTGCAAAATGTGAATGGTGCCAACTACAATACAGTGAAGATGAAGTAAGAAATGTACATACAGTAAATTCTTACAGTGGTGTTACTTACACTGCTTCTTTTCCAGGATCATCAGCAGTGTTTTAATGGCCGCAATACCTGAGGATAGGTCATTGTCCTTGTCGAGCTCTTCAAGAAAATATTTTACCACATCTGAAATATATTAGTTGTAGCGATTGATTTTGCGAGAAGAAACGAGTTGAAATAAGTTTACCGAAATCTTCATTTTTATTTACTTTATTGGGTTTTGGCATTTTTATTTTATACTAATGTCGACAGTTTTTATTTAAGTATTTCAATTAGCAATTTCGCAAATTTACAACTCGTTGCAACAACTCCTTTATAATTCACCAACTTGGCACTCAGCTGTTTCGTGCTACTTGCTGACAAAACGAACAGCTGAGCTAACGATAATTTCATACAATCAATACATATCGACGAAATGAATAACACAAAAATTAAGCAACACTAAGGTGCTGCTTACACGTCTTTCAAAACGATTGATGAATTTCGCATTTTTTGTTCTCTTATAATTTCTCCTATAGAAATTTGATTGAATTTTTAATAATGTAACATAATTCTAGGTGGTGATTTGATATTGAGGGTAAACAATTTCGAGTCTCGTCACGAAAAGTATTTAGAGTCTCGTTTTTGAGGACACGATCAATATTTTCTAACACGATATTTTCTATTTTTTGTAAAAGGGACCCCGAGAAGTATGACAGATAAAGAGTGGGAACAAGTTTACTTTACGGGCTACGCACCGATTTTTTTTTTTTTAGAAAAATGGGGTTTTACCCCCTAAAAAGGAATACGTAAGAAAAAAACCCCGGACTCTTCTAGTTTTTTTTTTTAAAAATCCCCAAAGTTTTGAAAAAAGTGCAAAATGGGTACATGTAAACAATACCAAACATGACATTTTTAAAATTTTTTTTTTTGTAATGTGTATTTGGAGGTAAAATAGGGAATAGTGAAAAAAGAAAAGGTCTATCTGAAGTGGTTTATAAGATATAGTGGTTCAACATTGAAGAAATGGGCCCAAAAAGGAGTGATCTTTTTGTCCTTTAAAAGTAAACATTATGAGTATCAAAAGAAAGGTATTAACAACAGCTATTGAAAGAGTTATTAATAATTGAAATCGATGCATAAATTTTGAAGATAATAGTGTTTTTATAATGTTTATAAGATTCTCAACGTTTCGTACAAGGCGAAATAACTTCATAATAAAAAAAGCACCAGAAAAAAATCAAGTAATTATACAAGAGCATATAAGAACTTTTGAAGAAAATATTGTTGAAGATGAAAATAGCGCCGCAGGCGAAAAATTGTTATAAAAAATCGCGCGATTTTTTCTAACAATTTTTCATTATGTCAGTATAACATATGAAGCAGTTTTGAAGACGAATATAGCGCCGCAGACGAATTATTAATAACTCTTTCAATAGCTGTTGTTAATACCTTTCTTTTTATACTCATAATATTTACTTTTAAAGGACAAAAAGATCACTCCTTTTTGGGCCCATTTCTTCAATGTTGAACCACTATATCTTATAAACCACTTCAGATAGACCTTTTCTTTTTTCACCATTCCCTATTTTACCTCCAAATACACATTACAAAAAAAAAATTTTAAAAATGTCATGTTTGGTATTGTTTACATGTACCCATTTTGCACTTTTTTCAAAACTTTGGGGATTTTTAAAAAAAAAACTAGAAGAGTCCGGGCTTTTTTTCTTACGTATTCCTTTTTAGGGGGTAAAACCCCATTTTTCTAAAAAAAAAAAAAAAAATCGGTGCGTAGCCCGTAAACTACACTTATGCCAAAGAGTGTAGGTGTGCTTAAAAGAAATGTTAAGAGGGAAAATTATTAGGACCAGCTCATACATTTGACCACCCTAGGGGTCAAAGTTTTTTTTATATGAATTATAATAGTAATGTGGGAATCTGGGGGCTAACCTTTACAATGTAGCATGTCTGACTGTCTCAACCTGGCGAGGCCAGCATAATTTTTGTGAAATCGCCTCAAGTCGACTCAAACCTCCACGTGGTGCTTTTTGGGCAGCGTCAAAACTGACAACCGTTGGATTGGTGGCTAATCCGAGCGGCGGGCCCCCCTAGGCTTAAAATATGTTGTGCGTCGGGCAGTGATGTGCTGCGTAGAGAACATGATGTCGACAATACTATTGTCGACGGTATCGACAATGTCATGTAGACAATTGCTTTTAACGACGTGTAGATAATTAATGTAAAAGGCTGCATGTTTATTGTAATATTTAATAAAATTGAGTCCAAGTTCGAAGTATTCCTTATTTTTACGCCTTCTGGGCATGGCTTTTGTTTGTTTAATTGTAAAATTTGTTAATTTGTGTTAATTAAACGACTTTTAAAAAGGTTTTAAGAATCAGCATAATCTAAATGGAACTTGCATTTTTGCAGTGTTGCATTTTGTTGACATTGTTTACATAATTCTCGACACCAAAAAGTCGACAATTAAAGACGACGCGTCGAGGAACATCACTGGCGTCGGGTTTGAAGTCCACCCGTAAAAACACATTTCAATGAAAATACAAAAGAATAGAAGAAAACTGATCCCCAACTCTGATGACGATGTGGCGGAACCCTCTGTTCCTCTACGCTCATGTTTTTCTGTGTTCTTCTAACTTTGGCGACACTCTGTCGACACTCGACCCATCGTCAACTCGACTTACAAACTTGCAGTTTGGCTTATCGTAAAAACGGTAAGCCAAGCAAATTCCTGAGTACAAGTCATAGCTGAATTCTTTGTTTATAATAACAAGCAGCATTAAGGCGTTTTTTAAGTGAACAGATATCCGAGCCGTTTATGTCGGTCACACGTCATCGCTTTGGCGACGTACTGCTTCTGGCAGTTCGTCATACAGTCAGAATTTATTGCTTACGCTGAAGTTTGATAATGACGAATATCACCTACATGATAAAGCGACTGTAGCTTTAGCTTGTTGTACAGCAACAAGCGTGGGCTATCGTTAGCTTGACGTTCTTGTGTGTGTGTGGCGTAGCTAACCAGCATACGAGCAAGAGCGCAGTCAATGGTGGCAAATGGTATGTGTGATTTTGACCGATTCGTGTGGCTGCGTCGTTAGCGCTGATGACGCGGCACACACATATAAATATACAGAACGTTTTGCAAGTTGTAGAGTGATAATAAAAACAATGGAAAGTAAAGTCGCGTTAATAATAATGTTGTCGATGGGTTGCGCCGCTGCCTTATTTTTTGTAGTGCAGCGGGCATTAAATATTCTGTGGTGGCATGGGCTATGGTCCATGCTGCCATAAGTTAGTTAACTTCGGGGAGCCCACCGGTATCGACGTATCAAATAAATAGTGTACATAGTTAAGTTTAAAAAATAAAGAAACTAACTTAAGCAACAATCATTGCCTTGTCTCCTGTTTATTATTCCATAATTGGTGACCCCGACGTGATAAACGCGTGTGTTAAAACTGTAGTAAATAAAAAATATAAATTTAAACTGTAAAAAATGGAAAATAAAAGTGAGCACATAAGTACCGGTGGGTATAGTGAAGAAGAGGGCGCAGTTGGTGGTGCGGTCACCACCGCCCCAATGGCTGCCACTGACTCCGTCGCGCAAAGTGTCGAGTGCGGGCATGTTGCAACAAACGCTGTTGCAGTGAAAACGCCACAATTTTGGCACGACATGCCGGACCTGTGGTTTTTGCAGATCGAGGCGCAGTTCGCCAAACTGCGCATCAAAAGCGACCACGAGCGGTTCTATACGGTCGTCGGTGCCCTCGAAAAGGGCGTTTTAAGGCAGGTGAGCGATGTCATCCGCGATCCGCCGGCTAGTGATCGCTACATTTTTCTCAAGAAGAAGCTGTTGGAAACATTCTGCGTCAGTGAGCAGGAGAAACTCCGGCAGCTATTGTCGGAGTGCGAGTTGGGCGACCGACGTCCTTCTCAACTGTTGAATGAGTTGCGTGAGCTGGGCGGAGCCAACATGAACGACCAGCTACTCGCAAATTTGTGGCTCGCCCGTCTTCCCGCCCAGGTACAGGGTATTCTGCAGACAGTAACTGTCGATCTGCCGCAACGGGCGGCACTTGCGGACAAGATCATGGAGACGGGTGCGTACCGGAGCAGACAGGTTGCAGTGACGGCGACAACCGCAACCCCCGTATCAGCCCTAGACAGTATCTTAGAAAAGCGCATC
This sequence comes from Dichetophora obliterata, assembly GCA_963920525.1. Taxonomy (NCBI): domain Eukaryota; kingdom Metazoa; phylum Arthropoda; class Insecta; order Diptera; family Sciomyzidae; genus Dichetophora; species Dichetophora obliterata. The sequence continues at coordinate 205,377,287 of OY986435.1, forward strand.
AATAGGCTCGAGGACGCATTCTACAACAGAGACCATCCACGCAGCCAGGGTCAGCGCCGCGATAAATACGCAAATAAAAACATACCCCCCGCCGGAATAGAAGAAGACGACGATGACGATTGGCATTACGTGAAGACTGCCAGAGGTCGTGGTCAAGCAGCACCGCAGCTTTCTCGGTATGTACCCCCACCGCGTTTTGCGGACACCAGGCGTCAAAATTTTCGCGCGGACCCAAACGCCGAAGCCAGAGCGGGAAAGCCAAGAAAGAAGCCACACCCATGGTGCTGGTATCACCGCGTTCACGGGAAATTCGCGGCCGAGTGTCGCGAACCGTGCACATATCCCAAGAAGTAAATCCCAGTTTTCTCAGTACAGGCGAGAATGGTGGTAATGACATAAGTCGCCTGTACGTAACCGATAACGCAACGAGCAGGCGGTTCCTAGTTGACACTGGAGCCGACGTATCGGTTATTCCACCAAGCGGTCCAGATCATTTCAATGGGCCACATGAATTTAAGTTGTTTGCAGCAAATGGCTCGCATATCGAGACTTATGGCACGAAGAATATCGTGCTAGATTTTGGGTTTCCAAAAAAATTTTCGTGGGATTTCGTTATTGCAGCGGTCAAATCACCATTAATCGGCGCCGATTTTTTGCAAAAGCATGGCCTCCTGGTGGATATGAAGAAAAACAGACTCATAGAGCGCGAGTCGCTGCAGCCTCATACAGGCGAATGCGGCAGTAAGGGTAAGTCAACCTATTTTGCTTTTAAAATTAAAGACCCTTATGTCGACATATTGGCGCAGTTTGAAGACATAACTGTGATGAGGCAAGACTACGTCGCCGCCAAGTCGGGCGTTACGCATCATATCGTAACGAACGGCCCACCCACGCACGCGCGCCCACGACGTTTGGCGCCCGATAAATTAAAAGCAGCAAAGGCAAAATTTAAAACATTAATTGAGCAGGGTATTTGCGAGCCCTCAGATAGTAACTGGGCGAGCCCCCTCCATATGGTCAGGAAGAAAGACGGCTCATGGCGCCCATGCGGAGATTACCGGGCCCTCAACGAAAGGACTGTGCCTGATAGGTATCCTATTCCTTACGTGCAGGACTTTACGCATATATTACATGGAAAAACTATTTTTTCAACAATTGACCTGCAAAAGGCTTACCACCAGATCCCGGTGGAGCCGGGTGATGTTCCGAAGACAGCAATAACAACTCCCTTCGGACTTTTCCAATTTAAGTATATGACATTCGGACTGCGTAATGCGGCGCAAACATTTCAAAGACATATCGATAAAGTCTTAGCGTCAGAGTCCGAGCACGCTTTCGTCTATATAGATGATATTTGCGTAGCGTCCGTAAATCCAAAGCAACATGAGGCGCACCTTCGTAGGGTTTTTAAACTGTTACGCCAGCACGGCCTTGCTATCAACGTCGCAAAATGTAATTTTGGAAAGAGCGAAATAAATTTTCTGGGTCACACGGTCAACAAAGATGGGATCAAGCCGTCGCAAGACAAGGTACAAGCTATTCAAGAGTACGCAAAACCGGCAACCGCGTGTGACCTTAAACGTTTCCTAGGAATGGTCAATTATTACCGTCGTTTTATTCCTTCGGCAGCGTCCACACAGGCAAAACAATGCAGGGATTGATCGTCGGCAACAAGAAGAATGACAAAACTCCACTGGTTTGGACACCGCAGACGGTTTCGGCGTTTCAGAGTGGCAAAGATGAGCTAACAAACGCTACACTATTGTTCCATCCTGCCCCCAACGCCAAGTTATCTCTCAGCGTAGATGCTTCTGATTACGCTGTTGGCGCCGTTTTACAGCAAGAAATAGATGGAATTTTGCAGCCACTAGGTTTTTATTCAAAAAAGCTCACTGACCCCCAAAAAAAATACAGCACCTACGACAGGGAACTATTGGCAATATATCAGTCAGTAAAATATTTCAAACATATGGTAGAAGGACGGACATTCGCCATATTTACTGACCACAAGCCAATAACTTTCGCTTTTAAACAAAATTTAGATAGGGCATCACCGCGCCAGGCTCGTCACTTAGACTATATCGGCCAATTTACGACAGACATTCGTCATTTACCCGGAAAAGAGAACGAGGTAGCAGATGCTCTATCACGTCTGTATCAAGTAAGAACGTCAGTACCAGACGTAAACTTCGAAGAGCTCGCAAGTGAGCAGAAGCGAGACAGTCAGGTGCAGCAGCTATTCAACGCGATTATTCCTTCTTCCTTAAATATAAAAGAACTCAAATTACCAGATAGCGAGTTAACCATTTACTGCGATACGGCTCACGGAAGAGTGAGGCCACTTGTTCCATCGGAATATAGGAGCCTTATCATGGCGAAAATCCATGGTATTTCACATCCTGGAAAAAGAGCCACTGAAAAGCTGATTCATGAGAGATTTGTTTGGCCAGGTATGAAGAAAGACGTAGCAGAATTCGTTAAGTGCTGCATTCCGTGCCAACGAAGCAAGGTTTACAAACACAACAAAGCTCCACTCGGTTTTTACCAGAAACCCAGTGAGAGATTTGAGCACATTAACATTGACCTGGTCGGCCCCTTACCAGTTTCCAGGGACAACCGTTACTGCCTCACAATAATCGATCGCTTCACTCGCTGGCCTGAGGCAATAGCAATTCCAGACATGACAGCCGAGACTGTCGCCAGAAGTCTCATATCAGTTTGGATAGCGAGGTTTGGTGTACCGCTGCGAATCACGACTGATTTGGGTAGGCAATTCGAATCCGATGTGTTCCGACAGCTAAACGATCTACTTGGAATCCAACATTTTCGCACCACCTCATACCATCCGCAATCTAATGGAATGATAGAGAGGTGGCACCGAACTATGAAGGCAGCGATAATGTGCCACGACAATGATGACTGGTGTGGGATTCTACCATTAGTGCTTCTAGGTCTTCGTTCTACAGTCAAAGAAGACATCGCGACGTCCCACTGTGGTCTAGAGTGCGATTCTAGCGCGAATTAATTCAACATTCGTAAAAAATTAGAGTTTCCAATCTTTGTGCTTATTATTTCGCTCGAAACTAATATTATTAAAAAAAAACTGCAAATAATTTGATAAAAAATATGCATATATCTTATTTAATGAAGAAAGCAAACTTTTCTGATACATGGAGTGAAAATAAAATACTGATACTTTTAAATAAAAAATTAGAAAAATGATGTTAACAATATTTTAAATTTATATATTTAGTAGATAAAAAAGGAGTTCAAAATTTTGTGACCAAAAAGTATATAATATTTTGGAGCGCGCTTAAATTTTATTCACTTTCTGAAGATAAAGAATCTGAATCATCAGCTTTATAGGGTGAAGATTTCAACAAGCCCACTGCTTCAATTCCAAGTTTAAGTTTGTTTTTATTAAATTTGTCACTTAGCGATATACATGAAATCACTGGATCTGATGATAATAAAAAATAATTAAATATATCTATATTTGTATGTTCGATTGAATCTTTTCTCGTTCTGTACTCTCTTATGAATTTAAAGTCTTTATTTTTAGACTCTTGTGCCTCTTCACCAAGTTGACCTATCGGCAACATCGCATATTTTATTATTTCAGCACCATGTAATAGAACTTTGTGTATTGTTGGAGGCATGTAAAACCATGGATACTTAGAAACAAACAGTTCAGCAGTCTCAAAAGTATATATCTTAAATTTTTCGCAATCTACTTCGTATCCGCAAGAAATAGTTTGCAGAATATTATAAAACCTTTTAATTAAATTTTCGTCTATTCCTGTGATTTCCGCAGAGTTTCTGGAATTTCGAAAAAAAACTCTTGCTGTGTTGCCTGTATTTGTTGATCCGCAACCAGGCTTAGGTTGATCAACCAAAATTCCTAATTCTGTTTTGAATCTATCAACTACTTTTTTCTTTTTAGCCAACATATTTTCCTTGTCCTTTTCCCTTACTCGCCAGCATTTAATGTCCATTCGATAGCTAATATTAAGGCAACATTCAAAAAACCTTATCCAGGCATGTAGAGTTGATAGTCCGAAAGTATAATTTTCTATCCTTGGCAGTTTTTTTCCAATATTTTCCAAATCGTTCATGTCTGTTGGCTTTGCTTGGCATATATAACAGCTTTGTGTAGACTTAGTCCCAGTCAGCGCATTCACTACTTTGCCGTCAATCATTGTAAGGATCAATTTGAAACTAATTATCTTTTTCTCATAATGAAAATTACTTAGCTCAGTTATTTGAGCCTGAATTTTTTCGGTTTCTTCCGAAATTATTTCGCATGTTTCTTTAGCGAAAAAGAATTTTATTGCTCTACAAAATCTTGTAGAAGATGGAACAGGATTTCGCCATATAACCACTGTTTCGTCTGAACTGTCGCGTAATTGTAAGGGGACAAGTGAAATAATTATGACAGATGAATCATTTTTTCCTTTAACAGAGACTTGTCTATAATTGCTTTGACCAGAACTGCCATCTATTCCCCACTTACACACAAGAGTAAGATGAGTATTTGGAATCGTATGGAGCACCTCAGATTGAAGCTTACATAAGCGTGTTGCTGTTAGGTGTAAAAGAGCTTGCAACTGAATTTCAACACCGTCATCTTGCAATGTAATAGATTCGGACTCTGGAAAGCATTGACTTTTTGCTGTTAAAATTTTATTCCACGATGGATATATATTTGCGTTGCTATTTTTAGCTGTCATTCGATATGCTAAGTATATAGACTTACTTGATTTAGTATTTATAATCAATGATAGTGCTTCGTCTGGACTCATACCGGTAGGTAATTTTTTTGTGGTGTACATTGATTTGTACGCGTTTCTGAACTTTTTTGCTCGTCCTGGAGAAGTAGATGTTGTTACATCCTTAACAACTTCAGCAGCAGCACGCTTTCCGCATTTTCTTAAATTTGTTTGAGTTGCGAAAGATAGTTCTTCAGTACTTGTAGTATTTGCTAGTTTTCTAATATTTTTCTGTTTTGCTCTTTTGCCACAATCTATAAATTTTTTTGATGGTCTGCCACGCTTAGACGGCGCTGAACTCTGAGAAGCATTTAAATTTTTTGGGAATAAAACTTGTAATCCAAGCCAATTTCTATTATTCTCTTCAAATCGAGCTTTAATTCTATGGCATGCCTTCCAACGTTGCTCAACATTTTTTATAAAATTTGTCAAAATGTTTTTAGAATTGCTCTGATTAATGCATTTATTGTTGCTAATTAATAAATAAAGTGCATTGCAACACTCATCGCGACTTAAATTTTTCACTAGCAGCCATTCATTGTAGAGCTCCATATGAGTAATTACGATGTCCGCTCCTATAATAAAAGATAAAAGTCAAAGTTGCGCGTATGTGCACCTAATTTTTTTTGTTTCTAGAAACCAAAACCATAAAGATTTGAAAAAAATATATTTTAAGACCTGCAAATATCTGCATATTTTTCTAACCATTAAAATATATGAATTTTTAGGAAAAAAAATGCACTTCAAATACCCTTCTTAATTTTTGTGATAAATATTTTCTTTTAAAAAAAAAATTGAAAACGTACTTTGTTGAATATTTTCCATCACGTATTCTTCAAAAACAATGCACTTTTTTAAATACAAAATCACTTAAACACACAATCAGAAAACTTCACTTTTTGTATACGTCGCAACACGTGTTGAGAGGTAACGGTACCAAGCGGAGTTGCCACATAATAAAACAAAATTATAAGGGAAATTTTATTGTTTTCTAAGTTCTCATATATTATCTACTGAAAAAACTAATTTTTAAGCAAAAAACCGTATGTTGATTTTTGGATTAAATTCGCGCTAGAATCATCGACTAGACCACAGTGCGTCCCCAGCAGAACTAGTTTACGGCACGACGCTCAAATTACCTGGTGAGTTCCTATCTCCTTCACCGCAAAAATCAAACGAGACGGAATTTGTCAAGACTTTAAGACGTACGATGTCAAAAATTGCACCTACGCAAGCCAGCCATCACGATACGCCACATGTTTTCATACAAAAAGACCTGCAGACCTGCTCACACGTTTTTGTCCGTATCGACAAAGTGCAGCGCCCACTTCAGTCGCGTTACGATGGTCCTTTTAAAGTTTTAAATAGGACTGAAAAATATTTTGATGTGGACATCCTAGGAAAATCACGAAAAATATCCGTGGACAGGTTAAAAGCGGCATTTCTACCAAAAACAGACGTTAAACAAGCATCCCCTGTCAATCAGCAAACGAAAGACATGGCCGTGACAACATTTTCTGGCCCACCGCGGGACAACGTGGGACCAATCGGCAATAAGCCGAGTTATCGCGACGCATTATCGTCAACTCCTGCTCCTACGCATGGTCATTTTACGCCACCCGCCAAAACGCCATCTTGCCGAGAGGCCTTGACAACTTTTTCAGGCCCGCCGATGGACACCATGCAACGCAAACATTTGTGTGTACCGTCACGAGAATCTACCAAAAAATTCTCTGCACCACCTTGGAATCACTTGAAGCCTCATTTAAGACGATCCAGCATAGACAGAAGCCAAGATTCCAAAGAAGCTGGTCAGCATTCAGCGCCGGTCCATACGAGGAGCGGTAGAAGAGTCATTCTCCCAAATAGATTTTTTATATCGCGCCTTAAGCGCAGGGGGGGAGTATTGTGGCGGAACCCTCTGTTCCTCTACGCTCATGTTTTTCTGTGTTCTTCTAACTTTGGCGACACTCTGTCGACACTCGACCCATCGTCAACTCGACTTACAAACTTGCAGTTTGGCTTATCGTAAAAACGGTAAGCCAAGCAAATTCCTGAGTACAAGTCATAGCTGAATTCTTTGTTTATAATAACAAGCAGCATTAAGGCGTTTTTTAAGTGAACAGATATCCGAGCCGTTTATGTCGGTCACACGTCATCGCTTTGGCGACGTACTGCCCTTCTGGCAGTTCGTCATACAGTCAGAATTTATTGCTTACGCTGAAGTTTGATAATGACGAATATCACCTACATGATAAAGCGACTGTAGCTTTAGCTTGTTGTACAGCAACAAGCGTGGGCTATCGTTAGCTTGACGTTCTTGTGTGTGTGTTGGCGTAGCTAACCAGCATACGAGCAAGAGCGCAGTCAATGGTGGCAAATGGTATGTGTGATTTTGACCGATTCGTGTGGCTGCGTCGTTAGCGCTGATGACGCGGCACACACATATAAATATACAGAACGTTTTGCAAGTTGTAGAGTGATAATAAAAACAATGGAAAGTAAAGTCGCGTTAATAATAATGTTGTCGATGGGTTGCGCCGCTGCCTTATTTTTTGTAGTGCAGCGGGCATTAAATATTCTGTGGTGGCATGGGCTATGGTCCATGCTGCCATAAGTTAGTTAACTTCGGGGAGCCCACCGGTATCGACGTATCAAATAAATAGTGTACATAGTTAAGTTTAAAAAATAAAGAAACTAACTTAAGCAACAATCATTGCCTTGTCTCCTGTTTATTATTCCATAACGACTACCGCAAACGAAAAACTGATAACGATTTACGAATACGCACCTGGAACGTCCGAACTCTTAATTGGGAAGGTGCCTCTATCCAACTGACTGATGTCTTGGAAAGATACAAAGCTGATGTCACTGCCATCCAAGAAATGCGATGGAAGGGACAGGGTTGCATTCGACATGCACCCTGTGATATCTACTACAGCGGCTATGCGGAGAAGCACGAGTTTGGATAGTTTGCTTAGTGACTTCAACGCGAAATGCTTACGAGCGTTGCCCCGTCACGACGTAAAATCGTGCTTAGTGACTTCAACGCTAAGGTGGGCAAGGAAAATATTTTTGGTCCAACAGTTGGAAAGTTCAGACTCCACGACAACACCTCCGATATCGGAATGAGGCTGATTGACTTCGCAGCAGCACGAAACATGGTCGTAAGTAGCACTAGATTCAAGCATCTCAAGCAAGCGTGCCTCAAGAAAAGAGGAGGGAAGAGAGACGTATTTTCAGGCGGAAAAAAAGAGAGGCAGAAAAGTGCGAGCAGGAGAAGATTGCGATGTATGGTGACAGGAATGAGGCCCGAAAATTTTTCCAAAAAATAAGACGCCTTGCCGATGGTTTTAAAACCGGGGCCTCTTCCTGCAAGGATGAAAACGGGAATCTAGTGACAGATATCCAGAGTACACTGACGCTATGGAGGGAACACTTCTTTAGGCTTCTAAATGCCGACGCTGACAACAATCCCGCCAATAGAGATGAATACTTTTTGTTACCTTAGGAAGAAACAAAAAGAACATAAAATTTTTTGAGAAAAACATGTTTAAAGTTTTGTGAGCGCTCAGGTACGTGCGAGCAGGTAGTAAGCTTTGTGTTGAAAAAATATACTTCAACTGCTCGGAACTTTAAAAAAATTTAATACAAAATTTGTACAACATTCGAAAAAAAATCACAATATAGCTTTTTATGGAGGAAAACTTTTCTTCGATTTATAACTCATACTGCTCGGAAAATAATGACATTTGGTGTCAGACCGAGTCTCCAAAATTTTTATGCTGATCGCGTAGTGCCTTACCCTACCTAGTTGAACTAGATGGCTTGCGTGAAATATGCATGACCTTGGTCCGCATTTACATAAAATACTTGTTTCGATATGACAAAGCGATTGAAGCTCCGATGCAAGACTTATCTCTCATTAAAGAAGTAGTTGATTACCCAATTAAAAATTTTATGCTACTTTGGTTGCTAAATTCCGAAGACATGTGTCATTTCTATCGGAAGAGCCGGCTGCATTTGCATTCTTTGACCAACAAGAATATTAAAATCAATTAACCGCAGCAATAATGGACTATCATTTTTACCGGATACAATATCATGAATAAACAGAAGTGAGTGAAGTTTTCTTCGAGATTCCAATGTTTTAATGCCCATTAAAAGCACAGCACATTATATGGGGGTAGGTTCACATTAGCATACATAGGCCTTAACATTGATCTGGTGGCAGATTTCTGAACACGTTCGAGTCTTAACGCATGGACGACATAAACGGGGCCCCAGATTAAGGAGGCGTATTCCAGCCTAGATCTTAACAAAGAAATATATAGCACTTTAAGTGTGTGGGGATCCCGAAATTTACAATTTCTACGAATAAAAGCAAGGAGTGAATACACTTTGGGCAGTATAAAGTTCAATTTTAGTATAAAGCTCAAAGAAACTAATCATCAAAAACTACACCAAGGTCGCAAATAAACTTAACTTTCTTTTATGGGCACCCTCCCAATGAATACGTTGAGTTAATAGGTACTAAAGATTTACTGAAAGTAGCATGCGATCATTTTCTGGAGGGGTAAACCATTCATAACACTCCATTCCCATACATTATTAAGATCGGATTGGAGTGATGAGATATCATCAGGCCTAGAGATTCTAGAAAATAGCTTCAAGTCATCTGTATAAAGAAGAAATTATGTCTTACTTAAACAATTATTAATATCATTGATATATAATATAAAAAGTAGGGGGCCAAGCACACTTCCTTGTGGCACACCAGTTTCCGCCAAATAACAATAGGAGTGCACGTTATTTATGGAAACAGAAAACTTCCTCAGAACAAGATAAGATTCAAAGCACTTTAAAATAGCCGAGTGAAACCCCATTTTGGATAATCTTCCAATAAGATAAGCATGAGGCACTTTATCGAATGCTTTCGTAAAATCTATGTAAACTATTCTGAAGGAACCTCAAATCAAAACCGATTTTGAACTTATTTTGCTTGTTGGAAATGTAAATATGTGTCGTTACGATGAAAATATTTTCAACAAACTAAACGGATGCCAAGTGCCCGAAACATGGCCAAAACTCGAAATTTGTGAAATTTTTACCTATTTTCCCCATTATCTCAACTTTAAGCGCACCTAGGCAGGGTAAGGCATTACGCGATCACCATGAAAATTTTGGAGACTTGATCTGATGCCAAATGTCACGTTTTCCTAGCAGTATGAATTAAATTCGGAGAAAAATAATTTTAGGAAAGTCCTAGTAAGCATATTAGTGCAACACACGATTGATAAACCCTGATCCGCAACTATTACTCTGATTTTGAATCAGCAATTTAGGACGTGTTCAAATTGAGCTAAATAAGAGCTAAACTCAATTGTGTCGAGGAACATTAAGGTAGCTCGAAAACTACCTAAAGTATTTAGGAACCACTGCCTTATCGACACAATTTGGTTAAGGTCGCATTTAGATCAATTCGCACACAGCTTTAAAAAGGATTCAACAACATTCAAAAGTGTTACTTTTATTTCCTTCTGTATACAGTCCAGAAGTGAAACTTCTAAACACACCTACGCTCTATCTGCCACCTTTCTGGGGGTTCCCATACAACATAAAAAAATAGAAAATAAATTACTAAATTTTACTCTAATCCAACCAAAGTCGTCTGAAGTAAAGCATTTTTATGAATTTGTGGGTGGTAAAAGAGGTGCGGCAATACATTTTTCCATAAACCATCGTACTCGAAACAAATCGGCTGCCAAAATTGTAGATCAATTCAGGAGCCGAATTACAGCATCCGTGATCGAGCAAAATTATGAAGGGCAGGACGAGACAAGTGCTTATCAATCTTGTACAATTTTGCTCGATTACGGATGCTGTAATTTGGCCCTAGGTTATACCTAGCGCACTTTGCTTCACTCCACTCTTATCTTTTGAAAAGTGGGCGTAACTATAAGGTGGCCACTGCATAGTGGAGTGAAGTAAAGACACTGTACAGTGTCTGTAAGTAAGCATAGGAACTAAATTACAAACATTTAGCCAAATACGATAAACACTGTCCAAAATATAGAATTTTTGGGTTGGAATTGGGTTGTGGGCGGTAAAAGGGGGTTTGGGAAAATTTTTCTTAAACTATGTCGTATTCGAAACAAATTGACTGCCAAAATTTCAGCGCAATCGGCACAAAAGTAATTGTATTGATTTATCAAAAAGTAGGTATATATATAAAGCGACCACGCCTATTTTTAGTACAGTTCTGAAATCATTCAATACAGTTTTAGTACTAAGCTACTAAATTAGATGCTATATGCACACTGAGTGATAAATGAGCATTTAGAGCATTTACTATATATATATTTGTCCCTGTTACTCCTACAACGATTAAGGGGCCATTCGTAAATGTGGATTTCGTAAATGCGGATTTAGCTCTCAGTGTAAACAAAGCATTAGTATTATACGACCAAAACTGCCTGAAATATAGCATTTTCACTTATTTATGGGCGTAAAAACGGGGCGAATTTCGTTTCAAAAAACTATGACCCCTAGGCGGGTGAAATTTTTCCCCTTAACATTTCTTTTAAATACTCGTACAATCTATCTGCCAACCTTCTGGGGGTCACTATAAAAAAAAACACAAAAAAAAAGATATTGAAGAAACGTGTTCAACGAGACTCAAAACATTTTCTTTAAAGAGACTCATCGTCCCAGAGACTCGTGTGATGATTTCAAAAATTTAACTATCGATAATCAAATCACCGCCTAAGAAGTTTCACTTAAAAAATTTTTCTTAAGAGGCCTAGTCTAGTTGGTGGAAAACCTTAAATGAAATAAAAAAGTTTTAGTTGGGTTTTTTATTTTTAGTGGGAAACTTAGAAAATTTTTCAGTTTTAGGGGAAAGTAGGACAACCTATCTGGCAACACTAGGTCTGTTCCCGTACTTGAACATTCGTACGATTTCATGCTATTTCCTCTTCCCGTACTTAAAAAATTGCAAAAGAGAGCGAAAATAAGTAATCAAGCCCATGATGAATAATAAGGTAAGGTAAGTAGCTTTGACAAGACCTATCGTTAATGTCAAAGTGTGTATTGGAGATGCCAGTTTTCTTTATTAATGTTATTTCTGGGATTAGCTCTTGCAAAAGGAATTTTATGAAGAATAAATAAAATTAAATTAGGATGTATGTATTATGAAAAAATAAGCCTTAAATTAATTGAACAGCTGATCGCTGATCTTTCTAAATACATATCTCGTGATTGGAAAATTCACTAAAAATGGTTAAAAAATAAAAACTTTTGATGTTATAAACGATTGTTTTTTATTTTCTATGAAATTATTACTTTCTTGTGGCACTTTTAGTAAGGCGAGCATTGTTGTTTTCTTCACGACGACATCTTTTACATTTTTAAATTTTAAAACTTTTAAACTTTTCAAAAACTGCCTCCATTTCTTGGTCGACACTTAGTTGACCCATGTCCAAGTGCTGCCTTCAAAATATTGGATTTAGACCATCTTAATTTTTTTGACATTATCAATAGGTCCTGTCAAAACTACTTACCCTATCTCATTATTCAGCCATGATCCAGTCCTTGGCAAATGTTGCTTTTTTCTGCTACACATATTTGACGAAACAGAAATTCGCAGCAATTCGCAAGCTGCTATGTTTAGACGGTTGATGTCAAATTTGAGTACTAGCCAGGGTTCGGACTTGAAAATTCATAAATCGCAGTAAATTTTGAAAAAAAAACTTGATAGAACGAATTTTTTGCAGTAGTTTTTGGTTTTTTTTATTACAGTCATTTACGCACATTTACTGCTACCCAGCAGGCATTCTAGCTCAAAATTAGCTCAATATGAACTATTTGAGATTTGCAAATTTTTCGTTTAAAGTCATTAATTATTACTTTTGAGACACATATGAGATAATAGTGAGTTAATTGGAACATGTTTTTGAACTAAGTATGAGGTCTATATGAGGTCTTTTGTAAATGTTCTCATAAAAAGTTCATATTATAGTAATTGTGAGTTTATTGGTGCATGTTCTTGAACTAAGTATGAGGTCAATATGAGGCAAGTCGTGAACTCAAAATGTTCACATAATTAGCTCAAATTATAGTAATAGTGAGTTAATTGGCGCATGTTTTTGAACTAAGTATGAGGTCAATATGAGGTAAGTCGTGAACTCAAAATGTTCTCATAATTAGCTCATATAGCAAAAATATGGCTTTGAGAGCAAGAAGTTCTGAAAATTAGTAAAAAAACAAGTAAAAAACTTGAAATTGTAAAAACTTTTTAATATTGATATCATCATTATAATCACAAAATCCAGATAAATCGTCTACATTATAAATTTCATTCCTTATTTGATTAGGTCTTTTCTCTTTTAAAAATTCCTTGATTTCACTGTTTTCTTCTAACAACCTTGACCAGTACCTTGATCAGTACTTCCAGCAAAAGCTTTTATGGCTTTGGAAGTTGCAAATGCAAAAGTTTTAAATATTTTCGCTTATCTCTCATACACGATTCACTTCTTTTGTATATGTTTAGCACTGTTTTATCTTAAATAGGCCGGCACTAAAATGTAGAGATTGTCGCACTAAAACAGAAGATATAAATTAATATTTCGCCAAAAACAAACTTACATCTATAAGCTGCGCCATTTTTCTTTTAATATTTCGTATCTTTTTTATTGTGTTAATAATTGAATCATCACAAATACCTCATAATTAGCTCATAACAACCTTCCAATCAAAACAACTGTCAATCTCGGTTTACTTTTCACTTCATCTCATTATGATCTCATTATCACCTCACAACTGATTGTATTTTCTATTTGCCTTTAAAATCTAATACTTGCCTCATAGAGAGCTCATTGTGAGTTGCGCGAAAAATTTCTGATTTCGTGAGCTCATTTTGCCTGCTGGGCAAAATGTATGTACATTTTATACTAATAACATAATAGGTCTGTTCCTGTTCTTGAACATTCGTACGAATTCATGCAGTTTTCTGCTATTTCCTGTTTATTCCTGTTCCCGTATCCAAAAAAATCGCAAAAGATAGTGAAATGATAAGTAATCCAGTCCATGTCAAATGTTGCTATTTTCTGCTACACAAATTTGGCGAAGCAGAAATTCAGTAGTAGAAAATAGTACGAATTCGAATGAATGTTCAAGTCGGGAACAGACCTCAAGTAATAAATATGTCATGCAATAGACGTCTGAACGTAGCCAAACAAAGATCGAATCTTTTAAATTTTCCTTCAGTAGGAAAAACAAATAAATAATTGCATTCCTTCCAACATGGGAAGGGAAAAATATACTTTAAGGCGTTGTGCTCTATGTAAGAAAAGCTATTGTTGTAAAACGACATGTTTTTTTAAAGCCCCACAGTGCGACATCAAGCGCCAGCGATGGATAGATAGTTGCAATGTAAATATTAGAATACAAGATCTCATTTGTGAATACCACTTTCGGGCGGAAGACTTTGTGAATGGTCCAACAGAACGAAGAAGAGTTCCAGGGAAAATACGTCTGCAACCAGGTGCAGTGCCAAAGATTCTTAAAGAACCTTGCGAGACAATTAAAGAGGAAGATGAATCGATGCATAAAGACTGTGCAACGCAAACAAAGTAAGAAAATCTTTAATTTTTTATAAGATGTAACTTCACAAGTTGCCTTTTTATGCCTTTAGAGATGATTTCCTACAGCACAGCTTTAGAGTGGAAATCATGTTGGCTAAGGAAAAATTTGATCAACTTGAAAAGGAATACGCGAAACTTCTTGCGGAGAGTACGGTGCTTCTCTCTTCACTAGGTAAAATCTTCACCAAAGGTCAGCTTGATAAACTTAAAAATCCAAACAAAAAAGTAATGTGGAGTTCAGAAGACATAATAAATGCGGAAGACTTGCTTGCATGCGGAATCAGGGCATACAAACACATATATTACAAGGGCTTTCCTTTGCCACATATATCAACCATGTGGAAATCAGCTAGGGGCAAACGAATCAAAATTGACGAGGCAGGATTAGCAATTGATAATTCAACTTCGGCAAGCGACGCACTTAAAGTAAAGCTGCCTGTTTTGAATAAGAACAACGACGAAATTAAGGTCCAAGAAGAAGCAAGCACGGATAATGCATCTAAAACTGTACCTTCACAAACCAATTCTCAAAAACTACAAAATATCTCTATACAATCAACAAATCAGGAAAAGGTGCATGAGGACGCATCTTTAACAAACATTGTCAAGGTTGAGAAAGAAGCTGATATACCTGACTTGTCTTCCGATGACATGGAGTTTCAAGAATATAGCTCTCATGATTCATCCAAGGTTGCAACTATTCAAAATAGCACAGCAAAAATACAAAAGCTCCCCACGTTCGGTTTCAGCCAAATAAAGGTGGAAGATAATGATGTAAATTCGGATAACAACATAGTGCAAGATGTAAAAGAGCCCATTTTGTTGGCCAATGACAAAAAGCTAAAGGTACATCAGGACGCAATGGCATCGCTGAGCACCTTACCGAAACATATAAAAGTGTCAATTTTATCTGTCGATAGCAAGAATGAACAACACAAATCAGTGTTGCCCCTTAGCACGTTTCCAAAACATACAAAGTCTCTGCCTGTCGATGAAAAAAAGGAACAACAGAATGAAGGATGGCAAAGCAACCTAGATAAATTCAAAAGAATGCCCCCCATACTCTCTGTCGAAGTCAAAGAGGAACAACAGAGTACAACTTCGAACAGCAACGCAGGAAATGCTTTGTCTAACGAAAATACGAGAGTGCAACAAACTTCAAGTACGGATGCAACTTTACTAAACACCTCACCAAAACAAGATAAAGTCTCCATATTATACTTAGATGTCCCGAAAAAATGCGAGAATGCATCAAAGGCTACAACTTCGTCTCGAAACCTAATGAAAGAAATTAGAATGCCCATTTCGCTCGATGACCTTATGGAAGAGGCATATGAATACGATATATTCAATTTTTGAAAGCGTCGTGGGAAAAATTAATAGTTTTCTTCAATAAGTTAACATAATATTTATTAGTTAGATACATTTTAGGTACATGCAGTGATTTTTCAAGTACTGATCGTTGAAATTAGTATTTATTTTATTTATTAAATTAAAAATAATAAAATGATAAAAAGGTTTGCCTTTTTATCCTTTGCTTTCCATATAAAAAATTTATAAATAAAATCTTGTAAATTCATTTGATAAAAGATAGGATCTCCAGGTCATCCCAGTTAAAATTCTCAATGGTTTCAAGCCCCCCCTATTGCGAATTCATACGATACACGATAAGCGCTTGCATTCTGTTATGCGGTATTACGAACTTACGTTTGTCGTATTAGGATAGCAGATAAAGGCATCATATTTTTTGTTAACACTTATGAATATTGACGGTTGATGGACAAATTTGTACGATAGTTGAAATTAAATATAAATTGTACATCATTTAACGAAATGTACTAGCTGACCCGGCAGAAGTTGTTCTGCCCACTCCAAACTGAAAATAGCATTTTTTTATATTTTTGTGTGGTAATAGGGGGTGTGGCAACTTATGGTTTTTTATTCTTTGAGATATTTAACTTGATAATTCTAATATATAAAATTCTTCTGTCACGGGGTACGTAATCGAACTCCTCCGAAACGGCTCGACCGATTTTCATGAAATTTTGTATGTATATTTTGTAGGTATGAGAATAGGTCGTAAAGTATATTTCAACCTCCTACTAACAGTGGGCGTGGCACCTCCCATACAACCCAAATTTGCGATATCGAATATCTTTGGAGTTATAAGCCGCTTAGCCTCGGAATTCGGTATTCGACAATTTACACGTGCCGCTTCGCAGATAAAATTTTGTGAGAGTTGGACAAGGGGGCGTGGCACCTCCCATACAACCCAAATTTGCGATATCGAATAGCTTTGGAGTTATAGGCCGCACATCATTGGAATTCGAAATTCGACCACAATTTACACGTGGCGTTTTACTGATAAAATTTGATGGGAGTTGGACAAAGGGGCGTGGCACCTCTTATACAACCCAAATTTGCGATATCGAATAGCTTTTGAGTCAATCAAACAAAGCAAACAAAGCCTCGGAATTCAGCATTCGAACTCAATTTACACATGCAGTTTTACTGATAACTTTGTATGGCGTTGGACAAGGGGGCGTGTCACCTCCCATGCAACCAAAATTTGAGAAATTCTACAGCTTTTGAGTTATAGGTCGCACAGCCATGGAATTGAGTATTCGACCACAATTTACACATACAATTTCACTGATAACATTTTATTCGCGTTTGGCAACGGGGCCGCGGCAGCAACGCGCCGGGTTTAAGCTATCTATATATATAAAATGGAATGTGTGTTTCTTTATTTGTTTGTTTGTACCTTATAGGAGACCAAACCTCTGGACCGATCTTCCTGAAAATTTCACAGCATTTAACTGGGACTCTGGCATGATTAATAGGGTACTTTTTCGACCACGCCCACTTTTACGCCCACTTTTTTAAAATTATGTAATGGCTCCCATATAGTTTTTAACAGATTTACTTCAAATTGTATACACATTATACTCCAGGCGAGGTAGAAATAAACATTTCTTACGCCACGCCCCCTTTTACGCCCCTTTTCACGCCAAATTTAAGTTTTAAACTTTTTGTTCTCTGTACAAATTTGTTCCTTCCAACGGATTATTTTTTATTTGGTAGTATATTGCTCTTAATACTGTTAACGTCGCCATATTACTATGAACCACGCCCACTTCACCGCCCCCTTTTTTAATTCAGATACTTACTTATACCACTAACAATGTTTGCTATACAAAATACTTTTATTGTAATATGTATTTACCTAAAGTTTTATATAGTTTTTATATACAGGTAAGGTAGCCATAGATTTTTTATTACCAAATCCCCCTTTTTCGCCCCATTTTACTTTAATTATAATAAATCTGCTTTCAATCTATATATATAAAAATGAATGTCTGTCTGTTTGTTTGTTTGTTTGTGCTTTATAGGAGGCCAAACCCTTGGACCGATCTTCCTGAACCTTTCACAGCATTTTACTATGAATCTGGAAAGAATAAAAGGCTATATGAAGTTTTTGTTTGACAAAGGGGCGTGGCACTGCCCATATAACCTAAAAATTTAAATCGCCATATTTTGGGCATTTTTTGACCTACGTTGATGCTATTTGGTACATATGGTATTGGCATAGTTAGGAATACGTACCAGGAGAAAAGTGGGTGGGACCATGCCCCTTTTTAGGAAAATTAAAAATCGCAATATAGTCTTAACTACTGGACCGATCATCATTAAATTTTCACAATAGGATATTCTTACGAAATAATAAATTCTTGACTATATAAAGTTGTGAGTGGACGAAGGGGCGTGGCCTCGCCCATATAAACCAAATTTTAAAATCGTTATATCTTGGGCATTTTTTGACCAACGGCGGCAGTATTTGCTATATATGGTATTAGCATGAATAGAAATACGTACCAAAAGAAAAGTGGGCGGAGCACGCCCCTTTGTTTGCGATATATTGGAGGCTGGACCTGATAACCGATCTTAAATTTTCACAGCGTTCAGCTTTGACTCAGGAATACTTATTACATGATAATATTTTTCGACCATGCACACTTCTGCACCTACTTTTTTACTACGTTTATTAACGGCTATACCACAAATCATGTCATTAAAATCATTAAAATACATATTAATTAAAATAGTGGGGTAGCTCAATTCTCTTTCTTCTACCACTGTCTTCAAAACAGCTGATTTTATAATACGTGTTAATTAAAATAGAGAGTGGGGTATCCCCATTCTCATTCTCCCACAACAGACTGCGAAACAGCTGATTGTGTAATTGCTGCTTTTTGATTGGTCTAAAAATAAAAAGGGGGAGCATGAAGCAAATTACATGCGATTCAGCGCTGAATTCTAATTGGTTTACAACAAAAAAAGAGGCGAAGCATTGCAATAATTAAATTAAATAAATAAATTTTTGTAAATACATAAATACTTTTAATTTTATTTTAAACGAGGGGGTAGCGAAGCACACCGGGTTCAGCTAGTAAATGCTATAAATTTGGTTGCCTTAGGTGTTATTGTTTCTGAGATCTTAAGAGACACCGTACGAACGACTTTGTATGTAAAGAAGAGCGGTAAAAATAGGCGTGGCGACATATATGTATATAGTGACCACCACTTGGTTTCATAGCACAAACACACCAAGTTTCATTATGAAAACCATGCATAACTCAGGAATTATAATGATTTCTAAAAAGTGGGCGTAGTTACAGTTCGACCTCTCCCATTTTTTATTGAGTTTCCGAGACTAACCATACGAACTAAATTATAAAATTTTAGTCCAATACAACCACATTCGTGTGAAATTAAGAGTTTTTATCGATTTGTGGGCGGTGATAGGGGTGTGGCAAATTTTTTTTTATTATTCTAGATATTAGCCTTGACAAATGTAGTAAATTTTATGCCCTTAGGTGTTACCGTTCCAGAAATCTTAATGGATATGTAGAATATTATATTATTGGATAATAACAAATGAATAATGAATAAAAAATTAATAATGAATGCAATATGAATAATGAATAAAAAAGAATAATGAATAACAAATGAATAATGAATAAATGAATAATAATAACAAATGAATAACGAATAACAAATGAATAATGAATAAAAAATTAATAACGAATAAAAAATGAATAATGAATAAAGAAAGAATAATTGACAGTTCTGAAATTCTTTGTGAATATCATTCAAATGAATAAAAAATGATTCATTATTCTGAATAACGAAATAGACTAATTGAACTTAATATTTAATAGTTTTTTAAAAAATGAATGTGAGTTAAAACTGTTATTTATAAACCAATTTTGCATTCATTGAATGCATTCTTATGTCGTTATTCACTGATTCACTTTTTTGTGAATAAAATCAAATTGAATGCATTCTTTTACAGCTCTGGCTATATGAAGTAAACCATTAAAAAAAATCGTACCCAACAGTGCAAGTTGAAAGTATATACTCATAATGATTAATATTTGGTATTTTAATTAAATCAACTCTATTCATCTCTGTTGAACTTGCCTTGCATATAAAACATCTACTAGTTGAATAGGTTTCCGTTAGAATATTTGCAACAGCACACAGTGAACTGTCCAGTGGACAAAAATAACAAAATTTTCACTGGAAATCCCACAAATTGGTATTAATCGACAGGTAATTGTTTCATTATTAATAATCCAATGTTTTGATTGCGCTGGAGTGTTTTAGAATTGAGTAATATTTTTTAACAAATCCATTTTTGAACGAAACTAAGCCAAACAAAGCTCATTTTTATATAACATTATAGAGTTATTTAAAAAATTTATTAAATTATCAAAAATGAAAATAAAAAATTAGGATATTTAAGTGCTTGCAAAATTTCATAAATTCGAATAAAAATTGGCATATTTTGATAGAAAAAAAAAACAAATCCTATAAAAATAAGTCCCGTTTTTCGGTTTATCAAAATAAATACAAGCCCTAACCACTATTAATTCGTACAACTGCCTTTTTCTGCGGGCATTGTTTATAAAAAATTTTTTAAAAATCTTGCAACTTTTTTCTGAAACCATTACTTTTTAAAAACCCCTTGGTGTAGTTGTTAATAAATAATAAACAAATTGTATTCTTTTAATACACTAGTAGAAATATTTTATTTAAACTGAATTCATATTTTTTAAAAACAATTTCGGAAATGACCAATTTTAACTCGTACAGTATATAAATAATATTAATATTTTGTAACATTTCCGTTCGCTTTTATAACTGCTTCTAATCTCTTCGGCATGGAATTTATGAGGTTTTGGCATTCCGTTGGCGTTATTGAATTCCATATTTCAGTAATTTTGTCCTTAAGGCCGCTAATAGTTCTTGAGGATGGTTTCGAAGTCTTAGTTTCATAATTGTGATTTGACGACAACACTTGATGGGATTCAAGTCGGGGCTTGAGGAGGGCCAATCTAAGACCTTTATTTGTTTTTCTTGAAGCCAGTTTCTTGTATGTTTTGGGGTATGGGGCGCAGACATGCAGCCCCATACCAGCTGTTAATGTTGGATAATGTCCTAGGGAGGTACCCCTAGGATCTAACCGATTTCGACCATTTTCAGTACACATCTGTTACTCTATTTCACTATCAACTTGTTTACTTACATCATCTGAATGTGGAAATTGGAAAGCTTTGATACATAGCCAATTAGAATTTTTTTAATAAAAAAGTATTTTTAAGAACTATACTTTTTCCACTTTGCTTGCAATTTATAACAAAAACACGTATTTTTTGATTAACTTCATTTTCGTCAAATGTTATTTCACCTATTTTTTTCTTTTTCATTTTTTTATTTATATTTTTTTTATTTTCAACAATAAAAGTTAACTTGTCTCGCGGACCAACACTTATCCAACTATCAAATAAATCATTATTTGTTAAAATTAATGACATTCTACTAAAATTTCGCATCTTTTACTTTTGTGTAAAATAGTTACCATTGGTAATACTCTACATTAAAAAAACTTACGGTCCTTTAAAAAATATTAATGCGAAAAATACAAATATACTAAATATGTTTTACATAATTTTTTAAATATTTTGAGATCAAAATTGTTGCATGAACTCTAACGCTCTTCCATAATATGTAGCCTTAAAATTTACAAAATGTTTGCGCTTAATTCAAAAATGATTTAAGTTTTTTTTAATAATAAATTGTTATATTTTTCTTAAAGAAGGTAAATTTTAATAAACTTGCGAAAAATTCTTTAACAAAATCTTTAACAAAATTCTATAAAAAAAGACTTAGCTCATTTTTAATATAAGATCTTAAAATCAAATTTGCTTACATTTTTGTTTGCTGCCTAAACAATATCAACTTTTCCTCAAAGTAAGAATAATTACACTTTTAGACAATTTTTCAAAAATCGATTTCTCAAAGAATCGGAAAAATTCGGTGTTTTTTTTACAGATTCTGAAAGATAAAGAACCATACTTACTATCTATTATTTACTATTTATGGTGATCTCAAACTGGAATTCTGTGGAATATTCAAGTTTTTTCCAATAAAGTTGAACAAATTTTTCTACTTAACCCAAATTTTAACAATTTTTGAAAAATTGTCAAAAATGACATTTTTATTTATTTTTCTAAATCACAAAACACATTTATTTTCAAAATTTAATCTTTAAATAAAAATTAAAAATTAAATTAATATCCTAAAAAATAACTAAACAAACAAAAATTTGCCTAAGAGCTCTTAACCAAAATTTTTTTAAAAAGTGTCGACTTTAAACCGGTGCCGTGTCTACAAAAATAATTTTATTTTATATAATTATAATATATTAAATTTAAAAATATTTAAATTCTTTATATTTGGAATATTTCCTATCATTTTTTGACAACAAAATTTTTGATTTTTGTCCACTAGACAAACTACTGTGCGCCGTTTAGATTTGTATTAAGGTCATATTTGTACTACAGTGTTCTGGTGTAAAAGATAGATCAAAATAGATAGCGCTAAAATATTTATCGTATCTGATAACACCTATACACAAATTTTAATTCTCATCATGTTTTGTAAAAGATTTGCATAGCAATTTTATTGGCTTGTGGGCGGTAAAAGGGGTGTGGCAAATTGTTTTCTTCTTAAACCACCTCGTACTCGATACAAATCGACTGCCAAAATTTGGGCTAAATTTAGTTTATATCTAGCGCACTTTGTGTGGCCGATAAAAGGGGGTGTGGCAAATTGTGTTTTCTGCCTAAACCATCTCGTACTCGAATCAAATCGACTGCCAAAATTTTAGCTTATTTTAGTTTTTAACCTGGCGCACTTTGCTTCACTCCACGCATTTCCCCTGAAATAGGGGTCATAGTTATACTACGCCCACTTTTATTTCAGTTGCAGAGAGTAGCCATCAGTAGCGTAATTATATTTAGTGCGCCCGCCCGCAGGTTTCTAAAAGCGCCCTGCTATTTACTTTTAGACCAAAACTAAGTTATTAGTAGGTTAATAGAAGCGTAAGAGAAAACAAGATAACTCTTGACAAAAAAAAAACAAGAAGAGACTTTTTAATTCAATAGTCATCATTTATTACAACAGTTATATTTTAACAATATTTTATTTCATAAATAAATGTATATTTTTTTTTTAATAGAATTTGTTAAAAAACAGCAATAACGTAAAAAATACTTTTTATAATAAATTATAATGTATATAATTTAATGAAATTATAATAATTATCAAATATAATAAAATTTAAAATAAATATTATAATCTTTTATCACAAAGTAAATAAGTAAATAAACAAATACGCAGGCTTTAGGTCAGTTAATAATTTATTAATTATTTCCAACATTTCGAACTCCTTCCGAGTACATTATCAAGGACTAAAAACAATTTAAAATACTTATAATAAAATAATTTTGCACTAGGACAATTGAAGAAGCACTTACAATTATATAAACAATTTTTTTTAAATTCACTGGGTTAACAAAATTGACATTAAATATTGAAAATAATTAATAAATAATAAAAACAGACCTAAAGCCTTCGTATTTTTTTATTTATATTAATTTTTTAAAAAGTTAAAGGAACTTAAAGTTTGAATAAATGAGATCAATAATTTTCTTATAGGTGAATTGATAAGTTTAAGATGTTAAAATTAAATATTTTGTATTTGATGTTAACTGTTAATTGAAGAATTTGCTAACGTCACAAAATATGACCAACTGATTAAAATAACATCAGTAGCTGGCTTGCTGAAAATATGAAAGCAAACGGGTAAATCGACTTCGACCATAATCGACTTTTGCCAAACAAAGAGGACTTTTGCTCTAAATAGTCGGCTTTTTTGACGATTGCACTCTGAGAAATTTTATTTCATCACATATTATTAAATTATTTTTCATTTATTGTTGTTAACTTAAAAAATAATGTTTTTCAAAGGAAATAAATATTTTAATATATCTTTATTTTTTAAAACAAACGTCGCACAGTGTAACGTCGCCATTCTTGGACAAAAATAGAAGGACTGATCGTAAAGCTATGAAAATTGGCAAGAATACCTTTCGTGACAAAATTAAGAAATGTTGAAAAAGTTATACAAATCCGCCCTCTGCTACACCCACTTCCCATATAATCGAAACCCATTTTTGCCTGAAAAATCATTAAGTCTTGTCTCAACAACACGAAATCTGCTACATAAATTTCTTTTGTGATTATAAATAAGTGAAAATTTTATAGGCGAATGTCACGGCCATTAATTATATTTTAGTAACTCAGCCTTGAAAAATACTACCAACACAAGTTAACTATATTTTTGTTAATATTTGTAAGTTTTGTGCTTGTAAATAAGTCGAAATTTTGAAAAGTAATAAGCTGCCATACATCAAATTTCATACCTATAAAAACCATATAGGTCACCATAAAAAATGTATACCTTCCGAATTAGCAAGTATCAGCAAAAATTTTTTTTGGATTTCATGTAACGCAGTTCTAATGATGTTTTCGTGAAAAACTTATAGTCAATATTTCTCAAAATTATTTTTTAAACACTTTTAAATATTTAAAAATTTGTATCCCGCTTTTTGTGTTTACTTTTATGATAAGCTTAAAACCATATGTTCAAAATGTAAAAAAAATAATATTGCCAGACATAAGAAATTTTAAACTTATTTTATTATATAAAAAAAAAATTAAATAAAATGCGAATAACAAGAAAAACTGTATTTTTAAAAATGCAACTTTGACTGCTTGTCGTAACGAAACAATTGCTAGAGTACAGGGGGGTAATGTCGTGCACTCAACTTTAAAGTGCTCGTAAAGCCGTACATGACAAGCGAATACAACGAGTAAGCATTCGATCGAAAGATAATTTGGTTGGTAACATTTATGTGTAACAATATTCGTGTAGCATGAAATCGTGTTAGTAGAAATTAAAAAAAAAATGTGCACGACATTACCCCCCTCAAAATTTGTGGGGTAATGTCGTGCACAATACATCTTTTTTTCGGCGGAAAATTTGCTTTAAGAAAACACTTACCTGGTATATTTTCCTGCGGGACAAATAATTTTTCTGATCCGATAAAAAAACACTTTCGTCGTCCCGAGAACGTGCGATTTTTAAAAAACGTCGCACATATTGCCCTTACACATGGATATTGCTAGTATTGTATGCATGAGCTCTGTAGGTCAGTAGGCCCATACCTTACCAACGGCTGGTATATCATTCAATTTTTTATGCTAAAAAAGCCAGTGCACGACATTACCCCCTGCACGACATTACCCCCTTCTACTCTACTATTAAAAAAATTAATTTTGATTTTTTCACCCACGATATTTTCTATTGAAAGCCATACAAGTTTTAGAAAAATTCAAACATCGATATGTTAGATTTTTGACCGGTTATTTTACACTGTGCGTCGTTCTCCACTTCATTTGTCATTTTCATTAAGGGACTTGAGGGCGCCCTTGGCTTAGTTGCGCCCGCCCGCAATGCGGGCTCTGCGGGCCTGCTTTTTACGCCACTGGTAGCCATACGAACTAAATTACCAAGTCTTATACGACCCAAATTGTCTGAAAAATAGTGTTTTCATTGGTTTGTGGGCGGTAAAATGGGGGCGTGGAAACCCATTTTTAGTACAGCTGCCGACAATAACCATACAAAGAAAATAACCAAATTTTAGTTTTATACGACCAAAACTGTCTGAAATATAGCATTTTTGCAATAGTGAGCGTGAAAAATAGGCGTGGCAAATCTAACATAGCCAATTCAGTTGAAATAACAAATCGTTTGTAGCCTATATCGTCAAAATCGGTTCAGTAGTTCAAGTGTAATGTTTGAACATCCGTTTAAGGTTACAAAGGCCTATATACAATAGTATATAAAGCAGATTTACACTGTATTGGTTGGAGCTTCAATTGGTAATATGTACTGTTCTGGAAGTAAAATTATTCCAATTTTTGTTGAATTCTTTTTGTTAATAATAAAACATGGAACAATTGAAGAAGAACCTTCTTGAAGAAGGCCTTCTTAGTCCAATTCCGGAAAAATCCAGGCCGCCGTCAGCTAGTTTTGAAGTAATAGGGGCAATCGCGTCGGAAGCGAATTTCATCTGGGGGGGCAGTACAAATGGTGGTGCAAAAAAAGTTCACCAAAATTTCTTCACATGAAACATGAAGAAGAGAGAAAGAAGAGGAAAATATATAATACAAAAATATTATCGTTGTAAAAAAACTGATATTTTGAATAACTTTTCCTTTTAAATTGTTTATCTAGCTAAAAAAGTGGGGGGAAACTGCCCACCTTGGCCCCCGCTTCCGACGCCAATGAATGGGGGTCCAAGGTTGCGAAAAATTGTAATTTCAAGAATATGAAAACTACCAAATTAATGTATGTCAAATAAGTTGCACAAAAAATGTTTACTTAAAACTTAAACTACATATTTTTAGTTTTCTCTTTTTTATAGGCGGCTTTCGGCCACTGTTTAAGGATTATAACCCTCATTAAGACCACACCGTCTTCGCTGTCTACAGTACTTCTGGATATAATTATCTTTTTAAAATAATATGAAAAATTTTTAAATAATGTTTCAATGTTTTAGGCATAATTGAAGATGAACGAAAACTCAAATTTAAAATTTTTTTGTATATGTATTAAGACCTTCTTTGTCCAATTCCAAAAAGAGAATTATATACGGAAGTACTGTAGACAGTGAAGCCGGTGTTGGACTGAGGGTTGTAATCCCTAAGCAACGGCCGACGGTCGCCTATTAAAAAATGTAGTATATCCAGAAGTACTGTAGTCAGAGAAGTCGGCGTTTGACTTACTGAGGGTTGTAATCGCTAATCAGCGGCCGAACACCGCCTATTAAAAAGAGAAAACTAAATAAATTTAGTTTCAGTTTTAAGGCTGTGTGCGAATCATAGAAATAAAAGATAAGGAAGTGGTGTTATACTCACACACAGTATACGTGTGTAGAAGGAATTTTCGACGCTGAGGAAGAGAGATAGAGCGTCGTTATTTGACATAAGTTCTTCCCGAGCAAAAAAAAAATCCATTTTTGAGGAAGAACATCTGTCAAAACACAAGTTCTGCTTCATGAGCGCATTCATTATTTGGGGTGGCAAGGGCCTTAATTTTTTTTCATATTGGAATAAGCTTTAATAGTTTTTTATTTGCTTACAATTTCTTTGAAATTTGGCATGAAATTAGAGTGGATTAGCAACCTAAGGTTACAAGCTATAACTAGGTATTTTTATATAAAAAAAAAACTAATTAAAAGCCGACAGTTCGGAAAAAACTACACAAAACTATTTATTTTAAAAGAGTTTAATTTGGTATGTATTTTAGTTGTTTAGTTTTTGTGTTATTTTAATATTAATTAAATAGTTTATAAAAAATAGTTTTTTTACATGAATTTTTAAAAAATCATTTAAAGTAACTTTTGTCGTTTCAGTTTTATTCTGAGTTCATGTCTTTTACTTTATTTTAGCAATGCTTTTATCTGTAAAAAATTGGTAACGCAACATATTATATAACGGTGCTATATAAAAATTGCATAGTAAGCATGCATCTAAAAAATAAAAAATAGTTTACGCCTTTATTTACTACATAATTGAATGCGGCCCTGTTTGAATGTTTTTGTGTTTGTGTCAACTTCACTGTGTTTGTAAAATACTTCATTTCACTTCAACTACACCGCTTCCTTATATTTTACTTCTATGGTGCGAATTGATCTAAATGCGACCTAAACTAAATTGTGTCGATAAGGCAGTGCTTCCTAATTTAGGAAATTAATCATATTAATTTTTGTTCAATTGTTCTTGTTAATAATAAAACATTGAAACATTATTTAAAATTGGGTAATTTTTCATTTAATTTTTTAGGGAATATTTCATTTGGGTGATTTTTCATATTTTTAATTTTTTTTGTTTCGATTTTCCATTGGGCGATTTTTCATAACGCCATTGGAAACAGCCTGCAGCTGTATGTATCATCACTCAAACCCACCAACCTACTTTTGAATGATATCCCCTTTTTGGCTTATCCATATTGGCTACCGCAATATCCATCCGCAACGTCAAAACTGACAACCGTTAGTTTGGCGGCTAATCTGAGCGGCGGGCCTCCCTAGGCTTAAAATAGGTTGTGCGTCGGGTTTGAAGCCCACCCGTAAAAACCAATTTCAATGAAAACAAACAAGAATAGAAGAAAAATGATCCCCAAATCTGATGACGACTACCGCAAACGAAAAACTGATAATGATTTACGGATATGCACCTGGAATGTCCGAACCCTTAATTGGGAAGGTGCCTCTATCCAACTGACTGATGTCTTGGAAAGATACAAAGCTGATATCACTGCTATCCAAGAAATGCGATGGAAGGGACAGGGTTGCATTCGGCATGCACCCTGTGATATCTACTACAGCGGCCATGCGGAGAAGCACGAGTTTGGATGCGGATTTGTAGTTGGCAAGAGACTACGGCCCCACGTCCTGCGATTCACACCTGTGAACGAACGACTTGCCATAATCCGCATCAAGGTTAGATTTTTCAATATAAGCCTAATATGTGCGCACGCTCCGACAGAAGACAAGGACGATGAGATCAAGGAAATTTTCTACGAGCGCCTTGAAAATGCTTACGAGCGCTGCCCCCGTCACGACGTAAAAATCGTGCTTGGTGACTTCAACGCTAAGGTGGGCAAGGAAAATATTTTTGGTCCAACAGTCGGAAAGTTCAGCCTCCACGACAACACCTCCGATAACGGAATGAGGCTGATTGACTTCGCCGCAGCACGAAACATGGTCGTAAGTAGCACTAGATTCAAGCATCTCAATATTCATAAAGCCACCTGGATGTCCCCTGATCAAAAAACCAAGAATCAAATTGATCACGTTTTGATCGACGGAAGGCACTCTTCCAGTGTATTGGATGTACGCACGATCCGTGGTGCAAACATTGACTCGGATCACTATCTTGTTGCAGCCAAGATCCGTACACGTCTATGCGCAGCTAAGAATACACGCAACCCTACACAGAGAAAGCTAGACGTCGACAAGCTGCAATCAAAACAGACAGCCGATGCTTTCGCCACTCGACTCTCACTCCTGCTTCAAAGCACTCCTCCAATCGATGATATATGCGCGCAGTGGACTCACATTTCCAACTCCATGCGTGCGGCTGCTGAAGAGGTGATTGGCTACCAACGCCCTAGCCGAAACCAGTGGTACGACCAGGAGTGTCGCGACGCCACTGCAGAGAAAGACGCCGCCTACAAAGCCACCCTGCAGTCGGTTGTAACGCGCGCTGCTAAGGAGCGATACAAAGAAAAGAGGAGGGAAGAGAGACATATTTTCAGGCGGAAAAAAAGAGAGGCAGAAAAGCGCGAGCAGGAGAAGATTGAGATGTATGGTGACAGGAATGAGGCCCGAAAATTTTTCGAAAAAATAAGACGCCTTGCCGATGGTTTTAAAACCGGGGCCTCTTCCTGCAAGGATGAAAACGGGAATCTAGTGACAGATGTCCAGAGTACACTGACGTTATGGAGGGAACACTTCTCTAAGCTTCTAAATGGCGACGCTGACAACAATCCCGCCAATAGAGATGATATTCCGGAAACCCCAATTGCGGATGACAGCGTTGAGGTTCCGCTGCCCGACTATGATGAAGTTCTGACAGCTATAGCTCGTCTTAAAAATAACAAAGCCGCGGGAGCTGATGGCTTACCTGCTGAGTTGTTTAAGAACGGAGGCGAAGCTCTACTTAAATGCATTCACGAGCTTCTATGCAGAATATGGTCGGAAGAATGCATTCCGAACGATTGGAGTCTCAGTATGCTCTGCACAATCCACAAGAAAGGCGATCCCACTATCTGTGCCAATTACCGTGGGATAAGCCTTCTTAATATCGCATATGAGGTCCTGTCGAGCGTTTTATGTGAAAGATTGAAGCCCATTGTAAACGAACTGATCGGAACTTATCAGTGTGGCTTCAGACCTGGAAAGTCCACCATCGACCAGATTTTCACGCTACGACAAATCTTGGAGAAGACTCAAGAAAAACAAGTCGACACCCACCATCTTTTTGTCGACTACAAAGCCGCCTTCGACAGCCCAATAAGGAAGCACCTGTACTCCACCATGTCTGAATTTGGTATTCCTGCAAAACTAATACGACTCTGCAGGATGACACTGAGCAACACCAGCAGCGCAGTTAAAATCGGGAAGGACCTCTCCCCACCATTTATTACCAAACGAGGTTTCAGACAAGGTGATTCCTTATCGTGCGACTTTTTCAACCTAATGATGGAAAAGATCATTCGAGCTGCTGATCTGAGACGTAGTGGCACAATATTCTACAAGAGTGTTATGCTGCTTGCGTATGCTGATGACATAGATATCATTGGCCATAATACGAGCGAAGTCAGTGCAGCATTTTCCAGATTAGAAAGAGAGTCAAGTCGAATGGGTCTGTCAGTGAATGCAGATAAGACGAAATACTTAGTGTCAACAAACAAACAGTCCCAGCGTCTTGGAAACCACGTTACCGTTGACAATACCTCCTTCGAGGTTGTGAAGAACTTCGTTTATCTGGGATCCAGCATTAATTCGACCAACGACATCAGCATTGAGATCAAACGAAGAATAACTCTTGCCAACAGGTGTTACTTTGGGCTCAGTAGGCAATTGAGAAGCAGAGCCCTCTCTCGACGAACGAAAATCACGCTCTATAAATCGCTCATCATGCCCGTCCTACTTTACGCATCACAAACCTGGACGCTGAGCAGTTTAGATGAAAAGACTTTAGGAGCATTCGAGAGAAAGATTCTTCGTAAGATCTACGGACCAATCTGCGTCAATGGCGAGTACCGAATACGGTGGAATGATGAACTGTATGAGCTGTACGCTGACATCGACATAGTCAAGCGCATTAAAATCGAGCGGCTTCGCTGGCTTGGTCATGTTCAGCGCATGAAAGACGATGCTCCAGTGAAGAAAACATTCGATTCGGTACCTAGCGGCGGTCAACGCAGAAGAGGACGACCGCATCTTCGTTGGAAAGACCAAGTAGAGGACAACCTGACGAAGCTTGGAATTTCCAACTGGCGCCAACAAGCGAAAGACAGAAATGGCTGGCGCAAATTCTTAGATGAGGCCAAGACCGACATACGGTTGTAGCGCCAACTAAGTAAGTAAGTAGTAAGTAATATCCATAGCGTATAGCCAATATGACGGCTAAAACATCAATATTTTTTATTCGAAAAGGATTAACTTAACAAAAATATGTTAGTTATAAAAAAATGACTAGAATTGGCGAAAAATACGAGTAATTTTTTGGATAATTTTTGTTAAAAAGATATTTTGCTAAAAGAAAGCCAAAACTTTGAATTTCTGATCGTTGTTCTTATTCCTTGGTAACATTAAGTCTTTTAATAAAAAATTCAATCTACTAAGAGTCTCCATAGTTTTCAAAACATGCACATACATATATATATATATATATAGGTTGATCACTTAGTGCAAAAATGCATTAGGACATAAATAAAAAAGTTCATTATGTTTATCTTTTTTTGATTCATTATTTATATTTAACTTAAGAAACTAATTAATGTATGAAATATTTTTAAACGGTGAGGTATTTTCTTTTATTGAGTATTAAGAAGCAATAGCAATAGATTGGTTTTTATTTCAATACTTTATTTCTTAAAACTATAACTGAAAATTAAACCAAAATGTTGAATATCAAGAAAAATAAAATATTTTGATAAAAAAATCGTAAAGTTTGGTAGCAACTTTACTTGAGCAACTCAATTGAAATTAAACGTTTTTTAAAAATTTCAATTGAAATTGGATTCTTAATTTACCATTTTTTAAAAATGTATTATTAGAACACATCAAAAACTTTGCATTATGGCAAAACCCTGTTTTTGTAAGCAGTTTATAATATTTGAACCGATTAACTATTTTCGCTCATCACAAAATAAACTAAAATTCAACGGTAAATCCTTAAAAAACATATTTTTATTACGGAGTAAGCCAGATGGCAGATGACAGCTAAAACATAAATAAGTAGACTTCTAAAGCAATACGATAAAAGCTTACTAAAAAATAAACATGTAGAGGATTTTTTTAAAAATGTCAGAAGGGAAAAATGAAACTATAGACTAAGAACAAATATGAAAATAATTTCAATTAATAACTATTTGGAGGGTTTCTGGGACCAATTTTAAGAAATTTCCATGCACAGCATAGAACGGAATTGACTGAAACTTATTTTCACTGCAAGGCTGAGGCATAAATGAGTAGGAATGAAGAAGTATGTGGTTGTGACTGGAATGATATATTGAACCGTCCAGGATTCCATCTCAAATGCAATTATTTGCTACGAAATTTTAAAGATAGATACGAAATAGCATTCGACTGCTTAGCTTTGTATTGCACATTGGACACTTGTGTGTAACGCGCAGTGCCTGTTGAATGCAGGTCTCACAAAACACGTGGCCGCATTTAGTTGACGTAGGCTTTCGCTTTACCGATGATTCCATGCAGACTGGACACGTTAGTATAGAACGGTCACTACTGGAACCCGAACTATTTAAGCTGTTGTTTGACGCTGTAGCTGTCACAGCACCAACGCCAGCTGATTCCGAACTAGATACAGATTTAGCTAGAAACAGCTGACGCTGCTGCTGTGGTTGTTGAATGTGCGTGGTCGATGTCTGTACTGAGCGTGAAGACGTCATTTCCGAGATAGTTCCAAAGGGTGAGCGTGAACGATAGTTCTGCCAGGATGATGGTGGTGAGTTGAGCCGAGTTCTGTTCTGGCGATATAAGCGCCTGTTGCTGGTGGTAGTGGTATTGGTGTTTGTAGCAACAACTGGTCTTTGGATGACTACATCTCGCCCTGGTGTATCGCAGAGATCAATGATATCTGGACACTCGCATGATACAACAATAACATCATCATCTTCAGGTATGGTTAGTGGTGCTGGGTTTCCTCTTTGTTGCATGCTTGCTATTGATATTGTGCTAGGCACATTGGAGAGATCTATAAGTTCTTCGGCAGCTATATTGGCATTTGGAGCGATAACATCTTTAAAGAAAAGCAATAGTTAAAAAATAGCGTCTGAATTATTTTTAATTATTTTGTCAACAAACTTCTATTGCCGCTGTCTTCATTAAGCACGAAAGCAGTATTAAATACACTTCTGTTACTAGCATCAGCTGCTGAATATCTACGACAGCTATGGTTACTTGTTGAATTTCTGCGATTGTTTACAGCATTGTTACTAGTTGCGCGAACATTGGAGCTACTATTTGTATTTAGTTGAACACTTGGTTCCGCATTTGTACTCTCCGCAGTAATATTGTCGACGGAACCGTTTTGAACAAATGTGCTATCCATATCGATACGCACATTGGCAACTTTGAAAGGGCAAGAATTTGTTATGAACTTTTCTGAAAGGGTCGATGATTTAAAGTTTACCTGACTGTAATCTAGTTGGTGACCGAGTGCATGGGGCTTCTGAACTTCCGGAACGTCTTCGTAGTGTTGGATGTACTTCCTCGTCAACTGTTTCGCAAAATCGAAGTACTGCAAAGGAAGAAAAATATTTACATTTTCATTATAGTATCATTCAGTTCAACCCACTTCTCTGAATTTCCAACTGACGTTGAGTTGGTGCTGATTGCATTCGCACGCTACTGGTGTTCGTTAGATCTTGTGTTGTACTGATTCCTGACGTACTTATATCCCGATATACCGACTCAATCAACCGATTCGCATTTTCAATCAATTCATCGACGTCATCTACAGACACTTCATCGTTGATTGGTAGTGAAGGTGTCTGACCACCAAAGTCTGTCTTAAGTTCTGCCATTCTTCGTTTCTTTATCTCTTTCCTCCTATTTATTTGTTTTTGCAATTTTTACTGTATTAATAAATGTTTTTGCTTGACCGTTAGTCGTACGGATAATATCTTTTTTCTCGACCAAACGATGCTACAAATTGTGAAAATTTCGCGGTTTGAAAAACATGAAAAATTTTGACAAAACACAGAAATTTAGATTCACAACTGACAGCAAATTGTATTAGATTGTGTGATGTGCAGACTGATGTAGAAATCGATAAGAAATCTGATATACAGTCCACCCTAAACAAGTGCGCGTGCGTGGTTTAACTGTCAAAATCGGCTCATGCACATACATTTTGTATAAAGCCTACCGAAACACGCACCGGACTACCGCAACATGAATCGAATTTCCAATTTTGACAGTGCGTTCGGATGTGAAGTTGGCTGCATAAAACCAAAGTATTAGAACAAAGAGCAATTAGCTGCTTTTAATTAATTAATCTCAATTGCAAATGGAAGTATTTGCTATATTAATAGATTTTTACACAATTCTAAAAGTTTCTTTAAGATTTTTAAACCATCAGACTGAGCTAGTTCGAGAGCAGCAGTTCTTTCCGCAGCGCACTTGTTTAGGTTAAGCGTAAAATAAAATTGCGTGGCGTTTGGGTACGCAGCGCAACGCGCACTTGTTTAGGGTGCACTGATATACCTTTATGATAAATCTGCACTAGCGAGGGTTAGCACGAGACTAAACAGGGGCCGAATTACAGCATCCGTGATCGAGCAAAATTGTACAAGATTGATAGGCACTTGTCTCGTCGTGCCCTTCGTAATTTTGCTCGATCACGGATGCTGTAATTCGGCCCCAGTACACACTAAAAAATTTCAAAAATAAATTCACACCGGTGAGCGTATATTTACATTTCCTACACCGAACGGTGTTAATTTACACCGCTTACTCGGTGTGAAATGACAAACTTAT
Organism: Dichetophora obliterata; assembly: GCA_963920525.1. Taxonomy (NCBI): domain Eukaryota; kingdom Metazoa; phylum Arthropoda; class Insecta; order Diptera; family Sciomyzidae; genus Dichetophora; species Dichetophora obliterata. The sequence goes on from OY986435.1 coordinate 205,411,973, forward strand.
CCGATCGGTGTTAAATTAGAAATGCAAAGAAGAAGAGCAATATTGAAATCACATTCTCATTGATAAACAAATTAAAAATTGAAATTTTCCAATATTTTTTGTTCATTTTAATTTTGTAAATCTTGATAAAAGATTCAAACTTTATTTGTGACACCAAGAAATAGAGCCCAAAAAATTAAATAAGCCCCAAAAAATGTCTACATTTTTGGGTGTTACTTCATATGAAATAACTCCCAATAAACATCCTATATGATGTTTACTTTTTTACACTGATCGGTGTGAAAAAAATATGCTCTTTCGGATATAAAATTCTGGCACTTTGACACGGTGTTTTTTAACACCGAACGGTGTTGGACTCCCTGGAACACCGATCGGTGTAAAAATTCTATACAAATTTTTAAGTGTGTAAGTATCCTACCAGAAGACTATCGGTTATTTAACTAAAAAAAACGGTTTTTCTAAACTGAAATTTCGGTTATCTCTTCATAAAAAGTTTTAGTTATGCTAGGCAGAGCCTCGGTAAGAAAGTAACCGAAACTCATGTTTACGTGTGATTTGGCTTCCCTTTCTCGCACGCTGCTTTTTATCAATTTCCATTCCATCGAAGTATAGCTTTCTCGCTCTCTCTAGTTAGGGTTAACATAAATACAGGTTATAAGTCATGGCGAGATGCAGACTAGAGCTTACCAAACAGCGATACCTCTATGCGGGTCCAACTGAATACAACAATCTGCCACTGGAGCTTAGAAATCTTATGTCCCTTGGACAGTTCAAGTCAGGACTAAAACATCATTTGCTAACTCACGGAGTTTAATAGTTTAGAAAATTGATAATTGTAACGTTTAAAATTATTAATTTATTGTTGATTGCAATTGAACAATGCTAATTAGTGACTAATGCCAGGTGAGTAAGCTTCTTGAGAAGCCTTCACGCAATGGAGCATATCAAATAAAAATTACAAAATTACTCAACTAATCTGTAAATACTTTTAATTATGTTTAATTAACTTTAACTGTATATATGTATAAACTTGAATATTAGCTTGGAAATTTTGTATATATGAATATGAATATATTATATCAATAAATAAAAAACCGAAAACCGAAATATGTAACCGTTAGATTTAACGTAAAAATCAGTTTTATCTAACGTACTCCTTAAAAAATAAAAATGCATGTAATTCGTTGGTGTCTTGAAAGAAATGTTTTAAATTTATTGAAATAATGCTATTGTTGTTGCTGCTTCTGCTAGCCACTTCTGTGGCAACGACTTTGGAAGTGGAATTAGATGTGGCGAATGTTGAAATGCTCACTGCATTATATTGGCAAGCGTGCTTATTGGCCCATCCTTCTCTGATGGGCAGAAGCGTCCCAACAGTAAGCGATTAAAATATTTTTTAATTTTATTATTGCAGAACTTGTTTTTTATCGATAGCGAAACCTGGAATGGTAAAATGCAATGGCGGATATGCAAAAATTGGACATTCTTTTTAATAATGATACCTTGTCTTTCCTTGCGACCACAAATTATCTCCTTATTTCGTCTCTAAAATTAAGCCAAGAACAAAATGAACTGGATAAAAAAACAGCTGACTTTGACATTTATTTATTGCTAAAAAGTAGCCAATTTTCGATTCTGAGTGTTATCTCATTTGCTAAGAATTTCTAAAATTATTAGGTTTTTAGCAACACAAAATTTTAGTCGCTAACATTTTAAAATATCGCGTACTAATAAAAAAAGTATTAAAAACAATGAGCCTCAGTACTAAACATTTAAAAGTCGACTCTTAATTGTCATGGGCACCTGCACATAGGAATAACACATTTTATGAATACCCATGGTATTTCCACCAGCGCCCTCTAGTGTGTCAGTGCACACAAATTTTTTTTGGCATTTAGATGTGGCACCTCGGTGACGTTCGAGAACGTTCGGGCAAACAAAATGGCCATACACGGGCTTGAAAGGGAAAAATACCAACAAAAATGGTACCATTAGTTTCAGCGGGCATAAACCATTCGGTAAAATGGCGTGATCCGACACGCGCTTGAATCGGTAGCCAATCGGAATTCCGAAACAAGCGTCGGTTAACGGAATCTTGCCGACGTGTCATCCGCAAGTCCAACCCAACCATTACCTACTCCCCTCGGTTATGGTCGATTCCACCGAAAAAGGAGCGAAGTTGAAAAAACATCGCTCGTTTGCACATCTAAATGCCATCAAGATGCATGCGAACGTACCCTTTTCAAGTACCTGTGGCAACACTGCCAAAGTACCAAAAAATCATCGAAATGAAAAAAATACAACCCTGGGTAGACGAAGATAGTCGAAGTTTAAGAAATTAAAATTTGATATGAATCGTGTTGGTGTCGTAGTCTTGGTCGGCAGTCTTGGCAAGCTTTTTTTTAGGTAAATATTTTCACTTGGGAAAAATTACTCAATATTATTATAAATGGTTTTTAGCATAAGGTGTTCGCTAGGTATAATATTGAATGCTGCTTGTCAACAATTGACTGACTGACAGCTGGTTCTGGCTGATTTTAAGGTGGTACAACCGTATGGGGAAATGTTATGCTGTATGAAGTCATAAAAGTTGAACTTTAAGGTGATGACAACTGTTGCTGCTTCCAGCTGCTAAAAGCTTGAAATGTACAATTTGGAGAATTGCTGACGCTGTGCAGCCGCAGTTCTTCAAGTGTTCAACAGCATTCAAAACAAGAAAAAGCAGTTAATTTCTGAAACAGTTAAAAGAGAGAAAGCAAAATCGAACAAAAGTTTGACGAAATCGTCAACCAGGCTATGCAGTTACATAGGTACATTACTCCAAGCTATCGGTAAGTACCTTAAATACCCATTCACCACAGGACATAATTACTAAAAACGTAAATAATTTGCTCTAGAATAGCATCACAAATAGCAACGACACCATTCAACACCAAAACCCGCGCACACCAACACTAGCGCTCTGCTGACAACTTCACACTACCGCAGGTACTCGTCGAAGTCTTTATCAGTCTTTTAACAGACATCAGCAATAGCCCAACATCCGCACTAGCGCTAAACGGTGCAACCAGCAGGCACAATAGTCAGCGCTCCGCAATGCAGCAGCGTCTGCCAACTCCATCCACCCCCACCAGTAGCAACACCAGCCACACCAGCAGCGATAGCTACACCCACCTCCATCGTTTGCCGACAACAGCTGCGTCAGCAGCAGCAACAACACCTACCTCATCATCTAAACTATAAGAATAGTGAAAAACAATAAGAAAAGAGAATAAAATAATAAACTGAAAATTCCAAAAGTGAAAAAAAAGAAACGAAGAAATCAGAAAACTTAAAAAGCATATTGAAGAAAAAAACTATAAGAATAGTGAAAAACAATAAGAAAAGAGAATAAAATAATAAACTGAAAATTCCAAAAGTGAAAAAAAGAAACGAAGAAATCAGAAAACTTAAAAAGCCTATAAAAAAAAAAAACTAAATAAGAAAAGTGAAACAAATGAAAAGAAGAAAAAAACAAAAGATAGAAATTAAAAATTTAGAACTAACAAAAAAACAAAAGTGAAAGATAGAAACTAAAAGAAAAGTGAAACAAACTAAAATAGAAAGCAAAAATATAGAAATTAAAAATAGTCAAAGAAAAGAATAAAAGTGAAAAAAAAACTATAAGAAAAGTGAAACCACTAAAAGAAAAGTAAATACATAGAAAACTAAAATTGAACAAGAGAAAAAGAAGTGTAAAGCTAGGAAAAAAAAATAATAAAAGTGAAAGACAAACTAAAAGAGAATTAAAGTAATTTGTGAAAATAGGAGAGAAAGTAATGAAAGTTCAAAAGAAAGAAAAGTATAAAATTATAACCAATGAATTTTGAACGTTCTAAAAGTTTGAATCTTGAGAAAAAAGCGAAAATAAGAAAAGTAAGAAAATAGAGAGAAAAAAAACTTAAAATGTAAAATTTAAAAGCAAATAGACAAACGGCAAAAACATAAAAAGAGTGAAAGAAAGAAACAAAAATATAAGTGAAACAAACTAAAAGAAAAAAAAAATCAAAAATACCAAAAAATTAGACTAACGGAAAAGAGTGAAAGAAAGAAACAATAAGAAAAGTGAAAGAAAAACTAAAAGAGAAATCAAAATACAAGAAATTAGACTAAAAAAAAAAAAAAAAAAAAAAGGAAACAATAAGAAAAGTGAAAAAAAAACAGCACTAAGAAAAAAAAATTTAAATAACAAAATAAGAAAAACCAAAACTCTCCTAAAAGAGAAAGAACAATTATCAACGATAATAAGACGAAAGGAAACAACAACAACAATAACTACAACCACAGCACCTCAACAATAACTACAACCACAGCACCTCAACAATAACTACAACCACAGCACCTCAACAATAACTACAACCACAGCACCTCACGGTCACGACCAACCACCCCCAGAACCAACAACTTCTCACGTTTCAACAATAGCCACGAAAGCAGCAATAGACACACCCGCCACAACCAGTTCATCACCAGTCACCGGCGCGAAAAAACGGCAGCATCAACCCCCCAGGTTTGGTAGATAGCGACCTGGGCTCGGTAAGCGTTTTGCCAAGAAAAAAAAAAATAAATAAATTTATTAATCAAAAAAAAAATTATAAGTATTTATAATAGAAATTATTATCTTAGTTTTCAGCAATTGCCTGACAACAGAAAAAAAAAAAGAAAAGGAAAGAATAACGTTTATTAACTGCATTTATCCTTGAGTTGCTTTTACGTTGCCAACCTTTTTGAAAATGCCAACAAAACTTGTTGATGTTAGCTAAATAAAACTAAAATTTTTTTTGTCTAAAATGCATTTGGTAAAAGTGATGTATTAAAATATATCCTTTTAACAGCATAAAGAAAAAAAAACAAAATATACTTACATATTACTTACATTTACATTATGATAAAAACAACAAAGCAACATCTCAATAATTTTACATTTTAAACACTTACCTGCGTGAATAAATGTTATTCGACCCTTTCCTTTACATATACATGCATATGCAGAAAAATTATAAGAAAATATAATCTAGACAAAAGTCGTTATTTAACGTCGTTAACTTACGCGATTTTTTTCTTTAACTTAGTTTAGCCGTTAAGCTTATCAATAACATCCTTTAGCCAAAAGCTAAAGTGAAGATTACCATTGATCATGAAAATCGACATTAATTCCTGTTTTTTTTTTGTTTTATTCGAATAAGGATGTATCAAATGTCGACAAGTATTTTGGGGTTTTAGATACACACAAAGCTTTCAGGCAATTTAATGCCGAGTGGAAAATAATATAAAATAAAATCGAAATAATTCAAAACTAATATAAAGCAAAATCGAAATACTTCAAAACTAATATAATATAAAATTAATAAAATTCAAATCTAATCTAAATTAAGATCCAAATATTTCGAAACGAATATAAAATATAATCAATACAATTCAAAACTAATCTAAATTAAAATCTAAATTTTTCGGAACTAATATAAAATAAAAACCACAATATTTCGAAACTACTATAATACAAAATCAAAATATTTCAGAACTAATATAAAACAAAATCAAAATATTTCAAAACTAATATAAAATAAAATTAATAAAATTCAAATCTAATCTAAAATAAAAATCCAAATATTTCGAAACTAATATAAAATAAAATTAATATAAACACAAACTAAATTAAAGATAAATCGGGATAAATGCAAACTAATATCAACCAAAATTAGTATAAATACAAACTAACTTAAAACTAACCTAACATAACTAAAACTGATTTTGAAGGAAAATGGCTATCAAGAAAACGACTTTAAAATCAAACTAATTTAATAGAAAACTAAGTTTTAAATAAATAGATATAGACGAAAACAAATTTAAATTAAAACTAAGATGGCTGAGTCTAACTTAAAACAAGGTTTATAGGATTAAATTTGGACTAAAACGAAAACAAAAACAAAACAAAATGGAAAGAAAACAAAATTATTGGTTTTTAAGTAAAACTAGCGAAATGGTTTCAAGACCTTATTTATATCTTTTAATCCTTTAGAATTAGTAAAAATGTTTCCACTTTTCTTGAACGTAATTTTTAGTAGTTATTGTTTTCGCCGAGACTTTAAATTTAGCAGGTTGTATTTTTTTTTATTTGAAACCTTACAACCAATAAAAAGTTATTATTTTAAGTTACATTTCAATCCAATATGAACGCTACCGCTAACTTGAAATAAAATGAAATCAGAAATGTTAAAATATTGCCTCCAGTATTATTATTTTTAATAGTATAAATATAACCAATATATTATGTAGTAAAAACTTTAGTTACATAAAAAAAAAAAAAAATAACAAAGAACACAAATCTTAATTTAAGCGTATTAGCAAAATATCCAATACTTTTTCTCAGCACTCACTTTAAAATTACACCAAAATGCTGTCTCATTTCAAAGATTGTTTTGTGTAAAAGTTATTTTTAGATATAAATTCTTGTAAGTTAGAAAAAAACTTAATCATATAATAAACCCATTTTTGTGGAAAAGATGAACATTATGGGGTCTTAATTGAGAAGGGACAGGTGGCGTGAGACGAGACAGGGCGGCGTAAGTATGAGAGTTTTGGGGTGACCTAAATATAGGCAAAAGGGTCACCATGGCTGGTCTTTTGTGGCCAGGAGGGGAGGGTATGCCAAGGTCGATTAAATTCCACCTTTTAAATCGACCGCCCACGAGACGTGCCAGCGTGGCAACAGCGAGCAACCGGCTCAGTTTCCTTACGGGTTTTCAGCACTACATTCTTCGTTTTCAGCACGTTCGCGCAATATAATCGGTTTTTTTTTTATCTGCCTTCGAGAGTTAAATCTTTTGTTCGGTTGTTTTTCGGGTTTTTTTGTCTTAACGGTGATTTTTAAAATTTAACTGGTACGATTTTATTCATGTGTAGTTTCCGTCTGTCAGTCCGGACTGGCAAGAACACCACCCCATCCGGCGAGCCTTAGCCGCGCAATACGCCAGCGTACCAGTGCTGCCAGAGGGACGACAGAGATGCGTATCAAGGGCTACCTTGCCACATGACGCATCGACCGCACAACCAAAGGCAGGTCGGAGGGAAACATGACAGAATTGGCGCCCAACGTGGGGCCCGACACAAAGGTTAGGATTTTGATTGTTTTTTAGTTTGGTCTCCTGACGTCTGGCCACGTAAGTCCTGCAGCGTTTGGGTCTCTGAACCTTGACTGCAGTTGCGACGTGGTCTAAGGCAAAAGGAGCCAATCAGAAAATCAATAAAATCTCGTTTCGGGCGTAGTGTAAGTTTTTAGGTATAGTTTTTGTTAGACCCCAAGCAGGTCCGAATAAGTAAGACCACGTAAGTCCTGCAGCGTTTAGGCCACAGCGCCTCGACTGCAGTTGCGACGTGGTTCTTAACAGTAGGATTTTTACTGCTAGGGCTAATAGGTTTAGAAATAAGTTGAGGGTTTTTTTTTTTCTTCGCACCAAGTTTTCGGTTTTCCGTAAGTCCTGCAGCGTTTAGGCCACAGAGCCTCGACTGCAGTTGCGACGGATACTGGAGGCCGATGCGTATTAATTAAATTTTTTTTTGTTAGTTTTATAATCTTTTGTTTTGATATTCACACCCGCAGGGGCATCCTGCGTGGAATATGTAGGATGACGGGAGTAGCGCACCCGCGTACCCCAGCGAGCCCAACACGCGTCTGTACCCAGATTGGGCGGCGTGTTGGCCAGCGTCTGTTCCCAGATTGGGCGGCTGTTTATTACACCGTAAGGTGAAAAACCCGAACATGCCGGGGTTTGTCGGCATGTAAACCAATGGAAAATTATAGAAATCTCGTTTTGTCAAATACTCCAGACCGAGAAGAGCAGCCTGACCAGAGGGGTCATAAACGGGACAGGCTAGCTGAGAGCAAAAATACCTCGACTCGGAGGGTGCACCTAGTGTACAAAAAAGGGGGGTAGCGGCACTCTTAGGCAGCGCACACGGTGAAGCATATGGGCTGGACTGTGAGCAAGGTGTTTTGCTTATGAGTGCAACCGCGAACATCGAGTGCATCTCGTTTCTTCGCAAGCGTTTAATTTGCAGTTTTGGTTTTTGTGCACAGTGCGGCTCATATGCTTCACTGGGTACGGGCTAAGAGTAAGGTTAAATTAAAAATGAAATTGTTTTGTTTTTTTTGAAAATCGCTCCTTATCGGGAAGAGCAGCCAGGGGCCTTGCTCGGTAGTACGATTCGGGGTGCGGGTGCGTTTCGAGAGCAGGATCGCGCTATGTCTCTACATGATGTGATTTTGTTTTCGAATCGCATTTGCTTTTCGAGTCGTGTTGCAGAGTCGGACCTCAGGTCAGTGGGGTCATCAATGTGACAGGCTAGCTAAGTTAAGAAAAAAAAGAATACCTCGATTTGGAGTTAGGCGCTGCGGAATTAAGGGGGGTATAGAGTTGCAAAGCACTCTTGAGTAGGGACAAATATGAATAAAAATTTTTTTCGTTTTGAATAAATACTCCAACTCGGGATGAACTACCACAACACCATTAGGTGAAGCGAATATGCCTGAGCGACCTCAGCATAGGAAAATATTGTGGGAAGTTTCGGTTAAGAACCTCGATTTGGAGGGTGCAATTATTGCACAAAGAAGAAGGTTGCTTTCGCTGGTCTCGTCTAAGTTAATTTTTACGCCACTCTTGTTTGTTTTACGCCACCATCCACACTTAATGCCTTTATATTTTTAAATTTTTTTTTGAGTTATTATTATCAGCCATTGTAGTTTTGATTATTTGATTTCGGAATTATAATTTTCTTTTTTTGGTTTAGACTATTAACTTCTCCGAAGTTAGTCTCTTTTTTATCTTTACGGATACATTGTTTTGAAGCCAGGTTCTTTTGATTATCCAAATTATTTCCTCTTTATTTAATATATCCTGATAAACAAAATACCTTTGAAAAAAAATTATTTAAATTCATTTTCATCTATAAACGTTAGTTAGCAAAAGTTTTTTTGATAAAAACCTTTTTCGAATATTTTACTTTATTTTCATCTAAACATATATTGATATATATATGTATATATATATATGTATATGCATATGTATAGAGATATGTATATGTAGGTATATATGGGTATATTCAGATAAAAAATCAACCTAAATTTTTAATTTTTTGATAATTTGCGAAATTTTAGACAGTTAACATTGTACCTCTAAAATGGTTACAAAATTTTTTTTTGATATCACGTTCCCACTTTTCTATATTACTACATGCTACGACAAAATTTCTTTGACCTCTATGGAGTTCAGTTATTATTATGCTTACCTTTAATTAATATCATTATATTTTATCAACTTATTGAATATTATATTATTTTCCTTTACCTATCTTTACTATATATATTATTATCATTTCTAATACTACTAATAATATTATTATTTAAAATTTTTTTTGCTAAGTTTTGCAACCACCGTTCATAAAGGACATTTATTTTGATCTTAATTTTTTTTTATAAATTTTTCCTTTCGTTTTGGCATTTGGCGAACAACAGTTAAGTAAACTGAGGCGCATTAAAACCATCGGTTCGAACAAAATAATTAAAGTTTCTCGTTTTTGAATAAATTGGTTCTCCGGTCCTAACGGACGCTACGTTTGATTCAGCGAATTCTCGTTTGTCGATTTGAACAACCTAGGTGTTTGAAGCATTTTCAATTTTCCTGATATTTTTTGATTCTTTTGAATAACGATTCCTTGGGGCATGGTTCACACTAGGCAGCAAAGCAGAATGGATAATAGTGAAACCAACCCGAATGCAACCGGCAGTGGAAGCCTAGTGCCGCCCACATCAACTAGTACTGGGGCAATTCCAAGAACAGGCCCGATGAGTACCACCATACCGATTTTTACCACAGCTACGACGACGATTACAACACCTATGGCGATGCAGAGTGCACTACCAACAGCACCTAGACGTACCTCGGAAGAGCTTAACTTCTCGAATAGTAGCATCACGTCTCCAGAGTTTAGCAGCCTAACCGCTCTAAACGTGCGAAAGCAATTCCAGCAACATGCACAGATGGGAAGCGTAAGAGACAGGTCGTCAGGAAGAGCACCAGCGTCCCAAGGTGTGGTCAACTCGAGCATCAATATAAGGGATTACGTCAAGTCAGCAGTGGGCTTAGCCCAAGTGGATCTGATGTCGGGAATGGAGGAACGTTTGCGGGTATTAGTCCCACAATTAATAGCCGAAAGCTTAGGGTCCATGACGCCTCAGTATTCAGAGAGCCGACCAGCGGTTACGAAGTTAGTGACTTTACAACCACCACCTCCACCACCCCCGTCTAGCATTTCACAGGCATGGCCAGATCGAAATATGGAGCAGCAACAACAAATTGGATCTCAGGATACCAGGAGCATCTCGCAATCTTTCCCAGATTTTTCACAACCACCACCGCATAGGCCGCAACCGACGATTGTACCGCAACCGCAAGTTTTTTCTCAGTCGCAGACGTATCAAGTAGAGACCAGAAATCGACACCAAGAGCAACGAGCTGGACCCTCGATACGTCAGCCGAGTGCCTTTGCATATACAGGGCCTGTGCAAGCGCCGGTTACACATTACCATCAGCCTGAACAACCGCGACGTGTGGAGATGGACAAATGGGGATTTAAGTTCGATGGTACAAATAAATCAATCAGCGTGGACGAATTCGTTTTTCGAGTAGAGACCTTGTGTAATGACTACCGATATCCATGGCCGGAAGTAATTAGAAATTTTCATAGTTTGCTAACTGGAAACGCAGCTCAATGGTTCTGGGGATTTCGACGGTTAAACCGAATACCTAGTTGGTTCGCACTTCGAGAAGCGCTTGTAGCACAATTTAAGCGACACGAAAGCGACTTCGAGATCCAAAGACAAATTATGGATCGAAGACAACAACGGGATGAAACTTTCGACGACTTTTATCAATCTGTTTTGACCCTGAGGAACCAACAGCGTAATCCACTGGCTGAACAGGATTTAGTGGAGATAATGAGGAGCAACCTGAGGAAAGAGATGTCACAGCTACTATTTGCCATGCGCATAGAGGGTTTGACCGAGTTCTGCAAGGCCTGCAAAAAGGCTGAAACTCATATAAACTACCAACGCCAGGCTTATCAACCGCCTCCGCGTCAATATGTACCTCGCAATGCGCAAGTGCACGAGTTAAATGTAGAGCAGGACTTTTCGACTCCAGCGTTTGAAATAGATGCTATTAATTCCTCTCGAACATTTCCATGCTGGAACTGCAAACAGCCAGGGCACAATTTCGTTGAGTGTACGGCAGCCGTAAGGCGAATATTTTGTTATAGATGCGGAACGGAGGGCGTAGTTACCCCGAAGTGTCCGAAATGTCAGGGAACCGTTAGGCCAAATAGAAATGTTCAGGTGGAGTCTAGATCAGCTCAAACTCAGACTCAAGAAACGACGGAATGACTAACCGCAGCCACACAGACCGAAATAGAAAAGAAAGTTGTAGTTTTAACATCTAGTAAACATGGTAATAACAGTAGTCGTGATCAAGCCACAAATACTGCTGAAGTAAAATTAAAAGAAATTAAGCCATTCCATGTGAGACTCAAGAACTATGAAGAAGTAAGAAAAAGAATATTTTCAGAACAGCCGACAAAAATTGAAAAAGCAAGGGTTAGACATCGTTTAAGAAAAAATAATTATAAAGAAATTTCAGCATCAGAACTTTATGAGGGCGAAGACAGTAGATTTTATACGAACATCGAAATCAATGGACAGCGAATCGAGGGATTATTAGACAGTGGAGCAACAGTGTCGTGTTTAGGGAATAACTGCCTAAGTTTTGTGGAAAAATGCAAGTTGCCAATTTTTAAGTTTAAATCTTTCGTCAAAACTGCCGATGGGCGAATGCATTCAATCATAGGTCGCGTTAAAGCTAAAATTAAATTCGACAACCAAGAGCACGAGATTGTTTTTTATTTAACACCTTCTCTAAAACGAGAATTGTTTCTTGGTGTAGATTTCATTAAAAAATTCAATCTCATGCAGCTCAAAGTTGATAGCATAACGACCAACAACATAGCTTTGGAGGAAGAAGTCCAAAGCCATGCAACACCGAAAATGAAAGTTTTGACAGCCCAGCAACAACACAGGCTTAACGCAGTTATAGAAAAATTTCCCTGCTTCACGAAGAAAGGTCTCGGCAAGACGTCTTTAGAAGAGCACTACATTGATACCGGCGACGCAGTGCCCGTGAAAGATAAGCACTACCCAGTCGCACCGGCTGTTCAGGGGCTCATGTTTGCGGAGCTGGATAGGATGCTTTCACTGGGAGTTATTGAGCCGAGCGAGAGTCCATGGAACAATCGAGTGGCCTTTGTGCGAAAAGGCGAGAAATGTCGACTATGCCTGGACGCTCGCAAGCTCAATGCACTCACAGTGAAGGACGCCTACCCACTTCCACACATAGAGGGGTTGCTCAGTCGTCTCGGTGACACACACTTTATCTCAAGTGTGGATCTTAAGGACGCCTTTTGGCAAATTCCGCTTGCCGTCAGTAGTAGGGAGAAAACAGCGTTTACAGTGCCAGGTCGTCCGCTTTGTCAATTTACCGTCATGCCGTTTGGGCTATGTAATGCAGCCCAAAGGTTATGTCGGTTGATGGACAAAGTTGTGCCAGCCAGTCTTCGTGAAAGCGTTTTCATTTATTTGGATGATCTCCTTGTTGTGTCTTCCGATTTCGATAGTCATCTCCAAAAATTAGAGCAGGTAGCACAGTTGTTAAGTTCGGCCAACCTAACCATTAACGTGGCCAAATCGAAGTTTTGTTGTAGCGAGCTAAGGTACCTAGGTTATATCGTAGGCGAAGGTAAATTAAGACCAGACCCAGACAAGGTCCATGCCATTGACCGATATACGTACCCAAAAACTCCAAAACAAGTTCGAAGTTTCATGGGAGCCACGGGATGGTACCGTCGCTTTATTCGCGATTATGCTACTATAGCAGCACCTATTTTCGACACGCTGAAGAAAGCGAAAACTTTTGAGTTCGGTGATGAGGCTAAGAGCGCCTTCGATAAATTAAAAACAGCTCTTATTTCTAGTCCAGTCCTGGTACATCCAGATTTTTCGAAACATTTTTATGTGCAAACAGATGCTTCTAACATTGGAATTGGCGGCGTTTTGTTTCAAAAGGACGAAGAAGGTGGTGAACATCCGATCGCCTACTATTCAAAGAAACTCACGCCTGCGCAGAAGAATTATTCAGTAACTGAGCGCGAATGTCTAGCGGTGGTAATGGGGATAACGAAGTTTAGAGCCTACATCGAGCTAATGCCTTTTACAGTGATAACGGATCACTCCAGCCTGAAATGGCTAATGTCGCATAAAGACTTAACTAGTCGATTGGCGAGGTGGAGTTTGTATCTGCAAAGCTTTAGTTTCGAGATTGCGCATCGTAAAGGGGCTCAGAACGTCGTTCCCGATACATTATCACGCTACGACATGGACGAAGTAAGTTGTGAGGTAAAGGCATTAATTGACCTCGAGTCACCTGAATTTCTAAGCGAAGAGTATACGGATTTGTTAAGTACCATAACTAAAAATCACTCCCAGTTGCCTGACCTCAAGGTAATAGATGGTTTCGCTTATAAGCGTACGGTTCCATATGATGGCACACCCGATGGTGAAGATTTCGCATGGAAACTCTGGGTTCCAGCGCCTTTGACGCATTCAATTATTGCTAACGCACACCAACCTCCTCAAGTCGCTCATGGTGGTTTCACCAAAACTTTAAAACGTATCAAAGAATATTTCTACTGGCCAAATATGAACCAACAGGTCCTCAATTTCATTAATGATTGTCAAGTCTGTAAGGAATGCAAACCAGCTCAAATGGTTCTAAGACCACCTATGGGGCAAGAGTCGCAAATAATACGGCCGTTTCAAAAAATTTACGTGGATTTTCTCGGTCCATACGTGCGTTCTAAAAAGAAAAATACTTATATCTTCATAGTCTTAGACTATTTCACAAAATTTACCCTGTTGAAAGCAATGACGAAAGCGACCGCGCGAAATGTAATCCAGTTCCTAATTTCAGAAGTTTTTCATAAATTCGGTACCCCAGAAATACTCATGTCCGACAATGGCGTGCAATTTTTAAGTAAAGAATTTGCCGAAATGATCGATAATTTTGGAATAAGACATGTACGCACTGCTAATTACGCTCCTCAAGCCAACGCTTCGGAGAGGGTCAACCAGTCCATTCTCGCGGCGATTCGGTCATACCTCGACCAAGATCAAACCAACTGGGACCAGCATTTGTCAGACATTGAATGTGCCTTGCGTTCTTCGGTGCACTCCTCCATAGGAATGACACCTTATTTTGCTCTCTTCGGTCATAACATGATCACACATGCTAGCGCCTACAAGGTAGCAAAGAGACTGGGTCTGCTAAGCGATCCTGAAACGTTGGTGATACCGAAGCCGGTTCGGCAAGACCTGATTCGCAACAAAATCCGCGAACAGCTACATAAGAGTCACGAACAGAATGTTAAGAGGTACGACTTGAAAAGTCGAAAAATTAAATTTCAACCCGGACAGGAAGTCTACCGAAGGAACTTTCAGCTTAGTGATTTCTCCAAGCAAATCAGCGCGAAACTGTCAAAGCGTTTTCTAAAGTGTCGAATAGTGAGGGCAGTAGGGAACAGTCTGTATGAGTTGGAAGATTTAAGTGGCAAAACGATAGGAATTTTTCACGCGAAAGACTTAAAACAATAATCAAGTTCGGAGGTAGGGAGAGAGCCAATGATGCCATCTTTTCCCATGTATCTCTTAAGCTGAGAAGCTGGTCGAGAGTCCCTGGGTTTGTCATGGGCACCTGCACATAGGAATAACACATTTTATGAATACCCATGGTATTTCCACCAGCGCCCTCTAGTGTGTCAGTGCACACAAATTTTTTTTGGCATTTAGATGTGGCACCTCGGTGACGTTCGAGAACGTTCGGGCAAACAAAATGGCCATACACGGGCTTGAAAGGGAAAAATACCAACAAAAATGGTACCATTAGTTTCAGCGGGCATAAACCATTCGGTAAAATGGCGTGATCCGACACGCGCTTGAATCGGTAGCCAATCGGAATTCCGAAACAAGCGTCGGTTAACGGAATCTTGCCGACGTGTCATCCGCAAGTCCAACCCAACCATTACCTACTCCCCTCGGTTATGGTCGATTCCACCGAAAAAGGAGCGAAGTTGAAAAAACATCGCTCGTTTGCACATCTAAATGCCATCAAGATGCATGCGAACGTACCCTTTTCAAGTACCTGTGGCAACACTGCCAAAGTACCAAAAAATCATCGAAATGAAAAAAATACAACCCTGGGTAGACGAAGATAGTCGAAGTTTAAGAAATTAAAATTTGATATGAATCGTGTTGGTGTCGTAGTCTTGGTCGGCAGTCTTGGCAAGCTTTTTTTTAGGTAAATATTTTCACTTGGGAAAAATTACTCAATATTATTATAAATGGTTTTTAGCATAAGGTGTTCGCTAGGTATAATATTGAATGCTGCTTGTCAACAATTGACTGACTGACAGCTGGTTCTGGCTGATTTTAAGGTGGTACAACCGTATGGGGAAATGTTATGCTGTATGAAGTCATAAAAGTTGAACTTTAAGGTGATGACAACTGTTGCTGCTTCCAGCTGCTAAAAGCTTGAAATGTACAATTTGGAGAATTGCTGACGCTGTGCAGCCGCAGTTCTTCAAGTGTTCAACAGCATTCAAAACAAGAAAAAGCAGTTAATTTCTGAAACAGTTAAAAGAGAGAAAGCAAAATCGAACAAAAGTTTGACGAAATCGTCAACCAGGCTATGCAGTTACATAGGTACATTACTCCAAGCTATCGGTAAGTACCTTAAATACCCATTCACCACAGGACATAATTACTAAAAACGTAAATAATTTGCTCTAGAATAGCATCACAAATAGCAACGACACCATTCAACACCAAAACCCGCGCACACCAACACTAGCGCTCTGCTGACAACTTCACACTACCGCAGGTACTCGTCGAAGTCTTTATCAGTCTTTTAACAGACATCAGCAATAGCCCAACATCCGCACTAGCGCTAAACGGTGCAACCAGCAGGCACAATAGTCAGCGCTCCGCAATGCAGCAGCGTCTGCCAACTCCATCCACCCCCACCAGTAGCAACACCAGCCACACCAGCAGCGATAGCTACACCCACCTCCATCGTTTGCCGACAACAGCTGCGTCAGCAGCAGCAACAACACCTACCTCATCATCTAAACTATAAGAATAGTGAAAAACAATAAGAAAAGAGAATAAAATAATAAACTGAAAATTCCAAAAGTGAAAAAAAAGAAACGAAGAAATCAGAAAACTTAAAAAGCATATTGAAGAAAAAAACTATAAGAATAGTGAAAAACAATAAGAAAAGAGAATAAAATAATAAACTGAAAATTCCAAAAGTGAAAAAAAGAAACGAAGAAATCAGAAAACTTAAAAAGCCTATAAAAAAAAAAACTAAATAAGAAAAGTGAAACAAATGAAAAGAAGAAAAAAACAAAAGATAGAAATTAAAAATTTAGAACTAACAAAAAAACAAAAGTGAAAGATAGAAACTAAAAGAAAAGTGAAACAAACTAAAATAGAAAGCAAAAATATAGAAATTAAAAATAGTCAAAGAAAAGAATAAAAGTGAAAAAAAAACTATAAGAAAAGTGAAACCACTAAAAGAAAAGTAAATACATAGAAAACTAAAATTGAACAAGAGAAAAAGAAGTGTAAAGCTAGGAAAAAAAAATAATAAAAGTGAAAGACAAACTAAAAGAGAATTAAAGTAATTTGTGAAAATAGGAGAGAAAGTAATGAAAGTTCAAAAGAAAGAAAAGTATAAAATTATAACCAATGAATTTTGAACGTTCTAAAAGTTTGAATCTTGAGAAAAAAGCGAAAATAAGAAAAGTAAGAAAATAGAGAGAAAAAAAACTTAAAATGTAAAATTTAAAAGCAAATAGACAAACGGCAAAAACATAAAAAGAGTGAAAGAAAGAAACAAAAATATAAGTGAAACAAACTAAAAGAAAAAAAAAATCAAAAATACCAAAAAATTAGACTAACGGAAAAGAGTGAAAGAAAGAAACAATAAGAAAAGTGAAAGAAAAACTAAAAGAGAAATCAAAATACAAGAAATTAGACTAAAAAAAAAAAAAAAAAAAAAAGGAAACAATAAGAAAAGTGAAAAAAAAACAGCACTAAGAAAAAAAAATTTAAATAACAAAATAAGAAAAACCAAAACTCTCCTAAAAGAGAAAGAACAATTATCAACGATAATAAGACGAAAGGAAACAACAACAACAATAACTACAACCACAGCACCTCAACAATAACTACAACCACAGCACCTCAACAATAACTACAACCACAGCACCTCAACAATAACTACAACCACAGCACCTCACGGTCACGACCAACCACCCCCAGAACCAACAACTTCTCACGTTTCAACAATAGCCACGAAAGCAGCAATAGACACACCCGCCACAACCAGTTCATCACCAGTCACCGGCGCGAAAAAACGGCAGCATCAACCCCCCAGGTTTGGTAGATAGCGACCTGGGCTCGGTAAGCGTTTTGCCAAGAAAAAAAAAAATAAATAAATTTATTAATCAAAAAAAAAATTATAAGTATTTATAATAGAAATTATTATCTTAGTTTTCAGCAATTGCCTGACAACAGAAAAAAAAAAAGAAAAGGAAAGAATAACGTTTATTAACTGCATTTATCCTTGAGTTGCTTTTACGTTGCCAACCTTTTTGAAAATGCCAACAAAACTTGTTGATGTTAGCTAAATAAAACTAAAATTTTTTTTGTCTAAAATGCATTTGGTAAAAGTGATGTATTAAAATATATCCTTTTAACAGCATAAAGAAAAAAAAACAAAATATACTTACATATTACTTACATTTACATTATGATAAAAACAACAAAGCAACATCTCAATAATTTTACATTTTAAACACTTACCTGCGTGAATAAATGTTATTCGACCCTTTCCTTTACATATACATGCATATGCAGAAAAATTATAAGAAAATATAATCTAGACAAAAGTCGTTATTTAACGTCGTTAACTTACGCGATTTTTTTCTTTAACTTAGTTTAGCCGTTAAGCTTATCAATAACATCCTTTAGCCAAAAGCTAAAGTGAAGATTACCATTGATCATGAAAATCGACATTAATTCCTGTTTTTTTTTTGTTTTATTCGAATAAGGATGTATCAAATGTCGACAAGTATTTTGGGGTTTTAGATACACACAAAGCTTTCAGGCAATTTAATGCCGAGTGGAAAATAATATAAAATAAAATCGAAATAATTCAAAACTAATATAAAGCAAAATCGAAATACTTCAAAACTAATATAATATAAAATTAATAAAATTCAAATCTAATCTAAATTAAGATCCAAATATTTCGAAACGAATATAAAATATAATCAATACAATTCAAAACTAATCTAAATTAAAATCTAAATTTTTCGGAACTAATATAAAATAAAAACCACAATATTTCGAAACTACTATAATACAAAATCAAAATATTTCAGAACTAATATAAAACAAAATCAAAATATTTCAAAACTAATATAAAATAAAATTAATAAAATTCAAATCTAATCTAAAATAAAAATCCAAATATTTCGAAACTAATATAAAATAAAATTAATATAAACACAAACTAAATTAAAGATAAATCGGGATAAATGCAAACTAATATCAACCAAAATTAGTATAAATACAAACTAACTTAAAACTAACCTAACATAACTAAAACTGATTTTGAAGGAAAATGGCTATCAAGAAAACGACTTTAAAATCAAACTAATTTAATAGAAAACTAAGTTTTAAATAAATAGATATAGACGAAAACAAATTTAAATTAAAACTAAGATGGCTGAGTCTAACTTAAAACAAGGTTTATAGGATTAAATTTGGACTAAAACGAAAACAAAAACAAAACAAAATGGAAAGAAAACAAAATTATTGGTTTTTAAGTAAAACTAGCGAAATGGTTTCAAGACCTTATTTATATCTTTTAATCCTTTAGAATTAGTAAAAATGTTTCCACTTTTCTTGAACGTAATTTTTAGTAGTTATTGTTTTCGCCGAGACTTTAAATTTAGCAGGTTGTATTTTTTTTTATTTGAAACCTTACAACCAATAAAAAGTTATTATTTTAAGTTACATTTCAATCCAATATGAACGCTACCGCTAACTTGAAATAAAATGAAATCAGAAATGTTAAAATATTGCCTCCAGTATTATTATTTTTAATAGTATAAATATAACCAATATATTATGTAGTAAAAACTTTAGTTACATAAAAAAAAAAAAAATAACAAAGAACACAAATCTTAATTTAAGCGTATTAGCAAAATATCCAATACTTTTTCTCAGCACTCACTTTAAAATTACACCAAAATGCTGTCTCATTTCAAAGATTGTTTTGTGTAAAAGTTATTTTTAGATATAAATTCTTGTAAGTTAGAAAAAAACTTAATCATATAATAAACCCATTTTTGTGGAAAAGATGAACATTATGGGGTCTTAATTGA
Source organism: Dichetophora obliterata (assembly GCA_963920525.1). NCBI lineage: Eukaryota > Metazoa > Arthropoda > Insecta > Diptera > Sciomyzidae > Dichetophora > Dichetophora obliterata. The sequence continues at coordinate 205,431,626 of OY986435.1, forward strand.
GAAGGGACAGGTGGCGTGAGACGAGACAGGGCGGCGTAAGTATGAGAGTTTTGGGGTGACCTAAATATAGGCAAAAGGGTCACCATGGCTGGTCTTTTGTGGCCAGGAGGGGAGGGTATGCCAAGGTCGATTAAATTCCACCTTTTAAATCGACCGCCCACGAGACGTGCCAGCGTGGCAACAGCGAGCAACCGGCTCAGTTTCCTTACGGGTTTTCAGCACTACATTCTTCGTTTTCAGCACGTTCGCGCAATATAATCGGTTTTTTTTTTATCTGCCTTCGAGAGTTAAATCTTTTGTTCGGTTGTTTTTCGGGTTTTTTTGTCTTAACGGTGATTTTTAAAATTTAACTGGTACGATTTTATTCATGTGTAGTTTCCGTCTGTCAGTCCGGACTGGCAAGAACACCACCCCATCCGGCGAGCCTTAGCCGCGCAATACGCCAGCGTACCAGTGCTGCCAGAGGGACGACAGAGATGCGTATCAAGGGCTACCTTGCCACATGACGCATCGACCGCACAACCAAAGGCAGGTCGGAGGGAAACATGACATAATTCAGCGTGAGGTTTTTTGACATTATTTCTATAGAACTTGCGGCCAAAAAGCTTACACTAAATTTAGAGTTGACCTTAAAATGTTTATTACTAAGGCCCAATAAGGCTATTCACAGTTCAAACATACATTTAACAAATCGTACTTATAGCATGTTGTTTTTCACAAGCTTCAAAAATTTGTACATAACGCTTTCAAGCAATTTCAAGTTACTTGAATTGAGTCTGATAATAATAACAAACTATCAGCTTTTGGCGTTCGCGTACGCAAACAACTTGTAAAATAAGACAAATTGAGAGAGCAAAGTGACAGTTGACTTGGAGGGGAAATTGGAAATTCCTGCTGGAAAAATTTTTACTGTCGAGAACTTGCAAGCTAGAAAACAGCTGATTTAAGACAGTTACAATTCGAACAATTAAACAAATTTAGTAAAATTGGTGTTAACGAACCGGAGGATTGTTTGCGATTGAACGAAGAATTCATCGTTAGTTCAGGCAGTGGAAACAGTTTTGTTCGAACTGTGGTTCGGAACATTGTTTTTTTAAAATGCTCGCGAACTCTATTTGTGCAATGGAAACACTTTTTCATCACAAACGAATGAAGATTTCGTCGTTCGTTCTGATCGGTCGGTGCTCGAACATTCTGGGCGAATCTGGTGTTGCTTTGTGAATGGAGTAGTAGATTTGTTGAAATGGTAGTTAATAACGTAGGAAAAAACAAAAAAGGAACAAAATAAATTAAAAGCTTAAGACAAAAGAACACATTTTTATTTGCTTTAAAAGATAACTGGCAAAAAAAAACATCGAATCGCTGGATAACAAAATTTGTAGACGCCAAAGTGAACGTCGGAAGGCATTGGCAAATATATTAAATTTGCGTCAGGAGCAAATCTGTACTCTCGCGATTGCAGCATCATTTATTTCAACGAATCGATTGTGCTGAGAAAATGTAATGTATCGAATTTAAGATCCTGTTGTTTATTAATATAACCTTATGTCTACAGCAATGCTCAAAAACTTATTGGGAGGTCGACTGCCAATCACTTAATAACGAAAGGTTTAAAAACACTTTTCGCATGAGTAGAGTCCACTTTGGAAAGCTATGCATTACGTTAAAATATTTGGAAAAAGAAATCACAAGAATGCGTTCATCCATATCTCTTGAAAAACGTATTTCGATGGCTTTGTATGCATTAGGCTCTTCGGCGGAACACCGAACGATTGCCAGTTTGTTTGGAATTGGCAAAAGGACAGTTTGCGAAATTGTTCTTGAGTTCTGCGATGCTTGTCGGGACCAGCTAAGACCACAGTATTTGAGCGCTTTCCGCCTTACCTGGTCTGTAATTCAAGAGTATGTCAAAGGGTTTGAAAATCTGGGGTTCCCTCAATGTCTTGGTGCAATCGGTAAATATCAAAAAATTTCAACATTGTAATAAAATTATTAAAAAAAAGTTCTAGGTTTAAGATGGTTGCCACATTGCAGTTCACCCACGAGCTGAAGATACCGTGGACAATTACAGCTACAAAGGCTGGTATTCTACAATTTTAATAGCATTAGTGGATGCAAGGTAGGCTAATAAGTTCACATAAAAATATTGCATATGAAAAAAATTCAGTTTTACAGATACCGTTTCATGTGCATCAATGTTGGTGCACCAGGGAAATGCAGTGATTTTATCATTTTCGAATCTTCAAGCTTGAAACAGGAACTTCTGCGTTGTAATTTATTACGAGAAATGAGCAAAACAATTAACTCCGTTGAAGTTCCTGTGCTTATATTAGGAGATTCAGCATTCAGGTTTTCAACGAATTTAATGAAACCATATCCATTTAACATGGAAAAAGATCGTCAGCAAAAATGTTTTAACTACGTTTTGTCCAAATGTCGGCAGGTCGTGGAAAATGCCTTCGGACATTTAAAAGCACGTTTCCAGCGTACTGGAAAGGGTATAGACAATAAAGTGGAAATGTCCCAAAAATTATTAAGGCATGTTGCGTCCTGCACAATTTCTTAAACGATAACAATGATCACATTAATGATAGTTGGTTTCAATCCCAACGATTATTCGATGATAGCAGAGTTCAACGAGAAGACTCTGCAATGATTCATGATCACCTTGGGCCCCTGAACGAATTAGAAGTGCAATTGCTTTCCATTATGTATGTATATGATTATTATGATTACGATACATCTGTGGTCACAAGGAATGACGACTAAACTCAAAATATCGTAAAAAAGCGATATGGAATTTACTTTATTGCCAATTTTTGGAAGTATGCAGATATCCATTTTTTCCCCAGAATTGATCATCACTTATGTCTCCATATATTTTGTTTGTAACGGTTTATATATTTAAAAAAAAATGGGTCGTAGTTCGTGCAGTTAAAAATATTGTTTTGTACGATACTTTGATTAAAATATTGTTGCAGAATTTAAATAAAAAGTCGACGTAGGTTTTCTATATGCAAGCCGATATGACTAGCATAAGGTTTTTATTGTTGTTGTTATTATTATTATTGTGTATTATTATTTGTTAAAAAAATTGCTTAGCTCGGAGAACAACTTCAGCACTCCATTTTTCACTTCAGCAGCATCTTCTACTTGCTGATGTAGCTACACTAAGTTCTCCCGCTCCAAAGCAATAAGTTCTTTGTCGTTATCCCTCATGCCCTGCATATTTTCATCAATTTTTTGTTGACTTTTATCGAACAATACCAAGAGATCATTAAAATAAAATTTTTTTAATTTTGCAGCATCTCTTGACAAAGATGTGCTCGAACACGTCGCAGAAGAATAAGATGGACCTGCTTCTTGAGTTGTGATTTCAATATCAGGTGAAACAGCAGGCGAAACAGCGTGCGAAATTGGCTCCGACAAATTGGCATCGATGACTTCAACGTTTATAATCTGTTTTATATTATGAGAAATTCAAAGTTTTTAAAAAATAAAAACGTTTACACAAATTGTTGATATTTTTACTTGAGATACTATCCGACGTCAACGAAATAAAATTAATTGTTTTGGACTGGCCCAAAATTGAGTGCACTCTTTCAAAGATCGGCCATACAGACGAGCTGCAGGCTGTTGTGCCTTTTTCTTTCCTATTAAAGAAAACATACAATTAGACATTTATGATACTAATAACATTATAAATACTTCTAATATTATTCTCACCTATATTTAATCGTTAGATTATTTATGTTTGCCTTGGCTTCCGCTACAGTTATCAAAAGCCCATGCTGCTGGCCATTTCAGCATATATGTGCGTTTTTTTTTTGTGCACCACGAAACTCCACTGCTTACTCCTCCCACAGCTCCACAAATATTGCCTCATTAAGGTCATTCCACTTCACGCGCTCCTTGTATTATTTTTGTCTATTTTTAATAAAGTTTCCAATTGGGAAGGAAGCTTGTGAACATATTAAAACAGACAGACGAAATGTCAAATATCAGTGACAACTTGGATTTTAGTAATAGATTTTAGACTTTACCTCAATAGTCTGTTCAACAACCATAATCAGGGTTGTTTCTTAGCTTTTCTGAGTTTTCCGCTGAAAAGACAACACTTAGCAGCTTTTCATTTGACATTTCTTCTATGGAGAAAAACTTAATATCATCCAGCTTTTTGGCCTGTGTGTGGACATGCTATTCTAACAGAAACAGACCTTTTATTTATGGCTCGTGGAGACCGCCTGTCATATTGAGTTCTTTTACAATTGCTTATCAGCTGTCACTTTCTTTCAATATATTTATTCGATATTTGTGCCATCATCGTGCCACTATCGAAAAGTTATCGAAATACGGTAAATTTAGCTAAAAAGTCGCTTCTCGAAGATTGGGAAAAGTGAGTGGTGAACTTAAGTTGCACTGTGTCACAAATTTTTTTAAATAATCTAAAAAATTAAATATCAATTGAAAAATTACATGAAAGAAAGAAAAATTTTGCAAACCACGAACAAAATACAAAACTATTGGAACTGTGTAAGTATGTGAAGAAGTGAAATTGTGGAACTAGCACTTGAAGGAGTGCGACAAAATTATATAAAAATGTACAACTACGCTGACTGAATCGATGTTGGGATTCAAGCTGCTCGCTATTCAATATAGTGCTAAATATTTTATTTCGCAATTACAACGTCCGTGTTTGCATTCTCTGGTCATCCACCATGTAAGTGCTTGTTGCGAGTGACCCCAACAAGGGCCATAACAGCACTTTACGCCATCAACTGATGAACCACCACCAACTAGAAAAAACAATATTTTCTTTTATGAGGAATGTGCAACAAAGCAGCGCTGCTTGCTGCACTTGTCTGTTATTGCAAACTGCACTGCGAATTATTTGCTGCGCAGTCTGTCAGACTGGGCGGACCCTGATCCGATTCCGTTTTTGATTTCGATTTAGTTGACTTTGATTTTTATTTTCTGTTGCATTTATTAATGTGGTAGATATCCGCCATTTTCTGTTATAATAAAGCACAGGTTTTTTATTAATGCATTTAGACAAAATGACTGTTAACAAGTGCTAACTACTTTGTTTAGATGTGGATGAAAGGTTAAGCTGTTTGTAAATTTGGATAAATAAATAATTCAGTCTTGGTATTTAGAAAGATTCGCCAATAGATTGATGACAAACTCAGCAACATTTCAGATTTTTTTTTACTTTTAAATATTTTAAAGCACTTATATTTTCTTATGTTGCAGGAAAATTACTTCACATACTTCTGAAGTTTTTGCCCGCGGAAGACCGATCGAGGGTTGCAAGTTTTGTTGAACATCTGATTTAATAGGGTAAGTTTGTGTGTAATCGTTCTTTGTACAATTTTTCATTAATTGGGTTCTTATTTTATCAGATAATAAAAGACTAAATTGTGCTCTTGAATGCACATTTAAATTTGAACAATCGTTTGCTTAATGGTAAGTTTATGTATTTGATTGACCTAACTAATTTTTTCTAATATGAATAAATTATGCTAAACAAAGGCTTAGGGCAAAACTGTACCTCGGTTTTGTAACTATTGCGACAAATAGTCACTTTTTCTGACGTCACAGTGTTTCATTCCAAAATACTCACTTTTGCGAAAACTACTGTTTCTGTAACTGATAAGCGAGTAAATAGTGGTCCGTGATGAAAAAGATACACAAGCGAAAGGGAATATATGAAATTGCAACAAATGTCAGACAACTTTGTGTGAAATTTGATGAGGTTCTTCTATAAACAATAAATAAAAAACAAATATAAATATTATAAGTGCTTTATTTATGAAAATGGCGGATATACGCCATTATATAATTTATGCTGACCATTGCTTGTTTTGATGTTAAAGACTTTAACACTTACAGCCCTATTCTGGCATATTAACAAATTGTTAACCAGTATTTTTAATATTTCTATCTGTTTGTTGTTTTCAATAAAAAATTTAAAGCTCAAAAAACAAAATTTGTTTATGAAATTGTCAATAACTGAAAAGCAGTTGACAATTTTTATCAAAATTTTTTATTTTTGAGCTTCAAATTTTGTTTTGAAATAAAAAATTTACAACAAACACATAGAAATATTCAAAATACTGGTTAACAATTTGTTAATTTGCCAGAATAGGGATGTTAGTGATGTTGATATTAAATACATAAACCTTATAAACAAATTCCGAGGCGAGTATTGTTTTAATGCGGTTGCTTAATGCAATGATATAATGGAATAAATTTAATTTATGAAATATTTCAGTTTATGTATTCAATAATTTATACATTATAGTACATATAATATTGTGTTAATAATATATTTATAATCTACATGAAAAAATTTAAGTTGATACCTTGTACTCTGTAGAAGTATTTGTAACGTGGATACATTAATTTCCACAACTTCATTGAATATGACTGTTGCGTTAAACAAAAATTTTTCTCACCAAGTTAGAACATAGTGAGAACTGCAATCGATTCGAGTCGCATATTTTAGTTTACAGAAACACAAGTGAGAATGACATCACAATGACGTAAAAGTGAGAAAATCTGGTGAGAACTACGGTGAGAAAAGTTACAGAACCGTGCTACTGATCACCTCTGAATATCTTTAACCAGATGATATATGCTAGTAGATCGCGTCTGGAACTAATGAAAATATAGAACTTTATTATATGCTAAAGACATCCAAAAGTGAGCGATTTGGCCTCTTGATTATGAACTAATTATTTGTTAATAACAAATAACACGGTTGCTACCATTGTTGGAAAAATCCCATTTGTGGTTATTTTTAATTGCCGTAGAAAATAGGAATTTACATAGGATTTTTTAATTGAGTGCGGTTTTTTAATTCACGTGGATTTTTTTTGTTTTATGTAATTTTGTATAATTATATACATACATAAAAAAGTATATTTTTAAAATTTTGTTCATTGTCAAAATCGTCTCAATCCATCTATATGATTTTCGCAACGAATTCTTCAAGATTTCGGTTACTTTAGTTTGCTGGGAAGTGCTTTCATAATTACATGCATTGGGAAAAAATGCTTCAGTGCATTTTTTTTACTTGTTTATCAATGTATAAAATTGGTATATCTTAAAATTAATTTGTGATTGGCCCTTATTATGAGTTGCTTTCGACGTAACCTTTGCTGGTTATCGAACAAGGAGTATCGAACTTAAAATTCTTATTATGAGCAGTGCAACAATGTCGAAATGTTCGTTGTTCATCGAATTTTCAGTCGAATGGAATTTTGCTTTTTAATAGAAAAGACTTATTAACAGTTCAACCTATATTGTTGCGCCTTGCTTTGCGTTTAAAAGCGTCACTCAAATGTCCTATGAGCGCTACCGAAACTGAACGCTGTGTAAACTTCAACAACATTGCCTGTTCTTGTTTTTCTTTTCATTCTCTTTGTTGCAGCCAACTTCACTACGGAACGCATTGTCAAAATTGGAAATTCGAATAGAGTAGCGCTAGTGCGTTGCGTATTGCGGTAGGCTTCATACAAAATGTATGTGCATGAACCATTTTTGAAAGATAAATGACGCTGACGCACCAATTTAGGTTAACAGACACCGAAATATACTAGTTCTTTTTCATTTAAAAAATTTTTTTTTCAGTTTTGACAATTTGTTATGTCTTGGTATTTACTGTGGTAAATTTTAATAGAAGAGAGGTTTTTGTATTTTTTTTAATACAAATGGGATTTAAAGTGGTTTTTTTTTTAATACCAATGGGATTTTTCGTATTATTGTAAATGTTCGTGTGATTTTTTGTGTTTTTTCTTTTAATTGCGACGGGATTTTTTTGTCAATTTTTTACAATGGGAATTTTCGTGGTTATTAATTTTTGTTATTGTGGGAAAATGGTTTTTCGTGGGAATTTGAGGTGGAAACCGTGTTTGTTATTGAGAATTCCTTTACAAGTTTTTAAGTGTTCTTTCGACAAATCTGGTATTTTCAACGAAATTACATTCTCAAACGCCGCACTATGCAAGTCTATAAGCTATTTCTTGGCTTCAAATTTGCTCGAAAATAAGTAAAATCGATTTTCTTACTTAAAAATATCCACATATTATAAATGTAATTTTTGTTTTTGACCACTTTTAATACGTGAGAAGAATATATATCGCTACCTTAATATAGAAAGGCCCTAACTTATTTTTTCAAAATTATTTTTTTTACAGATTTTTGCAAAAGAAATTGCTATAGAAAAAAAATTGCTGCAAAAATATTGCTACAGCATTGAATTGGTTGGTGTCTTAAATAAAAAATCCATTTCAAGAAAATTCGGACCCGCAAAATTATAATTTTTATTAAGTTTTTTCCATCTCCTGTAAAGTAATAAAAAATGAGTTAGGGCCTTACTATATTAAGGTAGCGTATGCTTCAAACTTTGGAATTTTTTTAAACATTTTTAGGCAGCAAAAAAAAAATTTTATAATTCACGACTATCGGCAACTTTTATTTTGAACTTTAAAAATTTCATGCCGCACGCAATTGGCTTAGAAGATATAGGGGCATATTTGGAAAAATGGGTCTAAAAAACTAGTGGTTTTCCCTTTAACGTAACCAGTATGGGTATCAAAAGAAAGGTTATTTTATTATATATTCAACGAGATAAAATAAAAATAAATTGGCCATTTCAGCACTTGAACTCAAATGATCGAGAACTGGAAATATCAGTCTTATGCCGACTCAGAACGGCTTCTGTTCCCAAAAAATTTTACATGCCAAGTTTTACTCTAAGGTTTGCCAATGTCTGCAGAGAGGTGGCAGTCGAACAGAAATATTAATTCAATTAAAAAACCATTCTCTCTGAGGTGGGGATCTTACTGCGGGTCTTTAGCTTACAAACCACGCACTCTACGAGTAGGGCATGGCCACCACAAAATTCAACGAGATATCAACCATAAAAATCCATGCATAACTTTAGATAATCTATCAGACATTATGTTTGCCTTTATTTTTACTAAAACGTTTAAAACGCAAAATGTCACTCTCTATTACAATTACTTGAAGTTAGTGCGGAAACAGACCTAATGTGTTCCGAACGACAAAATCCCTAATAACTACAAAATCCAGAAAAGACAAAAGTCTGAAACGATAAAATCTCGAAATCCTGAAATCCTGAAAAATAAAAAATAAGAAAAATCCCAAACGGATTTTGAATAGTATAAAATAAGTTCATATATGGGCATTTCCACAGTCGAGAACGCGACATTCGTACTCTTTTAAGTTACAAAAACATAAAGAAAACTCAACAACAATTTTTTATTTTTTTTTTTTAATTTTTCGATAGCATTTTAGTAGCATTATGGTCAGTACAAAAAGTGTGTTCTGTAGATTTTGTTTTCAATGTATAAGCAATAAACATGGGATGTAGCACGCGACAAAAAATGAAACTCGTTTTAGACTGCATCTAGAAAAATGCAGAAATCTGCGAAATGGAACAAAAAATTTTAATACGACTTATTTTAAACTAAAATGGATTAATGTGGTTCCTAACGATAATTGTTTTTTCTAAATGACATTGTTATTTATTATGTTGATTTTATATGATTTAAATACCAATTCTAAATGTTTGATAGTTTAAATCATACTTGATTTTAAATACAAATTCTAGTTGTTTGATAGTTTAAAATCGTTTATTGAGCTTAAGGTCAAAGTTAGAACAATTAATTGTACTAACGAATCTTTCCAAAGAAACAACAACAACAACAAAGTTTTTTCAATATGAAAAGAAAAAAAATCACTAGCTGATTTTATTGCAATTTCGGCCGTGCTAAAGGCTTCATCAGAAATCTTTGTGATGCCCGTGGTTCCTATCGATAGTTGTCATTTTGAAATACTTGTATTAGTTTTACTGTTTTAAGCATTTTTTTAATTTAGCATGCGACATTTATCACGCGACATAATTTTCCATTGCAGTTTAATTGGGTAATTAAGTAGTTAAGTAATTAAAAATTTAATATATTTTCCTTTCCTTGCCTCAACCATTTTTTCATTATCTTTAGCTAATGCCTTCCATTTTTACTAAAACAAAAAAGCTTACGAAACATTTACGAAAAAGAAAAACTACATTTGTGAAAAAGTGCAGACGATTTGATCACGATGGTTAATGAAATTATGTAGAAATTGTTTAATTTAATAAAACTAAAATTTTTCTCTTAGATAATATCACACAATAATAAGTTTTTAACAAGTTTTAATTTTTTGTTCACGGTAGACTTTTCTGTGGAATTGAGCATATAAAATTTAAGCAAATTTTATTGAATTATTTTCATTATTTTTAAGTAAAATAAGTAACACAAATTAAAAAGGAAATCAATTAAAGTAGTAAATTAAATTTTTCTTTTAAATCAATAAAATTGTTTTAAAATGCAATAAAAAAGGATGAAAAGAAAACATATTAATATAATGATAAGTTATTTGCAATACTTTTAAGAAAGTCAATTTTTGGTGTTTCTGAACATTTTTGGAGAATGTTGATATTTTTTTGCTGCCTCGTTTTATTTTTTTCCTTATTGCAATTTCTTCACCAGCATTAATTATGCCAATTGTAAGTTTTATTAGAACTATTTCCTTCGAGAGATGGTGAATGAACTCATATAGGCCAGCGTTTTTTGTTCTATAAATGATTTCATGCGTCGGTGCCATGCCTCAACAATATTAAGGGTTCTAGCCAAATGGTTCTGGTAGCTATCTTTTATGCATCAAAAATCTGGGGGACCATTTGGTTTCTTGTTTTTTAATCATATACATAAAAAAAATAACATATAATAATTTTTTTAAACCAACATTCAAAGATAAATATAACTCTTTGAAATATAAACTTTTTTGCTGTGAAGGCACAAAATCTAAACCTTTTAGCATTCTAATGCTTAAATTGAAATTTTCGTCAACGCCATACCTGCGAGCAAATTGGTATCGCTACTGTCAGATTGGTTATCGCTACTGTGCACTGCATTATTTACATTTTGTAAGTTTTTGCTTAGTAATGTTGTTTTTGCTTTGTTACTTTGGCTTACTTGCAATAATTGACAATATGCAATTTGTGAATATTGTAAACAAATCAATAGAAAAGGGTGTTAGCACTCTATTTGTTATCGACACTTTTATAAGTGCTTTGTTCGATTGTGGCACAATTGTGCTAGCACAGTGTGCTGACACACAAGGGTGCACATGTGCTGGTGAGTCAACACACAAAAAATTGTGCTATTACCCACCTCTACTTAGCAGTGAAATGGATTTTTAGTAATAAATTTCAGTGCAAATCGTAATTCATTATCGGTGCTCACATTGTCAAATTTTCGTCTAATTGTTGGTCAAACATCATGAAATTGTAAATATTTTAATTTCAAGAAGATTCTGCTACATGTATAAATTTGTGCGTGCGAGTCCGTCACAAAATACTTGAACTGCAAAGCAGAATCTGCAACATTAACCCAGATATGCCGACGGGCTTGTTAGCGTAACAATCTTTGCAGTTTTTTCTAAATCCCTTTAATCTGACAAAAAATATTTTTTTACTTGGATTTTGAAGCCGTACTGCATGTAATCGCCAGCAAATACATGTACTTTTCCACATGTACTTTTGCTTCGTAGTAATTTTTACAACAATTTTAAATCAAAAAAAAGAAACAACATAAATAAAATATGCTTATAAAACTTTTTCTTACCGATCACGTGACGCGACATCACAAATCTCACAAAACTGAAATCCTTGAATAAAAAAACACAAAGAACAACATTAGACAAATATCATCAATGCAAGCTTTGTTTAACGCTATGTTTTGTAACACAACAACAAACAGGTTAACAAATTAAAACCTTTGTTAACGCAGTATCTCGAAAATAACAAGTGTACTACATGTAGTACAATCGGCATATTTGGGTTAATGAATTTGGTCGCGCAAATTAGTCAGATGGGAAGGATTTAAACCTTCCTTCTTGAGATTTGGCTCGACCCCCTCCCCCCTCTATTCTCACGTGAGATTGGTCAAAATGCGTGTTTTCAGTGTAAATATGTTAATCAATCCTTCATTGTATTGGATTTATTAAAAAAAAAACTTAATTTGTTTAATTATTTTTATTTCGGACTAGTTGAGAATAGTATTTGAACAATAAAATACTTATTAAGTAAAAGTAAGTAATTTAAAATGAGAAAAAATACGTCATCTTTGCGAGAACCCCCTCTCTCTACGTGAGAGTGAGTGAGATTCGGCTTACCCCCGCCATCTAAACGCCTCACGTAATTAATGGACGACCCCTTAATATGCTGCTTCACAGACCAGGCACATATGTTAAAGCTTTCTGTAGGCCAGAGTTGAGCTTATTTTAGTATGTTTTATTAAATGAAATTTTGTTTTTTCGTTTTGTTATGTTTATTTTGCTATTGAATACAATAAACACTAATAAGAATTAAATATATAGTCCAAACATCTGTGTTTATTTTAAAGAAATTTAGATTTTCTGCACTTCTGCACGGATGTTGTTAGCAACCGTGTTATGAAATTCATGTTAGTAACGGAAGGTTAAGCTGGAAGTTCATTCGATGCAGTTGCGTTTTGCGTCCATGTACTCGCTGGCGCAATTCAATAGAATTATGTGAAATATAAATTTTTTTCGAAAATGCAATGTTAAACAGGGTCAAATACACGACTTTGCAGAATGACACTGAGCAACACCAGCAGCGCAGTTAAAATCGGGAAGGACCTCTCCCCACCATTTATTACCAAACAAAGTTTCAGACAAGGTGATTCCTTATCGTGTGACTTTTTCAACCTAATCTTAATGATGGAAAAGATCATCCGATCTGTTGATCTGAGACGTAGTGGCACAATATTCTACAAGAGTGTTATGCTGCTTGCGTATGCTGCTGACATCGATATCATTGGCCATAATACGCGCGAAGTCAGTGCAGCATTTTCCAGATTAGAAAGAGAGTCAAGTCGAATGGGTCTAGCAGTGAATGCAGATGCAGATAAGACGAAATACTTGGTGTCAACAAACAAACAGTCCCAGCGTCTTGGAACCCACGTTACCGTTTACAATACCTCCTTCGAGGTTGTGATGAACTTCGTTTATCTGGGATCCAGCATTAACTCAACCAACGACATCAGCATTGAGATCAAACGAAGAATAACTCTTGCCAACAGGTGTTACTTTGGGCTCAGTAGGCAATTGAGAAGCAGAGCCCTCTATCGACGAATGAAAATCACGCTCTATAAATCGCTCATCATGCCCGTCCTACTTTATGCATCACAAACCTGGACGCTGAGCAGTTTAGATGAAAAAACTTTAAAAGCATTCGAGAGAAAGATTCTTCGTAAGATCTACGGACCAATCTGCGTCAATGGCGAGTACCGAATACGGTGGAATGATGAACTGTATGAGCTGTTCGCTGACATCGACATAGTCAAGCGCATTAAAATCGAGCGGCTTCGCTGGCTTGGTCATGTTCAGCGCATGAAAGACGATGCTCCAGTGATGCAAACATTCGATTCGGTACCCAGCGGCGGTCAACGCAGAAGAGGACGACCGCATCTTCGTTGGAAAGACCAAGTAGAGGACAACCTGAAGAAGCTTGAAATTTCCGACTGGCGCCAACAAGCGAAAGACAGAAATGGCTGGCGCAAATTCTTAGATGAGGCCAATACCGACATACGGTTGTAGCGCCAACTAAGTAAGTAAAGTAAGTAAAACAGGGTCAAAATGTGCCATTTTAAAAAATTTAATAAAAACTATTTCAATTTCGCACGAATTGTGTCCTTTACGCCTTGAGGAAGCTTAGGAAGCTGTATCAATTGCGTTACAATTTTTCTATCTGCTGAACTTTTCTCAGCTTACATTATCTCAAATGACCTTTACTAAGGAAGTATTTTTCCAAAATAAACTATTTATTGCTAAATATGCTGCAAATTACGTTGATGCTAAACATAATCTATTCACTTCAACATGTTGGCAAAATCTGTAAAAATAAAAATTTTTTATAAAGGTCGCTTGAAAGTGAAAGACAATATCCGAAAAACAAATTTAACTTACATTCAGTACGCAAAAAAAATGTTGTGGAGAAAATATTTTATTTATGCACGTAAATAATTAAACTTAACTTATTCACGGGCGAGAATAGTTTTTATATTCGTTATTTCCCTCAGTGTATCAAAAAATATGAGTTGAATTGAACATCAGATCGTACCACATCCTACACATAGCCCACATCTGAAATAAAACACCAAGTACGAGCTATGCTGAGTATATTTCATTAATAAAAAGAACTTTTCTAAAATAGTGTGCTATTCTGTAAGGATATTGTTATTTTTTTAAAAGACTTGAGCTAAAAGTACTTTCTTATTGTAACTACTGTAATGTAAGGCATTTTGAAAAAGTCTATCGAATCTATTACTTGTAATATCTATTACTCTTGTTTCCTATAGCCAATCATATGTTTATTGTACGAAATGCCAACGGTCAAAAATTTGCCATTTCATTCTACTGTCTTGCCATGCATAGCGCTCTGGATATGATGAAGGGTATTGAACCTTGAACAAACCACAAATATACATACACTTGCGTTTATATTGTATTAAAAAAAATGTGTAAAGTGCTTTAAGTTAAACGCAAAAAGAAAAAAAACGAACATGGAGTTCAACATTACGATAAGACTTCTAAAATCTACAACTACATCTAAAGATTTAACTCAAGGTTACTTTTATATAAACATAAATACATAAAAGACACAGTTGAATTGTTGTTTTTGTTGATGACGACAACAACGACGAAGACAGCCTCAGCAGCGGCGATAGAAGCTACGATGTCTGTTAAGGTCATGCGGAATACCTATTTAATTGAATATCTTTGCTACAGATACAAAGTTAAGGGGAGCGATACAAGTAAGTGCAAGTTGTTTTGACAATCTTATTCTGGCAGAAAAATAAGAGATTATTAAGTTTTATAATTCAGATCTTTAACAAAAACTTTATTAAAGGCATATAAAAATTTTTTATCAATTACAAATATACCAAAATTATGGTGGCTGTTATCAAAGTTTAATCACACAAAAAATATGAGTGGTATAAGGTAACGGGGCGTAACATCTCTCATATATCTCCAACATCTTAAACGCTATATCTTGTCACTTTAAAAACTAATCACCACTAAAATAAGTAATAAATTTTATCAAAATTGATTCAAAGCACGAAAACTACACACGACAATAGTGGAGAAAAAAATCACAATAGTTAAAAATTTATTTTCAAGCCATTTTATAATATATCACAGTCTGCTTTTTTAAGAACATTATTTTTTTTTTTAATTTTGTGTTGAAATAATATAATTTCTTGAAAAATATGGTCTCATGGCCGACAGTTAGTTTCCTGAAACAAAAGAACAAAAATTGTGTCTTTTATTTGAAGATTTTCCGCACAGCAAGCGACCACAATTACTAAAAAATTGTTAAGAAAAAAAAAACTGACGCGGAAACATTTTTTGTATTGATAGGCAAAAAAAGAAAGGTTACGGTATCTAACGTGTTAACGGGGAGCGGGTCAGTTTTCTGCTTGTCAAATGTCTGTATTTCCAAAATTCTGTAATTTTGTACAGATTGTATTATCAAAAATTAAATTATTCCTTTTTCGCGAAAAGGTCATAGTCAGAGCATTGCACGAACATAATGTATTTTTATGCATTATTCTGTATCACGAAAAAGAACACCAACGATGGGAAAGAAACGAGAACAAACATCCGTGCAAGGCTCTGGTCATAGTCTTCGTATATTTATCTGGACATATTTTTTTTAAGAAAACCAAATTTCAAAGAACTTTAAATCAGACTGAAGTAGATTTGAATTGTCTTTAGCATCTATTGTTCTGTATATTTTATATCATCTGAATAAATGAGCAGATGAGAGTGTTCGATGACGTGGGTAACATTAATAGTAGTTTTTGATAAAGTCGCTCTTTCAGATACGATTGGCTACAGCTTACAAAAAATTATGGAAAACCCGTTAAATTTAGTTTAAATAGAATTAATTTGTGTGGTAGCATATCAAATGCTTTTCTAAAATCAGTGTAAATACAATCGACCTGCTGTGGAATTCCCAAACGCTTTAACGATGACGTTAGTTAGCCTTAGTTAGTTAGTTAGATATCGTTAGTTAGCTATATATCGTTAGATAACTCCTATTATCGTTAAATTTTTAGGAGTTCAGCTTTTGTTAAATTCAGGAGATTAGACAAAGTGGATCTATCAGTAACAGATCCACGCTGGTGAATTGTCATGACCTTCTCACAATGAATTTTCACACGATCATACACGAGCCGCTCAAATCGTTGTGGAATCGACGAGAGTTTAGCGATAGGCCTACAGTTGTTTATATCGTTCCTACAACCGTTTTTATAAATAGGACTTATAAAAGATTTTTTTCAAAAGAGTGTAAAGTTACATTCGCTAATTGATTTAGTAAGTAACTTTATTCAATAATTAAGAAAATATATCCACCAATCGGGTCCAAATTTTGTTAAAAAGTTTTTTATTTAATCGCTATGTAGTGTGAATTTGAGCCAATTGATTCATACCTAATGGGGAAGTCTAACACAAATAAAAAACAGTCCGGAGCACCACTCAACATATAGTGTGAATATAAGGTAGGTAGCTTTAGTGCTTCAGCCTTGGCCACCAAAAGTAGGCGTAACTATAGAGCGACAATGCCAATTTTTAGCACAGTTGCCGAAAATAACCACATCAACTAAAATACAAACCTTTGGTCTGATACGACTCAAACCGGATGAAATATAGAATTTTTATTGATTTGTGGGCGGTAAAATGAGGATTGGCAACATTTTTTCCGAAACCATTTCGTACCAGAAACAAATCGACTGCTAAATTTCAGCTCAATCGGTCCAGTAGTTTTGGAGTCTATCGTCATCTCTCAGACAGACATACAGACAGACAGACAGACTCTGCATTTGCACATATGGTCATGAAAATGGGTACTTTGACTTCGGTATAAAAAACTACGTTTTTTAACACGTTTTTATTATCTTCACTTCATGTCTGAAGCTAGACAGCTAACTTCTCAATGAGGTAGAGTTTTGAAACTTAAAATGTAGCTCAGAATTGTATGACAGCACAAAAATCACTTATCTTCTTGTCTGTACGTTTATTTGTTTGGCATATCATTTGTTTTGGAATATCAAAAATCAAACAAAAACACTGAAAAGCTCATTGACATTTTTAAATTTAAAAAATTCATAACTGAAGTGAATTTATTACCTCATTTTTTGGTGTGAGCTCTGAAACAAATTCAAAGTTCAAAAAATTTACCACAGGGTAAAAAAAATTGTAAAAAAGTAGTTTAAACATTTTTTGTTAATTTTATAAAAAAGTAGTTTGGTTTATTGATATTTAGAATATATTTCTCCATGAGTTCTGTAGCTCAGAGTACGGGGCGCTTGATTTATAATCGTGAGGTTGTGAGTTCGAGCCTCAACAATGTCAATGGATTTTTTTTTTCGTTTTTTTTTTGTTTAATTTTTAATATTTATTGAACTATTTTGGTTTCTTGATGAAATTTTTTGTCACCTTCAGTGGTGAATTTTTTAAAATTCGAATTTTACAAGTTTTTGACAAGAACTAAAAATCAGAAAATAATTAAATAAGTAAATAAAAAAACGAACTAAAAAGTATAAAGTAATTTCTCCTAGAGTGGGGCTTTTAGTTCTCCTAAAAACAAATCTACCATCCATGCAAGGACTTCTATCCTGACAGTCAAGGGACCTGGGCTAAGGCCGCGTTCATAGTGGACGCTTTGGCTGAAGCTGATGCATAAAGCTGCTTTGTCAAGCTTTTTTTGATCATAGTGAACGCTTATTCAACGCTGCATAAAGTAGCTTATTGAGCTTATTAGTGTTCATAGTGCGCGCTTTATGCTTATGGCTGATAACAACGGTGGAAAGTTCAGCACAAAAAGTACCCAAGAAGAAAGCAAGAACAACGAAAACTATGTAAACAAACGAGATAGAATACACAAGCGCATACAATTGAAAAGCACCACAAAAGGACCACAACGCAACAACAACACAACAACAACACAATAACGGTTAAAACTTCAGCACAAAAAAAAATCAACGAAAATATTGTTAACAGGCAAAATAGATAAACATGTGCCGAATAGCATTTTAAAAATGCTCTACAACAAAGCATAAAAAACAAAATTATTTTTCTGTGTGAGCAAGCGAGATGGAAAGATAAGCGCTGAAAAGCATTTGAAATTAGGCTTTATGCTAGCACTATGAACGCTTTGAGCTTTTTCCATATGATTATACACAAAGCGTTTTTCAGCTAAACCTCTCGGCTAAGCTAAAAGCGTTTACTATGAACGCGGCCTAAGAAATCATTTGTTTTTAGGAGAACTAAAAGACCCACTCTAGTAGAAATTATTGTACACATTTTAGTTCGTTTTAAAACATGTTATATTAAAAATTTTTTTTTACTTAAATAATTTTTAAATAAATATTATCAGGTGTTAAATTTTATACGATTTTTATTTGGTAAAGAGGTAAAGCAAACATAGATACCATTTCAACGATCATAAGAGCAAAGGTTGGTAATAATACGAACAAAAATTAAAAATGCATGTTGTCATTAAAATAGGTACGAAGTCAATAAAGCTATGGTATAATAAAATTTGATTGTTTAATTACAAATATAAAGAATTTAGAAAACTCCATCGATACCCGCTTAGTCCACCGTTATTGTCAATCAATTTTTGAATACGATTTGGCATAGAATTAATAAGCTTGCGGCAGGTTTCTACGGGAGTGTCCATTAAGGCCTATCGAAAAATATAGGTCGTATTCTAGGAGGTCTCTAAAGTTGCATGGAGTTGTAAAGATTACCCAAAAAAATTTTAAGAAAGAAAGGATGTCTTCCTCTCCCGCAGGGACAAAGTTGTTTTTTGAGAACAGTAAAAAATAACGATCTTAAAATGCTTTAATTTTTGTAAGAAAAACTACATATGGTTTAAAGCATAAGTAAATGTAGGTTTTAACTAACAATACTTTGCCGAACACGATGTTACTCTTGGTTCTTACCTACAGTTTCCTGTGTGAAGGATATTCGAATCTGAATGTACTCTCGATATAGGCCAGAACTTGTAATTGTTATCTGTCTGTCTAAATTTTGGTGATATTGATTACAGTGTTAACGTTTGCCTTAAATTTGGCGTATTATTAATTTTTATATTTTTCGCATATTTTGTTTTGGAGAAATGTATACTTAAATGCAATTTTTAACTTTTTAAAAATGAATGTAAGGTTTTATATCTCGGGCATCAGAAGTGGTACCTAAGATAATTTTTTCTTGATTTCTGTTCTGTTGATTTTTTGGGCTTAATGGCCTTAAATACAAAATTTTTGGACCGACCCAGTGTTTCCGCGATAAATTTGAACGATTTATTCTGCTTTGGAAGGTCAAGAACTATCCTGCGTTCCTTAGCTGTGCAGTGTTGTGTGCGGCCCATCTTATAGATATACATATTCGAATTAGTTTTTATTTACTAAATATTCTTCAACTTAACTTACTTGACGACTAATATTTTTCGACAAACTCAATGGCCAACACAATGTACTTTTTGGAAAAACAAAGTTATGTGTACAACCAACAACGCAGCATAGAATAACGGGTCTTTTAATTTGACAATGAAGAAGTGTTGCCACTTCTGAAAATTCCCTTTAACTTTTCAGAGCAGCACAAGAATTATCAAAAATAAGATACCTACTATTATATGACTTTATTAAGAGGTGTGCATCAAAAAATTGGAGAGTAAATTTTTCGATTTCAGAATAAAAAAAGTTTCTGTAAAAAAAAAAAATATGGCAATGAAACAAAACCCTCGGGCAAAGTCAAAAGTTATGTCGTAGAAAAAACCAAGGATGCAGAAAAATTTCTTTTGACGAGGAGTTTTCAAAAATATATGAAGCCGATGAAGATTTTTTGCTTACAAGCATTTCGTTCCACTCCACTATGGGCCAGCCAGTAGTGTTTTTTGGAAAAAAGTCAATATCTTTGGTAAACATAATGATATACAAAAAAAATTTGGTACTTGGTGAACTGTTTCACACCCCTTTTTACCGCTCACTTATCAATAAAAATGTTATATTTCAGAAGGTTTTGGTCGTATTAGACTAAAATGTTGCAATTTAGTTCGTATACTTACTGTCGGCAACTGTACTAAAAATGGGCGTGGTCACACTATATCTACGCCTATTTTTAATAAATCATTAAGACTCCAAAAGTATTCCGATTGAGATGAAATTTTAGCAGTAGATTTGCGAAACTTGGTATATAGGTGTTTTGGGTTTATATGGCAGTCACTAAATATGTGTATACATGTTCTCACGCCTACTTTTCCGCCCATAAATCAATAAAAATGCCATATATCAGACAGTTTTGATCGAGTAAGACTAAAGCTTAGTTGTTTCGTTCGTATGTTTATTGTCGGCAACTGTGCTAAAAATGAAGTCATCACAATCACTTTTAAGAATTCATTAAAATTCAATAAAAATAATTTTGGGTGAAACAAAGTGCGCCGGGTCCATAAGAAAAATCATTTAAAAAGTGATAGACTTATATACACATAAATGTTTATTTATTGATTATATTTATCGGGGTGCTTTCTGAGTGAGTGCCTTGCCTTTTACAAAAATATATTTTACTAATTTAATATTCTTCATTATCAGATAATTCAACTTTATTTAAGCTATAAAACGTTTCTCATGTACCAGTGAAATCAGGTGTTTCCTCATTTTCATCGTCGTCAGAATCAATGTCGTTTGTAATAGTTTCTGCTGGCAGATCAAACAATTCTGCGATATCTGCTGTAAAATACAGAGCTTTTTCCCTATTTTAATCTGGATTCTAGATTCATGGAAGACAATTTAAGATCTGAAGTGTTTATGCCTCTATAAAATACATCTTCCATATTTGCAGCGCGACTTATTTTACGGCTGTGAAACTCTAAAATTTTTGTAGTCCTTGTTCCGCGATTAGGAAGCTTCTTCACCGAACATGCCGACTGGTAACACACTTGCATTTATTATATCCGTTCCATGTATTAGGATTTTATGTAACGATGATGGCATTGGATAACATTTGTAGTTGGTAATATAAATTGATGGAGTACTATTGCATAATTCTTCAAAAAGTTTAGAATTAAGGGGTAAATTAAATTTTTTTTTTAAATTTCTAATGCGTTCATTATCAAGGCAGAAGTATTCAGCAAAAATGTCGGTATTCTCAAATTCGAGCAATATTACCATTGTTGGTACTACCGGATCCGCCAGGTTTTGATTTGTCTACAATAAGCCCCATTTTTTTCTCAAAGTAAAGCTTGAACATACTTCTTTCGATTTTTGAATTGATGTTTATGCACTTCACTCCTAGCTTACCAAACTTTAAAAAGAATTCTATAAGAAATATGTAGGCAGGTTTCAAGTAATCTTATCCATGCATGAAGTTTACATAGCTGCTTATTGTCAACACTATTAAATTCCAAATTTTTTTTTTAAATGTAAGATGCAGTCTTACCATTATTATTACCATATTATTATTATTATTTTTCATAATTTTCCTTAAAACTTAACTTTTTGTGAACGTGGCGTCGAAATAATAATATGCAGAGCTCCTGCAATACAAATTAAAATTTAAATATCTGAGAATTAATGAAGAAAAAGTACACTCGAATTCTTATATTACTACAAAAATTTAAGTTTATTCACTCTTAATTAAATATTTCACAAAAACTGCTTAGAAACTTAAACAAACCACAACAAACAAAGAAAATTAATTGAAAAAATAAAAGAGTTTATTCTCAAAACTTGTTTATCGCTCAATTGCGATATTGTGGAATAATCCGACTCTCTAAAGTAAAAACGATACAAATAACTGTCTGAGTGAATTGCAGTCGCAAATAAAAAATGGGGCCGACCTACGTTCAAGCACATATTTTAATAAAAATACTGGCGGAAAAAGTTTTTCAATAACTGGTGGAACATTCTGTTATGGTCAATCGGAAGAAGGTCCTATCTTAAAAATTAATGGTTTTCTATTAAGCTTTATATTACTTTGGTTAGTAAGAAATTAAATAGCGAAAGTAAATGAATATTTTTATAATATTTTGAGTGCTTTTGATAAAAAAATAAAAATATTTTAATCGATATTTAAAAAATATCACATACTTTATAATTGCATTCACAAAAAAAAAATTTCAAATTAATTTTTCAACTTTATATAACTAGGCCTAAAAATTTTTTAATCAAAACAAAATTTTGGCGTAAGGTAATATCAATATCTGTTCTCAGAGTGGCATACTCAGTTTTTCCAAAACCCAAAAAAGACTTCTGGACAAAATACGTAGCCAGTAAGCCCACAGTGCACTCTAATGAATAATTGTTGAAACAGTGTTAAATTTGATTTCCAAAAGGTTCTATCTGAAATCTATAATTAATAATTAATTGTGATCATATTCTTTAAATTTATATATGAATTAATTTGTGAATTTTAGATAAAGTAAGTGTGAAGAAGGCAACAACAACAACAACAACAACAACAACAACAGCAACAACAACAGCAACAACTCTGTATAGAGTCAATCACACTACATTGCCTCTGCAGCAGGAGGAATAAATTCATATAAAAATTTAAAGAATAAGATCACAATTAATTATTAACTTTCTATGGTACAGCCCTACCAAATAAGTTTAATTAATGCCAACTTAATTAAATAATCTAAAAATAATTGATCGATTTCGGTCAAAATCATATATAATTGAACATTTGGTTGTGCAAATAGCCACCTTTCATTTAAAAAACTAGCTTCTAGCGAAGCAAAAATCGTTTTAATTCTATGGTGCTTTTCGGCAGACTCGTCGAACTCCAATGAATATCGAAAGAAAAAATAAGAAGCAACTAGAACAGACGACAACCCTGGTAGAGTTAAAGGCTTGATCTAAAAATAGCTACTGCTTTATTGTGATATGATTAGGTGGCCAATGAGAACGTTAAAGTTCTTACGAATTTGATCGAACACGTGTCAAATCATATATGACTTTCAGATAGCTGAATCACTCAAGACTACTGAAGAAGAATAGTAGCGATTTCCAAAACAGACTGTCTAGTCAGCTGTGTGATCGACTCTATACAGAGTTGTATTTGTTGCCTTCTTCAAACTTACTTGATCTAGAGCTCACAATTAAATTCATGTGAAATCTATAATTAAATAAGTTAATTTTATTATGTTTTTCAAACTTTTTATGAAACAAATTCTATATTCTAATAAAGAAATTAATTGCTTTGATTTCTCTTGTATTTTATTTTCATATATGCTCTCCAGAACATTTTTGAAAAAGCCGATAGAACCCTGTGGTTCTCACGTAGCGCTTTGTCTTGATTTTGTATATTGACTTTAGCTCTGTAGAGCTTAAAGTAGTAATACAAGTACTATTATTTCGTACAGTCGCTATTGTCCTCATTTATTGCTCCTAGCAGATTTTTAAAAAATTTATAGGCGCAGAATTTAAAATTTACTAATTGTTTTAGCGGAAATAATAATTGTAGCGGAAAAACTCTCAAACAAACTTCGGGAAGGAGCATTTTTACCGTTATCTATACCTTATAGATGATTGGCTGGAATGCATAAAAAGTGAGATTTTGCTCCGACTCGATTTTTCAAGTAAAATCAAGACAGTTTATGAATGTTTATAAGACTCCAAAATAACTGCAGGGCTATTTATAAAAGTTCGCTTTTTATGCATTCCAGCCAGAGTGTTAGATTTTTATTAGCTTATCTGCATCTTCATGTAAAACGAAACTAACGCTGAACGTCGTGAAAGAAACAAGCGACAACATTTTTTGATATGGAAAAATGTATTGCTTACCGTGTCTTGCACCACGTTCTTCAGCCTTCGTTTCGTTTTACATAAAGATGCAGTTAATCAATTAGTCTTCATAAGAGTACAAACTTGGTGCGTAGTGAGCTAAGTTGTGAGAATATTAAAAAACTTATAATTAAAGAAAAAGATTATGAAAAAAGTTATGGTGATATTTCCAAAGAATTAGGATCATCAGTTCAGTATGTGATAAAATCTTATAAAAAAGTGGTTATTTGCAATAAATGTTAAAAAACTTGGCCGAATTTCGAAGTTAACTAATCGCGATTTAAGAGTATTGCCAACAATAGTACAGCATAATAGACGAAGTACTATTAGGAATTTGTCAGCAGAATGGTGCCAAAAATTGGAAGACCGTGGGAAAAAATTTACATGAATTGGAATATGGTGTTATAAAGTGTGGTTATTCGAAGAATATACACAAATAGTTTTTTAATTTTTTTACCTCTGTATTAAAGGCAAATGAAAAACCCTTTGTTATCAGCTGTGCAGCAGAAAAAACGGGTTTTATTGGCAAAAGATAAACAAGTTTGGGTACAAAGACAGTGGGACTGGGTTATTTTCAGCGATGAGTCTAAATTTGATGTTTGCGTAGGCGACGCTTGAAAGAGGGTCATTCGTAAAAAAAAGAAGTTTATCATAAGGATTGTTTGGAGAGAACAGTAAAGTTCCCGCCTAGTTTCATGGTATGAAGCTGTTTGTCCGCGAAAGATGTCGGTAAACTCCATTTCCAAATCGAAATTTTGGAAAACAATTTGATTCCTTCTATTGAAATGATATGTTCCCATGGGGAGTTTATCTTCCAATAAGACGGAGCCATGCCGCATACTGCAAAATTTACAAAAAAATTGTATTCAGCCCAAGAGAATAAATGTTTTAGACTGGCCCTCTTCAAGTCCCGACTTGAATCCGTTCGAGTCTTTGTGGGGAATGATGGAACGATCCGTAAAGGACTATTGTCGGCTATAACAAAAACGGAGCCATGCCGCATACTGCAAAATTTACAAAAAAATTGTATTCAGCCCAAGAGAATAAATGTTTTAGACTGGCCCTCTTCAAGCCCCGACTTGAATGATGGAACTATCTTTGTGGAGAATGATGGAACGATCCATAAAGGACTATTGTCGGCTATAACGAAAAATAAGTACGGAAGTATGGAATTCAATTACTACAACTAAATGTCAAAACCTTATAAACTCCATGCCAAAGAGAATACAGATAGTTATAACCAAGGGCGTAGGAGGGATGAAAATTAGGGCATGGGAAAGATCTTATAAAAATTTGTTTACCATATCTTTCATTCATAAATTTACTAGTCAATGAAAATAGTTCAAAAGGAATGTATGGTGTCTTTCTTATTACCTGATGTTTTTATATATAATCGACTCTAATACTATGTTCACACTAAGGCCGAAAAGCCGCTTTTTACGTTAAATTCTTATTATGCCCAGTGCAACCCTATCGATATGTTTGTTGTTCATCGAATTTTCAGTCTAATAGAATTTTGCTTTCGATGTGATGCTTGCTGAGCAATAATTGTTAAAAATGTATTACGATCAGGTGATAGAAATATACTACCGTGAACAAACCAAATAATCGAAATTCACATTGATTCTCTTTGTCGAAAGCACGTTATAATACCAAATGCAAATTCGTTCGATCAGGCCATTCGACTACAGTCGAAGATCGAACGTGGCTCATAATAAGGGCCATAATCTATTACTAAAATCCAAAATGTCGCTTGTATTTGACATTTCATCTGCCTGTTTATATTAGCCGCATTCAGCGAAGTTAACAGTTGGCCACTATTGTGTTAAAATTCGATGAATGGTAAAATTATAAGAGCGCTCATTAAATCTGATCACGTAGCGGGTGCCATTTAAGCGAGCGAAACAATTTTATGCTACAGAAAAATGTTAATGTTCAACTGATAAATGCTGCTACTGACGCTGTTGAATTTATAAACAGAAAGAACGCAGCAAGTTAGATCGGAAAGCCTTTGCAAATAAATTATTTACATAATTCAGTAATTATAATAACTAAATGAAATAATTTACAACTTTTCTGGTGTTTAGAGTAACAACACATTCATAGAAAAACAACGCTCACTAAGATATCACTACTATAACATTTGACTCCTCTGGATGTGGGCATTTTGTATTTACAAATTCACTGTCAAATGCAAAGCGACTTTTTCAGTGTGAACACCTTTTTTTTTTAAAGATGTTTTTCATCTAAAAAGTGACTTCTCGGTCTGAGTGTGAACATAGTATACATAAGGAAAAAAGATTTTCAACTTATGTATATCAAACAAACGCAAGCCATTAGATCAAATAAAGATTAATTTATTAAACTCAGGTTAAATTCATTTTAAAATATGATATCGTTAAAAAATTTGGCTTAAAAAAAAATTAAGGAAATCTCAACAAAATAATACAGAAAATTAAATAACAAACAAATAATTTTTTCTTATTTGAATATCAATCGACGAGGATTTTCCGCAAAACAGTCAACAGTTTCGACTAGAATGTTTTCCTGGTGTAATAAAAGAGTATTGAAAATTTTTCTAAATTATTATAACTTGGAATAGATAAAAATCATTCCATTCAATCGGACATCGCCCATCGTTGATCGTAGCCATGTTTTCACTTTTCTTAATGTGCTAAACGAACGTTCTATTGCACATGTATTTATAAATTACTTGACCTAAAGCTCTAAAAATTAAAACCTTGTTAAATCATGAAAATGTCACAATATAATCATAAATCTAAAAATTTTCATATAATCTACTTCATGTTAATACCTAAGTTTTTACCTTCCCGTTTGAACAGTATACAATATTTTACAAAATTATACAATATCGCTTTAAAAATACTGATTTGCTTTTAACTTTTTCAGGTATAAGGACTGCGCCGAATAAAATTGTCCCATACAAAAATGATAAAATCTCTTTAACTAGTTGTCTGATTTAAATAAAATAAAGGATTTCATTTTTCAAATTCTGTTCAGATAACATACAAATTATGAGAAATTAGAATTTTTTAGTTTTTAATACAAAATTTTAATTTTTCAGGAAAGCTTTCCATTAATGTTTTAATGGTAGCGTCCGACACCCTCACAGCTGCTAGGTTCCACTTTCTTTGGAAGTCTTGAAGGTTTTTGGCCTCTTTTTTAACTAAAAAATTTGGACTCCCCTTTTAACTAAAGCCCAGTATATCTCGATCGGTCTAAGTTCCGGGCAGTTTGGTGGATTAGCAGCACTAGGCATCAAAACTACTTCATTCTGTTGGAAACAATGTAAGGCCGCTTTGCTGTAGTGACATGAAGCAAGGTCAGACCATTAATTGTGGCGGATGTTACGTATGATTTGCTTCTTTTGCCGTAGCTACAAATTGCCTGCCATATAAAATTCATGTCCAGGAAGCTGGAAAAATTAAGCTAAAACGTAAGTCTCGTCGTCCATTATGCAGCATTCAAATTTATCAACAAAATTTTGTTTCAGCTTTTGTGCTCTTTTTTGCGGTTTTGTTCTTTACGGCGTTTCTATCTGCAACTTTCTGAACTTTGTACGTCTTAAGCCCAGCATGTTTCTTTTTTCTGTGCATAAAAGTTTCTGAACATTCAGCCTTAATTGCCAATTTCCTTCCCGATATGCATGGATATTTCTTTAGGAGAGCAACCACTTTCTTTGCCTTGACTTGATCATGTGGACCTTTTTTTTGCCAGAACCAGTCTTTCGATTAGTGCGCAATTCCTCCTTAAAGTGTATTATTAGCTCCTACCTCTTTGGCAATTATTTGGAATGATCACGGGATTTTCCTGAAAAATTTAAATAATTCGTTTTCGCACTTCCAGTTCGTTTGCCATTTTCGCGTTAAATAAATTTCCATAAAATTAAAGCAACGCATAATATTGTCTGACATTTATTTCAAAGCTACTATGATCAAAATTTTTAACTTTTAACTTTGAATAGCACAGTATGGAAAGAAATGTATGGGACAATTTTATTCGGCGCAGTCCTTAGATTCAAAGAAAAAGTTAAAACTAAACATTTAAAAAAGATCACATATAGAAACTATGACAAAAGCTATCGGTTAAAAAATTTCAGATTTAGGGGGATTGCCCCCTTTCCCCTGCCTTCGCCCTTGGTTGCAACTGCAAAGGGAAATGTAACACAATATTAATAAAAGAATTTCAATACTGTACGAATTAAAACGGGTCAGCTTTAACCTTCACCTGGCCTCGTGGGGTACGTACATACCCCACGTTCTTTCTCGTTTTGATTTGTTTGGAATTTTTTTTAGTTTTCCGGATTTTTCATGAACTTTCATGATCTTTATTTTTTTCAACTCGGACTATTCTACAGCTTAAAGTAGTATCTAAAGATGATCTCTGAATTTTTTTGAGACAAAATAATCAATATTTAAATTCTTACAAAGATTTTAATCACTGGGAGATTTTAATTTTAATATGTACCCCACGAGTCCAGGTATGTTACTCAGGATGAGCATGCCAGGTGAAGGTTAATATCATGTCAAAAAATTATTTTCTATGTATATAAAAATGGATCGTGATTTGTTCGGATGCTTGAAACTTGGAAACGAAAGCACCAAATTGGATACTTCCTTCTACGTGTTTGTTCGTAATTGCTACGAAAAAAAGGAAATGTAGCCACACCTCCTTTAACCGCCCACAAATCAATAAAAATGCTATATATAAGACAGTTTTGGTCGTATTAAACTAAAATTTAATAAATAAGTTCGTATGATGGTTAGGGCTTGTATATACAAAGTACTCGTGACCCACTAAAAGCAACACGAAAGCTTGACGAAAGCTTGACGAAAGCTACTCGCTGAAATGGTGACGCGAAAGCATAAAATTTTGCGCCTAAAAAAGTTTTCATATCAAAAATATTTGTCAATTTGTATCGCCTCCCCCCTTAACGAATGTACAGAAACAAAAAAGTATCTACATAAAAACTTTAATACTTATACATGCATATATTTGTATGTATGAAGCTGAAGAAAATTATAAATTTTCCCAGTGCAAACTGAATGAAATATAAATTTGTTTTAATGTACTTTATACAAAAACATACAGACCGCAGCGATTGTAAATAGAAATAAAATTATGAAGCAAGACTGTCGCGTTTTGAAGCTTCAAAGGTCGATCACCTGTTTTAATAAATATTAAAATGAAATACGTCGACACTTTATTAACGCCTTTTTATGGTGTTTGTTGTTTCTCGTTTAAGGGGTATAAACAGTGTTATTGTCAGAACTTTAGATGTTTTTTGTTTATTAATTAGTTTTATGATCTATTAAATTATTACATGAATTAAATTGCGAGCCTTAGATCAAGTAAGTTTGGTTTATTTTATAAAAAAGAAATCGGTTTGGTGGATTCATATCAAACTTTGTACACATCTGTAGAACATTAAGGAGTACTTAAAAAACGGTCGTTTAAAAATGGCACCTCTTGAATCTGGCCTCAGTGGCGTTGTCAGCAATCCGTGCACATGGAGCATCTGAGGACAAAACCGAAAAAGATTCTTAAAATATATATTATTGGCAATAGCTATAGCCGGGATTTTCAATAAATCATTTAGAAAAAAATGGCGGCCATTTGAAAAAAATAAACATTTTTGCATGTTTTGCAATAGAAAATTATTTACAAAAAATAAAAACAAAAGATAAAAGAAAAAGGCTACGCGAGGCTAAAGAAGCAGGTCTTCTCTACAAAACCCAATTTGAATGAAATCTATCGGACGAAAACTGTCTTAGTTATGCTGTCAACCAGGTCAAAAAAGTGATTTTGAGTAAACGGAATTTGGCACTCTTTTTGAATACTTTATGTTTGAATTTTAACTTGAAACTTGAGTTATATATTCTTTAGGATGTAAACTAATTATCAGTGCTCGGATTTTGATAACCTAAAAAACTGCAGAAAATTACCTAAAAAAAATGACTAAAATGACTTAAAAACTGCAGAAAATGACCTAATAAGAACTGATAAAAATTACCTTAAAAACCCAAACAATTACATAAAAAATAAAAAAAATAAAGCTTTAAAAATAAAACATTACTAAACTTAAACTTTTTATATAGCTTTTATACATAACGTTGCAATGGTACAAAGGTACATTTTTAAGTTACTAAAATTGAAAGATTACACTGTGCAACACATTTTTCTAACGGAAAAGCGGATAACACAGGATGATAGTACTAGTGTATAGTAAGAAAATCCTAAAAGGAATTTGCAAAGTTAGCTCGCTTTTAAAAGATATAGGCATTAAAAGTTTGCCTCTTGCAGAGTATTTCTTAAAAATAAAGTGCTTATTGAGGTGTATCGAATAACAATTTTTTCGAATTTCACATTTTAAGAGGTCTCAAAAGTTGCATGGTGGTCAAGATCTACAAAAAAAAAAGAAATAAATAGAAAAAAATATGTCTTCCTCTTACACAAGGACAAAGTTGTTTTTTGAGAAAAATAGTGAAAAATAACGATCCATAAATGCTTTGATTTTTGTTAGAAAAACTACATATATCTTAAAGCAAAATTATATACAGACTTTAACTAAGAATATCTCGCCAAACAAAATGAAACTCGATTTCTACACTCATTGTCCTGTGTGAGAGGTACTCGAATTCAAAGGTACACTCGAAATAGCACAGAACTTTTGATTGTTATCTGATTGTCTAAATGTTGGTGTTATTAATTGAAGTGTTTTTGTTTTCTTCAAATTTGGCGAATTAAATATTTGCATTATTTGCGCAAATGCATTTTCTTGTTTTCGAGAAATGTATTTTGAATGCAATTTTATAAGTTTTTCAAAAAAATAAAGATAAGGTTTTATATATTTTTGGCATCAGAAGTGATACCGAAAATAATTTTGTGAATTTGGATTCTAAAAATATTTCTGAACGAAACACTGTCTGAAAGTATTTTTTTAAAACACCAAGCTAAGACCACGATTCTTTTTTGTGTTTCAATTTTAAAAAAAAAATTTTCTGCTTAGCATGAAATTTATTATTTCGTTAAAACACCTCACCTCATCATTTACCAAAATATTAAACTAAAACTTTGAGTTTCTGAGCCTACCATTCGATGAGTCTCAATTGATTTAACAATTGCTTTTAAGATGTGTTTTTAAAAAAAGTAATAACCTTAAAAGAGATATCTGAAGAATTCAAAAAGCGAAAATTATTTTACCATTTCTGATGCCTGTGATATAAAGCCTTATATTAATTTTTTTTCAAAAAGTTGAAAAATTGCGTTCAAGTATGCTTTTCTCAAAAAACAGTAAATACATAGGCAGCAAAACATGTGGAAATTTTAAAAACACCAAATATAAGGAAAACGTAAACACTTTAATACATATCGCTAAAATTAACACAATCGGATAACAATAAAAAGTTCTGTGCTATTTCGAGTGTACCTTAAGATTCAAATATACTTCACACAGGACACTGTGAGTAAAAATCAAGAGTGGCATCTTGTTTGGCGAGATATTGTTAAAGTCTATATTTACTTTTGCTATAAGACAAATGTAGTTTTTCTTACAAAAATCAAAAAACAACTTTGTCCTTGCGGGAGAGGGAGACATCCTTTTTTTGGGAGACCAATCTATGGAACTTTGGAGACCTCCTAGAATAAGAAATTAAAAAAAGAATTTTTAATTCGATACGCCCTTATGAGCACTTCATTTTTAAAAATACTCTGCAAGAGGCAAACTTTCAATGCCTGTATCTTTTAAAAGCGAGCTAACTTTGTAAATCCCTTTTAGGGTTTTGTTGGTCGAGATCAGTACTATCGATCTGTGTTGGTCGCTTTTTCGTTAGATTCCATGACCCTTGAATTGTCGCATAGTGTTATCTGGCAAAATGTTTTTGTGAACAGAAAAACTTCTTTCTACTTCTGCACTGACGAGAGGAACTTACTTAAAAGACGATATGTCATCGTCTTATATCTCCGTAATATTTCAGCAATGGAGCATAAAAATAGAGTTAATAAAAACTAGCATATCCTGAGTTTTTATCGTTATCTTTCTAAATATTTCCTTTTTTCAGAGTTTTGCAGAGTTTTTTTTCTTCGAGGTCTATAAGCAAAGCTACTCCTTTTTCGAGAGGTAATGTTTTTATTGTTAAAGGAATATGTTCAAAACTTTGCATTTTTACATTTTTTAGTACGAAAAAAACAAACGAATTTTATTTTTAATTACATAAAATGACCTGAAAAACCGAAAAATGCTCTAAAAATTCAAAATGCCCAAAAATGACAATAAAATAACTTAAAAATCGCTAAAAATTACCAAAAAATGCCCTTAATCTATTAAAAATTACCTGAAAATTAAAACTTTTTATATTTTTAAACACAAATGCACGCAGCAGAAAACAGATGACATGGCAACGAAATCTTAGCCCTGCAAAGTATTAAAGAAAAAAAATTTATTTTTTTTAAATTTTTACACTGATTATACCCCTTAAATGTGTGTTGCTGTAAAAATATTGCGCTGCTATTATTTTATACATGAAAATCGTGTTGAATTTCTTTCAAGTGCGATTTGATTTTTTACAAATTAAAACTGCTCCTCTTGTATTATTATTATTTGCTATTTTCTACGACTTGAAGAAGCTTTAGTTGAAGGTCTTTCTTTACTGTTGTTGACGTTATAGTCTTAATTAGATGATAAAAAAAAAAATGTTAATATGTATTTTGATAGTCTTGCATTGTTAAAATTTAATTTAAAAAGCTTTAGCAATTCTAAGCAAAAATACTTCCTTATGTTGAGACGTAGAAAATAAGTGTTGAGCTTCATCATTAAAAAATACAAATCATTCTTTAGCAACCTCAGTTAGTACATATGTCTGAATCATAGTTATCCAGTAATGAATCCGGATGCCTACTTAAATTTTTACCACGTCATCATTTTAACGCTCACTTTATGACTTCTACACCACTGTTGAAAACTTCCTTAGTATTTGGGGCTTAAAAAAGTTGAAAGAGTTTTCTATTGAACATGCAAGTATTGTCAGCTTGACCTCGGAACTTGTCACTGTCAAATAAAGCTGATTGAATCATGCATTGAAGTGATATCTGCTTGTTCGTGGTCAATTGCTTTGTTGGATTCCCTAGAAAACCAGCACTCACTTTTGTCAAAAAAAAAAGGATTGCCCAAATTTTTAATAGAATTACCTCCCAATCGTAAAGGACAGACAACCAGAAGGAGTTGCTCAAGAAGAAGAGTTTTATGGTAGAGAAATTATTCTCACAAAATTTCATTCATCGAATTGAATGAATGCCGCGCCCACCTCCCATGTAACCAAAATCGGTAACCTGGAATAGCTCCCCAAAAAATTAACCTAGATCAGTGAAATTTGGTGCACATAGTTTCTTGCAACTGTAAAAATCTAATTTGAAAATGAACCAAATCGGCTTGCTAACACGCCCACCTCCCATACAACCGAAATCAGTAATCTGGTAAAAATACTCAAAAAATTATCCCAGATCATTAAAATTTGCTACACATTGCTTTTTTGTAATTGTAAATAGCTAGTAATTAAGTAAAATAGCTAGTAAAAATAGCTTGTAATTGTAAATAATAGAAAATAAATTAAATCGGCCGACTAGCACGCCCAACTTCCATATAACTAAAATCAGCAATTTGGTAAAGTACTACAAAAAATTATCCTACATCTGTTAAATCTGTAAAATATTGGGGCTATGTTAAGGAAATGTTTAATTTGAAAGTTTTATTAAAAACAAATTTTTTATTTGAAAGCGTGTGAAAATTGGCTTTATTTTTTCATATAAAATTGCTTATTTTCGCAAAAACATGCTTCACAAATGTGGGCGTAAAGTCGTTATAATTGAGTTTCGGCAAAGCAAATTTTGGTAACATGTTGAGAAAGTATTGGTCATAGACATATAAAATTATAATAAAAAAAGAGTGCTGTTTTTCTTATTTAGTTTTTTTGACTTTGCGAAAAATTTGTTATTTTTCATTTTAGCAATTTTATGCTCATTTTGTCCAAAACATGCTCCAGAAAAGTAGACTTAAAGTCGTTATTTTTGAGTTTCGGCAAACCAAATTTCGGGAATATGTTGAGAAAGAGTTGCTATAAGACATATTAAAATTAAAAAAAGAAGCAAAAAAGCTGTTTTCTTTTTAATGTTTCTCAAAGTTTTCTTTTTTTTTAGATTTCTAAAACCTATCTTTAGTTGTACAAAATTGTTTGTGCGTTTGCTTTTAATTAATTTTTTTTACTAAAACATATAAAATAAATATCAGCTAATATTTTTGCATACTTTTATTACTAAAATTTACGTCTTATTAAAAAAATATACAGTGTCAAACTGTAAATACAAAAAATTTATCATATTTTCAATTGAACTTGGGAATGAAGAGTGGCATTCCCCTAACTTAAAAGAAATCGCAAAGTCCTTTTCTATCTACTCTAAACTATGATTCTGCATATTTAGATTTACTAATTAATGACTTTTTTCTTAAGCTATTTTTGGCCGCACTCGTTACACTGTGGGCCGTATCCAGGATTTACTCATAAAGGATTTTGATGAAAAATTTTTTTATTCACTTAGAAAAAAGTTAAATTTTTACCCCTCTAAAAATCAACCTTTGTTTTTTTTATAAGAATTCCCAAAATATTTTGGCTGTAATGACAGCCGCCAGTGAGCTAAATTATTTTGAAAAAACCTCCAAAAATCATGTGTTGCATAAAAAATTTTAAAGTTTTGTAACAGCATTCAAGATAATGCTGTTTTTCGTGCCTTTTTGAATTTTTTAAAATTTATTTTTAGTTAAACTGAAAGAACTTAATTATTTCTAATGCGATCCTCACTTTCAAGATATCGTTGGAAAGGTTTTGAGTGCTTGCATTCATGGCCAGAATATCTAAAATTTAAACATGTTAGAACTAAAATATCACTTACTAGCAACCCTCCGCGGCTTTGCTCGCGATACGAAAAAAATGCATTTTTTATTTTTGTTTTAACAGCGAGTAATGCAAATAAAAGCTTTAAATGTTTTTGAAAAATGTCAGATATTGTTGCGATTCCATCCATTCTCATAAAAATAATAGTGAAATGAAAGATGATGCAACAACCGAAACTATAAAAAACATAACACAAAGGAAATGTTAAAAGAATGGCTATTCTATTTGTGTCGATAAGCAATAATCGCTTAAGTCGACTTCAGACAGAACTGAGTTATTAATGAAGCTGTGTTCCACACATAAATAACTATAAACAAACACAATCTGGAGCTTCTAGCATGACCTTAGCCAAAGTTATGACACAAAAACAAAACAAACTTTCATATAACTTATATGGTATTAAAATAATTTTTAATCAAAAACCTAAAACCTTAGCGCGCTTGATTGTCTTGTAAAGGTTCGCGTTGCATACTTTTTCGGTATCCATCTCGGTCCTAGGATTCTGACTATCTATTCTTAAAATACCCCACACTTAATAACGTTGTGGGAATTTGTAAAGAAAATTTTAATAAACTTGAATTGGTTAAGGTAGGTCTTGCAGATGAAGCCCACAAAAAGAACGTTTTTTAAAAGTGCTGTAGTTCAGTCGTTTTTCAATTTATCAACTTTGGGTTTTTTACGTAAAATTAGACGTAATTTTCTAACTTTTTCTGTACTTGTTCATATTGCTATGCTTTTTAATCCCTTCCTCCCAGAGCGATTAAAATGGGTACGTAAAAATGAGAAGGCAAACGCAGTGTTGTTTTTCTTGAGAACCAGATGTTGTATCGAAATTCGCCAGGTCTTGATCTAGGATATTTCCAAAAAATCAAAAATTGACAAAATGGCGCGATCTAAAAAAAGTTGAAAAATTAGCCTTTTTTGGGGTGTTTTGGCTCCACCCCTCCCCTGGTAATAAAGTTAGCTCAATTATCCTAGTTCAGGACCTGCCTGCCGTAATTACCTACAAAACGCCGCCCGCCGTATCTTGATTCGACTTCTGGTTCTTGAGAAAAACGACACCCCAGTTTGAAAAAACTGATTTCGAAAAAAACGCATTTAAAGTTTTATTACTACACTTCGGCGCGCGTGTATGAAGCTGCCAGTAGCCTGCCAGTCGTGCGCGTTTTTTTGAAAATAATAGCTTGTACGGTATTACTTTGTGTGGTCATTCAAAAAAATGACTGAGCCAACTTTTTTCTGATCAGAGGGGGGTAACACCTGCCTCATCGGTCCTAAACTTTTGCAAAAATTTAAAGAAAATAGTTCACAGCTCCCTCTGAGTGACTTTTAGAGGGGTCTTATGAGTAGGTCTTATTATTTTTTCACTCACATTTTTTCTGAACATACTTTTATCCTATATGTCATATTTCTAGGGGCTCCCCTATAAAATTCACTTTTTTGGAAAATCGCTTAGAAGCTCATAGCTCTCCAGGGGTTGCTCCTAGAAGGTTTACATGTGTGAACATGTCCCAGTTATTTTTTACGCCTAACATTTTTTCTGAACATATATATCCCCTTTCTCCTCCCCTTTTCGATTCACCCCTACAAAAATATGCAAAATTTTCGAAAAAATCGTTATAACTACCTCGGGGTGACTCTTGGAAGGTTCAAATGTATAAGCAGGTACTGATTATTTTTAACCCACCATTTCATCCAAACATACCTTCCCCCTATCTGCCCCCTTTTAGGTGCTCCCATACAAAATCTCTAAAAAATCGGAAAAATTCGAAATTAAACAGATTTGAAGCCCTCATAGGTGGTCATCATTTATGGAGTCCCCTTAATTTTTCATAACCAACATTTTCCCAAACATACCTTACCCTCATTTGCCCCCCTTCTATGAGGCCTTTTTACAAGAACTCATCCGTAATTAAAAAAATGCACAGAAAATAATCAGCTGGAATTCTACGTTTGCCTGCTATTAAAATTTTTAGTTCTTAAGGCCATACCTTAAGACTAGGGCCGTCCAGAAATCTTGCCCGTGCGTCGACAGGTGGCAGAGGGGGTGAAGCGGAAAGAGGAGCGGAAAATGTTGAGAGGATGAAGAGCGTAGATGTACAGAACCCGTGAGAGCGAGATCATGCTGTTATGAAAAAGCAGTGTTGCACATTCTGCATATTAAGACAATTTTTCCCTTAAAAGGGTTTTTTGTTTTTGACATAGCTACAAAAAGCGATGTTAATTTGCCGTGCAAATACGTCTTAAAGCGCGGTTTGCATGCGGGTATTTTTCCTAAAGTTGTTTCTTATTTTTTGTTTTAACTTTGGAGTCTTTAACCTATATGGCGAATATTGAGCAAATTATGTATCCTGTTTTAGCAGGTACCATGAGAACCTCTCAAATTGTAGAATATCAAAGAAAATTTTACTATTTTTTTTGCGTAAAAAAATAAAAAACAAAAAAAAATATTTCGTTTTTCTTAAAATTTTAAAACTATAAGGATAACAAAAATTCTTTGCATTTCTTACAAAATGCATACTAGATACGTTCTCTGGATTAATTGCAAAGTTTTTGCGATTAAAATTATAAGACGCCCAGTTTTTGATATCACTGAGGATATCAACACTGAGGATATCTTGCAACACTGATTTTGGGCGGCTCTGAGTGCAATGAGCGCAATTATAATTTTCACAATGCACACTCTCGTACTAGGGTTGCCATGCCACCATTTTATTGAAAATGCAAACAATTCAATTTGATTCAACATACTATTATTTCTTCTATCAAAGAGGCTTTTACAACAACATTATTATTAAACTGAATTTGGTTTTACACACTGTCAGTTAAAAGATATTTCAATAACTTTTATAAGATGCTTACCTTAATATTTATAAAATATTTAATAATGAAAATGTGGTAGCCTTGTACTAATTTTTTCACACAGTTTTGGAGCACTGAGTTTATATGTATCTCACTTTTCACCTTGCTTGAGGCTCATCTGTTTTTTTTGCGCTATGCTGGCGGAGCCAATAAAGAGTAGTAGACAGCAACCAGTGTTGCCACTTTGTGAGTAATTCCTCAAAATGTGAGGATTTTAAAGTTACTGTGAGTATTTTTTGAGGAATTTTATTTTGAGGAATTTTTGTGGAATTTAAAAATTTCTTAGATTTTTTTATTATACATAAGGGTCCGCCAAATAACTTTTTTTTTTAAAAATTCTATAAAAAAAACTACTGGATATTTTCTCAAATTCCTTTTTTTATTTTAAAGTACAATCCTTCCGGTTGATAATGGAAAATAATTTCATTCAAATGGCTGCCTCGGCTGGCCATGCAGTAGCCTACACGATCGGTCCAATTTTTAAGCACATTATCGATTGTGTGCAGCTGTATTTCACCAATGGCTTCACGAATATTGTCCTAAAAAGCGTCAATTGTGTCTGGCTTGTCGGCGTAGCACTTATCTTTGAGGGCACCCCACAAATAATAGTCCAACGGTGTCAAATCGCAGCTCCGAGGTGGCCAAACGACATCAGCTCTGCGGCTGATAATGCGATCTTCAAAAACAGGGCGCAAAACATCGAGTGTAGCTTCGGCTGTGTGGCACGTAGCGCCGTCCTCAAGCGCGTCGGAAGCGAATTTCATCTGGGGGGCAGTACAAATGGCGGTGCAAAAAAAGTTCACCAAAATTTCTTAACATGAAACATGAAGAAGAGAGAAAGAAGAGGAAAATATATAATACAAAAATATTATCGTTGTAAAAAAACTGATATTTTGAATAACTTTTCCTTTTAAATTGTTTATCTAGCTAAAAAAGTGGGGGGGGCAACTGCCCACCTTGCCCCCCGCTTCCGACGCCAATGGCCGTCCTGTTGAGACCAAATGTTGTCAATATCCTCCTCTTCAATTTTTGTGAACAACATGGCCCGATAACGATCGCCATTGACTGTAACGGCCACTCCTTGCTCATTTTCGAAGAAAAATGGCCTAATTATGCCTCTGGACCAAAATCCGCACCAAACAGTGACTCGTTTTGGGTGCAGCGGCTTTTCAATATATGCGTGCGGGTTTTCTGTGCCCCAAATGCGATAATTTTGCTTGTTTACATACCCGCCAAGATCAAAATCAGCTTCATTTGAAAAGATGATTTTTTTGGCAAAATCAGCATCTTCTGTAAGTCGATCGCAGGCCCCTTCCCAGCGTTGTTCAAGCGTATACACAACCATATTCGTTCAGCGGAAGGATAAAACTAATTATCTGTCAAATCAGACATGAGCTAAGTGTTACCATTCACGAAATAAGCACTAGTTGAAAAAAAAAACGTTAGATGGCGGACCCTTATATAAAAAAAAACTTTTTCAGCATCTTTTTCTGGTTGGTAGAAACATACTTTTAAAATAAACTGAACACTGAACTTTCCGCTTGCGTTTCCCCGTCACTAAAAAAAAATTGAAACAAGTGCAAACGAACTTAGCAATTGGCGTACGATTTTAGTTTAAATCAGTTTAAACATAAAATAAATACAAGAAAAAGGAAACACGGTTGTGGTCTGCATCGGAAGCAAAGGCATGCATTGACTTTTAGCATTTTAGCAATTATCGATTAACTCTTTAAATCAACAAACATTTTTTTTACACATTGGCTAATTTTGACCATATTTTTATTTTGACTAATTTTTATGTGATACCGTTAGTTTTGCGAAATCTGACTTTGTGATGCCATGTTACATCATTTTTCTTATTGGGTTAGAGATATTTTAGAGCAAATTTGGCTTTTTAAGATCTCGATAATGAGTGGAGATTACTTTTACTTCGATAATTTTTTAGATCCAGAGTTGTATTGAAAACGAGTTTTTAATATAAAAAATTTAGTAGATATATTTGTTTTCAAATTAAGAAAAAGTAATATCATTACTATTCTTCTTTTTTTTTGTAATGCATCAGTTTAGCGAGTATTTAGTAAATAATATCACTAGTTTGAGAAGCTGAATCGATCGAATCGAGGAACGCATAAAGCGTTTTAACCCTTTGACGACGAGTGGGTGAAGAAAAATAACCCATTTACATTTTTAAGTCGTGTGAGCACAATTTTCTAGATATTTTCATAAAGTTAAGCTTAAAGGATGAGAAATCAATATGGCTTTTAACGTGTGCCATTTTTCGAACTTACTTTAGTTTTAAGAGAAAGAAAAACTAGGAAGTCAAAATATATTTTTTTCCATAGAAAACCACAAACGATTTTAAAATTCGAGCGGATATATTTTCTCATCCAAACAACGTCAAAACTTTTATGAAGCTACTCCAACAAAGTAAAAAATTAATTTTCCGGGTTTTTTCAATACTTAAAGTGAAAAAAAATTTTAAAAATTTCAAATTTCAAATTCACTTTTGTGTAGAAATATGCGGTGATGACAATTACACAAAAAAATTTACAGCTTTTTTCTTGTCTTCCGCAAAGGGTTAATATAGATATATAAAATATATAAAATATATTTGTTTATGTTTACTTGATAAATAAAATAAAATATTGTTTGAAAAAAAATTTTTTGAGGAATTTCATTTAAATTTGGGAATTTTTGAGGAATTTGGGTATTAAAAGTGGCAACACTGACAGCAACATGGAGTTTATTGAAACTCTCGCAAAACAAACACGTGCAAAGAAAATGAATAAGCAATGCTTGGCAGCTGGGATGATTTTTAAAATAACTTAACACTTTAATTTAATATAATTATTATTAAAATTTGATATGAAAAATGGCCCTAACAGGTGCTGTAGCACTAAAATGATATATTAAAACTTTTTTCATCTACTATCTAAAGGTGTGCTTCTAACTTTTCTTGCGGAAAAAAATTTACTATGAAATCGTGGTTTTACTTGATGTAAATTAAGAATGTAGGTTAAAAACAATTTTAAAATCACAATATTATTAAACTCAATTTGATTTTACACACTAACTGTCAATTAAAAGAAGTTTTTATAAGTTTTATAAAATATTTAGCTTAAATTTCTAATGAATTTAATGATAAAAATGTGGTAACCCTGAATACATTAATGAGCTCAATTATGATTTTCGTAAAGCAGACTCTCACACTCACCATCGCGTGCTGCCAATTTAGCTATTTTCTAGCTAGATTCAGCTTATATTTTTCGAAAATTGTGTTTTAGCTTCTAGCTTCTTTTTTAGCTTTTTTCTTTTAGAGCTTAGCTATTTTTAATATTTCTTTAAATTTTCTTAAATTTTCTTTATACAAAATTTAATAAAAATAGTTTTTATTCATTTTTTTTTTGTTTGCAGCAATACATTGCATTTACAAATCAATCAATATGATTCATAAACTGACTAAAAATAGCAGCTGTGTTTTTTAAACTATTTTTTTTTCTTAGCTTAAAAAAATTTAGCAATTTTAGCCAGAGGCTCAACATTTTTCTGGCAACACTGCTCTCGATATAAATGACGCTTTTTCTTACGCTCGTTTTCATTCTCTTCGTGCATGTCCCTCGTTCTTTTTAC
This sequence comes from Dichetophora obliterata, assembly GCA_963920525.1. Lineage (NCBI taxonomy): Eukaryota > Metazoa > Arthropoda > Insecta > Diptera > Sciomyzidae > Dichetophora > Dichetophora obliterata. The sequence goes on from OY986435.1 coordinate 205,473,033, forward strand.
CACCGAATTTATCCAGCATATGCTGTCGCCCGTGCTGCTTGCTGCGGGCAGGCAGAACGCCCGTACGGGCGACTTTGGACACTCCTACTTAAGACCATAGCACTGGCTATTATTGATAAAGAATACAACGAATATGAAAAATCAAATGTAAATACAACTCACACCTGAGTAACTCGTGGCGCAAAAATCCTTGGGTTTACAACGATCGAAAAAAAGTTTAACGTCTAGAATATGCTCGCGTTACCTCGGATTCAAAAACTTTCTAAATTTTTTAAGTATATATAAAACTAAAATACTCCATTTTTTGGCCACATGTCTTTCATCGTATCTGCATTTCAGAAGTTTTTTTTATTATTTCAACAATAAATCTTGGTTAAGCTTTTCTTTTCTATGAATAAATGTTTTTTTTTTGATAATTGCAGGAGATATTACGTTTATATATTATTAATATATAGATATATTAATATTATCAATAAAAATCCATATTTTCATTCTTTGAACATATAAGTAATAATAATTTTTCGACTTTAAACTGCGTCCTGCGAAAATGTCTTGTTTTTTTACGAGACGTCCTGTAAATTCTGTAAAATCTTAAAAATTTTGTCAATTTGTCCTGTTTTTACCAAAAAAAGAGATGACTAAAGAAATATATTGGCATCTTTATTTCCATTTCGCAAAAAATGTTAGTTATGTTAGTTAATCATACGAGCTACGATTTATATGGTTAAATTTCACACCTTTCAAAAAAGACTTTACTTTTTTGACTTACTGTTTGGCCAATCGTGTCGTACGTGTTTATCTTTTGTTATTTGTTGTTAACATTTTATCAACGATCGAGGAAGGCAACGCGTGTTCGTTTATTATTCATACTTAAAATTCCATTAAATATAATTCTGATAATACGCATAACCAGAACAGAATTATTTTGTTTACTTACTTCTTACTTGGAAAATCTATTCTTTGTTATAATGTTTTTTACATATCAACAAATAATCAATTCACAAAATGTTGAACTCAAGCATATTTATGACTTTAATCAACTGAAAAATATTTCATTGGAATTTCATCACTAAATTAAATAATAAAATTGATAATACGACAAGAGTACGAGTTGAAAATTTAATTCTTTCTTAAAAAGTTGCAATTAAGTAAATAAAAACTATGCGTGATTTTTTGTCGAACAAGAAGATCTTTGATGTAATTTATTTCAAAAGATTTCATGTTTTATGTTATAGTTTTTCTTTAATTGTCTTCATTATTTTGTTGTGAAATTTCAGATATATTGCTTAAAAATTTTCATAAGCACTTTTAAGATGCACGTCGATTGAACTTGCATGAAAAAAAAAACATTTGGCCTGTGAATGAATGCGAGTGACTGTGCCTCGTGTAGTGTCGATGACTGTTTGTGGAGTTAGGCGCATGCCAATCAGATGGTGGTACTTCGTTACTCATGAGTATTTAGTAAATAAAAAAAAACAATATTTTGTAAACAAACACTAAACAAGAAACCAAAAACAATAACACGTTAATAACAGCAGCAACATTAACTGCGCCATATAAAAAAAATCAGTCAAAGAAGACAAGTTTATAGACCATGTGCAACACACGCTCACATGCGGTGCAACTCACCCGCTTACATTTGCACAAATTTGCCCAATGGGCAATTCAGTCAGGCCTCTTGAAAAAAGGCATGTATTAACTACTTCTTTTGGCGTCAACACACCTCACAACATCACTGCATCGATGAGGGCTTTTATAAGGCCTACCTGTTAAAAGGAAGGCAAGAATGTGTTTGTGAGTTGAAAGTGCTGTGGTTTTGTCTATGTGATATTATGGTTTAAATGTTATTACAGAACAAACTAAAATATAAACTAAAATCTAGGACGTTTTTTTATTTTCAATATGCTTAAAAGGTTTATTGATTACTTGCATACTGAAAACTTAAAAAAAAATGTCAATGCTTAAAAGGAACTATGCTTTTACTAAATAATGGAGTTGCACTAGCTATTCCAGAAAAAATAAATAATGCATCGTTAAACAGATACAATGCTGTATATAATAACTAATAACTTTTGATAATTCCATGGGATTTTCGCTAATAACTACTTTCGAAAATATTTTATACAAAAATAATGGTTAACCCTCATAACCAATATTTAAAGATACAATATATGGCAGAATCAAAATATTGCGTGATTTTAGTAATATATCTTTAGTAATTTAGTAATTTAGTAATAGCGGAAAGATAACATTTCCCATATTTATATCATATGAAAATAAAAATAATGTCTATCTGTTTTATTTGAATATAACTACGATAGTCTTCAGAATAAAAAAGCTTTTCACGAATTCTGCAAAATTAATTACATAGTTTTTGGTAAGTTCTTCAAAAACTTAAGGAATGAGAGCAACGAACTTGATTAGGCTTTTAAATTGAAATTTCTTAATATATTTAAATAAAGTTTTGTTTACAGAAGCTATAAAATCCGATGTCCTCACTAAAGCAAATTACATAAAAGAAATAAAAACTGGCCTTAAACGTGTAAAAAAATCAACTATACAGACAAACGTTTCAAGAATAAGTTCAGGAAAGAGAAATAATATCAATACTAAATAATATAAATATAAATGAAATTTAAATTAAATGTAAATGAAAAGTCCTAATTTTGTATTTTTGTAGTAGTTTTTAATTAAAAAAATCGTTTTGTCTCTGTTTTGTATGGAGTCCTTTGAAGATTAAAAATGGTTTTTTGCTTCTTCTGAAAATATAAAAATTTTGAGTTATGTTACTTTTGAAATTGAGTGTGCGATATATCAAATGATTTGAAATCAAGAAAATTATCTAATTTTTTCAAAACATATTTAATGAACATTTAATGGTTCTTTATTTCAATATAAATAGAATATTTTAAAATGTCAAATTGCTTTTAATGTTATTGCCTTAATAATCATATATTAAATATAATCTATTCTAAATAATATACATATAAATGAAATCTAAATTTAATGTGAAAAAATGTAAATTAAATGTTTTACAATGCCAAATTACCTGTAATATAATTGCCTTAAATGATAAAATAATATCAAATGAAAAAAATTGTCTTAATTTTTTTATGAATATATATAATTTAATGACTAATGATTTTTTATTTAATGATGTTAAAGTGCAATAGCAAACATAATAAACAAATTAGTATAATCAGGGCTTATGAGAATGTACTATAAGAATGCATTTTTTAGAAAGCGCTTTTAGCAGGGCTTTTTAGCAAAGTGAGTGCGGAAGTACAGACAAATTTTCCCATTCCATACAAACAATAAAACGGTGTTTGCAAGGAGTGTGAAAGGTCTATTAAATTTTAATAAAGGCCTGCTCGAAGGCCTGCGGAGAGAGCACCTATTTCAGGAATAGTGAACGAACTGCAATAATCAGGGCTTATGAAAAAAGTACTTTAAGAATGCATTTTCAAAAAAGCGCTTTTAGCAGGGCTTTTTAGCAAAGCGAGTGCGAAAGTACTGACAAATTTTCCCATTTCATACAGTCAATAAAACGGTGTTTGCAAGGAGTGTGAAAGGTCTATTAAATTTTAATAAAGGCCTGCTCGAAGGCCTGCGGAGAGAGCACCTATTTCAGGAATAGTGAACGAAGTGCAATAATCAGGGCTTATGAAGAAAGTACTTTAAGAATGCATTTTCGAGAAAGCGCTTTTAGAAGGCCTTTTTAGCAAAGCGAGTGCGAGAGTACTGACAAATTTTCCCATTTCATACAGTCAATAAAACGGTGTTTGCAAGGAGTGTGGAAGGCCTATAAAAACCTAACGAATGCCTGCTAGAATGCCTTCGGACTCCTGCAATTGCCAACTGGGAAATCAAACACACACACTCTTATCGTTCATTGCAGTCGACGAATCTACGCTGCTGAACATGCATCGGAATAAATGGGCGCTGAAAATGAAATGGAAAGCATGTAAAATTATTATAACTAAGACCAGTGTTGTCACTTGAAAATATTAAAAAGTGGCAAATATTTTTCTGTGAAAAGAGTGATTTACTGCACTGCAACAAAATCATTGCATATGAAAAAGTTAGATAAGGCCTTAATTTTATGATAAGGCCCAGCGCCTGTCCAAGAGCCTTAGGCGCCCCCATTCGATTTCGATCATTTGCTCCGAAAATAGTATTACCCCAAATTTTATTAAAGACTAGCTGATATACCCGGTGTTACTCGAGAGTCAATTATATAAACATTTTAATATACACTTTTCGATTAAATGTTTTTGTAAATTTTGGAATTTTGTAAAAACGTGTTGAATGTTTGAGACCACTATAAAAATATTAGTTAAAAAATTTACCAAGCTTTTTTAACGAAGAAATAATTTTATCACTGTTTTTTCACAATCAAAAACTGTTTTTTAGTTCCAAACTGAATTTACTGGTTACTGGTAAGCATGTTACTTGCACTTCGCTAATGAAAATCATATTTATAAAAATCTTCCTAAAATTTTTTAGTAGTTTTTACAGTTGGAAAATAACAATTGGATTGTCTCTAAATTAAAAATTAATATAAATTGAGTCTGATAGTTGATGCAATTTCTTAAATCTTCTGAATTCCTATTTTATACGAAAAATTGTACAGTCGTTTTTTAATGTAAATTGTAATGCAAAAAGGTTTAAGTTAAGAAAGCAGTCGCTTTTTAATTTTAATTATAGTATATACAGCAACCTGTAACAATATTATCGAAGTTAACAGTTGATAGACATAATCAATTATAAATCCAGCTGAAAAATCTGCAAGAACAGTGCAAGAAGTGCCATTATGTTATTTGCTGCAAGTTTACACTGTGTGCGAAAAGAAGTAAATTGAGTAACAGTTACCGACTTTTCTAAAATATTGGAATCGTGTCGGTAATGCAGTACTTATTTCTAATTCGTAATATTTTCCAGCATACTTTTCAGCATACTTTCGGTTAGTACGCAATTGAACCGAAAAATTTGTTCAATGCAGCCAAGCTTACAACCATGATTGGAGTGTTAAAATGTCAAAATTTCGCTCTTTTATATGTCGGAACATTAAATTGGCGTGGAAATTTGACTTTCAACAATATTGTTCAAATAACATATTAAACATGAAAAAATTAACTTTTACAGCATTCTTATTCACAGTCATCTTTTCGATGTTATAGTGATATATATAGAACATTTAAAGTACCATTGATAAAGAACTGAGTGACAACGGTGAAACAATAGCGAGAAAAATTACAATCACAACAAAACAAATTTAACAGGAGGGGGGCGGGGGGTGGGGAAGCAAAAAGTAAGTAGATAAGGAAGATTTTATATAAACCAAAATGTTTATAATTCTTAACTGGAAGAATTTTTGCAAATAAATACAATGTCATATGAAAGGTAGCCAGATGTGCAATTTTTAATTGATTTCATTTTTACAACAACAACAATTTTTTAGTAAAAAGTCAATATTTTGGACCTTTTTTGACATAATCATAAAAGATATATACACTGACTTAACGGTACAGTTAAACCTATTTTTGTAAAGTGATTTTATTGAACTTTTGAACAAAAAAAATTTGAATGAAATATATTAATGGACAGCGGAGATATTTGCATCGAAAGACCAAACTTTGATTTTCATGTCGTTTTTTTCTCATTCTTAGGTAACGGTGCTTTATGAAAAAGTCGTTGTACTGAAAATTTCTCCAATTTTGAAGATATGTGAGTGTTTTTGATGTCAAAATAACAAAAATTTTTTAAAATTAAATACACAAAAATCTCCGATACTAAAAAGTTTTATAATAACAAAATTACCGTTAGTTGAAAAATTTCAGAGGGGGCGTGGCAAAAACTAAGTATTTAACATTTTAAGTTGGAATAAACTTAATATGTGTACCTAGTTTGAGCGAAATCCGTTAAGCCGTTTTGATTTGTATAAAGGCCAAACAAACAAACAAACAAACAAACAGAAAATGAGTTTTATTACTATAGATAAAACCAATTTCTGTACGAACTGAAAATATATCTGGGTCACAAGCCCTAATCGCTAAAGTCGAGTTAGGACAAAATGGAGTTATTAACGGGACTGGCATCACAATATGCGAATATATATGCCAGCAAAATTTGATGGGTAATTTAAAATTATTTTTTACTTTGTAGTGGTTTTAAAGTTGGTTTTTTTTTTGTTAAAAGGTTTTTATTTTGGCAATCATATACAAATTTTAATTTTACTAAAGCTGAGGGGAAACTTCACCCTAACTTCCCCCTTCTGCCGCACATGTTCTTCTCCATCCAGTTTTGTGTAGAAAGTGCGTTGCAATTTTTAATGCTGTTGAGAAAATATTTTCTTGCAATTTAAAAATTTCCACTTGTAGACATAGACAACACATTGAGAGGAGGGAATCAATGCAGAAAGAATTTTGTTGTTATTGTCGTTGTTTTGGCTGCCTTTTCAACCATTGTTTCTTCGTTCGTGTTTTTGGACTTGTTGATGATAATGATGTTTTTTCCGCTGATGACTTCAATGACACAGACAACGTTATTTTTCTTAACCTCCACCCATGCCTCCCCAATCCATCTGCTTGCCTGACGGTGACTTAAAGTCTCCATTCAACGCTTGATTAATTGCATTTCCTTATTTTCCAGCTGAGTGAGTGGATGATAGCGTATAAAGTAATGCATATAATACATAAGTACATATTTTCTGTTTGTTTTTTTTTATCAAACTTGTGTTCTTGACTTTTCTTGGCTTTCCATCTTTTCTTAACTTCTAAGTGTATTGTGTTAATATGTACATATTTATTATTGTTTTGCCAGCTTTTGTCGATGCGTCATTGAGAGCTGTGACAGCCACTAGTGACGATAAAAAATATTTATGATGATCATCTAATGGCTATATAGAAAACATTATATATTTCTTGCTCTTACTTATGATTGAGGAGCTTCTTTTTAATAAACAAAAATAAATAAATAAAGATTTGACGACAACACGCTGATGTATCACGAATCAGTATGTTTTTCAAACTAAATACTTTGTTCGTAAATGTTTTCTTTCCGATTTTACAGTTTTATGTGATGAAAACACAATTAACGTTTCCTGTTGTGCATGTCATCCTGTGTAATCATTGTGATTAATTTAATTTTATGTGCTGTTATTTTGCAAATTATATCCATTATATCAGTCAGAATAAAATACACTTACACATGTGAATTGTAGTCGAAGCCGTTTTTCTTCGCACACATATTTGCCATAATGTCAACTAGCCATTCCTTAAAGCTTGTCTTCCTCGAGGTGTTATTTTTTTTTTAATAAAACGCCACCATTTTAATGTTTGTCGTAATATTAAATTTTTCCCAACCAATAAAATAAAATGCACTCTTAAAAGAGAAAACCCTATCGATGGTAATTTTTCTCTGAACAATCTTCATACTTCTTTTCAATTCCCTGATGTTTTTGCATGCTCACTGATCAGTTGTTAAGTTTGTGAAAAATATGCACAAGTAAACGCACCTGACTTCCGATATCCATGTTTCATTTTCTGTCTTGGTTTTTCATTTTAACAAACACGCAGTGCATTTCAACAGATACGCCATAATTTCTGTTCTTGTTGTCGTTGTTGTTTATGTTTATTGTTGGCGTGTCTCTTCAAAACCATATTACGTATCTTGAACCATACTACGCAGTACCTACAAATTCTTGTGCGTATTCATTTTCCTATTGCATTTCTTTACCTTCATTCTTTGCTACTCATGTGATTTCATATGCGCCGTTATCAACGTTGACGCCACCACCACTTCTACTCGGGAAGCTGATTTTTAAATAAATGCGTTGAGAGTGTCTTGGACACTTGAAGTTCATATTTACTTATTTTAAATATTCTTTTTACGCTTTCCAAATGGTTCAATTTGATCAAACTAGCTCATAACGCTGTTAAACTTTCTAATGAATTCTGGAAAAACGTAGGGAAGAGGCTAACAGGTTGTTAATAGAACTGTATTTTGACCAGAGCTGGGCGATAAAGATTACGGTTATCGCACGATTACGATTGGAGTAATTTTTTTTTTTAAAAGGGATTGCAATTAACCCTTTATTGCACCGTATATCATATATGATATGTTGACTTTATGAACTAACTTCTTTGGAATGAAAAAAGAAATCAACTTATTTCTTCTCTTTTGTACATTATTCGTAATTGAGTTAACATTGTTTACATTAAGCTGAGCCAAATCCCGTTATATTTCACATAATAGTTAAAAATTAGCAAGTCTATTGTACACAAGCTTTGAAAGAGCTAGTAAAACTTATTTTTTTCGCTAAGATTAAAACTTAAAAGAGGTATCTGCAATATTTTTATGAAAATAAATATAATTTATAATAATTAAGTTATAAGAAATTGTTGTAACTTAAAAACTTACATTTAATTTAAGAAATCCTTGAGTAAAATTCTATATGTCATATATGATATCTTGTGCGTCAAGGTATTTAAAAAATTCTATATCATATATGATATATTATCATATAAGTTATAAGTTTTTTGTTTTATGTGAAGTTTCGGGATACGTGTTTAATTTTGAGCTTTACACTGGTCAGGAAAATGATGATCGTTTTAGGTTATACTCCGAAAAAACTTTAGGCGCAAGTTCTAATGTAGTTATTCGCTTAATTTGAAATATATCTCAAAACATTTATTACATTTCGACAACTACTACACCTCAATCCCTTTGACATACGAACTGTATAGTAAAGGTATGTAGAAAAAATAGAACAAATATTTTCTTCAGTTGAAGTTATATACATATGCATATAAATTTTATAAATGTTGAGGAATCTTAAGCCTAGGAACTCTAAGAAAGAGTCGTATAGCGAATTGTAAGCTACCAGAAGGTAAATATTGGAAATCAATGATTCGCGGCTCTTCATATGAAATGGTTGGTAATATCGATGATATTGACATATCAATAGTTGCGTGGAAAAACACAAAAAATTACTGTTGCATCAAACTTAATTGGATAACAGCCTATTTCTAGGTCTCGAACACGAGAAAAAATGCAAGGTTTGATAGATGCTGATTGCCGTGGGGCAATGATGGTGGCATCATTAAAAACTACAACAAGTTCATGGGAGCCGTCGATCTGGCAGATTCGTTACTCGGGAGGTACATAGTTGAATGTCAAATCAAAAATAGAAAGTCAAACTCATGGCTTTTGTATAGATAAATATTTTCGTATTAAAAATGTGCTTACATGAAAAAGAACTTAATCATTTACAAAAATTAGACGTGTTGAAACACAAAGAAATACAAATGAGAAGCTTCTTTCTTTAACAGAATTTAATGTGTCTTTAGCAGAAACACTTTTTCATATCGAAACTTAAGTAATGAAAGGTGGGAGGCCATCCAATAACCTGAGTAAACAAATCGAACTCAAACCAAAACATCCAAAATCTGCTCCAGTTCAACCGAAAAAAGTCCGTCTAGATGATGTCGTTCATTTCCCGAATTAATATCTCAAAGGTTATCCTGTAAATTTCCTGGATGTGTATGACCTACCTTCATTAAGTGTACAAAATGTGATCTTACAGTTTGTTTTTACAAAGACAAATTGTTTTTCGAAATTTTAATGATTTTTAAACATAAATAGAGTATAAGTACTTTAGTTTTATGTAAAAATAATAGTGCTGAGAGCATATTTAATTTCATATTAAAATTGGTTTACTGCATTTGTTTTTTTGTTTCTCTGCACAGCATATCATATATGATATGTATGTAAATTTATAAATATTTTTGGAAAAAAAAAATAACTTGTAAAAATAATTATCATTTTCGGAATCAGAGAAATACATATAAAAATATTTTTTTCTTTTTTAAAAGACAAACTTGTGCAGTAAAGGGTTAAAGTAATTCTTCTTCGAATGAGCAAGCTTTTTGTAGTTTCGACTTTTTCAAAGTAACGATTACTGTAATCGTAATCTTAGTGCATATAATGAAGGATTGCTTTAATTGTAATCCCGTTTTTTCTATTATAAAAATTACAGTAATCGATTGCAATAATTTCTTTTATTAAATATAACTGAGAACCACTGTTATTTAATTTAGAAAGCGTATTTCAATAAGCAAAATGTTACATTTTTTAAGGTTTTATTTTAGAATTTAATGTTTAGTGTAAATTGAAATCACTCCTCGTGTATTTAGGAAAAGCGAAATTTTGATTAAATTCAAGCAAAATTTTGCTAAATTATTACAAACTGCAATAGCAAATTTCTACTTAATTCAAGCAAATATTTGCTAAGTTATTATAAGCTCAAATAGCATATTTTTACTAAACTCATGCAAATATTTGCTAAGTTATTATTAACTCAAAAAGCAAATTTTTACTTTATTCAAGTAAATTTCTTCTTAACACACGAGCACACGTTTATTCTTTATGAAAAAAAATTAGGTCGAATGGATAAGCCCATGCACTTTCACTCACGCGGCCGAGGTTCAAGTCTCGGGATAATGGTAATTTTTCAATTTAATTTAATGTTAATAATTATTTCACTTCAAAAATATGCTAGATTTCAGCAAAAACTAATCAAAATTTGCTATTCCAATTTATAATAACTTAGCAAATATTAGCTTGAGTTAAGTAGAAATTTGCTTTTGCAGTTTATAATAACTAAGCAAAATTTTGCTTGAATTAAATCAAAATTTTGCTAAGTTATAAACTGGAGTAGCAAATTTTGATTAGTTTTTGCTGAAATCTAGCATAATTTTGAAGTGGCTGAGATTCAAGCGCAAGTTTTGCTTAACCACAATACAAATTTAGCAAACTGTTTTCTCCGTGTACCATAATTATTAAGTAAACTCAATTCAGCTTTTAAGTGTACTAATTTTCAAAGGAAATGTCGAAAAGAGCATGATGACGTGGACTTTTTATTATACCAGCAAAAGAAAATAATCTTTCTACCGGTGTCAACGAAGTAAGGGGTGTGTTGAACTTCAAGGAAGCTTTTTTCAGTAAAGGATCCCAAACAAGATATGTGAGCCTTTTTCTTAGCTTTCGAATGATGTTCACTTAAACATAATATTTTTTTGATTGCGAAAAATAGAGATTTCCTAATTTATTGTTTTTTTTAAAAAGAAAGCCAAAACATTATTCTAAATACTTTTTAATATTCTTGTTTGGGACAAATTGTTCTATCTTCGTCAGTTTTTGCAGTATAAGCGATTAACAAAGTATCCTTTTTTAAAAACGTTAAAAAAATGTCTCAAATTCCTTGTTTTATATTGAAATAAAAAATTTGTTTAAAATATTTTCGACTAATGAACCATAAAAAACTATGGGGGAAAAAATATTAGTGGCAAAAATTGATACAATATCTACATAATAATTTAATCAAAATCTTGAACTTTTTAAAAAAATTTGCTTAAACAAAAAAATTTACCAAAACGATAAAGAATTTACCATTTTACCGAGTCAAAAATTTTCTACCAAAAATTGTTATATTTTACCAAAACGGCAACCCTGGTGAAAGCACAAAAGCTTATCTGCATCAAGGTTTATTTATAACAGTGTACCCTAAACGAGTGCGTGTTGCGCTGCGTTCTCAAGTGCCACGCAATTTTATTTTACTCTTAACCTAAATAAGTGCGCTGCGGGAAAAACTGCTGCTCTCGAACCAGCTCAGTCAGATGGTTTAAAAGTCTTAAAGAAACTTTTAGTATTGTGTAAAAATCTATTAGTATTGCAAATACTTCCATTTGCAATTGAGATTAATTAATTAATAGCAGCTGATTGCTCTTTGTTCTAATACTTTGGTTTTATGCAGCCAACTTTACATCCGCATGCACTGTCAAAATTGGAAATTCGATTCATGTTGCGGTAGTCCGGTGCGTGTTTCGGTAGGCTTCATACAAAATTTATGTGTATGAGCCGATTTTGACAGTTAAACCACGCACGCGCACTTGTTTAGGGTGGACTGTAGGGTTGTGGCACTTGAGAGAAATGCATTCTTTTTCTGCCTTTGCTCGAACTGTCACTGTGCTTTTCTTTGTTCTAAGCATTCATTTTCTACATTTCTTTTCATCCATTCCATGACAGAATAAGCGAAGGTATATGCATTTCGGAGACGGAGACTGCCGCAACTGTCAAAACGAAGTTGACAGCTCATACAAAATCTGAAAACGATGAGAATGCGATAAGAAAGCGAAAATAGGCAAGAATGGTAAAATGCTTGAGTTTGACAATTTTGGCTATGAGAAAAAGAGAGCAGTCTGAAATGCATATACCTTTACTAGTTCTACCATGATCCATTCTGACAGTTCGACCGAGCTCGCTCTCAAGTACCACAACCTTATAAATGAGCCTTGATCTGCACATTTGTGCGCGTTTGAGCATCAATGTTTTAGAGCAGTGACGGGCAGCTTTGCACTCTTGAGATTGTATTTGTGCAGAAAAATATGTATTCATCTTACCTACAGAACGATCAAAGCTTCAGTGTTCAAGCGAACTTCAAGCAGATAGAATATGCGCTTACGTGTTCCTTAAATATATTAAATTATATTTGTATCGATAAGCAATAATAGCTTAAGTCGATTTAAGACAGAACCGAGTTATTGATTTAGCTGTGTTCCACGTATATATCATTACGAACACACAAAATCATGCATGATCTAGCAACATGTATGATCTAGCATGATATGACGCAACAACAAAATACCCTTTCATATAACTGATATGACGATTGAAAACTTTGAAGCAAGATTGCTCGAAACTTTGAAATAAGACTTAAGCTGTTATTGCTTATCGACACAGATATAACGTAAGATTGCACTGTATAAAATTTTATACATGCAAATTTTTTGAAAGTATGTATGAGGAAATTTTTTATTTTTAGAAAATAACAGCAATAAGAGCATTGCATGTTGTGTCATAAATAGGTAAAAATTAAAAAATTATGCATTACAAGGCGTTACGATAATTTGCATGGCTAATATAAGGTAATTGTGGGGCATGCGATAGAGAAATTATCAGTTTGGCCTTGTCAAAACACGATAAACAACATAAGCATAATAAAAAACATATTGGTTTTTTGCTATTAGCCTGCCTTTTTACATTTCCGTCTGCTAATCTGTATTTCACATTATCCGTCTGTCGGTCTGTTTCCTTTTGACATTCCGTCCACTACTTATTTATTTAAATTCGCAATATAAATCCGAGCAAAAAAAAAAATCACATAATGCGTTATTATGATTTCTGTAAAAAGCGCTTTAGCACTACTTTATTTTCAGTGTGAGCTTTAAAGCGCTCGTTACTACATACTCAAGGTGAGAAAGTACTGTAATTATCGCTTATAATCATAACCTCTATTTGCTTGTTTTTTGCTGCTTATAAGCGGGAAAGCATATATAAAACCTCGGTTATATGCATCCATGGTGCTTATATTAAAACTCGGTTACATGCCTCCACGAAGCATATATAAAAATTGGAATATTGTTTCAATAAAAATTGTCTTATCAATTGGTTTAATATTTAATTATATTTATTTATAAAAAATAAAAAATAGATTAATTTAAATTAAATTGCCGCTTCTTTTTATAAAATATAAACAAAATAAGTTTTAATAAAACAAAGTCTTAATTTTTAAAAAAATATATATAAAAAATATGTGTAAAAAAACATTAAATTTACGAACAAACAGGCTCGTATTACATAAAACTTCACTTAATTTTTTAAGTAATTTCAATCTCGAAAAAAGTCAGTTATATTCTTTTGTACATTGGCACATACATATTTTTGGCACTTACATATATTCTTTTGGCACATACATATATTCTTCTATCTTATTTAATTTGTCTCAACTTCTTTACAATTGAAATTTTTTATTTGAGTGACTTCATTTTAATTTTTTTTGCATTTTAAAACTGCACAGGAAAAACATAAGAAACTTTGACACTTTCAAAGACAGTGATGGGCTATTTCATATTTGACAGCTCAATAGAGATGTGAAATTTATAATCGGAATATTTATGACATTTCAGTAGGGCTGCATATAACCGGTTAGTTTTCTATGACTTTGCTTTTAAAAAAGTCCTAATTTTGATGCATATAAGAGAATTTCATATAGGCGAAATGCTTATAAGCGAAAAAAATTCTGGCTATTTTAAATGACAAAGTTAAATATCTCAAGTTCGAAAGCATATAAGCGGGATATGCTTATAAACATAAAGGGTATTCAGCGGTACACCTGTTACGGTGTTTGATTGCTGAAGTGTTGATTATTTCAACAACACAACAACAAAATACACGTCTTGTCATATTTCAACAACTCAACACTCTAACAATACCTCGACCCTATTGTTATGAGTGTTGGTACGGTGTTGAATATTTTTGTTGTCAGTTAACTATCTAATTTTGACAGAAGTGGAGGTGTAGCAAAATAATTTAACAGGTGTGTTCACACGTACATCAAAATTTCAACAATCTAACACTGTAACAAGACTACCTCTGAATACCCTTATAGTGCATATAAGCGATAATTACTGTATAGGGGTGCAAAGCTGTCCGCCACTGTTTTAGAGAGTTACAAAATAGTTTAGATATGTACCTGATCTTTTGGGTTTTTGACCGCTATTTCCGATTTTGAGTGTATGTTTTGAAATGAATGTATGTCATGTAATGTAATGTATGTAATTTAAAAAAATCGTGTACGTAATACTATGTTATCAATAGTGTCCGACCGAAACCGGAGTTTTGGCCGAAACTGAAACTGAAACCGAAACCGAATATTCCGCCATTTTATAATATTCGGCCGAAACTGGTTATTAATATGAAAATTTATGTTTTTACAAATGATTGTTTTTATTAAAGGAAAACAAAACTACTACTAGTACAAAACAAGTATTATTTGAATATTGAAGTTTATAATAATTAATTGAAGCTTACTATAATAATAAATGAGATAATTTTTTATTTTATTTTTTATTACACACTTCCCCGTACGCACTCAAAGTAGTATGCACCTACAATGTACATTTTTTTAGAACTACAAAGCAAAGTATTTCTGTTTGTCTTAAAGGTTTAGTACTATAAAAATAGAAATATGTATTTCTTTTTCTTTATTACACACACACAGAATTCTTTCGGAAGTTTAATTATCAATATAGGCTTAAGTACCTATAAAACTTTAATGGTAATTGCAATAGAGAGGATAATATCGAAAACGATAGTATCGAACTCTTAAAATTAACCAAAATGTTTTGCGTTAACACGATAAATCAAATTATAGACGAATTTATAGTTTTTGCTTTGTACAATGCGTTGTAAATACTTTTATTAAACCAAACTTATATGTTTGAATTAAATGACTGAATAATTAAATTTTGGTATAATTCAAGAATAGCGAAAACACTCTTTTTTAATATTTTTTGTTGGATTATACGGATTTTATAACTTCTAAATCAATTGCGAGCGGCCTGCAATTTTTTCAGATTTGGAGTAAGGACTCCAAAATCAATATAATCTGCAAAAAAAAATTCAAAATTATAGTTGTCGCTATTCTTGAAATGTTTCGAAATTTTTACAAAAAAAAAAAAAAAACGGCCTTAATATGGCCGAATAACCGAAACTAGCCGAAACTGCCACAAAGGGCCGAAACTGGCCGTAACCGAAACCGAAACCGAATATTCGGTCGGACACTAGTTAAAGAAACTAAGAAAAATTTCCGCATATCTAGAAAGCGCGCAGAGTTTATGGTGGCCAGTCCCGTTTACATTTAAACACAGTTCAAAAAAAGCGCCCTAACGAGATTTTTTTTACCTACTTGCGATATCCTGATATGTCCTTTGGTCTATCCCCATCCAAAATAGTATCGTATTCCAAAGTCGCATAAAAAGATAATTTATTAAAATGTCGAAAAGCCGATAGTTAACTGGTTCCTAGCCTCGGGACACCTCTGCCAATAACTCCTACCTATCCAATATACCAATTTCATATCTGTTAAAGCTGTCGTTGTTAACTAGATTGTTTATTGGCCAATGAAAAAGTTGATAGTTTGTTTTATTTTGTTCGGTGTCTCTTAAAGTCATCATCGCCATCGTCATGTAAGTTGTCTGTGATAACTTTGCTGTCGTGCCAGTCAATCTATATAATAATCTGACGTCGTAAATATACTTCTTGAATATCTGCATACCAGTTTAATACTAAACTCGGTTAATGTTGCCGCAAGCATACGTCCTTGCATGCATTTCTTGCACATCCTGTTAAACATTTTCTAAAAGTTCAATCAACATATCCACCTTCTGTTCCATATAATTTTATGTATCATTCACCTCTGTTTATGCATTCGGACTTCGTTCTCCGCATTACTATTTGGTGAATTCTTGGCATCGTCTGTACTTTACACTCGTTTCGTAAATAAATTGTAGCCAAAGCGGCTGCTGCTGCTGCTTCTTCAACCTTAGTCCACTGTTTCTGCGGATACCCGCAATTCTTGTGAACATCACTGTAGTTTTTTTTGGTCTTCCTCTTTTACTTTGTTTTGCTTTCTTCTTTGTCGTTTGTTTTTATTCGTAGTGCTTGTTGTTGTTGCTATATTCTTGTTCGCCTCAGGTAAACTGACACGAACGATGGATGGCATCATCTGCACCACCATCGACATGCATTCACCTATCGCTATGGTGTTTTTGTTGTTGTTGTTGGTGTTTTTAATAATGGTGATGGAGGATGTCGATAATAGCAGCAGGCAGACGGCGCAAAGTACTGTAAAAATATGTCTAGAGTATTTAAAATAAATTTGCTTTAAAAATTGTGTTTTTAAAACGACAGTGTCTATTTCTTGAATCATTCCAAAAATCCAATATTTATTTAGTAAATTATGCTTTTTGAACAAATATGGGTTTTTCTGTTATCGCAAAAACTTCATCATTCTTGCCATTCACATATCAGTTCAATGAAAGATCTATGTATTCTAATCTTGTCCATGCATTAGGGTATGACCTGCGGTTCAAGCCCACAAAAATAACGTTTTTTAAAATTGTTGCATCTCAGTCGTTTTTTCAATTTATCAATTCAATTTATTTATGTAATTTTCTAACTTTTTCCGTTTCGAACTTTTTTATGTTTCGATGTTTTTTTATCTCCCCCTCCCAGAGCGATGCAAATGGGTACTTAAAAATGAGAAGGCAAACGGGGTGTCTGTTTTTTTGATAACCAGATGTATCGAAATTCTGCGTTCGGCATTTTGTAGGCAATCACGTCAGGCAGGTCCTGAACTAGGATATTTTTATTTAAAATATAAAAAATTGACAAAATGACGTGAGTTTTTAAAAAACGTTAACAAATTAGCTGTTTTTAAGGGTTTTTGCCCCACCACTCCCCCGGTAGAAGGGTTAGCCCAATTATCCTATTTCAGGACCTGCCTGACGTGATTACCTACAAAACGCCGCCTGCTCATCTTCATCCGACCTCTGGTTCTCGAGAAAAACGACACCCCTGTTTGAAAAAAGTTATTTTGAGAAAAAAACATTTAACCCTTTATTGCACCGTATATCATATATGATATGTTGACTTTATGAATTAACTATTTTGGAATGAAAAAAAATCAACATATTTCTTCTCTTTTGTACATTATTCGTAATTGAGTCAACATTGTTTACAGTAAGCTGAGCTAAATCCCGTTATATTTCACATAATAGTTAAAAATTAGCAAGTCTATTGTACACAAGCTTTGAAAGAGCCAGTAAAACTTATAATTTTTCGCTTAGATTAAAACTTAAAAGAGGTAACTGCAATATTTTTATGAAAATAAATATAATTTATAATAATGAAGTTATAAGAAATTGTTGTAACCTAAAAACTTACCTACATTTAATTTAAGAAATCCTTGAGTAAAATTCTATATGTCATATATGATATCTTGTGCGTCAAGGTATTTAAAAAATTCCATATCATATATGATATATTATCATACAAGTTATAAGTTTTTTGTTTTATGTGGAGTTTCAGGGTACGTGTTTAATTTTGAGCTTTACACTGGTCAGGAAAATTATAATCGTTTTACGTTATACTCCGAAAAAACTTTAGGCGCAAGTTCTAATATAGTTATTCGCTTAATTCGAAATATTTCTCACCACATTTATTACATTTTGACAACTACTATACCTCAATCCCTTTGACATACGAACTGGATAGTAAAGGTATGTAGAAAAAATAGAACAAATATTTTCTTCAATTGAAGGTTATATATGCATATAAATTTTATAAATGTTAAGGAATCTTAAGCTTAGGAACTCTAAGAAAGAATGGTATATTGAATTGTAAGCTACCAAAAGATAAATATTGGAAATCAATGATTCGCGGCTCTACATATGAAATGGTTGGTAATATCGATGATATTGACATATCAATAGTTGCGTGGAAAAACACAAAAATATTACTGTTGCATCAAACTGTATTGGAGAACAGCCAATTTCTAAGTCTCAAACACGAGAACAAAATGCAAAGTTTGATAGATGTTGATTGCCCAGCCGTCATTAAAAACAACAACAAGTTCATGGGAGGCGTCGATCTGGCAGATTCGTTACTCGGAAGGTACATTATTAAAATCAAATCCAAAAATAGGGTTTCATCGAATCATTTATCATTTGTTGGGCATAGTTGAATGTCAAATCAAAAATAGAAAGTCAAATTCATGGCTTTTTGTATAGGTAAATATATTCTATTTAAAAATGTGCTTACTATATACATATATAGTAGGGTGGTCCTTGTTTTAGAAATTGTTGAGCACCCGATCCGATATTTTTGTTCCTAAGCGTATCAAAATTAGTCCCTCATTTTTTTACAACAATAACACGTGCATCTCGGAGATTGAAGTTTACAAAGAGACAATGCAACTGAATTAGCATTAGGGCGTATCGAATCAAATTTTTTTCGAATTTCACGTTCTAATGGTTCTCAAAAATTGCATAGGGTGGGCCAGATCTCCCAAAAAAAAATTTAGGAAAAAAGCATGTCTTTCCCTTCCGCAGGGACAAAGTTGTTTTTGAGAAAACAGTAAAAAATAAAGATCTCAAAATGCTTTATTTTTTTAAAGTAAAACTACATATGTCTTAAAGCAAAAGTAGATAAAGACTTTCACTAACAATATGTTGTCAAACGAGATGCCACTCTCGATTTTTATCGACAGTGTCCTGTGGGAAGGATATTTGAATCTAAAGTACACTCGAGATAGCACAGAATTTTTGATTGTTATCTGATTGTCTAAATTTTGGTGGTATTGCTTATAGTGTTACTTTTTTTCTTAAATTTTTAAATTAAAGTGCGTTTAATTACCTTTCCTAAGGTATTTGAAACTTAACATTCAGTTAAGAAGTGATTGAGATATGAATTCTAGTAAAAATCTATTTTCGACGTTTTTGCCGATTTTTGTCTATTTTGTGCACCCTGTAACTCCGCCAAAAACAACTCCAGCATTTTTTCTTTTAAATGAAGTTGACCCAAATCGGAGATGATCATTCCGTAAGGGCCGGTACGTTCAAAATGGAATTGCTGTTTTATTTTTTTTCTCATAATTTTTTTAATTTCTACCTGGCGACACGTGTTAATAAAGTCCAATTTCTTTGAAACTTTTTTTGATGCGTTTTTTATGTATAGGAACAAAATAAAAGGGTGCTCAAGAAAAACAAAAGAAATTTTTTTTCTCCATACAAATAAGGACAAGTCTAATATATAGCTCTGTAACTCCAAAAACAATTCGAATTTAAAAAAATCCTTTTAAGGCATTATTTTTCAAGGATTTTAGAAGACATTTTAAAAAAAAAACCGAGAAAAAATTTTTTAACCGCAGCTCATACCTTAAATCGTTTTAATCTTGATTTTTTTTAACCGTGTTTATTTTATATAATTAAGGAAATAAATCGGAAAGTTCCCTGCATTTTAAAACTGTTTATATAGTAAACTTTATTATAACGCCTTTTACAATTATTTTCGACTATATACCTAATTTAAACTTCTTTTTAATTCTTTTCAGCTCTTATATTTTTGATTTGAATTACTAAAAGTTTTTGCGCAGTTTAAATAAATGTTTTGGTAAGTCTTTCTATTAAATTTTTATTGTAAATCTTTAGGTATCTTAAGGTTTCTTAAATGTTGCATAAATGTCGGAGAACTTTCGAATGCGTTGCTTTTTTGGTGAATTAATTTTGTATGGGAGGTAGGCATAACTTTAATTCGATTTTGCGAAATCTCAAACTCGATCTATAGGAGGTAGACGTGGTTTTCATCCGACTTGGCTCATTTTCGATCCGAATCTTAATTTTTTAATTATGTGCTTGCTTATCAGGCATGTGGCAGAAATCATTTTTGTACAAAATAGCAAGCGAAACCGATTTTATCTGTGATGTGTTTCATTTTTATTTTGAGTTCATACGATTTCCGTCACATGCCGGTATATAAATAAAAATAAACTGGCCATTTCAGCCCTTGGTAGGACTTTGACCTAGCTTCTATTGATCAATTGTGTTGTGCGTGTTATTAAATGTTTGATCACAAATGACCGAGAACTGGACCTACGTGTTTTATGCCGACTCCGAACGGCTTCCCTGCAGTTAATGGCACTAGTACAAAACTAGTGCTTTCACTAGCCCCTTGGTAGCCAGTACCAGTTCTACTTCAATCTACCTTCTTTGTATTCAACTGGCTAATTTTACGCGATCATGTCATAGGAAGGGGTCAATTGCTACCTTTTACACACCTATTCCCTAGTTATTTCACTAGTCGTGAAGAGCTAGCTTTTTCGCTAGTTGATATTGACACAACAAAAAAAAAAAAAACAAAGCAGAGTGATTGATATTCAAAAGCTTTATATGTCATGTTATATGTCAACGAAACTGAAAAGCTTTATATGTCATGTTTTCTCGAATAAGTCACTTCGAAGTATGAGCTCGTCAGAATAAATTTTATGAGTCAGTCAAGACGTTAAAAAAATAAACAAGAAACAATCGAGATGGAAGTTGATTGAACTGACCCTTTTATGCATTACCTTGGGTCAAAAAAGTAGCTAGTGCGTATAGAACTATTGAAGAAGCTAGCGTGAATGGGTTAATTGATACTTTTGATACTGGCGGGATGTTCTCAAGAAGCCTTACATGGCAATTTTTATTCTCTGAGGTTTGCCATTGCAGAGAGGTGACGACCGAACAGAAACATTATTTCAGTTGAAAAACTTTCTGTCTGAGCTGGAATTGAACTTGGTTCTTTAGCTTAGGGGCCACGCACTCTACCCACTAGGCTACGGTCGCCACATGCTAGTATATAGGAACTTTTATAATGATACTAGCACGCCACGGATGGAAAAAAATAAAAAAATGTGTTTGTATGTTGCTTTGTCTTAAATCTCCGCACAGTAGCCCCAAATTGACTTTTGCGTCTCAAAATTCTGTATGCCTCTTGGTATAAATACGCCAAACTTGGAATATATTGTCTTTGATATTCTATAAATCGTTTGAACTATTTTTTCTAAACCCATGTTGTTTTTTATCACTAAAATTTTATTTAAAGTTAAGAAATTACGATTATGGCTTGACTTGTGCGTTTCAAAATGCTCTAACTTTCGTGTCTCTTGCAATAGTTACGCTACATTTTAAATATATTTTCTATGATATTCAAAAAATCATTTAAACGACTTTTTTTCAAAATCCGTTTTAGTTTTTAGTACCAAAATTTTGTTTTAAATTTTAAAAAAAATACGATTTTGTCTTTCAAAAATCTGTAGCTTTTTGTTTGTTGAAATATTTAAGCCCAATTTGGAATGTTATTTCTTTGATATTCAATAAATGGCTTGAACTACTTTTTTCCAAATTCTATTTAGTTTTTAGTACTAATATTTTTTCAAGTTCAAAAAATACGATTTTGCGTTTGAAAATAGTGTAACTTTTTTGTCTCTTGCAATAATGAAGCCAAATTTAAAATATATTTTCTATGATATTCAATAAATCATTGAAACTACTTTTTTAAAAAGGCATTACTTTTGTTATTACAAGCTTGTTAAGATTATTCTTACAAACTGATAGAAATCTTAAAAACAAAGTTTGAAATCTTAAAAACAAAGTCTTAAATCTAAAATTTAAATTTAAAGTAAAGTAGTTGTTGTAAAGTGTTTTGTTGTTTGTGGTAAAAGTGGGGCACCACATGCGTGAGATTACGGGGCAGACTCCATACTCCACATATATAACCATGATCACGGAAAACAACACATCAACACAAAAATCGTATTTGTTGAAGAATTCTGATCTAAACCAGAAAACATATGTTATAGAATAATATGATGCGAATAAAAGGCATGGGATCCATAAAAAATTAAAGAAATAGTTGAACTGTGTAAAGTTATCATAAAAACCCCAAAAACACAAGTCCATAATATATGATGAGTTAGAAAAGGCATCAAGGTCCCCTTTTGTATTCCTACGCCACTGGTTTCTTCTAGACAAACATGTATTTGAGAAACATGCAGATTTTAACTGAACTATCAATTGCATAAACAGAGTTTAATAAAAAAAAAAATATAAAGTTTAAAATTACCAAATTTAAGTCTTGTACGACCAAAACCGTCTGAAATATAGCATTTTTAGCATATAGTAGACGTGAACAGTAGGCGTGGCAAAATAGCAATAACCTATCACGATTAAGTTGAAATAACAAATCGTTTGGTACCTATATAGTCTAAGTCGGTTCAGTGGTTCTCGCGTGATTGTCAAACATCAGTGTCACAATGCTTTTAATAGTATAGATAGATAGATAGACTGAGACAATCTCAAGTCGAGAAAAGTTAGATGGCAAGGCTGCAAAACATAATTTATGCTTATAACTGAATTCTGGCAACTCCCCTCAAAACATTTGCAAAGAAAATTAATCAACACTGCATGACAGCAAGAATCTCCCTGAAAGCAACTACACAACATGGCTGCCGTATTATATTGAGAGAAGGTCTCGCGGCAAAGAGAGGAAACCTTTGTTTGCTGTTGTGTTGTGCTGCTGTTGAAAGTAAGCATAAAATAAATACGTGAGTCTTGTAATAATTAAAGAATAGACTTTTCGAAAAACTTAGTAAGCTATGACACTGGAAATTATCATAGGAATTGAATAAACAAAGAATTATAAAAATTATCGAATTGTAAAGGGTGTTTTTTTTATAGAGTGAAACAACTTTGAATTGGCATCACTGCTTTATTTGACCACCCATTGAACAGCTGATAGTTTCTTTTTGTTTAGTTTGCTTTGACATTTCATTATAGATTGACTTACACCAGAGCAATGCGTGCAAATTTTGGAAATTTTTAATCAAAATAATGGTTCTGTTCGTCAAACTTATCGTGCACTTCGTCCATTTTATGTCGTACATAATCGTCCTTCAGAGCTTCTAATTCGAAGAACAATAGATCGTTTTCGGACCACATTTACTGTTACTAATAATGTGCATCCCGTGAGACGCCGAACAGTGCGCACTGAAGAATCTGTAGCCGCTGTGCAGGAAAGCATTGAAGATGATCCTAATCAATCAATTCGTCGCCGTTCTCAGCAACTGGGGCTGTGTCCTTCCACTTTATGGAAGATTTTACGAAAAGATCTTGGCTTATGAAACCTTGCAAGATTCAACTTGTGCAGGAATTACAGCCAAACGACCATCGTATGCGCCGCCAATTCGGCGAATGGTCCGAAGCTCAAATTGATATTGATTTTGAATTTCCATGGAAAATTTTATTTTCCGATGAAGCCCATTTTTGGTCGAATGGGCACGTAAATAAAAAGAATTGTCGCATATGGAATGAGGAGAATCCACAAGCTTTTGTTGAAACACCATTACATCCACGGAAAATGACTGTTTGGTGCGCTTTATGGGCTGGCGGAGTCATTGGCCCTTATGTCTTAAAAAACGATGATGGTCAGAATGTTACTGTCAATGGTGAACGGTATAGGAACATGATTCGAAGTATTTTCGTACCTCAATTAGCTGGCATAAATCTTGCCGATATGTGGTTCCAACAGGACGGAGCCACATGCCACACAGCGTGCGCTACAATTGATTTACTCAAGGAAACTTTTGACGAAAAAATAATTTCAAAAATAAGATCACTTGTCTACGTCGATAAACCACAAACAATTGAACACCTGGAAATCTACATTCGAAGAGTTATTGGCGAGATACGGCCGCAAATGCTGCGAAAAGTTTGTGAGAATTAGTGTTCCAGATTGTGCCTTGTACGCGCCAGCCATGGCGGCCATATGGCCGAAATCATATTTAAACATTAACGCATCAAATTTTCTATCCAATAAAGCCCGTTTTATTGATATTAAAAATATATTACTATGTTTTATTATGATTTAAACTTGTATCACTCTATAAAAAAACACCCTTTATTCAAGAATTGATATAAAGACTTATCAAAAAGAATAAATTCTCCTTTTATATAATAGTATAGATATAGATATGCTATATCCCGATAATATTTTCCCTCAGAAATCTATTTTCGAGACAAAATTTTCATTTTGTTTTATTTAACACGAATAAAAAGTTTTTGAAAGATTGATAATTTTCTAAAATCATGTTTTAAAATATGTAGTTTTGGGCTATACATTGTTCCAATAATTTTAGTGTTAAGATTTTACTCATGAATTTCCTGACACCAATAGCAATACATATTAACTAATGCGCACACACTTTATAATAAGTTTTACATTCATTTCCAACTTTGCCGCGGCTGGGCAAAATAAAATTTGCAAAAAACAAACAATTTTCGCTCCACCTTGCTGCAAATTCATGTCAGTTTTTGTTCCAGCTAAAAAATATTTGTTTTTTAACTATTCGTCTACATTTTTACATGCCCGTCTATTTATCTATATTCCATATTATCTGTCTGTCGGTATGTTTGCTTTTGACAGTTCGTCCACTACACATTTATTTAAATTGCAATATAAATCAGAGCACAAAAAAAATCACCTAAAGTCTTATAGGATTTCTGCAAAAAGCAGTTTACTGTGTAAGGTAAAAGTCATCAGTGGTTTAGCGGCCATGCCCGAAAAATGTAATTCAGAATTGTGTACAGGTGTTAAAGGCCTTGCAGCTACATTGTATTTAAGAAATACTTGGTAACGTCATGTGCTCATTTACCACTGGGCTGTTTTCAGTG
Organism: Dichetophora obliterata; assembly: GCA_963920525.1. Lineage (NCBI taxonomy): Eukaryota > Metazoa > Arthropoda > Insecta > Diptera > Sciomyzidae > Dichetophora > Dichetophora obliterata. The sequence continues at coordinate 205,498,202 of OY986435.1, forward strand.
TACTCTTTAAAGCGCTCATTAATACATACTCAAACTCAATTTGGGGGGAGTGCTGCCAACTTATCAATTCTAAAATCGACCAAAAAGGCGAAAAACCTTTCAAAAATGCACCAGATTTATTAAGTTTTATAAAACATAAAATTAAATTAAAAAATTTAATTTAATTCTGAACTTATTTTATTTTTTAAAAAACAATTTACTTCACAGGTTACAGAAATTTAACATAGTTAAATGAAGCAAATTTAACAAATCTAACAAAAAGTTACTAATGTTTTCATATACTTGTACCATTAAAGCACATCTTGAAATCAATTTCCATTAAATATTAAGGCATAAACTAAGGCACATTTGGTGGCTCCAAAACTAAAAAAAGCATCAAAAAATGCACCAGGCACCAAAACTCATTTTTCTTGCGCCAAAATTTTTACAATGCACCAAATCTGGTTTATTTACAATGCTTGTAAATTTGAACAATACCAAATTTATATTGTTTCTTGTGTTTAACTTATTTGTTTTTACATTTTGATGTTTATTTATAATCATAATATAAAATATTATTTTATATTTTTAAATATTTTTGATTTTCATTCTAAAATAACTGTTAAACTTTTTTGAAACGTAAAAAATCATAACGTTTTTTATTAAACAAACTTAATATTTAATTAAAATAATTACAAATTTAGCAAATATCTTTAATTAAGGACCGTAAATAAAGGTTATGATTTTTATTAGAAGAATTCATCATACCGTAATCTTTTTTTTTTTAATTTAATGTTTTTCAATCTGGTTTAATCAAGAGATGTATATTTTTTCAATCGTAAAATCAACAAGTGTTTACCCTAAAACTACACGGTGGGATTTCAGAATTCGACTTTATATTCCAATTATTGTTGAATTTTTTTTTTTATTCTTTGTACATTACAGCTGTTTTATAACCCTTATCTGCATTAGTAAAAATGATTTCGTCTTAGTGTTGTCTTGTAAACTTTGGAGTGTTTTTGAATATTTGAAGTATGAATAACGATTACGTGTGGATTTCCATTTGAGAAATCAAAAAAGATAAAAAATAATATGCAATTATTTTTGCCAAAACGCAGAAACTAAGGGAAATAGAGTAGAGTTATTAGCGATCCCTGCTTTTTATATTTTTAATGCTATTATATTAAATTTTGGCATTTCTGTATGCTGAAAAGTCCCTGGATTTGCCAAAACTCCTCGGGGTTGAAAGCCTTAGTGCATACTCTATCAAAGTTTATATAAAAAAATAAATTTACTTACTTCTCCATTCTTACAACAATTGAAGGCTACCAAAGAAAGAAAATGTAGCATTTTGCTAGAGATGTGTAAAAATGAATTGGATAGAGATATGCGAAATTTAACAAAAACTGAGTTTGAAAAAGTTCTGTTCGTTTTGCAACTAGCAAATTTTGAAATTAGCGTCAAAAAGCTAACCTGGCAACACTGCTGCATACGACTGTCATTGCGCTCAAGTATGATACACACCCGTATATTTTAATGAGATCAGCAGACTGCCTGTTTGATAGTATAAATTTATTTGTCACACGCGCATTTCAACATCTAATTTGCTAACAGTCAGTCTGTCTGTCTATCTTTACGCCCTGTCTGTCTGGCGGTACCCACAGTCTGTATACAAAGTGCGTATATTTTTGTTTTTATTATTGTTTTGGTTATATTTGCCACATCTTTTCCTGTTTGAAAAACGTTTATTCGTTTACTACACAACCGTACGTTCATAGATACAACAATATCTACACAATCTAAACAAAAATATCTGAATAAACCAGTTTTATTCGCTCTTCGCATAAGTTTAGCATATTTTTCATTCTCTTATTTCTTTTCTTATTTTTATCTTGCATGAATTTGTTTTATTTTAATGATATTAAGTAAAAACAAAATACATTTGCACACATTTTTTGTAGGTTTGACTTGTTTGTGTGTATGTTTTTATAGTCTATCTTTTATTATCTACTTCTTGTATTTTTAATTTTCTTAGTTTCATTTTGTTATTTTTACTTTTTACCTCCCGTGTTGTTCAAGTCTCCAAAACATGTTATTCACCATGTGTTTAAAATATTAACATTATGGTGAATATATTTATATCAAACATAATTGAGATGCAGAACTATTTTCTCTCTCTTTCTCTTTGGTGTTTGTGGTGTTTGTTTTGCTCTTAAGATTATAGTTACTTATTACTCCTCCTCAGCGTTGCCATATGGTCCGATATATCGGATTGGTTACGATTTTCAGTCTTGTATCCGATGATCCCGATATTTGGCCAAAATGTGACGATTTCAGTAAAAATAGATCTGATGTCCGATTTGGGATATGGCCATTTCCATGGTGGCGCACACAACGTTCGTACGCCTTTTTTGTTGCTAAAAATTAAAAAAATTATACTTTTTGTCTTGTTTTAATTTTCGGATAGAACTCTGGTGGTATTATATTTGGAGTAAAAAGTGGAAGCAATCTTAAATATTGTCAAAAGAAATTAGCAAGCAAGAAAGGACGCGTTACGATACTAAAAAAGTTTTTCTGCATCAATATGAACGACAAAATCTGCGAAGTTTGCACGAGTTTTTTATCAAAGTTATTTTAATATAATCTGGAATAATGTTGCTATATATTCATACTTTTTTCGTTGACAAATCTATTTTATTTATTAGAGTTTTTTCTAAATGACCTTGTTTGTTATTATGTTAATTTTATATGATTTAAATACAAATTCTAAATGTTTGATAGTTTTAATCATACTTGATTTTAAATACAAATTCTAGTTTTTTGATAGTTTAAAATAGTTTATTGAGCTTTAGGTCAAAGTTAGAACAATTAATTGTTCTAACGAATCTTTCCAAAGAAACACCAACAACAACAAAGTTTTTTCAGTATGAAAAGGAAAAAAATCACTAGCTGATTTTATTACAATTCCGGCCCTGCTAAAGGCTTCATCAGAAATCTTTGTGATACGCCGTGCAAGCGTGCGCTATCGAACTGCACCACAGAGACGATGAGATTTTAAGTGTCAATTTCTCAGTTTTTCTCCCATTTTATATTTTCACATTTGTTGTATTTTTGCTTTACTTTAGTCTTTATGCTTATGTTGCAGAAGACTTCCAACAGACTGTTGGACTCCATAATAATAACATAAGCATAAAGACTAAAGTAAAGCAAAAATACAACAAATGTGAAAATATAAAATGTGAAAAAACTGAGAAATTGACTTTTAAAATATCATCGTCTCTGTACTGCAGTTCGCTAGTGCGCGCTTGCACGGCGTATCACAATATTTTAATTATTTTTATACGAACCATACATAATATGATACGTTACGATACATACGTTACGATAGAGATTTTTCCCTTCAAAGAAGTACACATTTTTTATAATTTTATATTTAATTGAACTAGAAAAACATACAAAGTGTAATTCAGAACCATAAAAATCGAAAACTGAAAAAATTTAATTATACTTTGTATTATGCGAGTATTTATTTTATTGTACTTGTAAAATTCGAACTTTCGATAAAATTTTTCAACTTTTGTTGCTATTCATCATATTTGTTGTCATTTTTAAAAATTCAAATTGAGATCAGCTCTCAGTACTCTCACAATATAAATTTTAACATTTTTTTCTCTATTATGGAGGCTTATAAAAATTTTAAGTAACACTTAATTTTTCAGTCGCGGTAGACCTTTTCGTGGAAATGCCAATATCTTTTTTTTTTTACATCTATTTTTACGGACATCTTCAGCCCTATCATGAATAATTTTTCCCAAGAAATTGCAAAGGGAGTTTTCATTTTTAAGATGGCAGATAAAGCCATCAATTTTTTTAAATGATAATTAATACTGACGGTTGATGAACAAATTTGCATTAGAACTGTACAAAATGTTCTTGAACTTTATATTAAAAAAAGAAAATTCCCTTTTCTGCTTATGTAGTTGCGAGCAAAATAATGGTTGTTTTCTACATTGTTTTATATTGCTCCTTGAAGTTCTACTTCGTATTGTTTTCAATGGTTGCATAAGTCTGACATATATTCTCAACGCTTGGAATAAAGCAAGAGTGGTCTTTATTCAGGCCTATAAGTCTAACGTCATTCCCCTTAAAGACGTTGAAACAGCTGTCAAATCTGTATCTACGCTGTGATATCGCCTCTGCTCTTATCGGCATCACAACAGGCATATAGCAAATGAAGGTTCGTGGAAACGGCTTTACACTCAGTGGTCGGGACCATCGAAAGATCCTTCCTGCATAATGAACTCTCACTTTAGTTGCTTTCCTAGACATAAAGGAAGCTATTAAAAATGTTACGCCACAATTTATACGACTAGAGTTACGTAGGTTAGGTGTGAATAATATCATTACTGATCTCATAGATAAGTTACTAGAGGATAAGATAGATCAGTTAAGTGGTGAGTATAGCGCTAAAAAACTGACAAGAGGTATGTCACAAAGCTGTGTGCTATCTCCACTATTCTGAAATCGGGTAGTGAATAACGTACTGCTGTCTCTGGAGAGGGAGGGCTGTGTAGTGGCAGCCTAAGGTGATGACCTAGCAATCGCAGTCAGAGGCAAATTTCCCACTACCCTACGCGACGTTATGCATATAGCTTTTTGCAAAATTGAGCGATTGGCTGAACATTGTGGTCTTGGAGTACATCCGTCCAAAACAGCACAGGTTTTTTCACAAGGAAACACAAAATTCCGTCCCTCGAAAAGTGGAAAATATTTAGGACTCACTCGTGATAGGAAGCTGAGCTGGAAACTTAATATTTCTGAGCTTACGAAGAAAGCGACAGCAAAAAAGCTATAGGCTTTATATATTATATATTATCAATTATATAATTATCAATTATATAATTATAAATTATAGATATAAATTATTATATAATTATATATAAATTAAATTGCGAGCTTTAGATCAGATAAGTTTTTAAGAAGGCAACAACAACAACAACTCTGTATAGAGTCAATCGCTTAGCTGACTAGACAGTAGGTTTCGGAAATCGCTACATTTTCCTCTTCAGTAGTCTTTGAGTGATTAAGCTGTGATCAACTCACTGTCTAAATTTGCATATGATTTCACGCATTAGGAAATCATTCATTTGAACTACATAGAACAAATTGACCTCTCAAAGTGGCTACTAATCATATGATATTTTAAAGCATTAGGCTATTTATAGATCACCGCCATCAACTCTACCAAGGTTGCCATTTGTTCTAGTTGCTTCTTTATTTATTTCAATATTCATTGGTGTTCGACAGTTTGTCGAAATGCACCATAGAAATGAAACTAGTTTTTTTGCTTTACTAGAAGCTAGTGTTCTAACTGAAAGGTGACATTTTCACAACCAAATGTTCAATTACACATGAATTTGACCGAAATCGATCAATTATTAGATTATTTAATTAATTTGACATTAATTAAACTTATTTGGCCGTGCTCCGCCATAGTTATGAATTCCTAATGTGTGAAATCATAGCCAAATTTAGACAGTGAGTTGATTACAGCTTAATCACTCAAAGACTCCTGAAGTGGAAAATGCAGCAATTTCCGAAACAGACTGTCTAGTCAGCTAAGTGATTAAATGTATACAGAGTTGTTGTTGCCTTCTTAAAAATTTACTTGGAATTTATTAAATCTTTTATTAAAGGATTTATTAAATTATTTATTGTATTATTAATTTATTAATTAATTCATTAATTAATTTATTCATTTATCCATTCTTCCATTTATCCATTTATCCATTTATTCATTTATTCATTTATTGATTTATTCATTTATTCATTTATTCATTTATTCATTAATTCATTTATTCATTTGATCATTTATTCATTTATTCATTCATTCATTTATTCATTTATTGTATTATTATTTTTTAATTAATTCATTAATCCATTCATTAATTAATTTATTCATTTATCCATTCTTCCATTTATTCATTTATCCATTTATTCATTTGTCCATTTATCCATTTATCCATTTATTCATTTATTCATTTATTCATTTATTCATTTATTCATTAAATCATTTATTCATTTATTCATTTGTTCATTTATTCATTTATTCATTTATTCATTTATTCATTTATTCATTTATTCATTTATTCATTTATTCATTTATTCATTTATTCATTTATTCATTTATTCATTTATTCATTTATTCATTTATTCATTTATTCATTTATTCATTTATTCATTAATTCATTTATTCATTTGTTCATTTATTCATTTATTAATTTGTTCATTTGTTCATTTATTCATTTATTCTTTTATTCATTTATTCATTTATTCATTTATTCATTTATTCATATATTCATTTATTCATTTATTCATTCATTTATTCATTTGTTCATTTATTCATTTATTCATTTATTCATTTATTCATTAATTTATTTATTTATTTATTCATTTATTCAACTATTCATTTATTCATTTATTCATTTTTTCATTCATTCATTTATTCATTTATTAATCTATTCATTTATTCATTTATTAACTCATTCATTTTTTCATTCATTCATTTATTTATTTTTTTATTGATTTATTTACTTTTTTATTTATTTTTTTTTATTTATTTTTTATTTATTTTTTTTATTTAGTTTTTTATTTATTTTATTTATTTATTCGGTTTTTTTTCTCGTTCTACCCTGTACTAGCTTAAAAAAGTTAAAATTGTACTCCTCAACACAACTTTAAAACAACAGCACTGTTCTGAATCCATGGACTTAAAAGAGCATGATACAAAAATTTATCAGGTAGCCGCGCGCACAACCTATTTTCTCATGAGCTGCGGATGACGAACGTCAAACAAAGGAAAACATAAAACGAACGTTATTTTTTGAAATTTTTTTTCAAAATTGTGTTCATAATACAAAATAAAATTTTTCTTTTTCAATATTATGTCGTTTAAAATTTATTTATTTTCTTTGTGTGACAAAAACATTTTTGATATCTTCATTTTGCTTCAGCTGCCATAGAAACCATAGCACGCTCTCGTTTTGATTTTCTTTTGTTTGAGTTTCGTCAGCTAAAGTTGTGCGGCTGCTTGGTTCGTTCTTTTATGTAAAAGAGTATCCTACGTTTATACTTTAGGGGTAACCCTGACATTTACATATTTTAAAGCCTGAACACATAACTTGCGACGGGCGACGAGCGCCAAATATCACTTTTCATTTACATATATTTCTTATGGGAAGAATTCTTGGAGACTTTTACGAGGACATTGTTACGCGGCATCGAATGCCGTTGTCGCCAGATTCAATTTAATTCTAATTTGACACGCGACAAAAGGAAATTTCTTCCATTGTATACATTTGTCATTGTTTCGTGCTGCAAATGTTACAAATTAAATGCATATATTAAATGAGCAGAAACCCACAAAAATAATTGATTGTAAATATCAAATGTTAAAAACATTTGCTGCTGAAGTTTGTTGCTGTCGCGTTTGTTAAAATCAAGTCGCTTAATATATCTCTACAACGACAGAGTGGAGACATGTCGCTCGTCACTTGTTGTGCTGAATATGTTCAGGACTTTAGAAACAGGAGCAGTGTTGCCATGAAAAAAAATTTCATATCGCACTTTTTGCACTCTCGTCGGATTTGTGAAACTTTGAAAAACAAAAACATTTGTTTTGCTCCAGCAAAAACTACTAATCTACAGCTGCGAGCAAAAATTGCAGCGCACAGCTAGCGATATAAAATATACTAATATTAACAATTTAAAACTATTTAATGAGTCATTGGGGCAAATGACTCATTGCAAGTGAGTCATTCAAAAGTGTTGCATTGGTTTTTTTTTTGCAAAAGTATAACATTTCGTTTCACAATTCGTTTTTTGCTGTTGTTTTTTGAATTTTTTGTTTAACGTTTTCCTTTGATTTTAGTGTGTTCGGTGTTTTTTTATCCTTTCTCGATTGAATGCGTTCGAAATAGTTTGTAATAAGTTTTAAGAACGTATCCAATCTCATTCAATTGTTTTAAATGACTTGAATTGCAACTGAGAATTTTTATGGGAAATGAGATGATTTGGTTTCTTATTTGGCTAAATGAGCTGAAATGAGTCATTTGGCCTAGTGTAAACGTATTATTTATTACAAAAATTACGTCAATACATGAGTTAGTACATAAAAAGTATCTAGCAAAATATTAGCAGTTTCTTCTTTTCGGTACGTTTTAAGGTAATCAAAATAATAATAAAATTTAATTTTTACCTTTTTTTAACGAATTTTCATTAATATTTAATGGCGTTGCCTTTATTTTTCAACAGCATTGCATTTGCCTTTCATTGAGTAAATAAGACCAAAATGTGACGATATTAACATCGTTCTAAAGGAATATTGCACCAAGCTTTTTGTACTACTTTCCACAATTCCTTAATGTTTTTGGTTTTTCAATCAAAACTGCTTTCTTGAGATTTCTCCAAAAGTTTTCGATAGGATTGAAGTCAGGCGGCTGCGCCGGTCAGTCCATTATTTCAATCATATTATCTCGAAACCAATACTTTGCAACGTTGCTTGTATGTTTTGGGTCGCTGTCTTGTAGCTAAGCTCATTCCAACGGTATTACGTATTCAACATTAGGCAGCAAATTATTTTGAGAGATATTTACATACACATATGGTAAATAATTTTTTCAATTGAGCGTATTATACCGACATGGTAAGAAAACGTTGCCCATACCATAACAGACGGTCCCCATGGACATCTTACATATTATCTTGAGTCTCTTGCACCATAAAGAACTATTTTTATCCAAAAGATATTCCTCCACTTTAGAAGCAGCCAAAGCAAGTAATATAATGTAACGTAAATATCTAATAGTATGAACTCCACATAGCAAGTTTGAGTCATCTCCCATTTGCGTAGCTGCTGCTAATGGGTTTTCTTTGCAAGCACTTATAACGGCTCTTTTAAGAGTTGGCGATAAAGCCTATTTGTGTTCGCGTTTAACTTTAAATTATTTGCGATAATTTTTTAGTAATTTCTACAACTCTTTAGAAGCGATTTAGTAATTTATTCACGTCGAATCACAAGCGTCACAAAATTAATAAGAATTAATTATGCCGATAAATTAACCATTATTCGAAAATGTCGTAAGATAAAACAAGTATCGGTACACTTTTTTTTGCAAAAAAATTTTTAAAAACAAAAAATTAGTAGACCTACAAAGTTAGGTTGAGACCACAGCCGCTGTACGTGCTTAAACCATACCGCGCGTATCACGGCTTACATAGACCAATAAAGTCCATTGTGCACACACGCTGCACACTTGGCCTTCAGTCCGAGTGGAACCCCATTGAGCAGTTGTTAAAGCTTATAAGACATTTGACGCATGTCCTTGACAGGTCGTCAATCTCGGAAAAGAAATACGATCCAGATATTTATACCTTCTCCTAGCGAGCGCGGAACATGAGCATAGAAGATGGGAGATGGTGTCTTCCTACTCCTCGTCCCTGCAGCTTATGCAAAAGTCATTGGCGATGACTCCCAGTTATGAAGGCATGTCTGCCTATTAAGCAATGCCCTGAAGTAACGGCCACTAGCATGGCTACCTCTAGTCTTCCCAACGAGAGAAGGACTCTCGATCGTTTTAGGTCTAGAGTCGGCCAGATAAACCTTGTTGTTCTGTACGTTGAGAGTTCAGCCCATCTTGTATTGGCTTTAGATGTGGTTAACTCATTAAGCAGCAGTTTAATAGTTGCCATCGGGATGCTCGGTGAGTTCCGATTCATTCAGGTCACCGTGTACCGTTTCTAGCAAGCTCGTTTGCTGTTTCATTTTCACGTATGTCCTTATTATGCCCAGTTACCCATACTATTAAGCTAATGTCAAAAAAGTTTGCCCTTTTGCCTAATGCGTCAGCCTACGAACCAGGGATACCCCTGATTCTTTTGAGTAGACCTCATACCCGACCTTGTCATTTAATGTTGACCCGTCTGTATAGAAGTGTAGACACCCTGGTTTTACAATAAATAAAATATAAATAAACTGGCCATTTCAGCCCTTGGAAGGACTTTGACCTAGCTTCTATTGATCAATTGTGTTGTGCGTGTTATTAAATGTTTGATCACAAATGACCGAGAACTGGACCTACGTGTTTTATGCCGACTCCGAACGGCTTATGTTCTCAAGAAGCTTAACATGGCAATTTTTACTCTCTGAGGTTTGCCATTGTCTGCAGAGAGGTGACGACCGAACAGAAAAATTATTTCAATTGAAAAAACTTTCTGTCTGAGCTGGAATTGAACCCGGGCTACCGCGGTTCTTTAACTTAGGAGCCACGCAGTCGACCCACTAGGCTACGGCCGCCACACCCTGGTTTTACAGCTCATCTTTATTCCAGTATGTCCTAGGTGGAATAACCGTGCCGTAGTTTCCATCAAAGGAAAGCCGTGGTTTGCAGCTCCCAGGTTTTTCCATGCTCCAGTTTCTGTCAGCCTGACCGCTGAACAAGCTGCTGTTTGGCTGGCAACCAAGACGAACGGTAGAAGATGAAGTATGGTCTTTAAAGCCGTAGACGGTATTGTTCTCTGAGCACCGCTAATGCAAATAGATGCCATTCTTTTGACTTTTTGGATTTTGTTAAAAAATGTGACCTTTTCCAAGGGAGCAACCATATCGTTGCTCCGTATAGAAGTATAGGTTTTATGACCCTAGTATATAGCCAGTGAACGATATTGGGGGAGAAACCCCATGATGTCCTTTTAAATTATAGCTTTATTTATATATAATAATTTATATTATATAATTATAGATCATAAAATTAACAGATTTAATAAATAATTTAATAAATGATTTAATAAATAATTTAATAAGTAATTTAATAAATAAATTAAATAAGTAAATTAAATAAATTAAATTAAATAAATTAAATAAATTAAATAAATTAAATAAATTAAATAAATTAAATAAATTAAATAAATTAAATAAATTAAATAAATTAAATAAATTAAATAAATTAAATAAATTAAATAAATTAAATAAATTAAATAAATTAAATAAATTAAATAAATTAAATAAATTAAATAAATTAAATAAATTAAATAAATTAAATAAATTAAATAAATTAAATAAATTAAATAAATTAAATAAATTAAATAAATTAAATAAATTAAATAAATTAAATAAATTAAATAAATTAAATAAATTAAATAAATTAAATAAATTAAATTAATTAAATAAATTAAATAAATTAAATAAATTAAATAAATTAAACAAATTAAATAAATTAAATAAATTAAATAAATTAAATAAATCTAATCAATAAATTCAATAAATTTAATAAAGAAATAAATAAATAAATTGAACAAATAATTAAATAAATTATTAATTAAATAATTAATAACTACATTTATATAAATAAATAATTAATTTATTAATAACTATATTAATAACTAAATTAATATCTAAATTAACTAAAAAATAATAACTGAATTAATAACTAAACTAATAACTAAATTAATAATTAAATTAATAACTAAATTAATAACTAAGTAAACAACTTAACAAAAAAATCTATAAATCAAAATCTCGATGGCAACTATGCCGATTTCCCTAACTGTTGTTTTCTCTCTTATTGTATCTTTTCTTTTTGTTCTTACCATAGATTAGTGTTGCTTTTATAAAGGTGCTTTAGTGTTGCCGTATGAATCCAATTGAATCCATTTGGATACTTTTTTCCTTCAAAAATTTATGGATAATTTTTTAAAGCAACAGAGACTTGCTTAGTTTGGATATTTAAAAAAAAAACATTTTTAATATGAATACATGTTTTTGTTTTCAAAATATAAAAAGTAAGCAGTCACTTTAATTCGACAAAAACGTTAAGATAAATAATGACATTAAGAGATTTTTGGGCAACATTTTCATATCGAAAAATGCATTAAAGCAACCTCTTTTGCTTAATAGTCAGCTCTTTACAAAGAATTTTTAAATATTGTGAAAAATATTTTAAGTCTGTCATAGCTCAGCTGTTGAAGTTCATTTCTGATTTAAAACTAGCTTAAAACGATAAGACTAATAGATTTTCTTTGGAAATGGTAGAAAATATTTTGTTTTCTAAAATTCTTACAACTTAATATATTTGAACTTCTAAATTTAAGATGACATTGCACGTTAAAAAAAATTTAAAAAACTTACTTTAAGACATTTAGTGAGTTTTGCCAAATAGTAAGAAATTGGCGCGAGTTTTTAAAAAAATATTTAATTTTTAGCAAGACAAGTACTCGTAATAATATGCACTTTAATTTTTTTCCCGATAAATTGGCACCAAATATCTTGACAAAATAAATGACTACTTTTTACGCCACCTAGAGAGAAGATGCATTAAAAACAAAAAAGTTTTTTGGATTATTTTTTTTTTTGCATTATTTACGTAAATAAAATGTCAAGTCTTTGTAATATAGTCTTTTCACAATAAATGCTATGAATAAAATCTCTTTATTTTTCTCTTTCAAAGAGCAATTTTAGATTAATATAATTTAAAGGCAATATCACCCCATATAATTTATTTTACACTAGACTGAACAAGTTGTTTAATTTTGTTCCTTTCTTATGCAATTACATATTGTTTTGTATATAGCTTTTGTAGAAATATTATACTTATAAAATTAATGCAATAGAGCAATAGCAAAGCAAACAAAAGGCAGAAGTACTGATTTTTTTCTTTTTAATATTATTATACATGTTTTTGTTTCTTATTATTATATTTAAATAAAAAAATTTGTTAGACTTAAAATTAAATAAATAAAATTATTATGGAAGCTTAAAAGATGGTTTCATTATTAAAAAATATTGAAGTTGTATTTTTGCGTTTAAAAAATGAATATATTATTGTTTTTTGGATTTTGATACGTGGATACTTTTTTTCAAAAGTGGATACTTTTTTGACCTTTTCACGGATACTTTTTTCAGAATCGTTGCGGCAACACTGATTATGTGTATGTTTTTATGTCACTATTTACGTACTTCTTCTCAATTTCTAGCTTCGTATTAAGCACTGTTGCCAACTTGGTGCTTTTTCCACCAGATTTGGTGTATTTTGAAAATTTTGGCGCAAGAAAAATGAGTTTTGGTGCCTGGTGCATTTTTTGGTGCTTTTTTAATTTCAGAGCACCAAATTTGCCTAAATATTTAATGGAAATTGATCTCAAAATGTGATTGAATGGTACAAGTGTACGAAAACATTAGTAAGTTTAGTGTTAAATTATAAAAATAAGCTTAAATTAAGTAAATTTTAAATTTGTGTAAAACTGTCAAGTAAATTGTTTTTAAAAATTAAAATAACTGGCAGTTTAGAATATAATTTAATTTTGTTATTTTATTTGGTGCTTTATATGTTTAAAAACCTTATAAGTCTGGTGCATTTTGTGAGGAAAAAACGCATTTTTTCGCCTTTTTGGTGGATTTTAGAATTGAAAAGCTGGCAGCACTGGTATTAAGTACTGAATTCACCACGGCTTCATCTTAATTAAGGTCAATTTGTTGAAATTGCATTTTTTTTCCCCTTCACATGATTTATTCTCTATAAAACTGAATTTTCTCAACTGCTTTAAAAGTATTGTTATTTTTATTGTTGTTTTTCATCGACAGCATTATATCTCTGTTTAGATATTTGCGATCTTGTCCTCTTTTTGAAGTTTAGCGTATGTATTATTTGCTAGCTAGTGACAAGTGCCAGCGTTTTTGTATTTTCTCTCTCTGCTTGGAGCTTTAATTTAATTCTCACTTTTTTCTATCTTCACTATACATACAATGTTTCTAAAGGCATGAATTTATGCAATAACTGTTGGGTATTCTTGACTTTATTCTTAATAAATAAAAATAATTTGCAGTATGTTTGCGAACGATGATGTTTGTTGACATAAAGCAGGAAATAAATTTATATTTTCTTGACAGTTTGCAGTATTCCGTATGCGCAAAAAACACAAGGTGATTCATTTATTAAACTTAAGCAATTTTCATTGATTGCTATTAGTATGAAGTAAAAAGAGAAAAATTGTAAAAATAATATGCTGGCAAAATATCTACTTATCCATTTGATATTTAAGAGAATTGTGAGTGAAAAAGTATAATAAGCTGTATTTAATTTCTTTATAACAGGTTCGCAACAAAATTAGTAGCTTTATGTTGTTGCTATTTACTTTACTCTACCCTGTTTTATAAAAGAAACAACTTTTTGTTGTACATCACCCTTTAAAATAGACTGCTGTCCTTTATTGTTTTAATAATAAAAAGTTCGTTCACATCGAGTAAAGTGCTGAAATGCGCATTTTAACTAGAGGGGTTTTCTACACTTCCCTCATTTAGTGTGTTTGTGTCGTAAACATGATTGATATTCTGTTTTTTCACCAGCTTAAGTCGGCTTAAAAAGAATTCACAATAATGATTTCCATTTAAAATGCGGGTACCTACATCTTGGTAAGTAAAGTACATGTTTGCATGAAGGCTGCTTTTATCACTGCTCCCAAAAACGGTCAAGACTCAAGGTCTACAATCTTATAATTCAGTATACTATCCAATGCCAATACAATTTACTCTTTGGTGATTACCTTATTTTGAATCTTGGATGAGATTAGGTTGTACGAAAAGACATATCTGTAATTGCCACGCCTTTGTTGAGATACCTGATGCAATATAATGACAAAGTGTCAATTCTGAAACTTTTTTACATTAAAACGCATTTATATGTTAACATTCCTGAGTTTGCTATACGAACGTTTACACATCCGAAAAGATTGCTACAAAATATTCGCAGAAATAACATTGTATCATTGAAATATTTTTCAACTCAAATACATTTCGATTTTCTACTCTTTACTTTTATTTTTCGTTCTCTTGCTACGTCGTTGACGTCGGGTTTTTGCGTTTTATCAAAAATGTGTGTTGTTCACGTCTACAAATATACTAAAAGAGTACCTCTGCTTATCGGTTTTTCACCAACTTCGTTTGTCTCTTTCTGTACACAAACAAAATATACACATACAACAAATGATTCATTCAATCCACCATTCTCAGCACGACGTCAGCTCTCTCAGGGTTAACCTTAAAGATTTTGTTTTACCCTCGCAGGAGTTGCAAAATGTTTCGATTATTTACTTCACAATATTTTAAGCTTTTGCGTTTAACTTGGAAATTAAATTAATATTTCGACTTCTACGGCGTATTTTAAAGTGAGTTTATTATTTGTATATTTTGTTTTACAACATTGTAGTTGTGAGTTTTTTTACGCTGTTTGAATTTAAAGTGTAGTCATCGAAATAACATGTTTTAATCATACTTGAAGCATATCGTATCAATGTTGACATAAATAACTGGCACACCAAAATATGGCTGCCTGGCTGACTGACTTTAGTCACTATAGAAAAAGTATTATTTTTTTAGTTTCTTCTTATGGGGCTTGGGTTTCTCTACTTTAACAAAAAATGGTATGTTTCAAAGTACAGACGTGGAAAGCCCTTTTTTCTATAGTCGATAGCGCAGAAACGCTATATCGAAACTTTGAAGAAGGCTTAACTAACAAAAGACAGAAATATATTTATTTTTTTTTTGATATATTTTTAATTTTATTTAATTTTACATGTTAGATTAGATTATTTTCAATCCATAATAATTGAAATTGTAGTCACTTATGCCATTATTAAAATAAATTGTCCATTTCATTCATTGAAGGAGTAAGATCTGAAAGAAATTCTTGATTTAAATTTAAATATTAGAAGAACAATTTTGAGTTTGATTAAAAATAAAAATTCTTGCAACTACTTTTGTCAGACATTTTGAATTCTTATTGATATGGATCCATGTAACTAGGATAGTGTAACTAGCCCTTTAAGAAAAGTTTGGGTCAGAACAGTCAATACTACATATGGATTTTTTTGAGGGTTACAAAATAAATTATTGATTAATATACTGATTATGCTTAAAAGTATAATTTCAAGAATATTTAAAAAATGAATGGTTTTCTGACCTCCATTCCCCCCACCTAAAGTGACTGCTGCCTGCTAAGCTAGTATTTGTCATGTGGATGTGGTGAGTTTAGATTTTTCGCTATTTCCACTTGTGCTTGTGAACATTTACGTAAAACAAGCTGCTATGAACGCTGTCGTGTGTTGCCAGCACTGTTGCCAGATCAGCAGATTTCCCGCCAAATCAATGGATTTTTATGTCATTTGTCGGGATAAATTATCAAAAATTGGCTGGCATTTTTTGCGTATTGTTTATTAAATTTGTCTTAAATTTGGCTTATATTAGTTGTGATTGTAGTATAATGTTTTTGTTAGTGGTTTATTAGTGGAAGTATAAAGGTTTTCGCCAGTTATCATTTCTAAAAGTAAATAAGTCCTGATAGTTATTTAGGATATCAATATAAAAATTAATTAGCTAAAAAAAAACAAGTGAACTAACTGCAGAATCAGAGCAAAGACTTTGTTTGAGTTGCATTGAATTTGTAGCTTGCCTTATCAAGCAATTAGTGCAGAGGCAAGGTATTATTTCAAATAATAAAATCTTTATCACATTCATTATATATGTTAACAAAACACTTAACTTCAATTGAGTTAAGAAATATGCTTAAATGCTGCATGTACATAGTCAGGTATGTTCTGCATTCCACTTCTGAGTGAAAGTGATAATAACTCGTAATTGAATTCGATATTTGGTGTTCTATATATAACTGTTTTTGTTAATACAATTAATTATATTAATAAATTAAATAAAATACAACACGAAAAAGTGATATGTGGAACACTATAATATATCGAATTCAATTATGATTTAATTTCACTTTCACTCGGAAGTGGAATGAAGAACATGTCTGAGTATTAAGTTTAAACATATCATTATTGATAAATAGTTGGATGCAATAAGGGCACTTGTGTTAAAACTGCATTCTGCGATTTTCGCGTTTTACGTTTTTGAAGTGTGATATTTTTTTGTAGTATATAATAATAAACCCTGTAGAAGGCGCGCTTCGCAGAGTAGCATGTATTGTCGCGCGTGAGCATTGTGCTTATTGAGGAATTGCTGTAATTTTTAAACCGCATACCTACAGCTCATACCGTGTACTACTGACCTCAGCAAAAGCTTGCTAAGACGCGGAGAACAACCGTTACCAAAGATACTCAACATAATGCGTGCAAAAATATTAATAAAAGAGATGAATTTTATCCATTTAAAAATTGCATAAGCAAAATGCTCATAGCGTGCCTTCTCGAGGGTTAATTGTTGCTCATATATTGTCATTCCAATTTGTATATTTTAAAAAAAATCTGTTTTCCCATATAATTGTTCAAAATCTGTAAAAAAGTCTACAGGAGATATGCCTTTTTTGCATAAAACAAAAAGTTAAAGAAAAATCTTACGTTTTTATTTCACAAAAACATGTTTTATTTAAGTATTTAGTTTTTTTATTCCAAAGTAGTTTTTGTTACATAAAGTGTAATATTTTCATATTTCACAAGCATTATGACACTAATGACACTTCTTAAGAATTGTTTTTAAATTGATCGTTTTAAGCATTGTTATAATAAAATTAAAACTTTATTTAGACATAAAAAATAAGTTTTATATTTAGCTGTTTGCGAAAAGTCAAAAAGAAGGCAAGAAAAAAAAATCAAAGTCAAAACGAAGAAAAGAACAAAACAATATTTTTGGAATAGCTTTAAATAAACAAAATGTCGCTATTTTCATATTGTTAGAAGTAACCGTCCGATGCAAGAAGGGTACATGCAGAGTTGCACATTTATTGATGTTAAGAAGTCTGTTTTAGAGATATCAACTCAATATTTTGAGGGGACATTAAGGAGGAACTTATTGTCCTTATTATAAAATTTCGAACATGATTGAGCACTTCTCCATTAACCATGTTTTTAAAAGCAATAAAAGAAGATATTTTTAAAGTTTTTGAAAATTTATGGTAGCTCTTTCTTTTTTAAACTAACAAAAGGAGTAATTTTAGTTATAACAACATATTCTAAAGACCAAAGCTTAAGCTAGAATTTCATTAACTGCATTTGCATATGCGTCCGTCTCGCAAAGCAATAGAAATGTGTGTAAGCTTATAAGAGGGATTTTTATGCCTGCGTTTGTGACGTTGAAAAACGCAATTGACGCAAGCAAAGTTAAAAAATTTTAACTTTCCTTGTGTAAATTGCGTTTTTTGACAGCTCGTTACTTATAATTTATAACGAATAGCGAGAAGAAATCATGAATGCCGCATCAAAATAAAATAGTTAAAGATTTTGATGAGTTTTTATTTGATATTTGGCTAAAATAACTTTTTTATGGTAATTTTCAAAAGTTTTTGTTATTATAAAACAAAAAGTTTGATATATTTTACTCTGAAATCAAAACGCAATTATTGTACTCTGCCATAATTTTCTTGCGTAAATTGCGCCAGCGAGTAGACGGGCGCATATGCAAACGCAGTTACTGAATTTCCAGCTTTAATCTTTCTCTCTCTCTCTTTCCCTCTCTCTTTCTTTTTCTCTAACGCACTTAATTTATTTAGTTGAACTTAAAAGCTTAACAATGATCACTATCTAAAAAAAAAAAATACAACAATCAAATTCAAAACAATGGAACTTTAGTCGAAAAAATTTTTCAACATAAATTAATAATTTAGATAAAGCTTATAATAGCAACAATTTTTTTTACTTTAACTAAACATATTTGATGTACAAACATATTTGTTGTTTGTATTATTATATCATATTTTCTTGTGTTTTTTTTATCTACATTTAATTCAAAGAAAAATATAAAGAATAATAGTAAAAAAAACTTTTTTAATTTAAAGAATGTTATATTCTTTAACATTGAATATGGTTTTCAATTAATGTTTAACGAATGTTAACATTATAGAATTCACATACATAAATCAAAAGACATAAACTTACCTGTTTTAAGTTCTTTTCCCTGCAGCAGGCCTGTTGCGGTCGATGAAGCAATTTTAACATAAAAATAAAGATAATTTCTTATATTCTTAATTAGTTTTAAAGTTTAGTTTTCTTGTATGTATGTATAAATAAAAGTTGTTTGTCTCTACTATAAAAGTAGTTTGACCAATTTCGTTATTTCTGCCGATGAGTATAATGTCTTGTTTTTATTATATAGCTTGGGATGAATAAAGTGAATGCTGCTTGTTGCTAACTCTATTAATTAATCCAAGCTGCTGAAGATGATGTAACCTTCAAATACATTCCACATAAGGTCCCCTTTAAGAAATTTGACATTATAAGAAAGTTAATTCCTACAAATTTGATGGTTTTGCTTAACTCTTAGGGATTTCTTATAAATTCAGACCCTAGGTGATCACTGTTTAAACTGCGGTTCCACGTGTCGAAGTCAAATATTAATACTAAAAATCCGATTTTTTAAAATTATTTAATTTTAATTAAGTTTTTTTTTATTTTCGCTTATATTAGCTATATTTATGTTTACCTTTTTAGCTAGTTATTCTTAATTTCAGTTAACAAATATTGATTTTAAGATCACGAAATAACCAATGTAATTTCTTATTTTATTGACTTCAGAACACGTGTATAATTCAAAGTAATTTTTGTTTTACCGATCATCAATTCTGTGGTACTTGCTGGTACAATGGTTTAGCGAGGAGAGAGATTGAGTTTGGTGTTATTGATCAAGCAACCTCAGAAAGTCAACAAAACAAAATTATGTGTGGGTATTTTTATATACAAGCTATACATGACCCAGTAGGAAGCTGAGCGCTCCACTAGCGCAACTGAAGCGCTCCAAAAAAACATAAGAGCGCTTCATTCTCCTTGCGTATAGCGCATTTTTTAGCATTAGCATGTCATCAGATGTATGCGCTCCGCTCTCGCTGTTCAAAATATAAAATCGTAGCGAGAACCGAGCGCTTTGTTCACCTTGTAGTTGGTACGAAATAGTTGCGAGACCCGAGCGCTTTGCTCGCCTTGTAGTTATTACGAAATAGTGGCGAGAACCGAGCGCTTTTTTCCCCTTGTAGTTAATAGAAAAACTAGCTCTTAAAAAACAAATATATAGTACATTTATTAACTATTTTGCATTAATGCATTTTATGTTGTTTTTTTATGTTTGGGGATTATTTAACGATAAGAAATAAATTTATAAATTCACAATGTGATAAAAAACAAAAAAAAAAATTCAGTAAGTAATTAATTAATTAATTGAAGTAAGTACATTTATTTAAAACTCAGTTTTACTGCAAAGTTTCTTCTGTTGCGTTGTTCTTTTTCTTGTTTTTGCTCACATCCCTGTAAAATTTATTTTTGTTGGAGCGAAATCCTGCCTTCATTTCGAAATGGCCGAACACGGGTATTTGTAGGTAATGATCGAATGAGTCCGACAATAGTCAATACGATGCGGTCTCGCAGGACTCTGGTGCAGTTTTTGTCCTTTTTTTAAATAAAACTCATTTTTACAGTTGCTGATAAAAATATGTTCAATACTTACTTTTATGAGTTTAGCGTATTAAATTGCGGATGAAATCGCTGGATAGACTCGATGTGGAGGGGCAGTATGATGTCGTCGCGCACAACTTTGGTGCAGGACTTTGGTGCAGTACTTGCCCTTTTTAAAAACAGAACACTTTTTTTTATTTGATTTATAAATACTTACTTTTTTAATTTCGCGTATTAAAAGAGGACTCGCTGGATAGACTCGATCTCGCAGGACTTCGATGCAGTACTTTTACTTTTATAAAAATATAAAACCATTTTACTTTTTGTATATAATAGGCCTATTACGGTTCACAACACAACAGTTATTCCTGTTTTTATTGTGTACATTGCTTATGCTTAAAATAAGACACAGCAGTGCATTGCTGTGAACCGTAATAGGCCTATAAATCTTTTATTAAAACTTACTTTTGTTAACTACGCGTATGAAAGCACGGATGCCGCAAGAGCTATGCAGCAATTAGGGGTTAGCAGGACTTAAGGGCGGTACTTAATGCGCTCGCGGGAATGACAGGTAGTTATGCGCGATATGTGATGTGCTCGCTGGACTCATAAGAAAAAGAACGGGATGTGTCGGGCTCTAATTTTAGTTATTTTTTTTTTATTTCTTCAAAAATTGATTTTTTATTGTTTTGACTTTATGTTCTAAGATTTGTTTGCTAGTGCTACGTTATCACTATGGAAAGAGCTCCAAACATAGCGCTTTACAAATAGCCCTATACGCAAGGGGATGAAAGCGCTCTTAATGCGCATAGGAGTAATGCGCATCAAAATTTTTTACTGGGGAACTATTTTTTATATTTAGTATTTATAAAGATTTGATAGCAAGTTAATGGCTAGAGATGTGAAATTACAGAAAAAAATACTGTGCAACTAAGAATGGATAAAAAAATAGTGATTGCATAAAATAACTTATTCTGCTATGTTTGTAATGAAGGCCGTCACAAGTATCTAAAAATGACGCTCTTTAAACGAAATAATGTATCTAATGCAACTGATTTTTGGTGTGAAGTACTTGATTATAAGGATGCATCGGCAAATTAAATTTTTGAGGAACGGTCAAACTTTTCACTGCACATTATATCATTGCATTGATCAAACGGTGATGTTAAACGACCGTTAAGCCGGCTCAATATTGTGAAGTCCAGAATAAGAAACTTGCTTACAAATCTACACAGTTAATTGCATTTTTAATATTAAGTATTTCTAGTCTATAACATTAAAAAGAAAATAGCTATTAACCATTTTTAATTGAAAGATACAGCTTATAAAGACACCAGAAGTGCTGTCACGACTAGAATATACCTCGATCATAGTTTATGTTAGTTGAGTCGAATGCAATCTATATCAACAAAAACATTTTGAAGAATGAATTGATTTAAATTAGTGTATCGGTGTTGCGCGTGCTATAACGTATATCCGCCACTTGCACATAAGGCGATAGCAAAATTTTACAGAAGTGCAGAAAAACTGATTTTCTTTTAAACTATTGAGTGGATTTTCATCTGAACTAAACATTTATTGAAATTAGATATTTGCTTTGTTCTCGAATAAGCATTTAATGAAAAATCATAGTAAATTAATTAATCAATCATGAATAATAAAAAGAAAATTAAATGAATTTTTGACTTTTTGCAATATATGCGGTATTATAAGTGGCGGATATACTTGCATGTACTTGAAATTGGAACTTGAATTGATATTTTCGACATTTTTTCTGCGTTATTTTATTTAAAATTTTGTGGATTTTTATCAGCAGTAGCTGGCAGCACTGGTTGCCATTGTGAATGTGGGCTGTATGTATTTGAGTGATTGTATTTAATTACACTGACTTGCACTTTGTTCTTCGATACAGTAACCATAACCCTTTGTTATACTGTGCAAAATGAAATATATATATATATATATAATATTTGTTGCGTTTAATATTTGCGTTGAATTTTCTTATTGCGTTCTCTTAAACTCTTATCATTACATGTTATCAATCAACTTGATTGATATATAAATATGTTAACATTAGTGTATGCATCAGAATTAATATGAGTTATATAAATTTCCTCTGAATATGTTTGCGTTATTAAACATTTATTCACCAAATTATAATAAGGAACATTTCCGCAATTTTCTCTTTATATATTCTCTTTGTGTTTTGTCTTTTTTTTAGCTTTGTTATTATTTTTCACTTCATCTGCATGATGACATTTTAGTTAAAATGTTCCCCTTTTTCACCCAATGACCACCTTTGTGTTTATCTGACTTCAAAGAGAGTATACACTCTCTTTGCAAAAATGATGACATGGCGCAGTGTGGTGAGTTTCTCCTGCCTGCTCACACAAGTCAGATGTGTGCGCGTGTGTGTTTTTATTGTTTTATTTTTCTGTGTTGATTAGAGTTTGTTGAATTTGAATGAACTGCCTGGCGCTGGCAAAGTTTTCAAATGATTTTTGAAATTTAGTCAAAAACGAGTGCTTGGAGACTTCAGATATATTGGAGGATCAAATCCACATAAAATTTTCTGCTTTTAAGTGATAATTTTCAGTCTCTCTCTTTCTCTCTGTGTGCTTAACAAACAAATAAAAAAGAAACGTGAAAAAAATTAAAAACAAAAAAAAAAGCAACTGAATTTTGAAGAAAGGGAAGAATAAAATTGTGTGAAGTGAACAGAAAAAAAATTTGGAATTTTGAAGTTTTGTGAAAATTTTACATTCATAAAATAAAAATTGTTCAAATTTTTGTTTTTCAATTATTTTATGTTGAAATGAAACTCGAGTGAACGCAGCGACAATTTTTTCAGCTATTGTGCGTCGTGTGTGTGTGTGGTTGAAAGCCAGCAATTTTGTGATATATACATATATATTTTTGTTGAATTTATTTTTGCTAAATGTTCAGCAATCTTTAACTTAGACGAAAATAAATAAAAAAAACCATTGGTTAACGTGATTTAGAACTTTTTTTTTTATGGAATTTGTGTGCAATTTTAACTAAAGAAGAAAAAGATTTGGGAAATTTTTTTGCAAAACAACTACAACTTAATCCATATGCTAGCAAATTTTACTTAGCAAGGTACAAGAAAATCTTGAAATAGAAAATCTATAAAAATTTTCTCATAATAAAAAAAAATTTACTGTGAATTTGTGTGAATACAAAACGAAGAGAAGCAAGCAGCAAGAGCGAACTAATAAAACTGTGATTAAAAGAAACAAAACAAAAAAGATTGTAAGGATTCGCGTCGTCATTGAAACACAAACATTTCAAGATGTAAGTTTTTCTTTATGACAACTAATACAGACAAATTTGATTTATTTGGCTAAAGAAAGTTAAAAAAAAAAATACAAATTAAAGCTGTACAAAAATTAATCCTGCAACACTTCTACTTTGCTCAACACTTGCATAGCTCTCTTCAATCTTTATGCTGTTAAGCTATCTGTTAATAACAGCAACGTATAACATTTGCGTACATTGAGTGGAAAATCTATTCTTCGATCGCTTTCCTACACTGACTGCACTAAATTTTTTTAGTCTACGCGATAAAAATATATTTTTTCATATTTTTTGTTCAACACTTCGTCAGAGCCATCACTTGTAGACTACACTTTCTCATACGCAACCTAAGTGTTTGAAATAATCACGAGTATCTTTAATTTTGCTGAAAATAAGTCGAATTCATGAGTGGTTTTTGTTTCATTGTCACTACGTTTTCGCTAATTTATCATTCCGTAAATTTTTGTTTTGCTTTTCGTTTGATTTCAGCTAGATTTAATCCAACTTCTCTCTTTGATCAATTTTGTCTGAATTTCAAAAGGAAACTCAATCTTGAAAGACCTTGTACATATAAATTTATTAGACAGTTGCAAAATTAATAAAAAAAATATCTTAAATTCCTAAATGAGAAAAAATGCAAAAATATGTTTAATAATTAATTAAATTTAAAAACAAAAATATTAAAAAAGTTTAATAAAAAAATTACTAAAATAAGTTAAATCCTGTCATATCATATTTATAAGACATTTACATTTTTCTTAGCTTAAACAATTTTAAAAACCTGTGTTGCTTTGGCTTTGATTAATTTAAATATGGATTTAATTAAATTTAAATTTAATAGATTTTGTAAAATTATCAATACCATTTTTTTTAGATTTTCCCCTACCGTTAGGATTTCTGACTTTAAGCGCCATCTAATGTTTCAAGCTTTGTGTTATTTAGAAATTACCGTCGAACTAAAATTCCCCAAAAATTCTCGATAGGAATAAAAAATCGTGCGAGCTTCATCCAAACTGTTACTGACTTCCATTTATACCTTTATCTCTTTCTGATATAAAAATTAACATTGGTCTTTTTTAAGATTATTCCCAAAATATTTTGGCTACGGTAACCTCCAGAGAGCTAAACTTTTTTGCAAAAAAATCGTGTTTTTCGTGAATATCCTCAAAAAATCGTGTTTTTCGTGAATATGTTGGCTGGTGGATAGGTGCATGGTATAATTATTCGACAAGGTAGCCGTGACAGATTTTTGGCGATTGGTAGTTGTCAAAAACAGCTAAAGGAGTTGTAGTTTGCTGCTGTTGACTAGCTATGTGCTTATTTTTAACTTTGCTTTGATTCCGGGGGAATAAAAACCGTAAAAAATGCATGAAAAACAGCATTATCTTTACTGCGATTGCAATAATTTAAAATTTTTTGATGCAGATTGGAAGAGCTTTTTCTGGCCTATAACTTCCGTCAGTTTGTTTTTACACCTATTACACTATGCAACATATTCACGAAAAACATGATTTTTGGAGGTTTTTGAAAAATGGTTTAGCTCACTGGAGCACTGGAGGTTATCTTAAGAGCCAAAATATTTTGGGAATCATCCCAAAATAGACCAAGCTTAATTTTAAGAGAGGTACAAATGGAATTTTTTTTTAAGGTGCTTCGAGTAGTAGATAAAAATATTTTGAAAATAAAATAAAACAAAAAAAAAAATACTCTAAAAATATTGAAATTTTTTTCTTTAGTTTTACATTAAAGGTACTGAAGTGTCTTCAATGGTTAATTACTTTTTTTTTTTATAATGTCACTAACCATGACGTGGCAGACTATTGAATTAAAAAAACTAATAAATTTCAAGTTCTCGGGCATAATTTCCACATAAATTAAACCGTTATCACATAAATAAGTTCACAGTTGGAATTAACGTACATTTTTGCTTTTGTATCGATTAAATATTTACTATTTTTTCCCATTCAATAGTGATATAAAATTAATTAGTAAAATTTAAAAAAAATTTAACTCAAAAATCTTCTGGAACTTCTGGAAAATATCATTTATCATTACTAAATGGTAGACCCTCTTCATCATATAGCAATAAACAGATGACGAATTTTCATTAAAATGTGTGTTTCATTTGAATTTCGAAAAGAAACTTAATCTTGAAAGACTGTACCATGTTAAAAAATCCATCTACTTTAAAAGAGAATATGTACATATTCCTTTAATCATGCAATAACCATTTGTACCTCACATTCGACTAATTTTTCACACAAAAAGGTATGCAATTAAATGACCATATCTTCTGGGTTTTTCTGCAAAACGCCTTCCAACACTGGTCAAGACACTCCTTTGAGTGAGAACAAGCGGCACTTTCTTAATTACTCTTTAATATAACCATTTTTTGTGCGACTAACTCCATCTTTTTTAAAAGTTTTTGTTATTTTTCCATGGTAGAATAACCAGGTAGGGTAAAGAGATTCACCACACCGACAGCTAATGTCAAAATCACAAAATACAGTGCTGCCATATCTTCAAAGCAAAATCCATGATTGTATCATTAAGGGTATTCACAGTGGCGTGGTTTTAGTGTGGCTAAAAAACCTGGTAGTATTAATACGACACTTTACCAACCTGTTTTTATATACTTATGTTATTTTTTTACATAAAAGCTCTACAAGCCAAAAGTCTGGTAGTATTAAGTAGCCCAATGATATGTTTGATGAACGTGGTTTTTAAAGTTCTATAAGCAGGTGTTGCTTTATGTGTTTAAACAGCAATTTGACTGTTTCTTTGTATTTCGTTTGTTTTCCAATAAGCCAATTAGATTCGTATGCTAAGTTTCGTTTGTTGTGTATGTGTTTTTTTGTGTGCATGTATTTTCACTGAGAGCGGAATCTGTTAAATATTATTCTTTATTCTAAACTGGAAAACGGGGAAGTACAAGTTTTTATTTTTATGCAAAATTTGAAGCAGTCTCCTAGAATTTGGTGATATAATAAGGTAGATTGGGCCATTCGCTCGAATTTCATTGTTTAAAACAGTCGCGCTTTTGTGTTTTTGATTTTTTTTAATTGATATTTATATTAATATTAAGAATTCAAAAAATAAACAAAAATAATGGGCAATGATAAATTACTGGAAATAAAACTTTAAAATCACATAAAAATTTATTTGTTTCATTATATATACATTTTTTCTTACTTTATCCTTTTTACCCTAGTATAAATTCCCCTCAAAGCATTTGTCTCACAATAAACAACAACACTGAAAAGTGGCATCGCTAAAATTAGTTTTGACATTAGCTGTCGGTGTGGTGAATCTCTTTATCCTACCTGGTTATTCTGCCATGATTTTTCCTATAAAAGCTTAACTGTAAAATTATCACAAATGCAGTTTTTCTTTTTCGTAAATGTTTAGTAAATGTTTCGTAAACTTTTTGTTTTAGTAAAAATGGAAAGCGTTAGCTAAAGATAATGAAGAAATGGATGATAAAGATAAAGACTGAAAAAAAATATATTAAATTTGTTTTTTAATTATTAAATTACATAATTGCTTAACTACCTAATTACTTAACTACCTAATTACTAATAAATTCGCAGATCTAGGCATAGTATGAACTTTATCTGAAAATGACTTCCGTTTCGTGAAACGTCCGAACGCATATTTAAAATAAAAATTTTGTTAAAAATTTAAGTTAAATAAAAATGTTTAAATATTTTTCTTATTATACCAATAGATAGCATTTTGATAATATACACCTTTCCGTAATAGATCCCTGGATCGTATTAAAAATGTCATTAAAGAAGCGTCCGAATGAAACGTCCGACACGCTGGATTTGCCCATATTGCAATGCTGAAACTCAATATTAGGCTATTAGGTTCATATGCTTGTTTATTGCTATTGTTTCGTATAGCGCAATAGCCCAGTGGTTAACGTAGTGAGCTTACAAACTGGATGTCCTTGGTTCGAATCTCACTGTTTTTTTTATATTTTAATCCAAGCTTGTATTTTAAACCAAAGCTGTATTAAAACGATTTTTTAGTATTTTGCAAATATTAGATTTGAAACCAAAGCTGGTGTGGTCACATATTAAGTAAAGAAAAGTTTCAATTTTATTCCAAGATTTTTAACCGTACCATAATATAATAATACAATTAGTAGCGACAGTTCTAGCTGCGGTCAACGAATGTTACACAAAAGAAAATAAAAACGGGCAGCATGTTATGGCAGCTGATGCAAAATGTAGATATCAAAAATATTTTGTGTCAAAATGTTTTTAGTTTTCTTTTGTTTGACCGCTATGCTGACCGCAGCTCGTGAGAAAATAGGTAGTTGTCAAGGCTACCTTATAGATTGTTTTATCATGGTCCGTACTAGTTCCACTTCAATTTACCTTCTTTGCATTCAACTGG
This sequence comes from Dichetophora obliterata, assembly GCA_963920525.1. Lineage (NCBI taxonomy): Eukaryota > Metazoa > Arthropoda > Insecta > Diptera > Sciomyzidae > Dichetophora > Dichetophora obliterata. The sequence goes on from OY986435.1 coordinate 205,526,345, forward strand.
CGAATTTCACACGAGCAAGTCATTGAAAGGGGTCAATCGCTACTTTTTAGACACCCCTTCTGAAATTTAAAAAAAAATGTAGGCTGAGAGTATTCTATAGTCAATATATTAATATGTTTTCATCATGGTATGAGGATAGAGGTAGCTGCAGTGCTGACTGTGATCTCTTTCCATACTGCCATGTCTGTCAAATTCAGCTGTGTGGCGAATGGAAACAAAAGAAAATAAACAAAAAGTTATGCTTCGTTTTGACGGCAGTATGCTCTCTTCTGGTGCATCTACTTGTTTTCTTCTACCATGGTTTTTATAACAATTTTTTACTCATGTTGCTAAACGAAATTGAAAAGCTTTATATGTCATGTTTTCTCGAATAAATTACTGCGAAGTATGTATGAGTAAGTCAAAATGAATTTGAAAAATTAGTCAAGACTTTAAATAAAAACAAAAGAAGTAAAAGCTCAAAAGTTGATTTAACTGAGTTTTTTATGCATTTTCATTGGGTCAAAAATGTAGCTAGTGCGTATAGAAACTATTGAAGTATCTAACGTGAATGGGTCGATTGAGACTCAATACTGGCGGGTAGCTTAATTTTTGTGTTGTTTGTCTTGTGTTGTATGTCTTTCCGCTGTTATCGGTCATTTGTTAGTGTATTTTTTACGCTTATCTAATAATTACATGCTATTTTCAAATGTTCTACAACCACGACTAGTAGATTGTTGTAGTTGTTGTCAAGAAATGTGTTTTTACATTTCTTATCGTATAAGTCATGAATCATCCGCATCATCATCATCATCTTATCTCATGTTTTTCTGCTTCGCTTATCATCCGTAATCCGCCCAATTCAATGGTCATCACAGTTCTTAAAAGTTCGCTGATTTGCCAATAACTAATTTGTTTATTTTCAAGATTTTTCTTAAAAATATTTTGTTTTATCTAATTGGTTTTTCATTCGAAAGGGACTTATTTATTTATATTTTATGTTATCGTTATTTCATCGCTTTTTTCACTAATTTTGTTTGGATGCTGCTGCTGCTGCTTTTCTTATGTCATAATTCGCGAATGTTTCAAAACATAAATAACACTAAACAACAACAACAACAACAACAACAACAACAACAACAACAAAAAAATTTCAGTGAAAAATATTTTAAAATTTAAATTTCCGTTTCAAGTCACCAAAGATTTTTTGGCATCACATCGCCATCGACTCGGCTCTTAAACTTATTCTATCTAACTAATGTACATACATAAATTATTTTTTTGTGAATTTATTTTTATAAATGTTGACATTGAACTAAACTGATGAGGGCACCTAATTTGCATTTTTATTATGTTTTTTTTTCAACTTTGCTTTTTTACTCAAATGTTTAAGCTAGTTGGAAACTATTGCTCTCTATCGCTTAAATTCTGTTTTAAGCTGATTTTTAATATGTTTACTGTTTAAACCATAGATGCTAAATAATAATTACGATTAGTAATCCATTCGATTATTTATTAAAAAAAAAAAAATAATTGAATTACCTTCATCGATCCTTTATTTCTAGAAACGAATAGGTTCCTTGTTTGTAAATTTTACACACTTTTCAGGAGCAATATTTTCATCGTTGAATGAAATGCATGCAAACTTTTCGGTAAAAGTAATTACTTATTCATTATTTTGAAAAAGTATGTAAATGAAATATAAATGAAAAAGTAAATTTTTTTTAAAAGTTTTTATATTTGCGTAGTAATTAAGTAGCGCTATATTCAGCAAAAACAAGGACAACAAGCGATCCTAAGGATTTAAAGATATAAGCAAAAAAAATGTGCTGGGGCGTTACGTTACAAAAAACGGAAGTGATTTTTGACTTGGATTACAAAATTTGCAAAAATCTCTAAATTGGGCAGGATTTTTTTATAACAATTTTTTTTAGGAAGGATTTTAAATAATATAAGATTATTTTCCAAGTGATAAAATTTAAAAATCTTGTCTGGTTTTTTTTTATTAGGCTTTTTGATCTGGCGTTACCCCACCGGGAAAAAAGAATCAATTGTGTATGGAAAAAGAATCAATTCACTTTTCCAATTATTGATTCTAGAATTGATTATTTTTAACATTGTGATGTCCTACAAAAAGTAGTACATTCTTTTCTGCCTTCCACTTGAATCACTGCTGAAATCGATTCTTTTATTCGCTTATAAAATGGATTCTTTTAAATGAAAAAAGTATGAATTTTTAAATATGAGAAAAGTACGAATCGCTAAGAAGCCTTTTTGGAATAGAAATACATGAATGAATTCCATAATGCAAAGGTTTGTATGGCAGAATTGAAAATCTTTTATTCTTTTTTAAATCATTAATAATAAATTATATAATAATAATTCAAATTAATAAAGATAATTATTAGGTAATTTGAAAGAATAAATAATATTTAGACAGACGAGATTAAGATTATAATAATACCACATTTATTGCAAAAATATTGATGTTTATTGATGTTTATGATAAATATAGATGTTGTTCCTTCCGTTTTGCTTTGAATGTATCCTTATAGTATATACATTTTTACTTGCGTATAGCTTTCTTCATATCTTTTTGGGACTGTTCCTGGTCGTACTCTTCCTTGCAAATGCACTCTGCATTTAAAAAAACATTGATTTAAACAAATAAAAAGCAATGGTTTTTCACAACTTACCAAACAATGCAATATTAAAATTTTCGAGCCTTCTGAAGCAGTTTGTTCCTTCAACGCTGACAAATCAAACAGAAAGTAAAATTTTTAAGAAACGCGTGAAAGGAAAACAACAGACCAATCGTTTTTCAAAAATATCTGACAAAAACAAAAACATCAACAACAAACAGAAAATACAAATCATAACAGAGTGATTCTTTTTTCGCTTATAGCAGAGTTTGTTTCTGAATCAATTCGTTTTTCACTTACCATAAAAGCAAGCAAGGTATCTAACAACATTTACTCTATTATAAATTGTTATATACTTCATAATCGATTCCTGCAGCAATAAAAATGAATCAATAAATTTTTTGTTCATTGATTCCAATTCATAGGTTTTGCTTTAAATTTATATATTCTTTGGAATACATTCTAAAATGCATCACAAGAATCCATTCAATTCCTGATTTTTTTACGAATTAATTCTCATTTTCCCGGTGGGACGTTACTTAAATTTCCACTGTAGGTTAATTGGGTAATTAAGTAATTAGATAGTTAAGTAATTATGTAAATAAGTACTTACAAAACATATTTACAGCCCTATTCTGGCAAATTAACAAATTGTTAACCAGTATTTTGAATATTTCTATGTGTTTGTTGTTTTCAAAACAAAATTTAAAGCTCCAAAATCAAAATTTGGTAATGAAATTGTCAATAACTGAAAAGTAGTTGACAATTTTTATCAAAATTTTTTTATTTTTGAGCTTCAAATTTTGTTTTGAAATTAAAAAATTACAACAAACACATAGAAATATTAAAAATACTGGTTAACAGTTTGTTAATTTGCCAGAATAGGGCTGTTAATATATTGTCCTTTCCTTGCCTCAACTATTTTTTCATTATCTCTAGCCAATGCCTTCCATTTTAACTAAAACAAAAAGCTTACGAAAAAGAAATACTACATTTGTTAAACAGTGCAGACGATTTGATTTTTAAGGTAAATGAATTTATACATAAATTGCTTAAATAAATAAAATTAAAATGTTTCCCTTAGATATTATAAAATAATGAGTTTTTAATAAGTTTTAGTTTTTTGGTCACGGTAAACTTTTTTGTGGAAATGCCCGTATATAAAAGTGCATGTATGCATGTGGGTATGTATGTATACCACGTATAGACTCAGAAACCGTTGTAACGATCTTTGTGAAATTTTCAGGGAAATTGTAGCAAAATCTTGAGAGTGCTCCTGGGAAGTTTAGTGTCGATTCGATTAGGGGGCGTGGTACCTTCCATACAACCCAAACTTACGCTATCGCCCGGAAACCATAAAAAATGGGCGTGGTCGCACTTTATCTACGACTACTTTTTCGGAATCATGCTAATTCCTGAGTTGTACAAGTTTTGATAGTGAACTATAGATATAAATGTTTTCGCACTCATTTTACCACCCACAAATCAATGAAACTTCCCTATATAAGGCGGCCTTGATCGAATAAAACTAAAATTTGATAGTTCAGTTCATATGCTTACTATGGTCGCAATATATCTACGCCCACTTTTTCAAAATCATGTTATTTCCTGAGATATTCGAGTTTTGACAGTGAAAATTAGTATGTAGGTGCTGGGACCAAGTGGCGGTCACTATATATATAAATGTTGACACGCCTTTTTTTCCGCCCATCTTTGTAAAAAAAATTATCATACAGTTGCGGTCAAAATAATAGCAGCGCCCTTATATTCATACATGTTTGGATAAATAATACTAGTCTACGAATTTCGGATCCGGTAAGTCCATTTTTATTCCTATATGTACTTTCAATACTCGTTCCAACTCCGTACTCAGTTTCCTCCTATATTGTAAAATTTTCGAGATACAGGATGTTTCACGTTTTTGGCAAGTGTTTAGTATTATTGATCTCGAATCTAAACTACTCACCATAAAATAAAAAGTATAATTTTGTATTTTTGAAAAATTATCAACTTTTCCATCAATGTGTCAACCATTATCGTGTCATGTGCTGTAGCGAAGCTAAAATTCTGAGATTATCTAAAATTCTGCGATTGATATACTTATGAAAAATCTGATATTTTTTCTAAAATACAAAATATTATTTTTTATTTTATGGTGAGTAGTTTAGATTCTAGATCAATAATACTAAACACGTACAAAAACCGTAAAACACCCTGTATTTGAAAGTTGTACAATATAGGAGGAAACTGAGTACGGAGTTGGTGCGAGTGTTGAAAGTACGTATAGGAATGAAAATGGACTTACCGGATCCGAAATTTGTAGACTAGTATTATTTATCCAAACATGTCTGAATATAAGGGTACTGCTATTATTTTAACCGCAGCTGTATGTATTAAAGCCCTGCGTCGGTGCATCTATTTGAACGTACACACACTGTGATTTATTGCATTGCTCACAGTTGACTGTCATCTAATAACACTTGAGAGTTTGATTTGCTCAACACCAAACGAAAGCCTACAACGACAAGCAATACACACTTTCTCTCTCGGCAATCCATGCACGACGTGTTTTTGTTCGTCAACACCACAAGCAATGAAATTGAATCATTAAGGGTGGGATGAGAATAAAAAGCAATATATGGCAATAGATCATTTGGATCATTTTGATAATTTTAATCAGCGGTCGTCCGCGCCTAACTAGACATTTTTTACGCCAACTTCAAGATTTTCAAGATTGACTAGATAAAAATGGGTCGCTGAATCCGAATTCGTTGTCAGAATAAAAAATTATGTATTTTTTTTATAATAGGGCTGCCACCTAATATGCATTTTTAAAAGTTTTAAACATCATTTAACAGTGTTAGGGGGTCGCTGATTTCGAATCTGAAGTCAGAATTTTAAAATTCAAGGAGGTGAAAAGGCCTGCCACCTTAATTTTTTGTATTTTTATGAATCGGGGCTGGCAAAATCAAAAATGGTACACCAAAAATGGGTCGCTGAATCCGAATCCGTAGTCAGAATTTCAAAATTATAAAATTTTGAAATAATAGGGTTGCCACCTAAGAATATGTATTTTTAAGAGTTTTTAACATCATTCATCAGTGTTAGGGGGGCTGATTTCAAATCTGAAGTCAGAATTTTAAAATTCAAGATGGTGGATAGGGTTGCCACCTTAATTTTTTGTATTTTTATGAATCGGGGCTGGCAAAATCAAAAATGGTACACCAAAAATGGGTCGCTGAATCCGAATTCGTAGTCAGAATTTCAAAATTATAAAATTTTGAAATAATAGGGTTGCCACCTAAGAATATATATTTTTAAGAGTTTTTAACATCATTCATCAGTGTTAGGGGGGCTGATTTCGAATCTGAAGTCAGAATTTTAAAATTCAAGATGGTGGATAGGGTTGCCACCTTAATTTAATTTGTATTTTTATGAATCGGGGCTGGCAAAATCAAAAATGATACACCAAAAATGGGTCGCTGAATCCGAATCCGTAGTCAGAATTTCAAAATTATAAAATTTTGAAATAATAGGGTTGCCACCTAAGAATATGTATTTTTAAGAGTTTTTAACATCATTCATCAGTGTTAGGGGGGCTGATTTCGAATCTGAAGTCAGAATTTTAAAATTCAAGATGGTGGATAGGGTTGCCACCTTAATTTAATTTGTATTTTTATGAATCGGGGCTGGCAAAATCAAAAATGGTACACCAAAAATGGGTCGCTGAATCCGAATCCGTAGTCAGAATTTCAAAATTATAAAATTTTGAAATAATAGGGTTGCCACCTAAGAATATATATTTTTAAGAGTTTTAAACATCATTCATCAGTGTTAAGGGGTCGCTGATTTCGAATCTGAAGTCAGAATTTTAAAGTTCAAGATGGTGGATAGGGTTGCCACCTTAATTTTTTGTATTTTTATGAATGGTATACCTAAAATGGGTTGCTGAATCCGAATCCGTGGTTAGAATTTCAAAATTATAAAATTTTGAAATAATAGGGCTGCTTTTATTTTTGAAAATAAAAATTAATTCGTAAAAATAAAAAAATTAAGGTGGCAACCCTATCCACCATCTCGAATTTTAAAATTCTGACTTCAGATTCGAAATCAGTGACTTCCTAACACTGATGAATGATGTTTAAAAATACATATTCTTAGGTGGCAACAGTATTATTTCAAAATTTTATAATTTTGAAATTCTGACCACTGATTCGGATTCAGCGACCCATTTTTGGTGTACCATTTTTTTGACAGCCCCGAATTCGTAAAAATAAAAAAAATTCAGGTGGCAACCTTATCAACCATTTTTAATATTAAAATTCTGACTTCAGATTCGAAATCAGCAATCTCCTAACACTGTTGAATAATGATGCGTGACCAATTTTTACCTATAGGCCTATTACGGTTCACAGCACAACAATAATTTATGTTTTTATTGTGTACATTGCTAATACCTAAAGTAAGACACAGCAGTGTATTGCTGTGAACCGTAATAGGCCTACTAGTGTTCGCGCCAGCACCGTATTCGTTCTCTGATACAAATCATCTATTGCCAGTGAATAAGTTTTCGTTGCATTGACTGCAGTGACCTCTCTGACAACGATATCTTAGATCAACAATATCTATTATCTGTTTTTATTGCTCTATCCTGTTTTGTTCGTCTTCGCTGCGATCACACACATGATTTCTTTGCAGCAAGCAAGACAGTGCAGTGTAGTGTGAAATGAACAAATGTTTTGAAGCTGGTTTTAAGTGCACCTACGCAGGCCTCTAATATGTATGTGCGCTTATCACGTAAAGACTCGGAAACCGCCAAACCAATTTTTATGAAATTTTCAGGGAAACGGTAGCAAAGTCTTAAGAATGTTCTTGTGAAGCCTGGTGCCGATTGCAAAAAGAGGCGTGGCACCTCAAATATACTATATATTTGGAATAATAGGTTACTTAGCATCGGAATTAGGTTTTGTGAAACTTTAACAAGTTATAAAACGCATACCAAGCATGGTTTTTGCATAAGAAAAGGAGGCATGGCACCTCCTAAACAACCCAAATTTGCTATATCAAAAAGCTTTGCAATTAAAAGGCGCACACCCTCGCAATTCGGTATTTCACCACAATTTACACGTGCCGTTCCACTTATAACACTTTATGGGCGTCGAACAAAGGGGCGTGGTAGTAACGTGCCGGGTTTCAGCTAGTTAAAAAATAAAAATGAAAAATTGGGAAAATAACGAAACAAAAATTTACACTAAAGCAGAAGAACAGTGACATAGGCGCGCCAAGATTATGGTGTGTAAATTTTACACACAAGAACCTACAGCTGCGAGCAAAATAATAGCAGTGCATTGGTAGAGGTAAAAATAACAGTAATAAAAAATAGTTTAAAGCATTTTCAGAAAACTTTTATTTAAAAACTACTTGACCCAACTTAAATACAAACTTTTATAAATAAATTCTTTTTGTTCACTTTATTATTTTTTTAAATTATTTCAATATACGATTTAGTACGCAAAATTAGCGAGCAAAAAAATAGCAGTTCCTTCTTGGCTTTACGTTTTAAGGTAATTAACATTTAAAAAGAAAGCTGATTCTCAGTTTTTTAAACAATTTTCATTAATATTTAGTGGCATTTCCTTTATTTTTTATAACAGCAGAACATCTGTCCCTCATTGAGTCAACAAGGCGTTGACATCTTTCCAAGGGAATATTGTACCAGGCCTTTTGTACTACTTTCCACAGTTCCTTATTATTTTTGGGCTTTTCCATCCATACTGCTTTTTTTAGATCTGTCCACAAGTTTTCAATAGGATTGAGGTCAGGCGACTGCGCTGGCCACTCCATAACCTCAATCTTATTCTCGCGAAACCACTGCTTAGCAACTTTACTTGTATGTTTTGGGTCGTTGTCTTGTTGCATAACCCATTTCAACGGCATTTCGTATTCAACATAAGGCAGCATATTATTTTGCAATATATTTACGTACAAATGTTGGTCCATAATTTTTTCAATCAAACGTATTGGACCAACGCCGTGAAAAAAAAACCTGCCCATACCATAATAGACGATCCTCCATGTTTAAATGTTTTTGTAGTATACCTAGGATCGTATTCCGTGTTAGGTGGTCGTCTCACATATTGTCTTGAGCCTTTTCCACCGTAAAGAACAATTTTGCTCTCATCAGTCCAGAAAATATTTCTCCACTTTTGAAGCGGCCAGACTACGTGCTCATTTGCAAACTTTAATCTCTTCTCTATGTGTGTTTTCTTCAAAAGTGGAACCTTCCGAGGACTTCGGGCAAATAATTTATTGTCTCGTAAACATCTTCTAACAGTGTGAACTCCACATGGTAATTTTAAATCATCTTTAATCTGCGTAGCTGCTGCTGATGGGTTATTTTTGCAAGCCCTTATAACGCGCCTTGCAAGAACTGTCGACAAAATTTTTTTGCGACCACGTGTTTCAGTTTTATTTTGATGCTTTAAAGCATTGGCTATCATTTTTGCAGAGCAATTTAGTAAATTCTGCACTTCTTTATACGTTTTTCCATCACTTATTAACTTTTTTATCAAACCACGCTTCTCATCCGTACAATGTTTTCCACGGCCCACTTAAAAAATAAATATTATTATCAAATCTTTTTATATTACATTAAAATTCATTAGAAAAATCTGCTGCTTACTTTTGACTGTATAATTAGTTTATTTATTTATGTAATGCTAATCAATTGAAATAACTGCTATTATTTTGCTCGTGTCGAATCACAACCAGCTCCACAAAATTAATAAAAATTAATTATGCAAATAATTTTACCGTTATTCGAATATGTCGGAAGAAAAAACAAGTGTTGACAAGTGATTGTGAAAAAAAGGGGGCGAAAAAAGTAAAAATTAGTAGACTTACAAAAGACAATATAAAAGAATGTAGAGCACTGCTATTATATTTCTCGCAACTGTATTACAAAAATTTTCAGTCGCACCTAGCGTGAAAAAAACGTCAAAAACATATATTTTGCTTACGATTTTTACATGGAGCCAAAATCTTACCTCAATTTGATGAACTTATATTAAAGAAATATCAGCTTGAAGTTGAAAAGTGTGTAAAATTTACACAAAGAATCGATTAATGTTAAGTACGCTTCTTTTCTGTATGTAATCGTAGTCTAATAATTACGACTACAAATAATTAAACAATAATTACGATTACTTCAGATTACGAAAATAATCAAAAAGAATTAAAAGTAATCAAAAAAAAATAATTCGACTACTTTTAGAAATTATTTTTTATTCTTTTTGATTTTTAAATAATTTCTAAAAGTAGTCGGACTATTTTTTATTATATGTAATCGAAAATACTAATCATAAACTTCACCCTCAATTATAATATAATGATTACATATCTTCTTAAAATATAATATAATTGGTTACTAATCGTAATCGCAATTGTTAACAGCATATTAACAGCTATGGTTTAATCTACGAAGCTTTAATGTTAGTTGAAATCTTTCTTAGTTATAGTCTAAAGTTTGAGTAATTTTACGTAATTTATCTAACGTATAGCCACTTTGCATTTCTGTGAGTTGATTCATTTATTGCAGTTCGGTGAGACTGTGATTGTGATGACGTCACAATACTTTCGTTAATATCTTCAAACTGACTAGCAATAATTTATATTTGACAATTACCACTTTTCTATAAAGTATTTCCCAAGTTAGTACTTTCAACAGTTTTCTAGCTTCCAATTGAAAAAAGGTGAGTTTTATAGAAATTATCTTTAAGTTAAACTCATAATCTTTTAAGTAAAAAGAATATAATGCTTTCAAATTTCTGGTTTTTACAGTAAGGCTATTTTAAAACTGTGTTTTGTAAAACTCTTTTTTATACCCTCACGTTTAAAAAACGTAATGGGGGGTATATTAATTTTGTCACTCCGTTTGTAACGCCGATAAGGAGGCGTGGCCGGTATAGAAAAGTATATATTTTCCTGATCAGCATCACCTCCTGAGTCGATTTTGCCATGTCCGTCTGTCCGTCTGCCCGTCTGTGTCCACGATAGCAGCCGTAATTTTTGAGCTATCATAACGAAATTCAAAATATAAGCTTTTTATGCAAAAATGGAGGTCAAGTTCGAATCTAAGCAAAATCGGATATAAAAAACCCCTACCTCCCATACAAAGTGACTTAACCAAAGCGTAAAATCTCTTTCAATTCCACAAAAATTATTTTAATGACTTCAAATTTCGCACAGTGTCTTAAATATTTAATATTTATTTTGAGTATTAAATTTGTAAAAATCAGATGAAAACCACACCTTCCTTACCTTCCATACAAAGTGACTTAACCAAAACGGGAAAATCTCTTTAAATTCCACAAAATCAATTTAATGACTTCAAATTTCGCACAGTGTCTTTTATATTGAATATTTATTTTGAATATTAAATTTGTAAAAATCGGATGAAAACCACGCCTACCTCCCATACAAAGTGACTTAACCAAAACAGGAAAATTTCTTTAAATATATTTAACAGTTTGCTTAAGACTTTATATTTACTCTAATTCGGCCGTGGGGGTATTCTAACTTCGGCCCAGTCGAAGATAATTTCTTACTAGTTTTTTTTTTTGGTGATTTTAATGATTTTGAATTTTGTTTTTTTTTATTTGGTTCGAAAGTTTGTTTTATGCTACTTGTTTTTTGTTAATTTACAGCGAAACCAGTTTTAATAATGCAGTAAATTTAAAATTTTTTTTTATTGACGTTTAATAATTTGATACATATTTTTGACTTCATGCTTATCTTGACTCTCTCGTATATTGTTTGTACTTCTGTACAGGTTGGTAGAAAAGTATGGAAAGCGACGCCTATTAACCAGAAGAAGAATCAAAATTAATACGCTATTTTAATATTTAATTTAAAATAGTTTTTTAGTTGAACACACAAAAAATCTCCCGTACAACGACAAAACATAGTATCTCCATTTTCATAGTTTTGAGAAAACTGAGTTTTTGTATATTTTGCCTTAGCCCTTTGTAATTATTGTTTAAGCCAATATACTTAAAATGCCATTAAGTATAAAAAAAACCACTAAATTCGGGAATCACTCTTAAAACTATTGCAAAATATTGTGTTATAGTATCAAATTACTTCCTTTGTTTTGTAAACCTTTTTGAAAATATATGCAAAAACAAATTTACAAAATCAAAACATAGTATGCACATACTAGGTATCCAATCCATACATAGTATCCAATCCATACATAGTATCCAATATCTCAAAAACTATACATCGTAAAGACAAGAGGGTGACTGTTTTAGATAGAGCAAAAAATGTTTATTTAAGATTCATCATAAAATGAAAATCCTGGAAATGACGTTTACTATGTTTTGTGCTTGCGGAGAAATGTATTTCGATCTGTTAATTCATTCTTTGTGAATAAGGCCAGGGTTGATACAAATAAAAATGTAGTCGATTTTTAATTTAAATGATTTAAATTTTGATTTTGCGCACGTTTGATAAATAAGTTGAAGCAATTTTGTTTATAATTTTGATGAAATTTTCTACTTCATTGTTTTCTTTTTCTGTGTAAAATTCCACATCCAAACTGTCAAAACGAAGTTGTGGCAGCGATACCGTAGAAAAGTTGAATATTATTTAATTTAATTATTATAATTAATAAATTATACAAATAATTTAATTGCAAAGATTTTTCACTCAAATTTGTAGCGGTCTTTCAGTGTTTCAGCAAATTTTAACACAACAGATCTTACCAACTCTTGACTCCATTGATTTTCTCTTGTTCTCATTCGCAAAACAGCGACTTTGACAATTTTGGATTTGAGAAAGAGACCGCAGACCGAAATGAATATAGCTTCTCTAATTTTACTATGGTGCTGTATCAATTCTCAGCTCCTTGAGGTTTCCAAATGGTTTGAAACATGGCACAATTAGGCCTTTTCCACATGGAGAAATTGAAAACTAATGCAACTGCAACAAAAGTTGCTAACCAATGTATTTATATCGAAACCTTCACATGAAACAACTTGTACTCAACAAGTTTTTAACGCATTCGCAACCAGTTCCATGCAACACGGCGTGCTGCAATTTGAATCAGCGATTTGTTACGTTTCCGATTTGTGTTGTGTGCTATGAAAATAATTAATCAGTTAATAAATATGAAATAAGTGCAGGAAGTGAATAAATATCCTTTTTTATCCTCAATTAATTTTTTATATCTATTTAACAAAGCTTCCATTAAATAAGTGTTTGTTTTGTTGTGAATTTTTCAATGTTGCAATGCGACGTGACTTACTCCTCTGAAAGCGTAGGTAGCAGTTCAGTTTAAAATTGAAGTGTTTTGAAACTTTTTAAGCTGTTGCGTTGCAGTTGCATTTCTTTTCAATTGCTCCATGTGGAAAAGGCCTTACTGACAGGGTAGTAGCATAGACTGGCTATTTTCTCACGAGCGGCGATGAGTAGTTGTCAAAATTAGCTGTTCATGCAATTAATCAAAGAAAAGTGAAAAAATAAGCGACGACTTAAGCATAGCTAGTCAACTGCAGCATACTAAAAACATTTCAATAAACTTCGCGCATAAATTTAATGAATCAAAGAAAAGTTAAAAATAAGCACATAGCTGTCAACAGCAACTTCTATAAACAACTTCCAATCGCCAAAAAACTGTCACGGCTACCTTGTCAATAATACCATAATTTGAAATAAGAATGAGAATTAAACAAATATGGCCTCTCTTTGCTCTTATGTTTTCACACGTACAACATTGTATTTTTTGTTTGTGTTTCGTAGAGCTTCACAACGTTGAAGGCAATTCTGCGACAAAAATTTTCTGAGACAAGGAAAAAACGTAATTTTGTTAGAATTTCATTGAAGAGATTGAAATTATTCCGAGCTTAGAATGAATTTTTAAAAATAAATTTTTGAATAGTTTAAAATATTATTATAGCTTTGACACATTGGCATAGATAATCTTGATTATCTTTTGTAGTTTAAAATATAACTATTGGGGATGACACACTCAATATTTTTCTTCACTAGTTTAAAAAAATAACAAAAAATATAGAAGCAATGGGTGAGCGAACAACACTATAATTTTAAAATTTCAGCGTGTGTGCTAGAGTGAGAGCACTGTAATTATCAACGAAAGTGTAGAAAGAAGAATGTCAAAATCAGCTGCTATAGCTCGTTTAGCTGCGATAAACGACTTTCGAAAACTTGTTTTGACTAAACGAATTCTAAACATAGTTTAGCAGAAAATAAAACTAGAAAAGCGATTTTAACAAGTTTAAGTCTGCCAATGTGTCACAGGCATTAGAAAATTATTATTAACTATTTAAAGATTTTTAATCTGCGCGTGTAAAACAGTTAAAACTCTTCAGTTCTCAAAAATTAAATGAGATACACACGTACAACGCTACAGAGATAATTTCACCATTTTTCGTGTTATTAACATAATCTTTGCAGAAAAACTTGACTTTAAAGAAGTCTAACAACAACAACATCGACCTGACTACTCATCGTTCAGTTAAAAATAAAATAACAACTAAATGAAATTTAAAATGTTATGCAAATACTTAACGCTAACAAAAATTGAAACATGCTAACCTGTTATTTTGTTGTTTGCATTATTATTTTCTTCATTGCTCAAGTTATTGTAGTTGTTGCTGTTTAATCTGCGAGGCATTTTAATTCGTTAACTCAACTCAACAGTTTTGTATTGGATGTTTTCTGATTTTCTGAGAAATCGTAGCTAATTGGAAATTTATTTTAATATTGTAAAAACGTGAATTTATTTGGTTATTTAAGACATTAAGCTATGTGTAAAGCAAGTTTATGCTTTGCTTTAATAGAGTTTTTAATATGTTCACTCCAGATATAATTTAGTAGAAGTTATATATATATTATATCTCAATATGTAAAGTTGGACTTTTTGTTACGTTATTGCATGATATTTTAATTTTCTCTGTCTGCTTTGCGTTTCAGCTTTTAATATTTTCAGAAATCTTGATTCACAACTGGTATTGTGATATGATATTTATAGCAATTTTTCTCTATTTAATTTCAAATGCACCAAATTCAAAAATTCAAGATGCCATTTGTAGTGGTTTTGTTCCAGAACTAAAAACTCTTTGGCTTGAACAAAGTTAGTATAAACATAACCCATGGTTCAGAACTCCAGGTAGGCAGATTGCATGTCGGGGTAAATTTTGTAAGTTCAAAAAGTTATTTTGGTTAAACATCAATCACATTCAGTAAGTTTCATTTGAGTCGAAAGTAAGGAGTATTAATGTTAAGCTTTTAAGGGCAGATTCTCATCTAGAGGTCCAAAAACACGGTGATGTTCGTGATTTTTTTTCATAGAAGAAAGTAAATGAATACCTAGAGTTTTTTGGCACAAAAGTGCAATGTCGAACGTCACTTTGAAAAAAAGGTACAAAAACAGTCTCCATCGCACAGCACGTTTAGGTCATCTGATATAAAAAAACCAACAAATTTTATAAATATTATTTTATTTATATGAGCTTGAACCTCTAATATCAAAAAATAGATCGTTGAAAATTACAAAAATATTGGACATGTGCTCTAAAATAACAACCGGCCAATTTTATCTGAATTAAGGTTTAGGATTCAATAAATTTTATCTACTTTAAAATAAAAAAATAAAAATAAAAATCCAAGTCGAGTGCGTTTATGAAAACATGGCTTCCTTTCATATGTGATAACTTTTTTATGCAATCGTTATCGGGCAAACCGCGTTAGGAACATATTCTACACATCATAACCTATCGAAACCTATCGAAAAAAATTAAAAAGAAATAATTTAGTTTTTTGGTCAAATTTCATGAGAACCTGCACTTAAGCGTTTGTATCAGTTTTCTCTCTAAAATTAATAACATTGGGTGGGTCGGGGGGTGAAGTTTTGATGACAAATTTTTACATAAGATTGAGAATATTAACTCCACTTTTTAAAAAGAAAAAATGTCAAATAAAAAAATGGTATTTTCGATAATTTTGGGTCGATAAGCAATAAACGCTTAAGAGACAGAACTGAGTTATTGTAGCTGTGATCCACGCATAAATGACTATAAACACACAAAATCTGAAGCTTTAAGCATGACCTTAGCCAAAGTTATGATACAAAAATTAAAGACTCTTTCATACAACTTATATGGCCATTTTGAAACTTTGAATCAAGATTTCTCGAAACTTTAAAATCAGACTTACTGCATCTTGATGTTAAACGAAACGTTGGCAGAACGTTGTGAAAGAAACGAGCCACAATATTTTTCATACGGAAAAAATGTATTGCTTACCGTGTCTCGCACCACGTTCGTTCAGCCTTCGTTTCGTTATACATAAAGATGCAGTTAAGCTGTTATTGCTAATCGATTCATTATTCGAACGAATGCGAATATCAACGAATTATTTCGTTTATATAAAATATGGGTAGTAAAAAAAATATATGTGGCCACAAGACATAACAGCATATCTTAGTTTTTGCAACTTTTCGGAAGATCACTTCTGAGTTAGAATCGATCTAGATTCGTATTCCTTATATTAAGAGTTTTCACTTCTACACTGGAAACACGCTACATTGTTTTTTTTTTTTTTGATTTTAATGATTTTAATAATAATTTGATTGACAAATAAAAAGATATTTTCAGTAAAATCATTTTCGAAAATTTGTCGTTGTGAATATAAACCTTCAATATATATAAATAAATTTTAATTCAGCTGTTGGCTCACACATATAAAAAGACACGACAAATCAACATTCATTCATTCAAAATGAACACCTAAATCATACACTTACACTTCAACACGAGCCGATTTTAGGCTTATCATTGTTAGGAGTAATAAAAATGTTTAACATTGTAAAAAAAAAAATTTATTAATAAAACATACATAACTTTGACAGATAAATTAGCTCGTATAAATACTATATTTTTTTGATGCGTATCTGTAGAATACTTTTACGTTTTCCATGCTTTATATACAAATTCATAAACACATACATACACATTAACATACTTTTTCATATATGTACATATGTGCCTTCATTCTAGATCAAAAAAATAATGTAGTTCAAGGTGAAATTTTCGATCTCGATTCTGGAACAATGATGCACACAACGTTGTATCTAGATAAATGTAGTAATTTGTAGATACTTCAGGAAATTAAGTGTTCATTTATTGCATGTTTATGTAAAACGAAGCGAAGGCTGCTGAATGTCGTGAAAGAAACGAGCAACAATATTTTTTGATATGGAAAAATGTATTGCTTACCGTATCTCGCACCACGTTCAGACTTCGTTTCGTTTTACATAAACATGCAGTTAGTTTGGTTTTGCAAACTGTACTTTTCCTACTTGTCTGAAAAAGAAAACATTTTAAAATTACGTAGAACATTCTTAAATTGAGTAGAACATTCTTTAACTACTCAATTTTTTATAACTCACTGACTTTAGTTTTTAATATCGTCACGTTATTTATTCAGCACAAAAAAGAGAAACAAGACCAAAAACTTACACTGTCCTACAACGTGTCTTAATTAATCTTGCAAATGTTTGTCACGAGCTCATTCGTTTGCTTGCTGATTACCTTATCTTTAACTCTGTCCGTTGTTTTCTTTTGTATTCTTCTATACCAACACCTCTACTAGCTTGAGCAAAATGGCAGATACCATATGCACAATAATAATAAAACTATATTTTAACGTTTTGACATATTAAGTAGCGTAAGTTTCATGTTGTTTAAAATTGTTGCTCGATCCAGTTTTAGTTGTTGATTTTTTTGAGAATTGAGGCGATCGTATTGAATCACTCTTGATCCCTCTCTCATCCACAGTTTGCGTCTTTACTCTGCTCTATACTTGTTGTACTGTGTCTTATCATCATCGTGTGCTCTGTGCGACTCCATTTTGACGTTGCTTCTTTTTTTTTTATTCAATTGAGCTTGTGTTCAATTTTTATCACTGCTGGCGCATGCGTCATTTTGTGACCTATCACTTTCCCTCCGCCCCCCTTTTCTCTTGCTCCCAAAAAGCTTCTGTGCTTTTTTTCTAGTTTCTTCCATAAGTTTTAATTCGTAAAGGCTGTTCATGTTGGCTGTCGTCAGCCATGTTGAAGTTTTTGTTTTGTTTTTATGCTTTTGTACTGCACTTTATAACTATGCGTTGGAATGAAAGTTTTTTCGTCTCTTGTTTATTTGAAGGCAAAATGGTTTTGGTCACGTTTAGCGTTTGTTTTTTTATGCTTTTGGAATTTCTTTCAGTGTTTTCTTTTATCTATTTTTTGTGTGAATTTTTTTTTTTAATATTGGGGGTTGGAATTAATTTTAAAGGTTTTTTTTCGGTTTTTGAGCATTTATTTAGAAACAACGGTACAATGTATATTATTCAAAGTATTGTCCATCGTTAGTTACAACATTTTCCCATCTTTCTGGCAGCATATGGATTCCGCGCCGGAAGAACGATTCGTCTTTTGAGGCAATCCACGAATCGACCCATTTTTTGGTATCCTCGTAAGAAGTGAAGCGCTGCTCAGCCAAGCCATGCGTCATCGATCTGAATAGGTGATAGTCGGAAGGGGCTATGTCTGGGCTATAAGGCGGGTGGGGTAGCACATCCCAATTCAGCGCCTACAACGTTTCCTTGACGGTTCTTGCAACATGTGGCCGTGCGTTGTCATGTTGAAAAACCACTTTGTCGTGTCTTTTGGCATATTCCGGCCGTTTAACCTTTAATGCTCGGCTCAATTGCATCAATTGTTGTTGGTAGCGTTCCCCAATGATGGTTTCGTTAGGTTTTAGCAGCTCATAGTACACGACACCCTTCTGATCCCACCAAATACACAGCATAAGCTTGGCGCCATGAATATTCGGCTTGGCCCTCGATGTTGATGCATGGTCGGGTGGTCCCCACGATTTTTTTCGCTTAGGATTATTGTAATGGATCCACTTTTCATCGCCAGTGACAATACGATGCAAAAAACTCTTCCTTTTATGCCGTTGAAGCAGTTGTTCGCACATGCAAAATCGCCGTTCAACGTCTCTCGGCTTCAACTGGTATGGCACCCAATTTCCTTGCTTTTGAATCATTCCCATGGCCTTCAAGCGTTTGCCGACCGTTGATAAGTCGACTTCCAATGATTCTGACAATTCTTGAAGGGTTTGACACGGGTCTTCATCGAGCAAAGCCTCCAATTCCTCATCTTCAAACTTTTTCGGCTGGCCCGGACGCTCTTTGTCTTCCGTATCAAAATCACCACTTTTAAACCGACGGAACCAGTACTCACAAGTAGAAATCGATGGAGCATAGTCCCCGTAAGCCTCAGTAAGCGTGCGTTGTGCTTCAACCGCTTTTTTCTTCAAATGGAAGCACAAAAGTAAACCTTCCCGCAAATTGAGTTTTGTTGGAACGAAAGTCGACATGTTCACAGAGAAAAAAATATATGTTGTTTACACTTCAGTGGAATGACACATACTGAAAAATGAAGCTTAGACAATGTACTTTGAAATGAATATAGTCACAGGTGTGCCCGATGCGAAATATTGATAGTTACGCCATCTCTTAGAAAACCTTTAAAACTAACTCCAACCCCCAATATATTGGCTTTTGTTTGTTTGTTTTATATTTGATAGAATATTTATTATTTTATTTTTAAACTCTTACTAGCTAAACTCATTAATGGCTATTAGGTAGAAAAAAAAGAGATGCATCTTGGGAACTATCTAGAAAAGTATAAAAAAATGTTAAAATTTTCTGTAAATTTGTACATTTAACAAGCATATATATCGCTCATTTGCTCGAATAACGTCATAACTCAAAAAAAGTCTTTTTGCATAACACGCATTTACAGTTTTCAATTGATTTACACCTTGTATTAAGAGATAGAGGCATTTTTTCTTCTCACGCGGAGAATATTCAAAATATTAACATGAAATTTTTACACAATTTGAAGCATAATATAAAGAACAATTCTGCATCATTAACACAAAAATTTTGTTTTTTGAGTTATGACGTTGTTCGAGCAAATGAGCGATATAGGCATTTCATATGCAAACTTTTGTTAAGGGGGTGGTGATTCATGTAATTTGGCAATGCTTTTTTATTTAGATCCTAAAATCGAACTCGGAGTTTAAATGTCTATGTATACTATTTAACCCGCCGTTAGTGTGACATACCCCAGAGAACTTATTTCCTTCATAATATTCTTTATCTGAAAATCCAAAATTTCATAGTTTCAAATAGCTAGAAAATATTATTAACTAAAAATATTCTTTTTTTTAAAACTAAATCAGTCAAAAGTAAATGAATCAATCTGAACTTTTTGGATACAATTTTTTTGGTAGTATTTATACTTTTATTTTCGGGTAATGTCGTACCTCACCACACTAATGGCGTGACTTTCTTCCACCAACGTGAACGAAGCGCAAACTTTAAATGCGTTTTTGTCGAAATTTTATTTTTTGCTCGCTGTGCAATGAAACACAGCGTATTTTCAACTGGTTTTGATGAAATTTGACACTTACAGTTATGGACAAAAAAAATACCTTTTTATCATAAAACATAACAGCTGATGGGAAAAATACGATTTAAGAGAACAGTTCTTTATTAACTTATCATAGTATTGCCATTTCAATTTTAGATTTAGGTTTATGTAGCGGCAGATCTTTAAACCAGCCCACTTAGACCAAATTATTTTTGATACCACAGAATGAAAGAAGAGAGTAATCAAGTGAAACTTTTGTGTAGGATGTTGTTAATGTGGCGGAAGCTGTAGAAACATGTGCTATTAAATTTGAAGCAAGTGTCATATGCCTTGACCTCAGTCAAATCAAATTACTAAGCCTTTCGCTATTTTTATTAACTTCAGCATAAATTATATTTTCTTGGAGAAAAAGAATTTGATTCAAGATCAAAATACATGGTGCACAAAAAAATAGGGTCATTGCCCAAAAATCATGGAAAAGTTAGGAAAATAGGAAAAGTAATAATATTGTAGCTAATATTTAGTAGCATTACCCTTATTAATTAAGAAGACGAAGAATCTATTGCACATTTCCTCTACACTTGCCCAGCGCTGGCCCAATAATGATTTCTTTACTTAAACAACGGGTTTTTCAAGAACCTTGAAGAACTCTCGGAATTGTGGGTATACCGAATCCTAAGCTTTGTGAACAGCTCAAATTGGTTTAATTAGAGAAGGGAAATTAACCTTGTAGTACCACAATGAGCCTAATTGGCCTAAGTGTGTTTCAATTGAGGCAGCCACTTTAATCTAACCTAACTTACCCTAATAACTAATGGTTCAGGAAAATAACGCCCAAAATAAAAAATTAAACAAAGCCCAAAATATTTTGGGCTTACAAAAATGAAATAACGCCCAAAATAAAAAATGAAATGAAGCTAAAAAAAATGAAATAACGCCCAAACTGAAAATGAAATAAGACCAAGACACGGCAACTACTTTCCGGGATAGCATAGTAGCAGGCTTGTTAAACTTTTGCCCACAACTTCTGTTTGATTTTTGGTTTCATTGATTCAATTTTCTCTTAAACTAATTTCCACAAATCTCCGATTGGATTTAAGTCCGGAGATTAAGCTCGCCAAGTCACTAGGTCACGAAATGTGCTTCGGACTGATATCTATCTTGCTGACATTGCCATCCTCCAAGATACGAATGTAAAGATTTTTTTATTATTTGCTTCCATCCAATACACAGGCCCAACAACATGCCGAGAAGCACATACCCACACCATTATATTGCCACCTCTATATTTGAAGGTTTTGGTGGTATAGCAAGGTTTATATTCCGTATTTTTTTGACATCTTACACAAGTTTTTCCAGCACTACCAATTAAATTAATTGTGGTTCCATCCGATCATAAAACATTGCGTCGTTATTTTCCGTTAACTGGGCCTTTCCAATCTGAGTGCGATTTTGCGAATACCAATTAGTTTTTCCTGTGTTTCTGAGTCAACAAGCTGAAGCTTTCCACGGAACCTAAATACCTTGGAATTATTCTTGATAACAAGCTACGCTGGAAACGCTACACAGAAGAAAGAAGGAAAAAAGCACTGTACGCTCTAAACGCATGTCAGAGAACCTTTGGCAGGAAATGGGGACTGGGACTGCACATAATCCACTGGATGTATACAGCAATCGTGAGACCCATTCTTACCTACGGCTCTCTCTTATGGTGGACGATAGCGCACAAAAAGAGCTTTCTTAGCTCCCTAACAGGAGTCTAAAGGTTACCGTGCATAGGAATAACAGGAGCCATGAGATCTACGCCACAGGCGGGTCTGGAAATCATGCTAAATCTTCTCCCCATAAAAGAGAGATCCTTAAGTGTTTGGCGATCAAAAGCGCGATTCGCTTCAAAGAATCACAAGCCTTGAGGAATAACACTTATGGACATGCATCTATTCTAAATTTCTTTGGAACCGAGTAATCAAATAGAGCAACCGACTATATCACACCCAGTGTGAGAATGAGAAGAAACGGCTGTAAAATTCTACAGCAATCTCCAATTTTATACTGATGGCTCTAAAATGGAAAACGGAACTGGATCCGGGTGTATACAATATAGTCTTACAAACTCCCTGACTGCTGTAGCGTTTTTCAGGCAGAAATATATGCTATTAAAAACGCTGCACAGCCCATTCACAGGAAAAATCTTACCCCCAAGGGTATTAATTTTTGTGGATAACCAAGCGGTCATCAAAGCGCTGAATAGCAAAACGACGAAGGCTCGAAAGGTACAAAACTGCAAACTGGCACTGAATAGTATCAGCAATACCCACAACGTCACTCTCTGATCGAAGGGAACGACTCAGCGGATAAACTGGCTAGACGAAGAGTAACCGCAAGTACAAACAGAGCTAATTCAAATGTGCACATTCCAATAGGCGTCGTCAAAAGGAGTATAAACCTTGAAAGCCAGAGATAATGCTAACACTAACTGGACTTCCAGAGGTGACCGCAAAATATCTCGAAGGCTCTGGCCAGAGCTAAATGAGAAGAGAACCGGAAGCCTTCTGCTTTTGGTCAAACGGGAAATCCGGATTCTTGTTGGAGTTCTGACAGGTCATTGCCCCATTGGGGTAATGGCCAATATAATGATTACAACAGCACCAGACTTCTGTCGGAGCTGCAAGCATCTGGGAGAAACAGAAACAATAACTCACCTTCTATGCGTATGTTCAAATCAAAGAATCGTCAACTCCAATATATGGGGAACAGATTTTTCAAAGACTTGGAAGATTTAGCGAACACTGCACTGCTAGACATCTGGAGGTTCATAAAAAGCACTGGCTGGTTTGACGAATAAATTGGAAAAATGGTTGACATGGTACCACAAACAATAAAAACAAACAATAAAAAAAGGGATTCGCAATGGACCCATAAGCCCACGCGGAAGCACCAGTAACGGTGTACGACCCTACTGACCTAACCTAACCTATTTATTTGCTTTTTATGGATTTTTTTATTAATACACGGTGCTAAAAGAAAATGCATGTACTTTTGAAGTGACATAGTGCAGGTTGTAGATCTGGCTGAGTACACCCCCAAAATTTCGATTTACCGTTAAAAAAGTGCTTTTTAGGTACTTGACGCATTTAACAATCAAAAACGGAGCCATTTTTCAACCGATTTTAGATTTTAAAACGGTTTTGTAAAGATTAAAGATAAAGTTTTGAAAATATGTGTATATTTCTAGTATTGCAATAAGAATTTTTTGAGTTATAATCGACTAAACCTAAGATTTTTACCTTTTTTTCTCATTTGTTCAACTTTGACGATTATTTACTGCCAAAGTTTTGTTAGAAACTACTATAAACGCAATAATTTCCTAAGAGTACAATTTATTACGAGTAAAATGTTCATTTATGAAAATCGTATGAATACTGACTGAGCTATTTAATTTGTTCATAAATAAGAAATTACGCCTTCGTTAGTGGGTTCGGTTTTTCGCCGTTCAATGTTTTCAGAAACAAAAAGAAACATTGCAGTGCCAGTTTATTGTTTTTTTTTATAAAAATATACTCGTTTCATTTTGTGATTTGGTGCTTGTGATGTGAGGGTAAATAATAAGGACAAGAAAAAAAAAAATAACTACTTTAAAATTGGTTCTAGGCAAAAAATGTATTTCGATATGAAATGATACAGAACAACATTTTTAGATTCATATATATATACTCGTGTTTTTGTTTAAAATAAAAATTCTCAGAAATGTTTACTGGACCTTTTCCGTTTGTAAGAACATAGTCAGTTTCGCGTTGAAGTGACCAGCAGTAATCAGCTAACATTCTTATTTGACTTTTCCCTTGAAAACGCTTCTAAATTGATAGCATCTCTTGATGAAATCGTTCACCCTGTTCATCGCTCAACTTACCAAGATTCTGTGGGAAAAAGTTCAAATGAGAATGCAAAAAATGAATTTTGATGGACATTCTGCATTCCATTTCTCCGTAGGCATTCAAAAATTCCTTTACAACGTCGATGTAATCGGTACTTCTTTTGTTACCCAAAAAATGTTCACATAAAGAAATAAAACTTTTCCATGCTCTTCTTTCAACTTGATTCAATTTATCTGAGAAATTTTCGTCGTGCATAATTATTCGAATTTGCGGCCCGACGAATATACCTGTTAATCGACAAAATATATAATTGCATGTAAATATTCTTTTCCTAAAGGATATTTCAATCAAACCTTTTTTGATTTTGGCATCACTAAGTCTGGGAAACACCGTTTTTAAATATGAAAAAGCTTCGTTTTCTTTATTGAGTCGTTTTACTGCTTCATGTATCCTAATTTTAGATGCAATGTTGACAAAATGATTTTTTCAGCTCTACGAGTGGAATGTTGACAACATTACTTTTCCCAAACATAAACAATTTTCGCGGTGGCCACTCACTGCGTTTGTAGTGATCTTGCGCACGACCGTCCCACTCACAAAGATAGCAGGTATGCTTAGTATAACCTCCTTGCATTCCAAATAGAATAGTGAGGACTTTCAGATCCGAGACGATACGCCATTGATGTTTTGTGTAATCAATTACCCTCAGAATCTTTGTAATAGTAATATACGTTTCTTTCATATCTGTAGCTTAGCTATGGGAACTGATGGCAATTGATTCTAGTTGTGTAACAGTACCGCTTTTAAACCTACAAAATTTATATATCGAACTTTTATTCCACGAGTACCATCATCAATGAGTCTATACTTACTTTTACAAGATCCACCAATAAATAACCGCCCATATTTTGGTTGGTGCTCGCAATCCAGGCAAGAGCTCATTAACATTGGTGCAATATACAAGATTTTTGTCAATATCATCAAGTTTGAAGAGTGGTTCGAGCGCAGTCCAGAAAAGAAAAGAAAAAAAGGTAAAAATCTTAGGTTTAGTCGATTATAACTCAAAAATTCTTATTGCAATACTAGAAATATATACATATTTTGAAAGCTTTATCTTTAATCTTTGGTTGAAAAATTTCTCCGTTTTTGATTATTAAATTCGTCAAGTACCTAAAAATCAGTTTTTAACGTTAAATTGAAATTTTAGGGGTGTATGAACAATTCCAAATATGAATTCCTGTTGTACTCGACCAGATCTACAACCTACACTATGTCACTTTAAAAGTAAATTTTCACTGTAGCACCCTGTTATTAATCTGAATGCATTTGTTTATTGTTAATTTCGACAGATTACAAATAAATAAATATATAGTGAAAAGCAAAACTGTCCGAATGTTGTGCATTTCCATTGTAATGCTATTGTACTGAACAGGCCAACAAAAATCTGAAAAATATTTTTAGTTGATTTATTTAATGTAACTTTTTTATTCAAGTTTAATAACAGAAACATATAAAAAAATCGTTTCTATTTAAAAAAAAATGCAGCAAACAAAGAAATTCTTAATGAGGACACTTTTGCACATAACAAGTGTATGCCATTGAATTCTACCGTTACATGCCTGTTAAAATTTCGCTCTTTTGATCCATAATAAGGACATTCGGACTGTAAAGAAATGCTGCAATAGCATTACATTACATTATTTCTACCATAAGGCAATACTATTTAAAATGATGTTAGTTTTTTACCCGACTACGGTAATGCGGAAGGAGCAGTATATGTGTTTGACCGGTATGTATGTATGTACGTTCATCTGTACCATCCAATTGAAACGGTTTTGTGACATTGATGAAAGAAGACAATTTTTTATTAGTTTTCATTTTGAAAAGTAGTGTCTACCCGTGGCGTTTGATGCTATCAGAGTTCTATATTTTTCCAATGCTTTTATCATGTTCGGGAAAGTTGATTGTGCCATATTATTAAAAATCAATTGCTACGATTCTTCGGCAGCTACAATTTTATTTTTCCCCGCATCCGTTAATTGGAAGATGAAGTGCTTGAACTGCACCATCTTGTCTATAAACTTAAACTCAATGTCCTCGGAATAATGTTCACTAAACTTTGCCCAAGGCTTGTTAATTTCATTGTTGAACTTTGTCAAGAAATTTGATAGAAATCCATACAGAGAAATAATTCCCTGATAAGTCTCTAATTCCCCGTCACCTGCTTAGTCGGCTTTAAAATTGTCGCAAAAAATTGAATATTATTCAATAATATTTAGAAATTAAAGTTTTTTCTAAATGACCTTGTTATTTATTATGTTGATTTTATATAGTTTAAATACAAATTCTAAATGTTTGATAGTTTTAATTGTTCTAACCTTGACCTTAAGCTCAATAAACGATTTTAAACAATCAACTAGAATTTGTATTTAAAATCAAAGATGATTTGAACTATCAAACATTTAGAATTTGTATTTAAATCATATAAAATCAACATAATATTTAGAAATATGACAATCTAATATTAAAAGACAACAAGGTATAAATACTGTTATTTAAATGTTTTCAAATTTTTTTCTCGGTGCGCGGGGGCCCTAGCCAGTTGCCTACACTGCATTATAGACAAACCGGCCCTGCATATACACAAAGCGTTTTTCAGCAAAACCTCTCAGCTCAACAAAAAGCGTTAAGCTGCGTTCATAGTAAGCGCTTTTAGCTTAGCCGAGAGGTTTAGCTGAAAAAAGCTTTGTGTATAATCATCTGGAAAAAGCTCAAAGTGTTCATAGTGACAGCATAAAGCTAGCATAAAGCTTATTTTCAAATGCTTTTCAGCGCTTATATATCCATCTCGCTTACTCTCACAGCAAAATAATTTTGTTTGTTATGCTTTGTTGTACAACATTTTTAAAACGCTTTTCGGCGTTTTATTCTTGTTTGATCACATAGTTTAAATTTTTTGTTTAGTTTTATTATTTATTGTGCCGTACTTCATTTTTAATTACATTTCGGCACTTGTTTATCAATTTTGCCTGTGAACAATATTTTCGTTGATTTTGTTTTATATGTTTGATATTTTTTTCTGCTGGAGTTTTAACCGTTGTTGCGTTGTTTTTGCGTTGTTGTAGCGTTTTTGTTGTTTCGTTTTGTGGTGCTTTTTTGTTTTATGAACTTCTCACAAGTTACTTGTGTATTCTATCTCGTTTGTTACATAGTTTTCGTTGTTCTTGTGTCTTTTTTGTGCTGAATTTTCATTATTGGTTTGATCTTTCGTTGGTTATAATCGCGAATCTACTTACGACTAGTTTAGTTTCCAAATATTGAGATATTGGATATTGATCAGTTGATAACTGAAGTTTATTCGCGCCGTCCTTTATGGGATAAACGTCAAAAAAATTACCACAATCGGTTAATAACTGAAATGTTGTGGAATGAAATGAATCAGCAAATGAAAATACCGAGTAAGTTTATGAAATTTTTTGTGTTTCACATATAATAACAAAGAAAAGCTTTTATCGAAGAAAAATTTTTTTAATACAAATTTTTTAATCCATTAAGTGGAAAACTTTTAAAATTAGAATAAAAACGATAATTTATGTTATTTTCAGAAAGTTCATTAAAAAAGAAGAAAATTTAAGTTTCTCGCTTCCTTTTTTTATCTTCGCTACCCATTTAGTGTAACGAAAAAATGTAGTCTGCGTTGAAAACAAAAAAACACTGCCTTCACGTGATCACAACATTCTTTACGAGCTTAAAATCTACCAACAAAGCTACAAACAAAATATGCAAGTTCTTTGCTTCCTTCCATTATTTCCTCTATTTTCCTATTCTGTTTCAAAATTGTTGTTGACTTCGATACAAATCAGAAATATAAAACTTCGAACTACTTCGTGGAATGCAAAACAGAATTTTAAAGTCTACCAACAACGTAATGCGTCTTTTTTTATTAAAAATCAACACAGTTCTCTTTTCCCTTTCTCTTTACTCTTCTCCACACTCTTTAAACAAAAAATCTTTGAATGACTCAACAAAACGCAATTGAGGCCATATTTCCAAAGAAACAAATGAAAGCAAAGCATCAGTCAGCTGCAGGCATAAAGCGCGCACTATGAACACCAATAAGCTCAATAAGCTATTTGTGCAGCCTTTAATAAGCTTTCACTATGATCAAAAAAAGCTAGACAAAGCAGCTTTATGCTTCAGCTTCAGCCAAAGCGTCCACTATGAACGCGGCCTTAATTATGAACGCGGCCTTAGCTTAAACGCCACTTATACAAGGTGATAAATTTAGGTGATTTACATTTTTTTATTCTCTTGAATAGTTAAATTTTTTATTTTACATTTCCTGGGCAATGGAAAAACTTAATTAAAGTTGTTCTTTTATTAAATTTCGCTCAATTCTTTTTATATTATTTTCTATTTTCAAAATGTTAATATTATTTTATTTTATACACTTTTTTCTTTTCATTGCAGAATTTTCCATTGAATAGACGACATACATACAAACGTTAATAAACATTACTACTTCTACAATTGCAAGTAAGTTCTTGATTATTGTGCCATTTATTGAGCATTTTACTGGAATCCATCCATTTACTATAGGCATTTACAGAAAAATAAAATATAGAAAGGGTTCTCATCTAAGCATGTAAACATGTATAGCATTTAAACTTTTGATGAGCGATAAAGTGTAAATAGCGTAAATGTCGACAAAATGGCGACTGCGGCTGCGACGACATTATGACTTCTTTAAATTTTAAACCTTTTAAAAACCTTCATTAACATAGAAAAATAAATAAAACGTGTTCATGTATACTTCAACTACTTTAAATATGTAATGATTAGCGCCAAAGGCAACCCTCAATCACACACGTAGATTTACATGCTAGTTTACACTACAAAATAGACTCGGAAATGATGTAAACTCACGCCCATACAAATTTTGACAGATAGCTTACGCGCATGTAAGTTCACAAGGTTTACAATGTTTACGGGTCAGTTACATGCTTAGATGAGAACCCTTATACCTGTGACACATTGGCAGACTTAAACTTGTTTAAATCGCTTTTCTAGTTTAATTTTCTGATAAACTATGTTTAGAATTCGTTTAGTCAAAACTAGTTTCCGAAAGTCGTTTATCGTAGCTAAACGAGTTTTAACAGCTGATTTTGATATTCATCTTTCTACACTTTCGTTGATAGCTACTGTGCTCTCTCTCAAGCACACACGCTGAAATTTTACGATTATAGTGTTGTTCGCTCTCCCATTGCTTCTATATTTTTCGTTATTTTCTTAAACTAGTTAAGAAAAGTATTGAGTGTGTCATCCCCAATGGTTATATTTTAAACTACAAAAGATAACCAAGATAACCTATGCCAATGTGTCAAAGCTATTAGAGTAAGACGTAATGACACATATTATCAAGTTTTCCCTCTCTTGCTCCCAAAGGGGGGAGGGGTGAACCTCATCCTTGCATATTTTTACTCGCCTAATCAAGGAGAATCACCACCCGAGAGAGTTAAATCCATATCTGCGGCACCTTGTATATAATTCATGCAGCTTTAAATATAAAAATACAGGTGTCCCTATTTATTTTCACATCACTGTATATGTACATGGTTTACAAGACAATTAACACAAAAACTTCATATTTAAACACAAGTTAAAAATTTATCAGTACTGGTACAATATCTGTATTTTATTTTATAGAGTCTTTTGGTATTTTTAAAATGGGGATGTTATTGGAAATATTAATTGGTTTATTTGGACAAAAATTTAACTAATTTAAAAACTAGTATGTTTATGGCATTTAACTGAATACATAGTTTAACATTTACATAACGTTTTACCGCGCTTAATTTTTTCCTTTCACGGCCCAGTTGATTAGGAGGCTTGGGCTATGTGGATTTTATTAACCCAGTTCGATTCTGTTTTAAGTTCGATTCTCACTCTAGAATATGCGTTATATATTTACCCGACTACCGCGCAGCAGAAGGAGCGGTATATATGTGTGACCGGTATATACAGCTGCGCTCAACATAATAGTAGTACTCTTATATTCAGACATGTTTGGATAAATAATACTAATCCACAAATTTCGGATCCGGTAAGCTTATTATCATTCCTATATGTACTTTCAACACTGGTTTCAACTCTACTCAGTTTCCTCCTATGATACAGGCTGTTTTACGTTTTTTTCACGTGTTTAGTATTTTTGATCTAGAATCTAAACTACTCACCATGAAATAAAAAAAATATTATTTTGTATTTTAGAAAAATTATCAACTTTTCCATCAATATATCAATCGTGTCATTTACTGTAGCGAAGCTAAAATTTTGAGATTATCCAACGAAATATTAACAAATTTTGTATCTTTTATTTTAGCGGAGCTGTTATCATTCAAAGTTAGAATTTAGAAAAAATTATTAATTAAGTGTATTTTAACATAATAAAAAAACAGTCTAAAACAATCTAAAACAAAAAGTTATTAAAACAACTTTCACATAATATATTTTTAATACTAATTCATAGTGATGTTCGGAAGATATCTGTGGTCGTATGGCACCTACCCTAACCAAACAATACATTCTACCAATAGTAAGCGATCATAGGTTAGGTTAGGTAAATCCTGATGCCTTCTGATGATGGCTCACATAGACCAATTCTGGCCCTTAGTGGTGCCGATTACGAACAAAAGAACCTTTGTGTTTAAGTGAAGTCTTTAAAGCAGTGCCTGGCATTTTCGAGTTTCCTATGCACATGTGCATAGGCTTCAATACGCTGCCGACGCAAATTTGTCACACGTACTCTATAGGGCCCCTCAAACGATACTACATGTCCATTCGACCTGTCAAGTCACCACACATGTATCGTTCGTGTTCAAAAAATCAAGGCGGATGGACATGTCCGATGGAAGACAAAAATGTTTGACTTTTTGCTAAGTACGTCCGACATGTAGTTCCGTTTGTGTGCGTGGCCATCCAAATTAGTACATTTTGCCATTTGTTGAAAATTTTTCAGAAGAGCACATCTCGCGGAAAAACTGCCGAAAGTAGCAAATTTTATATTTTGACGCGAATTTTTTTATATTAACCTAAAATCGTGATGGCTTGAAATATTTAAAGCGAAAAAAAAAAATAAAAATAAATCTTTAAAACAATTAATATTAATATTTTTAATTGATGTTAGCTCTTCGGCAGCTAAAAAATAATGAAGTTCATCCGACATGTGCAATGTGTGTGAGGGCAACGAAAAAAGTCCCGTTACTTTATCGAACTATGTGTACGTCCGACATGTAGTATCGTTTGAGGGCCCCTTATAAGCTTCTTCGTGAAGCGAACGAACGATGAACGAACAATGGCATTCGGCATTATTGTGAGATCAAGTTTTCTCAACGCATAGCATACCAGTGTACGCTTAGCGTTCATTGAAGTGAAACCCTGCTGCGCAACTGTTCGAATTACACAAAGAAAAATGTTCAACGATGCATGGGAATTTGATTTCTTTTTTATACAAAATATGAATGATCAAGCGCAATGCTTAATTTGCGAACGAATTATTTGTCGATTTGCTAGGCAGTTTTTGCAAAGACACTACTCCGGTTTGCTATTGTTTGCACTGTTGTCCCATTGGGAAAAAAGGTTTTTACACTTGCTTAGTTTTACCTATCTTAATGACTTATTCGAATAAAAATTATTTCTGCAAATGTACTCGAAAATACCTTTCCAACGATGTAAGATTTATGTGACGTTAACACAGGTAAAATAGTACCACAATTTTTTTGTTTGCGTAATAATATATAGAAAATAATTATAAATCATAGTTACTACAGTTATAAAAATAATATATATATAAAAAAATATATAAATATAAAAAATATAAATATATATATATATATAAAAATATATATAAAAAATTTTATTTACAGTGTAAATAATAGCAGCGCTGTCGTTCTCTACACACACGCAAGCTTGCATATTTATGTATTGGTTTGCCCGACACTGCTTTAAAGACTTGCGTTAAATTAGCAAACCTTAGGAGGCATTCCAGACATACTTTGGCTACATCTTTTAGCGACAGGAGTGCTGATGAGCATAGGTATTCGAGTCTCGATCTAAGTAGGGCGGGGCATGTGCATAATAGATGCTCCAGGGTCTCCACTGTGCCTGGTTCCTTGCACTTCCTCCAGTTGTTATCCGTGGTGATGCCCAGCTTCCTCGCGTGGGCTGCCGCTATGCAGTGACCAGTGAGTGTCACCGACTAGTGTCCTGCATTCTCTGTGCGGGCGTGCCAAGATAAACAGAGTTCGTTTTCCGCGTTGTGCATTGCACATTTTTTTTTTCGAGATTTTGCACGATGTCGTATCTCTCCATCTACGATTCACTGCTTGTGTGGCTCTTTTTTTGAGGTTCCTATACAACTCTTGTAGCGGAGTAGGTACATGTTTTGCGAATTCTGATCCTTCCTTTGGTAAACCATCTGCCATCTTGTTCCCCTCAGTGCCCTGGTGGCTAGGGACCCAGTAGATGTCTCCTTTTAGCTTGATACACTTCGTCCAACGTTCCTCCAACTTTTTGATCCCATCCGAAAAATCAGGGCTGCGGAGTCGGACCAAAATACCTCGACTCCGACTCCGACTCCTCAAAATATCGAAGCTCCGACTCCGACTCCAACTCCGACTTCGACCCCGACCAAATAATTAAAAAACATTTTTATTTTAATTTTTAATAAATAATTTTATAAAAATTACTCTTTAATACAAGCAATTTAAAAAAAAAAACAAGTATTTTTCAAGTGAAGATTGGCTTTTAAATAAAAGGGGGGTTTTCTTGCTACTAAAATTCTTGGAGTACTATTATTGGGACGTATTAATAAAAACTGAGTGAAAAAGTGGAGTGAAGTGCTTGAGTGTGCATTTTGAGTGTGCGATGTTAGTTAAGTGGAGTGTGGAATCCGTATTAAATAAACTACACTCCACTCTGAGGGCAAAAAGAAACATCGTTTGAGTGTTCACTTATGTCAGCAGCTGCCAGACAGCCAAATTTGTTTTTCAATAATAAATTCTTTTGTGTCATTTGACAAAATACGGTACATTTTTAAAAATTTTTTGCTTTAATTAAAATGGAGGTAATTTTCGAAGCCATCAAAGGTAAGTTTTTTTTATATGAAGATCAAAGTCTTATACAAACAAGGTTAAGTCTTTGACCTGAAAAGAAAGGGATAGATTATTTAGAGGAATTGATTGGAATCATACGTGAATTATTGATTAGGCGAAACAACCGTGAAAGACAATTTGAATAGCTTTTAACCGAGGCTAGTGTTATGTCTTAACCTTGACAAGCATTTCCAGCTCTTAGTTGTCTTCCTGTCCTTTAATTCCACATTTTCCACAATTTGGGTGTGGATTTTAAGTTTTCCTTAATTCTTAAATGTAGGAGAGAACAAAGAAAGTGAAAAGAACCATGCCTGAACCCGGATTCTAACCAGTGACCTCTGGGTTGATAGTCCAGCGCACTCTCCACTAGACTACAAAAAGCCCGACAAATAAATAAACTGTAAAGTATGCAAAATTTTCGTTCATTTGTGTTTGTTTGCAATTTAATGTAGAACTTGATGAAAATGCAGCGCTAGAACTTGGTGAAGTTCAAGATAACGAAATGCTTGAAGAAGATCCTGAGGGTTGTTTTAATTTTAATAAGTAAACTTTAAAATTAAGATTGTATAAACTTATTGCAATTTTTTCAAAAGTTTTAAATTTTTCCCTTCAAATAGACGAATTAACCTTTTCAATGATACCCTTTTTACGAAAATCGCATTTAAATTGCCTGAGCTACGTTGTCTCAAAAAATACCCTATTTAGGCCGCGAAAATTCATTCTTAAAATTTATAACTTCGGATTCTAATAAAACAATTTGAGCCAAAAAGGAATTGGTAAGTGCAATAGATGTTATACTTCATTGTGAAATGGGCAAAATGTGATATTTGTTTAGCTGGAGTAAGGCTGAGGCAGCTAGATAGCACACTCAACTTTTGTTGAGTGATCTCAAGTTTTTTTAATACGAAATAAACAAAAACTAAGGGCGCGTTTATAGTGGCGGCTTGTTGCTGGGCCGGACCGAGCTGGAAACGCGTCCTGCCAAAAGCAGCTGGAAGTGCGTATAGTGCGCGCTTGTCGCTGGTGACTTGTTTCAGCTGGTTTTTGACTATTTTGGGTTTGTTTGTATATATTAGTTTTTTTTTTGTTTATTTTTGCAACCGAAGCATCAAAAAAGCCACATGATTTCGTTCATTCATTTTGCTTTCCTCAAACCAACAAGCTCAGAGACGAAAATGCGAAAAACGCTGCTGAAACGCGCTTCCTGCAACTGCAAGTCGTTTCAAGTCACTTGAGGTACCAACTTGTTTCGACTTTTTTCGCTAGTGTTTTCTGCTGGTTTTTGTTGCCTTCTTGTTGTGTTTTTATTTAAAAAATTTTTTTGACAAAAAAGAAGATCGTAGAAAGAACGCACATTAAAAAACGTACATCAGCTGCTGGCCCAAGATTTTTTGATGCGATGACTCAGTGAAAACGCACTTCAAGCCGCATGAAGCCACTTGATCATCCAACTGGTTTTAACTTTTTTAACTTTTTCTTTAGGTTTTGTTTTTTTTGTATTATTTTTGATATTGCAACAAGGCAATACAAAACTAATCTAAACAAAGTCGTTATATCTTGTTGCTACTATTTTTGTTTGTTTACTTTTGTGCTTAAAATCAAATGGAAAGGAAGAGCGCACATAAAAAAATTTCATAATCTTCGATTCTCTGTTTTAGATGAAACGCACTTGCAGCCGCTAATCGACGAATTGCTTCACCGGCTGGTTTAGCTTTTTTCACTATTTCTCTTTTTGTTTTCTGTGTGCAACAGTTGATAGAAATTTATCTTTGTTTCTTCTTTATAGTGCTGTTTCTGTGTGTATTTTTTGCGGGCAAGAAAATACAGCATAACAACAGCGAAATTTCGTGTTCTTGTATGCTTATTACTTTTCTTGTTGGTCTCCTTTGTTGCTATCGTGTGGTTCTTTGTTTTTTTTTTGAATGAATGAATTCAAGGAAATACAGAATCGATCACGACGCTGGCAGTCAAGTGTGCTGCAATTTGTTTTTTTTTTCGTATATCAATATTTTTCCGAGGAATTTAGTTTGCTACCGCCAGCGTTGCCAACTTTGTGGGAAAAATCCCTTTTCATTCGTTTGTTCATTTTACACACTTGCTTTTGTGCACAAAAAAAAAAAGATAAGACGAAGAAAAGGAGCAACAGCAAAAACAAAAAAAAAATTGTTTTCCTTGTTTCTTTTTAAATTTCATGTTATTTAACGAAAGTAATAAGCAAGCAACGTGTAAAATAAATCAAAACACAAGCAAACCGTGCGAGCGAGCGAGAAAGCAACAATCGGGAAGATGGAAACCAGCGCACAAGTCACTTGAAGTTGCAAGCTCGGCTGGCACTATACGCACTTTGAGCTTGTTTCATATGATTGTATGTGCAGCGTTTTCCAGCTTTCCTTCTCGGTTCGGTCCGGTCCAGCAACAAGTCGCCACTATAAATGCGCCCTAAGTGTACTGGAGGTTGAGATGTTTTTTCTGAGTGAACACTCCACGTAAAATAAAAACATGAGTAGAGTGGAGTTTAGTTATTTTTATTAATATGCTTTATTAATAGTGGAGCTAAGTTCACTCCACTTAATTCGCTTTATTAATATGACCCAATTTTCAATATTTCTGGATGAAATCGTTGAAGGTGCCTTTTTTGGTGAGATGCTCTTGATGGAGCGTTTTTATCCTTTCCACAAAAACTACTTATTTTAGCATCACAATTTGTTTCTTCATCTTCATCTTTGATAAGAGTAATGTTTTCCGTCGGGTGTAATTATAAAATGGACAACAACTGCTGCCTTTATCGACATTTTGTATGCCATTTTCTTTACCGTTAATACAATACAATGTTTAAATTCCGGTTTCAAGCTATCACTGACATTTCAGTCATGATAGCTTTAGTGTTTAATTTTTAATGTCATAGTCGATAATTTCACAGGGTGAACCAAATTTAAAAATTACTGCTTTTATACTGCTTTAACAAAATTTAAAAAAATAATGCGAAATATTATTTATTTTTCATGATTTTTTTGCCGGAGTCGATGCATTTTTCCCGACTCCGACTCCTTTGCACAACAATTCCTACAGACTCCGATTCCGACTTCTCGACTCTGACTCCGCAGCACTGCGAAAAATACGTCTTCGGAAGGTCCACAAAATAGGCCTCTGTTTCGGTGGTGAATCTCTTTCCGCCGAGCCATTTTTTCAAGTTTGAAAACATGAAATAGTCGGAGGGGACCAAATCTGGAGAATATGCTGCATGAGGAAGTAATTCGTACTTGAGTTCATGGAATTTTGAAATGCGAGCTTGCGAGCTGGGCATGTGTGAACACGCACATTGTCTTGATGGAAGAGCACTTTTTCTCTCGACAAATGGGGTCGTTTCTCTTTCAAAAAATTCAAGCGTCGTTAAAACGGTCCAATTCGGCTGCATAGTATTCGCCATTGATTGTTCTTTTCGGTGGAAGGTAATCAATGTAGATTATACCGCGTTTATCCCAAAACCTTTCCGGCCGATAGCACCGCCTTCGCCTTCTTCGGAACACGTTAGGTCGGTGAATTCGACTGTTCCTTTGTCTGATTGGTTACCAGTCCGGAGCTGTGATGAGCTAAAACTGGTAGTATGCTTTTAGTATGCTACGAAGTCCGACCAAAGACTTGATAGCTGGTACCACGGGCAGTCGGTAGCCCCTTGGCATGCGCCAGGTTGACTGATTGGGTCGGCCCTTTGGAGAGATTCGTGGGGGCTGTGTGTTTATCACCTATATCGCGGATAGAGCAACTCAGCTCGGTGTAGGTTTGCATTCTCAAACTGGGTGCCGTATCCCAGAGTGCGGAAGAGGTTATAGATAGGCCCCCACCCCTACCAAGGGTTACGACATGTCATCACAACATTTAGCTAATTTGGTACCTTTGAACCCTCCGACGCTATATTTCGGTCCCACGCTATGGAGCACCGTAGAATTAAGCCTACACGGCAGGTGTCTACATTAAACACTTTGGATTTTCTGTTCCTTTGTCTCTGGTGTGTAATGATGATTCCGTGTTTTGTCCACGGTTACTAATCGACGGAAAAAATCCTTCTTATCTTTGTTCAACATCGCTAAACACGCCTTTGAATCAGTTATACGATCACGTTTATGGTCTAGAGTGAGCCAACGCGGCACCCATCTTGATACTTTTTTCGTACCCAGATACTTTTTTCGTACCCAAACGATTACGCAAAATGTTTCACACGCATTCGTTTGAGATGCCTACGACCTCGACAATCTCGCTATCTTGAATTTTAGTGACGATTTCTGGTGTGGTAACCTCATTTGGGCGTCCAAAACTTACGGCGTCACTTGTGCTTGTTCGACTGCATCGGAATTCAGTAAACCACTTGTGAATCATTCCAATCGATGGTGCAGAGTACCCATAGTATTTAACCAGCCTTTCCTTAATTTGGCTGATAGTTTTTTTGCGCAAAAAATAATTCTTGATGAGTAACACAAAATGCACTTTTTTCCATTTTCGCCAAAATTCACAAGATCGTCTGCTGTCAATGGCTGCCAAACACAAACTAATGCTTGGTTTTCACTATGTCATTTTTATGACAACACAAAAGTTTGTCACCTGAAATATCACCTCAATAAAACTCTAGTACATTTTCTGCATAGCTCCATTTAATCGTTTTTAATTTTCCAAGATCGCCAAAGTTAGAAAAAATGTCAACATGTTGATATTTTCAATTCGATTAACAACTGACCACTGAAAATGACATAGTGAAAACCAAGCAAAAGCGTCGCAGCGATCTGAAATAGAAATAGACAGCAGTCTATTAACAGATGGTAGTTGACAGGATCAGTTAATTTAAAGCATTTAAAATTACTACGCGGGAAATTAAAAATTCACTAACTTCTCAAATTGCACTCGTATAAGAGTGTTGTGTGTCCATGCCGAGGGCTATCTCCGCAGCCTTCCTTATGGCAAATACTTCCACCTGGAAGATGCTGCAGTGGTTCGGCAGTTTGTATGGCTGCTTTATTGAGGCATTTTGGAGTCCACTGTATATATGTTGATCGCCTTCCGGGTCTTCTTTTGTGCTGTTCTTTTAGGGCGTGCTTTTTAGTAGTCGAGTTTTAGTTTTTGAACCAATTTTTTTTTTGTTTTTATTTTTTGTTTCAAAATATTTAAAGAAATTATAATGCTACTTATCAAAAACCCATTGACATTTCCTCACTGTCCTGTGCTGGCATTGAACCGCGGAATACCGGCTGCAAGTCTAACGCCCCACCATTGCGTCTATGTGTAAGTGAACAAAATGTGAACAAGCTTACGAAATTATATACAATATCCAATATATTGCAAATGATAAATCGCAAAAATTTATTGCTTGCCCAATACAGTTCAGATTCGATTTTCACTCGATCCAAGTAACTTTTGCAAATCTATTGTTTTTTTTTTAATAAAAAACTACGATAGTTTATTTTTACAACTGTAATGAATTTTAATAAATTAAATTATTTACAAAAGTAATTAAAAAATTCACGATGGTTTTACGGTCTGCATATTAACTAATTTTCTTATTGGGTCTACTTAATTTTATCAAGCATATAAACAAGTAATAGCAAATGAAGTAAAAAAGCTACATTTTTAATGTTTGCTGGGAAAAATGGCACCATATTTTAACTCATCGATTTTGACTAATTGAAATATGCACTAGGTTTTGCAGCTGATTATTTTTCACAGTGTTTTTACGAAAAGTACAGAGTTGGTCTGTAGAAAATTCTAAAACTACTGTAATTTATTACAGTTTGTGCTTGTGGGCTCAAGTTGCTCGAACAAAATTGTTAACATGAATTCTTACAGTTTATTTTTTTCCACGTAGATTTAATTTTTTTTAACAAAATAATGTTCTGCTTTACAAAGGCAAAAAGTGGGCGGTGGGCGTTGGGCGTTAAACCTTTCTTTTAACAATTCCACGGATGTTTTTTCTGTATTTTGTGGGCTGCTTCTGCTGTTTGCTTTTTTCAAAGCTTAGCCAGCAGCAGCTAGCTGAGTTTTTGGAAAAATCGATTTTTCACTTTTTGTGTGTGTTTGTTTCACTGTCATCATGCCAGACAACGTGCCACTCTCTTCCTTTCCTGCATGGCCAGCTTGGTTGTGCAGTCAAGCGTCATCGTCAGCCTCATCAGCTGTTATTGCTTTGAAAAACTTGATAATTTTGACCCGGGGGGGGGGGCGAAACCCCCGATGTTACTCTCATGGCTTAGCTCGGTTGAAATTTTCTATTGTTTTATCATTTCATGTTCTATAGAATGCTTTTATATGTATTCTAAACTTTTTGCTGTTAGAAACGCCCCTCTTATTTTGCTTGCTACCTCATTTTAACATTTCTTCAGTTGTATTATCTCCGGTTCTGATGCTCCTCAAGTTTCTTCATTGATTTGTATTCTGTTGACGGTTTGCTTACAGCAAATTTTATGCTTACCAGCGTGTGGTTAGTGTTCCACTTTGAACATCCTT
Organism: Dichetophora obliterata; assembly: GCA_963920525.1. Taxonomy (NCBI): domain Eukaryota; kingdom Metazoa; phylum Arthropoda; class Insecta; order Diptera; family Sciomyzidae; genus Dichetophora; species Dichetophora obliterata. The sequence goes on from OY986435.1 coordinate 205,565,985, forward strand.
TTTTTTGTTGAGTTTTTTCTTAACTTCCTTCAACTTTCTTCTTCAATATGGCCGCGCATCCTTCTTTCCACTTTTTAATTAAGTTTTGCCGCACCTCGCATCTTTTTGTATCGCCTCCAGCTGTGTTCATTTAATCTCTGCCTATTTTACATACTTTTGCTGACTAATTCATTTAAATCTTGCCTATTTTTTTGTTTCCACTAACCTCCGACTTGCCAAAGCTACGTGGGTATCTGCTTGGAGTTTGTTCGGAGCACGTGCACTTTGCTGGCGCGTGTTGAAATGGTTGTTTTATTTTCGTAGTTGTTGTTGTGTTGACGTGATTCTGTCATCCTTTAAAGAAATTATGTTCTACTCACATGGCTTATATGAAGTCTTGATATGAACATATTTAATAATATTGAGCCCAAATAGAAAGCCCCAATTATAAGCATTTTATAATGGATTCAAAAATTTATTGTACTTAAGAAATCTTCACTCAAAATTGGGTTAGTTTAATTGTTAGTCTGAATACTAAAACCTGAGACTAAATCCCCAGTAACACTCAAATTTTTCCTGAGAAATTTTCTATTTTGGGTGATTTTTAAAAGTTTTTTAAATGTTAAATTGCACACACTTCCCCTATGATTTTGCTTCATAGAGATTTATTGTGATTTTCATGTAAAAATCGAAACAAATTTTCATGTTAAATCATTATGAAATCATGAAAAATCATTAGAAGGATGGTCATGTTGAATCATTATGAAATCATGTAAAATCATTATGAAATCCTTACCTCATTTTTAAATAAAAAGAACTTCAAGTTGGTTTTATTTAGTTTTTTTAATTGAAAAATAAAAAAAAAATAAGACTTATAATAACAAAGCATACCTCAATTTTTTTCCAACTAAATAATTTTTCTCGATAACGTGCGCGAAGTCCAATGGGTGGCATAGCTTCTTGTATATCTTCCTAAGATAAGTACCTTAAATTTTCCTAGTCAATTGAAGCTTCTAAAAGTAATACTTACAAAATTTTGGTATTATTGTGTTATAATAGCATGTGTCACATATTACATTACCATCTTCATCTGTATCGAATTTTATAAATTCATCTACTTCCACTATAATTTCACTTGTATTTATTTTTTAGCTATTACAAACTATTTTAATATTTGAAACGACGCTACTCCTCGCGATAAAACTTCTAATGTGCAGAAAATACGCCAGAAACAACAGAACTTCTTCAGCACGGAAAGATTTTGTTTTTACATGATGAAATAATGATTTTACGAGATTTGGCATTACGAAATTACGAATGGCAAAAAAGCCATTATTGTAGAATAAAGTCAAATGTGGTAGATGTGGGCGGGTTAAATTAGCAACCATGCCCATACCTCCAACTTATGTGAATAAAAACATTGAAATTACACAAAGTAACTGTTTTATTAGACCAATTTTATTCGATCGTTTATAAGGGTCATGTAACAAGTGGGCATGTTAAATTAGTAACTATTTTCATTGCTAGTGTTAACATAAATTCTAAAAACTTGAGAAATTGATGTCAATTTTGAAAAATTTTGCTTTTATAGGTTGGCCGTCGATAAAATAGGGTCGAAAATATGAACTGTCACTGCTTACAATTTAAACAGAAATATTTGACCTGAAAATCGTAGATGATCCATAATTTACATGCTCCATTCATCAATTGAAGCTTATACAATAGAAATCGTCGGGCGGACATCTATTTTGGTATTGCAGATGATATGCGGCCGCAGCCTAGTGGGTAGAGTGCGTGGCCCCTAAGCTAAAGAACTGCGGTAGCCCGGGTTCAATTCCAGCTCAGACAAAGTTTTTTCAATTGAATTAATTTTTCTGTTCGGTCGTCACCTCTCTGCAGACAATGGCAAACCTCAGAGAGTAAAAATTGCCATGTAAAGCTTCTTGAGAACATAAGCCCTTCGGAGTCGGCATAAAACACGTAGATCCAGTTCTCGATCATTTATGATCAAACATTTAATAACACGCACAACACAATGGATCAATGTAAGCTAGGTCAAAGTCCTTCCAAGGGCTGATATGGCCAGTTTATTTTTTATTTTAGATGATATGCAGACTTTGTAAAAACCACCACGCCCACTTGTCATAAGACAAGCCATATTTAAGAATAATTAGGCTAGGTTAAGTTAAGGTGGTCCGATTACATTAATTCAGGTCCGTTGTGATACCACAGAATGAAAGAAGGGAGTAGTCAAGTAAAACATTTTGTGTAGTATGTTCTTAATGTGACAGAAAGCTGTTAAAACATGTGATATTGAATCTAAAGCAAGTGTTATGCCTTGACCTCAGAGTCAAATAAAGTTACTAACCGTTCCTCTTCACAAACATTTTCCACCACCACAAACTACAACTGTTCGTCGTAAATGGATGTGTTTTAAAGTTCTTTTGGTTAGAACTATTCACACCCTGTGTCTAAATTAACTTTTAAGAAAAATCTTTCGAAGTCCCTATTTCCATCATAATACTTCCTCCAAGCAACTAGGCTCCCAACACCTTAATCTAAGTTAAATTCAAGTTTATTTAAAAGAACCTTGCTTGAGTTAATAAATAAATAAGTACTTGGTTTTTTTATAAATCGTAACATTTGAAATCTAAATTTGTAACTAAGCATGCCCTCTCCAAATCTTTTTTCCCTACTAAAAGCCAAATAGTACTGCACTCTTCCTTTATTGTCCTTTTAGTCGTTAATAGCCAGTTTTTTAAGCTTATCTTTTCCAATTCCCTATTCCCTTCTCAGATCTCTCCTATTCTTATCAAATAAAATTCTTAGCTATGCTACTAAGTATAAAATATGTTAGTATGTAAGTTCCTTTTCTTTTTCTTTTCTTCTCTCCTTTTCTTTTTGACGTGTTCTTGAATTCATGTCGATCAGGTAAGCGGATTACGCCCACTTCGATTTGCATATCTTCGAACACCAAAACAGGGAAAAGGGAGAGGAAAAAAAATAAAATAAAATAAACAAACAAACCTGTTAGAATAAGTAAATTGCTTTGCTTTGGCCAAGGCAAGAAATGAAAGGTTGAAGCGTAGAACCATTGGTTAAAGGGTCCGGTCAGGAGTCGAACCCGGGACCCCTGGGTGGCAGTCAAGCACGCTACCACTAGACTATCGACGTCGCCCAAAGATCTGAAAGGAATACTTATCAGACAATGCTTTTTCGTCATCAGACTAATGCTGAAAGTTGAAAATGATACTCGTATACATACGATCATTCTAAAGCAGTATTTGGAAAAAACAGAATTGTAAAAACCATAATTTGGCATCTCTGAGCCACCCTGAAATTTTAAATTTTTTGCTTATTTGTACAATTCAATGTTTATGGTCAGTGGACGCGATATTTAGTAAGCTTGTGAATTTCTATAACGTGTCGTTGCGAAAGTATAAATTGAAAAGAGGAAAAGAGTTGAAAATAAAATTTATATTAAAAAAACCCACGTGCAACGCAACTACTTTTACCCACATTTTTTAAACAAATTTTAGTGACAGATTCTTTAAATTTAGCAATTCTACGTAGGATATGATGGGCTTAAAAGTTTTCTGGTCTCATTTCTATTTTATTTAAAAAACACACTTGCTTAATAATGCCAAACGAAAATGTGTGTCCCGGACGCAATGGGTTAAATGAAAACTCTGAAATGTTAAATTTCTTTATTTTATCTCGTTTCGAGAAATGTAATACTTCAGATTAGACTTTCATTTAGACCCTGAAAAATCTTTTCTAGAGCTTGGATATCTCTATAGGGGTATATTTACTTTTATCACTACGCTTTTAATACCGATAAGGAGGCGTGAAAGATAGAGAAATGAGCCGTAATTTTAGAGCTATCGTAACTAAATTCAATATATAAGCTTTTTATTAAAAAATAAAAATCAAGTACCTACCTACCATACAAAGTGTCTTCATCAAAGCGGTAAAACCTCTTAAAATTTCACAAAAATAAATCTTAAGACTTAAAGTTTTATTTAAATATACACTTTGAGTTTGAAATTTGTTAAAGTCGAAGGAAAATCACGCCTACCTCCCAAACAAAATGACTTCATAAAAACTGTAAAATCTCCTTAAATACCACAAAAATGAAAAAAATTTGATTTTTGTGCAAAATTTGCAAAAAAGCTTTAATATTAATTATGTACTCGAAATTTGGAATTTGGTAAAAAAAAATGGAAATACCGCCTCCCTCCCAATCAAAGTGACGCACAGTGCATTGTCCCATTGACAAAAATCTAAACATTTTTATGACTCGAAACCTAGCAATATTGGTATTAAGGACAGGTAATTGCATAGATAAGACAAAACCAAAATATTTAGAGGAAAGACTGTTTTGGCTACGCTGTGACACTTCAAAGTTGAGTATTTTTATAAAAAATAAAATTATTAAAAAAATTTTCATGTTTTGTTTAACTCGGTTTCGGTTCTCTTCAACAAACAACTGTCAACAATTAGGCCTTTTCCACACTTGGTCAACGCAATTCCAACACAACTTCAACGCAACAGCGAAAAAGTTGTAAAGCAATGCAACTATAAACCGAATGCTTTCAGACTTGCTACAAAAGTCATGCAACATATAATAATTGTTATTATATAATAACTCATGTTTTCGACTTCTTGCACTGATTTAATATTTAACACTTGCTCATTCATCTTGCAAACTATTTCTTCTTCTTTTAGATTCTATTAGGAACTAATTAATTAGCTTATTCACTTTGATTAATATAAAGCCTACTGCACTACAAATACTTGAATTCACAAAACAAACAAACTGATGCAACACGTCGCCGATGAAAATTGCGGAAAGCCGCGTTGCGTTGAACAGGTTGAGAACGTGTCGAGAACTTGTTGCGTGCAAGTTGCTTAATCTGAAGGTTCCGGTATAAATACACAGGCTAGCAACTTGAGTTGGAGTTGCGTTGACCAAGTGTGGAAAAGGCCTTAGTGTTTCGATTAGACTGAGCCAAGTAAAGTTTTTTATCATTAAAAATATTTGAGTAAATAAATTTAATTGAAAAATTTCAAAAAATATAAGTTTTGATACATATTTTAGTGATACATGATATCAAATGAAAAAGTTTAGAAATTGACGGACTACGATGAATAAAAAAAACTCAAAAAAATTAAGTGCTATTTTTTTAATCTACTAGTATAGATTTTATATAACCAACAACTGCAAATAACTTTTCCCTACTTCGTCCTACAAATATATTTTAATAATTTTTTTTTAAATGCTTGAAATAAAAAATGTGCATACAAAATCAAGTAAACAATTAATATAAGTTCAAGGGAGGTCTAACCGATTTGAACTATTTTCAGTACACATCTATCACTCTATTTGACTAGCATTTTGACGAATTTTTGTTAAGATCGGTCAGTTTTTGTATGAACCTCCCATACTAAATAAAGTAAAAAATAATATAAGTCCAAAGAAGGACTCCTAGCTAGGGTCTAACCGATTTCGACTATTTTAAGTATACATCTTTTACTCTATTAGGCTACACTTCTGACAAATTTCTGTTAAGATCAGTCAACCTTTGTACCTCCCATACAAAATCAAGTGAAAAGTTAATATAGGTCTAAGGGAGGTACCCCTAGCGTCTAACCGACTTCGACCCTTTTTGAAATTTTTCTTAATTGGCTTAAACTAATCAAGCAGTCAAAATTGCATTATTAATAAGCACTCTTTCTTTTTTGTGTGACGTCATCACAACAGCAAAACCTTCATAAATTCCAAAAATATTATGGTTTAAACTTAATATCATACAAATAAGCTCTGATAATTAGTACGCACTCCGAGTTTTAAATATTAAATACTAGCTGAAACCCGGCGCGTTGCTGCCACTCTCCCTATTCAAACGCCCATAAAATGTTATCAGTTAAACAGCATGTCTAAATTGAGGTAAAATACTGAATTCTGAGACTGTGCGACCTATATCCACAAAGCTATTCGATATAACAAATTTGGGTTGTATAGGAAGTGCCACTCCCTGTTCATCACCGCTAATAGAATGTAATCAATTAAACTGGATGTCTACATGGAGGTCGAATACCGAATTCCAAAACTGTGCGACATATAACTCCAAAACTATTCGATAGCACAAATTTTGATTGTATGGGAGGTGCCACTCTCCTTTTCCCTACGCCCATAAAATTTTAGCAATGAAACTGCATGAGTACATTGAGGTCGAATACTGAATTTTGAGGCTGAGTTACCTATAACTCCAAATCTATTCGATATCGCAAATTTGGGTTAAATTGGAGGTGTCACGCACCCCCGACAAACTCTAAAAAATTTTATCAGTAAATCTGCAAGCGTAAATTTTGGTCGAATACTGAGTTCCGACGCTGTGCGACCTTGAACTCCAAAGCTATTCGATATCACAAATTTTCGTTGTATGGGAGGTGCCACTCCCCCTTCATCAACGCTCATAAAATGTAATCAATGAAACTGCATGTGTACATTGACGTCCAATACTGAATTCCAAAGCTGTGAGACCTATAACCCCAATGCTATTTGATATCTCTAATTTGGGTTAAATAGGAGGTTTCACGCCCCCTTGTCGTACGCCCATAAAATGTAATTAATGAAACTGCATGTATAAATTGGGGCCGAATACTGAATTCTGACGCTGATATTCAATATCGCAAATTTACGTTAAATGGGAGGTGCCACGCCCCTCTTACCAATGAACATACATTGAATCAATGAAACTGCATGTGTATATTGAGGTCGAATACTGAATTTCGGCGTTGTACGACTTATAACTCTAAAACTATTTGATAGCACAAAGTTGGGTTGCATGGGAAGTGCCACTCCCCTTTGCCCTACGACGACAAAATGTAAGTATTGAAAATGCATGTATAAATTTAGGTCGAATACCGAATTCTTACGCTGTCAACCTATAACTTCAAAGCAATACGATATCGCAAATTTGGTCGAATACCGAATTTCTAAGCTGTGCGACCCATAACTCTAAAGCTATTCGATAACAACAATTTTTTATTTATATATGGGAGGTAAAAGGGGGTGTGGCATTGCCCTTAAACCATCTCGTACTCAAAGCAAAGCGTACTTACAAAATTTGAGCTCAATCGGACCAATGGTTTCGAAGTATTTTGATATTTTCTTAAAAGTGGGCGTAGATGAAGTGTGACCACGCCCATTTTTTTCAAAGTTAATTATAGTTATCATACGAACTTATTTACCAAATTTTAATTTAATACGACCAAAACCGTCTTAAATACAGCATTTTTATTGATTTGTGGGCGACAAAAGGGGGTGTGGCACAAAACGTGCAAAGATACACACATGCAATTTCTTATGTGCACCCTCCACACAGACCCCAATCACCCGTAAAAATTTCATTGAAATCGGGCAAGCCGTCTAGGAGGAGTATGCGAACAGGAAGTTTTGCCACTTAATTTTATATATATAGATATCAAAACAGTGGGCGAAAAAGTGGGCGTGGTCAATTTTTCTTTCAGTAAACATTTAAATTGGATTACTACGAACATTTGAAAAAAAAATTATCCAAATCGGTCCAGCTGTTTTCCGATTTTATATAAATCGAAAAAAGTGGGCGCAAAAGTAGGCGTGGTCAATTTTTAATTTCGACAAAACTTAAATTGGATTACTACGAACATTTGAAAAAAAAATTATCCAAATCGGTCCAGCCTTTTTATGATTTTAGATAAATCAAAAAAAGTGGGCGCAAAAGTGGGCGTGGTCAATTTTTCTTTCCTTAAAAACCTAACTTGGACTTAAACGAACATTTAAAAAAAAAAATTATCCAAATCGGTTCGGCCGATCTCGAGTTATGGGATTACATCGCATTCGGACACTTTCTCTTATATATATAGATTTGAATAAAAAACCACGCCCTATAAAAGTGACGTCATCGAAATAATACAACATTTTAAAAATCGAATATACTAAAATACGGCTGTGGGGATGTCTAAACTTCGGTCCAGTCGAAGATAATTTCCTTCTGGTTTTTGCTTTAAAATGTCTCCTTTTGCAGCATAACAGTACAGCAACTTCACGGCATCACACAGCTGGAGACTTTTGAGAATCTTGCGTTTTTTATTTTCATTTTTGTAACCCAAGTTGTAGTACATCTATATTTATTGTTGTTTCCATGCCACCGATTGAAATCTGATGTCCTCGAACATTGTTATTGACATCGATTTCTAGGTATTTAACTAGGAGGAGTGGTGGAGCTGTGAGCATTCAAATTACAAAGGCATCCTTTTACACAATACTCACCAAAACACTCACACTTTAATAGATAACATTGATAAGGGTTCGATTTTCTAACTGTCGTTGAAGTCTAGTAAGTGAGTGGGAGTTGTTTTAACATATGTTTTGAGGGGCCCCGAATTCAGGAGAGCGAGATATAGATTTTTTTGTTCTACTCTTCAAGTTCTTTAAACTCTTCTTTACTCTCCGCGCATTTTCCATGAACACTAACGAGTCGAAGTTACTGCAATAAACATGATAAAAGTTTATGGCCATCAACCTCCCACACTTCCTCCTACTAAAAGATCTAAACAGCGCATGACCACCGGAACTCACCACGATAAAGTGGTGTAATTTTTTCTTTTCAACACCCAAGCAGTTTATTCTAATCTAAATGTCGTATATACAAACATTGAATTTAAAAAAAAAAACATTTTTGTGCGCTTGTGCGTTTTTGTAATTTTACATTCTCATGTTTCATCCAGACGAGAGTGTGTTTTTGTTTGTTATATAGATATGCTTGCAGTTCAGTTCCATGCAATTTTCTCTGTGTTTCTCTGTTAACTTTATATAATATAAATTTTCTTCCATTTTAAAGCTGTAGCTGTCAGTCGTGTTTTTCTTTTGTTGTCGATGGCGTTGTTGTTATTCTTGTTGTTGTTGTTACTTCTGTCCTATGCAGCAATGTTAACATGTTGGATGGATGACTGTGCAGCTCGTTCCCAGAATTGGTCTCTTCTCCACTCCAATCCACTTAACTTGGAATTCAACTTCATCCATGTTATTCTTGGTACTTGGTATTTTTTGTTCGTTTTTCCTTTTTTTCTTGTATTCCTTTGAACTTGATTTATATTTAAATTCTGCATTTTCAGCTCAAAGATTTTTTTTTTCTACAAAAGTTTATTGTGCCTTTTTCTTTTGTTTTTTTTCTGACTTTTACCAGCTACTGTTGTGTGTTTGTCTGTTTATCTCTTGCCGAAATCTGATTGACAGTGTTTTTTGTTTTGCGTTACTGTTATGTAGAATATTTATATGAGTGTAAAAATAATATATAATCTATGCATGTATACGGTATTTAGGTATATATTTAGGTATTTCATTGTTTTATGTACAATTTTCGCCAGTCATGTTTGCCACTTTACAACGTCGTTTTTACATGCACACTTATGAATATACATCCGTACAGACAACAGTCAAACAGAGTTTGTACATATGTAATATTATGGAAACAAAGCAAGGTCAATATCCTTTAAATTAATTGAAATGGCTTTGTTTGCAGAATCAAAGCAAGTACGAGTACATTGTATCTGCACTCTTTAAATTGCCAGTTTTTGATGTATTGCTGTCCACAACTTGGTATATTTAGAAAGTAAATTTTTTATTTGTACAACTTTTTCGAATTACTTTTAAAAATATAATATGGTTTTTCGCATTACTTTATCAAACAGCAATTTGTAACTGTTAGTCTCTCCGATGTATCAAAAACCGAACGAGATCGCTAACCCACCTCTCAACATAACTACTTAATGCTCATTAAGAAGATAATATAGAATTTAATGATTGTTTAATCAAAGCTAACTATAAATTATCCTGACTTGAGAAAAATTATATTTGGTCTGAAAATTATTGGCGTGGTGTTCATGTTGCCACCCTGGGGTCCCGGGTTCGAATCCCGGTCAGGTCATGACCCTACGTTTTAACCTTTTTTATTTCTAATCAAACTAACTTTAAAACATCAGATCGATAGAGATGGGTCGATATTTTGTTAATAGTGATTTGCTCACTTCTACTCGAAAGTAGCAATCACAGTCTGCTACTAAAATATTTAAATCACAGTGATTGCTACTCCTATATTTAGTTTTTTTACTGGGGAGGTATTAATCACAATAGCAGTGACTATGTTACTAGAAGTTTTGAGTATCGAATAATTTCTGCTCCTGTTATTCCCTTTCACAAAATCACAGTAGCAATGATTTCTCTTTGAGGGAATGATTTCTATAAATGAGGGAAAAATAATGTCTTATATTTTAACAGTGTGATAAGTTTTGGTGTTAATTTGCTATCGTGAGCTCTACGCACACTTTTCAAGTTATTTATATGAACATTAAAAATTTACATGATTAAAAATCCTAATATATAAAAGGCAAGCACGCTGCTCCGTGCCCAATATCTCTCAAACTGTTCAGCCTGAAAGTATGCACATCCTAATACATAAAAGGCAAACATGCTGCTCCGCACACAGTATTTCTCAAACTGTAATTATTTTTTGACAGTAAAGTACTTTTACAAGACATACTGTTCTCAAAAATGTTCAGCCTTAAAGTATGCACAGAAAATATGTTTGATACTTATCAGTGACAATATTAGGTTTTTACAATAGTACGTTTTTGATCTAACTACCTTTTCAACACTGCTTATGATGTCGTTTTTGCTTCAAATCAATATCAAATCTGTCTGACAGCTGTTTCAACCTTGTTGGCCGACAGATCCATATTGGCTTTGTTTGGTGCATGTTTACCTGGAGAAGTCCACTGCCTTGACTGCTCCTTGGCCTCTGGTGTGTTGTGATGTATACATGTTTCGTCTATGGGTACAAAATGACCCATAAACTGCTACGCATTGTGGTTGAACATCGCCAAACACTTCTTTGAAGTGGTCACACGGTTACGGTAGCTTTTTCATATCCAAGTATTCATGTAATATGTGATGTACCCGCTCAGTTTGATTGGTCACCAGTCCGGAGCTGTGATGAGGTAAAACTGGTAGTAGTGTGCTACGGGGTCAGACCAAAGAATTTGTTTGGTATCACGGGCAGTCGTCCCTTGGCATGTGCCAGATAGAGTGAGATTCGTGTTGGTTGTGGGTTATGCCCATATCGTAGGCAGAGCTATCAAGCTCGTTTTGGTTAGCATTCTCAACGTACCCCACAGTACGAAAGATGTTTTAGATAGGCCTCAACCCCTAGTAAGGGTTGCGACATGTAATCATAACATTTAGCTTATTTGGTACCTTTCAACCCTCAAAGGGGCGTTGGCCGACGCAATATTTGGTCCCACGCTATGGAGCAGCGTAGAATTAGCCATACATGGAAGGTGTCTACGTAAAACGCTTTGGATTTTATGTACTAATTGTACCGGGTTGAGATGCATACAGCCATAACCGCCTCACGCACTTTTATACCTCGATCGTAGAATGATGTTCATAAATTCTATCGAAGACCTCTTTTGGGTGACCTGAAAGTTTAGCGTCACTTGTGTTGGTGCGACCACTACGGAATTCAGTAAATCACTCCTTGCCATTGAAATAGATGGTGCAGTGTCCCCATATTATTTATCAAGCCTTTTCTAGGTTTCGGTAATGGTTTTTACTACGCACAAAATAATTTTTCCATTTTCGTCGAAATTCACGAGGTTGCCTTATCTCAGAGGCTGTCAAACACAAACCAAATGGCGCTGCTTGCTCGAAATTTGACAGTAGTCGTCTGTTAACAGGTGGTAGTTGACAAAAACAGGTTAGTCAAATATAATAACTTTGATACTTTTTGAGCTTTTCTTCGTTATATATTTTGTGTTATTTTTTTTTTGTATTTTTTATACACCCAGCGACAAAAAACCCTCGTTTTTACACTTTTTTTAGTTTTTTATAAATTGGTTTTCAGTTTACGTTCATTGATTTTTATTCCAGTTTGCCAATTGAATGTTTTATTGATGCTACCGGCATGAAGAAAGCGATCACGTAGAGAAATTATTTTTATATGATAAATTATATTATTATAATAATTATATTATATAATTATTTTTATTGGATAAATAATGCTAGTTTACAAATTTCATATCCGATAAACCCATTATCATTCCTTTCCATACTTTCAACGCTGGTTTCAAAACCACTATCGTGTCATGTGCGGTAGCGGAGCAAAAATTTTGAGATTATCCAACGAAATATCAACAAATTTTGTATCTTTTGCTTAGCGGAGCTGTTATTGTCCAAGTTATTGTTTTTTTTTCAATATTTTTCGAAGAGAAGGTATAAAAGGATCTGATGACAGCAGTAACCCACGGAATAGACCTATATTGCATAGTTCTCAAAAGTTTTTACGGGTATAATCTTAGCTAATTTTTCTAAACTATTTATGACTAAATTACTTCTAAAGCAATACAGTTAATATTTTTCCTCATTCAAGCCTACAATCTTCACTACAATTCTTAGCCACGGAGCTCTTAATGGTAGAAAATGACGATGTGAAATTAGGGATAGTAAATAGTCACCAAACTTAACAATTCTATTGAATGTTCTAGTCAAAACTCTAGCAAACAATTTAAGATGAACTACGATGAAATCTTGACAGTTATTTATAAATTTTCTCATCCTAAGAAAATGTTAGCATCAAATTAGCAAGAACTAAAAGTTTTAACATAATTTATTCCCATAAATTAGTTTCTGATAAAAATATTAATAGATGTAATGGCATTTATTTAATTTACTTTGAAATGCTTTATATGTGCTCGTAGTAAATTCTCTTTTTAAACATTTTGTTAAAAGAAGCATTAATAGAATCTATGTGAATACCCCCAAAAATATGTGAAAATTTTACCGTATATCTGAAACATTTTCCTTTTCAATGAGTTCATACATAACACCAAAAACTGCCAACCAAATAGAGAAACAGTTGATTTCAAATACTCTGTGACAAAAGATATAAGGATATGAATTTATACCAAACTCAATTGTTTGCTCCCGGACATTCAAATGGCTTGGCGCACCTCGAAACGTTAAACCACCGAAAAAATATTTTGTACATTTCTTACTCAAGTGCCACGGCATATTTTGGCAACTAATACATTTCGAAAATCGCAAAAAAAAAACGATCCATACATTTTCGTTCCACCTTAATGCATATACAACTAGCAGGCCACTGTTATCCGCAGCTACGCCACGGACGTTTTTTAACAATATCCTTAACGTCTTAAAAACAGGACCATTTTTTCACACATGTGCTAATTTTTATCTAATTTTGAGTTTGACTAATTTTTATGTGATACGGTTAGTTTTGCGACATCCGACTTAGTGCCCTGTTACGGTGGCGGTCATGGTCATGCATTGTTGTTGTTTCAATGTAAATTAAAAATTTGAGAGCGAGAGCGAGAGCAAGAGAGTAAATTTTCACCACCACGGTCACCAAATGATTCGACAAAATTATGAAATCATGGGATCAAAACAGTGTTGCGTTGTGGAATTATTCACAACATTTGTGTTTAGGCACGAAAATAGTACACTTTTAGTACGAAATGTGTGAAAGCAGTAATGAAACCTGCTTAATAGTAACACCCATCGGTTGAAAAAAATACTAAAAGTAGCAAAAAGTGTACTGGTGCTTAGGCATCATATGACCACCAGCATAACATACTTTCGTCACACAGCCAGCTCATCAAACGAAAAAAAGAGAGTAAAAAGTGTCATGACCAGAGACGACCATATGACGACCACCGTAACAACACCCTTAGTGATGCGATATGGCATCATCTTCCTTATTGGGTTAAGACAATACATATCAAAGTAGAGAAAAATTGTCATTTTTTTTGTTTTGTTTTGGAGCGCCGCTCTGCATTTATATGTATCTCACTTTTCGCCTTGCTCGAGGCTCATCAGTTTTTTTGTTGCGCTGTGCCAGTGTTGATAAATGACCTTTTCATTTTGGTATACAAATTTAGAAGAAATTGTACTAAATAAAAAAAGTATGGAATACATTTTATTTACTCAACGCATACTGCGTTAATTTTGTCACTCTGCTTGTACTGCAAGTAGATGTGGCAGGTATAGAAAAGTATATATATTCTTGATCAGCATCACCTCCTGACCCAATTTTGCTAGGCCAGCCTGTCGACACGATTACAGCCGCAATTTTAAAGCTATCGTATTAAATTTAGTATAAGTGCTTATATTAAAAAAACAAAGATCAAAATTGAGAATGAGCAAAATCACATGAAAACCACGCCTTCTTTCTCAAACAAAAAAAAAATTCGAAAAACGCTACAAAAATTTTTGTGCACATAAGCTTTGAAGTAAAATATTCTCCATTTATTTCACATTTTTCAAAATAGTATAAAAACCTCCTAAACAAAGTAGCTATATGAAAACGGTTAGGTATCTTATTAAAATTTATTTAAAAAATTTAAATTATGAACATACAGCTAAGAATATTAAAGTTCCCTTTGAGTTTATAATTTTGCAAAATTGATAAAAACTCGACCAATCTCCCATACAAAGTGACGTCATCAATGTAGCTTAACTTATATATTTTACAAAAAAAATGTGGAATATTTAATCTTCCGTATCTTAAATGTGTTCTGCATTTGAGTTTTCGCAAAATGGGATGAACAGCACAACCGTAACATATACGAGGTGACGCCATTAAACTTAAAAAACATGCATAACTAAGAATATGCTGTGGGGTATCTAAACTTTGACCCAGTCGAAGATAATTCTTTGCTAGGTTTTATTTAAATTAAAGTGAATGTTATGAAATTCAGTTCATAAACCTTATAAAAAATTACAAAGGTTTTTATTTATTTTTAATTAATCACAAAGTTTTTATAATCACAAAAAGGAACACAAGTGGTCTTATAATATTCATTAAATGAGATTAATAAAATCTATAAAAAAATAATGTAAACATATAGTTTAGAGGCATTTTCTATAAAACAAAAATTTCTATAAACGTGCGAATTTCTTTCGTTGCCTTGATTAAGAAAGGCCACTTACATTTTTTGAAATCAGATTCTTCTCTTATGTCTTTAAGTCAACCACCCATCCACCCGAAATCTGACACAATCCAGCCGAAAATTTTTTTAAATGTTAGGACCTTTCTTTCTATGTTAAGGTAACGAAATAAATTAATGGAAAAAATCTTTTAGTCTAGCAATTCTTCACTTTCAGTTAAATTTTAGAAATTTTTTCATTTGATATATTACTTCTGATATCAATATTGTGGCATTTAGTTCAATGAATTTTATCAAATACTTTGATAAAATTAAATTAAATAAATTCTTGCAATCTGCAGTCTGTTTCTGTCATTGGTTTTTACTAAACTTTGAAAAAAAAATATTCTTAACATTTGCTGTCGAATGACTGGCTTTTTTGCACAGCCTGAAAAATACAAAGTGAGCGATACACAAAAACGATTCATTTTTCAAAAAGTGTAAGGAAACAACATCAAGTGACACAAAAATCCCAAACTGTCACTTTTTAATACTAAAAAAAGTCGAAAATTCTTCACTTTTTAAGTTGCTAGCGGCTAAAAAATTTGACGTTCAATATTAAATTAAGACTTTGCTATTTACTATTTAGTGTTTTTTGGTGTTCTTGCGCGATGTATAAAATAACGACACCCCAGCAAAAAAGTCTCAAGCAGAAAGGCAACAATCCGAGCATGTTGCACTGCATTCCGTGCTGTCCGCAAGCGCTATTGCAGCTGACCTGCAACCAGACCAGACCACAAACGGTCAAACGCTGCAGCTGATACAGCAAGCTAGAATGGGTAAAAATTGAAATTCTGCAGCATATTTGTTATAAGAACATGAACCTCAACAATATATAGAAAAGTAAAAAGAAGAATAAAAAGAAAACAAGTAAAAGTTGAATTATTTTAATTTGATTTTTGATTAAAACATCGTATCGGATAACTTAATATATATTTCCCTTTTTCGCAAAGTATTTTTTTTCCCTTTTATCCGTGTCTAGTTTTAAGATCTTAAAAATACTAAAACCAGTCAGTGTCATAACTAGTGTCCGACCGAATATTCGGTTTCGGTTACGGCCAGTTTCGGTCCTTTTTGTCAGTTTCGTTCAGTTCAGCCTCAATATGGCCGAATAGCCGAACAGCCGAAACTTTTGGTTAGAACTTCTTGCATCAGTCATTTAATTCAAATTTAAAGGTATTTGCAACGCATTTTACAAAACAAAAATTATGAATTCGTCTATAATTTGATTTCTCGTGCTAACGCAAAACAATTTGGTTAATTTTATGCGTTCGATAATCCAAAAATTGATTATTAAACTTCCGAACGAATTCCGTGTGTGTGGAATAAAGGAAAATAAAACGAAATATTTCTATTTTTATAATACTAAACCTTAAAGAAAAAAGAAAAAATACTTTATTTTGCAGTTCTATAAAAATGTACATTGTAGGTGCATACTATTTTGAGTGTGTACTGAAGATATAAAGTATGCAATGCTTTTTTAATAAAAAATAAAATAAAAAACTATCTCATTTATTATTAATTATTATTATTAATTTTTTCTTATGTGTATGAAAGTACTTTTGTTTCCTTTTAAAAAAAAATTAATTGTAAAAACTTAAATTTTCATATTAATAACCAGTTTCGGTTTCGGTTTCGGTTTCGGCCATTATTATCGAATGGGCAAATATTTGGTTTCGGTCGGAAACTAGTCACAACAGCTTGAAACAATTTTACATAAATTGGAGAAAATCGACTCTTTAAAATAATTTTTTATGTATTTTTTATGTATACAGAGTACCAAAATTCAGAACTAGATAAATTTTTTCATTTTTTAAACCGTTTGCTTACTTAGAGTTCTAAACTCTGTGTTTATTATAGAGCAAAATAAAATGCACCGAAAACGCTTTGGTAGTAGGAAAAATATAAAATTGTACCAAAAAATTACAATTGTACCGAAAATATCAACCCTGTGCTGTGCTAGCTGAGCACGAAGAGAAAGAGAAAAACAGAGAGCAACATAGAGTTTATTGAAACTCTCGCAACACAAGCGCGTCAAAAGCTAACCAGTAAGGGTAATGTTACGGTGGTCGTCATATGATCCCTGGTCATGACACTTTTTACTATCTTTTTTTCGTTTGATGAGCTGTGTGACGAAAGTATGTTTTGCTGGTGGTCATATGATGCCTAAGCACCAGTACACTATTTGCTACTTTTAGTATTTTTTCAACCGATGAGTGTTGCTATTAAGCAGGTTTCATTACTGCTTTCATTCATTTCGTACTAAAAGTGTACTGTTTTCGTGCCTAAACACAAATATTGTGAATAATTCCACAACGCAACACTGTTTTGATCCCATGATTTCATATTTTTGTTGAATCATTTGGTGACCGTGGTGATGAAAATTTACTCTCTTGCTCTCGCTCTCAAATTTTTAATTTACATTGAAACAACAAAAATGCATGACCATGATGAGCCCATGACCGCCACCGTAACATGGGACTAAGCAATGCGTGGCAGTTAGGATGATTTCTTAAAAAACTTAATACTTTAATTAAATATACTTATTATTAAAATTTTGAAAGAAAAATAACCCTAACTAAATCTGTAGCACATAAATGATATTCTAATTTTTTGTTCATAATAATTGGCCCAGTACTTTTGGAGTAAAGTCGTAACTTTAAATTTTAACTTCAATTTTATATAATATTATAGATAGATAATTTTTTTTGCCCTCACTCCATTCTCACCTCACTCTTATCTGTTTTCATGCCAATCGGCAAGCATAAAAATTATATTTTTTCTACTCGATTATAAAATTTATGCTAGGCGACAAGCCAGCCATATGGACTTAAAAATATCTCGGTCGCTTTAAAGCAGCACCAAGTCATAAAATAAAGTCGCCTTTTCTTTATATTTTTCCTCTACAGCGAAAACTCGTAAGCCGCCTTCTTTATAATGTTGAGCTACATAAAAAGGGAAATAATTAAGTTTATGACGTCATAAATATAGACCATTGACTGTACTCCAACTCTGCTTCTTTTCTTTTATGTTATATAAATTTAAACACAATTGTTTTTGAATTTCAATTCTTAGTTTTTCTTGAGCTTGCGTGCTATGCTGTGTCTATCAGCGGCAACAAAGTAACGACGTTTTTACTGTGTCTGTAGAAATCGTTCACTTAATGACGATCAGCATAAAGTGCAGTATAGCACATTTTTACGGTCACTCTGAAGTGTTTTTGTATTTATTTTTTTTTACTGGGTTCAATACACCTTTGATGGTGTCGGATTGTAAGACATCAGCACGGTTCTTAAAATTGTTGCCTCCTAAAAGTTTTGAAAGACTCTTTGTTGTGTTTTTGGTTTGGTTGTGTGTTGTTGTTGGCAATATAATTTATTAACTTGTATAACTTTGCTATATGGCTCCTTTGCAAATCGTCTTATATTATTGCTGCCTCTTAAAGAAGAAGTCTTTTAACGGCCTTCAGCGACTGCATTCATTATTGCTGGATTTGTCTATTTTTGTATATATTCCTCTCTGCCGAGATTCGTTCGGCTTTTGCTTTTGAATCTGCCTTTATGACGTAATTTTTTCCGTCTCGGCTTAGCCTTTGGTTCCTAAAATGTTAATGTCCGTTATTGTTTTCAGTGAGTTTAACTTTGTCTTTAATTGAATAATTAATTTTCCACATTGTGTTATTTTTATTGTTTTAAAAATTTTAATATTCTTAAACTTTTCCAAACCTACATCAAAGTTGTAGTCCCCAGCTTGTTTGCTTTATAAATAATCATTTCAGTGCTCTTATTATTTTGCCCTCCTGCATGCATGCGTGGCTCCTGCCTAAAGTCGAATGACCCCTTAGTCAGCGTTTTCTGAAGAAACACCTTGCAGTAATATTTTTTACTTCTTGCCCTTGGCTCCTTTTCCGCAATCCGCTCCTTTCCGCACACTTAAGTTATTCCCTTTAAAGCTATGATGCATGCAACCGGAGACCACTGCCACTTGTCTCGCAAGAGACCCCCAAAACAATTATTTCTTTCTCTTTCTCTCTCTCTCGAGCTGCTCTTTAGAGCGAACAAGTACCTACTTCTTCTGTGTCGGCCTGTGTGTCTGTCTGGCAGTCGCATACACGTTTCATATTTCATTTTCCCATGCGATTCCCATTAATCTTTATACAACATCCATCCATAACCATGAAATAAACTTGATCCATCCATGCACATTTTATCCACTCACACATACATACATCCACACGCACACACTGAAGCTCTTGAGTATACACATGAGTGCGCTGGAGCAGCAGTAATTTTTGAAAAGGTCTTTAATCTTTACCTACCTCCTAGGAAGGCCAAAACTACGTGTTTTTCTTTTTTTTTCATTTATTATTATTCGTTATAGTGTTCTTTTGTAGTTTGCTTTCATTCCACATGCTGTTTTCCAATTTTATGCTTCTTTTTTTTTTAGCGTCTACCATACGATCCATCCCTCTATTTGTGTTTTTATGTTTTTTATTTTGCTCACAACTACTTTGTAGTTTCTGTATTTAAAAAAAAACAAAAAACTAAAACTGAAATAAAAGTAGTTTGCCTTGATTTGTTGTCTTTGAGTCACGTTCTTTTCATATGAATTGCACCATTTTTTGGAAGTTTTACAATACCCAATGAACCATATTTTGGGATTTAATTTATAAAACTTTTCGGGCATAAAAGTACGTTTTATGGCACTCTGAAATGAAGCCTTTTTAAATCATTTGCCGGATTTAATTGTCTCTCAAAAAATAACCTTTTCCTGTAAAAAAACAATAAAATTACAAAAAAAAGTCATTATGCCGATACGGGGAATTGAACTCGCGTCCTCTCTGTTGCTAGTCCACTGTTATTATCACTCGGCCATAATAAATGTTAAGTTATACAATCAGCATAACTCGTTTGTTTGCAAAAATCTTAAAAGTACAGAAAAAATAACTTTTGTACCTACACATTTCCAAACTCGTTTAAGAAAACAAAAATTTGGCATTCCACATTTTTGAAACAAAACAGAATAACTTTGGAGCTCATTTCTTTACTCATATTATATATAATACTAGTAGGCCAAAGGACTTTTTTATCAATATCCATAAGACAATAGGTACATTAGACTAGTCTTTTTCGAAAATCAAATATATGACTAGTTAAAAACGTGACGTTAAGAATAACAACCAACATGTATTAATATGAGTTTGATAGGAGTACGCCGTGTGATTGCGAGTTGATCGTTTTGCTTTAAATAGAAAAATATTAAAAAATTTATTGACGTTTACCTATTTCTTGTTTTTTTGCACATTAAACCTAATGTTATGCAAAAAACTGCAAATCGGATAAGAAGTACCAGTAGCTCGTTTCTATAAATCATTTGAGAAGTACTCGAATGAAAGTGTCGAACTCGTTCGGTCGATTATTGGTGTTTCTGCAACTTAAAAAACTCACCATCACTTTTATCTAAATAAAAAAGGAAATTAATTTACTTCATTAATTGTTTTAAAAGTTCGTAGAACCAATCGAATTTTATAATTAAGCGCTCAAAGACCAAGTGAGAATGAACTCGATTGACAGATTCGATTCACCACACTTGAAGAAACAGATCAGACGAGAATAACGTAATCGTGACGTCAGTTCGAGAAAAGTATACGAGAAGAGTTATAGAAACCATTCGAGAAGAGTTATAGAAACGAGCTACAGAGCTGTGATATTTTAGTTTTCGAAAAAAATTTAATTTTCTTGTAATGAAAAAATCGTACAAATTATATTTTGGAAAAATTGCAATGAAATGTTGTTGAAATGTTTTCTGAAACAACCAACACCTTATACAAATTCAAAAAATTATGTGATTTCGTTGAATAACTTGGTCGTTATGAAATTTTTTACTAGAAGCGTAACATTTTGTAAATTTTGAGTTTGGATATTTTTACGAAAAAAAATCCCCAAAAATACAAAAATGCAAAATTGTAAAAAACGACATCACGGGTGGCTATAACATTGTCCTTAACTATTTGTCCTAAACTAACAAAAACCAAAATTCGGATAAAAAATTATAAAAGTTAGTTGGAACTTGACTTTATATTCCAAAAGCTTTACAAAATTACACATACTTATTATTAAAATTTCGAAAAGAAAATACTCTTAAAATACAAATATATTTTAAATCTTTTTTCATAAAAATCAGCCCAGTACTTTTGAAGTTAAGTGGCAACATAAAATTTGCACTTAAAATTTATATAAAAGCATCTAGCAAGCCACAGTTGGCCGCTGTGAAATAAAAAATATTTCTTCTTTTGTTTTTTGCCTAGGAGCGCAGCACTGCATTTTTATGTATCTTACTTTTCGCCATGCTCGAGTGCCATCTGTTGCAGCATGGAGTTTATTGAAACTCTAGCAACACAAACGCGTGAAAAGAAAACGATTAAGCAATGCATGGCATCCGGGATGATTTCTTTAAAAACGTATATAACACTTTATTGGGTGGGTTGGATATCTGCTTTAGGGTTCTTATCATTAGTAGAAGGACAGATTTGAATAAAAACCTTTCGATGTACTTATTTTAAGCGTCTAGAACGTAGTTTCTGTTCAGCAATCTAATTTAAGTCACTTTTCATTACTTGATATAAAATTTACTTAACATTGCTATATGACAGTGAAAACACTTTAACCCATTGTACAGCCGTGTTACAGAGTTTTAACTGACCGAATAAAATAAGATGTCAAGCAACAACTCACTACATAACTTTTTTCTACTTGTGATTAATATTAGTAATTTGATGTGCGATTTTCCCATTCGTGAAGATAAAAAGACACGATTCCAATTTCTGGGTTGCCGCGATTCAAAAGCTTTTTCCGGGGCACCACGAAATAGACTCCAATTGAAATCAGCCTCAATAAAATAACACCCAATGAAATAAGTCTCAAAGAAAATGAAATAAACCCTAAACGAAAAAATGAAAGAATGCCTAAATACAGTGAAAAAACACTCAACGAAAAAAATTATATAAGCCCCATATAAAAAAGATTTAAACTTAAAATTAAATTATACCCAAAATTAATGAAATAACCCCCAATGAACAGTCACTTCTCTAATTGGTGACGGGACATAGCCCCAAGTGACATAATCCCAAATTTAAAATTTGATTTGGGTTTATGGCCAGTTCCAAAAAGATCATGAGACCAAAAAAATTGCCGGTCGTAAGCCGTAATCGGCTTTGTAAAAAGAGCAGAACAACTAAGGTAAAAATGCCTGAAATGACCACTTTCCGTACAAGGGCAAATCATTTTGTCGTAAAAAACACCATAAAAACTTGACTAATCCTTATACATCGGCCTTTATAGTCTAGTGGAGAGTACGCTAGGCTGTCAACCCAGAGGTCCCTGGTTCGAATCTAGGCTCGAATCCAGGCTCGGGCATGGTTCTTTTCATTTGGATCTTTGCTCTTTCCTGCATTTAAGAATTATGGAAAACTAAAAATCTACAGCTAAATTGTGGAAAATGTGAAATTAAAGGACAGGAACAACTATGGGCTGGAAATGCTTGCCGAGGTTAAGGCATAACACTAGCCTCGGTTAAAAGCAATTCGAATTGTCTTTCACGTTTGCTTCACCTAATCAATAATTCACGTATGGCTCCAATCAATTCCTCTAAATAATCTATAGTTTTACTTTCAGGTCAAAGACCAAACCTTGTTTGTATAAGGCGTATGCCTTGGTTCTTTAATCTTTTTTGAGAAAAAAAAATAAATATATAGATAAGGAAATGGCTTAAAACAAAGATCTATATATATAACTTTGGATTGGTTTGAAATATTTGAACATTTTTTTCGCAATAATTATTTGTATTCTGTATAACTTTGTAAAAAATATAAAAACAATATTTTGAAAAAAATTAATTTTCATTAAAAAAAAATGATAGGGGTTGGTAGCCCATGATTTTTAATGATAAAAACTGTTTATTGAATTGTTTATCAAAATGAAGCAATTTTTGCACATAAATAATATGTCATGTGAAGGAGTGGAAAATGGAAATTTAAAAAAAAAATTTACAACAAAAACAACTTTTGGCTTATTTTTGAGCAAAAAGTGTAAATTTTAGAGGCTTTTTGATATATATTTATATATAAAGCATTGAATTAGTGAGGTAATGGTAAATTTTTGAATTTTGAATTTGATTGAAATCGATTAGAAAATGGCGGAGATATTTGCTTGCAAAGCCAAAACTTGAAATTTCAATCGTTTTTTCTCATTCTGAGGCGATGATCCTGCCATAAAAAATGCGTTATACTAAGAAAATTTATAGTTTTCAAGATATCGCAAAAATGTTAATGTCATAATTGATTTCAACTATCCTTACAAAATATTTTCGAAAAAGCCTTCGCTTACCGTTATTTTTACTAATCGACGACTTTCATGCAAAAATACTTAGTACTAAAAAAATTTAAAGTTTTCGAGATATTGCGATAATTGTGATGTCATAATAACGGGATTTGTTCAAAATTTACTACTTGTTAAAAATTTCACCATCACAGTATATATTCACACATGTTATAAAAATCCCAATCAGCCAAACAAGCTTGGAATAAGCTTTAAACAAGCTTAGTAAGCACCAAGCTTGGAAAAAGCTTTAGATTACAATTGGAAAATGCTTACAAGTAATTGTAGAATAAACGAAAACGATCCCTTGGAAAAATATTGCTTACTATAAGCTTAATCCAAGTGTTTCTTTACAATTGGAAATTAGTATTTGAATAAGCTTTTTCCAAGTGATTCTTTACAATTGGATATTAGTATTTGAATAAACTTTTTTTAAGTGTTTCTTTACAATTGGAAATTAGTATTTCAATACGCAACTTTTATGCATAAATACGTTTACCAAACAATGCGCAGCCATCTTAAATGGACAAATAAGAATAAAAAAAGTAAATTCGCCAGCTCGACAAGCTGTACCGTCCTCATTTCTCACTGTCAAACTCGACTTGCCTTCAAGAAAACTTGCCTTGTTGCATTTTAAGCCTCCAGTTGTGGGTTCTTTTCTTGTCCCTTAAATTCAATATTTCCACAATTAACTCTTGGATTTCTACGTTTAGTTTCCATAGTTAAATGAATTAAAGAGCCAAGACAGTGAAAAGAACCACGACCGAACCCGGACTCGAACCGGGGACGTCTGGGTTGATAGTCTAGCGCACTCTCCACTAGACGACACAGGCCAACAGTTAACAGCAATCGCAACTTTGAACAGTTGCAAAATTATTACTTTGGCTAACATTTTGCAAGTATGATTGGAAAACACTTACTTAAAACAAGTCTTTCTAAGTATTATTGTAAAACACTTACTTTTTGTTTTTTACGCAATAATTCTACAAAGCAAGTTGGAAATTTATTACCTACGCAAGTGTTTGACATGTGTGCTTGGAAAAGGCTTGGTATTTACATTGTATGCAAGCTTTATCCAATCACTATTTCTAAATAGTTGATTGGGATGCTTATTGTGGGGTATCCGTAAGTGATAGCGTACATCTCAGCAATGTCTAAAATTCCCTTCTACACCATGCTCTTTCATCTCTTATAGTTTGGGAGTTATTACGAAAATTCCTTTTAAACGCTCATATTTGAGGTAAAAGGTCATCAATCGAAAAACCAATCAATTTGTGCACGCCTACGCATCCAGCTCTTTTATTCGATACCTTCTCATTCACCATTCCACACCCAGCCAATCCTGACATCTCAGAAATCCTTACTGAAATAAATACAATATATAGAGTAAGGTGCCTCGAACTCAATAGAAAAAAAAAGCTTTCGATACCACCGACTAAAAATGAACCTTGATTTATTTTATGACGATTCCTAAAATATTTTGGCTTTCACGCTTACCGCCAGTGAGCTAAACCATTTTGAAATAACCTCCAAAAACCATGTTTTTCGTAAGTATATTGGCTAGTGTAATAGTTGTAAAAAAATAAACTGTCAGAAATTATAGGCTGGAAAAATCTATTGCAATCTGCATAAAATATTTAAAAATGTTTGCAATCGGATTAAAAAAATGCTGTTTTTCATGCAAATTTTGACAATTTTTTATTTTATTTCCGTACAAAAACTTTCAAAATTCAAATAACTTCATTACTTTTATTTTATTTTTTAATTTCTTGCAATATTTTTTCAGTAGGTGTTTATTTTATAATAAATATTTTAGCTTTTAAATGCATCAATTTAAACAATTTTGAATCAGGAATCAGTGCTAGCACTCAAAATCTTTCCAACGATATCTTGATAGTGAGGATCGCATTGGAATTAATGAAGTTATTTAAATTTTATTAAAAATCTCTTTAAAAGAATACATACACGAAAAACAGCATTATCTTTAACCCAGTTCCAAAAATTTAGAACTTGTTGATGCAGTTTGGAAGAACTTTTTCAGTACTATTGTTTCTGACCGATTGTTTTTTTTTTAACAACCACGAAACCGAAATTTTTACGAAAAACATGATTTTTGGATGTTAATATTTCAAAATAGTTTAGCTCACTGGCGGTTATCATGACAGCCAAAATATTTTGGGAATTGTCATAAAACAGATCAAGGTTCGCTTTTAGTCGGTGGCAATGGTTACTTTTCTTATTGAGGCATCTTAATATAGATACTTATTTTTAAAAATTCGGAAGGAAAATACCCCTATCACATTAAATATTTAATATTATACAACTTTTTTCATTGAAATCAGCCCAGTACTTTTGGAGTTAAACGGTAAGTGCAAATTTGCACTTAAATTTTGTACAAAAGTATAGAATAGTATCATTTATGGTTCATTTCTGAACTCGTTTATGGTTAAAAAAATGTCATTTTTTACACAACACAAGGAAACTCAAGTTAAAAAAAAATATCGACCAGAAAACGTTAGCAAAAATCTCACTTTTAGCCGAACCGTCCCGTCGCTTGTGGTTCGGTGGGTAGAAGTATTCTTTGTTGGCTTCAGCAATCTTTTCTATGATCAACGAGCAAACACCCGCTCGGTTTGATTTTTCTATTCACCTCACCTGACCCTAGCCTTTATTGTCGGTTGTCTTGTTTAACCGTTTTGCAGGTCAATAACATTGTTTCCCCTTTTCTTCAGCTTATGTTTTTCTTCTATCCTTTTTTCCCCCCCATCAACTTTCTAATGTTCTTTTACTACAACTCTTTTCTTTCTACTCTTTGTTTTTTCATCTTTAATTATAGTTTCCCAAATTCTTCTAATATATTAAGGTTTTTGTTTCGTCAGGTTTGTTTCTTTTTCTAAATACCGCTTCTCTACTCTGCTCTCTATTGTTTGTTGGTCCAACCATTACCAACGCCATTAACGGCAAACAACGCCTTTGATTTTTTGTTTTCTTTTTATTTTGTTCCTCTTAATATTGCTTCGTTAAATTGTTGAGTCGTGGTATTGTTGTTCATCGTCGTCGTTATTGTCTCTTCACCGTCGTTAAGCATTTAGTTTTTCTTTCATTGAATGATGTTGGCCTCCGAGTGCGTAGAGTTCAAGGAGAAATACACATCGTACTATGTTGTTTATGCGTCTTCAGCTCTGTTCACCTCTGTTATTTCTTCTGCTTTTACTGCACTTATTTCTTTTGCCTTTATTTTCAGCCTTAAATATCATTCTAGGTTTTACCACCTGAAGCTGTGTGTATTTTTATTTTTCGCGTTTTTGCTTGCCTTCTTTCCTCCGTTTTTTTTTTCTCTATATGTTATGATAAACTCGTATATATAGAAATTTTTGAATTATTATAACTTCGTCTGGCTTTTGTCGTTATAAATAATCCTGTTCATCCATCAACTGGCTGCTGGCTGCTGGCTGCTTGGCGGGCTTTGTCGACTGGCTCGAGAGTTGTTCTTGGAGTATGTTATTGTCCGTTCATTGTGTTATTTGTAATTTTTAATTTTTGTTGTGTTTGCTTTCTCGATTTCTTCTTTCTTTTTTCCTGTAGAATGATTACAGGTCATACATCTTTTTATCCATAGAACCAAGATATTTAAACGTTCTCGCATATTGTACCTTTCGTTGTTCAGTTATGGTTCCGCTTTAAATTAAATTGGTGTTAAATTCCATAAATTCTGCCTGTCTATCTGTTGTGAATTTAAACAGGTGTGTACTTTGGTTATATGTTGATTTCTCCTTACCTTTTGCTGACCGCATTACTTTTATTCGTTGTCGTAAAATTACATATTTTGGGCGTGTATTTTTTGAATTTCTAATTAAAGCAATGTCTGTGAACTAGCCTAGCTAGTTAGTTGGGTTCATTTTATTTTCCATGTATACATAGCTTGAGGGCTTTTGAGTTAAATATGACTGGCAACACACCCTTTGAGACGGTTTCAATTTTTAACTCTTAAGTTTTGTTATTTCTTTCTGCTAGTTGAGTCATTCATTTCCTTTTTTACTTTGCTTACTTTTAAAGCTATGGCCAAAATAATCTTCGAAAGTCTGAAAGCTTAAACTGTGAGCTTAGAATTCTTATCAAACAGATGTAATTAATATTCAAGAAATATAAATGTTATGAAAAAAACTATTTATTTTTCTTTTTCTAATCATTTGCATGCATATTGCAAAAATCAAACACGGATAAATCTTATACTAAACTTCAATATCGTGTTTAATAGCTTTTAGTTAGCAGTACTGTATCAATTATTTTCCTTTATTATTGTCTAATATAAGGTAGCCATACAAACTTCTGAACCACTGCAGCGTCTCTCAGGCGGAAGTTGTTGCCATAAGGAAGGCTGCGGAGTTACCCCGCGGAATGGAAACACCAATCTTGCATCAACACCACTCTTCGTTAACAGCCAAGCGGCTATTAAATCCATGCGCTCCGCTACAATCAAGTCCAAAAGCGTCCTGGCTGGCAGATATGCACTATGCGTTTCGAAGAGAGTGCGCATCTACTGGGTCCCTTGTCATCAGAGCATTGAGGGGAATGAGATGGCAGACGGTCTAGCGAAAGAGTGCACTGGGATCATAATTCACAGAGCATGTACCTACTCCGCTACAGGAGTTGTACAGGAACCTCGAAAAAAGAGCCACGATACGACATCGTGCAAAATCTTGAAAGTCATGTGCAATGCAGAATGCAAAAACGAAGTCTGTTCATCTTGGCACGCTGGCGCAGAAATTGCAGGACACTAGTGGGTATCCTCACTGGTCACTGCATGGCGGCAGTCCACAGCGAGAAAGCTGGGCATCGCTGCGGGTGACAAGTGCAGGAAGTGCAAGGAACCAGGTACTGTGGAGACCATGGAGCACCTACTATGCACATGCCGCGCCCTACTTAGATCGAGACTTAAATACCTAGGCGCATCTACAGTGGCTCACAACGAAAGTCGGGCAGGCATTTCTTAGCACTTTCGCATCGGTTTCAGAAATGAAAATGTAAGAAGAAACTTGGAGTAAATATTTTTTTTAAAACGTTCTTTATTAGTGAGCAATATTAAACAGAAACATAGTTAAAAATTAGAACATAACGGTAGAACAAAATTAAATCAAACTAAAGCTTTAAAAACGAGCTCAC
The DNA here is from genome assembly GCA_963920525.1 of Dichetophora obliterata. Lineage (NCBI taxonomy): Eukaryota > Metazoa > Arthropoda > Insecta > Diptera > Sciomyzidae > Dichetophora > Dichetophora obliterata. The sequence goes on from OY986435.1 coordinate 205,594,550, forward strand.
ATTGAAAGTCGGGCAGATAAGGAATTCAATGCTAAAACTAAGAATTTATTAATTTGTTGCCAATCTTTTTTCTTATATGACTGCCTGCAGCCTTTTTGAAATGGGTGTAACCAAATTTTTAAAAACTTCAGCTCCAATCTGAACTCTTTAACTCTTCACTTAGGATACTTTTTTTTAGGATTGGATCTTTAGTTGCCCAATTCTGCACTGCACTCAGGGTTCAAGTTCATCTCATAGATGTTCTATAACATTTTAATCTGGGCCTTGTGAGGTTGTTTTTATGACATTTGGACAAATATTAAGTACACCATTCTTTACCAAGAGCTTCGTATGTTTCAGGTCATTGTCTTGGTAAGTCTAAAAATTATCTGCAATTCCTTATTTACCCGCACTTTCTTTTACTTGCGCCATGAGAATGTCAAGGAACATATTTTTGTCCATTATACCTTCAATAAAATGAATCCTTCTAACATCAGACGCAGCCACAAACCATGACTGATCCTCTACCATGCTTAATCGTATGTTTACAATTTTTATTGCAAAATTCTCCATTCGGTTTTCGCTTTCCATCTGAACCATATAAATTAAATAAACTCTCATCGGTAAACAAAACCTGTACTAAAAGTTTATTGTTTAAAAGTGCTAAAGATCCTAATGTTTTCTGTTTTATTAACCTTGCTCCAGAATAGAAAGTCTTTGGTCATCTGCCCATGCACGAAATTGGAGCGTTCTACTACATTTTTTCTTTCTAATACAGTGCTTTTTTCGTGCTATTCCTTAATTTAAACATTTTTTTCTCAAAACTCTTCAAGTTGATTCTGAGTGTACACTCTTTTTCAAATTGAGTTTTAACATGACATCTAGTTTTAGTGCAAATAGAAAAGGTTCTTTTATTTCACTTAAAAAATACCTTTCATCTTTGGAGCTTAGTTTATTTTTAGCTACTGTACGTTCTTTATTGTATATTCTCTAATCTTGTATATAATGCTTGATTATATCGTGCACTGTTAATTTACTTTTTAAGGCGAATTGTGAAATTTGTCGCTCGGATTTTCCATTCAAATAATAATCTATCATCATGATCTGCCTTTCTGCCAGTGTTGATTTATTCACTTTTCGAGATATATTTGTAGCTGATTACCTTTATAATTTTGTCTTACTACTCTTTTTGAATTTAATTACCAGTTTGACAACACTGTTTTTACTTTATTTACTTTGAATTGCAATCATGTTTCTTTGAATTTGACATTTTCTTTATTCTTCCCTTTTCTCACAAAATCTCGTTCTGTGCACATGCATTTTTCAAGTGCTCCAACATAAATTTAACTTTAAGTTTTTATATTTTGGATTTAATATAATTTTAAATAATAAAGATTAGCTCTAGCAGCTAAATATTTATTTTTTTAAGTTTTGCGTTTGACTGAAGTTATTCCAACAGTAGTAAAAAGTTGTAAGCAGGAATAACGGTTTAAGGACCACAATTTGCGTTTTTTCTTTACTTGCCCGACTTTCAATGTGAGCTCGTTTTTATAGGTTTGTTTCGATTTAAATTTGTTTCACCGTTATGTTCTAATTTTTTAATTGTGTTTGTGTTTAATCTTGCTCACCAAAAAATGACGTTTTGAAAAAAATAGATACTGCAACATTCTTTATATATTTCAGGGACCGAAAATAACTGTTATTTTTCAATTTTCAGATGAAAAAGGCATAACGAAAAAGTGGCCGGAGGACTTTTTTAAATATACCATTATTATCGTAATGGCAACAGTTTCACGAATATTAAATGCCTTTTAAATTTTTGGCTGTTACTATAAAAATTAATATTAACTGTTATTTTTTGCCTTTTATTTTTTCGGGCAAAAATAACTGTTACTTTTGACTTTTATTTTTTAAGTCAAAAATAACAGTTATTTTGTGCCTTTTATTTTTTCGGTCAAAAATATCAGGCAATTTGTATTTTTTCAAAGGCCGAATAAAAAATTTTAAAAACTAAAAAGTTTTATAGCTCAAAATGTGCGCGCTGATGAGACGATAAAAATTGCATAAAACTTTTTTGCCGTTCAAGTGGCCTTTAAAAAAATTCAAATTGCCTGATATTTTTAACCAAAAAAAATAAAAGGCACAAAATAACTGTTATTTTTGACCTAAAAAATAAAAGTCAAAAGTAACAGTTATTTTTGTCGGAAAAAATAAAAGTTAAATGATAACTGTTAATATCCGACTTTTTTGATAAAAACCATAACTGGTACGGTCCCTGATATATTTTCATTTCTGAAATCAATGCAAAAGTGCTAAGAAATGGCTGCCCGACTTTCGTTGTGAGCCACTGTACGTTCCTGTCACAAAAAGATGTAGCCAAAATATTTCTTGAATCCCTCTTTAGGTTTGCGAATTATACGCAAATCTGCACAGACTTAAAATAATTCCAAAGATTCCGAAAAACGCACTCTGTTTATCTGTGCACGCCCTTGCAGAAATTGCAGCACAATAGTGGGTATCCTCACTGGCCACTGCATGGCGACAGTCCACGCGAGGAAGCTGGGCGTCATCACGGATGACAACTGCAGGAAGTGCAAGGAACCAGGCGCCTACTATGCACATGCCCGGCCTACTTAGATCAAAACTTAAATACCTAGGCTCACCGACAGTTCTGTCACAAAAAGATATAACAAAAAATTTCTCTTGAATATCTCCTACGATTTGCGAACTCAACGCAAATCTTCACAGCTTTGAAAGATTCCTGAAGGTTTCTTTGCTCCTAACTGGCACCACTGAGGATCAGGATTGGTCTATGTAAACCTCCATCAGGATGCATCAGGATTAACCTAATCTGACCTATTAAAGCCAAATGTTTTTCAAAATCGACTCAAAAAGTTTTAAAGCAAGTTTTGGAATGCACAAAAAATTATTTAAAAAAAGCACAGGGTAACAGTTTGATTATAACCTTTGGAAAATAAATGCCATCAACTTTGAAAGCACTAGAGTTTACACAGTTTAGAAACTACTAGAGTATCCGTTTAAAAAGAAATTACAAATTTAGTCACAAAAGTTACAAAGCACTTGAGTAGTTTAGGAATCATTGTAGGTTTGTCGAATATAATGAGTAGATCATCCGTTTTTAAGCACTGTCTAAAAGACGCAACAAATTTTGAGAGTGCCTTAGCAGATGATGGAGCATAGAAGTTATTTAAGAATTCAACAGATTAAGAATCACTACAGCTTATTGTGGTGGTTATGTAAAAGGTTATGTACCTTATGTACAAGGTGTGTATCCAGTTTGAAATGAATAAGTAATGTAGTTTTTAAATGGCAGTGAACACGGGCTTTTAAAGTGGTTTTGTTAAAAACGCGTTTAAAATTTTCAAAGTGTTAGTAACAGTGTTGGAGGAATGGGGAATAATTAGTCAATAACTTCAAAAGTTTTGTTCTGATTGACTTAAAATTTTGGGAGACTTCAGATGGTTAACTATAATAAAAGACATATGAAAAAAAGGGTTCCAAAAGTGCAAACTGAAGATAATTCCTTACTATTTTCTCTTTAGTTTTACCAAAGTTTAATTATTGAAAAACAAATTCAAGTGCTCAAATAATAAATTCCTTTATTTATCCTCAAAAATGTAATTTAACCTACATATAGTATTATCAAAATGTGGTGCTTAACAGGCATAAAATACATTATTATAATGGTTGCTTTAGTTAATCGAAAATAGTTCATATGTCCTCGTAACTGACTATATGAACTGGTCCTATTATATTTCACAGCCAGTGCTGCGGAGTTGACGAGTCGAAGTCTGTAGGAATTCTTGTGCAAAGGAGTCGGAGTCGGAGTCGGAAAAAATGCATCGACTCCGACTCCGGCAAAACAATAATCAAAAATAAATAATATTTCGCATAATTTTGTAGTTTTTTCAAAATAAGTAGTTTTTTTTAATTTGGTTCACCCAGTGAAATTATCGACTACCCATTAAAAATGAAGGATCGGAATCACTGACATTTCAGTCATGATAGCTTGAAACCGGAATTTAAACATTGTATTGTATTAACGGTTAAGAAAATGGCAAAAAAATGTCGATAAAGTCAGCAGTTTTTGACCATTTTACAATTACACCCGACGAAAAACATTACTCGTGTCAGTGTTATTAAAAATTACTAAAAATAGTTATTAAAAATTCAAATAAGATTTCTTTTTTTCAATTTGGTCGGAGTCGAATCTTAGATATTTTGAAGAGTCGAAGTCAAAATTTTTTGGTCCGACTCCGCAGCCCTGTTCAGAGCCCAATATATCTTTTAAACATACTTATAAACTATTTGTCATCGTTCTAGGTGTTCCCATACAGAAAACAATAAAAATTAGGAAAAATGTCGAAAATAGTTCATAACTTTAAAGGTTGTATTATTTTATATTTCCCTCGCAACATTTTTTTCATACTCCTTTCTGTCACTCTTCTGGGTATCCCAAATACTTCTCTTCCGAATTTATCTCTATTGTCAAATGTATATGAGCTGGTCTTATTATTTGTTCACACATAATATTTTTTTTGAACAAACCTACCCTCTATTTGCCTGGGAGTTTCTCTACAAAAACCACAACAAAAGTAATGGTTTCTACTTCAACCCTATGAATCTCTCTAAGGGAGTCAAAAGTAAAAGCTGGTCTTATAATTTGCTAACCCCGTCTTTTTGAAAAATTTCTACTCCCTAGATACTGTAAACAATAGTTTATACATCTCGCGAATTGATGTCTAGAAAGGTCAAATCTGTAAGCGGTCCCATCATTGTCACCTCCCACAATATCTTCACCTTAGATACCTTAGTAAACTAGGGGGATTACTAAGGTATCTTAGTAATCCCCCTAGTTTACTTTCAAGAAGGCTTCGTATAGAAATGGATGCATCGATCAATCAAGGTTTTTTTAGGGTTATTCTTTAAAGTTGTTTTATTTTTTGTTTCTGTTAATGAACATTTTTCAGCTCTTATTTTGATGTTGCCACACGAAAAGATAAACAAGTTCCTTCATTATCATCATGCCACATATGCATGCATGCACACGCCGATATTAAGCCGAAATTGCAAAAACAACGACCGGAAGTTGCTTTAATTTAGCAATATGTTGCCTCTATCCTCTGTCTTTTGGCTTGTGTGTGTGCACGCTCTCACAACTTTTTGCACATTTCAAATGAGATCATCAAGATTTTTCCAATAAACTGAATTTTTCTACGTAAACAAAAACAAGAAATTAATCAGCTTAGTAGAGGTAAAAAAAAATATGACTAAAAGGGAAAAACAAAGCAGCGAAAACATGGCTCACAAATACTGCTGCTTGGGTTTAAAGTTAAACATGCATCAATTTGCTTTTGTTATAGCTCCTTTTTGTGCTCTTCCCTGAAATACTTTCATACGTACTTATATACAGTAGATGTATGATCCCAGTTGGAAACAGAGTCCTGCTATTTGTCTGCCGGCAACATGCCTCGGAAGGTCATGAGACATGCCCGCTCTTCATACCCGCTTATATCTTTTTTGTGTAGACATGTCCTAGGCCGGCATGTATTCCAAATGAACTGCCGCAGCAGCAATCTCACGGCATTAATGCTGTATTCATCTCACAGTATTAATTCTGCATTCATACTATAAGATGCATGCTGCATTGCTGCTACGGCAGTTCAACTGGCAGACATGCCTATAGAAAAAAGATATAAGCGGGTATGGGTGCTAGCATGTCTGCTGAACTTCCAACGCATTTTGCCGGTAGACATACAGCAGGGCTGTTTTAGCAACTAGGTAGTATGATGGTATGATATATGTATAGTATATGAGTACTTCCTGGCGGCCGTAGCCTAGTTGGTAGTGGGTAGAGTGCGTGGCCCCTTAGTTAAAGTTCGCGGTAGCCCGTATTCAATTCCAGCTTATACTATGTTCACACACAGGCCGAAAAGCCGCTTTTCAGCTGAAAAGTCTATTTTCTAAAAAAGGTGTTCACACTGAAAAAAGGACTTTTCATTTACATTCAACTTGTAGTAATATGTTTGTCATTATTGTGCTTTGCTAAATTCTTTTTATTGTATTAAATAAAAATCTTTTAAACCACATTATAAAGTACTAAATATATTATTCTTACCTGTATATAATAGTTAAATTGTTTATTTTGGCATATTTTTCTGTGCACCACGAAACTCTTCTGCCTTATGGCCTCATGCAGCTCACTCCATTTAACTTGTTCTTCGTATTTTTTTTTTATCTAATACAACAAATAAAATGGACAAATATCAGTGAAAACTTGGATTTTAGTAATAAATTTTGACTTTACCCCAACAAATAGTCTGTTCAACAACTAAAATCAGGGTTTTTTTTTAGATTTTCAGAGTTTTTCGCTGAAAAGCAAACAATTAGCAGCTTTTCATTTGACAGTTCTTCTATGGCGAAAAACTTAATATCATGCAGCTTTTCAGCTGAAAAGCCATTAATGTCCGAAAAGTGGCTTTTCGGCCTTAGTGTGAACATAGTATCAGACAGAATGTTTTTTCAATTGAATTAATTTTTCTGTTCGGTCGTCACATCTCTGCAGACAATGGCAAACCTCAGAGAGTAAGAAAGCTGCCATGTTACGCTTTTTGAGAACATAAGCCGTTCGGAGTCGGCATTATACTCGTAGGTCCAGTTCTCGACCATTTGTGTTGAAACATTTAATAACACGCACAATACAATTGATCAATAGAAGCTCGGTCAAAGTCCTTTCTAGGAGTGAAATGGCCAATTTTTTTTATTGCATGAGTACTTCACTCACTGTTGACAACTTTAAACTTTGAACTTTCGCAGCTCTAGAAATCAAATTTACCGTTAGTTTTTTCTTCGACTTTAATTCAGCCGAATTTTGCATGCCACACATGCTATATACCAGAAATGCTTAGAAAAAGTATTCGAAGTTTACAACAACAAATGCAATTACAACGATAAGAAATTACCAACAAAGAAAAGCACACGCAAACATCAACAAGTATTCTGGCGATCGCGCACAAGTTCAAATTGTTGACAACACAAAGTGGATTCGGCGAATTACAATAATCATAAAAATATCGAAGTAGTTGTACCTTAAAATTAACCGGCATTTTGCATTAGCAAACAATATACGTATCTCACTTAGAAGTAAAACGGAAGTTTATAAAATTTCAAAAAGTGTACTCCTAAATTTAGCAATAAAATTATAACCTGCCACATTCCTTCGATCGGCAGGCCTGCTTTGTTTTTCATCTGGGATGATTCATAATAAATTGATTTAATGCACGATCTGATCGTTCTACTCTGTAGCCTTGCAATTGTTGTATTTGTTGTACGAAATTTTCTCTCATTGCTTTCGACTACTCAGCAAAACTTATACGACTTGATTTTAATTTGTACATGAATCACGTAGAAATAAATACTATTATTGTTGTTATTCACCAGTGTTGCCATGTTGGCACGATCACGCTTAACACGCAAACTGCTTTTTATGCTGAAATGTTACATTCGACTTGGCTTTCGAAAAGTTTTGATAAATTATTTGTGAACTCTTCGTTGTATTGTATGTATAGAAAATTTTTTATTTAATAAATGATTTATTATACAAACATATGGCACATAATAAAAAATTCGAAAGAAACGACTTTACAAGTTTGAAAAATGTAGGTACATTTGTATGAAAACATGAAAACAAATGAAAAATCCGCCCATCTCACATACAAATTGACGTTATCAAAATAGTGGCAACTTCTTAAATTCCACAAAAATACATGCACTCAAATGATATTTAACACATATGCTTTCATACTTCAAACATTCTCAGGAATTAAAATTTGTTAAATTTGGAAGAAAAACAAGCATATCCTACAGAAAGTGACGTCATCAAAATTATAAAACCTTAAAAAAATACTGCTATTGGAATATTCTATCTTCAGTCGAAGATTATTTTTTTAACTAGTTTCTTTTATTTATTGTATATTACTTTTATCGACAACTTTTTAGTTTAGTTCTGTGACAACCATTTAATTCTTACTTTGTCTCTTCCTTGATTTGTTGCATGTTAATTATGCTTTTCGTAATACTCAACAAGTTGTATTGCTGTAATACTTTTCACTTATTTCATCATCATCATCATCGTCGTCAGCTTGCTTTTGTTTTTATTTTTGGAATTCTTAATTCATACTTAAAATGCAGGTCAACAGCTTTAATATTGGATTCCTCTGCTTTCATACCATAACGCTTTCGAAAATCTGGTTTTTATGTTTCTTCCCTAAATATTGCCAGGCCTGTGTAAATTATGTCTTTTCCTGTGCCTTTTTTCTGCTTTTTTATCTGCTGCTGTTCGTTGACTCTTTGACACACTCTTGTAAATGTTAATTTTGATGATGATTTTCAGGTGGGTCCGTTTTGTGCATTCTTTGTCGTTTTCTTATACATTTTTTCCTTTGTTTTTTTTTTCAATAAGTTTTCTTTTATCTTAATTTTTTATAGTTTATTTTTAGTATTCCTGTATATTTTGTTTGTTTTTCGGTTAAACCATGCATTTTAAATTTGCTTAAATTTTACTACGTCGTATTTTGGGCCATTCGTTAAACTTGTTGTAAATTATTTTTTTTTATATTATCTTTTTGTTTATTTTTTCTTCAATACTGTTAATGGTTGGTAAGTTTTTTTATATTATAATGCAGTTTTAGTTTTGTTTATTTTTCGTTTTTTTTTGTTTCTGTTTCTGACATGCTTGCGAAGGTTTTGTTTAAAGCTAGTCAAGGTTTTCAGGTTATGTATTAATGGATTTTTGGTATAATTTATACGTAATATTTTATATATTAAATTCTTCTATACTTGGCTTTGTCACTGAACTCCTCCTTAACGGCTGGACCGATTTTGAAATTTGACCGAAATTTGGTGTGTGTGTGTGCGGCTGGGTCTGTAGATGGTTTTGGTTTAAAGTTTGACCGGGTAGGTGGTAGGTGGCGCTGTGGCAGTGTTTAAAGGGGTATATGAGAGTATAACTCAGAAACTAATTGAGAAATTGCCATGGTTTTTTTCACTACACCATTACTTTTTATGCAAACAAAATTACAAAAATACAAAATGAATAAAAACAAACAAAAAAAAATCTTTGATTTTTATGCTAGTTAGGCTTGATTTTTCGATCGTATAAAACGTTTTAAAATTTTTACGATATAAACTTTAAATCAACCTTACATTTATGCATATCCTATAAAAAAAAACATGAAAAAAGACATTTTTGGTTTGAATATTTTTTCAACAAGAAATATTGTTTTTACCAAAGTTTTTTGCGAAATAAAGAAATTCGTTTAGGTTTTTTTTCGGGAAAATTATAAAAATTAAAAGGAAAACGAAAATGAAAAAGATTGAAACACGATTGGACGGGCAGTTAATCAAAATTTCAAACAAAGTAAAAATAAATGCAATTTGTAACATGACCAAGTTATTCACTTTCAAAGCCAGCACTTCCATTTTTGATTTAATTTTTTTTATTTTACAAAAAAATAAAATTAGTACAAAAAACTTTTTGTGTGTTTCAGGTACAAAAGTTTTTGTGGTGTCAATTTCTTGGAAATTTTAAGCAATTGCATGTTCCTATAGAAAAATAAATTTTTTTAATAAAAGACATCTAAACCAAGAATGTTACTTACCACAAAGGTATGCAATTACCAAATTGCAATAATATAAATTTTCAGGAAGTTATTAAACACACATCAAGGAATGTTTTAACATTGCACCTTCCCTACAGCCTAAATATTTGATATCGAATGGCTTTGAAATTATAGGTCGCACTGCTTCGGAATTCGGTATTCGAACACAATTTACACGTGCCGTTTCACTGACAACATTTTATTGGGTTTGGACAAGGGGGCGTGTCACCTCCCATACAACCGAAATTATGTTAGTTTTATGAAGTTATGAAGTTATTAAACACACATCAAGGAATGTTTTAACACTGCACCTTCCCTACAGCCGAAATATTTGATATCGAATGGCTTTGAAATTATAGGTCGCACTGCTTCGGAATTCGGTATTCGAACACAATTTACACGTGCCGTTTCACTGACAACATTTTATTGGGTTTGGACAAGGGGGCGTGTCACCTCCCATACAACCGAAATTTGCGATATCGAATAGCTTTGGAGTTTGGAATTCGTTATTTAATCAAAATTTACACGTGTCGATTAAGTTTTTACTTTATCAACATCTTAACGTGACCAAATGATAACGTCTAGTGTAAATTTAATATGGAAACAATTTGCATGTTTTGTCAGAAAGCTAATTTAGTTGTAAGAAATTTTAAACTGAATTTTCTTTAAATTTGGTACCTGAATTACTTTAATTTAATGGCCTGTCTTCAAGAAGGAACATACTTTTTTAACTTCTCGCTTTTAAAACAGGCGAAAGTTGCTTATGAATTATTTTTCCTCAGGTCTTATAACTCTTTACTTTGAAATTTATTTTTCAAAGCAATACGAGAATAATTGTCTTTATTCTGCAGATTTTAATAATGAAGATAAAGCATCATGATTTTTGTTTTTTTATAAAACTGTACATTAATTTCCATTGTTTTTTCAAAATTAAATTCTTCTGTTAACGGATTCTGTTAACTGTTCCTCTTCGATTTGAATGATTTTCAATAGATATATGATAGAGTAAAAATGACCCTAAAAATTTGCCATAATTTAACAATGAAATGTAATACACAAATTTGGTTTCAAACGAATGGTTTAATAAAAAAAAATACAAGCATGATAACATACAATTTGTAGAAATAAATTTTATTATAATTTTGTTGTTGTTATTTTGGACAGTTTTTTGGCGATTTAATGAGGATCCCGAATTATTTCACTATCATTTTTGATGATTTAAAAAAATTAAAAACTTTGATGTTAAAACTTTATATTTTATATAACTTCCATACAAAATGTGTTTTTTTTTACCTTGCTGCAAACCTTGGCAATGGTTGCATTCCTCTATAATTGCTGTATTCCAAATAAAAACATTTTTACAATAAGCAAAAGAATGAATGAATGAATTTTTTTGTCATATGTTTTCAAAAGATATTTTTAATTATTTCACGCATCGTTTTTCATAAGAATAAGAAAAAATTATAATAAACACGGTTGATACTTTGTCAAAAATGCACCAAAATTGATGCATTTTTTTAAGTATAAATTTTTTACGCACGCTTGACACTTAAGAGTAAACTGGTGAATGCGTTACGGAAAGAGGCGACCGGAAGTTAGTGCAAGCTCTTTGGCTTGTGTCTGGGGTTAGCGCCTTGTGTGCTTTACTCTGTGCTGCAACTTCCCGGAATTTTTGTGGTATTTTTAGGGGATTTTTCTCAGATTTGGGATTTTATTTCCCGGAATCGCGTGAGTTCCACAATTCCCGTGGGGTTTTTTTATTTTTTGAAGTAAAACTTCTTTACGCTTGTACGCACGCTTGACTGGGGGAGTAAGCTGCTGAATGCGTTACGAAAAGAGGCAAACGGAAGTTAGTGCAAGCTCTTTGGCTAGTGCCTAGGGTTAGCGCTTTGTGTGCTTTACTCTGTGCTGCAACTACATTGGTTGTTGGTGCTGCTTGCATATTTTTGCTTAATGTAAGGGTTACCCTACTTTAGGTGTTCTTTTTGGTGATCTCACGGGATTCCCCTTTTGTCCGATTTTTGTTGGGATTTTTAGAAAATTCCCACTTTATTCTATTAATTATTAATTTTATTATTAATTAATCTTATTAATTTTTTGAGATTTTCCACAGATTTAGAGATTTTATTTCCTGGAATCCCGTGACGTGCGATTTTTTATTTTTGAAGTAAAACTTCTTTACGCTAGTACGTATACGCTTGACTTGGGGAGTAAGGTCGCGTTCATAGTAAACGCTTTTAGCGTAGCCGAGAGGTTTATCTGAAAACGCTTTGTGTATAATCATATGGAAAACGCTCAAAGTGCTCATAGTGCCAGCATAAAGCTTCTTTTCAAAAGCTTTTCAGCGCTTATGTCTCCATCTCGCTTGCTCACACAGCAAAAAAAATTTGATTTTTTATGCTTTGTTGCAGAACATTTTTAAAACACTTTTCGGCGCTTATTTCTTGTTTGCTCACATAGTTTCAATTTTGCGTCGTACTGCATTTTTAAATTAATTTCTCCACTTGTTTATCTATTTTGCCTGTTAACAATATTTTTTGGTTGTATATATTTTTTGTGCTGAAGTTTAAACCGCTGTTGCGTTGTTGTTTCGTTTTGTGGTGCTTTTCAGTTTTATGCATTTGTGTATTCTATCTGGTTTGTTTACAAAGTTTTTGTTGTTCTTGCGTACTTCTTCGGTACTTTTTGTGCTGAACATCCACCTTTGTTATGCTTTGTGTTTTCAAGTTCCTTTGAACTTTTGTGTGTTATTGGTTTGATCTTTCGTTGGTAATCACCGCGAATCTACATACTCATTAAACAAAAAAAATCTTTCATTTACTTTGCAAAATGCAATTGAGGACATTATCTTCCAAGGAGACAAATGAAAACAAAACATCAGTCAGCTACAATTATATAGCGCACATTATGAATACCAATAAGCTCAATAAGCTACTTTGTGCAGCGTTAAATAAGCGTTCACTATGATCAAAAAAAGCTTGACAACGCAGCTTTATGCATCAGCTTCAGCCAAAGCGTCCACTATGAATGCGGCCTAAGCTGGTGAATGCGTGACGAAAGCGTTACGAAAGCGTTACGAAGTTACGTTTCGTATATCTAAGACACAGTGCAGGCCTATTGTATGCATCACACTGTAGGAGCAGGAGGGAGCAGTGCGCGCGCACATTTTCTTTCTCTCTTTCTCTCATAGCCAGTGCATTATGTAGTTCAGCCAGGAGTTCGTTTGCGAGTTGGCTAGCTTTACGCGAACGGTGATTTCTTGATTATTTTGTAATTTCATTTTCTCCTTGAACAATCTATAAATGATTATTTTGATCAAAACATTAAATATTCTACGTTTAAAGTGAATAAAATTGTAAATTCATGTATATACATGTATTTATTATACAATTATCTATCTATACTATTATATAAAATTGAAGTGAAAATACAAAGTTACGACTTTACTCCAAAAGTACTGGGCCGATTCTTATAAAAAAAATTTTAAAAAATCATATCTGTGCTACAGATTTATTTAGGAGGATTTTTCTTTCGAAATTTTAATTATAAGTATATTTAATTAAGTTACTAAGTTTTTTAAGAAATCATCCCAGCGGCCACGCATTGCTTATTCGTTGTCTTCTGACGCGTTTGTGTTGCGAGAGTTTCAATAAACTCCATATTGCTCTTTATTTGTCTCTTTCTCTTCGTGCTCAGAAAGGCGTGCAAGGTTAGATACATATAAATGCAGAGCGACGCTTTAAAACAAAACAAAAGAAAAAAATACCTAGGCCTATTACGGTTCACAACACAACAGTAATTTCTGTTTTTATTGTGTAAATTGCTCATACTTAAAATAAGACACAGCAGTGTATTGCTGTGAACCGTGATAGGCCTTACCATTTTTTATTTCTTTGATATGTATTGTCTTAACCCAATAAAGACGATGATGCCATATCGCATCACTAAGTCTGATGTCGCAAAACTAACCGTATTACATAAAAATAAGTTAAAATCAAAATTAGGTAAAAATTAGCACATGTGTGAAAAAATCCTAGATTTTACATGCAAATCTTTAAACATCAATATTTGAAAAAAAAATTTTGAAATGTTTATTGTGAGAGTAAAGAGAGCTGATCTCAATTTGAATTTAATAAAATGGCAGCAAACATGATGAAATGGCAACACAAGTTGAAAAATGGTGACAAAAGTTGAAAAAAATGTAACGAAAGTTAAAATTTTTTGTAAGTATAATAAATACTCGTATAATACAAAGTTTAATTAAATTTTTTTCAGTTTTTGATAGTAATGGTCCTGAATTACACCTTTTATGTTTTTCGAGGTCAATTAAATAAATGAAAATATAAAATATTTGCACTTTCTTAAAGGAAAAAATCTATCACATATTCACGTAACGTATCATATTATGGCTTGTATAAAAATAATTAAAAAAATATTTTTCAACTAAGCAATTATGAATATGTAGCAGCATTATTCCAGATTATATTAAAAAACTTTCATAGACAAACTGGTGCAAACTTTGCAAATTTTTTCGTTGATATTGTTGCAGGTAAAAACCACTCCTATTTTGTGTCACGTAACATATAATTTTTGGTGGCTTCTATCTAAGAGCCGAGCTTTTGACAACTCTTAGCTTTTACACCTTGTATAGTGCGCTTAGTAAACTATTGAAAAATCAAAATAAGAAAACTGTTAGTTAAATTATTCTTTGTTTTTCCACTCATTAAAGTCGTACGACTGTCACGTGCGTAGCTACGGAAATGCCCATATGTAATCCGCGCGACTACTGCAGGGTTAAGGCGTTAAGGGGATTGCTAAATAAACGTCCCTGCATATATGATGACAACAGTGGCCTGCTAGTACATATATAAACATATATATAGTATATACATACATAAAGATGGAGCTAAAAAAGTTTTACTTCAGTTGTGGGTCAACTTTTTATCTTTTTTTATTGAATTATGTAATTTCAAGTGTATAATATTAAATTTTATTTGTAAAAAGTTGTAGGTGTTGAATTTAATGTGTAAAAACCTTTATTTTGTATCTAAAGATTATTCAATACATTAAATAGATACCGAGTGACGAATTGGTTTTACCAACACGTGTCTTGGTTTGTTTTTTAAAAAATAAATATTTATTTTTTGCAAATATTGCTTTCAAGTGTAATCACGCGTGTATTTATTTAAAAAAAATACTACGCAACATCGTTATTTCGCTTAAAAAAGCCATTTGCCATAAACGTCTTATGACGTCACGTTATTACGCAGAAATGTCGTCATTAAGAAATAAACAGAGTGGCTGTTTTTGTTATGTTTTTGATTTTGTGTAGGTATACCTTCAATTATTTTGACTTTGGGGAAAATCATATGATTTTTGCTTTGCCCTTTTTCTGCAACAGTTGTATATGAGCGAGTGTGTGTGCGCGTGTATTTTTTTCTGTATTAAAGCAGCTCTATGACTAAATTTTTTGCGCTTGAGCTTTACGTAAACGTGTTTTTTGCTATTTTTTTTTTACTTTTTCCTTGTCTGACATGCCGTTCACCATGACGTACCTGCCCGATGAGCATATATATTTATATGTATATGACTCGTTCATAAACAGTTGCAATACAGACGCTTAAACATATATAGGTATTTAGTCATAGGCGCAATAGTTTAAGTGTATTTTATTGTATAGTTTAATTTAGTGTATTCAAAACTTTTACCAAGTAACAGTCATGCGAAAAAAAAAATAAATCAACCCTTACACATTATGACTATTAACTCATAACTCATTTTTTATCTCTTAACTAACTGTAGATGAAGAGTATAAAAATGTAAATTTTACAAAATTACAACAACTACTACTAAAACTACTCAACGTAGCGTATCCAAAACTAAAAACAACACCTACCCGTACACAACATTTACTATATAGTTACAGTATTGTTCGAAACCTAAGCAACTTTTTTAATTGAAGTAAGCTAAGTACGGTATATACATTCAAAATCAATTTATTCAAAAATATTTGTTGAAGTTTTTTTATTTTATGTTTCTACTTTCTTGCAGCAACAAAAAACATTAAATTCTAACTCATATCAACTAATGAAGAAACAAAAACAAAAACAACTCAATATTTAACTGTTCGAAACTTAAGCAACTTTTTTGTTGTTGCAATTCTTTACAGTTAATGCACAAACAAAGAGCGAATATTTGCAAAAATAGTTTCGATAAAATTTCGATAGCTAATAAACTTAAAATTAATAAATCAATAGTTTCACGACTTATTCAAAAATATAAAGCTACTGGTACAGTGAAGAGCGTTAATTCTGGCGGACGACCTCGTAAAACTTCAAACCGTACAGATAAAGCAATTGTTCGTTTGTTTAAAAAAGATCCGTTTATTTCGTCCAAAAACGTTGTGCAAGAGCTAAACCTTAACATTAGTTCGAGCACTGTCCGAAAACGCTCATTGGAAATTGGTTTGAGAAGTTTTAGGCCATGTAAGAAACCGTTTCTTTCAAAAAAACATTTGAAAAATAGGTTTGTCAAAAAAGTTAAAGTGTATTTTATTAGTTTGAATGTTTTTATAAAATTTAGGTTGGATTTCGCAAAAGCTCATATTAATTGGACTCCAGAAAAATGGAAAACAGTTTTATGGAGTGATGAATCGAAATTTAATCTGTTAAATTCAGATGGAATATGGCACGTTCGAAGACCCAAAAATAAGAAGCTAGATCGACGTTATTGTAAGGGCACAATAAAGCATGGAGGAGGAAATGTAATGGTGTGGACCTGTTTTTCAGCAAGAGGGGTTGGCCCATTTATTCAAATACATTCAAAAATGGATCGTTTTGTGTATAGGGACATTTTAGCAAACCATATGCTTCAATATGCCGAATGGGAAATGCCACTTCGATGGATGTTTCAACACGGCAAAGATCCAAAACACACATCAAAGTTGGTCAAAGATTGGTTGTCTTCTAATGGGATTCAAGTCTTGGATTGGCCACCTCAATCTCCCGACTTGAATCCCATAAAGAATCTTTTCGGTATTTTGAAGCGTAGAGTCGGGACTCGGCGGTTTAAAAGTAAAACCGAGCTAATGACCTGCTTAAAAGCAACGTGGGAATTAATCAAAACATCAATTCTAGTAAATCATATAGATTCTATGCCGAAACGATGTGCGCAAGTCATAAGAAATAAGGGTTATCATATTAAATACTGGAAGTTGCTTAAGTTTTGAACAGATAATTATTGACTTGTTTTTGTTTTGGTTTCTTCGTTAATTGCTATGAATTAGAATTTAAGTTTTGTTGTTTTTATTATAAAGTGGATACATAATCTTATAAAAATAAAACAAAATATTTTGAATTTTTTGATTTTTTAATGGATAAACATTACTTTGACCACTTCAATGAAAAAAGTTGCTTAGGTTTCGAACAATACTGTATGTATTGTACAATACGTATCTCTGTGTGTGTAGCATTGTAAATATATGCACCTCTATTGCGCCGTCACACAACTCAACTCAGTTTAAAAGTCACTCTTTTTGAAGCATTAAAAAGTCTACGTATAAATAAAAAATAAACATTAAAGTAGATAAAAGTTAAACAAAAAATAACCATAAAAAATAAATAACTATGCAAAAAGTAAGCTTTGCTCAAGGTGATTTTAAGCAATAACTTTTGATTTTTCTCCTCCTTCTTCTTCAGCTTAATGGTTTTAGTTGTTGGTTGTTTGTTGCTTGTTGCTTGTTAGTTGTTGTGTTCTATGATTCTTTTCGAACACAGAGAGTTGTTGTTATTAAGTGGGCTGCTGCTGCTTATGTATTTTAATGTTTGCGTTGGCTGAACTGCATTTTTTAGTTTTCGCTTTTGCCTAACTACGGTTTTTTTTATATTTTTGTTATATTTTCACATTTTCTCCTTTGATCCAAAAAAAAGGTGTTCTAAAAGTTTGTGCTAAAAGCGGAATGGAATTTTGTATATGACAGCAAAAATTGACATACCACTTTTCCAGTTTAACCATATTATATTTTTGTCTTAATTCAAATTCTATAACAATTCTTTCACAAAAAGAATCCTACACATGAACTTAAAAACAAAAAGTTGTACAGTACGGAGTATTTTACTATATTGGCAACTCTGTTACGGATAACATTAGTAAAAAATAAGTGCATATTAAGGTTTTGTCATTTAACTAAACAAAAATACGTTGCAAAAACAAATATCTTTAATTTAAATTATAAACGCAGTTAAAATAATCTATACTATTATATAACAGGAGACTCACGAATTTGATCCAGAATAAGCTCGGTAACCGCTGAACCGATTTTGATAATTCTTTTTTTATTCGATTTCTATGATAATATAGATTGTTATAGCTTAGCAAGATTTTCGAAAAATGTATTCTTTAATTATTGCAAAATCACGCATTTTATTTGATGCCTACATTCAACCAGCAGCACAATATAACAGCAAACAAAGCTTTTCTCTCTTTGTCGAGAGAGCTTCTCTCAATATAACACGACAGCAATGTTGTGTAGTTAAGCTGAATTCACTGATAACCTTCAGCATGTTTTTGTGTGATTTTGAATAATGTTAATCAAGTTGATAGCGTGCAGAAATTTTTCTCTGAGCTTAAACTTCATATGAAAAAAATTTCCAAACATGCTGAAGGTGATCACTGAATCCAGCTTTTCTTTCAGGGAGATTCTTGCTTTCATACTGTGTTAGGCACATATTACACGATGATCGTTGATCGGCGTTCAAAATATTTTTGTTGTTGCTTTCAATGCGAAACTGTCAAAAAACACTGAGAGCCAGAGCGGATGAACAATTGTTAGGGCGATCAAGTTATGTTCATTTTTGAACGCTGTACATGACAGCAATGGCACATATTACACGGTGATCGTTGATCGGCGTTCAATGAACACTTTTTACGCTCTTTTATTTTTTGATCGTTGGTAGGTCACATGATGATCGTTTCATCGCGATCAAGTCTTGTTTTTTCTTTATTCCAGTAAGAATTCTTGTTAAAAATAAGGGTTTCATGCAACTTTTTTTTAATACCTTTCAGTCGAAAAGCAGTACTTCTAGTACTTTTTAGCTGCTAAAAGTGAACACATCTTAAATTTTGCCACCCAGCAACACTGTTTCGATTGTGATTGCTGTCATGTACAGCGTTCAAAAATGAACATAACTTGATCGCCCTAACAATTGCTCATCCGCTCTGGCTCTCAGTGTTTTTTTGACAGTTTCGCATTGAAAGCAACAACAAAAATATTTTGAACGCCGATCAACGATCATCGTGTAATATGTGCCAATCACAATCGAAACAGTGTTGCTGGGTGGCAAAATTTAAGATGTGTTTTGCAGGTACACAATTTTTGCAGGTAAATTATGTTATATGAAAGAATAAGGAAACTGAAAATTAAAAAAAAAAATTAAAATTAAAAAAATATGTACGAAAAAAGCAACTCTTGGCCTATTGTTTAGTACAAGTTGGATATTTTAGAGGTTTTTTTGAAACAATATAAAACATTGCACTGGTGAGGTAACGGTAAACCTTTTCTCATTTTCCCAATTTACTTAACTGAACTTTCAAACAAAGAAAATTGGATGAAAATGTTTGCTTGCTAAGTAAAACATGAAATTTCAATCGCTTTTTTGTTGTCATTCTGAGGCTTATGAGTTATACTGAGAAAATCTATAGTTTTGAGATATCGCAAGAATTTTAATGTCATAATAACAGGTTTTTTAAAACATACCTAATATCCGACAAAATATTTCTGAAAAGGAAAGAAAATTACCATTAATTTTATTAATTAACGACTGTCCATACAAAAATGCATTGTTACGCATTGAGAAAGTCTATAGTTTTTGAGATATCGCCAAAAGTTTGATGTTATTATAACGGTTTTTTTTTTAATTTAAGAAGAATTGTTGTTTGGCCGAACCCAATAACAAAAATTAATAAGGGCGCATTTATAGTGGCGACTTGTTGCTGGACCGGACCGAACCGAGAAGGAAAGCTGGAAAAAGCTGCACATACAATCATATGAAACAAGCTCAAAGTGCGTATAGTACCAGCCGAGCTGGCAACTTCAAGTGACTTGTGCGCTGGTTTCCATCTTCCCGATTGTTGCTTTCTCGCTCGCTCGCACGGTTTGCTTGTGTTTTGATTAATTTTACACGTTGCTTACTTATTACTTTCGTTAAATGACATGAAATGGTAAAAGAAACAAGGAAAACAATTTTTTTTTGCTGTTGCTCCTTTTCTTTGTCTTTTCCTTGTTTTTATTGTGCACAAAAGCAAGTGTGTAAAATGAAAAAACGAATAAAAAGGGATTTTTCCAACAAAGTTGGCAACGTTGACGGTAGCAAACTAAATTCCTCGTAAAAATATTGATATACGAAAAAACAACAAATTGCAGCACACTTGACTGCCAGCGTCGCGATCAATTCTGTATTTCCTTGAATTCATTCATTCAAAAAAAAAACATAGAACCACACGATAGTCCCGGTTTATACTCGCCAAGACTTGACGTTCAAGTTTTGCATATTCCCTTTTAAACTTGACGATTCAATTTACACTCGTCAAGAGTTGACGGTCAATTGTTTCTTTCACTCCTCCCTTTTCCTTCTCAAGTTTGTACTGATGACGCCGAAATAAAATTGAAAATAGCGGGACAACGAACGAACACAAAACAAATTGCCCAAGAATTGACGGTACGGTCAATTTTTTTCTTTCCCTTTTGTTACGATTCCCGCTCCCCCGAACGCAAGACTTGACCGTCAAGTCTTGACGAGTATAAACCGGGACATAGCAACAAAGAAGACCAACAAGAAAAATAATAAGCATACAAGAACACGAAATTGCGCTGAGTTGTTATTCTGTATATTCTTGACCGCAAAAAATACAAACAGAAACATAACTTTAAAGAAGCAACGAAGATAAATTTCTATCAACTGTTGCACACAGAAAACAAAAAGAGAAATAGTGAAAAAAGCTAAACCAGCCGGTGAAGCAATTCGTCGATTAGCGGCTGCAAGTGCGTTTGACCCCTTTTATATTGGTCAAGACTTGAAGTCAAGTTTCAGAGTTTGTAGGCAATTCGCCGCACATCGGAAGCGACGGAAGGGAAAAAGAAACTTGAAGCTGTACCGGCAATTTTTCGTGTTTTTTCGTGTTCCTTTTGCTATTTTCGCGTTGTTGACAGTGCTTTTTTTTATTTTTCGCATATCAATGTGAGTTTGCTAGACTTCGGTTGCATTAAAATTTTTTTGCATTTAATATAATTTAATTTTGCATTAAATTTTTAAGCAAAAACGTTTTGTTAACTTCCATCGTGGTAAAAAATAAAATTCAGTTTGCAAATTTCTATAAACTATAATTCATTTGCTTGCTACCTATCTCGTTTTATTTTTAGAAAACAAGGAAAGAAGACAAAAACTTGAATTCAAGTCTTGAACAATGTGAAAGCTTTCGTCAAGTTCAAAAGAGAACGTCAAAAAAACTTGACTTCAAGTCTTGATCAATGTAAAAGGGGTCTTTCATCTAAAACATAGAATCGAAGATTATCAAATTTTCTTATGTGCGCTCTTCCTTTCCATTTGATTTTGAGCACAAAAGTAAACAAACAAAAATAGCAGCAACAAGATATAGCAACTTTGTTTAGATTAGTTTTGTATTGCTTTGTTGCAATATCAAAAATAATACAACAAAAACAAAACCTAAAGAAAAAAGTTTAAACCAGTTGGATGATCAAGTAGTGGCTTCATGCGGCTTGAAGTGCGTTTTCGCTGAGTCATAGCATCAAAAAATCTTGTTCCAGCAGCTGATGTACGTTTTTTTAATGTGCGTTCTTTCTACGATCTTCTTTTTTGTCAAAAAAAATTTGAAATAAAAACACAACAAGAAGGCAACAAAAACCAGCAGAAAACACTTGCGAAAAAAGTCGAAACAAGCTGGTACCTCAAGTGACTTGAAACGACTTGCAGTTGCAGGAAGCGCGTTTCAGCAGCGTTTTTCGCATTATCGTCTCTGCACTTGTTGGTTTGAGGAAAGCAAAGTGAATGAACCAAATCATATGGCTTTTTTGATGCTTCGATTGCAAAAATAAACAAACAAAAAACTAATATATGCAAACAAACCCAAAATAGTCAAAACCAGCTGAAACAAGTCAGCAGCGACAAGCGCGCACTATACGCACTTCCAGCTGCTTTTGGCAGGACGCGTTTCCAGCTCGGTCCGGCCCAGCAACCAGCTGTCACTATAAACGCGCCCTAACTGAAGAAGGCCGATTAACTACAACAATTTAAGAAGAATATATTTATTTTCAGAATATTTACAAAAAATTACATTTTTGATTACAAATTTTAAAAATTTTTTACCCAAATTTTTTTTATAACGCTGTTATACAGGACTTTTTCAAAAGTTAAAAAAAAAAAGAAAGCCAGTTAAATTTATGTCATCATAACAATTACCGTTAAAATAAGTTATTCAAATAAAATAACGTAATTTCTTAATATTTATACCATTTTTTCATAATTAAACAAAACATACACAATAATTTTTATATTTTGAATTTGTTTTAATAACACTAAATATTTTCATTTTAAGATTTAAAATTTGTACATGGTATTTAATATTTTTATCGCAGGCGAAGCAGCGGGTATTTGCTAGTTAGTATATAAAACGAATATATTCGTAGATACCTAGATCAGGTATTAATAACATTTTGGGTATGAATTCGTAAAGATATCACAATACAAATACTTTGTATATTGTACGAATATTTGTAGAATTTACGAATATTTTGTTTACGAATATCAATCGTAGAAATTTTACTAATAAATGTTTTGAATGAAGAGTTGGAAGTAGAACAACTACTTTTGCTGGTGTCTTTTTGGTGACATATGAACAAATGGTAATAGGCTCACTCCTCAAACTGAGGAAATTAATCAATAGAATCACGAACGAACTTAATTCCCCAGACATAACGTAAGAAACCGCTTCGTAACCCATACAAAATATGTGTCTACATAATCTGATAAGCCACGTGCCCGACGAAAGGGTAAAGTAATTCACTGCCGACTTTTGAGTATTTTAAAATTCGCTAATAACGTTTACTTTGGCTCAAAACATATATTTAGGGGATGTTACCGAGCCCCAACCAGGTAACTGCAAAAATATGGTTACAAGGCCAAATTAAACATATGATGGCTCACCGGTGAGCCAAGTGTCAACACAAGGGTTAATCAGCGATAATATATGACGCTAGTGACTAGTACAAATGTTGTACTGGTACGTTTGAGGAGGTGAATTAATTTCAACTTTTTTAGGTTTCAACTCAATAAGCTGCTTAATAGCCCGAGCAGAACCAAAGCTGATGTCGATTGTCGGATTCGCCGTGCAACAAAATACATGAAAATATATGCAGCCGCGAAAAATGAAACCGCCGCAGAAATGCGCGACGGAAAAACGCCAGAATAGAATCTATTCTAATTTTTCTCTGACGGCTAGCAGATCTCTCTCTCTCTGAGTGACTTAAATATTGCCATATTTTTGCTTAAGATTGGGTACGTTCAGTGTCATTTTCTTAGTTTTTACTATGATCTGACATTCTGTTGGTGTGTCCGTGTTGCATTCATGTGAGTTCAAAGCAAAATGTAAAATAATTTGTGCCATTCTCAAAATCAAATGCAACTGTGATCCGACAACCGCCACCGCTCCAAATCTGGACGGGTTTTTAGCATATTTTGCCGAGAGAGGACCGCTAACCGTCAACCGTTTTGGTTGTGTTCGGGCTCTAAATCGAAATCGTAAAATAGAGTCAGCGTTTTTGAAAGCATACGACTGTCACGTGCGTAGCCATGGAAAAAATAGGGATAGAGTAATAAAATATACTGTTTGAATTTATAACTAGAGTTTTCTCAACAAACGCGAAAAAAGCTTAATGAAAAGAAATTACTTATAAAGTTTTCTTTCTTTTTAGAAATTTCAATGATGGCTTTCTTTAAAGTTCACGATAACTTGTGTAAATCTTGCCACTGGGCCAGTGTTTTTCAGTACCAGTTTAAACTTAAGTCAATTTAAACTTAGCTTAAGTCACCAAATTTGGACGTTTAAACTCGGTTTAACTAGATATTTTAGCATTCGTTGAAGTTCAATTGAGGGGTCGTCCATAAACTACGTTACAGATTTTAAGGTTGTTTTTACTCCCCCTCTCCCTGCGTTACTTTTCGTAGTGCTTTTCAAAACCCCTTCCCCCCCCCCATAAAGTAACGTGACATATGAAATTAATTCATTCGAATGATTATATATTTTGACTAGCTCTGACAATTTTCACTAGTATTAGTGACTAGTATGACTAGATACATTAAAGGAACAGTTGGAAAAAAATCAATAATTAATATCATCTGTAAAAGCTATTCCATCTGCGATCCAAGATTCGATGCTCTCAATCACTGGGATAGAAGAAGCTGGTAGCTTTGTTGAGGATTCTTCAAAATAGAATTTTTCATCGGATTCTATGTCGACCCATTCAGGTGAATCCTCATTTCTAACGCAAAGAAATTCACCTGGTCTTTGACAGAGTACCCTTAAAAGCTGCACCCGAGCTGCACCAAGTTCTGTGTTTTTGTGTAAATGCTTTCTGAAAATTGATTTATTTAAATAGTATGTTTTATTCCGATTTATTGTAAACGATATAATACAAACTTATGACAATTCATAGAAGTTTTAAAAACGAAATACAAGCCGCAGGTAGGACACGACCTTGAACCGATTTCTTCTTTCTGAGAAGGACAGTACATGTCATACGGTATCTCCTTTGATCAAGAACATTCAGGCCTTAACGTCAAAGCCTGTCGCAAAAGCAAAGACCCAAATTTTT
Source organism: Dichetophora obliterata (assembly GCA_963920525.1). Taxonomy (NCBI): domain Eukaryota; kingdom Metazoa; phylum Arthropoda; class Insecta; order Diptera; family Sciomyzidae; genus Dichetophora; species Dichetophora obliterata. The sequence goes on from OY986435.1 coordinate 205,619,093, forward strand.
CAGACGTGTGCTGAGATGGTGAAGGAATACCAAAAGGTTCCTGTGTCGAGGGAAAAGGTGGTGGAAGAAATCGTTGTAACAAAAGTTAACCATCAATTTAGACAATCAAACATAAACATGTAAGGTTAAACATTTTTGAAATGATTGTGTTATTAGTTAGAGGTTTTTCGTCGATTTTTTTAATTTTTGGTAACGTTACAATATCTAAACACCTCCCCCCCCCCCCCCCCCCCCCCCTAAATTGGTAACGTAGTTTATGGACGGCCCCTTGACTTAAATAATGTGTTTCTTTTTTGCCTAAACCGAGTTTAAACGTCCAATTTTGGTGAGTTAAGCTCGGTTTAATTTGACTAGACTTTAAACTTGTACTGCAAAACAGGCCCTAAGCGTTTCTTTATTGTGCGTCATAGATAGTGAAAAATAAATTTAAGACATCATCTTAAAAGAACAATGTTATTTGCAATAGTGTTCAATTTAAATGGATGTCTACACGGGCTGTCTTTTGTTTTTTTTCTGCTTATTGGCACAATATTATTGAGTACACAATGTGTTGCTTGCTGACGTCAATGTCTCAATTATTTTACTTAGTACTTAGTTGTTGTTGACATTGCGTTATTTAGCTGAAAAAAAAATAACCTTACAGTAGTTTTAGCTGCTGAACGAGTGCTTAGTTGAATGTTGTTGTTGTTGCCATTTTGAATGTTGTACATGTTGCTGTAGTCCTTCATTTAGCAATAAGTATTGCATAATTGTAATACGACTTGAAATGAGGAAATGCGTTTTTGAGGAACGCTTTATAAAAATAAACTAGATTTTACACGCATACTGTGTTTGCAAGGACATTTCTACAAGGTAACATTTTATATTCATTTAATTTTGTGGACAATACATATTGTGCCTTAGAAATGGTGCTTTATAATAACTAGCTTCTTCTAAAAAAGTTCATCATTAGCTTTTTCACTCCATGCAACTTAACAGTTTTCTATTCAACTAAAATATAAATTTTGACTTCATGCTCTGTAAAAATTTTTCTGCTGTTTATTGAAAATGCAAAAAATAATTGCAACATCAACAATTTTTCCTTATTTTTCTTTTGTATTAAAATAAAAAATGGAAAGTCATTAAAACGAACGTGATTGCACTCATTCCTTGTGCACAGGAATAACAAAAACAACAACAACAGCAATTTTCTGCCATACCATGTCTTGCAATATCGTATAAATCAAAAATTAAGCTCGTTTTTTCGCTCTTACCAAGCAAGCACTACAGCTTGGCTGACTTGGTTTGCTGTCAACCCACCTATTATTATTATTATTATTTTTTCTTCTCTCTCTTTAACAAAACTGTGTGTCTGTGCACACATACACTCAGAAACTCAAACACCAACACTAGCAGTCGTTACACACAATCATGCAAAATAATAATAAATTATTGCTCCCCATGCGTGGTAAGATAAAAGCTTCCCAAAAAGGGGCGTAGAAGTGATGAGGTTTGAGGTAGCACGCATTGCTTGCTTGCTTGCTTGGTGACTGCCTGCTGCTGCTGCTGCTGCTAAGTTTTGGTGTACGGATGAGTCGTTGCGACAGCAAAATTAATGCATTCCAAGTTGTATATCGGACGGACAAGCTTAGCAAACAATGAGTTGCTATAGCTGGCTGTTGTGGGCTGCCCGCCTGACTGCTTGCTTGCTTGCTTGACTGCTCAAGTTTGTGGAAACGTGCAGCTGAAAATTCCGAAAACGTGGCTTAAATAAAAAGAAACTGAAAACAAAGAGGCGGCTGCGGCGGTGGTAATGCACAGAAGAAAAAAGAAGCATAAAATTGTTGCTGCCAACAATTGGGTTGGTTGATTGGACGGGTGGTTGTTTGATGATGACTACGAGAAGGTAAATGCAGGAGAAATTCACAGTTGTTAAGTATTGAGGTAAGAAAACAAGTAGAATTTCCCCATACAAGCAAACTGAATTCACCATAATAACCTGTACTCTGCTAACATAGAATTGACCAATAAGTACTAAATTTAATAATTCACCATTAATCAAAAACGTACTAAGGTAAGGTTGCTTCAGCATTTACAAAACTTTCCTGAATTCAGATATGATTAATTCATATGATTCAATAAATGTAATAATTGTTAAATTGACTCAGAACTGGAGAAGAAATTGAATTGAGTAAGCTAATTATTATTATTGTCAATAAAAATCTGGAAAAAAATGGATTTAAAAATATTTAGTCAAGTAGACTTTAGAAACTTCATTGGATTTCAGAAAACGTCAACAAATTAGTCGTTCTATTTGTTAAAAGTAATAAATTGTGTTAAAAAACTGTCAAATTTAGCCTAAAATTTTGAAAACTCTTCTAAAACGGTCAAATTGAAAACAGAAACGGCCAGATTGCACTGATTGGATGACTTACTAGACCGAACTCAATTCAGATATGGGCAAATCCAAAAATCTTTTAACATTAGGCTGTAGAAAAAATTGAAAAAAAAATTAATGGCACATTAATAGGCTTTTGCATACTCCAAAGGCAGCCCATCAAAATAATAAATCTGGCGCGTGGTAAAGGAGCGCGGTTTTTTGTAGTTTTTACCCTATAGCATGAGAAGTTGTCCACCGATTTTGATGTAGTGGGTATCAAATGATTCGTATGAGTTCAAGGGAATAGAATTTAATTATATTTTGATAAATTTTTTACTGAAATGTCAGAAATTTCGTTAGTTAATCTTACAAAAACCTTACAAGTCAGTATTTTGTACATATTTAATTAATTTATTTATATATTTTATTGACATACTAATGCAACAAGACCGATAACAGGGTTAATTATACAAGTTACTAATAAAAAAACTTAATAAAAAAGCTTATATAAAACAGTAATGTTTGAATTTAAATTCGAATAAAAGTATTGCTTGATAGCTTAAATTACAATTCTGCTTGTGTAAAACTGAAAATTTACAATTATTGCAATGAGGAGAAAAAAAATATGCAATCGAAATTTAAATTGCACAGCATTGATAATTGTTCTTAGATCAGTTGGTAGAGCGTTCCAAAGACGGATTGAATACACAAAAAATTGTCTTTCCGATGCCAGACAAGAATAATAATGCATTTTTATTATAACGTTTGATCTTCGTGATCTTGCAAACCCGAGTCTGTTGTACAGATAAACCGGCTTCCTAGTATAAACCACCTTGTGCAGTAAAATTATTGAACGAAATTTCAGTAAATTGTCGAGAGTCATATTGTATAAACGTTTTGCATGCACGGAGACATGATCTCTACGTTTTAAGCTATAAACATAACGAGCAATGTTGTTGAAGAGAAAATTTAGTTTGTGTTTAAATAAACTGTCACAGTTAGCAAATATTTCGCACCCATAGAGCAGGGTAGGCATAAGGTACGATTTAGCCAGTAAGATAGATACATGTTCTAAGGGGCGTAAAATATTGAGTTGTCCATAAAACACGTAACATACCATACACTTTACCGATAGTGCTACCTATATGAGTGTTCCACGACAATGTTCTATTAAATATTATACCTAGGTTTTTCACGCTATCCACACATTCAATATCTCAATTGTTCAGTTTAATTTTTGTGAAGAGTGAATAGTCTACTGGTTTTTTTGAGAACACAATGCATTTTGTTTTTCTGGGATTTAAACATAGGCCATTTGATGTGGCCCATTCGTTAACGCGTCGAAGATTATCATTTAGGTTCGAAACACAAGGGACGATAGACTCACGGGAACAACTAACATACAATTGGACATCATCGGCATACATATGAATATTACAATTTTTCAACACTTTTGGTAGGCAATTTATGTATACAGAGAAGAGCAGAGGACTTAACACCGAACCCTGTGGAACACCTCTGTCATTTGGTAGGAATTTTGATACAATGCCATTTGAACAAACTGCTTGTGTTCTGTTGGATAGATAGGATGATATCAAATTAGCAGCAGTCGGGGAAAAAATGAAACAGATTCACAAGCTTATTATACAACACAGAATGATCCACCGTATCAAAGGCTTTTGAGTGGTCTAAGAGCACTAGAAAGTTAATTTTGTTCTCATCAATACCTACTCTAAAGTCTTCAACAACATCAACTAGTGCTGTTACACAGCTTCGCTTAACTCGGAATCCAGATTGACATTCGTTTATTAAATGATTTCTATAAATGAACTTACACATTTGTCTATAAATTATTAGCTCTAGAACTTTTGATATATACGACATAATGGCTATAGGACGGTATTCATTGCACGTTTTTGGAATCGGTATTATTTTTGCAAAGTTTCCAAGTGGAAGGATATATAGAAGTAGTGAGAATAAAATTAAAAATGTGTTTTACAAAAGGTAGTAATTTTGGGAGTAGGGCCTTGAGAAATACAGGATGAATATTGTCAAAACCAACAGCATTCGACTTTATAGCTAAAAAACACTCGAGAACATCCGTTTGCTCAACGCATTCAAAACTAAAAACGTTGTTACTTCGCACGCTGTTAGGGTTAGCGAAAGATTCATGAGAGATTGCTGGCATTGGAAGATCTAGAAACTTTATATTTAAATCGTCTACATCATCACTTTTCCTACCTTTACATTTGCCCATTCCAATGTTTTTTATTAACTGCCATGTTTTTTTGCTATCAATTGCAGAAGAGAATTTTTCACAATAATTTTTTTTTTTCTGATCTTATTTCTGCAACAACAATTTTCCTAGCATTTTTGAATTCACTATAAATCTCCGGTGTCTTAAAGCGTTTCCATCGATTGTAAAGTGTATCACGTTGCTATATTAAGTTTTTAGTTTTGTCGTTAAACCATGGGCGCTGAACAGGTTTAGATTTTTTATTTTTAAGTGGGACGAACTCCTCAAAAAGACTACCGAGGTTGGATTGCAAAAAATTAACTTGCTCATCGGGCGATGTCATACTGTATATACTGCTCCAGTTGATATTTGAAATTCCAGACTCGAGACGATGGTAATCAATACTTTTAAAGTCGCCAAACAAAAATGACTTTGGTTGCGTCTTCAACTGAAAGTCGCACGACACAAAAATTATATCATGTTTGGAAAATGAAGGATAAGATATCTGATCATAAAGCAACATTTTTATTTCATCGTTAACAAGAAATATGTCAAGCAGTGTGTTAATAGTTTTTTTATAGTGCGTAGGCATAGAAGTGTTGACTGGAAAAAGTCCTAAAGTCTGCATTTCGAGAGCTAAGTGAGTTTCCTTTAAGAGATTGCTATTAAAATCGCCTGCAGTAAGAATTTGTGAGTAGCCAAGAGTTGAATAAGATTTGTCATATCTATAGTTCGATTGGGACAGTAGACATTACCAATAAGGAACTTTTCATTTGCATTGGATATAGCAATAAACAAATATTCAATAGAACAACAAGTATCTGACTTACAAATTAGTTTACACGGGATATTATCGCGCACATAGATAGCTACACCACCTGCATGACCCAATCTGTCTGCGCGAAACATTTTAAAACCACTCAAATTGAACAAATTATCGTGCATATGCTCATTAAGCCATGTTCATGTCAAAATTTTAACAATTTTTACAGAAACCCAGAATATTAGTTATAAAAGTTTGTTTTTAGATAAAAGTGACTTATAGAGGTTAATATTTTCGATAACAGCTCAATATTTTGACATAAAGTTCAAAAGACGAACTTAGTCAAGAGAATTGCGTTTGTGCTCTACTTTCAACAAGGTGTTAGTATCAAAAGTAGGCTTAAAATGAAATCAATATCAATTATTTTTAGCAGGATTGTTGGTTGGCATGCATAACAGGAAGCACCATGCCAATTTTTATCGTAATTTTTATTATAACATTAAAAAGGCGGTATTAGTTTCACTTTGATCATTTATGGTATATGAGGGGTACACGAAGTAGTGATCCAATTTAGCCCATTTTGATTTTCGTATCATGTCTTATTGTCATTACGCTTATTATCAAGTTTCTTGGTTCTTGGGCAACTCCTTTAAATTTTATATTACTGAGCTTATCGCGTTACCAAAAAAAAAAAAAACGGATTTTGATCATCACGTCACATCTAAAATATTCAAAATTTTTAAGCGCGCCTTTTGGCAAACATTCAAAAATGTCGAAAGCGTGCATGTGCAAGGAGGAGCGTTCTCATCCTTTCAGGATCTTCGATGTGCCAGCGAAAAAAGTTATATTTTTATGGTGTTCGTTTAAAATGACCATTTTTAAGGAGTTGCTGTGTGGGTAATATAAATGGCACACTAATGCCACCCACCTCAAAATTTTTTAAATCTCATAGAATTTATTAAAATAAATTTAAAATAGTACCTTTCTTTTGGCGCGCGTTTTCTATATCTCAAAAACTACGAAAAATTAATAAATGCCACAAAAGTGTTATCACGCCTTAAATGTGTTATAACTTTCGTTAGCTTGATGGCACATTAATAATAAAAATAAGTATTTTGTATTCAAGTATGTTCGTACAAACACCATTTAAATTTTAACGATAGTTGGTGGCGCACAATTTTTATATAACTCAGAAGGTAAAACTCTGTGTGTAAATCAACTCAGTTTTTAGTGTTTTTTGACTTTCGATCCCAGTAGCAACTTAAGGTAGTAACTTATGAAACTGAAATTAGTGAAGAAATTTTGTTCCATGTATTCTAAGTAGACGCTCATTTAAAACTTGAACTTAGCATAAGACACATAAAAGTTATTAACACGGTTATATAAAAATCATAGATTTTAAAAGATTTTGGGAATTGCCCATATATCTAATAGGAGATCGCACAGAAGGCTGAGTCAATTGGCAAACCTTTGTTGCCTATGCAATTTTCATATCGGGCATGAAAAAATATTTTTAAAGAGGGCGAGAGGGGTGCACTTTACCTAAGAATTTTTTTCTAAAACTTTGTATATAAACAGATAAAACAAAACTGATGCCAGAAATGAAATCCTCGTACCTGATTCAACTTAAAGCCGGTCGATTCAACCTTCACAAAATTGAAGGTATAATCTTAACGTTGGTGCGTATGTATTTTGGACCATCACGGCTGAACCACTGAAGCTATTCATTTTAAATTCACAACATGTGTTCGTGTGGTCCTCCGAAATTTCGTTGGTTTTTAAGATCCCCCTAGGTGGCGCTGTGGTCGATTTAAAAAAAATTGTATTTATAACCGATAAAAATCGACCACAGCCGCTACCTAGAGGATCTAAAAAACAAAAAATTTCGGAGGACCACACGAACACATGTTGTGAATATAAGGTGGATAGCTTCAGTGGTTCAGCCGTGATGGTTAAAAATACGTACGCACCAACGTTAAGATTATACCTTGAATTTTGTGAATTTTTTCTTAAGGAATTTTTTACGATAAATTTTTGTATAAAAACGTATATGAGACCTTTTTTAGTTTGAATCGGGTACGAGGATTTCATTTCTTGCATCAGGTTTGTTCTAGCTGTGCACGTTTATATACAAAAATTTTTGGAAAAAAGTTCCTAAAGAAAAAATTCACAAAATGTAAGATGTGATAGGATAAAGTGCACCATAGGGGTGCACTCCCTCCATTTTTTTTTTATTAAACTAACTTTTCATGCCCGAACCGAAAATCGCCCAGGCAAGATCGATTTTTTTACCTCCATACAAATCGACCCAGCCTATCGCACAGTGGTTGAAATCACTAATCTAGCGGCATTTAAGTCAAATTCTAAACACCGACTACTGCTTTCTTGATTAAGGAGGATCCGACGGAAAAAAAACGAAAAAATTTTAGGCAGAAGTTCATTTGGTAAAAATATTTAAAATACAGTAAACATGTTAAAAAAGAAATAAAGTTCGTACTTTTAAAAAAATGTTAATAGCTTTTTCATTTAAAGACCGATCAGGCTTAAATTTAGCTTTTTATTTAAAGTATTAAACTGTGTAAGAAATAAAAAAATTAAAAATTTTGTTATTAATTTTATTTCCTTAAAATAATGCCTTTAATCGTCAAAAAGTTTTTTAAAATCACAAAAAAACCATAAAATTTAAAGTTTTATCAGCTGTATCTATGCTAATTTATTGCTGATTGCAAAGGTTTAAGTGTCACTAAATGCGCCATTTTATTGTTTTTTTTTTTCAACAATATATAGAATGTTACTCTCAGATTTACCAATAACGAGATATTTTGGTTTGAGTCGAACCACTGCCTAAAAAACACCTTTTTACCGATGTCTCGAATACCCGCGAAATGAAAAAATTACTTTGGTCCGGGGTGCAAGCACAAAATAATTATTTGTTATACAATGTTACCAACACTCCACTGAGTAAAAACAGACGTTTTTACTTTTGTTTTGCTTTCTATATTCGTAAAGCTGTACGCTTTCAAATGTAACATACATTGCAGCAAGTGTAATGAAAGAATTTGCGTGCATTTTGTCAATATTTACGCAGTTAATTGAAATATTTTCCTAATTATTTTTTTTTTATATGGATGGTATATATTTACTAAAACATAAATGCTTGTTGCCTTTGTTTGTCTACACTCTAACAAAAATTCACGAAAATTAACTACAATAATTGCTGGCAACTGATTGCCTACATTTATTGTCGTTAAATCCAATAGAGCAAAATTATAAATATTTATCGTTAAAAATGCGTGAATCCTCTCACCTACAATTATTTCTTTCGCTCTCTTGCAAAAACTCTCTTCTAAAATAATTTCTTCCAGTATTGTCTGCGCTCTCAAGTAAGTTTTGAACATGGCAACAACATCAACTCTGTATAGAGTCAATAACTCAGCAGAAGGCGCTACTCTTTCCTATATCAGTAGGCTTGAGTAATTAAGCTGTGACCCAATCAACTGTTTAAGTTGTATATAATTTGACACTTGTTCGAATAAACTCTTTGAAATCATATAACGTTAAAGCAGAGGTGTTTTTTTAAGGGCAAGCGTAAAATACCGCTGCTGGAGCGTTTTTAGGAGTATCTGAGCGAAAACACGCTGATATAGTGTGAAAATTAGAGAGAATATGTATATTTTAAGACTCTCTGAGCGAAAACACGATGAAATAGCGTGAAAAGTAGAAAATATACATATTTTAGAATTCTCTGAGCGAAAACACGCTGGAATAGCGTGAAAAGTAGAGAATATATATTTTAGGGCTCTCTGAGCTAAACCACGCTCAAATAGCGTGAAAAGTAGAGAGATATACATATTTTAAGACTCTCTGAGCGAAAGCACGCTCAAATAGCGTGAAAAGTAGAGTAAATGTACATATTTTGGAAAAAGACGCTGATTTTCAGACAAAATTAAAAAAACTCACTGCATAGCGTGGTTTTTTTACAAAACCGCCAATAAATGTCGTGAAATTTTACAACATTTATTGTAGAGATTTTTTCAATCAGTTTTTAGAGTGTAGTTAAATAGAAATGTTCTGCAGTAGGTAACATTTGTGATAAAGTATTTGAAGTGTTAAACACTATAATTTCGTCGAGTGCCAATTATTGGATTCAATCGGTTTATTGTTGTGGAACGTCCACAATGATCTGCCATTTTTTGCCAGTTTTTTGGTTAATGTCCTTTTTAAGCATAGTGAATGTTTTCAAATGTAGATTTTTATAATTTGTCACAATGAAAACGTCCCTACTTAAAAATTTTCGACATTGCTAGCCCACGTATTTAATAATATAATAGACAAAACAAAGTATAATGAGGAGAAATAAAAAAAAATTGAGGTACTTGTTGAGCAAAGTAATAGAAAAGTGGAAGAACTGTAATTTCAAGTGAGAACATTTTTTGTCACAGGTAAACTTGAAAAGTACAGCACCTGTTAGGGGTATTTTCTTTTCGAAGTTTTAATCATAAGTATATTTAATTAAAGTGTTAAGTTATTTAAGGAATCATAACAATACTAAATGAAAGTTAGAAGTCTTTCAGAAACTGAACGCGCCTAATCCATGTCGGGACTTATATGAATTCATTTCTTCAAAACTTTTGGCAAAGATATGTAAGTTTCGATGATAGTATTGCTAAACGTTGACTTTGCAATGCGTGTCGAAAACTTTGACTCCTCCTGGTTACCAAGACCGAAATGTATCTGAAAGGCGTTCGTTATCCGAAATTAAATCTCTCATGTTGATGCACTGCTTTTCAATTAAGGGCTTTACTAATAGAATAAGCTCCTTCGGATCCATTCTCAAATAGTTCTTGTTATCCTTTGAAGCTGAGATTTTAATTTTTTTCAGTCTGAATCTTCCAGATGCCGAACGTTTTTTCTCTTCTTTTTTGCATATATTCTACGTGTAAATGAATCTACAATGCGTAAAATACATCATACGTCATTTCACCTGCTTAAAGCAGGTGAATTTCTATACAAAATATTCGGTGCCCTCCTTCTCCCTACTCTAATTCGTCTAAAAATAAAAATTACAAAAATAGGTCGAGAAACACGGGTGAAAATGGTTATTATTTGCCTACGCCTATAATTTATCTAAATATATATACATATTAAGAATTGAAGTTTACACGACTACTCTTTTGATGTCAATAAAAGTTGAAGTTTATGTTATGGCATCGCTAGAAGCCTCTCTCCTACTATTACATTAAATCACTCCAACAAAAATATTACAATTTGCAAATTTTAAATGCGATATTTAAATACATGAGGAAGCTGCCGTCTTAAAATTGAGAGCGAGACTAAATTTGATCAAACAAAACATTGCAAAATATATTATACTCGACAATACGGCTACAAGTGGGAATGGACAACAATGCGTGACACCTCCCATATGGCTGAATTAAAAAAAAATTTAATTTTTAATCAATAACATATGTAGTCATTGACGGCAGTTGATTTTATCAGTTTGAAATATGGGGCGTGGCACCACTTTATTTCAAATTTCAAAATCTTTATGAACTCTCCATACACAAAATTTAAATTGGTATTATTAGAAACGGAAGTAAATATATCTGCTAGGGCGTTCAAGATACTGCCGGTCTAACAAATAAAACACACGATTTTCTCCAAAATTATTGTTTATTCTTCCACATATTCCCCTTTCAGCTTGAAACACTTATTTCAACGATTTTCTAACATTCCTTTGATGACCTTTGAATAGTAAAATTTCTCAAGATCTCCGAAATACGCATCGGTTTCCAATTCGACCTGTTCATATTTGTCGCAAATAGCCTTCCCTGGAGCCACCTTTTTAAGTTTGGGTACATATAATAGTCGCTGGGGGCCAAATTTGCAGAAAATGGGGGATGAGGAAACAGTTCGAAGCGTAACTTGTGCAATTTGGACATGGTTTCGATCAATTTCTGAGCTGGAGCATTTTCTTGCAAAAATATGATTGTTTTTCCGATAAATGGAGCCGTTTGCTTGCGATTTCGTTCTTCAATCGCTGCAATAGTTTGCAGTAATAGTCGCTGTTGATTGTTTTCCCTTTTCTCAAATAGTCCATGAACAAAATGACAATTGAATTCCAAAAAAACAGACGCCAAAACTTTTCCAACCGTTTGGTGAGACTTCGCTCGCTTTGGTGCACTTCCACTGGGATCTACCCACTCGTTTGCTGATTCTTTAGATTCTGGTGTTGCATGTTTTTGATTTATTGTTAACGAACGCGGCACCCATCTTGCAGTAAGCTTTCTCATACCTCAATGTTCATGTAAAATTGAAACCACCGCCCCACTTGATATGCCTATGGATTTAGCTATCGCACGCACTTTCAGTTTCGGATTGTCCAATACGAAATCGTGGAGTTTTCCCATGCATTGTAGAGTGGTCACTGCTTTTGGTGCTCCCTCGGCGTGTTCATCTCTTGTGGTAATTCGACCTTTTTTAAACTCTGCAATCCAATACTTTATAGTTGAAACGACGGAGCAGATTCGCCATAATATTTATTTAGCTTTTATTTTGTTTCTTTCTGTCAAAAATGTCATGCATTTGAAGAGTGGTGGTGCCGTCACTTGGGACCGGTACCATCTTGAACGCCCTAGTAATGTACAGAGTTTTGCCAAAAATAAAAACGAGACTAGACAACGGGTATTCGTTAAATTTACCATTCAGCATTCCCACAAAACTGCACGGGTCTTGAGGCTATTTTATTAATAAAGGTTAAACAAAAAATTGTTGAGGTAAGGTAAGGTAAGGTAATGTAAGGTAAGGTAAGGTAAGGTAAGGTAAGGTAAGGTAAGGTAAGGTAAGGTAAGGTAAGGTAAGGTAAGGTAAGGCAATTAACATTTCAACTAACTTAATTTTTTTTGTATGTAAGGTAAGGTTAGGTAAAGTGAAAATTGCAAAAATCCAACATATTTCGTAAATATTTGGAGATACACGTAATATTCTGTTTCAAAATAAATGTTTTAAATAAATATACATAAGCACGGTAAGGTATTTATATCACAGTGTATACAATATAAAATGCATTAGGGTTGTTCATAAGCAATTTAGTGGACTTTAGTGGACTTCTCTTATCATTACGCTGAAAGAATCTCGTTCTACCCCAAACCAACTTAAACTGGTAAAAGCGGAGAAGGATTTTCCTATTCATTCATTCATTCATCACATAGTGACTTTTCGACTAACAGTTATTTTCCCCACTTACCCAAGAACAAGCCTTAGAATAAGAATGATTGAATGCAGCACAGCTACTATGAATTCTGTCAAATAAGTATATCGTGGTGAATATAAAATTGTAACGTAAATGCATTGCTGCGCATGCATGACTTGGCTAGATTTCTCTTAGGTGGGGTCCCTTTGGGCAGCTGTACCCCCTGTTGTTAAATAAAACCACCACTACTCACTCATTTTTTCCACTCATTGTTTTTAGTTTTGTTTTTATCAAATTCCTAGCTCTCAACAGGGATGATGTTTGTAGTGGATAAGGACTTTTTACCTCCTTTCGATTTTAAAAAGTCCCCACTCCTTTTGACCCAAAAAAAGTACTTTCGGATATAATTCACCACTAAAAAACGTACTTTCGGATTTAATTCACGAATTTTATGAGAGTGGTTATTAAATATAGCACATAAACGCATTTTCTAATTTTGTGTGCCAGGTAAACTTATTTTACTTTTTCCTTTGACGCAACAAATATACGCAAAATAAGCTAACGGCTTAGTAATCTAACCCTCTAATTTAAAAATTTTCCTGATAAGGAACTAGATTTGGCAGAAACAATTAATTCTGAGTATAATGCTTGGTTTTCACTATGTCACTTTCAGTGGTCAGTTGTTGTCAATCAAATTGAAAATAACAACATGTAATTTTTTCTAACTTTGGTATTCTTGGAAAATTAAAAACAAATAAATTATTAAATGGAGCTATGCAGAAAATGTTCTTTAGTTTTATTAAGGTAATATTTCAGGTGATAAACTATGGGATAAACGTTGGGAAAAAGTTGAAGATAATCTTTTAAAATTTAACTTCTAAAAAATATTTTTTCCAAAAAATTGCTTGACCAAAATAGCCCACATAGATGACAACATACTAATAAACTTTTGTGTCGTCATAAAAATTTAGGAATTTCTCGTGAGCTAAGGATGATAAACAAAGTCTTAAATTACAAAAATAAAAAATTTTTCATTATGTTTTTTTCAGTTTTTCGTACTTAAACGGAATGCCGTAATTTGGAAGCTTCAAACGGCTTCAACACGATATCTCGGTAACGGCTTATCTGAAACAAAAAACTGAAGTGTTAAATTCGGTATGACAATGGCTACAAAATAGACTGTTGACATAATTATTAATAATTTTGGTTTTTTGTTTTTTGCAACGAAAACCAAAAAATTTAAAAAATTGTTTTTATATGTTATTTGAAAAAAAATATAGTACAAATTAATATTTGAACATGAAATAGTCTAACTTTGTGAGTAGTTATGTGCAAATATGTGGTTAAAATTTCAGAGAGATCGGGCCACGGGTGTTCCGGAGCAATCGTGTGGGGCGTCCGTGAAAACACGTCGTACGAGCGCTCAGGTGCACGTGCACGCAAGTAGTAAGCTTTGGGTTAAAAAAATATACTTATGCTGCTCGGATCTGCAGAAAAATTTAATGCAATATTCTTAGATACATATACATTCGAAAGACGTAAAAAAAATTTTTGAACGTGACCAACTAGACTGCACCCTTATAGGTTTTTAAGAAACATTAAATTTTGGAATTCTGGCTAAATGTTGGAAAATAAGAAATTAGCTTAATAATTTTATATTTGCCAGAATTTTTAGAATAGCTAAGACATCTTGATCATTCCACATTCTTCTGCCAATGCCGAGCGCATATTTTCCGTGCAAATTTTAATAAAAAAAAGGTCGAAATCGATTAGCGACAGATACCTGTTCTGCACTGTAGCATACCAGAGATTTGATTAAGTCCAAGAATAACTGTTATTACAGTTTTAAAATTGCCCATGACCTAACAAAAATAAATCTGCCAAATGAAAACATCGCTTAGGAAAAGTTACTAATTTAATATCATATTATTTAATATCAGATATAAACATCGTTATTTTTTATACAAGGATTTTTGATTTCAAAATCCTGTTATTGTTTTTAGCTATTTTTTAAACAGTAAAACTAAAATATATGCGTACCTCAGCAACAAAACAAAATCATATTAATAAAAAGTACTCTCGAGTCCGAAAAAGTACTTTCTGAAGAGTAAAAAAAGTCCCCTCCAAAACTATCAAATATTCATCACTGGCTCTCAATGTTTGTGTATCTCTTGAGTTTTTTCTGGTCTTTTTTTTTTGGAGCTTGACTTTGTTTAGCTCCACTTTGCTCCCTGACAGTCTCTTCTGCTTGTTCTTGTTCTCGCGCACTATCTTCTCTTATTCTTATAAATTCTTATTGCCTTGTCCCGCTTTGTGTTGATTAGGCTCCAACTAGTTTTTATTGTTGTTGTGTTTCCGTAGAAATGAAGTGCTGCTGCCTGTTTATTATTGGGCTTGTGTGGTGAGTTTTTACTGTGCATGCATATTGGTGTTGTATGGTGTGGTGAGGTGAGGTGGTGGGATGCGGCGCAATAGTCTCATTTTCATTCTTGTCAACAATTTATCACCGTTAGGCGAGGCTGGCTGGCCTCCCAACAACACTCGTTTAGCTTGGCTTGATGTGGCTCAATTCGACTCGACTCGGCTCGGTTCACACGTACTTCTGCGGAAACTGGTTTTTGTTTTTGTTAATTAACTCGTTTATTTTGCATTTTGTCTTCGTTTTTCTTTGAATCCGTTTTGTTTTATTTTTGGATTTTCCTTTTTTTCTATCGTTTCTGTTGCAACCAGTTTTGTTTTTTATGACAGCCTTGAAGAGCAAAAATTTATGTTTGTTCGCTTGCAACACACTTTGTGTTTGCTGTTGGCTGTGTTGTAGTAGTTGTACTTGTTTGAGGTTGTGTTGTTGTTGCATTTGAAATTTTTCTAAAAATGCATCGTTTTTCTTGAACGCTCTTTCTGGTATCTCATATCTTTCTCTCTCTCACTCTCTTATCTAATTGTTGTTGAAGAAATTATTGTTTTTATCATTATAAACTTGTTGTTGACTGTGATGATTGCGCTACAATTTGTTGTTTGTTTTCTACTTTAGTGTTATTTAAAATAGATGTATGTATGTAATTATTTATAAAACATTATTATAATTTAAACAAACAAAATTGTAGTTTTCGCACTTGGGCGCCATGGCGAAAATAATAAGTTTTCTAGGCCAACGAATTCCTAAAAAGCCATGGTGGTTCTTTTTGTCATTTCGTTGTCAAAACAACAGTTGGTGAAAATAGTTTTTTACTAGCTAACTTGAAGTGTAAAAAAGTAATTTATATCTCCTTATTTAATTTCTTTTTCTCTCCTATCTTTTATTTCATGGTTATCAAACTTTTTTGTGTACAATTTCCAGTTCTCATTAAACTTTCGCCGGAGAGACAGTGATTGTCAAACGGTTACACTCGATATTCCCAAAATTTTACACTAGCGCTTCTCAAACGGTTTTGGTTGATTCATTATTTCTTAGTCATTCAGTGCGTCTCAAACTAAAGGTTGACGTTCCATTATCGTTATCATGTTACTTCAAGATATTGGATCAGTTTAATGCAACTATTACCTACAGTGTTTGTCAAAGAATTAGCACACTCAGCATACATTTAAAAAAGACCTGTATTGATCAATTGTTCCAATTCAATTAAATTGTTATAAATAAAACAAAAAATGCAAATAATCTTAAAAAAATAAGTTTTTAACGAAAGTTATTTTTAATATTGTACCTTATATGTATATAAAACTAAATTTTTTTGTGACCACCCAATTAGCACATTTTAAAGCGACAGCCTTTAGTATTTTGTACTGAATCCCTTTTTGCGTATGACTGTTTCTAATCTTCGAGGCAAACTTTCAACCGAAGCTTGGCAACGGACTTAAGGTATGGAATTCCAACTGTCTTGGATGACATTCCAAAGTTCACCCAAATCGCGTCTGGGTATCTTAAAATGGAAATGGTTAAGTTATCTTTAGGAATCATGAAAATTCCCTTAAAATGGCATTTAATCGTTAGTGCTTGTTTTTTTTGCATATTTTATAATAAGTGCATGGTTTTGCATACCTTACAAAAATACATGTTGCAAATACATTTTGCTTTATTTTGATTTGCAACCATTTGAATTTTGGCGACATCTTTTGGGAAAAGATTACTTTTATGTTCATTTCATGTTCAGACCCAAATCTGTTGAATATAGACTCATCACTCCACAATATATTTTTCCAAAATGATATAGTCTTGTGTTTTCCAACGTTTTGGCAAATTTGAATACAGCTTAAATTTTTATCTTTGCTACTACCAATGGCTTATGCTGAGCTACATATCCAATCAATCGAGTCTTATTTAGCATTATACGGATGGTCCTGGTGCTTACTGCAATTTGGTGATGCTGATTGACCTTTGTCTAGATATCTGCAAAAAAAAATATGTATAGTTTGTCAGCAGCACTTGTTTTTTTTTTTTTTTTTTTTTGGAGAGGCCTTTCTTTTAGCAGTTCCAAAAGTTATATTTTTTTTTGTATAACGTTTAATTGCTTTATAAACTATTTTTCTGGAACGTCCAATATAATTTGCGATTTTATTTACAGTTTTCTTTTTATTATTTTTCATATAAATTCTTTTTCTTAGTTCTGGAGTGCGCCTGACAATTTTCGGCCCATTTTATAAAATTTTTATTTAAATAGTTTTTAACTTAGTAAAAAAAAAAACTCGACAAACTGTGATTTTATAAAAATTGTATGAAACTGGCAAATAATATACAAAGTCTATTTTATTGTTATTGCATTTAAAAAAAAAAATCCATCGTAAACATCAATAAACATTACTAGAGAAAACAATATTTGTTTCTCTGGCGACAAAAATTTTAAAAATACAAAAAATCTCCGGGTATATCATATCACAAATCAAGTTTTACAACAAAAATCAAAAAGTCGGAAAAAATCACAGTAAACCAAATTTGTTGATTGTTGTGTACATTTTTTAAGTTTAACAAACATTGAAACTGTACAAAAAATTAAGTGTCTTACTGCTTTTGCCACAGATAGGCAACATGATTTTCACCTCCCAACATTACCATCAGACATACCAACCCCTCTGGGTATCCTCCTAAAAAAAAAGCACAATTGCTCTAAATTATATGTATAAAAAATATTATTTTTAATGCTTAACAAAAACTAAAAAAAAATTGAGAAAAATATCGAAGATAATACATAGCTCCTCTGAATTAACCTTTAAAAGGGTAAACTGTAATTGTTAGTAAATTTTTTGAACCAAAAATATTTCTTTTAAACATACCAACCCCCCTATTTGCCACCCCTCTGGGTTTCCTCCTACAAACAAAAAAAGCTAAAAATGAAGAAATCTCATACAAGTTCTTAGTTTCAATGAAGAAATATTTTTTATTACCATGACACCACATCAAAACTTATCTATAGTGATAAAACGTATTTTCTGTTTGTTTGTTTGGCCTTTATACAACTCTAAACGGCTCAACGAACATCGCTCAGAAAAGGTATACATATTAAGTGTATACTAGATTAAATTGTTACAAACTTAGTCTTTGCCACGCCCCCTCCGAAATTTTTCAACTAACGGTAATTTTGTTATTATAAAGAAGTATTATAATAAACCATCGTAGTTTTTTGTGCCTTTAATATTAAATTTTTTTTGTTATTTTGACATCACAAACGCTCACATATATTAAAAATTGTAGAAATTTTCAGTACAACGACTTTTTCATAAAATAAAGTTTTGTCTTTCGATGCAAATTTTGCAATTTTTTTTTGTTCAAAAATTCAATAAAAGCACTTTACAAAAGTATGCTGAACTGTACCGTTAAGTCAGTGTATATATGTTTTATGATTTTGTCAAAAAAGGTCCAAAATATTGACTTTTTACTCATAAAATTATTCAAAAATGGTTTTTGTTGTAAAAATTATTTGTAAAAATCAAGTGAAAATTGCACATCTGGCTATCTTTCATACGACATAGCATTTATTTGCAAAAAATTCTTCCAGTTAAACGCAAAAACTATTTTACTGTTTTTGTCTTCAAAACAATGAGGGCACCCCCTTTGATTATTTTCCCGAAATTTATTGTTCCAAAATGTTGTTTTTTATTTTTTACAAAAAAGTCAAGTCTTAAAAATAATTTATGTGAAAAAATTACCCCAATATCTCTTTCCAATCAAAGGTTATAGCTAAAAATCTATTTTTTCATACCAGACTGACTATATTAATAAAACTTATTTTTGTATTAAAATTTTCTATCCTTTGAGCCCCCTTCCCAATTTTTAACTAATTTTTCTCCAAGGATGCAGTTGCGTGTCTGGAGTAATTGAATACATGAGTGGCTGAAGGCGATATGTCGCAATTATCTAGTTTCGAGAAAACTGAGTTCAAGCCTTCACATTTGTTCTGAAATCTATACTAAATCAAACTTCGTGAAGTAGTTAATTTCTAAAAAAGCACAAACATGTCTGTTTTAAGTTTTAAAATGATTTGTGTGTTTAGTTATTGTATTTATATCATCATTTCATCGAAAAGATGACCGTGAATAGAATGCTATAAAAGTTAATATTTTCATGTAATCAGTTTCAGCTAGATGGCGATTCAATAAAACGTATGCGCAGCTTTTCAGTACAATTATTTCATTGATTTTGATCTGTGTTTTAAATTTTAGAGATAAATGGCGCCGCATTAGTAAGTAATCTGGGTACAAACTATACACCTTGCGGTGAACAGCCGAATGATGTCTACCAAAAGTTTCTTCAAATTTAACCTCAGACGTTTGACTGGCTCAATATATATTTTAGTAAAATAATTTTAAGTTGTCTTTAAAATTCATTCTTACTTATTTCACTCTTTGATTGTTTGTCTTGCTTTTGTCTGCTTGCTCTTTATTATATACATACATATGGCTAGTATTAATAGGAGACTTTCCAATTGTGCTATAGATTGTTACAAAGCACTAATTCAAGTGCTTTGTAAACAAGACAAGGGTTTTAATGTTATTCATTTCAATGCTAGGAGTTTGAATGGATTCAAACTGGACTATGCGAGATACATTTTTGAAAACTCGGACGTAGATGTGATATGTGTGTCAGAGACATGGTTTAAAAGTGATGTACCTGATTATTATTATAGCTTTCAAGGATTTAAACTTTTTCGTAGTGATAAGTATGGTAGAAGGGGAGGTGGCGTTGCAATTTATTGTCGGTCTTGTTTGATTGTTCAGTTTGTAAATAAAAGTAATGATATCTGTGAATTTTTAAATGTTGAAATCACTGATAACTATTCCAAAATATTAATATCTTGTGTTTATAACCCTAATCGTTGTTGTAATGTTGAACCTTTTTTTAATGACCTACTTAATAGGGTTACTAATTATGATTTTTTATTTGTGTGTGGTGATTTCAACATTAATTTGTTAAACAATGATGCTTTGACAGAAAATTTTTATTACCATTCCACAACTTGTGGCTTGGAGTTAGCTAACCATTACATACCAACTCGATATGCGAACGATTCTGAACCTAGCTTACTTGATGTCTGTTTAGCTTCTGATATATCTGTAGTGTTAAAATTCGATCAAATGACATTTCTTTCAGACCATGACTTAATTTTCTGTTCCATTAATGTTAACTTGAATCACACTGCTCAGTCCTGTTTTACAATCCGTGACTTTAAATCTCTAAATATAAATAATCTTTGTGATAATTTGTCTTTTGTAAGTTTTAATGATTGTTTCATGTATGACTCAGTGGATGAGAAGCTAAGTGTTTTCATGGATAAATTGAATGTTGTTTTTGATCAAAATGTTCCTTTACGTACTGTGAATGTTTCTAGTAACAACTGTCCTATACTAATCGTGTTTTAGGTGCTATAAAGTTGAGAAATAGACTACATTCTAAATGGAAAATTAATCGCTCTAGCCAAAACTGGGAAAATTATAGATTATCTCGTAACAATGCATCAGCAATAATAAAACAGGAAAAGACTAATTTCTATAATTCAAAACTAAATCCTAATTTGGATTCAAAACAGCTGTGGAAGAATATTAAAAGTCTGAGAGTATTTGGAAAGCATTCAGATGAATGTAATTTAGATCCTGACCTTCTCAATGCTTTTTTCTTGAGTACCCCAAGTACAAGTACCAACTACGAAAACTCATCTTTGATACAAAGGAATTTTATTTTTCCTTCGTTTGCATTCACTCCTGTCGACGTAAACTTTGTTACGAAATGTATAATGCAGATAAAATCCAACGCTGTTGGAGTTGATGGGATGCCAATTAAATTTATTAAAATTGTTCTTCCTTTTATAATTGGACCTTTGACCCACATTATTAATTGTAGTTTATCTAGCTCGCAGTACCCAAACATGTGGAAAACTGCCACAGTGACTCCGATACCTAAAACTGGAAACGCATCTGACTATAAAGACTACAGACCAATAAGCATACTGCCTGCATTAGGAAAGGTGCTCGAAAAGATCATGGCGGACCAAATTTCTCAATTTTTAAATGAAAACAAACTCCTATCGCCTTTTCAGTCAGGTTTTCGATCTGGACATAGCTGCTCGACAGCGATATTAAAAATTACTGACGATATCAGGATAGCGTATGACCAAAATTGTATAACACTGCTGTGTCTTATTGATTTTTCGAAAGCCTTTGATATTGTTAATCATACTTTGCTTTGTCAGAAACTAGCTATGTACTTCAATTTTAGTCATAATGCAACTAGTCTAATAAGACATTATTTAAACGGAAGAACACAAAGAGTTAAAGTAGGAAACAATTTTTCATCTTTCAAAACCATTAACACTGGTGTTCCACAGGGATCCATCTTAGGTCCTCTTTTATTTTCAATTTTTCTAAATGACATTTTTGAAGTAAGTAAATATGCTTCTATTCATGCATATGCTGATGACATTCAGCTGTACCTGTCTCGTCCTGTTGGCCTCTTAGAAGATTTAAGCTTCAGACTTAACTCAGACTTATTATTTATTAATAATTGGGCTGTAGCTAACTCGCTGGTAATAAACCCTTTAAAATCCAAAGTTATGGCAGTTGCTAGAAATTGCTCTAGCTTTGTCGACATTCCGCCATTATTTATTGGTTTTGACCAATTAGAAATTGTTGAAAAGACTAAAAATCTGGGCTTTATAATGAACTCTAATCTAACTTGTACTGACCATATAAATAATACTGTAGGAAAAATATATGGAACCCTTAGAAATTTACGACTCTCCTTTGCCTATACCCCAATTGAAACTCGCCGCAGACTTGTTGTGCAACTTATAATGCCTCTTATATCTTTTTCTGAAACTGTTTTTTGTCAACTTGACTCACAGTCACTACACAAACTTGTAGTAGCGTTTAACAGCGCAGCAAGATATGTCTATGGTGTACATCGGTATGATCACATTTCTGCGAAAAGTAAAAATATATTGGGATGTGATTTATTAGACTATCTTAAAATTCGTAACCTCATTTTTTTGCATCGACTAATATATATAAAACGTCCAGAATATCTTTATGATAAACTTAATTTTTTTCAGTCCGTCAGATGTATTAATTTTATTGTCCCTAGGCATAATTATCTTAATACAAGTAGGTACTTTTTTATTAGCATAATTAGAATTTGGAACTCCTTGCCAATTAATATTAAGCAAATAACTTCGAGCAACGACTTCAAACGAGCCATTTTTAAATATTTCGTTTCTTGAATTAAATCTCTTTTTCTTCTTTTCTTTCCTATTTATAATTTATATTCTATTCTGATGTTCCGTTCTACTATTTCTTTCCCGTACCCTATCTTTTCTTACATTTTAGTTTTTAAATTTTTAATTAATAACTTAATTCAGCTTTCATTTTATTTGATTTGATTTAAATTAACTATAATGTTTATTTATTTGCATATTTTATTATTGTAATATAATTTTTATTGTAATTTTTTCATTTTTAATTTAAGTTTTTTAATGTTGTTATAATATGTTCATTGATGTACTATAAAAGACTAAGTCTTATTGTACTTAATTAATTAATTAATAATAATAATAATAATAATAATAATAATAATAATAATAATAATAATAATAATAATAATAATAATAATAATAATAATAATAATAATAATAATAATAATAATAATAATAATAATAATAATAATAATAATAATAATAATAATAATAATAATAATAATAATAATAATAATTAAGTACAACGAATTTTTCATAAAACATCGATACCTAAAAATAAGAAAAAAATTATATGAAAAAGCAAAGTTTTGACTTTCGAGGCAAATATCTCCGCTGCTTTTAAATATACTTAATTAATTGTTACAAAGTTCAATATATTTTTAATATAAATTTATGTTTAGATGTTTAAACGTCCATATCTTAAGAACCCATTGAGTTCCATCATAATTTTTATATTGTTGAAAAGGCAATTTTGCTAGCTTTAAGATTAAATAAATATTTCAAGTATTTTGATTTTTTTAAATGTGTTTAGCTCACTGCAAGGGATGGAACCATAAACACAAAAAGTTCCCAAAACTATTTTTGAATTAAAGTCCGTTCAATTACCTTTCTAACGGTAACTCAAACTTAAAATTAAACGCGTTTTTCATTATTCCAGAATTTAAAAAAACATTTAATCGAGAAGTGCATATGAAAATGTTTAAATAAATTACTCTCGAGTAACACTGGGCATATCAGCTAGTTTTAACATAATAATAAATAAATTGCTCTCTCTCTCTCTCTCTCTCTTTAAAATATCTAATAAACACACAGTTGCTTTATAACCTATTTAAACTCAAACTAAAAAAGTGTTTGCATTCTTTTCAATTGCAGTTTTGATTGATCAACAAAAACAACAACAACTACGACGACAATATCGTTTGCTTAACTACAATAACATCAGCATCAACAACATCCTAAACAACAAAAAGTCGTGACACTGCGCACCAGTCACCATCACCACTCAATATCTCATAAGCGTATCTTCAAAGTTGCTCAAAACCGTGAGACCTTGGCTAAGCTGCAAAACTACAAAATAACAAAGCCACAAAACAACAATTAATTGCTTTGTCTTATTGCGAACAGTAAAACAATCAAACAAAAAACAGCTTGTGCTCTTGGAATACTTTTTGTTGCAATTGCTAACAATACTTCGCTTTTACACGCTTAACAATTTGTAAGCGTATGAAACAAAAACAGCAAAAACTAGACGAACAGTTTCAAAATAATTGAACTGAATTAGACTTTATAAATACACCGCAGTTGCAACTGAGAACATTTATAAGAAAGAATTCCTTAACAAAAACAAATATAAAAATACAAATAAAAAAAATTAGAGCAGCCGCTTTTGAGACACGAAAAGACAAAACATAATAATTGAATAGAAACTATAAACAATCTTGCATAGCAAACAAAACTAAAGAAATTGTTTGCAATATTGTATGTGAGTGTGTTTTTTGCTTTTCAATTTAAAAATTCTTAATTTTTTTTAACACAACTTGGGTGATTATCTATCTTCTTAAACTTTTGATCAATCATTTATAATAATTCGCAGTGCGAAGCAAGGTTTTTAAGTAACAGACAAAACTTCAAACCAACAAATAAACAAACAGCAAAAACAACAACAGCAAGGAATACCACAAAAACCCAAACCAAAACAAAACCACAAACAATAATTTACATATAATGGAACGTGAATCAAATCCAATGCAACCGATGTGTCGCTCTGGATGCGGTTTCTATGGTAACCCAGCCACAGATGGTCTCTGCTCCGTGTGCTACAAGGTATGTGTTCTTCCTTGCTCCATTCTTTTCAATTAAAAAAAGAGTATATTCTCATTGAATATCTTTTCCCGCAGGATTCATTGAGAAAAAAGCAACAACCACCTGTCAGCAGCACACCTGTATCAGTTCCAAGCCCACAGCCAAGTCCCACATTCAGTCCAGCCATTACAATAACCAACACCGCTCAGCCGACAGTACAGAGTTTACAGCAGCAACACAATGAAATTAAAGAGGTAAATTTTTGTTTCACCATCAAATAAACCATAAGTTTACAAATTTTTTGGCATTAAAAAAAAAACCGTTCCAATTGTGAGACAGATAAAGAAAAAGTTGGAACTTTATATTATCTAGGCTAAGTTTTGGCTTTAATTGAAGTATGTTAAGGCTCAAGAATAAAAAAATATAAAAAAGAACAACAGTCGGAAAAAACTGCAGATGTTTGCTTCAGTTTGGTTACAATTATGTTGAATTATTTATTATTTCCTAATCTCAAAAAGTAGAACTTGCTCATAAATATTGTGACTTAATATGTGATGGTTCGAACTGCTTTCACTTGGTAATAACACTGAAAGAAAAATGTCATGAATGTAAGATTGAAATTTAGAAAAACGTTTTGCAGATACCAGTTTTTTCAAAAAGTTTCTAGAAAAGAAATAAAAAAACATAATTGAATGGCTTTAAATGCTTTTTATTATTCAGTATATCCTCCCAGAAGATCAATACACCTGTGTTCCAACGGTCCTCTTATTTATGGATCCCATCGCTGTAGGGTCTTTTCGGAAGGTCTCCAAAATACCCTTCTGTCGTTGTTATCACCTCTTCGTTTGATGAAAAGCGTTTCCATGCTTGCATTTTTTGAGATGTAAGAACAGCCAGAAGTCAGAGGGAGCTAGACCTAGCGAATAGATTGGATGTTCCAACAATTTGTACTTTGATTCACTGATTTTAGCGATGGTTTGTTGACTTTTGTGAGCAGGTGCGTTATCCTGATAAAAAATTATTTTTTTCTTTTGCAAACCTGGGAGCTGATCCAAAAAGTTGCAATAAATAAAGTTAATTGTTTTTCCAGTTTGGAGGTAATCCACGAACAAAATCCCTTTTGCATCGCAAAAAACTGATGCCATAACCTTCTTTGCAGATTTTTGAAAACGAAGTCGCTTAGGAGCCGAAGTACCAGGTTCGCACCAATCTTTAGCTTCATGTTTTGGTTCAGAATCATGGTGGACCCAAGTCTAATCCAAAGTGATAAATCGTCGTATAAAATAATTTTCATCCTTTATAAAATGCCCCAAAAGTTCCTGAGAAAGTCTCATTCGAATATGTTTTTGAAACCCAAAACTGCACTTAGAATATGGCTCACGCCAGGGCCGTCGCCAAGGGGGGTTTTGGGGTTCAAACCCCCCGAGGGTCGAAATTGTAATAAAAACTAATGCATTTATGTTCTAAAAAAACTTAACAAATCATATACTGAAGTTGTGTTTCCGTTTAATAGTCTTTTTGAGTTGAATCGTGTAAGCAGCAATAGTGAAAACGAGATATATTAAAAATTGCCATCATTATTGTTTTCAGTACCCTTGACATTGGCAGTTGTAGATGATGATAGTGATGATAACAGTGAAGCCAACAGGAATGACATTCACATGTATACTGAAAAAACCTTTCTAATTTGAACCGCCTAGATAGATTTTAATGTATACTTCAACTCATTTAAATTTTTCCTTGAGTGGTTCTCGAAAATTTAAATTGTAGTATCCATGGTTTTGTCGCTGGAGTTGGTTGGCTAACTCCAAATATGCAAATGGAGCTCATTGCAAGTGCTTTGTTTTCTTTAGTACTGCTTATAGCGGAATTGCATCACAGCCTCTTCTCAATTTATGGCAAAAAAACTTTTTATTAAATAAATTGTTCTACCCCTTTCATTGTGACTCATTTATAGTCAAGAGTTTTTAAACAATTAACTTTCGAATTAAAGATATGTGTCTAAGCCTGCTATAATTTTTAAAGAGTGTTTGTAGTTACTCATGATTTATAAAAAGTCGACTAACATTTTTCAGAACTCTGACCCGAGGAAAAGCTTAAAGACAAGCGATTAAGTTTTGTGAATTTTTAGGTTATAAGATTTATGAAGTTTATGTAAAAGTTTATGTCTTTAAAATTTTATTAATTTGAGATAAATGAGATATCGTTCTTATCTCTAAAATTTCATAAAACATACCTTCGTAATTAAATGGGCGAAATCCGTTTCTGTCCACAGTTACAGAGCGGGACGTGTTGGTAGAATTTGCGCAAAAAATAAGAAAAATTAATTTTTTTTTATTTTTTATTTCATTTCCATACAAAAACTTTCAAATATCAAATAACTTAAATTTTGTTTTTTTTTATTTATTTTCTTACAATATTTTTTTCAGAAAAAAATTTCAAAATCCAAAAAACTTAATTTTTATTTTTTTTTTATTTTCTTACAAAATTTTTTCAGAAGGTGTTTATTTTATAATTAATATTTTAGCTTTAATATGTATAAATTTAAGAAATTCTGGCCATGAATGCAAGCAAACAAAACCTTTCCAACGGTACCTTGAAAGTGAGGAGGATCGCATTAGAAATAACGAAGTTATTTCAATTTTAGCGAAAATAAATAACTATTGCAAAAATTTAAAATTTTTTGATGCAGATTGGAAGAGCCTTTTCCGGCCTTTCCTTTTCAATATGTGACAATTTTATTTTTGTAGTTTTTGTGAAATGTTTTAGTAGCTCACTGGTGGCTATCGTAACAGCCAAAATATTTTGGGAATCGTAATAAAATAGACCAAGGAATTTTTATAGGGGTACAAATGGAACTTTTTTTCTTATTTAAGTAGAGGCACCTTAATATATTTACTTACATATAAAAAATTTAACTTGAAAATGAAATGAAACGAAAACTTGTGTATTGTAATTTTTTGATTTTGAATAAAAAATGTTCATCAGAACCCCCCCCATGGGCAAATTATGGTTACGGCCCTGACTCACACTGCCTATTGAGATGACTATGGCTTCGACTAAATATCTCTCAGTCAATCGACGATCTTCCAAAATCATATCCTGTATTTTTGCTATGATTTCTGTTGTTGAAATGTCCTTGACGTGGATGTATTTTTTGATGTCCTTGACGTGGATCGTCTTAAAGACTTGTACGACCACGATTAAACTCAGCAACCCAGATGTGCAGTGTTGCAAGTGAAGGTGTAGAGTCCTTATAATATCTAACGGTTGTACACCTTTCCAAAATAAAAATTCAATCACTGCACGATACTTAATTTTTTTCCATATTAAAAAAACACTGTAGCACGCCTACTTAGAACAGATGTAAATATAAGGCTGAGTTGTCAGATTGTTGACTTTACACGTGTTCATAAGAAAGTAGTACCATTTTTAGAGAAATAAAATGGTGGACGTACTACCTCCATCTATGTGTGATTTTAAAAAATTACTGAACAAATTAATATGGTAAAAATAAGTCTATTGGTATTTGAAAAATGTGACGAAATGAAAGTGAAACAGGCTTTCAGACAAAATTTTATTAAATCTTATTATTAGCACTCTGAATAATGCGGAGATCTACCCAATATATAGCCAGCAAGGCAGAGTTACAACAGAAAATCAAACATGCGGAATGGACATCAATTCAATGACAAAACTGTCAGTAACATGGTCACAATTAAAAAATACTACAATCTCTTAAGTGATTTTGCTATAAACGATGACATTGATTCAATGACATTGATGCCTGCACAAAAATAGCACACGGTAGTATCGAATCATTTCACTTCTCGAATCATTTCAAGAAAAAATAATTATGACTGAAACTATTCCCAACAGCAACCAATGATCTACCAAAACATTTAAATTAGAAAACTTAGAATCTAATAAATCCTTATCCACTTCGTATAGTTATAATCTTTCACTAAACCTACAAATATTTATTCAAAATATGAATACAAATTAAATCTAATCCCACTTTACTTTTAAAATTCACTGTACTCCCTGATTATGGAAAATTTCAATGAAGCAAAGCTTAATTTTTTGCTTTGGGGCCATTTTGCGCTGAGCCGATTCATCATCATATCCTATCAAAGTCAGCGAGAGAGTACGAGGATAGTATACTTTTCCCGTAGTTATATCGTCACTCACATCGAATACCGTTTTCTTAAGCACCGTCCAATACTATCAAATTTAGATGTCTTTTTCCATCAAAAATTTTAACCCTTGATAAAAAAAGACTGCAACTAATTATTTGGACAATACTCCACTATTTTGCATGAGGATTCTTTCAAAGTATAGATCAACACAGATTTTTGATAAAAACATCAAAAGCCCTATCGAAGCTCTTGACATCTGCAATGAAACTGCTTTTTCTAAATTCACCAAATCTTGTTTGTAATGGCTGTGCTACCAGTAACGACATTAACGAATGAACGCTCTTTTTCAACATTACGACGTTTAAAAATTATTTGCGTTCTACTATGAGCAAAGTCGATTCAATTTTCATCGGGACGTTGAAGTTCATGTAGATGCAGCATTTTGCGATTTTTTTTCTTTACCCCGACGCATTAATTTATTGAGAGAATAGTTCAGCCGAAGTCTCGTATTTTTTACTCGGAATCAAGGTACTTATAAGAAGGTAGTGTTAGTAGATAAAATTCGATCTTGTGATGGGTACCACCTTAGCTGTCAAAATCAGTTATTTACGAACAAAAGCATAGCAAATAGCAAAAGCTGTCAACAACTTGTTAATAAATAGAATTAAATTGTGAATTTTTGTGTTTTAAATTTATGTATTTAAATTGATTTTAGCTACTTTATTGCTAACAACTTTAAAAGTTCTTGCTAATAAGTCCATCTTTCTTGGCCAAACGCACATCTGATTCACCCATGCATTTGATTTCGCCGCAAATGGATCCTTTGTTCATTCGTTAAAAAATTCTTCTTTTCAAATTCTTCAATTCAAACAACCTCTTGGTTACAGGGTGTTTCATTGAAACTATATACATATATTAAAAAGACTGCCGTCCGTGTGTGTTCTTATAACTCGAGAACGGGTCCTTCGATTTTCACTATTTTGGGCTTGATGGATTTGTATTAATCCAAATAATGATGGTATGGAAGAAAAAAGAGGGAGTTGCAACACCCATACTACCCAAGTTTGCGATATCGAATAGCTTTAGAGTAAAAGGTCGCACTGCCTCGAAATTTGGGGTATTATGAAAATTCGCCCAAAATAAAAAATGAAAAATAGCCCAAATGAAAAGTGGCCCAAAATTTAATGAAAAATGTCCCAAAAAATTAAATAAAAATCATAAAAAAAATGAAAAATTACAAAATTTTAAATAATATTTCAATGTTTTATTAATTACAAAAAAACTTGAATAAAAAAGAATATATTGATCTTTAAGAATTACAACCCTCAGTAAGTCCAACACTGGCTTCGCAGTCTACAGTACTTCTAGATATCATTATCTTTTTAATAGGTGGACTGCGGCCGCTGCTGAGGGATTACAACCCTCTCTCATATTAAGAAGCCGGTGTTGGACTTACCGACGGTTGTAATCCTTAATCAGCGACCGAAGGCCGCCTTTTCAGCAAATAATTATATCCAGAAGTACTGGGTTGAGATTTTAATTTTTCCAAAGTGACCGTTCAAAAAATGCATATACAGTTAAAAACAAAAAAAAAAAAGGAGCAAGTAAAAACAACAAGTATAAAAATGAAAAATTTCCCCAAAAAAAAGCAAATATTACCCAAAAGTAAAATAAAAAATTGCCCAAAAAAAAAATTTTTAAAAGACCCAAAACAAAAAATGGAAAATAGCAAAAAAAAAAAAAAAAAATAAAAACCACCCAAAAATTGTATAGACTAACTTTATTTTAAATTAATCTTCATACCTTCACAAAGATTTTCCATAATAAAAGAATTTTAAAAGTTATCAACTTTAATGCTAAATATTTTGGAGTTTGAAATAATTGTAAAAAGCGCAAAAAGCACAAAAAGCACCGTTTTACGAAAGCAGTTTCAAGTATATCGGATAAAGCAATAGTTTTTTAACTTTTTACAGGGCTTCCTGTGTGTCCCTTGCTTTATTTTCCCTTGCTTTAAAGTTATTTTTTTTACTTTCGTAAAAAGCTTGACGCCAGCAGCGCGAGCTGATGAGTTTATTTATTT
The DNA here is from genome assembly GCA_963920525.1 of Dichetophora obliterata. Classification (NCBI taxonomy): domain Eukaryota; kingdom Metazoa; phylum Arthropoda; class Insecta; order Diptera; family Sciomyzidae; genus Dichetophora; species Dichetophora obliterata. The sequence continues at coordinate 205,649,618 of OY986435.1, forward strand.
ATTTATTTATTGGCCAATCAAGGCAATTCTAACAGGTTTGTTTTTTTCCTTTCCTATTTCCTTGTTTTGGTGTTCGAAGATATGCAAATCGATGTGGGCGTAATCCGCCCACCTGATCGACATAAATTCAAGAACACGTCAAAAAGAAAAGATGAGAAGAAAAGAAAAAGGAAAGGAACTTACATACTAACATATTTTATACTTAGTAGCATAGCTAAGAATTTTATTTCATAAGAATAGGAGAGATCTGAGAAGGGAATAGGGAGTTGGAAAAGATACGCATAACAAACTAGCTATTTACTATCTAAGCATTTAATTCTTAACGACTAAAATTACAATAAAGGAAGAGCGCAGGATTATTTAGCTTTAAGTAGGGAAAAAAGATTTGGATAGGGCATGCTTAGTTTTAAATAAAGATTTCAAATATTTAAATTTATAAAAAAGCCAAGTATTTATTTATTTATTAACTCAAGCAAGGTTCTCTGAAATAAACTTAAATTTAACTTAGATTAAGGTGTTGGGAGCCTAGTTGCTTGTAGGAAGGTATTATGATGGAAATAGGGAATTGGAAAGATTTTTCTTAAAAGTTAATTAAGACATAGGGGGTGAATAGTACTCGCTGATATTATTGAATTCTCTACAGCACTTATTTATCGGCTAATTTCTTGCGTAGACAGTGTGATGTTGATATTCATTTAATAGTCGTGTATGCCGTGTACGTCTGATCGGGTCATTAAATCGTATCTTGTTTGATATATACTCGTTATCAACAACACCGTTAATGATATCGAAGGTAAAACATGAACTAAGTAAAGTCCTTTTTGTTGAAAGGGGCACTAAATTCAGAAGGCTAAGCCTATAATCAGTCATAAGGTGGCAATATATTGTACTCACGAGGGTTATAAGTGTCCCTAAGCGCAAAAAGTAGAAATTGCTTTTGAATAGATTCAAGTTTTTCACTGTGTTATTCAAAAGCAGGATTCCAAATAATGCATCCATATTCAAGAAGAGGGCGCACTAACGCACAGTATAATGCCTTCGTGACCCAAAAATTTTTGAACTTTTTTGCACGTCGTTTTATAAAACTAGTTTGCTGGCCCTAGACACAATTGTATCATAATGTAAGCTGAAACGCAAATTGTTGTCCAAGACTACACCAAGATCAACAATATGGCTGACTCTTTCAAGTTCAATGCTGTTGAGGAAGTAACTGTTATTTGTTACTAAATTTTTACGCGAGAAGGTTATTACGCAGCATTTATTAACATTAAGATAACGTTTATTATGATTGCACCAGTGCTCAAGAGATGACAGTTTCGACTGTAAGTAAATTACATCTGTTTCCGATTTAATAACATGGTACATTTTTAGGTCGTCTGCATACATGAGATGTGGGATATCGCAAAGAATATCAGATAGGTCGAAGATAAAAATATTAAAGAGAAGTGGACCAAGGTGACTACCTTGTGATATACCGAATGTAACTAAAATCTGTTTGGATAAGGTACCTTGAAACTTTACGAATTGGGACCTGTCGTGGAGATAGGACTCAATCAAAAGCTTTGCTAAGTTGGTGTATATTGCCTCCACTTTATGTCCTTTTTCCATTTAACTTAAAACATCAGAGATCATAGTCATTAGATTTGTTGTGGTTGATCTACCTTTACGGAAACCATGTTGCTGTTCATTGAGTCAAGGATTTATAATAGATGTTAGTTTTGCGCATATAATTTTTTCGAATAATTTTGGAATAGCCGATAATATGGCGATTCCTCTGTAGTTTTCAACAGACCTTTTATCGCCATTTTTATATATTGGTGTTAGGTGAGATATCTTCCAATACGATGGAAAAGATCCTTGGAGCAGAGATTTGTTAAATATTATATATAAAGGCATGATAAGTGTGTCTAAACATGGGACTAGTAAATGCGGGGATAACAAGTCTGGGCTGGGTCCTTTATTTGTATCAATTTCTTTAATCGCATTAGATATCTCATCACGCGTAAGTTGGATATGATTAAATATAGGGCAAATTCCTGAAAAGGGAGGGGAACTATAAGTATTACTTGTGAAGACACAGAAAACCTCTTTAAAGTAGTATGCATATAAGTTGCTGATTTCACGAGAGTTGGAGGAATTGACATCACCTTTAAACATAGAAGATGGATAGCCGCTAGATTTTCGCTTCATGTTAACGAAGTCAAAAAATTTTTGTGGCTCTTGGACAATCTTCTCTTTGGTAAGGTTAGTGTACAACTTGTACGCTTCTTCTGACTTGATAGAGAACTCTTTGGATAACTCGTCATATCTTAGCTTCAGTTCATCGCACATTATCGGCGGTTTTGAGAAGTTTGTAAATTTTGTTCCTTTGGTTTTTCAAAAATCTGAGATTCTTGTCTAGCCATGGCTCCGAAAGCATATTCTTTTTCTTTTTTTTTTTTTGGCACATAATTTTCGATAGCAGTAAAAATCTTGAGACAGCGCTGTCTAAATCTATGTTGGATAGAATATTATTCCAGTTTAGAGCATTTAGATAACATTTTATACTTTCGTAATCGGCGTTGAGGTAATCGTATGCAATGGAGTTATAAGACTGAGTAAAAGTAATGTCGTTAGCAGAGAAAGCAACTGTTAAAGCTGTATGGTGAACAGTATGAGTAAATAAATTTTCAGCTTCAGTGCATGGTATGAGTACGAGCTTGTAAAGGTAAGGTCCAACCATCTGCCATTTTTATTTTGTTCAGATGAAACTTGTTGCAGATCGTTGCCATAAAAGGTGCTAAATAATGAGAAATCTATGGCTTTAGAAAAGTTAACAGGAAGAAGATAGTTTTCATTTTCATCAACGACAAAAGAGATATTGACGGTTGAAGTCACCAAGAATAACAACCGTATCTTCCTCTGTAAGACTGAATATAAAGGAGGACAGTGTTTCACATAGCTCGTTGTATGTTGTTTCACTTGAGCCGGGAGGAATGTAAACGACACCTATGTACGTAAAAAGACTATTTCCTGAACAAACTTTAATTATGTGGTGATCAAAAATTTTATGGGTATATCTATTAGCTCACTTGAAAGAGATTTGTGAGTTGCTATGAGAACGCCACCTCCTCTAGAAAGACCAGTTGAAAAGTAATTCCGATCGTTTCTGGAGACAGTCCAATTACTGTCAAGAATTTCCTCATTATTGAAGGTATCATTTAACCATGTCTCAGTGAATACTAGAACATTGAAGTGACATGATTTGGCGTCAACGTAAAGTTTATTTAATTTGCTTCTCATGCCGCAACACTAGTTGGGCAACACTCGTGTAAAAGATTTCTTTTAATACCGTTTTTACTCATACGGTCAAAATTTTTTATGCAATTAGAATTTGCCGCTACTGTAAAGTTATAAAGTATGAATACTCGTTATATAATAATTCGGAATTGTTTTGAGAATAAAGTCTGGAAAATCAGATTTCAGAATAAATCATGGAAAAGTCCCTGTAATTGTGAGCTGTTATTGTCCAATAAGTCTATTTTACCGAAATTACAAGAGATAATTAGAAAATGTATTACAAATAATTAACTAAAACCACAAACATTTTAATTAAATATTTAAAAGGTGAATTAACCGTACAACGCTTAGTTAACCCATTTCCGGCGGTTCCTTAACTACCGGGCCAAAATCGATGAAACTTCGTCCAGAGTCAATATATGGTCCTAAACTTTATCTGGTAAAATTTTTACCTCCACAGGTAAAGACTGGGTGGCCTGATTTTCGCACCACTAGCTGCACCACATGCCTTCACAGCCGTACCGGCCCATTTTAAAACAACAAACGGGCTCTAAATTTATTTTAACATAAAATTTAAAACTTATAATAGTTACTATTGAAAAGCAATTTTCAATATTGCGATTTGAAATATTTTTCCGAAATTTTCAAAAATTAAAAAAATTACCCAAAAAATGCGATGCGCCATGGTCGTAAAATCCAAGTATACGACCGAATCCGACTCAAACCAAAAATAATGTATATTGTCAAAGGTCCATACTAACATAATCCCTACAGTGCCAGCTAATATCACTTTCGCGCTCACCTGGAGAAAATTCTAAAGATACTGATGCAAAAATGCACCAAAAGCTGGAAATGGGTGATTTAACCCATTTTATCTAGGTAGAGTTTTATAATTAAACAAGCAGACTCATTAGAAATAAATTAATTTTCTGATACTCGTCGATATTCGGTTTGAATCTTATCTGATTCCCTTAAATATTTCCCAATAGTGAGTTGTTTGATGGAAGCAGATTTTGTTTTCACTTTCAAGTTTTTGATTTAAAAACTTGTTTTTGTTCGTAAATGAAAAAATTTTCTTTGTTTTTAGTTCACTTTGCTTTTGAAGTTGTCATATACAAAATTTTAAGTTTATATTTTTTGTTGCTGAATATTCGGAAAATAAAAAAATAAAGCAAAAACATTGCTTTGCCAATTGTATTGATATAAAACCGATGAACTTTATTTAAGGTGAAACATAATAAATTCGAAATAAACCAAAAACCATACTAAACAGCTTAGACTAAACAAAAGTTCCTTCTTAAAAAAAAAAAAAAATAAAAAAATCACAAAATCAACAATTTCCATCAAACATACAACTTAAACAAATCAAAAATAATATGGCGGCTTCAAATAAACCCAATTCAGATATTGCGAGTGAGCTACACGGCAACAAAAGATCATCCAAGTTTGGTGCTGATGAAAAAGTAGCAACATCACAAAAGCCCAAGACAGCACTAATAAACAAAGCTACGTCGACCGATATTAGGAAGAGTATTTTTACAGCGTTGCCAAACAACGCAACAATTACGACGACGACAACGAGTGGAACGCAAGCAAATAATACAACGATATCCACAGGAACGCAAGCAACGGAGACGAAAACACAAGATTACGATGAAAGTACTAAATCAACTGGAACAACTACAACACTAACAACAGAAACAGCAACAATCACGACACAAGAACCAGAAAAGCCGTTAGCACAACCAGCTTCAGTAGCGACAACGTCAACACTATCACCCGCAAGTGATATTGTAAAAACCTTGCCAACAAATCGTGAGCTACAATTAATAAAATATACAAATTTCGTCCTTTTTCACATACCTTTTATTTGCTTCCTGTATTTCACAAGAAACTAGCCCCGACATTACCTCAGAGGCTAGTTCAGCCAAAACAATAAAAAAGGATTCGCGAAATTTAAAAATTCAAGCAACTGAAAAAAGGATAAATTTGCTTGCCACAAAAAAAATCAGCAATACGCGATCGATTCATACGAATTCTTCCACATGCTACTTCAACAAAAGCCATTTGAGTAAATCAAAATCAAGTAAAATTAAAGAAACAATAGCCAGCAGCAACACCAGATCCTTGATTTATTTCAACAGTGGTTTATCGAATTTTAAAGCTAAAGACCGCCTTGCTAAGAGGCTTCAAACCAAAACAAGTGCTGCAACAATTGCTGCAGCTACCAAAGAAGCGAAGAGAAAAACATCTCGAACAACAATATCAAGAGGTATAAAGCTTGATAGCAGAGGCAGAGTGCCTAAGTCTATGAAAAGAGCAGCTTCTTTAATGAGCTTGAAAGCAACGCCAATAACAGAGGAAGTTGTTGCCACACTTACAGAAACAACTCAAACAGACGTTGACACATCATCCATCACGCCCACAACAGTGCCACGTACACGCTCTCGCCCATACTCGCTAATACCAATACGTTGCAAAAATACTAGTGCTTGCAACTTGGCCGATACATATGCTAAGCTAAAACTTATACTTCCAACACCCATGGAAGAAGACAGCAATAACACCGATTCCAACCCCAGCTCAAAAAATAACGATAGTAGCATCAACAACAACAGCAGCAACAACAACAACGATAACGAGAACAACAACAACGACAACGCAGCGAACAGCAGCGAAACCAACACTCAAAACACTAATGCCAACGACAATGGACCCGCCGACGCCGCCAATGATCGGGATACGACGAACCCATCAACTTCTAGAACGACATCTAGAAAAAGGGTAAATGAATTGCTCTTATTTCGACCATTACCCTCTGCCTACTATCAAAAAATATTCGATAGTCTTTTCCAGACTACCTTCTTTCCAGTGACAAGGCAATGATTGCTTGAGAGGTAGGCATAGGACATGGGCTATGAAATATTTTAATGCAATAAAAGGCTACTTTTGTTATGAAATAACTCGACAAAAATATGAAAATGATTAGAGAATAGAAGCATCAAAATTTACTGATCTGAATGATGTGACTGATGCACAGTGGTTTCAATGCAGAATTAAATGTTTAATGTTGTGATTTTTGTTATTCAGAAAATTTAAGCTTAGAGCTGTTTTTTGAGCATATTTATAAAACAATTTCTTAGATAATTGTTCCGAATATTTCTGAATGAGCTGTTAAAGCTGCTAATTTTTTATTATCTCAAAATAAGCCATAATTTTAAGCCATTTTCAGGTGAATGTATGAAACTGCTTTAACACACGTGATTGCTTTTATCCAATAAATTGATTTTCAATACAATTTTTCAATGTATTTAAAATACATTTCTATAAGAATGAATTTAATTTAGTACCTACTTCTTTAAAAAAATTATTATAATTAAGGTCAAACTTATATACTTATATACTAAATTGATTCAAAGTTGGTATATGTAAAAATCTACTTTAAAAATATAGTCTTTATTTAAAAATTTAAAAACAAAAATTGGCTGCGAACAGCAGCGGCTTCATTAAACGAAAAAAAGAGTTAATTCATAATCGGCCAAAATAAAGTTGCATAAAGAAAAAATTCCAAACATTCATAAAAAAAGAGGATATCTTTAAAATCAGTGATACTTCAAACCTGCGTTTTCAACAAACTTGCATCCTAAGACGAGTACTTCTACTTTATTCCAACTTTTAAATGACATGTTTTATTAAAGACCACTTTTTTGAAACAAGTGTTGGTGACAATTTTCACACTCTTCAAAAGAGACACAACTCGAAATTTTTGCATTTTCAGGAGGAGCAAAAACAATTTTTTTCTTCTAAAGGCTACAAAACGATATTTTTTTAATTAAAGACTAAGAATATGTGTACAAAATTAAGACAGCCGATGTAGAAAACTACGAATAGTTTTACACGAAGAAGTAAAAATTTGGAAATTTTGAGTTGTCCCTTTTGACGAGAATGTGCGAATTTTTTCTATTCTGCACTGATATATTTAAAATTAATGTCAGAGTTGTTTTAATAAAGTTATTTAACTAAAAATGAAAGCTCTCTTAATTTTTGTGTCACATGAGAGATAGGCGTGGTTGTAAACGAATTTCAAGACATATCTGTGGCAATATATTTTATTACAACCTTTGTACGAAATGAAACCACTGTGCGTTGCTCTTTTCTAAATAACATTGAGATTTTTAAATGATTCAAAACTTTGATTTATTGGAGACTTAAGGTTATTTCGTTAATTTACAAAATAATGCACTCTATTTTCTATATAGAAATGTATACTTAGCAAAATATTTAAAACAACAGATTCAACCTATCCTACTTGGATTGTATTCAAGTTTATATCAGCAGAAGAAAAAAAAACATTTGAAAATTAAGAAAGAACATATCCCTACAAATACGCCCAAAAATGGCTTTTCTATTAACCCTTTCGACCCCAAATTTTTCCTGTGGCATGGACAATTTTTTAAAAATTTTATTCATGTATTTGTTTAAGAAGTGTATTAGCAAAATTTCAAGCTGCCACGCCCATCCGTTTGGGTGATAGAATAATTTACTTATACTATTTTAAAACGCATTTTTTAAAATGTAACTTCGAAAAATATTTAATTAAACTTATGTCGTTTATACATTAATCGTTTTTATTACTAGAAATCGGCAGTGGTCGAAATTCGACCATTTTACTATGACCTTCGACCTAAACTGTGATATGAAAATCACTTTCGTTTTTAGATGAGCGTAGAAAAGGATTAAAAACGAATCTATTTCTATTTTCAGTTTGCCGCTCAGTGCTAATCAACGGCTTTTCATAAAAAAATACGTTGTACTGAGAAAAGGTACAGTTTTCGAGATAACGCAACATTTTTTATGTCGTAACAACGCTAAATTTTTTAATATACAAAAAGCTTTCGTATACCATTATTTTTCTCAACCAATGATTTTTCTTATAAAAAAAACGTTGTACTGAGAAAAGCTACAGTTCATTATTTTGATGTCAAAATAACGGGAATTTTTCAAAATTTTCTGTTTGTAAGAAATTTCACAATCCAAATATTACAGGGTGTTCCAGAACGTTTCAATCCGGCGCTTGTTGATTCCTTGGGTCAAGACAAGAAAAAAATTGTATGACAGGGGGTCCATCTCCCCTCTGTTTCGAACTTTAAGCGGAAGCATAGCAAAAAATGGCATTCATAGTTGTCATCAGTTTTAATGCAATAACTTAAAAAGTATTTCAGATAGGAACCTCTTTGAAACGGTTTTTTAATGATTTTAAATTAGTTAAATAATATATGTTAAAGTTTTTTGGTATTTTTAACCATGGAATAATATATTCCATTACAGGAATTGTAATTGGTAATTGAACACTTCAATTCCTCATCAATGGAATTGGAAAAATGGTTCATTCTATTACAGGATTTGTAATTTGAATTTAAAATTTCAATTACTTTTTCATGAAATCAAAACTACTTCATTATGTATTAAAAACTTTATTTGACTCCCACTGTTAGTCGGTTAATGCAATATTTACAAATAAAATGTGTTATCGAAGATACCCATTTTTTAATTTAATACCACATTTTGAGTTAGAATGTTTCAATCCCTCTGACTTTTTGCAAGGTGCTTGGTATACAACCTCCACACCCTTGTACAAAATTGCATTATTCTACTAACAAACCGATATTTTCCAAATCTATTCCTAAGGAATTGATGCGTTCAATTACCAATTACATTTCCCGTAATGGAATACACATTTTTTCAATTCTATTCCGTATTAATTAAAGTGGTCAATTACCCATTACAATTCCAAACAAAAAATTCCAAGGAATTAGAATTGAGGTGGAATTAAATTAAAAAGAAATCATTACAACCCAGCTCTAATTATATTATAATTTTATTATATTATAATAATTATCTCTAATCATATTATGATAATACAAATAGTAGCGAGAGCTTTAGCTGCGGTCAACGTAAGTCAAACAAAAGAAAATCAAAACGAGAGCATGCTATGGTTGCTATGGCAGCTGATGCAAAATGGAGTTATCAAAAATGTTTTGATGTCAAAAAGTTTTTTAGTTTTTTTTTTTGACATATGCTGACCGCAGCTCGTGAGAAAATAGGTAGTTGTCAAGGCTACCTAATAGATTGTTTTATCATGTCTTTGACGCCAAGTTTTCTTTCTGTCGTTGCACGCATGTTGCAGTCGGATGCATGAGTATCGGCTATAACTCGTATTTTATTACTTATCGGCAATACGTAAGAAAAAAACTTACCGTCTCACGAAAACAAAACACTCTTTCGATTATAAATACAATATTATTGACCGATGGTTTTCGTTTTGAAAATTTTTTTTCCTTTGATCAATTAATTAAAATTATTAAAAATGCTTTTTGTTTTAGTTTTGGTTTAAAAAAAAAAGAAATACTTTCGTTGATACGTTGAATAATCTTGTTTTGATTTTAGTTTATTTAAAGTTGATGAAGTCATGCTATGTTTTCTTCTTCTTTTTTTTTTTTGCTGTTATCAGACTTTTTGCTATTTCTCCAACTACGTGACTTAAATTTGATACTAAGTGCTAATTAAAAAAAAATATTTTGTAAAGCTTTGTACTCTCTCCCCTCTTTCAAAAACTCTATACATAAAAAGCTTGTAATGTAACGCTCTCTATCGAGTCTTTCGAATATGGCCGAAAAAGATTGATTTAAATTAACCGCAACATTTTGTATTACGAAAAAGTACACCAAAGACAAGCCAGACACGAGAAGCAATACTTTCTTCCATATAAAATTTTATTGCTTCTCGTGTGTTGCGGTTAGGGTTGAATTTTTTTAATAACAATAAAAAATTGTCTTGATCAGCGTTGCCAGACTTTTTTTTAAAAAAACTGTAAGTTCCAAGAAATTTTGAACGAAAAAACTGTAAAAAAATTAATTTTCAAAAAAAAAAAAAAAACTGTAATCCTAAAAACGGCAGGCTAAATTTTGTTGGTATTTATTAAAATGAAAATAACAAAAACAATTAATTTACAAAAACATAAACAATAACATAATCAGTTGAAAAAACAACTTTAAAAAGCATTTGTACTTTTGAATAGATCACATTTTGTTTTTGAAATTAAATTTAAGTCTTTTTCGTAAATTTACTTGTCAATTTTTTGTACATTTGGTGTGATTTATCAAATTGAATACAGTTTGATGTATTTTTTTAAGAGATCTTTTGTTCTTAGAATTCCACAAAGTGCGGAAATCTTTAACTTATTTCTAAGTTTTGTTTTATTAATAATAATTACTGAAAATATTTGTTTATCAACATTTGCAGTGGCTATTGAAATGGATAGAACAGCAGAAACCGAAAGAGAAGAAATGCTTCACTACAATCGCTTTTTTTATTTCTAAATTTAATTTTCAAATTCAAATTTCATTAACAGTTTTTTACATAGCTCAACCTAAAATTTTACGCAATGTTCTCTGAAATCGATTTCCTCCGATTGTAGTAATTTGTGAGTTGACATCAATGCTATAGATATTTCACTTCCTAAATAAATATCTTTCAGAGACTTTAGATAGCCAATAGTCAATATTAATTTTTTTAAATTCAGTTACGATAACAAACTCATCTTAAAGTTTTTTAAAAACCACATGTAAAAAAATCGAGACAACCAAATTGACATATCAAAGCAAATTATATTTGAAGCCTTTCATAACATTACAGCGATGGTATAATTGCAATGATGGAATATAATTGCAGGGTTGTCACAGGGCATTTATTTATAAAATTTTTTAATTATCAAAAATAAAAAACCAAAAACATTTCAATTTATTATTTAAAATCTAAAATTTCAAAAACTGTAATTTGCACTACGAGTCAAAAACTGTAAGCCTGTTCAAAAAACTTTAATTTAAAGTTAAAACTGTTAATATGGCAACGCTGGTCTTGATAAACATTTTTCTGTTATGCTTTCACTTGCATTGCTGACGTACAGCGTTCACCTTGTGATCATGTCGGTAGCGATTTGCTGATGACATAAAAAATTTTGGTAGATGTCGCCTTAAAATATGCAACATTTTGCTTGCATTTCTATAAGATTACTTGTTGCTAGCCCCGCTTGATATAGTTTTTTTTTAATATTGGCATTGTTCTAAGTTGGCAAGTAGTCAATTTTTCTTTTTTCTAGTCAAAAATGCTTCCCTGCTGCATTAGTTGCGACATGTTTAGTCCAAATGGCTTTGTTTAAGTGAGGTATAATATTTTTGCAGCTTATTCGTTGTAAGTTCAGTGGATTTTGTTTGGGTTTTTATTGTGTTGCAAGGTGCTTTGCTGACAGTTCGTCGTTTTTCTTTCTTCTTCTATATGCAGTTGGATCGAGTTGTAACACTAGTTGGAATAATAATTTTTAATAATTATGCACAAATAGAAATTTTGAAAATTGTATAATAATTCTTTTGTTTGTTTTTATTTCCTTTTTTATTTTAGAAAATAAATGAAGAAAATGCAGCCAAAACTAGTGAAGCAGCAGCGGCGGCCGGTCCATCAACTTCCACAAGAGCAACTGAAGAAGAAGAAGACAAAGACAAGGAAGAAGACAAAGATGCAAAAAAGAAAAAGAATCGCTGCGCCGAGTGCCGCAAGAAGGTTGGCTTAACAGGTGCGCAAATACGAACAAAACTTATTGTTTGTCCTGAAATTGAATTTATTTTGACAAAACTTAAAAATGTTTTTTCTTCCGTATTGTTGCAGGTTTTGAATGCCGATGTGGTGGACTTTACTGCGCTGTGCACAGATACAGCGACAAACACGACTGCACATTCAACTATCGGGAACACGGGGCCCAAGAAATCCGACGCAATAATCCCGTCGTAGTTGGCGAGAAAATACAAAAAATTTGAACTTTTGTGCCATCAATTTTATAATATACAAAATAAATATATATATATATAAATACTAAATATACATACATATAATAATATATATATATATATATATATATATATATAAATCTAATATAATAGAATTAATAATTAATAATAGTAAAACACAACCACAACAGCCACAAAAACAGCAACAGCAAAACTGCAACCACAGAACAACACAAAAACAATCCAAATCATACACACACACACACACAACACACACACACACAACACACACACACATGTAATACCATAAACAGCAACAAAGATTCAACTATAAAACACACTCTAGTACATACATCAAAATGCAACAAAAGCGGAAGTTTTATATTCTACAAATACAGAAGCGTAAAAAGAAGAAACACAAAAGGGAAACAATTTCTGCAAAACTTAAGCTTAATAAAAATAATACACAAAAAAAAAAAAATATAATAAAAGCAAGTAACTTTATTTAAAAATAATTTCTAAAACAAGTGAAGAAACGAAATAAATTTATTAATTATTCTACGATTGAAGAACAGTTGAAAGAAAATGAAAGAAAATTCAAACAAAAAAATGAGAAAAAAGCGAAAAAAATGGAAAAAAACATTATAATTATATTTAATTAGTTTACTATTAAAAATTAAATGCAAAAAATATTAGTAACTAGCGCAAAGCAAACAAGAGAAAGCAAACAAAACAAGTTGCAAATGAATTAATTTAATTAATTAAAATATTACATTATATATTAATATGTACTTTAAAGAATAAAGAGAAGAAAAAACAAATCCAATCAAGGCATAAAGCAAAACACGCAAAGAAATGAATTACTATTTTGAGTTCTTCCACTTCTTCACACTCACTTTTTCTCTTTAAAAAAAATCAATGGTTTATTTCTTTTCTTTTCTCTTCTCCCCCTCCCTCTATTACTTCTGCCTAGCTTTAAACACATATATATATATATATAAATTTTGCTCTTTTGTTTTTTCTTTTAAATAGTTTAACTAGAACATGTTCAATAATATTCATTTATTTTAAATTTATTTACCTTTATTTTATATTAATAATAATTATTATATATTTTTTGTTTTTAAATAAGATGTTTAATTGATTTAAATAAATCTTTAATATACATACGTACATAGTAGAAAAATACAACTAAAAGAAAAACCACAAAAATACACAAAAAATGCTTTATTTTCAAAATACACGCTAAACTACAAGATTTTCACCAACGTTGCTGTCCACAACAAAAAAAAGTTGTTTGTCGCATTGTTGTTGTTAAAAAAAATATTCATTACAAAGATTTTACTAAAGGAAAAGAATTATAAAAAGAAAATATAAGAAACTATGTAGCTATAAAACTGTACAAAAAAGAAACACCTCAAGAAATAAAATAAAGAAAAATGATATAATAATGATAAATCAGAAACAACAGCAATGTCTCATAAAACTCTACTTATTAAATTGATTGATTTTGTGTCAAAAATCTCTTTTTGCTTGACATGTGTGTAGATCACACAGAATAGAATAAGCTTGCTAGAGCTATCTGTTTCTGTTTTGTGTGTTGATAAGCACAAGTATCATTAGACAAATAGAGTTTAGTTGATGTCGTTTTTTTCTCACTATGTGTCCGTGGGTTTTATGTAGCAAATAGCCTATTTTGAAGTTAAGTTCGAACTAGCGCTCTTGCGCATTGAGAAAAATTGTATGTGACGAAAATTTAAGCTGTTTATAAATGTATATATCTATCTATATTAAATGTTCTAAACTATTAAATATAAATATGTTCTTTTTTCGACTTTGAATGTTATACTTTAGTTGTAGTAAAGAATTTTTTGCTTTTCTTATACAATGCTTTATAAATAGGGACAGTTCTGGTAGTAGGGGATATCGCTGGATTAGTATTTGTTTTTGATAAAGTGTGCTTTAACAATATTTTTTCATTTTATTGAGCAATATTGTTATTGACAATAATTCAATTATTTTGCTTAAGTATGTGATAATTATTGTTGTTTAAAATAAAATCACTCGTTTCGTTTTCGATTTGACGTGTAAATTTTTGAGGTAAATTTTAATGTTTTGCTCTGCAAATATTTTGGATAAATGCAATAGTTGCTCGAGGGTTGAATTAGTTTAAAGTTTGCTTTATTTAATATTCATAGACTTAGATTTTTATTGAATAACTGTTTCTGGTTTTGTGTTTGGAGTACCTAGTTATTTTGAATCTATTTTGATTGTGTCCTTGTCTAAACAAGTATGATAGTTCTTATGGCGCTTGAAACTTGTGACATTTTCTATAACAGTCTTGTTAAGTAGTTTCGCGTGAACAATTTTCTCCCATGGATTTGATTGTTTGTGAGAATTATCAAAATCTATTGACAATTTTTTCAAAAAAGTTTTCAACTTTCATGTTGCCAAATAGTTTTTCATCTACAAAATACATTGCATAGTGCACATTTTCAAAGATATTAGAAATTTTATATATACTTTCAACGTAAATATTCCCGTTAAGTGGTTTTATTTTAAAATATGTAGACAGATTATGATGCTCGAGAAACTCAATATAATGAAAACTTAATATGGGAAATATTCTAAGTAAAAGTTCATACGATTTTCGAAATTATTTGAGTTATTTATGTGATCTTTTGAGAAATACTTTATTTATTACTGATGATAAGATTGAAAAAGAACAAACAAATTGGCAAAAAATATTTCAGTGCTCGTCATCCATCTACACATGCTTTATTACAATAGTTAAAAAAATGGATTTGAAAATTTTTATTCGAATCAAGAATATGAAAAAAATACTTTGTTTTCTTAAGACACTTTTAAGTAACAGTTGTATTGACCTTATATTATTGTTTTTTTTTTAATCTTGATTATATCCGATACTAATTATATATAAATTAGTTAATTTTGTTATTTTTTAAAATATGTTGTATAAAGTACATTTGGATTTAAAACTTAACAAATTAAATGCTATGCAAGTCTAAAAAAATTAAAAAATTAAATAATATGGACTTTTAGTATTTTTATTTTTTAATTTCTATAAAAATATAAACTGTGCGTATTATATATGATGTGATCTATAGTTCACTATAATGCTATTATATGTTATATGAGTTTATAAGTTTAATTTTTATTGATCCATACTGAGAGTATAGCAAATGCCTCGTTGACTTTTACTGTTCCGTATACTTTTTTAGAAGAATCAGTCAGAGGTTCATCCAGTCTCCTAATGACATCCTCGGAAAATTTAAGTGCTTTGACTCTCTCATTGTCAAACAACTTTTTGTTGACTGTAGACTGCAGAACATACATTTTATGAACTTCGGATGCTTGTTCAAAAATCGATATGTTGCCTGCACACCTTTTTATCAATCTGAAATTTAATGCAGTGGTAAACACATTGAAATAACCAACGTTATAAATGCGACTGTACCTCCAGGACAATTGACCTGAAAGATTCTTATTTTGTCCTAAGATTTCAACTTCAACCGGTTTTCCACTCAAGCTCAACACTCTACATACGTTTACAACTGCCTCCTTTACTAAAGTTGTACAAATGAGTTTTGCGAAAGTTTTGGGTGTCAAATTTGCTCTTTTGGCCTGGCCGCCTGCTCGAAGTATTTAATGGGAGCCAGTCCTTGCATGCTAACATGGGTCAAACATGAACTGTGCAATACACCTAAAACTGGAATGGATGGGATCGTTTTGGTCAGTTCTATAATCCCTCTGCCTATACATAAGGTTAGTAATTCCAAGGCAGTATTATTTGGATGGAGAATTAATTTTAAGAATTGGAAAGATTTAATACTAGGCAGACATAAGACTCCAAAATCTTGTGTAAACTTAAACAATTCTTGGAACTGTTTAGTCATCCGGTTGATCATGAATTTTTGCACTGCTCTGGGAGTTCTTTGAATTAATTTGAGTCAATCGAGAGACATGATTCCTAGGATGGTAACAGAGATCTTTTCTCTTGGTTCAACAGAACCTTGGTCAGATAGTGTTGTAAGGTCTTTGGTTAGACCATCCCAGAATGTTGAAATTGATTCGCTCGATAAATTAACATTAGGAGTCTCCACATTCTGAGGCACTCGTCTCTTTAACATTCTCTGCAAGATCATAAGAAGGTGCATCTGTAATGGGGTCTTCTGCAGTAGCAATATATCCTTTTGTAACAGGTTTTGCTGGTACTATCATGGTAATTTCTGTTTTTGCAGGATTGGACGCGGCTTCTTTTGCCAATAACTCTTCAAACATATAATGATCTTGAGACCCTGGAGTCAATACGGAGACTACAACATTGTACATGTCTTTCAATACATCATTATTAATCACATTGGATAAGTTGAGCGCTGATGCCTTATACGCTAACAAGCTTGGTCGTTTGACGGGTGTCTTGGGAAAATGAGTTTTGAAAAAATTAGTTTCATCCCAAATAACCAATTCTGATCCATCAGGAGAGGTTAGGCTTAAACCATCTAAGAAGCGTTTCAAGTTGTTGTCTTCTATGTAAGTGGTGTCGAACAATAAAAAAAATAAAATTGAGTAGACAAACAATTGAGAAACACGGTGAAGAAAAGAATTTAATGATATTTGGTAATCAGCCCAATTCTGAATGATTTTTCCCGGGGAATCGGAAAAGGGAGTATTCATTTTAAAGATAAAGTTCAAAAACATTTTTAATGTCAATATTCAGTAGTGTAAACAAAAAAAATGTGATATCTTTATCTGCTATCTTAAAAATGAAAACTCCCTTTTCCAATTCCCCGGGAAAAATCATTCAGAATTGGGCTAAATATGATTTTCTTTCTTTGATTTATAACAACTTGAACGTAATTTGGTGGTATAGTTTTGTTGTTATGTCTTGTGACTTTTTCGGCTCTCAAGTCATAAGATTTTAGAAATAAAAAATGTTTTTCAGTGGTTAATAGAAAATTCTCAAAATTTTTCAATGAATAATTTACATCTTTCACAAAAAGGCTACGATCACACGAAAAGTATGATGCTTAGCTTACGAACTCTCAAAATTTTATGGTAACAGCTAAACATTTGACACCGGGAAGCCTTGTTATCAATATCTCTAGCTTGTTAATTGTTGAACATTTTAAACTTAAAACAAATTTTTCTATAGCACTTCTGATATTAATCGAAATCTTTATAACTCAATTTAAACAATTTTTAGAACTTTAAGTTGTTTTATGCTTACAAGTAAGTCCTTGTTTTAGGTATTTTGAAATCTTAAAAACAGTTTTTATAAATTGGTGAAAAACACTAACTTAAGTTACTCCAAATATCTTTTTCACTGTTCAATAGAATTCGATAAAATTCTAGATAACTTTATCAAACTACAAAGCTTTTTTTTTTATAAAATCGCTTGAATTTAAGTACATATATCAAAATGTTACTGCTATAAAAAAGAAAACTAAAAAAACACTTTCAAAAATCAAACAAAAATGCATTAATTTTTAAATTATTATATTTTTAATAAAAAAAATATTTAAACACCATTATTAGTTTTTTAATTAGTAAAATTTTAGTTTAAATGGACATAAAAAAAGCAAACATCTCTTTTATAGTTGACAAAACAATAACTTTTTCAAATTCAAACTAATGAACTTATAATTATGAAAAAACTTTAAAGTGTTTAAAAAGAAAGCCACAATTTTTAATAAAACTAGTTTTCTCTTATGAAATATCCTTAATTTTAATTTCTGTAAAATAAAAATAAAAACCAAACAAAGAATACATTGCTTGAATCTGCGGAACGCGTAACAATGTTTATGATTATATTAATTGAAAAAAAGAAAATAAACACAAAAATGAAAAGCTTAAATAGTAGTAGCAACAAAAAATATTATTAAACCTAAAAAAATCAACTTTCAATTGTGCGCCGGTAACGGGACCGTTTTATGCAAATCTTATCAACACACAACTATACATAAATAAATATATCTATATAAATAAATATATTTTAGCTATAATGTAATTACTTATAATTAATTCAACTAATAATATTAATTAAAATAAAAACAACTTATATTTAAGTGTAATTAAAACTTATTTAAACAGCTGACGACATGGTGAAGAATATTTTTAAATTTGCGTGCATTGAAAAATTAAAAAAGAAGAAAATGAAATTAAATTAAACAAAAATAATTAGCATCGCATACTTACACGTTTTATTTTCTAAATAAAATTGATTATATTTTACTTTAAAAATATTGCTATGTTATTTTGTATTTCAAGGATAGGACAAATATGTATTTTAAGAAGGTAAGTCCGGATAGAGCAAACCATCTAATAAAGCATGTGAATGCCATGCATCGCTACTGCTTTTTTGCACTGCAACTCTCTTGCGATGCTTTAACAAAGCGCAGTAAAAGAGTTTTATAGAACAACCAAACATTTGCAAGATATTGGAGTTTTTAATTAATTTGTTAACTGACGCACCAGACCATCATCCTTATTCCAGAATCCGTCGTAATGAATTTTCGAACGTAAAGCTACGCTACGAATACGACAAATTTGCTAATCCAAAATTCGAACGAAACTTCCCCTTTTCGAACTTCCTTTCGGGAGTTCGAAAACAACTGGTTTCAACAGCAGACAAATAAATAAAAAGAAAAATTGAAAAACTGAAGTGTTTTTGATCAAAATCGTATTTTTTAGCTGTGATTTTTAATGAATATCATTGCAATTGCAACATTCGCACAATAAAAGGAAGATTTCTCATATAGAGAATCTATGAAAATTCGTCGAAGAATATTGCGAGATTCCATCAACCCTTTGGAAATGGATTACGAAACGTAGGAAATGCACTAAATAAATTTCAACAAACATATTCACAGGTTTAAATAAAAATAATTTGACTTTATTAACCAAAAATTAATTATAAGTTTTATTTTACGACCTAATTTTATAAAAATTTAATTGTTTTCTTTTGTCGTAAAAAAATCTGTCGAGGCAAGGCTTTCGTGAAAAAATCCGAAAAATAGCTGTCAAAAGTTGATACGTTCGGAATGTGTAGTTGCAATGCTACGAGTGTAAGAATGTTCGAATTCAATTCGGATTGCAGAATACTTCATTACGAATCCGAAAGAAAATTTACGCTACGACGGATTCTGGAATAGGGCTGAATACGATTTCTACATTGAACTGGAGATTAATTCAGTTAATCTAACAATATCAGACAGGTTCTGCATATCACTTTCGAGTGAAAGTGAAACTGAATCATAATTGAATTTGATATTTGGTGGTCTGCATATCACTTTTTCGTTTTGTATTCATTTATCTATTTAATATAACATCTATTTTGTTTTTCAAAAATATTAAAATTTTGTGTGATAGCCCTCCAGGAAAAATCGGAAGGCTTCTATCTAAAAGTAATGAAGAAACATTACCCACAGTATCATTGTTGATGTATGTTGTTTCCAAACAGCTTCTTTAAGAATGCATGTGGAAACTTTTACTTATTGTCCAGCAATGACAACAGAAAATAATAATATCATTGTTTCCTAGCCGCTTATAGAATGCGATAGTCCCGGGTACGAATCCTGGCCGGGAATTTTCGTAACAAGGCAGAGAAATGTTTCCACATTAATTTTTAGAACAGGGGAGAGGACTGCTTCCAATTCACTTTTTAAGACAGCGGAGAGGAATGTTTCCCTTTAATGACATGATATGTAAAAAAAGAAATGGAGTGCCCAACGTAACGGAATGCTTCTTTCCTGTTTATATCCGGGAATGTCTCCATTTCGTGGAGGGAGATAAAAGATTTTTTAAATACAAGGACAAAATCTACACACAAGTACGAGAATTGGCCATCACCAGCTTCACCTATAGTAGCAGACATAGTTATGGAAGAACTTCTTAGACATAGTTATGGAAGAAGTTCTTAGAGAAGGTATTACAAAATTGGAGAGGAAACCACGCCTTTTGACAAAATATGTATGAGGCCTGTTTGGTATAATTAATAAAGGTGCAATAGATGAGAACACGAATATGTTTAACAGCATTCACCAAAGAATAAAGTTCACCATAGAAATGGAGAAAAATGGACGTCTTCCTTGGGGGTCGTTCATAAACTACTGTCAAATGCTAGGGATGAATGAAATTAAATTACAACACAGTTAATTTATAAAAAAAGCAATGTTATTATTTATTGAAAGTTTCAAATAAATCATTAAACGGAAGACATAGTTATTTTAAATAAAATGCAAAACATAAGTTAACTTTAGAAAAAGAACGAGCGAGTTGCTAAGTTTATGGTTTCCAGTCGACGCTATTTAATAGACTGACTTTAGTTCGAACAGCGTAAGCTCTTATTGCCACGCAATATTTCATCATCCTTATATCCGCAACTTCTGCAAGATCTGCATATCGATAAACAAAATGAAGGAAACAATTATGGCGTCGTTAACAGCTCGGCCGGACCTGACATCAAATCGTCCTCGATTTCGTCTGAATCGTCCTCGCACGTAGTATCCAACTCTGGTGGTCTCTGGCACCATGGCTTAATTTTATCACAAGAGTAAACTGACGAGAATGTTCGCGATGTTACCTGGGCGCCTGGTATATCCTCGTTTATATCAAAGAACCTGTCGTTTCCTAGGACCTTCTTGTTCAAGTCAATTTTCCGCGATTGTGTAGTAGCTGGAGCTTCATTCTCTATAACAATTAGATCATCTTCACAGTACTCGGTCGGTTGTGCGTATTTTTGATTGAAACGTCTTTTCCATTTAGCTCGTTCTTGCATTATATTCTCGATTGCTTGTTTTCGCTTAGTGGTGATGTCCACATCGTTCGTATCCTGGTCAGTTACATCGTTATTCACGGCATCAAATAAATTGTTTTGCACCACGTCAGTTAATTTGAAGTCGAATACGAGTTCGTTTGGACTGAAACCTGACGTTGCATTCTTCTGAGAATTAACTGTCCATTGAAGGTCTCGCAGGTTTAGATCCCAGTCCTTTGGATCCTCGGTGGATGTTCGTAAACATGATAAGATGGTTTGATTTGCCCGCTCAACCTGCCCATTCGCTCTCGGTGAGCGGACAGCTGTCTTAATATGGCAAATGTCATTTCGTTCGCAAAAGTCATCAAACGCTTTCGCAGTAAGGGCCGTACCCCTATCCTATACGATGCGTTTAGGTAGGCCAAAATAACTAGTGCTTTCTTTGAGAACATTAATTACTGGTATAGTTTTCGTATTACGTACAGGTTTGATAATTGAAAATTTACTAAAAGCATTAGCAATAGCTAAAATGTACGTATTCCCATGTTTGCTTCGTATGAATGGTCCAAGGTGGTCGATATGCATAATTTAAAATGGGATGGGCTCAGGTTCGTCGTAATGTAAACGCCCTTCTGTTTTCCCACCCCGTGATTTAACAGCATTTGAAAATAACAGCATTGTATGCAAGCAGATATGTACTGTTTTACATACTTACGTATTTTTGGAAACCAAAATGCTTTCCTGATGCGCTGGATGGTTTTTTAAAGTCCAAAATGACCCCTCTCATCATGACACAACCACACAACACGCCATCTTACAGCTTTTGGCACTACAAATTTGAGACCATCAACCTCCTTGCGGAATACCCGGTTCTTTTGAATCACATATTTTTTTAATTGTTTTAATTGGATTTTAATTGTTTGTGTTGATCAGATTCACGTTTCCCATATAACACAGAAAAAATTGTAACTATTGATTCATCTTGGAGTTGCATCGTTAACAGCCAGTCATCAGTGTCAGCAGTAACCTTCATGATGAACCCAGCAGGTTCAACGTTTTTAGGTGGTTGATCAGGCGAACGACTTAGCGCATCCACATGCGCCATGCGATTTCCATTTCGAAGGATTATTTGACAATCGTATTCCAGAAGCTTCATGTACCAGCGAGCAATTTTGGGAATGAGTTTTTTCTTTTCTTTTACCTTAGCGATGGTGGAACAGTCAGTTATGAGCTGAAAGCGTTTCCCTAAAACATACACTCGAAAACGTTCCAGAGTTTCAACTACAGCTAGCATTTCGAGCTCGTAGCTATGGTATCTACTTTCCATATCTGTGCAGTGTCTGCTAAAGTAAAAAAATGGCTGCCATGTTTTTCCATTGGTGGTTTTAAGCTAAACTCCAGCAAATCCCACACTGCTTTCATCAGTGCGTACTTCGTGCTCAGCAGAAAAATCGTAGACTCAAAACTGATTCGCTGCTTAATTTTTCGATTAATGAGATGAAAGCTCATTGTTGCAGATCACCCCAAACAAAACTGTAATTTTAAGACTGTCGCAATAAATTAGTAAGCGGCTTCGATATAAGCGAATAGTCTTGCACAAATTTTCAGAAAAATCCGGTTAAACCCAAAAATCTGCGAAATCTCGGTTACGTCAGTCGGCTGCTTAAAATTTTTAATTGCGCTAAATTTTTCTTTACCAGGCGAAATTCCATTTTTGTTGATCACGTGGCCCAACTGAGATATTTCTGCAACCAAAAACTTACATTTGTTTAGTCGAAGAGTCAGACCACTTTCTTCCAAAATCACAATAAAACGTTCTAAGCCATTCAATCCTTCATCAATTGTTTTACTTAGCAAAATAATATCGTCGAGGTAAGCAAGTACTTCGCCAGGATCCATTCTCGACACAAGTTTGTTCATCAAAGCTTGGAAAATAGCGGGTGCATTCACGAGACCGAAAGGCATCCGGGAAAGTAACGAATGCAGTAAATTTTTTTGAAGATGCCTCTATCTCGATTTGATGATAGCCCAAAGTTGAAAAGAAATTATTCCCAGCTGGATGCGTAAACTGCTCTTCCATTATTGGCATTGGAAACGGCGTTTTAATTGTGATTCGATTCAGTTGTCTAAAATCGACACACAAACGATGTTCGCCATTCTTTTTTTCAACCAGGACAACTGGTGAAGCGTATGGCGAGTCTGACACTCGTATAATATTATTGTTTAACCATTCTGAAATGATATTTGAAACGATTGGGCGCTTACCAAAAGCGATGCGGTACGGCTTCATGTTGACGTGGAACATCGGTGGTAAGTTGAATCTTCATTTTAGTCTCGGTGTATGTACCCAAATCAGCAACATTTTCTGCGAAACTTTTACGATGAGCATTTAAAATGTTTTTAAGTTGTGCTAACTTCTCTGAAGTTAAGTGTTGACTCAATCCAGCAGTCGTCTCCTTCAATTATGCAACAATTACCTTCACGACACAAAATATCTTTAAGGTCTCTATCCAGCTCTCAAGTAATTACTCAAGAAAAAAGTTACTTAAGTTTCTTGAGTGTAAAAAAGTAGTAGACAAGTAATTTTGACGGCGAGAGTTTTGACAGTTCCAGCATTGTATCACTTTGTATTGAAAATTTAGGCTGATTTGTTTTCATCAAACATTGAAATAAATTTGTTGCAATAAATATTGAAATAATTCATTAAATGAGTAATGGCTGAATTGCAAAGGTAAGTAATAGAGAAAAGCGTTTGTTTACATTTTATTACATTTTGTTTACATGTTGGCAGACCGCTTCTTCCGGACAGCTTTCGACCGCTTCTCGGAAGACATCTGCCCCTCAAAATTGACTGCCTCTTCTTCTCCCTCCGTAGAAATGTTCATGTGCATGTCTAAAATATTCTTTTATTAATTTTAAATCAATTAATCAATGATATCAATAAAATTATTTACCTTTGAATGTTGGTTGCCAAAATTTTACTTGAAGTAATAATATAACTTGCATATATTTCTTGACATTCACAGTGTTACCGTTGTCACTTTTCAATGAAAAAAAAGTAGTAAGAACAGAAAATTTTTCTTACGAGCTGGATTCTCTTTCAAGTAATTTTGACAAGGAAAAATTACTTTTCGATTACTTTTCAGATTTATGTATGAAAATAAGCTTTACTTGAGAGCTGAAAACAGGCCTTTACCCAGCAATATGTTCTCGGGTATGTGTTCTTCCTTGACGACAAGAAGATCCGTTTCGAAAATATTACCATCGATTTGAAGACGTGCTGAAATTTTACCGGTACACATGTACTGACCTCCAGCGAAACCATTTAAAACAATCGAACATTCTGTCGTCTGTCTAACTTCATCAGCGAATGATTCGCGAATTAATGTTCTATTACTGCCTGGATCAATAATTGCAAATGACGATTTATCATTCAATTTTATTTTTTTTTTGTAATAAGATTCGTGATTTTAGAATTTTTTTCTTGAATTTTATTAACGGCAGCTTTTGGTCTGTTTTCGGCGGCATCTAAAATTTTTTGTGGACAGCTAGCAGTTTTGTGTGACGTTCGTTGACAAATATTACAGATTTCTTTTTTCTGCATCGTTCTTCAAATTGGAAGCTATTGTAGCATTTAACATTTTTCTCGCCTTGTTTATTTTCGATTTTTTTCACAACATCCGGTGCACTATTCAAAACACTTGGCAGTGATGTTGCAAATCTCGGCTTTGCAAACGAATAAGATTTAATTCGTTATAATTACAATAATTATTTATATCACGGAGCAGATCACGACAAAACAGATATTCGTTAGATATTTTTTTTCTTTTAATCAGGTTCGTTAATACCGTTCACGATGTGTCTGGCTATAGCGCACTCAGGAATTTCACTTTTCGCACCTATAGAAAGCATTTTGTAATAAAATTCCTGTGGTGTCTCGTTGTTTTGAGGCTTGGTAGGAGCCATTTTTATATGATCATCGGTTGTTTTCTGTGCACGGAAAATCATTGGAAAATGTATCTACAAATTGTTGCTACGTTTGGAACACTACATTAAGAGAATCCACCCAGTGTCGTGCAGGACTTTGCATTTTCTGTTGCACTGCGAAAACTAATGTTGAATCGTCCCATTTGTAAGCTTTTCTGAGTTTTTTTATACTGAACTCGTTTTATAAACTGAATTGAGCTTAAATACAGGGTTGCCAATATTCGAAGCGAATTTTATTTTTAAATAAATCAAAGAAACCACAATTTTTTGTCTGTTCGTCATGAATTTCATTTAATTGGGTTCAAGTAGATTTGCTTACATTATTTCTTGAATATGATATCTCGTAAATGGTCGCCATTGGCCTCTTCGACATATTGTGCCCGTTTTGCAGCATTTTCCATGGTTTTCTTCAACATTTCGATGGGAATGGCGGTTATTTCTTGACGGATGTTGGTTTTCGGCTCTTCTAGGGTCTTTGGCTTGTTGACGTAAACCTTTGATTTCAAATAACCCCACAAAAAGAAGTCTGGAGGCGTTAAATCTGGTGATCTTGGCGGCCAATCGAAATCACCATTTTTTGACATCAAACGGCCAGGGAACAATTGCTTCAAAAAATCGATTGTAGTGCGGCTTGTGTGTGGTGGCGCGCCGTCTTGTTGAAACCAGTAGTGCCTGATACGCTTTCGACGAACGATTGGCATGAAAAAATTGTTTATCATATCGCGATAACGCTCCTGATTGACAGTAACTCTGTGGCTATATCATCTTCGAAAAAGAACGGCCCAATGAGCATTTTAGCACAAACGCCGCACCAAACAGTGACTTTTGCATCGTGAAGAGGTGAATCTCTTGTGGATTTTCAGTGGCATAAATACGGCAATTTTGTTTGTTTACCGTTCCGTTCAACTGAAAATGAGCTTCATCGCTCATGATAATTTTATGCCAAAATTGCTCGTCTTCTTCAGCCATTTCGATGACTCTTTGGGCCCATTCCAATCGACGTGGCTTATCGGTAGGCAACAATTTGTTTACCAATTGAATTTTGTACGGAAACAAATTCAAATCAACACGTAAAATGCGTTGTAAAGTGGATCGGGGAATGCCGAGCTGCTGAGAACGGCGATTTTGGGATGTTGTTGGTGACTGCTCAATACTGGCTCGTACGGCTGCAATATTCTCATCCGATCGCCTTGGTCGCTTTTTATTTGGCCTCTTTGGGTTACCAAGAGTATTACCAGTTGTAAATCTTTCATACAAACGATAAATTGTTTTCTTGGAAGGCGCACTTTTCACTTTATTTATTTTTTTTTTAAAGCACTTTGAGTTTTCACTATTGACTTGTTTTGTTGAATGTAAATTTCAACAATTTTAGAGCGTTCGCGTGGCGTGTACTGTTCCATTGTAAACATTTGCTTGGAATGACGCTTCAAACGCGGTATGTCATTAGTCGATTTGGCATCACTGCGGAAAGTTACAGTGTTGCCAGATGGGCACTTCGAATATTGGCAACCCTGTGTTTTTCACCATACGGATTAAATTCTGGCAAAATAGAAATAATATCTCGTACATTTCCATATGAATAAAAAGTTGGCGCTGCATATGACTGCTGAATATTTGGCGACATGTTTGGTAAAGATTAACTGCATTATTCTGTATCACGAACAAGCACACCAACGATGAGAAAGACACGAGAATTAATACAATTTTGTATGGAAGAAAATATTGCTTCTCGTGTCTTTCTCATCGTTGGTGAGCATCTTCGTGATACAGAATAATGCAGTAAACCTCTGCACAAATGCACTCGTTTTTTCTACAACAGTAGAGCCAACAGTGCCGAGTTCAGAACATAACCAAAGAGTAGTAAAGAGTTGTCAGTTCTGTACAGTTGCGTTTGTGCAGACATTTGTAATCAGTGAGGATTGAGCGAAAGTAGATGTGAAGGAAAATAAAATTGAAAGTTTTCGGCTGACTTTGCTCAGCTCTGCTTAGCTGACGTAACTTTGCATTAGGAATGAATGCCTCAATACGATAAAATTTTCAAAGTGCCAAAAAATAGTGGTGCTGACCTTGAAAACTGGGAATGAAATTTTTAGTGGTCAAAAAATTTAGAATTTTTCGCGAAAGTGTTTGTAAAAAAGGACACAACAATAAAGAGCAATTCAGGATCTTTAAAATATGTCTTAAATTTTTTTTCTTGTAGGACTTACGGTTTGGAAGATATAGTTGTTTGAGTACATGTCCAAATGACAATTTTTGTTTATCTTTATAATTTTTCACTGTGTATAACTGCAAAAAATTGAAAATTATAAAAAAAAATATGCAAATATTTTTCTCTTTTAAAGTACTAACCTCGTGCAAAGTACCAAATTTTTACAGAAATGTGAGTTTTGAAAAGCGTCCGATTTGACATGGAATGACCGATATGCAACACTGGTAACTTGCTTTCCGTCAAAAATAAAATTTAGGTGAAACTAAATATAGCGTAAATATTAAAGTTAATTGCTTTATATCGTGAACGTGAGCTTTTATGAAAAATGAGTTCATTTAGTAATTTTTTAAGTTCATACAGAACTTTTATTTTTGCTAGAACTGTTGCCTTTGACGACATTTTGAAAATAAACTTTTACTATCACGTATGGCCGCAGCGTAATTTGTAGCTTGTTTCGAAATATTTTCGAAACATTTCGAAGTTAATACATATTTTCAACTGTCATACCATTACTATCACGTGTGTCTGCAGGGCGAGTGAGAGAAATTCGAGTTGTGGAGATGAATATGCATGAAACTCTTCCTAATACAAATTAGATTTCGGTTCGAGTTGAAGAAAAATTCGAGTTAGGGAAATTCGACTTATAGATATGTATTAAAATATAAGGAAAATGTCTTGAGAAAGCAAAAAGCACAATTACTACTTCGAGTTATGGAGAATTTTGAGTTACGGAAGTTCGAGTTAGGGAAGTTTCACTGTATTTTATTCTATAACTTGAATCTTCCGTAACTTGAAGTTATATTCTGGTCCCTTGACACTTCGAGTTAGGGAAGTTTCACTGTATTATATTATTTTACATAGAATTTTCACTAGTATTACTGACTATATAAATATATGTGAGTATATAAATTAAAGGTACAGTATAAAGAAATAATGCATAACTATTTATATCATTTCAAGCTATTCCAGCTTCGATCCAAGAGTCGATCCAAGAGTTGATTACTGGGATTGAGAAGCTAGAAGCTTTGTTGAGGATTCTTCATTAGATTCTATGTCGACCCATTCAAGGGCCAAATTACAGCATCCGTGATCGAGCAAAGTTGTACAGGATTGATAGGCACTTGTCTCGTCGTGGGTTATATAAGGTTATATAACCCACCTCAATTTATGAACTGGAAAAGCTAAACTTTAGCTGTTGGAAAAATTTGGCCAAAAATATCTATGACGCACTGTTTCAATGCAATTTGTGATAACTTTTATCGATGATTACACACTTTTTGGGTGCTAATAAAAAACAGCTTATCACCTATGCGGTCATTAATTAATTAATAAGATCATAACAACTAGCTAAAAATGGCTTATTAGCGATTTCGTATCTAGAGCTAACCATAATTTATTCAACTGAGTGGATACATTAATACATACGTAACATGCTTCTTTAATTCTCACGATTTTTCTCATCACAATAAGAGTATTTGACAAGCTTTTAACATTAATTAATTCAAATGCGCTTCAGTATTGATAGCAATTGTTATCAGTTCAGTTAATAGCGCAATTTAGAAGTAAGCAATAAAAAATATATTGCTTTTATAAAGTATTTTTCGGCTGTCTAATGATATGTCGGGTGTTTCATAAGAGAGCAATTTTGTTTTTAGTTGGATCACATTTTGAATGAGCTGTACAAACAGCTGAGTGCAGACTTCAGTTGTATTTTGAAGTCGGATTAGCTTGGACAAAAGTTAAAGTAGTGTGTCTTAAGAAATAACTACCGAACCTATAACATCACAAATCAAATAACTGAACATTTAATCATTGAAATTAAGTGTTTACAAAAGTTGTAAGCACAATTAAGAGCGAGAAATTAAAGATTATAAAATGCCTATTCAAGGACTTAAGCAACCAAACTTGGAGAGTAAGGTCTTGAATGGCAAACAGGAAAACGGAAAGGCACAGAATGCCATATTTTTGCCAAATGCCGCAAAATTACCAAAAATCTTTGACACAGTTGATGAAATACTAGATCCCCACTGCGATCCTAAGAATCCACAAAGAATATCATTCCATGATGTTACTTCAGCAGCATTTTTAATAAAGGATGGAATAGAGCGTACACCGTGTCCGGTGAGAGTTTATTTTAACTGGAAACTTTTTTTATTGTGATTTATTAATACTTTTCACAATTCAAATAGCGATCAACATCTTCTGAATTGTATGGCATGGATTTATATTTGAAAAAGGATTTTCTACAATATACCGGAAGGTATGTCAAATAGCTAACATTTTACATATCAGTTAAGCCGTTTTTCCTTTTCAAACACAATTTCATGTTTATTTATGTGTGTGTAAAGCGTTAATATTTTTGTTGATAGGATTTCATAGTAAGTCCAGAGTGCATTTGTGAATAATTGGTGCGTTCTGATCAGCAGACAGCTAGAGATAAGAAAATGCAATCGATTTTATTTACAAAGCAAATACCTACATAGTAAATTTTGTAATTCTATAGTTCAGAGAATTAATTTACGGAAGTTTTAATGTGAAACATGAACATAGTCATGTAGGAAAATTCGAAAAATCAGCTATCTTTTGGAGCATAAGTGCAAAATTTGCGGAAAATTATCATGTGATATGTTGGTGGCAAAATGATTGATCCTTACCTTCTGATTACATAATATAACAGATTGTAAAATTTTCTTAAACATAATTAGGGTTTTCACAAGCTGTCGTATTGTTGTATTGTCTTAATTTTTCACAACAGTTGTATATTTTTTGTTGTTGCTTTCCACATAAAACTAATTTACGACAATACAGTCGCGTTTGGTATGCATACTGTTTGTCGTATCTCACCAGTGCTAATCTTTCTTTTTACGAATTTGTTATTACCGTGTAAATTTCATAAGAAACATCATTAACATAACAGCTTTTTTTTTTATTTCTTGCGAGGCGAATATGTTTGAAGAAGAAATTGAAATCACAAGATTTCTGATCACAAGATCAGGTCTACAACTTTTCGCACAAAGCTCTTATTATTTCATTCTTCTCGTTTTGTTTAGGTATTTTAAAAATTTATTTTCTTCAATCATCTGTCTGTTTCTACAGTCAGCTGTATAAATACGACATACAAAAAAATAAACCCTTAGGGTATGCTCCCAGTTGTTGTATTTTTTTATTGAAAACACAATACGACATATAACAAAACGACAGCTTGTGAAAACCCTAAATGTGTGTTTGCATATATTTTTGAACTATGCTCAAACAAATTTCCTTTTTCGCATTAGGTCGCAATTTCTTTCTTTAAAATATTACATAGTACTATTTATTTCTCATGCCAACTGATTCAACTTTTGACACTTTTTATGGCCATTTCGAAGAGCATTGTTATCACCAAATATTCAAAATTTACGTAAACAAATTTGTTTTGAAAACAAAAATGACACTCCTCCAATCACTAATCCAAATATAATCAACCATAACATTCATATCTCACAAAATTACGCAATATTTCTTATTCTTATTGAACGTATTTCAACATGAAATTTCGATAGGATTTCTTACAAATCAGTATGTGAAAGGTACATAGAACTAGAAAGGAGTTATCTTCGACTTGGCCGAAGCTAAAATACCTCATAGTATATTCCAAAATATGAATGCTTTACAAGTTTGATGACGTCACTTCGTATGGAGAATAGGCGTAGTTTTCATTAAGTTTTACCAAAATTCAAATGCCAAATAACTACCCAGTAGGAAGCCGAGCGCTCCACTAGCGCAAATGAAGCGCTCCAAAAAACAGTAGGGCGCTTCATTCTCCTTGCGTATAGCGCATTTTTTAACATGAGCATGTCATCAGGTATATGCGCTCCACTCTCGCTGTTTAAAATATAAAATCGTAGCGAGAACCGAGCGCTTTGTTCACCTTGTAGTTGATACGAAATAGTAGCAAGAACCGAGCGCTTTTTTTCCCTTGTAGTTAATACAAAAACTAGCTCTTAAAAAACAAAAACATAGTACATTTATTAACTCTTTTGCATTTATGGATTTAATGTTGTTTTTTATGTTTGGTGATTATTTAACAATAAGAACTAAGTTTATAAATTCACAACGTGATACAAAACAACAAATATTCAGTAAGTAGTTAATTGATTAATGAAAGTTACTACATTTATTTAAAACTCAATTTTGCTGTAAAGTTTTTGCTGTTGAATTGTTCTTTTTCTTGTTTTTGCTCACATCCCTGTAAAATTTATTTTTGTAGGAGCGAAATCCTGCCTTCATCTCCTTGTCAAATATTTCTAGGGACATTGTTGGTCCATTTACCGCAACTATGACAAAAACATTTATTATTTTTTTTAAGGCTTTTTGAGTTCATAGACTAATAGTTACAAAACACGATTTCAGTAAAAAATTTTAGAGATTTTACTGCAAATTTTTTTTGGCGTCCATCCAAAGTATGATGTCATCGCGCACGGCTTTGGTGCAGTACTTGCACTTTTTTAAAAATATAACACATTTCTTTATTTGATGATAAAACTTTATTAAATACTTTCTTTTATAAATTTTGCGTATTAAAAGGAGGTCTCGCTAGATAGACTCGATCGCGCAGGACTTCGATGTAGTACTTTTACTTTTATAAAAATATAACACAATTTTACTTTTTGTATTTAAAACTTTAATTTAAACCTACTTTTGTTGACTACGCGTATGAAAGCCCGGATGGCGCAAGATCTATGCAGCACTTAGGGGTTAGCAGGACTCAAGGGCGGTACTTAATGCGCTCGCGGGAATGACAGGTGCGATAGACCTCACAGTAGCTATGCACGATATGTGATGTGCTGGCCGATGGTTGATAAGCAAAAGAACGGGATTTTAGATATTTTATTTATTTTTTCAAAAATTTATTTTTTTGACTTTACGTTCCAAGATTTATTTGCTAGTGCTACGTTATCACTATGAAAAGAGCTCCACACATAGCGCTTAACAAATAGCACTATACGCAAGGGGATGAAAGCGCTCTTAATGCGCATACGAGTAATGCACATACAAATTTTTTACTGGGTACGTTAATATCCAGTCAAAACACATATTTTTGTAGACCTGCTGTTTTGATGACGTCATTTTGTATGGGAGGTTGGCGGAGTTTTAATACGATTTTGCCAAATTTCAAGCGAATTTCAAGTGAATTTTATGCATACATATAACATATGTACAAAATTTTAATTAATTATACAGGGTCCGCCAAATAAATTTTTTTTTTTAAATTCTATTAAAAAAATACTAAAGGTGCCCCCAGACTATATGTTTCATACATATGACATGCCAAATAAAGTTACATACCAAATTTCATCTGTGTGTCAAAATTAAGTTTTTGTCAGACATTTTCATATGTTCCACACTATTTGTAGCTAAGAACCATTTGTAATTATTTGACGTGTCATATGTATGAAACATATATTGTAGAGGCACTTTAAATATTTTCTCAAATTTCTTTTTTTATTTGAAAGTACAATTCTTTCGGTTAATAATGAAAAATAATTTCATTCAAATGGCTGCCTCGGCTGGCCATGCAGTAGCCTACACGATCGGTCCAATTTTTAAGCACATTATCGATTGTGTGCAGCTGTATTTCATCAATGGCTTCACGAATATTGTCCTTTAAAGCGTCAATTGTCTCTGGCTTGTCGGCGTAGCACTTATCTTTGAGGGCACCCTACAAATAATGGTCCAACGGTGTCAAATCGCAGCTCCGAGGTGGCCAAACGACATCAGCTCTGCGGCTGATAATGCGATCTTCAAAAACAGGGCGCAAAACATCGAGTGTAGCTTCGGCTGTGTGGCACGTAGCGCCGTCCTGTTGAAACCAAATGTTGCCAATATCCTCCTCTTCAATTTTTGTGAACAAAAATTCGTTCAACATGGCCCGATAGCGATTTTTCGAAGAAAAATGGCCCGATTATGCCTCTGGTCCAAAATCCGCATCAAACACTGACTCGTTTTGGGTGCAGCGGCTTTTCAATGTATGCGTGCGGGTTTTCTGTGCCCCAAATGCGACAATTTTGCTTGTTTACATACCCGCCAAGATCAAAATGAGCTTCATCTGAAAAGATGATTTTTTTGGCAAAATCGGTATCTTCTGTAAGTCGATCGCAGGCCCACTTAGCGAAGCGAAAACGCATTGGATGGTCGTCAGTTGGCTCCAACTCCTGAACCAATTAGACTCTGTATGGCGTCATACCAAGATCTTTATGCAAAATTCGTCTCAATTATGTCTCCGAAATGTTCTATTGTTGAGAACGACGGTGAATTGATGTTGATGGCGCTTCACGCACACTTTCTGCCACAGCAGCAATATTCTCGGGTGTACGCACTGCTTTTGGCTTTTCACGCTTTGGTTTATCGATGAGGATGCCAGTTTCTTTCACTTTTTTCACAAGATAACGAACATACGGAGCTGACGGTGCTTCTCTTCTTCCAAAATCCGTACGCAATTTTCGCACACATTCTGCAACATTACTATGATTTTCAAAGTAATGCCGCAATATTTCCCAGCGTTGTTCAAGCATATACACAACCTTATTCGTTCAGCGGAAGGATAAAACTTATTATCTGTCAAATCAGACATGAGCTAAGTGTTACCATTCACGAAATAAGCACTCTAGTTGAAAAAAAAAATGTTATATGGCGGACCCTGTATTAATTTTTGTAGAATTTAGGTAATTTAACCGTTTTCATTAAGTCATTTTGTATGGAAGGTGGGCGTGGTTTTTATCTGATTTGGACTACTTTCTATGGTGAGTATTTGGGACTCAAAGCTTATGTGAAAAATGTCAAGTCATTAAATAAATTTTTGTGGCAATTTAAGAGACTTTACCGTTTTGACAAAATCACTTTGTATAGGAGGAAGTTGTGGTTTATATCCGATTTTGCTCATTTTTGAACTTGATCGAACTTAGTATAGCATTGATCTTATCATATAAATCAAATTTCATTACAATAACTTAAAAATTGCGGATTTAGCGTGTCGACAGACAAACATTGCTAAATCGTCTGTGGGGGTGATACTGATCTAGAATGTAAAGGGTGATTTTTTTGCTATTTGTTTTTTCAGTTTACATTTTTTAACACTTCACACGTGATTTGTAACATGTTGCAAAGCAAAAAGTGTTCAGTAAGAGTTACCATTTCATCAACAAAAGACTAAAAAGCGAACAGCGCTTGCAAATCATTGAAATCCTTGCTCTGTTACGCCCATGTTATAGTCGTCATAATTGACCCACCGAAAAAGCTATTAAAGCTATTGTTACCAAATTTCGCAAACTGCGGAGAATGCGTACCGAGGAGAATATTGCTGTTGTATCGGCCAGTGACAATGAAAATTGCGATATGTCAATTGCCGCCGTTGCTAACAATTGGGCTTGTGTTATTCGACCACTTGGTCGCATAAACTAAAGTAAGCAAAAACGAACAGCAAACAAAAAAGTATGAAAGGAAGAAAAACTGAGAAATTGACACTGAAATCTCATGGCCTCTGTGGTGCAGTGGCGACCCACAGCCGGGTTCGATTCCCGGTGGTGGCATCACAAAGATTTCTGATGAAGCCTGTAGCAGGGCTGAAATTGCAATAAAATCAGTTAGTGATGTTTTCCTTTTCATATTGAAAAATGTTGTTGTTGTTTCTTTGGATAAAAAAATTCGTTAGAGCAATTAATTGTTCTAACCTTACCTAAAGCTTAATAAACCATTTTGAAGTATCCAACAACTAGAATTTAAATTTAAAATCAATAATGTTTAAACTATCAAACATTAAGGGCCAATTTTTCAGTGCGAGTTTAAACTCTAGTCAAATTAAACCTAGCTTAACTCTCCAAAAGTGGACGCTTAAACTCGGTTTATCTAGATATTTTAGCATTCGTTGATGTTAAATTGTCTTAAAATATCATATAATGTGTTTCTTTTTTGCCTAAACGGAGTTTGAACGTCCAATTTTGGTGAATTAAGCTAGGTTTAATTTGACTAGAGTTTAAACTCGCACTGACAAATTAGCCCTAAGAATTTGTATATAAAATCATAGAAAATTAACATAATTACAACAAAGCCGTTTGTTTGGTAAATGAGTTTTAGAAAAGTTGGATGAGGATACACTTTTGTATCGAAAAATTGTCTTCAGCGACGAAGCTCATTGTTGGCTCAATGGGTATGTCAACAAACAGAATTGCCGAATTTGGCCTGAAGAGCAGCCAGAGGCAGTTTAAGAGCTGCCAATGCCAACTCTGAAAAATGCACTGTTTGGTACGGTTTGTGGGCCGGCGGCATCATTGACTGTACTTTTTTTAAAATAATGAAAATCGCAACGTTACAAACAATGAAGCAATAATTATCGATTTTTTTTTGTCCAAAATGGGCGGCGAAGTGGACTTGATTAGCATGTGGTCTCAACACGACGTTGCCACCTGCCATACGGCACGCGATACCATGGACCTATTGAGAGGCGAGTTTGGTGAGCAATTAATCTCACGTTTTGGAGCAGTCTATTAGGCACCAAGATCATGCGATTTGACTCCACTTGACTATTTTTTGTGGAGTTACTTGAAGTCTCTCGTGTGCAGGGACAAGCCAATCACAATTGGAGCCCAATACCAGCCGAAATGCTGGAAAAAGTATGCTTAAATAAAGTTTGCGGATGGACAAGGTTGCCAGCTCGTACCATTTGGACTGAAAACTTCGGTTTTGAAGGATCAATCTCCGGTCTCAGGCCCTTACAGGTTTAGTCCGGCTTACGCACTTAAAGATTTTTTTATAAAAAAAAAAATTACAAAATAGCAATTATAAAAAAATTTAATATAAAATTATTTTTTTTATATATTTTTGGAGCTTAAGTTCGTATGCACGTAAACGCTTTAAAAGCATGCCAATAAAACATTTTTCTTATTGAAGTGGTCTTAGTTTATAAAAAAAGGAGTGTATTTAAAAAATGTTTACAATTTTGAGGAATGATTACAAACTTGAGCCCTATGGAAGTTTTAGATTGTTTATAAATTGTGAAGCACTTACTCACACTGGAACGTGTACTAGAAGTAGGGCCTGCAATTTTGGGTGCTTTTGGCGATCCCGGGATTTTCAGGATTGACATTTTCCAGGGATTGCAACTGTACTGAAAAAGTTTTAAATAATTTTTTTTATTGAAAGATCTTGTTTCTTTTTTACAATAAAACACACGAAATAAAATCTAAATTCGAATTTAAACTAAAAGTTATTGAAGCTACCGGAAATAAAAATTTTGTACGAAATTGAAAAAGTGTTCTGCATATCTAGAGTGTTCTTCCTTTTCCAAAATATAAACAAAAATAACGTTTTTTCAATATTGTTATCAATTTCAATAGATTTATGATCGCTGATTCCGAATCTAGCAACATTTTCTATCTATTGAATGAATGAAATACGAGTTTTTAAGGCATTCTTATTTGTTTATATATTTATAACAAATTAGCTTATAATAAAATTAAAAATTTAATAAAGAAGGGTAAGCAAAAGCAACAATGGCCTTCAGCTTATAGATTAAAGCAAATCATAGATATTTGAGTAAATTGAAAGTTAATACGAGTAATAATAAAGTAATATAATAAAAGTAGAGTCCATTACTACATATATATTAAGGCATTCTTATTGCCTTGGATTGAAGTAAAATCTTTAAAACAGACTTGGAAGATAGAGTAGATTATAGTTTCTAATCTTATAATGTTTGATAGCATAATCGTATGTTATGTAATGTTAAATTTAACATTAAAATTGTACGATTACGAGTCTAGCTTTTATGAAAACACATACAAAATGCTTATCTTTACTGATATTAAAAAATGAAATGTTGTCTGTTTGTTTATTTATCTGTTTGTCCATCTTCCACCAGAATTTAAAGAAATTTAGAATATAGGTTGTAGGATATTTAAAAATCTTCAAATCTTGAGATTGCAATAATTTCAACTGCAATTATAAACAAATTTACAGCTTTTGCGAATTTTTAAAGGCAACGCAAATTTTTCTTAATGAGTCAGTTGACATTTTCATTAATTTTATGGGCTGACAAATAAAATTGAATTTGTGTGTGTTGTTCATGCAAACTGAACATTTTTAATCAGCATTTTGTAGCATTCCATTCATTTGAGTCCAAAAAATGGACTCTCAAAATATGTTTTACAATTTTTTGAAATTACATTCAAACATACTATTTCAACAAGGTGAAGTTTTAGATAAGGGCTTACTTTATCATTCAAGCCAAATTGAAGAATTTTACAATGATCCATACACAGAAAAAAGTCACTGTAAAATCAACTAGAAACATAATGGTTTTACATGTTATCCTATGGGTGGGTAAGTCCTATGGGTGGTATAGCTTCCTGTTTATCTTCCTTAGATAAGTACCTTAAACTTTCATAGTCAACTGAATCTTCTGTTTCTATTGAAAAGTAATATAGCATTTTGATATTATTTTGTTATAGTAGCATAAATCACATATCACATTACCTTGTTCTGCGTCGAAGTTTATGGATTCGTCTACTTCCTCTTGTACTTACTTTTCATTCCACTTGTTTTACTTTTTCAGCTATTACAAACTATTTTAATTTTTAACGAAGCTACTTCTCGCGTTAAAACTTCTAATGTGCTAGAAACAACGGAAATTTTTCACCACGCAAAATTTTTTTACATGATGCAATAATAATTTTACTAGATTTCAAAATGATTCAACATAATGCCATAATGATTCTACATGAAATCGTGTTGATTAACTTTTTACATGATGCAATAATGGTTTTACTGGTTTTCATAATAATTGTACATGAAATCATAATGA
Organism: Dichetophora obliterata; assembly: GCA_963920525.1. Lineage (NCBI taxonomy): Eukaryota > Metazoa > Arthropoda > Insecta > Diptera > Sciomyzidae > Dichetophora > Dichetophora obliterata. The sequence goes on from OY986435.1 coordinate 205,687,549, forward strand.
TTTTACATCAAATCCTAATGATTTTTATGTCGCTGCCACCATGAAATATAAAATCATGTAAAATGAAATCAACTATGCATCACAATGATTTTACTATGCAAAATTTTTCTGTGTGCATTCATAATTGCTCAAATATACCTGTAAATTCAGACGTTTTCTTAGTCAACACTACATATTTTAAGATCGAATAAAGATAAAAAAATTCTGTTGCCAGGTTATCTATAGATTTTTTTGGCACCGTAATATTTACTTGTCTTTTTGGAATAGGAACATGATGAATGTATTTATTTTAGTAATACTCTTGATGAATGTAGAATGTAGAAAGAATACATTCATCAAGAGTATTACTAAAATAAATACATGCATCAAGAGTATTACTAAAATATGTACATTCATTAATTTTACATTTCCCTTTTGTTAAACAAAGAAACAGAAAAAAATGACAACACCCGCCACACATGTGCTTTCGTCGCGATCTCGTTGACGACTAAATAAGATGAATAGCAAATTGTTTTCTTCCTGTGTTATTTTGTCTCTCTCACCTATACTGCTACCTTGGGCATCTATGGTTGAGAATATCAAACTGTGCTTACATTTTTGTTCAGTATCATGGTAAAATTATTTGACAAGGTAGACGTGACAGTTTTTTGGCGATTGGTAATTGTCAAAAACAGCTAAAGAAGTTGCTGCTTCACGCAGAGAAAAAACATAGTTGCAACAACCATGTTTTAAGAGGATCATAGTATGATTAGGATTATGATTGGCTGCATTCTATCCGAAAAAGCGCTCAGGTAGCGAAGTAGCATTAAATATTTTCGCTATATTAATTGTGACAGCTCAAGGAACATATTCTGTGAGCACATACCATTCAGCCCGAAAGTTGTGGAACAGTTCCTTCCGCTGAATGCAGGCATTGTTGCTAACATGTTCTTAAACATATAATATTCTCTTTTATCATGACAAAATGATTACAACAACCATATTTAGAAAAGGAACTTTTTTGTAGGAACCAAAATATTATTGAAACAATCATTATTCTCTTATAGGGTCAAAAATAGAATGATTGCAACAACTATATTATGAATTTATTTTTAGGATCCAGAATATAATTGAATATTATTTTTTTTCATGCACTCCAATTTCCACAGCTATTAATTAAGATATCTCCAAAGGTTTGCCATTGACTAGGCTGAACAGAAATATTAATTCAATTGAAAAAGCTTTTTGATAAAATTTTCTGTCCGAGCTGAGGTTTGAACCACGGCTTTTTCGCTTACGAGCCACGCACACTACCAGTAAGCCACAGCCGCTACTACCGCTCGCCATTCATAAACATGGTACATTAAGTGCATTGTCACAAAAATAGCAATATTTGTGATAAACAAAATATGGTCAGAATTGCGAAATATGTTTACGGTAAAAGAAACATGTTTGCTACAATTAAAGTCGAAAATGTCACTTTTCTGCGTGCTGTTTTTAGGATCAGGTGATTTATAACAAAACACAATAATTCAACAGTTGACAAACGAAACAGCTCATAGCCAGGAATCGATAAAACTTATTGTGTCTGAATGAAGTGAAAGTTTTTCCTGCAAACTGTTTAGACACAATTCTTTCGATTTTTGGTTATGTTCTGCTTCGTTTGCCAACAAGCAAAGAAAAGTTCAGACAAACATTCAAAATTCAAATATGTTTGTCTCTATAATAATATTCACATTTATCATGATTGACAGAACTACAACATTTTTGTTGCAACTAATATGTGAGGCAATCATAGTATGTTGACGATTTCAAATATGTTATGATTTCAACTATAATGTTATTTTTGGTACCACCATTAGTAAATAATGACTTTATTAAGGCAAATATTTGTGTTTGCAGAAATAATACAATAATTTTAGTAAAAAAATTATTATTGCAGTAATCATGTCTCAACCATGTCTTTTCTCTGCGTGTTGCTGCTGTTGACTAACTTTGTGCTTATTGTTAACATTTCTTTGTTTCATTAAATTTGTTCGCGAAGTTTATTGGAATGTTTTAAGTTGGCTGCGATTGACTAGCTATGTTACAATCATTGCTTATTTTTTCACATTTCTTTGATTAATTGCATAAACAGCTAATTTTGACAACTACCCATCGCCGCTCGTGAGAAAAAAGCCAGTCTACGCTACTACCTTGTCAAATAATTGTACCATGTTCAGTATGGTTTGGAAATTCATCGTGAATCGTTTAACGCCAGAACAACGCTTCCAAATTGTGTAAATTTACTTAGAAAAAAATAAATCTGTTCACGAAGTTCATAGAGCGCTTCGTTCATTTTACGTGCTTAGTGATGAAGCTCATTTCTGATTAAATGGCGTCGTCAATTAGCAAAATTGCCACATATAGAGCGAAAACAATCCTTAAGCCATTAACGAATCACCATTACATCCATTAAAATTGACTGTTTGGTACGGTTTACACAGTGGCGGCATCATCCGTCCTTATTTCATTTCAAATAAGGAAGGAGCTGCCGTTACGTTGAATGGCGAGCACTATCGAGCCATGCAGACTTATGTTTTGTTTCCAAAAATTCATCAGCAAACCACACCTTGCCATACATCGCGCTTAGCCGTCAATTTATTGCAAAATCAATTTGGTGACAACTTTATTTCCAGAAGTGGTCCTGCAAACTGGCCCCCCCGTTCGTACGACTTAACGTCTCTCGATTACTTTCTATGGGGCTATGTTAAATCATTGGTTTATGCTGACAAGCCAGCAACTCTTGAAGCATTGGAAGCCAAAATTCAAGCCACCTTTGTCGTCATACGGCCAGATTTATTGGAAAAATAAATGAAATATTGGAATGTGCGAATGGACTATGGAGCCGCGGCGGATATATGCCGAAATCATATTCAAAATATAAATGCTTTGAAATTACCTACAAGATTATATTAATAAAAAATGCATTCCAACAATATTTCTGTCTTGTATTATTTTTTAAAGTTCTCATGGAGCTACAAAAACAACCTATAGTTCCAAAAGAACCAATACTGGTCCCTCTACAATACTACAATACCCTTTTTGATTGATCGAACTGACGCTTTTTATGTGTTGATGTCATGCGAAAAGACAATTGTACCCAAAAACATTCCTTTTTCATATATTAGGACTAGTTCCAATATAAACATCTACAAAATTTTACTTTTTGCTGAAGTCTTAAAACAGATCATAAAGTGGTTTCAAAGTATTCAAGCGTTAGAGGCACTTATTTCTTAACTCTTGCATGTATTACGAATAAAGTGCATCACGTAAAAGATGATGCATTCAACTTATTTTATATAGCAACTTTTTGTAAATGTAATGCAATTTTTTGAATTCTTTAAATTTATTTTCCTCAAACAGTTTGAAAATGAATAAAATTGCCACAACACGTGTTCACATTTGATTTATTTTTGTCAGTAGAAATTTTGGCAAGAAAACAAAATTAAATCAAAGTGAACTGTTCTGTGCTGAAAGTTTTTTGTACTATTTCATAGCAATTATTAATTGCGCTAGAAATGAACCAGTTGATTTTTCAAATTGACTCTAAAATAACTGCTGGGAATTTATATTTTTAAAATGTATTTTCTAACCTCTGAAATAATTTTTTACTCTCTTACCTTAGTTTTAAAGAACGTGGTGCTCGTTATGTCCTACTCTCACTTACTGAAGAACAAAAGAGAATCGGCGTTATCTCGGCATCGTTGGGTAATCATGCACAGGTGATAATTTAACCATGTATAGCATTAGTTAACTTATAAAACATAATAATGATAACATTTTCACAATTGCCATCAACAGGCTCTTAGCTACCACGGTTGGAAACTTAATATACCCGTCACTGTGATAATGCCCAAGGCGGCACCAATTATGAAAATTCAGAAATGTCGTAATTACAAAGCACGCGTTATAGTCGATGGCAAGGATATGAGCGAAGCTAAGGCGATGGCCATGAAAATATCCAAAGATGAAAACCTGCTCTACATCAATGGATACGATCATCCAAAAATAATGGCGGGGCAGGGAACAATCGGTTTGGAGATACTAGAACAGGTGCCCAATCCAGATGCGGTGATTATACCAGTAGGTGGTGGTGGTCTAATCGCGGGTATAGCAACGGCTATAAAGGCGTTGTCGCCTAAGACTAAGATTATTGTAAGTTCTGTGATGGCCTGTTTTTTCACTGTTGCCAGATTAGGTGATTTTCCACTAGATTAGTGGATTTTTAGCCGCTTATCAAAAAATTTTTGGGTAAAGAAATCTTTAGGGGAAAACTTTAGTGGATTTTAAATTTCTGTCGATGTCACCGAAACATACCCAAATGTTTAGTAGATTTTACAAAAGTATAGCAGCATCAACTGTATCTTGTTGATTTTTATTTTGCATTCTAAAGTTTTTAAATATATCAGTATTCACACCGTCAAAATGTTCGTCAAATTTTTCGTCAAACAGTTCTATCGTTGATTGACCAACAATTTGATGAGCATCTTGACGCTGTGAACACTGCTTATACGAAGCCAAGTCTTATTGAGCCATGAAGGAAGTCAACATTTTAAGAAAAGGAAAATTCATTTTAATGTAATAATTAAGAAATTAATTTTAGGACTAAAAAATCGCATCAGTTTCTTTGTACCTTTATGACAATTATGGAGTCCTTTCATTCTGAAAATTAAAAATGCAAATACAAGTGATAAAGAAAGTACAAATATAAAATATTGACTAAACCATTGATGAACAAATTTTCATTAAAAATTTTCAAAATTTTCTTGAACTTATCTTAAAAATGAAAACTCCCTTTTTTGACTCCGCGTGAAAAATTATTCATGATAGGCCTGATTACTTAAATAAAATAAAAAAAGTTTTAGCAAGTTTTTTTTAATTCTAGTGGAAAATTAGCAATATTTTTCAGATTTAGGAGAAAGTAGCTCAACCTATCTGGCAACACTGTATTTTTTAATGAATTAATTGTTTAGTAAACTTTGTACTTTTCCAAAAAGGGAGTCGAATCAGAAAAATGCGCTAGCTTCTCTAGAGCTATGGAGAATAATGGTCCTATACACACGCCCATCAAGAATACACTTGCTGATGGTTTGGCTGTGCCCAAAGTGGGCTACAACGCCTTTGTGACTGCTTTACCGTTGATTGATAAGATGGTGGTAGTGAAAGAGGAGTGGATTGCTTTGGCTATATTACGTTTGGTGGAGGAAGAGAAATGTGTAGTCGAAGGGGCAGGCGCCTCAGGCTTGGCTGCCATATTGGCGGGACATCTTAATGAACTGCATGGCAAAAAGTGAGTATATATTTTCACAACGGATCAATCATGTGGTCTAAGTGGGCCGGTGTCTGGAGACCTAACTTAGCTTTGACTTAATTGAACTCAATGGATCAACTCATTTGATAGGGTGGTTATATTGCTCTGTGGTGGTAACATAGATACCACGGTCTTCGGTCGCTGTCTTGAACGAGGCTTGGCAGCTGAAGGACGTTTGGTTAAGTTCAATGTCGAGGTCAGCGACAGACCTGGTGGTATACAAGAGCTGTGCGAAATTTTATCAAATTTGGGCGTTTCGATTAAGGATATAATGCATGAACGCGCATGGCTAAAGGACATTTACACTGTGGAGGTAATGTGGGGGAAAGTTCTTTAGTTTTCTTTGACACTCAATAAAAATTTTACGGCAGGTCAAGGTTATCTGCGAGACCCGTGACTGGGCGCACAGCACAGAACTTAAGGAAGAACTTAAAAATCATTACCAGAAAGTGGAATTCTCCGAGGTTCCTATGGCTATACACGAACAAAGAGTGGCCAAGGAACTACGAAGCAAGTGAATTAAATGGAAGAAAAATAAGGCGTGTCCGAAATAGTGTTAAAAAAGTAATAAATTATTATCGTTGTTGTAGTTTCTGTTTATGTTTATATTAAGTAAATCAAGCAATGCGTGTAACAAATATCTCAATCATGTTCTGAAGCATCATCATTGGCTTGCTCCTCCTCAAATTCGTCCAACTCCTCCTGACCCAGTACATCATCTCGTTGCATTTTACGTCGAAGCAACATCAATCTATAGGCTTCTTCTTCGGCAAATGTTGGATCGGTGGCCTCAATGAAATTATCCAAAGTGTGTGGATATTCCTCCACGATTGGCGGCAAATGTTTGAATTGCATGTTGCGGGACACGTGCTTATGTCCCCAACCCATGTAAATTGACTCACAGATGTTTTCAAATGTGAATGTATATGCACCGGGCCAAATATTCGAACGAACTACGAGAACACGCTCACGTTTATTAGTATGCATGCTGGAGAGGCGTGTGACCCAAGGCATAGTATATTCCTCTGTAGTATCTAGATAGCAGGGCGTCAATATTGGTGGTCCTATCTCTTGCATGTTAAGCTCATCTAGCACTTCTTCCTCCTCGCCGTCAGCCTCTTCTTCAACTTCAGGCTCTTCTTCCTCCTCTTCACCCATTTCTTCAAGCATTTGTAGACGTAGAAGACGCGCCAATTCTTTCTCACGCTCCTTACGTGCCTTCTCCTCATCAAACCAAACAACACGACCCTGTTCAAGTAAATTTGGACGCACATGTACCCATTGACCCATGGACATCATTGTCTCCAGTGGATGTGGCTCGTATTTTTCGTTACGCACTAACATGACGTCATTGTCTTCAAAAGAGAAGTTCAGTTCAGATCAAGTTGAAAACTGTTTTGGTTAAAACGAGACCTCGATAACCGGACTTACGCTCAATATGTTGTATCAAAAATCCCGAAATCGACATCACCACTCAGTACTTACCCATTTCCTCCTCCTCTTCCTCTCCCTCATCCATTGCTGTCTCTTCTTCTTCCTCCTCCATTTCGTCATCTTCAATGCCCTCCCACATTCTTTTTTCCTTCTTGGTCATCCTACGAAAGTAGCCTTGGGGAGCAATGTAGGAGCTTGCCGTTATACGCGCTATCTGAGCACGCAAATAGTGCTTCTCCACGCCTGTAAAGCAGGGATATGTTGTCAAGGGAGCCTCTAGATCCCCTGTCATAAACTTTTTGATATGGCGCGAAACAGCAATCTGTTTGGGTGTCACGATAGGTAATTCGGTCCAGTCGTCACTTAACGCGTTTACCACGAAGTACGAGTACCTATTCGCCCCGAGGCCAACAAGTTCAGGCGGTATATCGTAGGTATTGATTTCCTCCACGAGTGGTATAGGATCAGCTGGAGGATACATTTTGGCCAGTTCCTCAGCGGGATAGTTCTCCCAACCGTAAATTCCAGGCGTAAGTTCGGGTCCTATGTGCGTGGGGAGTGGCCTATCCTCCCTCTTCACAGGCATCTTTGGAGCTTGCATCTTGCGCATCTCCGCTTCCATTTGTTCCATACGTTTGTTAACTTCCTCTCGCGTAAGCGTAGCCTCGACAACGTAGTAAGAGGCTTTGAGCCCATTCACCACACCCCAGAAACGACATTGCATAATAGAGGGATGTGTTTGCAGACGATTCATGGAAGATGCCAACTGAAAGATATCATCCGAGCTAATGCTGAAGCCACACTGATTCCAGTAAAACTGCAGCTGTTGAACACGTTCATTGAAGGTAATAAACACTCGATTAATGTCGCGCAGATCCAACGTCATGGTCTCGCCTAGTTTATTTTTAACCAGCGCAGATTCCAAAGACATTTCACTAGCTGCGTGTTCGAGGTCCTCTTCATCGTGTGTTGGAAGCTAAGAGAAGCTCATTTTTAAAAACACTCCAAATACTACACACCTAGGAACATTACCTTCATGGATAGCAGAACTCTCTTGGCTACCTTGTAAAAGCGGGTCTCTGCAAAGATGGCTTCTGGCGGAAAACGTTCTGGAAGATGAAATTTCTGCTCGCGCACATTGCGACTAAATTCTTCAAAGAAATCAATAATATTTGGTGGGCGTTCGTCAATGACACGCTTTATAACATCGGCAAGATGATCAAATCTGCGTAAAACAGCTCAATAAAGAATTCATTTCAAATCGCTGTTCAGATTGAAACTTACAAATTATCTCCGCTCAGTGTACTGTACTGCTGTAGCACCGACTTGGCTATGGCAAGTTCGTAGCCAATATTTGGTGGTGCCTTACGATCTGTGCGATGCTCTTTACAATCGGCATTGAAGTAGGCCGACGAGACCGAAGACGATGTGGATGTGGCAGATGTTGAGAGAATATTCGAACAGGAAAGCTTCGTTTCCGGCTCTGGGAGATTCTCTTTTTTGGGCTTACGTTTCATCTGATCTCTGCAAATAAAGTCGGCTCCAGACTTAGAGCTGGTGGTGTCGCTTGGAAAATCATCGCAGGATAGTTTTGTTTCTTCCATGTTTACCCTTTTCAAGCGGTATTATTGTATATGTAGTAAGTCTGATCGAGACGTTTCCTTTTTGAAATTGCTTTTGTGTTTTTTTCTCAAGTATGATTAAAAATTCTATTTTTCAATTAATGTGAGTTTAAAATCTTAAGAAATTGGATTGAAAACCATGTAAAGAGAATCGCATTGGGTAAGAATTGGTAAGGGTTAACTACCGCCAAATCTTGAGTAAGTTGAGAGTATAATTTAATCGTTTATTTCGTGTTAAGTCAATTTTTTCAAACATATTTTTGTGTTGCAAAAGCTTACTTAAAAGTAGATCCATTGGTGGGCAGGAAAAAATTGGTCTTTGCAATTTTAAAAAATAGTTTGTTAACTATCTACGAAAAATTTTTTTGTCAACAGAAGCATACGGAAAAAATAGTCGTACAAAAAATTACTTTCCTTTGCAAAGGATAAAGATGAAGGTAATCTCTGCACGGATATAAATCATGCCGGATGGATTGGCAACTTTTATCTTATCATAACTATTTCATTCTAAAAAGAGTTCAAGAACAATACAAATCTTAATTTAAATGCTTTTGTTACGAATTTCTTCTTATATAGGTAATTCCGCCAAAAGTGCCCTTTTTTCCATGTAAAAATAAAACTTAATGCTAGAATTGACTTTGACTATTGGTCCCAATGACTTTACTATTTGGCCCCAAAGCATGGCAGAACTAGAGAAGGTAGATGCATTTCGCACTGTGTTCTCTTTCTCATATCCAAAATTGTCAAAGTCGGTTTTTTGCGAATGAAAACAAATGGAAATCAATGGCCGTCAATGGCCGTGGAAATCAACAGTTGGCAGCTGACTATTGTGTTCAAATTCGCTGAAACACTGAAAGAACGCTGCAAATTTGCGTGAGAAACCTTTGCAATTAAATTATTTACATAACTAAACAATTGGAATAATTAAATTAAACAATTTTTTAAACTTTTCTACGGTTTCGCTACAATAATAGATCACAACAGTTGACTCCACTCAATGCGGCCAATTTTCACTTTCTCATCGGTTTCAGATTTTTCATATGCTGTCAATTTCGTTTTGACAGTTTCGGCAGTCTGTCTCTCCGAAATGCATCTAGCTACCTTCTCTAATTTTACTATGCCTCAAAGTAAGTTAAAATCGGTTGAGGCCGCACGGTATTACGTAATGAAATTGATTTGTATGCATTTTGTGTTTTTTGAGAGGGGTTACAGTGGTGCGTTTATGTTACTCAGTTGAGAAAATCTCTACTGGTCGTGACGTCATGTTCAACCACTCTGCTAACTACTAAACCATAGTAGAACTAGTGTAGTGTTAGGGCTGAGAGCCGGCGGGCTGAGAGCCGGCGGGCTGAGAGCCGGTGACCGAAACTATCAAAACGAATTTGACAACTCATACAAAATCTGCAACCAGTGAAAATGCTATGAGAAAGCGAGAATTGGCAAAAATAGCAAAATGTCTGAGTTTGACAGTTATGGTCACTAAGAAAGAGAGCACATTCAGCCCTAACACAACCTTGTCTAGTTCTGCCATGTGCTAAACTCTACCGGTAGAAAACAAGTGTTTATGTATGTCATGAAACTCACCAATTGAGATCTAAGTGGTGAGTTGACAATTTGACATTTTGGATTGAGAATTTATTCTGATTGATAAATATATAAGGTAAGACTGGGCCATTGTATAATTACCCAGGTAGACTTATTAGAGTTAAGTTCCTAGAGACCCATACCCATAAAGTGTCAGACTTAGCGTCCATACTGCCACCTTTTAAATTCAATAATTTTGTGGGAAAAATATTTGGACTTTTTTAATCGGACAATGGATAAAATCAGATGAACATAAAATAATTTGTAGAAATGCCTTAGTTTTTTGTTTATGTTTAATAACTAAAAAATTTAAATTTTTAAATGACGTGGCATTGCAATTTTATTGGATTTGGCGAATTTCCTTCAACGTTAAAGACAATTTGTTTAAATTTTTATAAAATGTATTGTTATTATTAATAATGGCCGCATTCAGCGCAGACAACAGTTGGCAACTGTTGTGTAAAAATTCGCTGAATAGTAAAAATTTGGTAGCGCTAACTAAAACTGATAAAGTAGCGAACGCCTTTTAATCGAGCGAACAAATTCTATGCTACATGAACGCAACTGTTTGCTTAACTGTCAGATGCTGTTACTGACGCTGTTAAATTAATAAATGCAGAAAGAACGCAGAAAATTTAAGTGAGAAACCTTTGCAATTGATTAAATTTGCATAAAAATTAAATTGAATCTAACTTCTGACGTGTAGAGTAGCAACACATTCAGAGAAAAACATCGTGAACTAAGGTAGCGCTACCATTACAGTTCACAACAGTTGTCTGCGCTGAATGCGGCCAATGTATGCTTAAAGCTGCCTCTTAAAGCCCTCTTAAAGCTGCCTCTAGACGATATGACATTGTCTTAAGACATGCCAAAAAAGTCGTCTCAAATTTAAAGTCACATAGTATGGAAGCTCAAAAACAGTCTTGTGACAATGTCTTGCGACTTTCAGAGACACATTAATTTGTATAATTGTTTCTATTTTTTTATGACTTTCAATGCATTACAGAGTTGATTTCAGAGAAAACCAACATGTGCGGTTTGTTTTCATATGAATTAAACGCTTCATTGCATAAAATATTGGTTTTGCATAAAATGCATAAAATGCTTATATAATATGCATATATGTGAAAACATACTTTGTTTTATTTCAGTTTGAATAAGGCAGGAGTTCTTAAGCTCATGGAGCTATTTCTTGGCAAAAGCCATGCAAGGCACCACAATGCTGTGTATCTATTATTTTTTCCAATTATTTATTCTTTTTAATAGCATTAATTTATATAGTTATGCTATAAATTGCTAAGACGATTGTTTTTGAATCCATTTTTTAAATTTTCTTTTTGGCATAAACAGCTGTTGTTGTTTACATATTTGTCACACAGAAAATACGTTCGTGTGGAAGCAAATTAGAAAATACTTTCCACGTCGGACAAAATTTGACAGTCACATGAAAATTACGTTTTAAATAGTCTTGAAAAAGGTTATCAGTGTGATGTAATTTTCACAGACTTCTCTAAAGCGTTTGATAGAGTTCACCATAGTTTACTTATCGACAAACTTGGAAGAATTGGTTTCCATTCAAATATTTTAAATTATTTACACATTATTTACACAATATGTACGTATCAATAATAAACTTTCAGAAGTCATCCATGTTACTTCTGGCGCTCCTCAGGGTAGTCACTTAGGGCCTCTTCTATTCTTAATATTTGTTAATGACATTGAGTTGGACGGATCTTGAGTTGGATCTGAATAGATTATCAACTTGGTGCAAGGAGAACTTGTTGCCTCTTAATATTGCAAAATTTCAATGTATAACTTTTTATAGGAACTCTAATCCATTACTGTACCCTCATAAGCTGGATGGAGGAGTTGTATCCAGAATAACCGAAATGAAAGACTTATGTGTAATTCTTGATCATAAGCTTAATTTCCGTATGCACATGGATTATATGATAGCCAAAGCTAATTCCATGCTAGGTTTCGTAACACGGAATTCCAAGAAATTTAATAATCCTTTTTCACTTATTTCCTTATATAACGCCTTTGTTAGGTCAGTTTTAGAATACTGTTGTATTATATGGGACCCTTTCTACGCAGTCTCATCTTAAAGAATTGAAAGAATTCAGAGACGTTTTACCAGACTAGCAATCAGCCGTTTAAGATGGAGCATAAAAAAGCCGACATATAAAGTGAGATGGAAAATAATTTGCCATAATGTTTATTCGGGATGTTATTTGTTATAACATTAGCTGCCTAGTTTTGTTATTTCAAATTTGCTTTCATATACCTTCATGTAACCTCCGATCACAGATATCATTTCATATACCATATCATAGAGTAAACTATACTTGCAATGAACCCATAGTAAGTTGTTTAAAACTGACAAATTCTGTCTGCATGCACGCAGACTTTAATCCTGGTGTGAGCAGAAACGCCTCTAAAAATAGCTTGTATTCCTATTTTCATAGTATAAATAATCTAGCGTTTAAGTCTTTAAAACTATATATAATATATTAAGCCAAGTAGTCAGCAAGGATCATTATAGTCCGTTGATGAAATTAAATAAATAAAAAAAATTTGTCTTTAGACATTGTAGCGTTGTCTAGAAGCAGCTTAAACGAACAAAAAATCGATGAGAATAGCGTACCGACCACAATCAATGACACCCAAAAGGAAATTTTCTCTTGTAACCTATAGCATTCATTCTGTTTTTATGTGAATGTTCTTTTAGGTATGTTATTTAATTTTTTGGGAAGTTCTTTATTTAAAGCAATTCTTAACATTTTTACATGAGGTTTCTGTATTTCGTGAGAATCAAAATAAAAAATGTTTTTCCTAAACCACAACTATTGGCACGTGAACACAATTATTAGCACCCATAAAAACGTAATAATTGGCACCCAATATCTATAAAAATTATATAATAGCTGGCTGTAATAATATAATAATTTTTTTAAATCATAAAAACAATATAATTGACAATATAAAAACATAATTGAACTGAACCATTTTTAAGTACATAAAGATTAAAAATAAATCACAAAAAATTAGCATGCAAATTGCATCTAATAATAAAAAAAGAGATTGATTAATTTAAAATAAGTTATAAATATTGTAAATATTGATGTGAGACCTAAGGGGGTGTCCATTAATAACGTGAGGCGATTTTTGCGATTTTTTGACTCCCCCCTCCCCCTGATGAGGTATCGTGAGATTTGGCTCCACCCCTCACCCCCTCCCCTCTAATCTCACGTGAGATTGTTCAAAATGCATGTTTTCAGTGTAAATATGTTAATCAATGCTTCATTGTGTTGCATTTATTGAAAAAAACTCGTAATTTATTTCATTATTTTTATTTAGGACTAGTTGAGGCTTTAATTTAAGACTACTGAGATCGTAGTTTAAAATGACCATGAAAAAAATCGAACAATAAAATACTTATTAAGTAAAAGTAAGTTATTTAAATGAATATTGATTTTAATTCAGTCCATGGGGACTCATGTGCGGTCTCGAGAGTGACTACTGGAACCAGCATGTCCATGTGATTTTCGGTAAAATCATCTGCTCCTTTTTATCCACCGTTATCGCTTACACACAGAAGCTCATTAGCTCGATGTTTGATAATCCGTGAAGGTCGCACTTTGCGCGCTGCTGCACGGTGGAATGCGCGCCGATGCTCTGCAGCTCTTGTGATGGATGAAAAATTTGTGCCACATGTATTGCAGCATCTTTTTTTCTAGATCACCACGTACACTGGGGCAATAGAGGTCATAGGGCAAGTCCATGAAGGCATGTTAAGGTTAAATCGGTAAGCAGTGGCAAATCAAAAAGGGAGCAAATAACTTTCCGTCATGCTCACCAGGATCTGGGATAGTCAGATGCCCATCAATCTGCGTGATAGGGTGTGGAGGTGGCAGAAAACGGTCGTGAAAAACCAAGTGCAGATCACTCCGGCGTGGGCTACAGCAGGCCCAAATCATTATTTTTGTCGTTTGGCCCTAACCATTATTTTGGTCGTTTAAAAATTAAAAATAAATAAAATAAAAAAATAAATTACCGCATACCTGAAGTAAATATTGGTTCTCTCGAAGTGCTCAGCGTACCATTCTTTAGATGGCAGGTGATCTGATATGCAAATAAAGCGGAATAAAGATTGAGTTTTTTTTAGAAAAAAAAGCATATCGAAAACGAACCATTCGTTAAAGTTTATTTTCATTACCTGATTGCATATCATTTGAAGCAATGCCAATTATTACTCATTCTATGAACAAATATTAGTTGTTTGTCGAATGAGTGATAGAGCTTAAGAATACGTGTAACTCTTGTCAAAGCACCCCAGTATTAAGGCGCCTCACTCTCGATAGAAAAAAAAAATGTTGTTCGACACAAATGCTCAATACAATCCTTGGTTTATGTTATAATGATTCCCCAAATATTTCGACTCTAGCGATAGCCATCAGTGTGACCAGAAGATTTTTGAAAAAAAATGCTTTTTGTAAAATAAATATGCTGAATATTCTACTTTCAATTTTTATATTCCACAAAAATATTCCACTTTCAATTTCAAAGATATATATCTAAATAAGTCTAAATATGCATATAAAAAACACAGAAGCAAGTTTAAAAACATTTATTTATTTGATTACTATCGCACTTAAATTTATTTTCTTCTCCTATAAAAAATTATAAACATTAAAGTTTTTTCTAAATGACCTCTATATTTATTATGTTGACTTTATATGATTTAAATACAAATTCTAAATGTTTGATAGTTTAAATCATACTTGATTTTAAATACAAATTCTAGTTGTTTGATAGTTTAAAATCGTTTATTGAAAATCTTTGAAATAAAATCAAAGCTAGTGATTTTTTCCTTTTCATATTGAAAAAACTTTGTTGTTGTTGTTGTTTCTTTGGAAAAATTTGTTAGAACAATTAATTGTTCTAACTTTGACCTTAAGCTCAATAAACGATTTTAAACTATCAAACAACTAGAATTTGTATGATTTAAACTATCAAACATTTAGAATTTGTATTTAAATCATATAAAGTCAACATAATTATAAACATTGTTATGGTTTTTTGAAGTTTAAGTAACGATATATGTACAATATACAAAACTAAAATTCAGGCACATTTTCGAGGTCAATTCTTAAATTGTTGCTTGTATTATTATCATAGAAATTCGCATTTCTAAATTTTTTTATTAAGCTATCTGGTATTTGATAGGCATTACAACACTTTTTTTGAACATGCAGCCATGTTTTTACATTCAACAAATTATTTAAGAGTTTTTCTTGCATTCTATTTCGAATTTTCATTTAAATAAGAAAGATTCATATAAATAAAAATTTTCTCAATCTCAGCATTGCTAAATGGTAAGCTAAGCGAGAAAAGCACAAATTTTGATAAATCTTCAGATTCCGAACTTTGATCAATAACTTTTTTTTCTGCTTTATTGTTTTGAATCCACATTTTAAAATAGTTAAAAGAAATAGCTATTGTTAGCAATAACAGTGGTATTCACGATGTGGTGCATTTGTGATAAATTTTTGCAAAATTTACAATAATCACAACTTATTGTGATCGAACCTTCAGTAAAGAACATATTGCATTTTTAAAATCAATTATATTAATTTTTATTAAATAAACTCACAGCGTAGCCTTTAGCTTGCTCCATGCTAAGTAGAAATGCTTGTACAAGCAGCTGATCTAATACACAACTTGTATATTTTCCACAGGGTTGTATTTTGAAAACTGCATTTTGTTTTTGTTATATTACAAAATTTACTACAAATATCAAATTTATCAAAAAGACACAATACAAGGGAAAATACAACACATTGTGAATACCCCTAATGTTTTCTTAAGTAAATTACTTACTGCTGTAACATAATTCATAAAAAAATTTAACCAAACAAACATATAAGCAAATTTACTTCACTTTTTAAGCTGCGTGAAGTTATTAAATGAATTGCAATAAAATTGACAACGAAGAAGTTAACCACAAAATGAATTCCTTATATTGCATTTTACAAGGTAGTTCAGAGATAAAAAAAAAATGTCGATAGCCCAAAAATAATTATTTTGTAACCAAATAGACATTTTTTTATTGCAATTTTAGTGAATTTTGAAAAATATAATCATACGAAAAATATTCCACTTTTTATGCTGCATATTTTTATAAAAAAAAAAATATGCTTCCCGAAGCTAAAATATGCCAAAGTGGAATATAATATTCCACTCTGGTCGCGCTGATAGCCATCCGTGAGCTAGAATGGTTTGAAATAACCCTGAAAATCGAGTTATTATGGTTACAAAGTTGGCTGGTGTAATAGTTGCAAAAAATTTAACTGTCAGGCCGGAAAAAGATCTTCCAATCGGCATCAAAAATTGTAAATGTTTGCAATCAGATTAAAGATAACGCTATTTTTCATGCACACTTTTGATATTTTTTATTTTATTTCCAAACAAAAACTTTAAAAATTCAAATAACTTCATTATTTTTATATTTTTGACGTAGAATTACGTCTTACAGCGCGGTTTGTATGGGGGTCATTTTCACGAATTTTTTCAAAGTGATATTTGACACTTTGGGGTATACCTACAGCCTTTAATATTCATCGTACAAAGAAAAAAAAATGCCAAAATATCAGTTTTAGTGGGAATAAAACGAATATCTAATAAAATAGCAAAATCTAAGAAGATGAAAAATTCATATATTCGTATGAGAAATGCACAATCTGCTTAGCTGCAGTAGCTGCTTATGCTGTTTTTAAGGTTGTTGTTGTGTTTGCTTGTTTGGTTCGTAATCACGTCGTTCGTTGTTGTGCTGCTTTTTTGTTGTTGTTTTTTATTAATATGTATGTAAAACGTACATATATAAATACTCATTAGTTGCTTTCATTTTTTTTTGTTACCCAGATAGCCAATAGGATCGGTTGAAAACGCTGTGCACTTTTAAAAGCACTGAAGCGGACAGTTTCGTTGTCAGCAAACTATGCAATGTGTGTGTCATATAAGCGTACCGTATATAAAGTTGTGTATTAATGTTGATTTTCTATGATTTAATACAAATTCTAAATATTTAATATTTTAAATCATTCTTAATTTTAGATACAAATGCTTGTTGTTTGATTCTTTAAAATCGTTGAAATTGCAAATAAAATTGAGCTTTAGGTCAAGTTAGAACAATTAATTGCTCCAACGAATTTTTTCCAAAGAAACAACAACAACAACATTTTCAATATGAAAAGGAAAACATCACTAGCTGATTAATTAGTTATCTGTTTGATTAAATAGTTAGAGCAGTTAATTGTTCTTACCTGACCTAAAGCTCAATAAACGAATTTAAACTATCAAACAACTAGAATTTGTATTTAAAATCAAGAATGATTTAAACTATCAAACATTTAGAATTTGTATTTAAATCAAGGAAAAACAACATAATAAATAACAAGGTCATATAGAAAACTTTAAGTTGTATATTAATTTTATTTGTTGTTAAACAATTGTAACCTTTTCTTAAAATAGTTTTTATTAAGTTGCAACAATAAACTAAACAATAAACGGCAACTCAACTGATTCAATGCATATTTCAGAGTTTTTTGGCGAACGGGTGAAAAAGAGAGGGAAAAAAGACAAGAACAAACGACGCATCAAGCGAATATGGCATAAATTGAAATTCGAATCTTGATAAATATATAAACAGATTTTACAATTATATAGAGAACGGTTTAAAGGTACAAAAACATTTCGTTTTCATACCACTAAATCAGACGCTGCCGTTTTAAGTACCGTTTAGCTGGAACAGTCACATTCATGGCTTGTTGGGTTGTAATACAGTAGAGAATACAGTTGTATGTAGTTAGAGAGCCAGTATGTGGCTACAAAAAAATGTATTACTACAAGCTAAGGTTGCCAGTTAAAATTTGAAACAATTCCTACAAAAAGTTACTTTTTCACATTAACATAAATTAAATACAACAAAAATTACCATGATAAAGATAAACAAAAAAGTTTCCATCGCAATAAAAATATATATAAAAAAAATCCCAGGATCATTAAAAATTACTACAAAAATTCCACGCGTTTTAAAAATACCACCAAAAATTCCATATGCATTTAAAATTACCACAAAAATATCATTCGCATTACAAAATACTAAAATAAGTCCCATATGCACAAACAATTTAAAAATGTTGTTTCTTTGGAAAAATTCGTTAGAGCAATTAATTATTCTAACCTGACCTTAAGCTCAATAAACGATTTTAAACTATCAAACAACTAGAATTTGTATGATTTATGCTAGAATTTGTATGATTTATGTCAAGTATGATTTAAGCTATCAAACATTTAGAATTTGTATTAAAATCATAGAAAATCAACATAATTAATAACAAGGTCATATAGATAACTTTCAACAGTAATTTAAAAAAAATTTAGAAATGCCACAAAGAAATTTTGTTTACTAAAACAAAAAAAATTTTTAAGAAGAATATTACCAAACTCCCACGGAAAAAAAATACCACGCTGAATTAAAAAATTTAATAGGAATTCCCGAAAACAAAAATTCCTAGAGGCAATCAAAAATTACCACGAATGGGATTTTTCCAACATAACTGCAACATTGCTACTAGATGCTGATATTGTTGTTTTGGTATTGCATGCACTGCAAAGGGCCGTTATTCACTCGGCAATTCTATGAGCAATAATTGCTTTCGCCACAAGTAGTTTGTTGACTAATCGAGTTGAAAGGGGACTTTTGTAAACCCCCTCATGCAGGCGAATAATCAGTTTGTCGCTTGTGACAAAGGCAATTATTGTCGAGTGAAAAGCGGGACAAAGAGATCTTGCTACCAGAGCAAGAGAATAATTGCTCTCGGAGCAATATTTGCTTTCGCCGCAAGCTCGAGAATTTTCGTGTGTGACGAGTGACATTGCTCGAGAATTGCCGAGTGAAAAGCGGGACATAGTAAGCAAAGTTCTGTTTATTTTCTGTGGACGATTCGGTTCATCCCTTCTAACGCTGCTCAACCGATGTGATCATGCTCTTCTCTGTGCGTCGTTGTTTTAGATTTGCTTGGTAATTGTTGTTGGTTCAGTTATGAAATTTTTTTATATGTTCTTAAATCTTACTCTCTAGCAATAGGGTAGCTACAGTCAGTATATGACAATCGAAGTATTTTTAACAAAAATTATATCAGCTTATATAAATATATCTGTGTCGACAAGGAATAACGACTAAAACAAATTATCGTAAAAACCGATATTTTTATTGTACTTATTCCGACCTTTTTTCTGAAATATATGAAACGTTACAAACGGTTATAGGTACTAAAATGTTTTCCTGCATCCTATCAAAGATTGGCAACGAAGAAAATGCCATATAGCTTTTTTACGATATTTTGAGTGTAGTCGTTATTCATTGTCGACACACATATATATATATATATATAAAATAATTTATTAATGTCAACTGTTTAAAAAATATAACGCTTGTGATATGTGAATGTAGCTATTCAATAACTACTGTTTATATAAATATATTTATCATGATTTTTGTGAACGTTACATAATATATATGTAACGGAAATATATAATTTATATGTATGAACATAAAGTTAATTCTATATATAAATATATAAATATACATATACATACATAAGCTTTCAATTTATTCAATTAACTTTATGTTCATACATATGAATAATATATTTCCGTTATGGTACCACTTTTACTAAAAACAAATCGTTGTAATTGTAATAATATTGTAATAAATTGATTTAAACTAATTTAATATGACATACTTCGATTGTCATATGCCGACTGTAGCTACCAAAGTTCCAGAGTAGAAATTCAGAATATCTATAAAAAGAAAGACATAGTTTCGATAGTATCGTAAGTATAGCCGTAGAATTCCTTTTTATATAGTAATAGAGAAAAATTCTGGTTTTTTTTTTCATTTCAGTTTCAACAAAAACTATTTTAAAACATTTCATCTTCTAAATAAAAATTATTCAAAAACATATTTGTTGTTGTTGTTGTTCTTCTTTAAACTTACTTGATCTAATTAAATTCATGTAAAAATTTGTTTTGTTTTATAAAAAGCTTTATAATTTTTTATGTTGGTTAAAAGTAAATGTAATTCAAAGTTATGTTTAATAAATGGAAATAAATATCGGAAAAATTTGAATTATTTATTTTTCCTGTAGTAAAGAGCATAAACATATATAATATACATATATGTATATCAAACGAAAACTTTTTATAAAACAAATCAAATTTTTACATGAATTTAATTGTGAGCTTTTTAGATCAGGTAAGTTTGAAGAAGGACAACAACAACAATTTTGTTTTTGAATAATTTTTATTTAGAAGATGATACGCTTTAAAATAGTTTTGAAAAATCTAAATAAAAAAAGCAGAATTTTTCTCTATTACTGTATAAAAAGGAATTCTACGTCTATACTTACGATACTATCGAAACTGTGTCTTCTTTTTGTAACTTTTTGTTAACAAGACGATTTTTTATTGATATCGAAAATTGATTCTATCGAAACTAACGGATCAATCAAAAAGTTACCTTGAACTCCTCTTAAATTGCCGGCTTCAAGGATTGTCAATTATAATATCAATTATTTGCGTTGCTCAAATCTTGCCTTTTTAGGCACCTGCTAACATGCGTTTATTTGCATATTCTTAAGATAACAAAAAAAAAAAAAAAAACAAAAAAGAACATTATTGTTACTGTGCATTATTATCTTATCACTAAGCCGGTGCTTGCTGTGTTTACTTTTTATCCGTTCTCTTTTTTATGTATGTTTTATTTATGTTATTTTAACGTTCTATTTGTTCATTTGCTATAATTATCTCTATTTAGCTGTGTGCTAAATGCTGAAAGATTTGCCTCCGACTCAGTTTTAGCTCAAACCTCACGCTAACAGGTTGTGTTTCAAGTTAGTTTTTAATCTTTGCTTATTTAATTTTGTTCAAGTAAACACTTAACTTTTATAATATCATATAAAATCATAAAAATATGTCGATTGTACAAACTGGTAAGGTTTTCTGGTAATCTGTAGTCCAAAATATAATAAATTTCTTGTATAGTTTCTGATCATGTGACTTTAATCATGCAAAAATATTAAAACTTTGTTTGTTTGTAATATTCTAAATATAATAAACTGCATAACGTTCTTGAGTTAGGTAGAGCAGCTTTATTTTCTCGGTGCTTTTGTTATGATGTTCTCAAGCTAAATAGATGCACGCCATAAAGTATCAGAGTTTTGACTTCCATTAGATCAGCTATTTAAGAAGCTATTTATAAGTTTTTTTTTTGTAAATATGATTATTTAATTAAGTAGCTGAATTTATAATTTTAAGTTGTGCAATGTTAAATAATATAAAAAGTAACATTAACATTAACAGTAACATTAACATTAGCTGTTGATAGTAATTTGTTTGATTTTACAATATTTTAATTATGAGCTAATTAGATTAAGTAAGTTTTGAAGAAGACAACAATACAACTGAAGCGTCGTACAGTGTTTGATGTAGCACAATTTATGGGGACAAAAGTAGAAAAATGAAAGTAATGGTTTTTATGTCAATAAAAGTTAGTTGTCCAGAATAAACGTTCAAAACAACATTTTCGGTCTAAAACGTTTAGCACATGCCGTTTGTACAACACTGCACAGTTCACTTTTCAATAAAAAAAAAAATAACAAACATTTTATTATTTACATTTAAGCTTCACTTTTAGCCCATTTAAAGGAGTGTTACTAAATTTTTAATATTTTTATTAACATGGATATCATTTCTGCTGGTAAGGTTTCCTAATTTTGTAGGTTTTTTTAACTATATCAATTTTAGAATTGAAATTTAGAATTTTCTGTAGTAAAATAAAGACTTTTAGAAATACACTGAAATTTTAAAAAATACATTAAGAGTGCTTTTGATAGTGATTAAAAAAAAAAATAAAAAATTTTACTATTTCCAATCCAACTGTTTTAAAGTATTTAGACATTTATTTTTAAGTACTGATAATAATTATGTGCCTTTATACGCCAATGACCTACACATGTGGACAGTAAAATAGGTGTAAAAAAAAATTCCCAATATAACCATGAAATTTAAATATTAAAATGCCTACAAGAAGAATTACTTATTTTTTTATCTGGCAGCACTGTTTTCATGCGAAAATAGGAGTTCCCGTTAGTTTAAATGCTAACTGACGAAAAATACGATGAATTTCTTTGTTTAGCTAGCAATTTTGTGTGGACAATAAAATAGGTGCATTGCGTTTAATATCACAAAAAAGCATTTTCGAACGTAATTTAATATTAAAAAATAAACTTCAAGGTAATTTTATGTTATTTTGAATAAAATAATTTTAGTTTAAGACAATTTGTTTATCAAAAAAACGTAATAGATGGGTCGTGGACATCACTGTAGCGCAGAAGAGAGAAGACTTGTGCAGGAGCTTCGCAAACAAGGGCACACTTACAAATTTATTGCCAAATCATTAGGAAGATCTGAAAACTTTGTGACAAATGCTCTAAAGCCTAAAAAAATGGCTGAGGGGCGTGGAGCATCGAAGAAAACTTCTTCAGTTGCGGATAACCGCATTGTAACTTTGGCTAAACGTGATCCTTTTATGTCGTCTAAGGCAATTGCAGCCGAAATAGGTAATATTGTCACATCCCGAACAGTACGTCGCAGATTGGTGAGTGCAAAATTACCCGGAAGGATAGCTCGAAAAGTTCCTTTGCTAAGAACGGCAAATTTAAAGAAGAGGAAAAATTTTGCTTTGGCACATAAATCCTGGAGCGGTCTTGAAGGCGTAAAGAAGTGGCGAAACATTCTTTGGAGTGATGAAACCAAAATAAATTTGTTCGGTAATGATGCTGAGAGAAATGTTCGACGACCCAAAGGCAAAGAATTCCATGTTAGATTTACAAAAAAAACAGTGAAGCATGGAGGTGGCAACATAATGGTGTGGGGCTGCTTCTCGTGGCAAGGGGTAGGTCCAATACACCGGATTGAAAGCACTATGGACAGATTCGTTTACAAGGATTTATTAGAGAGCGTCATGCTACCTTACTCTGAAGAGAACATGCCTATTTTGTGGAAATTTCAGCAGGATAATGATCCGAAACATTCATCCAACTTCGTAAGAGCATGGTTCACAGAACAAAATTTGAACGTTATGGAGTGGCCAAGTCAATCCCCTGACCTAAACCCAATTGAGAACCTTTGGGGTGAGCTTAAACGACAAATTTCTAAGCAACCTTGCAAAAACAAAGCTCAATTATGGACAAATATTGAAAAAGCCTGGTATAATATCCCAGTAGAGACTTGTCGTAAGCTGATCAACTCCATGCCCAAGAGAATCGAGGCAGTACTAAAAAATAATGGTGGACATACCGGCTACTAAGTACTAATAACATTTTCTATTAAAAACTATGCACCTCGTATATAAAGTTCCTGTATTATTTTAAAATTTTTAACTTACACCTATTTTACTGTCCAACTAAAAATTGACAAGTACCTTGAAGTAATGATTTATAAGTTATTTTTTTGTTGTTGATTGCATACTTAAGGTTTTTTCTTTTACAATAAACATTATTTTTTTATATTCTTAAGTCAAAAATATTATAAAATAACTAAAACTATGAAACTACCGTTCTTTTGTGTAAAAACATAGCATACACCTATTTTACTGTCCACATGTGTATATTTTCCACTTTTAAAGGAGCATTGTCCCAGTAGACTCGTGTTTTCGAATAACAAAGGAAGATTTATTATACTTGTGCGAATGAAGTATAAAAATATATACTGTCAAAGCTAAAAATTCATAATCTAACGGTCCCTGAACGCCAAATAAACCAGAAGAAAATTCAATTTTTCGTTGCTCTTCAATTTAAAAAATGAAAAGGACAAAGGCGTATAATTAAGGTATGACCTGCGGTTCAAGCCCACAAAAATAACGTTTTTTAAAATTCTCAGTCGTTTTTTAATTTATCAACTTTGGGTTCTTTTTGCGTGAAAGTAGGCGTAATTTTCTAACTTTTTTCGTACTTTTTCATGTTTCAGTGTTTTTTTACACCCCCCCCCCCCCCCTCCCAGAGCGATGAAAATGGGTACGTAAAAATGAGAAGGCAAACGGGGTGTCGTTTTTTGATAACCAGATGTTGTATCGAAATTCTGCGGGCAGCATTTTGTTGGTAATCTTGTCAGGCAGGTATTGAACTAGGATATTTCGAAAATATAAAAAATTGACAGAATGGCGCGATTTTAAAAAAAGTTAAAAAATTAGCTGTTTTTTGCAGGTTTTTGCCCCACTCCTCCCTCGGTAGAAAAGCTAGCACAATTATCCTAGATCAGAACCTGCCTCACGTGATTACCTACAAAACGTCGCCCGCCGCATCTTCATTCGACATCTGGTTCTCGAGAAAAACGACACCCCAGTTTGAAAAAAGTGATTTCGAGAAAAATGCATTTAAAGTTTTTTACTGAACTTCGGCGCGAGTGTATATACACATTAGGGCGGGTTGATTTGTATGGATGAAAAAAAATGAAAAATCGTATAGCAAAAACGTAATCTACATAAAATTCTATGAAAGTTCTCCGAAGAAACCATAGGTCTAAAATCAAACCCTAATCCGCGCCTCTCGACTTGAAATTTTTTTTTCCTCTTCTTTTGCTAAATTTTTTTTTTTTTTTAAGTATATTATGTTTTATTATATTATAGTTTATGCAATACAGGTTTTGTTTTGAGGCTAATCAAAATATTCAATTATCAAAAAAGCAATTGAACCCCAATTTGCATCTCCTCTTATTTGCGTTCTATATGAAAAATAGTTAGAACACGTTTTACCTAAACTGCGTTTTGCAAAAAACAAAGAATAATTAAAAAAATATTTCTTTTGTAATAAAATATGCAAAACACACTTCTTAAAACAGGAAAAAAATATGACCTCTAATCCAGTTTATTTGATCTATAGAAATATAGATCAAATAATAGTAACTATAGAAAGTCATGCCAAAGTACCTAGAGTGAAGAGTAAAAAAGACTTAACAAAATAAACATATAACCAATAAGTAAAGTTTTCTTTGCATTCTATAATTGCTTTTTTGTATGTATTAAAGACCTCATTTGTTTTAATGACACAAAATTTGTTTATGGTAAAAAAATTACTGAAAAATTACTGAAATATTGTTTGAGTGAAAACACTTCTTTTGTTTGTTTTTATTTGCATTATAAAATAAGAATTGTTTATCTATGTTCCTTATAAAAATATTAAATATAAAATTATGTACAAACTTTTTTACTTGAGTGAATATTTTTTAATGTAAAAAAAATTTGAGTGTAGAAAAGAGGGCATATAAATTTTCAAGTCGAGAAGCGCGGATTAGGATTTTATTTTAGATACATGGTTTCTTCGGAGAATTTTCTTAGAATTTTATGTAGTTTACGTTTTTACTATACGATTTACAAATATAAAAATCAACCCGCCCTAATACACATATATAGCTCTATAACTTCAAAAATAATTCGAATTTTAAGGCATTATTTTTGAAGGATTTAGAAGACATTTATGAAAAAAAATCGAAAAATTTTTTTAACCGAAGGTCATACCTTAAATCTTTTTTGAAAAAATAAACCCTGTTGTTAAGCAAAAAATGTAAGTTAAATAATAGTCATAATGAAAATTAAATAACAGCAAGGCCCCCAAAAGACTTCTCAGCGCTTTGTGAAAAACTCAACAACGAAATTAAAACACTTGCTAAATCAATCATCTGACGAGCTTTTGCTAGCTCATGGTAATTGTAAGATACAATGAAATATTTCTTGTGTTTTAAAAGTTATAGTATGAAATATAACAAAAAATGTTTTCTGAGGACATGCCACAATATAAAATAACCCTGAATATGAAATACAGCTTATTTCGTAGGAATGCTGGTTACTATATTCTGCTTTTTAGGTATCGATATTTATTTTCTGTGCACAGATTAATTTGTCACCACTCTGCCATCATTAAATTTTAAATTGTGCTATTACTCATTTTTTTAATCCGGGAATCTAATGTCATAAATAAATATACAGGGTTGCCAATATTCGAAGCGCCCATTTTATTTTTAAATAAATCAAAGAAACCACAATTTTTTGTCTGTTCGTCATGAATATCATTTAATTGGGTTCAAGTAGATTTGCTTACATTATTTCTTGAATATGATATCTCGTAAATGGTCGCCATTGGCCTCTACGACATATTGTGCCCGTTTTGCAGCATTTCCCATGGTTTTGTTCAACATTTCGATGGGAATGGCGGTTATTTCTTGACGGATGTTGGTTTTCAGCTCTTCTAGGGTCTTTGGCTTGTTGACGTAAACCTTTGATTTGGTGATCTTGGCCTCTACGACATATTGTGCCCGTTTTGCAGCATTTTCCATGGTTTTCTTCAACATTTCGATGGGAATGGCGGTTATTTCTTGACGGATGTTGGGTTTCCGCTCTTCTAGGGTCTTTGGCTTGTTGACGTAAACCTTTGATTTCAAATAACCCCACAAAAGAAGTCTGGAGGCGTTAAATCTGGTGATCTTGGCGGCCAATCGAAATCACCATTTTTTGACATCAAACGGCCAGGGAACAATTGCTTCAAAAAATCGATTGTAGTGCGGCTTGTGTGTGGTGGCGCGCCGTCTTGTTGAAACCAGTAGTGCCTGATACGCTTTCGACGAACGATTGGCATGAAAAAATTGTTTATCATATCGCGATAACGCTCCTGATTGACAGTAACTCTGTGGCCATTATCATCTTCCAAAAAAGAACGGCCCAATGAGCATTTTAGCACAAACGCCGCACCAAACAGTGACTTTTGCATCGTGAAGAGGTACCTCTTGAATCTCTTGTGGATTTTCAGTGGCATAAATACGGCAATTTTGTTTGTTTACCGTTACGTTCAACTGAAAATGAGCTTCATCGCTCATGATAATTTTATGCCAAAACTGCTCGTCTTCTTCAGCCATTTCGATGACTCTTTGGGCCCATTCCAATCGACGTGGCTTATCGGTAGGCAACATTTGCTTGGAATGACGCTTCAAACGCGGTATGTCATTAGTCGATTTGGCATCACTGCGGAAAGTTACAGTGTTGCCAGATGGGCGCTTCGAATATTGGCAACCCTGTACCTAAATACAGTGAAACTTCCTTAACTCGAACTTCCGTTACTCGAAATTCTCCATAACTCAAAGTAGTATCTGTGTTTTTTGCTTTCTCAAGACATTTTCCTTATATATTGATATCTATAAGGAAGTCGAATTTCCCTAACTCGAATTTTTCTTCAACCCGAACCGAAATCTCATTTTTGTATTTATTAGGAAGACGTTCATGCATATTCATCTCTATTATAACTCGAATTTCTCTCACTTACAACAACTTGAATATTTCTGTGCGAGTTGTAATTCAAAAAATTGACTTTGTTGAAGCATCGCATGTAAAAAATTTGGAAGGCATCTTTGTTAGAATGCGTCGAGAGATATAAAAGTAATTTTATCTTGTGCTGTGTGTATTTTGTTAGTATATGTTTTGTGTAAGTAAAGAGATTTTTTGAATTTGCAAGGTAAGAGTGGCTCATTTTACTGTATTCAAGAAGATGCTTATTGACTTAGCGACTATATGAAAGAGATAAATCTGATGATGATGAAGTTGAAGATATTCTACCGCCAACAATTTTCGACAGAAATCACTTCGCAGACAAATAATAAATTATTTACATAATATAAACAAATGAGCTTATTTAAGCTCAATAAACGATTTTAAACTATCAAACAACTAGAATTTGTATTTAAAATCAAGTATGATTTAAACTATCAAACATTTAGAATTTGTATTTAAATCATATAAAGTCAACATTTACATAATATTTTATTCTATAACTCGAAGTTAAATTCTGGTCTTTTGCACTTCGAGTTAGGGAACTTTAAATGTACTTTTAAAAGCATGTTAAAGTCGTCAATTTTGTGTAACAACCCTTTAGGAAACAAAGCGCATCGAAGTAACTTTCAAAGCACTTTAAAAAAATCAGAATAGCGCTTTGTTCTCGCTTAAATAGCGCCTTTTTAACACTGTCATGTCATTGGGAAGAAGACCTTTGTTCTGGCTATGAAAAGTGAATTCAAATACTCTTTGCTCTCACTTCGTAAAGTGATTCAAGGAAGGGCTCCGTTCACGCTACGAAAAGTGATTAAAGAAAGCGCACAATTTATATTGTGTTATAGTATCAATTTACTCTTAAATTTTAATTTTTTAAAATTTAGGGATATAATCCGCCCCGCCATAATCGCCACTGCTATGTCAATTACATTTTCTGAAGATGCGTCTGTTGCAACTTCACTTTCAATAGCGTTTATCTTCGCTGCTATTAACTTTTTGAAATGTCTATTTGAATATCCTAGCCACTTCTTACTCATATTTTACCTTTTTTTAAATTATATCAAACATTTTGATATATAGCTTCACTTTATATTTTCCATTTTTTTGCTTTAACACTTGTTAAGATAAACTTTTTCCGCATGCTAGTGATGAGCATTTTAATTCAACTCGCCAGTGATGTGAGTTTCAATCGTTTTTGGAGTAGATACATAATTCCGATTTTTTTTTCAACATATTTCGTTGCGAGAGCAAAGCACTTCTCAAAAGCACTATTCACAGGCAGAATGAAGCACTTTTTATTTGCGTTTTATCAAATGCTTTGAAATTTTCGTTAGGGAATTTCAATTTAAATTATATAAGGGTATTTTGCAATTGGATGTATAGGATGAAAATCCTAAAGTAGTATATGCCTAAAAAAATTTAATACCATTGTATTCATCGTAACTTTTTTATTGAAAAACTCCTAAAATATCTTTTAATATATTATTATTTTCGAAAAAAGGAATATATGAATAAACTAAATATTTGTGTTGCCTTACTTGTTGGCTTAAAGGAGGAAATAAAGGTCTTATTTAACTTAATTTGTCGTCCCGGTTTTGGTCTTGCATACAAATCTTATGTGCATGAAATTTGTTTCTATTACATAAACAGTTTTTATGTTAAAACTTATGTCCCCGTCCGTGGGTTAAGCTTTGATCAACCCACTGTTTAAGTTTTATATGATTTGACACTTGTTCGAATAAACTCTTCGGAATCATATGACGTTAAAGCAAATTTTCTTATTTTAGGTCTGCCGTGTCATTGACTCTATACAGAGCTGAAGCGTCGCTGCGAATAACGTTGTAAACGACAAACGAATCAAACATGTTATTTTTTGCTTACTACTGTTAAAAATGGTCGGACTTGGATCTGGATATTTTTTTTTATATAAAGGATAATTTCTGTACAACTCTTACACCAATAAAGAGGAAATTGAAATCAAATGATTCTAAGTGCGTCATTAAAATCGTTTCTTCAATTCCGGAAAACTTATAATTTTGTCGCTTACAAGGTTTTTCGCGGCGCCGCTTCAACTCTGTATCGGGTTGATCACAGCTTAAGCCTGAAGTACAATAGAGCGAGAGTGCGTTCGGAAACAACGTAAGAATCTCGCACGAGCTGTCAGCATTTTCATAAGCAGAGTTGCTATGTAGCTATCTACAATGCTTTGCGATGCGTTTGTGCGGTGCGAGGAATTTTCAAAAACTTGAAAAACGACGCATGCGATGACTAGCTGTCGTACAAATTTTATTGAAAAATAGTAAACAATCTGATCACGTAACAGTTTTCTTCAAAAACTTAATTTAAAATAATAAAATCTTATATACTAATACGCAAACATCAGATGTTGTCGTACACTTTTTTGATCTTTATTTTGGAATAAAGGCAATAAAATTTACATCATTCGAAAGGCACTGCACCATAGATGTGCCGAATCATGTTAGATTTAAAATTAATAACCTCTGACCCGAAATACTAACGTTGAAAGTTTATATTAATTTTAGTAAGGAACCTCAGGGCTAGGAAGAAGTAGAATAGTGAATGAGGCATCAGATGAAAGGTCTGGCTGCACAGTATGATTACATTTTAGATTGGTGACCTTCGACCTGAAATATGAGCGTAAAAAGAGCATTTATTAAATAAAAGCTAAACTGTAACAGATGAAAGAATATAATGTAAGACTGAATTTTAGACATTGATAAGGTGTGCAAAAAATACTTCCGACATTTTGCGCCATCTCTTACGGATACCCTACAATTAGCATTTTTTTATACAACAAGAGTAGAGTAGAAGGGGGTAATGTCGTGCACTCAACTTTAAAGTGCTCGTAAAGCCGTACATGACAAGCGAATACAACGAGTAAGCATCCGATCGAAAGATAATTTGGTTGGTAACATTTATGTGTAACAATATTCGTGTAGCATGAAATCGTGTTAGTAGAAATAAAAAAAAAAATGTGCACGACATTACCCCCCTCAAAATTTGTGGGGTAATGTCGTACATTGTATTGTAAAGGTATCAGAATGTGTGAAAAACGATAGGTAAGTGGTTCGATTCAAGAAGATATAGCATTATTGTTTATTTATTTATTATTGTTAATTATAAGGCAATATACACAAGTCCGAAATATGATCAAAAAATACAATTTTATGAAAAGAAAAGTGAAAATAGGCAATTTGCTGTATGAAACACGGAAAGAAAAACAATATTTTTTCAAAAAGTGCTTGACATTGAGAAAAAATTTTGGAAAATTTTATTTTGATTGTAGCGTTTTGTTATGGCTTCACGACTCCCTTGGTACACTAGGGCGACCGCGTTTCCTTCCCTTTTCTTTTCTGTATAGTGCACGACATTGCCCCACATCAAATGCACGACATTGCCCCAAAGGTCGTTTTCAAGGTTAACTTCGACAAATCGGTAAAGAACAAAAATTTTTTCGATCACAATACATCTTTTTTTTCGGCGGAAAATTTGCTTTAAGAAAACACTTATCTGTTATATTTTCCTGCGAGACAAATAATTTTTCTGATCCGATAAAAAACATTTTCGTCGTCCCAAGAACGTGCGATTTTTTAAAAACGTCGCACATATTGCCCTTACACATAGATATTGCTAGTATTGTATGCATGAGCTCTGTAGGTCAGTAGGCCCATACCTTACCAACGGCTGGTATATCATTCAATTTTTTATGCTAAAAAAGCCAGTGCACGACATTACCCCCTGCACGACATTACTCCCTTCTACTCTAAATATAAATTGTGATGGTGAAATTTCTTACAAATAGTAAAGTCTGAAAAATTTCCGTTATTTTGGCATACAAATTATAGCAATATCTTGTAAACTACAGATGTTCTCAGCACAACGTATTTTTGTATGAAAAGTCGTTGTTTGAGGAATATAAAGGGCTGTGCGAACGAACGCCCAAAACCCTAACGCCCAAAAATAGAAAATGAACGATCGCCCAAAAATTTTTTTGGGCGATAGTCCATTTCACAAATTTTGGGCGATTGTTCATTATGAACGATTGCCCGAAATGTGTAAAATGAACTAACGCCCAAAAATTAAAATGAACGATTGCCCAAAATTGTATTTTGGGCGATTTTTCATTATGAACGATTGCCTAAAAGTTATCAGATGACAAATTAGGCTGTGTGAATGATCGCCCAACAACCTAATGCCCAAAATCGTTCATAATGAACAATCACACAAATTTTCAAAAATGTTAACTTTTCATAAACCTTGTTAAAATCAAATACGCCTAGAAATATGTACGCTTTGAAACTTTTTCTCAAATAAAAATTTCAGTTCAATTTGTTCTTTCTGTCGCTTTAATTGAAACACTTTTTGTTAAAAATGGAAAACATGGAGTATGAACTGAGAAAAAAGGTACAAAAGTGTTATTTTGTACGTAACAAAGGAAAAAGAACTTTACAAAATAAAAACAAAAACAACCAAAAAAAGTTATTACATTTGTTACCAACATAATTGTCCAGCAAAAGTTGAGTTGACTTCAGATGGCTTGTGTATTAAGCCACAAAAAGAGCAGTCTAGCAAGCACAACCACCCCGATCAAGAAGAAATTTACAAAGAAATGAAGTGCATCGGAGATTTACGAAACGATTGCTTATCGGGGGCAGGAGTGCTCAACCAAGTCAATGCAGTCAGCGGAATTCGGACGGCATTTAAAAATGCAGTGCAGCAGTAAGTAGAGAAATTATTTAGACACATAATTTTTGTTTCCAAAAAATATTCTTGTAAAATAGTAATGAAAATGCAACGAAATACTTGAGCTATGACAAAATGAGCGAGGTTTGCAGAAAATTACTCACAAAGTTTTTGCTAAGTCACCAAAAACTCCACAAAAAGTGGTAGATGCCTTCCAAAAAGAGGACATTTGGAATAGATTCGGTGTTACCAACCACACCGATCCTCTACCATTTTATAAAGCTTGCATTCAGGAGGAAAATTTTGCTTATTGCATTTTTTCTTCTCAAGAGATTATAACTATTGTTAAGCAGTACATACCTCCATCACACCGGGAATTCCTGGCCGATGCAACATTTAAGATAGTTCCTCAAGGTTGCTTCAAGCAAGTTCTAATACTTTACGTAAATTATTTCAATAAAAAGGTACGGTACTTAACATTAAGAAACGCATAATTATTTGAGTTGCAAATTGCGTTCAATTCGTTTGTTTTACAGATTTTTCCTTTCTTGTTTATTTTAATGACGAAAAAAACCACAAAGGCCTATCAACACTTATTCGAATACATCGATAAAAATATATTCAAGTTGGAGCCAAATAGCTTCATAACTGATTATGAAGCAGCACTACAAACTGGCTTAAAATCAGTATATCCAAATATATATATCCAAGGCTGCTGGTTCCATTACTGTCAAGCATTGCGCCGGTGTTTATCAAACAAAAATAAGAAGCTAGCTGAATTGATAAGGAACAACAAGAAAGGGTCCATTATCTTTCATAAATTTTTGTCATTACCTCTACTTCCAAAAAACATAATCGCTGCTTCCTTTACTGTACTTAAGCAGCAGATTAGATCATGGTTCCCCGACAATACATACTTTGAACCATTCTTCAGTTATTTTGAAGATTTTTGGTTGAAAAAGGTAACTGAAGTTTATAACGTGTATTATAATATCAAATTTTATGAATATACCGCCCACGGTGGGGGTATTAATGATAAAATGTCTACTTTATGAACGGCCTTAAGAGTCTTAAAAATTAACAAAAGCCTTTTTTAAAAGAGAAATACTTTCTTTTAAATCACGCGTATTCAAGATTTCAAACTTAAAGCATTAACGAAAATATTTATGCAAATAATAATTTTCTTTGTACGAAAGAAATAAAGTATACAAATTTACGAAAACATTCAAGTACTTCGCAAAAGAGAAGCAATTATTCTTTAAAAAAATCTTCTGAGAACAGATTAAAATGTTCGAATAATTATTTCCCTTTTACGAAATGTTTATAAGTTTTCGTAAATTGTTCCACATGGTTCCTTTCGTACAAGAAAGATAATTATTCGTTTGTTTCCTACGAAGCATTTCCTACTAGGTTGGGGTGATCGCGCCGATCAACCACCTCCGTTGTCTAATATAATCATAATATTTGATATGCACCGAAAGAAAGATGCTATTTTGTTATTTAATTCGGTATTCTCTTTGGGTCGCATTAAATAGGTGACAACAAACGGTTTTTGCGTGTTCAAAAAATCCACAAGAACCACATCCGACATTGAAGCGTACAATGCAGTGCTGGGACGCATGATATCGAAAAATGGAAATTTTTTCAAATTCGTGAAGGCTATCAGAGATGAAGAATTTCTGAAAAGTCGTGATTTTTAAATGCATATTTAAAGTGGAGGAGTCATTAGCGCAAAACGAAGGACGCTTTCATCACAAAAAAGAGACGATGGCATTGCAAAAGCCTCTGAATTGCTTGAAAAAGGTAAAATAAATGCAATGGAGTTTCTGGATAGAGTTACTTACCCAGGAAATAACATTTGCTACGATATGGAGCCAGATGAGGATTTATTTGAAGAATTTATTTCCAATCACTCTGAAGAAGAGGAAGAACAAAATGAAGAACCCACATCCTCGAGTAGCAATATGCAACCGAATGCAGATACGTGTATAGTGTGTTTCAACTGTAAGCCAAATATTGTCCTCATACCATGTAAACACTTGCAAATCTGCAGTGAATGCAATTTAAGTTTACAAGCGCAAAGCCTTGCGGAAGGTCACACTTCATATTCCTGCCTCATGTGCCGCCAAAAAGTTGAAGATTCAATGCAAGTCTACTTTTAAAATGCATTACTCAGTTATTTTGAATTTTTAGATTTTCAAAAGAATTTTTATTTTTCTTTTCTATTTTTCATGTTTTGTGTTAACATTAAATTAAAATAAATTTTTGTGCTTGTTGTTATTGTAATTTCTTGTACTATTATTATTTTTCACCTGCATAATTTATAATAATTTGAAAAATTTGCGTTTCTGTAATACAATCATAATTTATAAACAAAGTGTTAATTTTTTCTCAGGGCGGTCATCGTTATCGAGTTATCGTAGAGGAGTTATCGAACAGTTATCGTTCAACAAAGATTTTGGGCGATAATTCATCTGATATTTTTTGGGCAATCGTTCACAGTAAAAAGCAATCGTTCATTTGTATTTTTTATTAGGCGGCCTTCGGCCGCTGCTTAGGGATTACAACCCTCAGTAAGTCCAACACCGGCTCCGCTATCTACAGTACTTCCAAATATAATTACCTTTTTATTAGGCGTCCTTCGGCCTCTGCTTAGAGATTACAACCCTCTGTAAGTCCAACACCGGTTTTGGGATTACTTAAATTAAGCATAATGAACGAACGCCCAAAATTTGTTGGCGTTCGTTCCTTATGTACGATTACCTTATTTCTCTGCTTTGGGCGTTTGTACATTTATGGAAATTTGGGTGATTGTTCATTATGAACGATCGCCAAATAAAAAATATGTCTTTATGCCCAAAATGTGAAATGACTGATTGCCCAAAATTTTTTTAGACATTCGTTCATTTTCGTTTTTGGGCGTTAGGGTTTTGGGCGTTCGTTCGCACAGCCATATAAAGATGTAAAAAAGCTTTTTTGGTAATATTTTCCACGGATAGTATGCTAAAAAAGCGCCTTAAAATGACATTAAAATTATTTAGATATCTTGAAAAATTTATATCTTCTCAGTATATCGCATGTTTTTCCTTGAAGCAAGGTCATCGCCTCAGAATGAGAAAAAAACGATTGAAATTTCAAGTTTTGATTTTGCAAGCAAATATCTCAGCCATTTTTTAATCTTTTTTCATCAAATTTTCTTTGTCTGCAAGATCAGTTAAATAAATTTGAAGAAATAAGAAAAAATGTACCGTTATTTCACGAATTCAATGATTTATATTGTTTTAAATAAACCTCTAAAATATTGAGTTCTTGCTCAAAAAATAGGCTAAATGTTTTTTTGTTTTAATGGTTTTTTTCTTATTAAATTTTCTTTTTTCACACTCTTTCATATGACATACCATTTATTTGCAGAAATTGCTTCATTTTGATACATAATTCAACAAACAGTTTCTATCATGGAAATTTATGACCTATGATTTTTTTGATGAAAATTTAATTTTTAAAAATGTTGTTTTTATATTTTTTACAAAGCATTACAGCTTAAAAAGAATTTCTGTGAAAAAATTTTAAAATATTTCAAACCATTCCAAAGTTATATATAGAAATCTATGTTTTAAGCCATTTCGGTATATATAAAAATATGCGCGGGAGAAACAGTTCTTCCGTGTTTCTGAACTGATTTTGATAATTTTTTTAAAAAAAATTAGAGTAGAGAGAAGGAGTTCACTGAATATTTTTCTGACCTTTGACCTGCAATATTAGCATTTAAAGAATATTTCTTAAATAAAACCTTCACTATAAAAAATGGAAGAACATGGTGTAAGAGGAATTTTCGACATTGCTACAATGTACAAAAAACATTTTTCTCTATCTCTTACGAATACCCTACAGTAAGCATTTTTGTATGTAACATATGTGAATATATATTGTGAAAAATTCCCTGTATTTTGACATCAAAGTTATGGCGATATCTTGAAAACTATAGCTTTTCTCAGTACAACGTGTTTTTATATAAAAAGCCCTTGTTGTGAAAAACAACGGTGTACGAAAATTTTTATGGATAATGTTTTTACAGATATTTAAAAAAAATTTAAACTATTTTTTTATCAAAATTATTGCGATAATTTTAAACTTAAGATTTTCTTAGTACAGCACATTTTCTTAAAGCAAGGTCATGCCTCAGAACTAGAAAAAAACCATTGAAATTTCAGAAGGTTGGTCGAATTTCGGCTACAGGCGATACTAGTACATTAAAATAGTTCTAAATATATACATTTCGGACAAAGCCAGCAACTAAAACTTCGCGAATATTAGTTTTGTTCATATTTTAGGCACTACATTGAAATTTATTATTTTTTATAAAATAAATAAATAAATAAAGAAATTTATTTATTTTTTAATATTAGCAAAATTTTATTTTTATCCGTAACAACTCTAGTTTCTTCAAAACTGGCGTTTCTCATTGTACATAAAATGCGAGGGCAATGCGTGCGAGATTTCGTTTAACAATCGCATCGCATTCTCGCATCGCACTCTCGATCTATTGTACTTCAGGCTTTAACCTTCGTAAATATACTTGCGCATTGTCAGACCGACGGCTTACGTTTGCCTTTCTATACAACTTTTTTTGGTATGTTTTCACACAATCTCATCAAACAGTAAACTTCATATTAAGATGATATTTTACTAAAAGCATACTAAAATGGCCCTAGCACATTCAGTCTCACAGACCGTACACATGAATATGTGTTACACTATTTAGCGTGGGTATATGAAGGTTAATCATTCAAGAGTACTGAATATGGAAAGGGTAGCGACTTCCGAAACAGTCTGTAGTTTGCTGTGTGATTGACTCTATACAGAGTTGTTGTTGTTGTTCCCTTTTTCAAAACTTACTTGATCTAAATAGCTCATAATTAAAATTAGCAACAACATTAGCAATAACAATAACATAAAAATTTCCCTTACATATACTGAAATGTACTAATTTTTTATTATAAAACTCGATGCCATATTGTTCAATTCTGATGGATAATTTTTGAGGGGAATTATTAGTGTATTTTTTTTTTGTTTTAAATCAAAAACTTTTTTATTAAACTTATGCACCTTTTTCTGACAATAGATGTTAACAATCATCTTCAATCAATCTTTCATTTCCTCGAATTTAAATGTCAAAGGAATGGCGGGAACATTAATGAACTTTGCCTTGAATGCATGCTCAATGGAGTAGTTGAATTCGATATTGAAATTGCGAACCAAGCGTGCTAAAGTGATTTCCATTTCCAGGTCGACAATACGTTTGCCAG
Organism: Dichetophora obliterata; assembly: GCA_963920525.1. Classification (NCBI taxonomy): domain Eukaryota; kingdom Metazoa; phylum Arthropoda; class Insecta; order Diptera; family Sciomyzidae; genus Dichetophora; species Dichetophora obliterata. Next base: position 205,724,968 of record OY986435.1, read on the forward strand.
CGCAGCTACGTGGACCAAATCCAAACGGCAGATACGTGAATGGCTCAATAACTTCATTGGTCTGCCGGGTTTCTTCACTGCGAAGCCAACGTTCTGGTATGAACTCATTGGCGTTCGTCACGAATTGCTCGTCGCGTAAAAGTAGATTTGAACCAATAGATATGTCTATGCCCTTGGGTACCTGGTAACCACTGAGAACAACATCAACCGGCAGAGTACGACCTGTACCCGGTCCAATGGGATACAACCGAATACCTTCTTTGATACAGGCACGCAAATAGGGAAGATTCTTCATGCTTTCCAAAGAAAACTCGGAGTCTTTATTAGGGAGATATTTCCTTACTTCTTCACGCAGCTTTTGCTGCTTGTCAGGATTTTTAGCTATGCAAAGCAAGACGCCCGTCAACGTGCTGCTGGTCTGCAAGAAGATGAAAATAGTTTTAGTAGAATGAAAAAATTTAGAAATAAATTGTTGAATATGACCTTATGTTGCCGTGTGATGATTTGAATGTCAACCTTTTTTCTAACAATTTACCGAAACAACTATGAGAAAACATCGTCCTTAGGTTTATCAGTTGTAAATAATACCATACCAACACGGTTTTCCAACGACACCAACCCAATTCTTCTCGACTACTTTTTTGTATCTGATCCGTCAGTAATTTGCCGATTAAGTCAATTATATTTTGTATCTGATCACAATTTTATTTTTTGTTCTTTAAATGTTGATCCATCTCGATTAACTAACTTGAACTCTCCCTTCCAATAAAAAAGCTTTGAAACAACATCGAAAAACTTGGGGCTTGCAACAAAAATAACACTGAATGCACTTTAGGTCCCGTTATTCTAAATAACTTTTTTATTGATAATGCTGCTCTTTATAATAATAATAGTTTTCCCCTATATAGTCGGTACATGTAACAAATTTTAATCTTTCTCCTGTAGTTGAACTAGATGTAAAGAAAATAATATCACAGATTAAATCGAATGCTATTTCAAAAGATGGCATTCCCATCAAGTTAATCAAATTCTTGTTGCAAAACATAATAAGGCCTCTAATGCACAATAGAGGTATTCACGATGTGGTGTATTTGTGATAAATTTTTAAAAAATTTACAATATTTATAACTTATTGTGAAATAATCTTTAATAAAGTCGTGTATTTTTAAAATTAGTTTATTTTTTAATGCTTGGATATATAAATTGAAGTAATTTTTAACTGTATAAAATCAACAAAAAAATCGAAACCAAGCACTGACTTATATTCATTTTTTATTAAATAAACTCACAGCGTAGCCGGTAGCTTCCTTCATGCTGAATTGAAATGGTTTTGCGATTAAATTTCACATACACAACGAAATTTACAAAGAATAAAATAGGGTTCCGTCGTTATAATTTTGCAACAGGTTTGTTTTTTGAACACTGTGCATTTTGTTTTTGTAATTTAACAAAATTTACTACAACTATCAAATTTATCAAAAATACACAAAACAAGAGCAAATACACCACATTATAAATACCTCTGTTATTAATATTTGTTGTATGTAGTCTTCATTCCCTGACCTGTGGATAGTTACCATCGTTCTTCCAGTAGCAAAAGTGCAAAACCCTTCTTATGTCACCGATTTTTGGCCCATAAAGGTACCCCTAAACTATATCGCTCATTTCGTGCAAGACCGTCACAACTCAAAATTTGAGTTTTTTGAGTTAAATATGCATTGTTATCATATCTTTAATTTGAGTGAATTCCAGACCGATTCGCTGTTAATTGACGATTTTATAGATACTTGTATCGTTTTGACTTTTAGCAATTTCTTCACTTTTTTGTAGCAATAAAGTTCCATTTCTATTTATACAAAAAATTCATTTTAAATTTTTGCATAATTTTTCAACAACAACGACTAATTATTTCTTAAACCATTTTTTAAATAAAAATCCAAGCAAGCAACCTAATATTTTTTGTAGTAATAAAGTACCAACTCAAAACGTGACATCTTTCTAGCTCTAAAGTAGCATCATAATGTAGCAAAAATCGTCAAAAGTCAAAGTGAAACATTTTTTAAAATTAGTTTTTGTATTAGTAATGCCACAACTCAAACAGACAGCTGCAAAAAATATTGCTTAAAAATTCACTATTGACGCAAAATGAAAAAAATTTATGATATTTTTGGTAGAAAATATAATGGCCTAAAAATATTCTTAACAATTTTTAGACTACCTTTAGAATTAATGGTCGTAAAGTCATTTCAAAAGGCTTTCCTGAAAAATACAAAATTTTGATTTGCGACAGTCTTGCACGAAATGAGCGATATGTTTCATACAGATGACATTTTAAAAAACTTACATACCGAATTTCATCTGTTTGTCAAAATTTATGTCGGCTTTTTTCTTTTGTCTCCAAACTATTTTCCACGTAATTTAAAAATAAGTCGTAATTTCTTAAGCCGTAATTTTCAGCCGTTCTGTGCAGCGAGTCGAATCTTGCGTGCTTTTTGTTAACACTTTTATTTTCTGTTGTATAAGCACTCGCAGCCACGAAATGTCTCAATTGGCTCTATAAATCAATTTATTAAATAAATATCCAAAAATTTACCTTTTCTTCCACCCGAGTAAAAATATGAGCGGGCAAACAGCGGCCGATCAGCGGTCGATCATGGGCCGCACGGCCGTACAAGGGTCAAAGATGGCCTAAAAATAATCCAAAAAGCCTAGCGGGCGAAAATTGGGTCAAACAACGGCCGTACAAGGCCTAAATTAAGTTGTATGACGGCAGTGTGGCCGCATTACTGCCGCTATACGCCCATTGTATGCCACCAAATTTTTCAAAGCTATATATATAAAATTAGTTGTTTGAATACAATGCCCAATTAAATTTTCAGTTGTACGTACGTTGTACAGCCCAGATTATTTAAAAACGTCCTTTGTGCAGCCGCTGTACGGCCGTTGTACAGTCCATATTATTTAAAAACGGACTCTGTACGGCCGCTGTTTGGCCAAAAAGACCTGCAAACGACCCTTGTACAACCCTCGTACGGCCGAGAAAAATATTTCAAATAAGGCCTTGTACGGCCGCTGTTTGGCCTTAGCTAAAAAAGTGTTACTTTTTACTTGGGCATTTTCACAAAAATAGTAAATTTTCAAAAAATTTATCATCTGACATTTGGTACAAGTGGAAAAACATATGAAATTACAGACGGTTCAAATTCAAAAATTTACAGACGCAAATACAAACGACATTTCAAAACCACAGTTTCTATCTGTAGTTAAAAACAATTTATGATTTTTGACGAGTCATATCTTTCTTAACATATTGATCTTTAACCTTGAATAAAATAACAACGGTTCAGCGGAATGACCTTGTATTTTGCACAGTAGAATTTTTTCGCCTGAAAAACCAAAAAAACCCATTTTTGAATTTGTACCCGTACTGTATTTGCCTGTGCAGTTATAGTTACGAATCGGTCCCTGTGTATGTGCGCGCATACACATAAGCAGGTACCTGGAATTGACGCTTATTTTTGTGTGTGGATTTATAGCACGCTCTTATTTTTTCGTTTTATGAAATTCAGTTTGTTCTGGAACACACATAAGTGAAGTTTGTTTGCGCATTTATTTGAATTTTGGTTGTGTTTCGAGGTATTTGATAAAAAATGGATAGAGTTTTACGTGAAAGAAGGCAGCGAGATGAACTAGAAATGGATTTTGATTCGGAAAACGAAGCGGGCGAATCTCCGTGCAATAGTGACGATGATTTTGCATTATGATGGAGAATATATAGGAGAATGATGAAAGTGAAGTTAGCGTGCATTCGGATAAAGACGACATTGAGCCACTTGAGCAAAATTTAGCAGAAGAAAATGCAGCAAATCCTGAAAATAAATATTTTTCAAAAAATAAGAAAATTGAATATTCATCGCAACCATTTGAAATAAATCGAAGAAATTCATTTCGACGTGCAGAAAATTTCATTTCAGGTAAAAACCTACCCTATTTTTTATGGGCTCATGTTCATTATATGTTTTATTTTTGTTATAATTCAGGTCCAAAAGCTAGTAGCAGCTGCAACTATAGTTGATGTTTCGTCTGCATTTCACATGTTCCTTGAACCGGTTGAGAATATTATTTTGAACATGACGAATTTAAATGGTGTGCAAAAGTACAAAGACGATTGGGAAAACATTGATTTGGACACTCTACACGAATACTTTGGATTTTTGCTGCTTTCTGGTGTGTATCGGTCATACGGTGAATGACTAAACTGGTCGGCCAATATTTAGAGCAACAATGTCTTTGAAAATGTTCAAGCGTATCCATGGCTGCATTCGATTTGATGACCGCGAACAACGTATGGTCAACACTGCATCTACAAGTACTTCTGTACGTGACAAATTGGCACTGATTCGAAATGTAGACGATAAATGGAATCATAGATGAACAGTTAGTTCCGTATCGTGGGCGATGTCCGTTTCGTCAGTATATTCCATCCAAGCCGGCGAAATATGTCATCAAAATTTGGGTGCTATGCGGCTCAAAAAGCTGGTATGCATACAACACACAAATTTAGGCTAGTCGGAATCGTAATGCCACTCCTGAACGTAATCTCGGACGGCGTGTTGTTTTGGATTTGGTGGAAGGACTTTCTGACAGAAATGTAACGTGTAACAACTTTTTCACTTCGTATGAATTGGTAGAAGATTTACATAAGAATCGCATGACTATTTTGGGAACAATAAGGAAAAATAGGACTGAAATTCCTTCAGCTCTATTCGACATGCGTCAAAAGTCAATTTATCATACAGAAGTTGTATATGAACATAAATTGCAAGCAGTTATGTTGTCATATGTTCCTCGCCGGTACCGATTTGTGATATTGCTCAGTAAATACCACAATGTTGACAGCATAAATGAGAATAGTGAAAAGAAGAAACCTAACATCATTGAAGACTACAACAAAACCAAGAGTGGAGTTGATACTATGGATCAAATGGTGGCTACGTACACATGCAAACGAAAAGTCAATCGGTAGCCAATGGCAGTATTTTATAACTTGCTTGATGTTAGTGCTTTGAATGCATTCGTGATGTTCATTGCATTGTTCCCGAATTGGAAAAATTCTAAAACGAACCATAATATTCGTCGTCGCCTTTTTATCGAGGAGCTTGGATTGAATCTCGTTGAAAAACAGATCACTAAACGTAAAAAATAACCTCAAAGTAATGATGCTTCCAGTGTTATTCAAAGAATTCGGGAGATTCGACATTTACCAAGTACATCAAAACGAGGCAGATGCTACATCTGCACATATAAAAATAACAAAAATCTTTTTGCTACACGCTGTGAAAAGTGTAGAAATTTCATTTGTGCTGAACATAATTTCAATTTATGTGAAAAATGTACAAATAATTGACAAAAGTTAAAAATTCAATTTTTTTTTCTAATGTATGTAATATTCTATTTAATTTCATTCTAAATCTACCTTTATGAAGTTCAAATGTATTATATATGTATTATTTATGATAGTAAACAATGTAATAAATATAAAAAATCACAAAACATAAATGGTTGTTAATTTTTTTTAGCTTTTTTACAATTAAAAATATATGTGTATGCGCGCGCATACAATGGGACCGATTAGATGTGTTTCTCGAGGGACCGATGAGGGCTAAGTATCTTATCGCCATTGGATTAAGTTTGTGATAAACTAGATAGCTCAACAAATAACCAATTATTTAATTTGTAAAACCTGCTATCCCCTTTTCAAACAGGGGTCAGGACATGGGTGTTCTTCTGCTGTGGCCTAGGTTTTCGACGATATATGACCGGAATATGATGCTGGCTCTATGACGCTTCTGTGTTCACTTGATTTTTTAACAGCTTTCGATAAAATAAACCATCAACACTTATTTAGTAAGCTTAATTATTTATTTGGGTTCTGCGAATGTGCTATTAATCTTATGTCCAGTTATTTGTGTAATATTAGATATCAAAACGGTTAAGTTGGCCAATTGTCATCAGGGTATAAATCTGTCTTAAGTGGCGTCTTCAGTTGTATTTATATAGATCAGAGTATTTATATAGTTGTAGATTTATATAGATTTATTTATATAGATGCACTGGACTTTTTGATTGATACCCAATGTTGCAGAATGAATGAGGACCTCTGTGGCATCAATGAGTAGGCCGATAGCAATGGTCTTCTATTGTCCCTGATTTGTTTATTGGTCCAAAAAGCTAACTGTTTTGCATGCAACATATATTCTACAATATTGTCAATAGTATTGTAAAAAAAGTTTATTATATCTTGCGCAACTTAAGAATATCTGCAAGTTTGACTCCAGTTAACATTTGACATAAGCTGGTTATGAAACTTATTTTACCTGTGATAACATACATACTCTGAGGTAGTGTACAGTAAAATTAACTCTTCCTCTTCTTGACTCTACTCTTCAAGGTATTCAAGGTATCCCAGGAAGTATAATACGCGACTGCGCTGCCAGCTTTTAGGAGTCTTATGTTATTACCAAGTAATGTAGCCCCCACAAACAAGTAAGGGGATTTTTGAAAATTGAACTCCAAATTAAAATTAATCTTAAAATTTTTTTCTTAGTTTGTTTTATTGTTTTAAATATTGAATTTTTCTTATTGTTGTGCATGATGTATATATTGCGAAATGTTGACTCTCGCATATTTGTAAATGCATTTTGCAGCAACCTTTTCTTAGTTAGTAAAATTTTATATTTGCAAATAATTTTCTTTCAAAAAATTGCAAAATCTTGAAATTAGGTGTAAATTATTTGTGCCATTAAAAAAAGCCCCTTTGTTTTGTTTTTTTGTACAGAAGCAACATTGTTTACTGTCATTTCCTCTGTTTGACATTATACTCCCAAGACTGACAATTTATTTATAGTACCTGGATTAATATACCTTGCTTCCTGTTAAAACTTCAAATTGCATTTAATTACGCCACGCACTATGTGTACGACTTTCGTAAATTTGATCGACTGTCTAGTTTCCGATAAGCAATACTTGGGTGTGACTTGACAGCTTATCTTAATGCCAAAAATTATATGTATCTGCATAAGATTATTCACGAATAAACACCTGGTTATCTGTATGATTAATTCCAGCTTTGTGTGTCCAGAAGAAGCAATGTTTTAATAGTTCCGAGGTACTGCTCGTTAATATCTTCTCACCGGTTTTTCACAAAGGCTTAGGGAAATCATTAGAAGAGAACCATTAGGCAATCTATTCTACCTTATTTCTCTTCTATCTAGTTTCTTTATCCTCCATCTCTTATTCTTCTACTTCGTATACCATAATTTTTAATTTGACTCAGTTCTGTTTAAATTTTTCAGTTAAGCAAATAATTGTATTGCAGGGGGGCTTTTTCCCTCCCTTAGGAGTTAAAGGGCTAATTAGTATTTCATGACTTTGATGCACATTATTGTTTTTAGCATAAAAACTTACGGAAAACTTATTTTAAGAACTCATTTAAGATACAGTAAATTGACCTTTCTAACGGTGTATCATCAAACCCACCTGATCTATCCATTACCGAGCTGTGCTCGTGTGAAGATGAAATCAATCCGTTGAAACTACTAAATTTCAAGTGTGAACGCAATTCGCTCAGAATTTCGCATTTTAAATCAAATTATTTTTTTTGCATTTTAAATCAAATTAATTTTTTTATCAATTTTGTAACTTATTCAATTCCTAAAAAAAGTCCAATAGAGTCAAATCAAGAATGATAGATAAAAGGATTACGTATTAAAGCCCTGCGTCGGTGCATCTATTTGAACGTGCACACACTGTGATTTATTGCATTGCTCACAGTTGACTGTCATCTAATAACACTTGAGAATTTGATTTGCTCAACAGCAAACGAAAGCCTACAAAGACAAGCAATACACACTTTCTCTCGGCAATCCAAGCATAGCGTGTTTTTGTTCGTCAACACCACAAGCAATGAAATTTAATCGTTTAGGGTAGGATGAGCAATAAAATAAATAAAATAATAAAACAAAAAGCAATATATGGCAATAGATCATTTGGATCATTTTGATCATTTTGATAATTTTAATCAGCGGTCGTCAGCGCCTAACTAAACATTTTTTTACACCAACTTCAAGATTTTCAAGATTGACTAGGTAAAAATGGGTCGCTGAATACGAATTCGTTGTCAGAATTTCAAAATTATAAAATTTTGAAATAATAGGGTTGCCACCTAATAATATGTATTTTTAAGAGTTTTAAACATCATTTATCAGTGTTAGGGGGTCGCTGATATCGAATCTGAAGTCAGAGTTTTAAAATTCAAGATGGTGGATAGGGTTGTCACTTTCATTTTTTGCATTTTTATGAATTCAGGGCTGGAAAAAAAAAATTATACACCAAAAAGGGGTTGCTGAATCCGAATCCGTGGTAAGAATTTCAAAATTATAAAATTTTGAAATAATAGGGTTGCCACCTAATAATATGTATTTTTAAGAGTTTTAAACATCATTAATCAGTGTTAGGGGGTCGCTGATATCGAATCTGAAGTCAGAATTTTAAAATTCAAGATGGTTGATAGGGTTGCCACCTTCACTTTTTGCATATTTATGAATTCGGGGCTGGCAAAAAAAAATTATACGCTAAAAAGGAGTCGCTAAATCCGAATCCATGGTCAGAATTTCAAAATAATAAAATTTTGAAACAATAGGGTTGCCACCTAATAATATGTATTTTTAAGAGTTTTAAACATCACTTATCAGTGTTAGGGGGTCGCTGATATCGAATCTGAAGTCAGAATTTTAAAATTCAAGATGGTGGATAGGGTTGCCACCTTAATTTTTTGCATTTTTATTAATTCGGGGCTGGCAAAAAAAAATTATACGCCAAAAAGTGATCGCTGAATCCGAATCCGTGGTCAGAATTTCAAAATTATAAAATTTTGAAATAATAGGGTTGCCACCCAATAATATGTATTTTTAAGAGTTTTAAACATCATTTATTAGAGTTAGGGGGTCGCTGATATCGAATCTGAAGTCAGAATTTTAAAATTCAAGATGGTGGATAGGGTTGCCCCCTTCATTTTTTGCATTTTTATTAATTCGGGGCTGGCAAAAAAAAATTTTCACCAAAGAGGGGTCGCTGAATCAGAATCCGTGGTCAAAATTTCAAAATTATAAAATTTTGAAATAATAGGGTTGCTTTTACTATTTAAAATAAAAATGAATTCGTAAAAATAAAAAATTATGGTGGCAACCCTATCTACCATCTTGAATTTTAAAATTCTGACTTCAGATTCGATATCAGCGACCCCCTAACACTAATAAATGATGTTTAAAACTCTTAAAAATACATATTATTAGGTGGCAACCCTATTATTTCAAAATTGTATAATTTTGAAATTCTGACCAAGGATTCGGATTCAGCGACCCCTTTTGGGTATTTAATTTTTTTTGCCAGCCCCGAATTCATAAAAATGCAAAAAATGAAGGTGGAAACCCTATTCACCATCTTGAATTTTAAAATTTTGACTTCAGATTCGATATCAGTGACCCCCTAACACTAATAAATGATGTTTAAAACTTTTAAAAATGCATAATATTAGGTGGCCCTATTATAAAAAATTACATTTTTTTTTTAAAGTTCTGTCAACGGATTCGGATTCAGCGACCCATTTTTACGTGATATTCGCACCAGCATCGCATATGTAAAAAAAAAATAGGTGGCAGCCCTATTACCCATTTTTATTTTTAAAATTCTGACTTCAGATTCGAATTCAGCAACCTCCTAGCACTGTTAAATAATGATGCGTGACCCATTTTTACCTAGTGTTCGCGCCAGTACCGTATTCGTTGTCTGATATAAATCATCTATTGCCAGTCAACAAGCTTTCGTTGCGTTGACTGCAGTGAGCTCTCTGACAACGATATCAATGATCAGTTTTTTATTGCTCTATCGTGTTTTGTTCGTCTTCGCTGCAATCACACACATGATTTCTTTGCAGCAAGCAAGACAGTGCAGTGTAGTGTGAAATAAACAAATGTTTTGAAGCCGGTTTTAAGTGCACCTACGCAGGGCTCTATTACGTATTGCTCAGGTCCGACATGTTGTTTACTTTTCATTTTGACTTTTCTAGCTACGATAAAAATATTTTTTACGATCATGACGTCAGGCTAGACGAAGTTTGTGTCTTGAATATTTTGCCAGTGCAAGTTGGTTCCATTTCAACTTGCTTTAAATCCAAAAAAAAAAACAAACTAAAAAACTAGCACGAAAATTATATGCGCAGCACTCTTTCATAATTCTTTATTCATATTTTAATAGAAAACGGTGAAAAAATTTGTTTAGTCAATTATATTAACAATTTTATTGCACTGCTTACAGACTAGTTTCACATTTGTTTACATTAATTGACAACAATCTCATATCGTAAGGCTATCATGACGAAATGCGCAGATCGTAGACAATTATTTTTACGATCTGCGCAATCTATTATTCTATCATTCTTGGAGTCAAATCGGGCAATCTCGGAGGCCACCTCATTTCACCATAACTTTCAATTCAGCTAGCTGGATAGTTTGTGTCCAACCACTCCTTAACGTTCCTGCTGTGATGGTGCGGAGCTCATGACATGATTGACATGTTGGAAAATTATAGTGAGTCTATTCTGTAAGGCCACATTTTTCAATAGCTCCAGCAGAGTATCGTTAAGCAAATGGAGGTATATTTCACCGTTCAAGCTTGAATTGAAAGAAATGGTCCAATCAGATAGCTGCCCAAAATCCCTGACCACAGATTCACACTCATTTTGTTGCATCCATTGACAAAATTGCAGTCTTTTACAACAAGAATCATTTCTTGAAAACTATCCTCAAGCATGTAGTAAAATTCTAAGAAAATTGCGATCTAACTTGAAATTTAGTAGTTTCAGCGGATTGATTTCATCTTCACACGAGCACAGCTTGGTAATACATAGGCCTGGTGGGTTTATTGATACACCATTAAAAAGATACATTTATTGTCTTTCAAAAAAGCTCTTAAAATAAGTCTTCCGTGAGTTAGTTTTTCTGCAAAAACAATAATGTGCATTAAAGTCATAATATACTGGATGAGTTCCTTAATGCATTTATGCAATGCATCAGTGTGTTTTATTTTGAATTAGTCCAAAGCGTTTGAACCTAAACTGCGCAACTACAATATTTTAAAGAATATCAGCAAAGTGGCACAGTTTTCGTAACTAAATTTAACACCAATATAAAATAAAACACACTGATGCATAGCATAAATGCATTTAAGAACTCAGCCACTAATTAACCTTGTTGCTCCCAAGGGTGTCAAAAGAGACCCCCCTCCCATACGACTTTTTGCTCAATTCGACATCACCATTTACCTCCTTAAATAGTTGCATTTTATTGTGTGAAACTCTGTACCGACTTTATTGCGGGACACCTTGCTCTTAGTGTACCTACCTATTCAGCTTAAATCAATGAATCAATACCTTTTCAGTACAAAATAAAAACAATGTTTATTCTTACCGTATCAACACCAGCCATCATCATGTCCAGAGCTGTGACTACGGCTATGCGGCGATCGTGTCGAAGCAGCTTTTCTAGCACACTTTTCTCCTTACCTAACTCGGTGGTGTACTTTTCATCAGTATCTGCAGCGATTTTAGCGATAGCTTCATCGATATATCTAGCAATGATGTTAGTGAGGGTGTCTAGAGTCGTCATCATGCGATGGAATGTTGGTGTTTTCAGATATTTCCACATAGAAGGCATAATGTCCAGCTTAAAGACTAGATCGAAAAAACTGCGCAAAGTTTTGAGCAGCATTTTGGAATCATCTGAGTCGCGATTTTTACGTATCATACCTATTTGAGTATTTAGTGCTACTGCGGCAACGGATTCGAATGTCAAGCGATTGATTTCATCCTCGAAGGTATCTGGCACTTCTTGCGTTAGAGGATCGCGAATTTCTCTTATGCTTAGAAATGAAATGAGGACATGAGTAAGGTGAATTTACACAATTAAAATAAATGTTACCGCAGAAGAAATTCATTATTGACCTCTTGCATGGTGTTCAAATAGAGACGTACATTTTTTGGTTGCAACAATACTGGATTCAGAACAGAGCGTACTTGGGCCCATTTTTCTCCCGAGCTAAAATAGTAAAATTTAGTACATACTTGCTTAAATCACTCGATTTTGTCCAAACTAATAAGATCTTAAGAGCTAAAAACTTACGTTGATAAAATACCTTCCACTCCTTGAAAGAAGTCTCGGCGATGTACTTCACGATAATAAACTAAGGAATCGAAGCTTCGCCTTAATGGCCACTGACCCTCATTACGAAAAATGATCTGAAAATCATCGGGATTCATGGTCATAACCATGCCACGCCCAAGCAAGGTAGGTACATGAAAGATTTTACCATGCTGCTTATAGATCATCATCATCATTTCCGTAAGAGATTTGTTGTAATAAATACCTAATCAAAAATATACAATACGTTTAGTAAAATAAGAAATATGCTGAGTTTCTAAATGCATTTATGCAATGCATTAGTGTGTTTTATTTTCAATTGGTGCTTAGTTTAAATACGAAAACTGCGCTACTCTGATATTCTGAAATTCTTAAAATGGGAATAGTTCAGGTAGTAAGCTTATGACCAATTCAAAATAAAACACACTGATGCATTGCATAAATGCATTTAGGAACTCAGCCATACTAAATAGCTCAATAGCATACCGCCTGGCATAACTCCGCGTATAAACTGGTATTTGGTTGGGCCTGGTATCTCCGAAAAAGGGCGCGCCTGCTGCCATTTAATGGCAAATTCTTTGCTGGCCTCTTCATTCTAAATTAAAACAATATATTAGGAATTTTTTTTTCAAAACATTTTGGAATCGGTTGACCTTTGATTCTGCCTGCCTTGAGTATAGCCTGTGGATTTGTCCAAAGGTGTTGCTTTTATACGAGTATTGCCAACACACACCAGCACAACCACAATTCAAGTGTCTTGACAACATTTTTGCAACTGCTACAAAATAGCCAAAAATTAAGCTATAAATATCATTAAATATTTAATTGAAGCTTTTGAAAGCTTTTTTGTTCTTTTCTTATTGTCCAAATTCATTATTAATAACGAGCACACCAAAGTTTTAGGCAAACCACTTCGCATACGATACTATTTGATGTTATAAATCGCTCTCCTCCTGTTTGTTGTGATCACTTCTTCGTAACAAACAGCTTAAGCTTTGATATCACGAACTCTTCTGTAGCTATACGGTTTTTTGTTTAAGCGTTTTATTAAAATTACTTTTGAAATAGACAAGACTCTACATATTTGTTGTTTTTGCTTTTATCAATTTTGATAGGATGCAATCAGCAAACTTATAATAAACTTTAATATGGTCGCTCTTGAGCATATTTGTTGTATTTAAATTATTTTAAAATTTTTAAAAAGAATCAAAAGATGTTTTAGTTTTCACATAAATTGTGTAAAACTTTTATCGATTTTAAGCTGCATTTTTGATATGATTCAGGTAAAGTACAAACAAATGATATCGTCCAAAAGAAGTGGTTTTACCTCGTACAACGCAATCAAAAAGTCAATTCCAAAAATCTCTGGATATACAACAAGTGGGCACAATAACGAAAATATTTAAACGCATAAGCATATGCGCAATTCCACAGAAAAGTCTACCTTGACCAAAACATTAAAACTTATTAAAAACTTATTATCTTTTAAATATAATAAGTAAATATAATATATCTGTTTTTATTATCTTTTTAAAGAGAAACATTTTAATTTTTTTAATTTAAGCAATTTATGCATAAATTCATTAACGTTGAAAATCAAATCATCCGCTCTGTTTCACAGATGTAGTTTTTCTTTTTCATAAATGTTTACTAAATGTTTTGTAAGCTTTTTTGTTTTAGTAAAAATGGAAGGCATTCTCTTAAGATATTAAAAAATATGGTTGAGGCAAGGAAAGGACAATATATTAAATTTGTTTCTTAATTACTTAATTACTAAATTACATAAATACTAATCTACCTAACTTAATTATCCAATTCATCTGCAGTGGAAATTTTAGTAACGTAACGCCAGTAACGTGAAGCCAGATGAAAAAGCCTTATAAGAAAAAAAAAACCACAGAAGATTTTTTAATTTGATCACTTGGAAAATAAACTTATATTATTTCAAATTCTTCTAAAAAAAGTTGAAAGCAAAAAGTCTTGAACAATTCAGAAAATTTTGCAAATTTTGTAATTCAAGTCAAAAATCACTTCCGTTTTTTGTAACGTAACGCCAGCATATATTTTTGCTTATATCTTTTAAACCTTAGGGCCGATTGTTGTCATTACTTTTACTTAATATAGTGCAAATATAAGAAAAAAATTTTAAAAATTATACATTTTCATTCTATATTTTTAATATTTCTTCGTACAAATCGTCCGTCACGCCAGTTTGGAAATGCCCATATCTGATATTCATTGAATTTTTTTTTAGCCTCCATAAAAGAGAAAAAAAATGTTTAAATTTATATTGTGAAAGTACTGAGAGTTGGTCTCAATTTTAATTTTAAATAAAAACTATTTAACAAAAAAAAAACCGACTTCAAAATTACTACAAAGTAAAAACTAATTTGAAATTGCTTTTCCTATTAATTTCTTGGTCAAATTTTATAATTTATTTATGTATATTATTATATTGGAAATTTTTTTATTTTAATTTTTTCTAATTTGTTTTTTTTATCATAGTATATCAATTTCTTTCTGAATATAAAAGCTTTTAAGTTGACGCTATCTAATAAAGATTTTATAACCCCTTTGTCAATGTTTTTCGAGATGCAGTGTTTTTCTTATATTGTCACTCCCTTTTGTCCAATAACGCCCACTTTCTTCAAAATTTGTCATTATTGTGTCTTACCCTCTACTAAATTTCAGTACTCTGGTCTTCACATTATTTCAGATACAGTGTTTTTCTTAAATAGCCATGCCCCATAGTCGAATAACGTCCACTTTATAAAAAGTAATTTGTTATAATTGTGCCTACTCTTGTACTAAATTTCAGTGCATTAGTGTCAATATTATTTAAGATACAGTGTTATTCGAATAACGCCCTTTGTCGAATAATGCCCCTTTGTCGAATAACGCCCACTTTCTTGACATTAATTTGTTTAGTACAATAGTAGTTTTTTGTACCTACCCCTGTACTAAATTTCAGTACCCTAGTGTCAATATTATTCGAGAAACAGTATTTTAATAATATTACCACGCCCATTTGTTGAATACCGCCCAATTTTTTAGACGGACACCTTCGTGTTCAATGTCTCTATCTTTTGACAAAAAGTTACGGCAATCGAGCAAGTGCTTTAGGAGTTATCGATGTACAGACATTTAAAAACCTACGAAATTGAGAACCTCCTTCTTTTTGAATCGGTGAAAAAATGGCACCAAACATGATGACTGGCGACAAAAGTTGAAAAATGTTGGCAAAATTTGAAAAATATTACCGAAAGTTGGAATTTAATAAGTAAAATAAATGCTTGTATAATAAAAAGTTTAATAAAATTTTATCCAGTTTCTAATTTTTACGATCCTGAATTATACTTTATATGTTTTTCTAGTTTAATTAAATAAATAAAACTAAAAATAATGTGTACTTTTTTCAAGGGGAAAAATCTCTAATGTAACTTATGTAACTTATGACGTATCATGTTATGGTTTGTATAAAAATAATTAGAAAAGATTTTTCAACGACACAATTAGAAATACATAGCAATATTATTCCAGATAACACTAAAGCAACTTTCATATAAAAATGTGCACTCTTCGCCCTCTTATACATTTTGTTACGTAACGAGTCCATTTTTGTTTGCTTACACCTTTGAACAATACTTTCGATCGCTTCCACTTTTTACTACTAGAGTGCTATCAAAAATCGAAACGGGAAAAAACAGTGTAAATTTATCTGTTTTTTTTTAAATTTTTAGCATAAAAGGTATCCGAACGTTACGTGCGCGATCATGGAAATGCCCGTATGCCTCTCTCTTTTCATACAATGTGCAATTGAATTGAAAACTTTAAACGCATTTTCTGCAAAATCGCGTTGTTTTAGTTATTTTAGTTAGCCTTAAAGTAAATGAGCGATACGTTTAAAATACGCTTGTAAGCATGTAGCAAAATATGGTGCCTCTTTTTGCAAATTCGCCCCTTTTTCCGGCACATCGAGCTTTAACCGTCAAAATAAAATCACGGTCAAAAAAAAAAAGCCGACTTAATAATTTAGTAACAAATATTCTTTTTCTTGAATTATAACACAGTTTGACGAAATCTACTAAAAAAAAATCTACCAAACTTTATTGAAATTCCTAAAGAGGGATATGTTGAAAGTCTATCGCACCTAACTTGACCTCTGAATGTCGTCATAATATTTTCATTTTATTTTTAAAGTTGAAGTGTTCGAATTTTGTCATTGCCATTTGCCTTGCTGAAAATAAAAAACAAAATCCTTTTCTTTCTAGTAAAACTAAAAAATTGGAAAATTTATAAAAAATGGAGATCAATTTTCGAGATCAAGAACGAATACTAACGCAAACAAAACAAACTAAAACTAAATTTTGTAATTCAGCTTACGCTTGCTTTCAGCGAGTTTATCTAAAATAATATCCACTCATGGTGTCAACTCTGTACAGATGAAGGCAGTGTGAGACAGTGTTGATAAATGACTTTTTCATTTTGATATAAAAATTTAGGAAAAAAATTGTACTGAATGAAAAAAGGAAGTATGAAATAAATTTTTTCATTTGAATTTTAAAGTTTTTAACAATTCAGTTCATAAACCTTATAAACAAAAATGGCAAAGGTTTTTACTCATTAGATTATTGGTAGTTAAACGAGCTATAGGTCAGATTTTTTTCTTAATTTATTTAATATAAATTTAAATTCCAATATTTCGTTTTTCGTTGAAAAACATCATCAGGGAAAACACTAAAAAATATACAATAATTACAAATTACAATATAATCACATAACATAATATTTAAAATACATGAACTTACAAAAATTAAATAAATATACTGAATTTACATTGATTTTTTTAAAAAAACATTTGAGAAACGATATGACAAAAAACATAAGAACATCTAGCCTGAATAAACAACACTTGACGACGGACTTTGATGACTAATTATTGTTAGTTTTGTCTTATAATGTTTTGTTTATTTGTTTGCTCTTTATTTATTAGGTGTCTGTAGATGTGAGCGCAATTGTCCGTGTCAGTCTTAAAATTCAATCTCAATTGTTTAGGGACGTTAATAATGTGTAGCATTTCAAGCATGTATCGTCTCCTATAATTTTTCTCTTGCTGCAGAACTTTTGTTTTGTCAAAATCAGGAGCGTGTCCAGACTTCGTACAATGGGCTGCTAATGCTGTTTTTTGTTCTAAAGGTTTGTCCAGTGCTTTAAAGTCTGACTTATGTCCTGCTATTCTCGTCCGTAATTTAGTTTTTGTTGTTCCAACATATACCTTTTCGCATAAATTGGATCCGTCACCTTTGCACGGAATTTGATATATCAAATTCGATTTGTCCTGCTTGTCAAGTTTACATTTAGTGTTCGTGTAAAGTGTTTGTAAAGTGTTTGATGTTTTAAAAGCTATTCTAAACTGGTCCTTATTAAAAATGTTGGACATTTTAAACTTCTCTGAAAAACCGGGAATATATGTCATGCTTTTATAAGTTTTAGGGGGGGTCGTTTGTCGTCACTTTTTCGTTTACTGTTCTTTCTTTATGTTTAATAATTTTTTTAATTAAATATTCCGGAAAGCAGTTTTTCTTTAAAATATCTTTAATTTTAATCGCATTGTCCTTATGGAATTGTTTGTCACTTATTTCGAAAACCCGGTTTGTAAAATTTTTAGCTGTATTAATTATTATATTTTTTGGATGTTTTGAGTGAAAATTAATTATTCGTCCTGTTGCCGTTGGTTTTTGATACCAATTTATTTCTATTTTATTGTTTTTCCTCATAAGTAATGTGTCAAGATATGGTAGTTTATTGTCAGTTTCCTTTTCTAAAGTGAACTTTATTCTCCTATGGTATAAATTTAGTGCGTTTAAAGTGTTTTGGATTTGGTCATATCTAACTATCGCAAAAAGGTCGTCTACATATTTGGTAACTAATTTTGGTTTCACTGGGAGATCGTCTAAACATTTATCTAAAAGGTCTTCCATTACTACGTCCGCTACTATTGGTGATGCAGGTGATCCCATGGCCGTGCCTCGTAGTTGTAAATAAATTTTGTTGTCATATTTTAAATATCTAGCGTCTTTTATACAAAGTAATAAAATGTCAGAAAATTTTTTTTTGGTCATATTTGTGTATTTTTCTATTATTGTCCATTTTCTTTCTATTGTTTTTATAGCGAAGTCAACTGGGATACTAGGGAAAAGTGATACTACGTCGAATGATATTAGTCTCTCATCGTCTGAAATGTATATGTTATTAAGTTTGTTCTTTAGGTCCAGTGCGTCTTTTATGTTGTACTTAGATGTTACCGTTAACTTATTCAATATGTTCACTAAATATTTGCTGAGTTCGTGTGTTGGAGAGTTGATGGACGAGCAAATTGGTCTCAATGGCATGTTTGGTTTGTGCAGTTTTGGTAGTCCATATATTCTTGGTGCTGTTGCAGTAGTTGTTGTCATCTTTAATTTTTCATAGTCCGAGATCAAATTATTTTTGAATAGAATGTCGACTAAATTGTTATTTTTCTGTTGCAAAGCCGTTGTTGGGTCCCTTTTAACTTCCTTGTATGTTGCAATGTCTCTTAATAAAATTCTAATTTTCTTGTCGTAATCCACTTTTTTCATCGCTACAGTTTTGTTTCCCTTGTCTGCATTCACAATTATAATGTCTTTATTTTCTTTGAGGAATCGTCTAGTTTTGCCCACTGTATCTAAGATCAGCTTGTCTCTTGTGTCCAAATGTATGCGTGTTACATGGTTTTCCATCAGTGTAGTCAGTTTTACTCTCGCCGTTTCTTGTGATTCTTTGTCTTTGTTGGTTTGTACGAAATCTTCACCTTCCGCAATGCATGTTAGTGTTGGAAAGTTTTGTTTCGTTGTGGGAAGAGCGTATTTTGGTCCCAGAGAAGAAGCCATTGTGTCTCTTTTGGTATGTCTGTATTTGTTGTGTTGATAAACCACTCCGTTTCGTTTTCGTTGATATTGAGTTTTCTTTTTTGTTTCTCTAAAATTTTATTGAATTTGTTTTGATGTGTTTGTTTAATTTGACTCAAAGTCTTTGTGTATAAGTGTTCGTCACTCCGCCATAGAAGCTCAGCATCTTCTGCACTCATTCTTTCGTTGATTTTATTTCTTATGCTTGTTAATTCTTTTTCATTACATGTTAAATTTTGGTGTTTATATTTTATCAGCTGATTTAGTATTTTCGTTTTAAATGTATGTATTATTTTTGTTATTGCTTTATCTGTTTTTGGAGGGATGTTTTTATTGATTTCGAAAATTGTTTTAATATTTTTGGTTGTGTTATCCAAAAAATTTGGTGTCACTCTATATTTTCTGCACTTTTGAAGGAATTGTATTGCACCTATTGTTTTGGCTTTAGTTTTGTTCGTATTTCTAAGTCTGTTTTCAACGAAAAACGAAATATTGGAATTTAAATTTATATTAAATAAATTAAGAAAAAAATCTGACCTATAGCTCGTTTAACTACCAATAATCTAATATAAAAAAGGTCAAAAATTTAATAAATTAGTTTTTACTCATTTTTAACTAATCAAAAAGTTTACATAATCAAAAAAAAAGGAGCACAAGTTGCCTTATAATATTCATAAAAAGAGATCAAAAAAATCTATAAAAAAAATCAAAATAACATAAAGTTTAGAGGTCTTTTTATAATTAAAAAACAAAAATTAATAAAGTGAAAAAAGCAAACACCGTTTACCACAAACAAGCGCGTCGGAAGCTAATTTCATCTGGGGGGGGGGCAGTACAAATGGGGGGCCAGTACAAATGGTGGTGCAAAAAAAGTTCACCAAAATTTCTTCAAAGAAACATGAATGTGAATAAACAAATTTTTTATTTTAGTTTAAAATAAAAAAAAATATAAAAATATATAAAAAATATTAAAATTTCATTATTTTTAAAAGTTTTTCCAATTTCAATATTAGAGCTCAAGGATCTTTCATATGGTAATATGAAAATATAAGAAATAATGGTTGCTTTTATAAAGCAAGACTAGGCATATCTTTACATGGTTTAAATGCAATAAGGTACAAAAAGTTATATCAATTTAAATTATTCCAAAATGTTTCTTTCTGTCCTTGCGAGAAACAAACTCTTTCACCACCTCCATCGAATTCAATTCTTCGGTTTTATCTTTGTGAATGTGTATAAGTGCTGCATGAGTGAGTCGTTTCTGTGTCATAGTTGCTCGAAGATACGTCTTAAGTCGTCTTAGTGCACTAAAAGAACGCTCAGATGAAGCTGCTGATGCAGGCAAAGTCAAAAGCAAAGCAATAAGTTTTTCAACTTCATTTAATAGTTTTTTTATAGTATCCGAATTTTTCGCAAATTGGGATACAATGCCACTACAATTTCAAGGTGTTTGGCCAGGCAATTGCTTCAGCAATTTCATCTGCATAAAGATCTAGTTTTGTTTTTAGATTTTGTTCAGAAGGCACTTTTCCGTTGAAGGCTTCGATTACAATATTTTCCAACGATTCCAGAGTGTCAAGATCTGCTTAAATGTACAATAAGATTTACAAAGTGCCAGTTTACACTAGCTTCACTCAACCGACTCACCGAATGTTAAATCAAAGTGAATCGGTTGAGTTAAGCTGGTATGAATAAAAAAAAGTCAAATATTAACCTGTTTGATCGAATCTAGCCGTTATCTCATTTGAGAGAAGATCAAAAATTTTGAAATAATCTTTTCGTAGCCGATCATATAATGGTAACTATACTGAAGGAACCGGATTTGATGTTTGTTCAAAGCGTCGAGGTGGATTTTCATCAGCTTATTCACAGTAGGGGCTTTCGCATGGTCCAAAACATTGGACCAACATGGCAGATTGTACAACATGTAGTACCATGCGTAAGCTAAAACGAAAGTCGAAATTTTTGGTTTTTTTCTGCCGATTGTACAATATTGTACAACTATGTAAAATTACTGCTCAATTGTTAGGGCATCTAAAAGTTGCTTAGCTATTAGCCGGATGTGTTCTGCTTGAGAGCTTGCAATTAATGATGTTGCTTTACAAGTTGGATCGTTCGAACGCTCAATCAAATAGTCCCATTAGTTTTCCATCTAACTTATCGTAAAACATGTCTTCCAATAAGTGCTGTTCACATTTCAAACCGCTCATAAAATCATTTGTCAAATCGTTTGACCACAGAAGTGTTCTGACTCTTCAAATTTTTCGTCAAATTTCATTTTATCTTGAACACCGAAGTAAGCACATCGCGATGACGGAAAATGTTTAATACCTTTTGTTATTAAAATCGTATTGGAAGAAGAAGAAATTATTTTATAAATTATTATAAATTGTTTGCAACAGTTATTTATTATTATTTTGATATTATTTTCTTCCGCTCCTTCTTTTGCCGCGATGTGCACAGGTTGAAAACTTTTTTGAACTGACAAAATCGTACTACACGATTTGACGAGTGTTCACACTGGTCAAATCGTTCGGCAAATCAGCAGAAAAATCAAAAAATTTTGATTTTCATCAAACGATTTGACCAACGATTTGATAAGTGTTCACACTCGTCAAATCGCCATCAAATCCATACAAATTCTGTTGGTCAAATCAATTGTCAAATCATTTGATGATCGATTTGATTTCGGTTTGAAATGTGAACAGCCCTATATGGAAAGCCCCTAAGAAATCAAATTTTTTCTTACCAGAGTTGCAAAATTAACAAGCATTAAGCTACATACTTAAGGGTGCTTTTAAACTGAAGTGGTGGGTTTGCAATAGAAACTCTAGATTTTGTTCTATTTTTTTGCAAACACAGAGAAAGAAAATGGTTATCCGCAAGCATGCTTATGAAGAAGAGAGAAAGAAGAGGAAAATATATACTACAAAAATATTATCGTTGTAAAAAAAACTGATATTTTGAATAACTTTTGAAGTTTTCCTTTTAAATTGTTTATCTAGCTAAAAAAGTGGGGGTCAACTGCCCCCCTTTCCCCCCGCGTCCAACGCCAATGACCACAAACGTGTAAATTTCTTTCGTTACCTTAATAAAGAAAGGCCACTAACATTTTTTGAAATCAAATTCTTTGCAGATCCTCCTAGGTCAACCAACTATTCACACAATCCAGCCGAAAAATAGATTAAGTTTTTGAGCAATTGTAAATATTTGGCGAAAATTTACTCTTTCAATTCAATTTATATAGTTTTTACAGAGTAAAAAATTCAGAAATAGATAATATTTTTAATTCTTTTAATTCTGTTTGCTCACAAAGATTTTTTTAGTAAAAAATTTGGAGTAAATAAAATCTACCGAAAACGTTTTGGTAGCAGGAAAGTAGCAAAAATGTGAAATTGTACCAAAAAAGTACAATTGTACCGAAAATATCAACCCTGGTGTGAGACCGTTTAATCTATCTTGCAACATCGTGCTTATTAAATATGTTTTTTGCATCGGCGAAATATTTACAGTAGTTCATTCGTTTTCACACAACGTGACAGGAAGAGTTGGAATAATGATTAGAAAACAAAATATTTTAAAATAAATAAAATTAATATGATAGTAATAAAAAAAAAATATAATAAGATAAATTAAAATATCTTTATTGCACTATTTTAAAGCTTAAAACACTAGGAGTATTCACAATGTGGTGTATTTGTCTTTGTATTGTGTATTCTTGATAAATTTGATATTTGTAGTAAATTTTGTAAATTTATAAATACAAAATACGCAGTGTTCAAAATACAAAACTTTAGCAAAAATACAGCGACAAAACCCTATTGTATTTTTTATAAATTTCGTTGTGTATTTGATTAGCTGATGGCAAAAGTATTTCAAAGAGGAAGTTACCAGATGCGTTGAGAGTTAATTTAATGCAAAATAATACAAGTTAGTATATCTTTTAAAAATTTTTTATGATTTACTACAGTTAAATAATTATTTATATTTATATTTCCAAACAAAAGTACGTACAGAAATCAGCTAATTTTTAAAATTCCAAAATTTATTGAAGGTTCGTTCACAATAAGTAGTAAATATTTTAAATTTTGTGAAAATTTATCACAAATACACCACATCGTGAATACCCTTACTATATTTTTTCATCGTTATTTTTTTTATTGTTTATTTTGTATCAAACATTCAGTTCAAAACAGAAGTTTTATTGTAATAAAAATATTTTTTTTTGTAATAAATTAACCGCACTTTATCAAATAGTTTCACAGCTGTTTTGCCAAAACGTCAAATGCATAGCAGAATACTTAGATATCAAAATAAAATAGATAATTTTTTAAAGAAACAATAAATTTTTCGGTTACTAAATAACGCCTTAAAAAATCAAACAGATCCACTATGTTTATCTATGAATTCAGAGATGCATTTCTATTTTTATCTGAGCATTGCTATGCGTTGCCATGTTGTGCATAATCCGATACACACCAATTCCATCAAAAAGATTTCTATGTGGCACTTGCTAAGCCATGCAATGCTATGCCATGCGAGGCTAATTGGACCATCAGGCTTGAGATA
The DNA here is from genome assembly GCA_963920525.1 of Dichetophora obliterata. NCBI lineage: Eukaryota > Metazoa > Arthropoda > Insecta > Diptera > Sciomyzidae > Dichetophora > Dichetophora obliterata. Next base: position 205,748,720 of record OY986435.1, read on the forward strand.
AATGCATCCAATAAAGGACCTATATTCTATAATAACTGCATTATTCTGTATCACGAACATGCACACCAACGATGAGAAAGACACGAGAAGCAATATTTTCTTCCATACAAAATTGTATTGCTTCTCGTGTCTTTCTCATCGTTGGTGTGCATGTTCGTGATACAGAATAATGCAGTAAGATTCAATACTTAGTTGACGTTCGCTTCACCGCGGACGTTTCTTTATCAATCTCCCTAACGCTTTAAAGATGTGACAATTTTTTCACACATGTGCTAAATTGTACCTAATTTTTTTTTTTGATTTTGACTAATTTTTATGTGACACGGCTAGTTTTACGACATCCAACTTAGTGATGCGATATGGCATCATCGTCCTTATTGGGTTAAGATCAGAGGGTTAAGACTCTGAAATAAGAGTCTTAACAAATTTTTATTATATAAAATTTATTTTTTATAGTCGAAAGTAAGAGTAATCAAATAAGATTTATTTATAACTTTTATAAAATAAAATCAAACTTAAGAGTCTTTGAAGACTTTTAAGTTACAAAAATAATTTTAAAAGTGTTGGAAGACTTTTATTTAAAAAAGTTAATTTTAAGAGTCTTTTGAGGCTTTTATTTTATTAAAGTCTTTTTAAAAAAAAGTATTGTATGTTATTTATCTGTTTAATATGAATCATTACATAAGTGGACAATATTAACAAAATCAATTGGTGGAATAAATTGGTTGCTGAAACCAATTCACAAATAAAAATATTTTGAATTTTTTCGTAGTTTTTTTATTGTAAGACTTTTATTAAGACTTTGATAAAATAAAAGTCTCGAATGACTCTTAAAAATAACGTTTAAAAATAAAAGTCTTAAAAGACTTATCAAAAATTTTTTGGAAAATAAAAGTCTTTGGAGACTCTTAAATTTTACTTTTAAGTTTTAAAGTTAAAAGTGAGGGAAAACTTTTATTTTTAAAAGTAAAAGTCAACTCTCAACTTATATTTTTATAAATACTTTATAAAAACTTTTTATTTATTTTAATTAAATAAAAAAGTTAACGTCGGAATTATCTTAAAAAATTAAATTTTTAAATGTTATTTTCAGGCTCTGGTTAAGACAATACCTATTAAACAAATAAAAACTTTTCTTTTGTTTTGTTTTAGAGCGACACTCTGCATTTATGAGTATCTCACTATTCGCCTTGCTCGAGGCCATCTCGAGGCTCATCAGTATTTTTTTTTGCGCTGTTACCCAGCGGCAAATTTACGGAGTACTCAGATATTTCATATAGGAAAGGCGGTACACTTGTGTTATGTTATTCATCTATGAATTTGTACGTGAAGTTGTATATGGGAGATGGAAGCTCGACTACTTGTTCGCATACTTTGTAATCGAAAATGTAGCTTGTGTTGTGTCATTTATGTATGAATTTGTATATGAAGTCGTATTTGGGTGATTTTTGCTATTTTTCTTTATGTTCACATAGCTGAGCACGAAGAGAAGGAGCAAAAAGAGAGAAACATGGAGTTTATTGACTCCTTAATAAACTTAATACCTTAATTAAATAAATTTATTATTAAAATTTCGAAAGAAAAATACCCCTAAAAAAATCTGAAGCATAACTATCATATGAGCTGTTCAGAGCACAAGTGGCGTAAGTCCATTTTTGGTAGTTTTGAGAAAATTGAACATTTAGAAAAATTCTTATAATAAATTCCAAGTATAAAGAACTCAGTTTTGCTTATAAGCTAGGTCAAAAGCATAAATGGAGCTATCCATATCGTACAAAATAAACTAAATAGAACATAAAAATGGTGCAGAATATTGCATATTAGTAAAAAAATTTGGAATTGCGCCACTGAAAATTATTTTAAATTTCTCGTTTCCGCTGTAGAAATCAAATAGGAGATATTTTTCAAAAAATTTTTGATGAGGAATAACAGCATTTTTACATAGAAGTTGGACAAAACTACCCACTAGCGATTATCTTCATTATTAAGGGAGATATGAAATGAATGGACTTACGCCACTTGTCCTCTGAAAACTTTTTAAAATTCCTCCTTTCCGCTGTAAAAATCTAATGGACAATATTTTTAAGAATTTTTTGATGAGAAATGACAGCATTTTTTCATAGAAGTTGGACAAAACTACCCATAAGCGATTATCTTCATTATTAAGGGAGATATGAAATGAATGGACTTACGCCACTTGTCCTCTGAAAACATTTTAAAATTCCTCCTTTCCGCTGTAAAAATGTAATGGAAAATATTTTTAAGAATTTTTTGATGAGAAATGACAGCATTTTTTCATAGAAGTTGGACAAAACTACCCATTAGCGATTATCTTTATTATTAAGGGAGATATAAAATGAATGGACTTACGCCACTTGTCCTCTGAAAATTTTTTAAAATTACCCTTTTCCACTGTAAAAATGTAATGGAAAATATTTTTAAGAATTTTTACATAGAAGTTGGACAAAATCATCCCTTAGCGATTATCTTCATTATAAAGGGAGTTTTGATATATACCTTTTCGAAAATTTACCATTGCTCCAAATAACGACAACGATAACGATGAAAACTTATATTTGTAAAGATTTTTTATTACATTTTTTAATATATTAATAAATATTACATATTATTACATTCCTACTTGTGTTTAATTTCAGCTGTTTAATAAGACTTTAACTTTAATAAGAATAAATGCATTCTGGTCTCCTCAATTATTCAGAAAATCACAAAGGGATATTTTAATCGCACTTCTGAAACTAAATTCTGTCAATCCTTACCAAAAAAATCCTTAAAAATATAGTCCATTACATTTTTACAGTGGAAAAGCGTAATTTTAAAAAATGTTCAGAGGACAAGTGGCGTAAGTCCATTCATTTTATATCTCCCTTAATAATAAAGATAATCGCTAATGGGTAGTTTTGTCCAACTTCTATGAAAAAATGCTGTCATTCCTCATCAAAAAATTCTTAAAAATATTTTCCATTACATTTTTCCAGCGGAAAGGAGGAATTTTAAAAAATTTTCAGAGGACAAGTGGCGTAAGTCCATTCATTTTATATCTCCCTTAATAATGGAGATAATCGCTAATGGGTAGTTTTGTCCAACTTCTATGAAAAAATGCTGTCATTCCTCATTAAAAAATTCCTAAAAATATTTTCCATTACATTTTTACAGCGGAAAAGAGAAATTTTTAAAAATTTTCAGAGGACATTAATTTTATATCTCCCTTAATAATGAAGAAAATCGCTTATGGGTAGTTTTGTCCAACTTCTATGTAAAAATGCTGTCATTTCTCATCAAAAAATTCCTAAAAATTATTTCCATTACATTTTCACAGCGGAAAAGATAAATTTTTAAAAATTTTCAGAGGACAAGTGGCGTAAGTCCATTCATTTTATATCTCCCTTAATAATGCAAATAATCGCTAAGGGGTGGTTTTGTCTAACTTCTAGGTAAAAATGCTGCCATTCGTCATCAAAAAGTTTTTGAAAAATATCTCCTATTAGATTTCTACAGCGGAAACGAGAAATTTAAAATAATTTTCAGTGGCGCAATTCCAAATGTTTTTACTAATATGCAATATCGTTTTCGTGTATTATTTAGTTTATTTTTTACGATATGAATAGCTCCAGTTATGCTCTTGACCAAGCTTATAAGCAAAACTGAGTTCTTCATACCTAGAATTATTTAAGAATTTTTCTAAACGTTCAATTTTCTCAAAACTACCAAAAATGGACTTACGCCACTTGTGCTCTGAAAAAATAATGGTATTTGTCAGAGCAATAACAAAGTATTGCATTTTGTTCAGAGATTACGTAAGCTAGGAGTTTCTAGCCCGTACTCATAAATAGGTTACATTTTCCTCTTCACTTCTACGTACTTAACTCAATTTCCCTAAAAAATGGACTTACGCCACTTGTGCTCTGAACAGCTCATATCTTAAAATTTTTTTCATAAAAATTGGTTCAGTACTTTTAGAGTAAAGTCGTAACTCTAAATTTTCACTTCAATTTTATATATTAGTTAGACCCATTTTAGATTTGATAATATGCCGCCGATGTCGATGATGAAAGAGTAAGTGCGAAAAATCGGCGCAAAATCGCTTTTACGTCCCATGATACAAAGAGCTACAAGTAAAGTATTCCCGGCGCAACAAACAAAATTTACTGCGCACCTCGCATAGAAGTAAAATATAAGGAAGCGGTGTAGTTGAAGTGGAATGAAGTATTTTACAAACACAGTGAAGTTGACACAGACACAAAAACATTCAAACAGGGCCGCATTCAATTATGTAGTAAATAAAGGCGTAAATTATTTTTTATTTTTTAGATGTATGCTTACTATGCAATTTTTATATACCACCGTTATATAATAGTATGTTGCGTTACCAATTTTTTTACAGAGAAAAGCATTGCTAAAATAATGTAAAAGACATGAACTCAGAATGAGACTGAAACGACAAAAGTTACTTTAAATGATTTTTTAAGAATTCATTTCAAAAAACTATTTTTTATTAACTATTTAATTGATATTAAAATAACACAAAAACTAAACAATTAAATACATACCAAATTAAACTCTTTTAAAATAAATAGTTTTGTGTAGTTTTTTTCGAACTGTGGGCTTTTAATTAGTTTTTTTATATAAAAATACGTAGTTATAGCTTGTAGCCTTAGGTTGCTAATCCACTTTAATTTCATGTCAAGTTTTCAAAGAAATTGTAAACAAATATATAACTATTAAAGCTTATCCCAATATGAAAAAAAAATTAAGGCCCTTGCCACCCTAAATAATGAATGCGCTCATGAAGCAGAACTTGTGTTTTGACAGATGTTCTTCCTCTCAAAAAGACTTTTTTTTTTGCTCGGGAAGAGTTTATGTCAAATAACGACGCTCTATCTCTCTTCCTCAGCGACGAAAATTCCTTCTACACACGTATAGTGTGTGTGAGTATAACACCACTTCCTTATCTTTTATTTCTATGGCACCTCGTCATTGGTGCTCGTCAAATGTGACACTTGATGAATACATTCAAAAGAAAATGTAGAAAAGTGACGAAAATAGCAAAATGAAAACGAACAAACAGTCAAAATTGTGTCAAGCACATCAAGCAACGTAGCCGCTTTTTGTGTAAATCGGTAAAAAGGGGAAAAAGCACCCCTACAAAATATGCAAATTTTTCTTCATAAACAGTACTAAAAAATATATTTACTTTATTTTGAACATGTGCTTTATATGAAAATATTTATTTCATTTAAGTAAAACAAGTTTTCATAAGAAAATGTGCAGAGGTGCAGAAATTTTCAGAAAAGAATCTTCTGATTTTGTACCTTAACTCCCTTTCGTCAGAAAACTTAAAATATAAGTTAGTTCGTGGCCCATTTTGTGAAGAGTGATTCATGTGCCAAGGGTCAGTTTTCTCATATAATTTGTAAGGAGTCAAAATACCGCTTAATTTATCCTCTGGTTAGTGCAGACACATTACTCCTTTTAGTGCAGCTTTCCTAAACATTTTTGTATGAGTCAAGCTTCTCAGCCTTATAATTATAAAAACAAAAATACAATATACAAATACAAAAACTAAGTGATTTCTTAGGCCAATTTCAATATAAAAAAATTAGTTTAATATGTTGTGGAGCTTTCTGAAAATTCAGGTTCAATTTCAATTTTTAAATGTAAACTAAAAATTCCATTTTTTCTTGACGTTTTGTCACTTGTTTTAACAGAATATTTAATAATTTATCAAACAATTAACAACTAGTTTACATTTAAAAATTGCAATTGAATAGCAAAAACCTTCACAACATATTAAAATATAATATAAAAAACTATTTGATCAAAAAATTTGTCAACAATCACATTAGCCAGTACAAATTTATATATAAAGTTTTTTAAATTGTTTTTTTAATGTTAAATGCTATGATTTGTTTTTAAAAAGTTTACTGAAATATGTTTTTTTTTTAAGCAATGATCTTGTTTTTATAATAGTTGTATTTTTTATTAAAAAATACATTATATTTTTTTTAAATAAAAACTAATTATATAAAACAGGAAAATTTATTGAACTTGAAAAAAATATTGGATGGGGGCGCAAATTTAATGTGAACATAGAAAGGGGGCGCTTTTAAAAACGGTTGAGAATCACTGCTTTAAAAAATATTTTAACCTAAGTAAATACATTCCGACAGTATTAAAACGAATTAGATATATGTCGGCTCTTGTAGTCTAGGGGAGAGTGCGCTAGACTATCAACTCAGAGGTCCTCGGTTTGAATCCGGGTTCGGCCATGGTTCTTTTAGCTTTCTCTGTTCTCTCCTACATTTAGAAATTTTGGAAAACTAAAAATGCACATCAAAATTGTGGAAAAAGTGGAATTACAAAAAAGGAACAACTAAGGGCTGGAAATGACATAACACTAGCCTCGGTTATAAGCAATTCCAATTGTCTTTTACGTTTGTTCCGCCTAATCGATAATTCACGTATGGTTCCAATTAATTATTCCTCTAATTATTTATCCCTTTTTTTCAGGTCAAACGTTGTTTGTATAAGGCGCATGCCTTTTTTCTTTGATCTTTAAAAAAAATTCTAGAATTTTATAACATTTATCTGTAAAACTTGCATAAGTAGAAATAAGTTTTTTAATTTTATTTTGGTGTCATAAAACATTACACTTTTTTTTCAAAAAGAATTTGTTTTTTTAGCTTCTTTCAATTATTTATCATAAATAAATTTTGAAATTTGAGTTGAAGCTAAGGTGCTCTTTCTTGTAAGCCTCTTGTAGTTAACGTGCTATATGTTTATTAAAAAAAAATTAAGTAACATTCTGTACTAAGCAAATATGAAATCCTCCTAAATATTTCTTTCAAATATATTATTTAGTTCTTGGTACCATTGGACCCAATCTGCTGGGACGTACGCTGACACATGAACACTTAGCACTCGACTTTGAGGGGTTTCATTGCTCACCGCCCGAAGAGTTCAAGCCATATTTGGAACAAAAGATGAGTATGGCGACTCTGGGCTATGTTCGACAATATCCTTACTCGTCACTGGAGAATGTACGCTTCTATGATGAAGATGCGCGCGAAGCAGCAAAAAAGGATATTGAGCTGTACAAGAAATTCGGTGGTGGTTCCATTGTGGAGAACAGCTCTCATGGACTGAAACGTAATCTCGAACACATGGTGGAATGTTCGAAGAGTACGGGTGTGCATATTATTGCCGGTACGGGCCATTATGTACACAATCTGCAGGACCAGCAACATTCCAACATGACAGTCGAGCAAATGACTGATTTGTATTCTAAGGAAATTATAACGGGCGTTGAGGTCGAAGGTGTTGGTATGGTGAAATGTGGTTTTATAGGCGAAGTCGGCAGCGTTTGGCCAATACATGGTAAATTTCAGTGACAGTGTAGGTTTTAAATCCAGTCGAGCACAAGTCGAAACGGCGCATAAACACTGTATAACTATAAATTTTGCCACACAATATTTCACGATAAACAAGTACTTATATATACTTTTCAATCGATATATAACATATTGAGCAATTTATATAGTTTCTACGTGCATTTATCATTTGTCATGTACTGAAAATGCAAAATTTATTAGTTTTTTTTCCCAATCTATCAAACTCTACCGATGTTTTTCGACACAGTTTTTAAAAAGCATAATTTTGGAGTTTATATAAGAAAAAAAAAGTTGTTTTACGAGTAAATTCGCTTTTCAAAATCTTGTGAACTCATAAAACATTTTTAAAAAACATTCTTTTAAAATTTTTGTGTTTTTCGAATATATTTCTTAATTACTGCGCACTTACTAAATAAATTCCAAAAATATATTGATGCTAAATAAGTGCGTGAAAGACGGAAAAATCAGTTTTTTTCGACAATAAGCACGATTCTTAAGAGTGTGTACAACTTTTATGCGCCATTTCGTGTTGTACTCGATCAGATGTAGAACTCACACCAGGTCATTTAAAAAGTGCATACAGTCGTTTTTTTTGTCACACCATGTAACTTAACATCTTGATTGCTTATGAAAACTTTTAATTCTTATTTTAAAGATTTTGAAAAAAGTGCCATACGTGCCACGGGTGAAATTCAAGAAGTTCTCGGTTGTGGTGTATCTTTTCATCCAGGACGTTCTTCTGAGGCTCCTTTTGAAATTTTACGCTTGTATCTGGAGGCTGGTGGACGCGCAGACAAGTGTGTCATGTCACATCTGGATCGTAAGCACTTCGTAGCGTGTTTTCTTAACTTTCACTTATAGCTTTATCCCTCTCTAAGGTACTATTTTCGATATGGACCAACTGTTGGAGTTCTCCAAACTAGGCTGCTATCTCCAATATGATCTCTTTGGCACCGAGTGCTCTTTCTATCAGCTCAATTCTAGCGTAGACATGCCGTCCGATGCTCAGCGCATAAGCAATTTATTGAAACTGATAGAGGAGGGTCTTGTAGACAAGCTGCTCATGTCGCATGACATACACACGAAACATCGCTTGGTATGGGTTGTTTTGAGAATTTGTGTATTGAAATTTAGTTTTAATTTTGCATGTATTTTACAGACATCTTATGGAGGCCATGGCTACCATCATGTACATATGAATATTTTACCACGCATGTTTGCAAAGGGCTTGACGATCGACCAAGTGGAGCAAATGACCGTAAACAATCCCGCCAATTGGCTGCAATTCATTATATAAACGTAACATATGTTATTTGTTGTATTATTTTTTTTTATATTTTTTGTTTTAAATAAAAAAGTAATTTTCCTTTAAAAAAGAAAATTATAATATTTTATAAAGAAGTTGATTCAAAACCGTTATATCCAACAGAAGAAAATTAAATCATTAAATTATTATATATTACTACGTGCTGATATACCCGGTGTTACTCGAGAGTAATTTATATAAATATTTTAATGTACACTTCTCGGTTAATTTTTTTTTTTAAATTCTGGAATAATGAAAAACGTGTTGAATTTTAAGTTTGAGTTACCGTTAGAAAGGTAATTGAACGGACTTTATTCTAAAAATAGTTTTGGGAAATTTTGGTGTTTGGGGTTGTATACCTTGCGGTGAGCTAATTGAATTCGAAGAAAATAAAAATAATTTAATTATTTATTTAATCTTAAAGCTAACAAAATTACCTTTTCAACAGTATACAAATTATGGTGGGACTCAATGGATTCTTGAGATATGGAAATTTTAACATCTAAACAAAAATTTATATTAAAAAATATGTTGAGCTTTTTAACAAAAAAATTTTTATTGAAATATATTAAAAACAGCGGAAATATTTGCATCGAAAGTCAAAACTTTGATTTTCATATAATTTTTTCTGATTCTAAGCTATCAATGTTTTACGAAAAAGTCGTTGTACTAAAAATTATTATACTAAAATATATATTGAGCCAGCCAAAACTGTGAGGTTACATTTGAAGAAACTTGTGGTAGACATCATTCTGCTATTTACTGCAAGGTGTATAGTTTGTATCCACAGTACTTCCCTGCAAGACACTCCTAACCGAAACTTTAACACATTCACAAAAAAATTTTGTATTCACTAACACAAATGCATGGTATTTTGTTATTAAAATGGCGGTACAAAATACTATTAGTTATTAAACCTATTATTTAACAGGCAGCAATTTAGTTGTACATCCCTGTTTTCTCTTATTGGTGTGGTAGACAGAGACAAATGATTTTCGTTGTGTTCTACTTGTTTTGTCTTGTTCTTTCTTATGAGAAAAATAAATTTGATGTACACACAATTTAGAAAATTTTCAAACGAACGATTTAAATCATGCAACAGCACGTAAGTACTTTTAATTGTGAAATATATTAAATAAAATATTGTATAATGTAAAAACAATTATATTTTAACACTTTTCTAATGAAATAGACGAAGCTAGTGGTCGTCAAGTGCAGGTGATAGCTGCTGCTCCGAGTACTACTGGAATACCATTGACTGCAGCTCCACAACCGCAGGCTCAAGCTACACCAGCAGTCACCTCTACGGCTCAATAAAATGGAAATATTACGACCTTGCTTTTCGTTCTGCTAACTTTGGCATTTAGCAGCAAACTTTGGTGCAACAAAATACTTCGCCAACAAGTGTCTGACCACCGTGGCCATAGCCAATCCGATAGTTCTCGCCCAACAAGCTGGAGCTCCTAGCATGCTTATCACGAATACTTTTGCTGCTATTACACACAGTGTTTCCAAGTGGATTTGTTAATGGAGCTACGCAGCAAATTTCAATATGCAATTTTCAATAAAAATTCAAAAAATAAATGTGAATTAACCAGTCAGTTAAATGGTAGGTATAACTGGTGTACTTGGCATAACAAATAGTTAATTACTTAGTCATTTCACTGGTAGCTGCGACTGGTATTTTTGCCATATAAATAAGTTATTTAACCCACTATTTAACTAATTGCTTTAACTGGCAAGTTTGACAGATATTTTCAGTTATTTAACTTTTTATATAACTAATTGGAATAACTGGCATATAAAATGTGTGAGCGAGATGACTATGCAATTTAAACTTCTGAAAAAGTATGTGCAAGAAAAGGATACAAAATCACACGTACACAAATGTTTTGGTAAGATTTTTCACATGGCCCTTAAGAAACTGATAGAAAATACTGACCGAAACTTCCGCATTGCTTTTCTTTATATAACCAGTAATATAACCGGTTGTGTTCTTGCAGGGTTGCTAATGCGGCGCCATCTATCTGTAAATTTAAAGCACATATCAAAACCCATGAAATAATTGTGCTAAACAGATGCGCATATGTTTTTTTATATCGCCATATACACTCGCGCTCAAAAAACAAAGTCAAGTTAATAATTTGATAACCAATATTATTTTTCTTGAATTATAACACAGTGTGCCAAAACCATTAAAAATCAAGCACATCCAAACTTTATAAAAATTCTTAAAGAAGGACATGTTGAGGTTCCGTCGCATTAAAATTGACCTCTCAAGGTCATCACAATTTTTTTCAACTAACTTTTAGAGTTGAAGCAGAGATAATATAATAGAAAGATGTGCCACCGCCATACAAGCAAGTGGCACAGTAAAATTTGAATGTGGATTTATCCAAGGCTCATTTATAAGGTTGTGGCACTTGAGAGCGAGCTCGGTCGAACGGTCAGAATGGGTGAAAAGAAATGAAGAAAACTAATGCTTAGAACAAAGAAGAGCACAGTGACAGTTCGAGCAAAGGCGGAAAAAAGAGTGCATTTCTCTCAAGTGCCACAACCTTATAAATGAACCTTGGATTTGTCATAAATCCATATAAAAGCTTTATGAGAGTCAACGAGCGAACGATTTAAAGCTTTTGAGAGCGAGAGAATAAGTAAGCGATAATGTGAGCAAATGTGAGCAAAATATTGGAAAGCAATAGAAATGATATGTAAAGATTTGATGCACGAAACATCTGAATAAACGATGTAGCTGCCAACAAAATGTAGCAGAATTTCATTAGGTTTTACTTAAAAAATGTAGGCAATTTTTTTACTAAACTACCCTACGAGCATTATATAATTTTAAGTTATTATATTTTTGCATTATCTCTTATCTTTGTGTTATATAATTTCCAGAATATATATCATAAAGATGACATAATCTAGGTCATGGCACAATTACTGACGTAGACTGCCTTTTTTCTCACGAGCGGCGATGGGTAGTTGTCAAAATTAGCTGTTTATGCAATTAATCAAAGAAATGTGAAAAAATAAAGAGTAAAAAAAATTTTTTAAAAAATAAGCTTTCATTTAAAAAGACGTGAACTAAAAAGGAAAAAATAAATTTCAGCGACATTTGTCATATATGTATACAGTAGGTATATTCTAGGTGCAGAAGAGCCCCTCTCTTGGTTACTCATCATCATAATGTAAGCGTACGTAAATTGGTAAGTTCTAAGGACTTATATAAATTTAGAATTTTTCAAATACATTTATATTTAAAAGCTTGAGGCACCGATGTCCGCGATCCGTTATACAGGTTTACTACACAATATCAGTGCCTTAAGGTATTGACTAAATGATTTTGAGTTATATCGAGCATTGAAAGATGTTTCAATAGTTTATTCGGCTCAGAGAATAAAGGCCTAACGAACTAATGCCTAATTTTTCAAAATGAAAGAATGCCTAAACAAGAACGCCTAAGAAGAAAGTGAAAGAACGTCTAACTTTAAAAATGAAGGAAAGTCTAATTTTAAAAATGAAAGAAAGTCTAAATTGTTAGGGTTTCTTTCATTATGAATTATTGTTTTTATAATTTTAAAAACTAATAATTTTCCCTTTTACAGAATGTTTACAAGATAGTGTATGCATTTTGTAAAAGGGAAAATCAATTGCTTTTATAATTTTAAAAACTAATAATTTTCCCTTTTACAGAATGTTTACAAGATAGTGTATGCATTTTGTAAAAGGGAAAATTAATACCATTATTTTAACATTTTGTAAAAGGGAACTTACCTTTCGTAACCAATCAAAAATGAATAAATATCTAATTAGGCGTTTTTTCATTTTTGATTCTTAGGCTTTCTTTCATTATGAAAAATCACCTAACAATTTTAATGAAGGAATGCCTAAAATATTAGATATTCTTTCATAATGAACAACCGCCTAATTCCTATATAATTTTTTGTTGCAATTTTTAGGCATTATTTCATTTTTTTTAGGCGTTAGTTCGTTAGGCCTTTATTCACTGAGCCAGTTTATTCCCCATACAATTTTAATTTAGTGTTAGTAACTATCAATTTGGTCTACCAAATGCCAGCTACTTATTGATCACTGCTAATTATAGAACAATTTTTTAAAACGTTTTAATTATTAATCTAGTTATTCAACGTCTTTGAGGAGAATGGAGGGAAAATGCAGCTTTGTAAAATGGTTTTTAGAGATCGGCAGAACGTAAGAGTTAAGAAGGTTTAATTAAACCCTTCATTACACGACTTTTTGTCATAGTATAAAAAAGGTTTGTGTTATTAAGAATGTATTAGCGAAATTTGAATGCTCTGCAATGTACAGGAACGAAGTTATGCAACTTTGCATATATGCAATTTCATGTAGGAAAGCAATAAAAATTACTGCATGATGATTAAATATTACCTTTTATTTTACATGTTTAATATGAAATTATTAGCTTTAAATAACTGAAACTAAGAGATTACTTCAAATATTTTATAAATTAAAATTATTTTATATTATAATTTTAAATTATTTTAGTTCTTTATTTTTATTTATAAAAACTAACTTTATTTTTATTTATAAAAATAAAGAACTAAAATGCACTTTCATCTATAACTAAGACAATTTTAAACACAGGATAGTAGAAATATATATAAAATATCACACTGATCTGTAAGGATTTTTGTTTCTAAATATAAATCTCATTGCAATTTATTAGATACATAAACCATTATTCATTATGAAATCGTTTAAAGCAATGTCTTACTTGATTAAAACATAGTCTATTCTGACATTTTGAGTGGCTAACATGAGTATATTCATTGCATCCTGGTAATTGGCATGGAAATCTTTTGTTGTCCCATTATGGGCAGTGATTAAATCGAACTTCTGTTTGAGGCTGTGGAAAACTTCTCTGATGTTTCGTCTTTCGTTTAAGGTTTTTTGATAATTCGGAAGGTCTTCCACATTTTTTGGATAGCTTTCCTACTTTGCAAAGACTTTCTGCCACTTGCAAACGAAAATTGGCTAATGTTATGTTTCCATGATTACCGCTTTGTTGTTCCGCATGCTTGTACAATAGCCATGCATTTACTAATGAAATGAAACAAAATCTCATACACCACTTTATTTCAGCGTATTTTTATTTTGTAGCTTCCAATAAATGAGTCTAACATATCGACTCCTCCAATAATTTGTCGTATTGCAAAACAATATTCGGACACTCAATGAATATGTTTTTACAAAATTTGTTGTCAAGTCGTTCAGCTGTGATCTCAGGACTTTTACCACAAAATGTAGCTTGACATCATTAATATTGGAACACTCGGTAGTTTTGAGTTCTGAAATATATTTCGAGGCTACTTCAATCCTTTTTGGCTACTTCAATCATTGGTGGTAGTGCTGTATAATAATTATCTTAGTGTTTTATAATAACTTATATTTCGTGGAGCGTAACTGTACGTTAACGGAAAGACAATTTTCACGAAATAGACTTGATTTGCTTATGCAAATGCTTAACTAGCGGTCGAATTTTAAGAAGCCGGTCAAAATTTAGATCATCCTTTTGTTTCATTTTAGCACTGTCATTCAAATGCAAAGATAATTCAATTTTTTAATTGATTGACTGACACTTTGGACTCAATGAGGAAAAGTCCTCAACTGCACAGGCCAGTGCACTGAATCGTGAGTACACCTGTTATTTATATCTTAAAATCAGAGGTTAAGACTTTTATGACTTCTTTCCAAAAAGCCTCTGAAACAAACTTTTATTATATAAATATTATTATTGATAGTCGAAAGTAAGAATTATCAAATAAGATTTATTTATAGCTTTAGTTTTTAACTCTCACTTAATAACTCATACTTCTAACAGTTAATTTTAACTTATATAAAATTAATTGAAACTTAAAGAAGACTTTAAAATTAATTTTAAAAAATTTTTGAAGACTTTTATTTAAAAAAATTAATTTTAACACATTAACCGCGGTTGGGTATTTTTTACCATTTATGAAAATGCTTTTGCGGAATTGATCATCAAGTGTTTTATTTTTTGTTATACAACAAATTTTTACGTTAACTACTACATTTTTAAAGTCAAACGTGATTAACATTAAAAATCAGAAAAAGTTGTGCTTTTAAAAATAAAAAATTTTGTTTTTTAGAATTATTAAAAACAATATTGTAATTATAATAAGCCATCATTAACTTTTCATGTTGTGCTACTATGATTTGTAAAAACTTTTATATATTAACAAAATGTAAAAGCTCTCTTAGCCAATTTACCAACTATACCTGCTATTGATAGAAAATTCCTGACATAAAACTGTGCTTTCGTTGCAGAAGGGATTTGTGCCCATTTAGAAGACATTAACGTCGGTTGGGTATTTTAATACCCAACTTATATCTCGACTACGGTGATGTGGTAGTTCCTGTGATCAGTATAAAAAACACATGAGATTTAAAAAAAATCGTACGAAGTTTTTTTGAGCCGCGGCTAATGGTTTAAGAGCCTTTTAAGATTTTTATTTTAAAATTCTTTTTAAAAAAATATTGTATGTTATTTATTTGTTGAATATGAATCTTTCCAATAGTTGACAATATTAACAAAATCAATCGGTGGAACAAATTTGTTGCTGAAACCAATTCATAAATAAATATATTTTGAATTTTTTTCTCAATTTTTTTATTGGAAGACTTTTATTAAATGAAGTCTCAAAAGACTCTTAAAAGTAAAAAATTAATAATAAAAGTCTTTAAAGACTTATAAAAAAAATGTTTGAAAAATAAAAGTCTTTGGTGACGCTTAAATTTTACTTTTAAGTTTAAAAGTCAAAAGTAAGGGAAAACTTTTATTTTTAAAAGTAAATGTCAACTTACTTTTAACTAGTGATAAAATTGCTGCAGTCAAAGTAGCATACGTCATAAAACTGTTACTTTTTAAAGCACTCACTGTTTCCATAATTTCAAAACTTACTATTGCTTTAGCTGATACTTGAGAAAAATCAAACACTCGCAGTCAAAGCAAAAGCAAAAAAAAAAGATCTGATAGACTACGAAGCACTTCAGAAGTTTCAGCAGTTTTTGTTTTGATTGACTGAAACTGTGAACAAAATCGAAAGTCGAAGCAGCAGCAACTGTTCAACTTTTGCAAGTCGAAGCAGCATCAGTTTGTCAACAGTCGTAGCAGACTGTTTTGTTTTTATTCTTTGTGCTGATACATTTGTTTGATCGCTTTAGTGTCAATTTTCTTTTGCTTTTCGATTGCAAATCGCTTTTCGATAGGACACTATTGTGGACCCTACAAATGTGTGTTTTTTTATACTATGTATGTGCTGGCAGAATCTGATGTAAGAATTTAAAAAAGTTTTTTAATACTTTTGACACAAAAACAAGTTTTTAGAGTCCACCTTTGTGCCAAAACAACTTTTTGAAATTCTTACATCAGTAGCTCGGTTCTGTAGCTTTTCTCACCGTAGTTCTCACCTAATTTTTTCACTTTGGCGTCATTGTGATGCCATTCTCACTTGCACTGTCTCTGTAATAAAATGAGAAAAATCGGTGACCCGTCTCGCTTGTTTCAATTCTACTTTTAAAGGAACTCGATAGACGAAATGTTTCTGTAAACTAAAATATGCGACACGAATCGATTGCAGTTCTCACTATGTTCTAACTTGGTGAGAAAAATTTTTGCTTGCTTATGCAACAGTCATATGCAATAGGGGTATTTACGGGTTGATACGAAACGCAGCTGCGACGATGCAACAAACACATTTGAAGCAATTTTCCAACTGTTCTTGAATTACGCACTACTCAAACCAATTGCGAGAATGCACCAGCAGTGTTAAACAGGTGATTCATGTTTTGGTTGTTTTAAAACATAAATAGTTACCACCTGGGTAAAACTTTAAAACTATAAGTTTGTACGTAGATTTTAATAAGTCTTTATGATTTTGAAATAAGGTGGCAATATATTTACTGCTCATTCGACATTTAATTTTGTTGCGTAATTAAGTTGCAATATTAATGTTCACGCGTTAGTGCGCAAAATATCTTGCATTTTCACACTCTTGCAATTCGAAACAACCAATGAATTCTTATGAAGTTTTAAAAATACATGTATCGACGTTACAAATACTTATATCGAGTACAAGGTATAATCTAAAATTTTTTCATGTAGATTATAAACATATTATTCACACAATATTATAATTATACTACAATGTATAAATTATTGAATACATAAACTGAAATATTTCATAAATAAAATTTATTCCATGATATCATTGCATTAAGCAACCGCATTAAAATAATACTCAAATTACAATTTGTGAATAAGGTTTGTGTATTTAATATCAACATCACTAAGTATTAAAGTTTTTAACATCACAACAAGTAGTTGTCAGCAAAAATAATATAATGGTGTTTATCCGCCATTTTCATAAATAAAGCACTTATAATATTTATTATTGTTTCTTATTTATTGTTTATAGAATAACCTTATCCAATTTCACTCAAAGTTTCCCTTTCGCTTGTGTTTTTTTTTTCATCACGGATCACTATTTACTTGCTTATCAGTTACAGAAACACTAGTTTTCGCAAATGTGAGTATTTTGGAATGAAACACTGTGACGTCAGAAAAAGTTACTATTTGTCGCAATAGTTACATAATTGAGCTAAGTAAAATGAACAGAATTTTTATTAGTATACTTTTCTTCAACGATCAGACAGCAGTCTGATAAAAATTGAGCCACGTAGAGAAAAGGCGTTGAAGATTTTTATTTAGTACGATTGCAGGCAATCGCAGCTTGAAAAATTTTCTAGACTCAGAGTCAAGTTGACGTCCCTACGTGGCGGAGACTAACCGTATCGTAAAATCGATCGTATGTGGTTTATAATTTAACTACAACCAGAGGGTTTAAGATATTCTTCTTGGTTTTTATGCGAAAAATATCTTTGAAATGAATTTATCGTAAGAATAACAGACCTGTGTACGCAAACTGTGAATAGCCTTTATATTTGTACTACATCTCGTATCGTTTTCCAGTTATAAGGATACGCATATGGGCAAAAACAATCAGGCATGTTTTGCATTCCACTTCCGAGTGGAAGTGAAAATAAATCATAACTGAATTCGATATTTGGTGTACTATATATAAACAAAATACAAAACGAAAAAAGTGATATATAAAACACCATATATCGAATTTAATTATGATTTAATTTCATTTCCACTCGGAAGTGGAATGTAGAACATGCCTGTATGATTACGTTAGTAAGCATTAAGGTTAAATTTTCGCAAAACACTGACCTAATGGCCAACGGCGTCTGCAGGGTTTGTTCTTAGGGGGGGGGGGGGGGGGAGGCATAAAGGAGTCTACATAAACAAAATGTAACCAAAAAAATATTCCTATTTAAATTTTAGTTATAAAATAACTTTTGACCATAACATATTCTAATGTAAGAAAATGAAAAAGAATTTGCCATCAGATTTTTTTAAAAATTAATGCATGATTTAAAATTATCCTACTTTATTCAGAATCTCCTAATTTTTTTTCGATTTTTAATCAGAAGCTTTTCCCTCGCTTAGATCGCTGCAATTTTCTCAAATTTAAATGCTGCAAGATTGTTAGCAATTTTAATAAGTTTACGAAAAATTATCCAAATTGAATCATCTTTATGAAAAAAAAACGATTTTTAAGCCGACTTTTGGAAAAGCATTTTGTTATTAAAATTAATTTTACTTTGTTTTCTTCTTGTGTTTAATTACTTTAAAACACAATTTTGCCTATCGTCCAGGTTCATAAGCGATATTGGCTTAAGCGCCCCTTACCATCTGTTGCTCCGAAAAATGATATTCGACTAATAGGGATATTTTTACTTATCATTCCTCAATTTCTCGTACGAATAATTTCGTATTTCTTCCATTACATTCGTAGTATTTACTAATGGTTTCGTACTATTTAGTAAAAGTTGAGTTTAAAAAATGTGCAACCGAAATCTTTCAGCCTGGTTTATTGAACAATTTCCGAATATAAGGAAATGTATGATTGCAATATGGCCGCAGTCTACTGAAAGAGTACGTGGCTCTTAAGGAAAAAAACCGTGATTCAAGCCCCAGCTAAAATAGAATGTTTTTCTTTTTTAATAATTGTAAATGTTAGAGCTGTTAAATCGGCATTAGTATTCAGAATTTTAAGTACAACTGAATAACTACATAATAATACATTCAATGAATGCAAAATTGATTTATAAATAAAATTTTTAGTATACATTAATTTTTACAAAAATAATTTATTATTCATTTTAATTATTCATTTTCGTTATTAAGAATAATGAATTAATTTTTTTTTATTTGAATGCTATTCACAAAGAATGCAATTCACAAAAAATTTCAGAATTTTCAATTATTCTTTTTTATTTAGTATTCATTTTTTATTCGTTTTTATTTTGTATTCATTATTCTTTTGTTATTCACTATTTTTTTTATTCACTATTAATTTGTTATTCATTATTCATTTTTATTCATTATTCATTTGTTAGTCTTGATTACCTTTTTACTCATTTTAGTCCTAAGCCATAAATAAAAAATGAATAATGAATAATAAATAAAAATGAATAATGAATAACAAATTAATAGTGAATAAAAAAAAAATAGATAATAACAAAAGAATAATGAATACAAAATGAAAACGAATAATGAATAAAAAAATAATAATTCATTAGAAAATTAGTAATTCTGGTTATATGAATAATGAATAAAAAACTAATAATGAATGAACATTATTGAAAATTCTGAAATTCTTTGTGAATTGCATTCCTTTTTTAAATGCATAAAAATTTATTCATTATTTCTGAACGAAAAATTTTTTCATTATTTCTGAAACGAAAATTAATAATTGAAATGAATAATTAATCATTTTTTTTTAAAATAGATGTGAATTAAAAATTTTGTTTATTATCCAATTTTGCTTTCATTGAATGCATTCTTATTTTGTTATTCACTGATTCACTTTTTTTGTGTATAAAATCACATTGATCAAATCTTTTACAGCTCTGGTAAATGTACGAAATGTATTCGTACAATATACATTTGTTTTTGTACAAATACGAATAAAATATTTGTAATATGTACCAAACTACGTCCAATCTACGAATCCTATTCGTGACTGAAAACTACCAATAAAATTCATAGAATGGACGCAGTTATTAGTAATATTTACACACATCATTTTTTTGAGTGTAAGAATACGTATTGAAAAGTGCCTGTGAAACAAGGGTAAATAAAATGGTATTACAACTTATTACTGCGAAGGGTAAAACATACTATTTATGCATGCATGGATTAGCTCAGCTTTTTGATTTAAAATGAAGATATTTAAAAAATTCACTGCCTAGGGGTGGGCAAGTATCCCTCCTTCCCCCGTGGACGCCCATGCTAATGGCTCAAAAATCATAAAATATTCGTGCTGAGAGTCTTTAAATCCATCGGAACCACCAACTTGGGTTAAAATAAAAGAAAAACTAGTAAGGAATTATTTTTGACTGGGTTGAAGTAAAAATACCCACAGAAGTGGAAAGCTATAATAGATAAATTATTTTAATGATTTTTTTTTATGGATGTGACGCTTTAAGGAGGATAGCAGTGGTTTTCCTTTTATTTTTTTCCAAATTTTAAAAGCAGAGTACATTTAAAAAATCAAAGCTTATATGCAAAATATCAAGTTATTATGTATGTGCTATTTTGATGAAGTCACTTTGTATCGGAGGTAGACGAACTTTTTTTCACTCGCTTTCGACAATTTTATTTTCAGAGTGCATATTTAAAATTCGTTGTAAAGATCAAGTACAAGACAATCTGACGAAGCTTGGAATTTTTAATTGGCGCCAGCAAGCGAGGGACAGAAATGACTGGCGCACATTCTTGGATGAGGCCAAGATCGACCTACGGTTGTAGCGCCAATTAAGTAAGTAAG
This sequence comes from Dichetophora obliterata, assembly GCA_963920525.1. NCBI lineage: Eukaryota > Metazoa > Arthropoda > Insecta > Diptera > Sciomyzidae > Dichetophora > Dichetophora obliterata. The sequence continues at coordinate 205,769,401 of OY986435.1, forward strand.
TTCGTATATTGAAAACTAAAGAACTATTGTGCAAAATCTAAAGTTATTGGAATTGAAAGTTTCCTATATGACCTTATTATTTATTATTATGTTAATTTTCTATGATTTTAATACATATTCTAAATTTTATATCTAAATGTCCATAATAACATAAGCATAAACTGAAGTAAGCAAAAAAGAACAGCAACAAAAAAGTATGAAAGGGAGAAAAACTGAGAAATTGACACTGAAATCGCATCGCTTCTGTGGTGCAGTGCGCTAAAATGCGCTGGCACGGCGATCCACGCCCGGATTTGATTCCCGGTGGTGGCATTACAAAGATTTCTGATGAAGCCTGTAGCAGGGCTGAAATTGCAATAAAATCAGTGATAGTGATGTTTTCCTTTTCATATTGAAAAATGTTGTTGTTTCTTTGGATAACAAAAATTCGTTTGAGCAATTAATTGTTCTAACCTGACGTTAAGCTCAATAAACCATTTTGAACTATCAAACAACTAGAATTTGTATTTAAAATCAAGAATGATTTAAACTATCAAACATTTAGAATTTTTGAATTAAAATTGTGAGCTTTAGATCAAGTAAGTTTTTAAGAAGGCAACAACAACAACTCTGTATAGAGTCAATCACTTAGCTGACTAGACAGTCTGTTTCGGAAATCGCTACATTTTCCTCTTCAGTAGTCTTTGAGTGATTAAGCTGTGATCAACTCACTGTTTTAAATTAGTATATGAATGTGCAGATTTTGGAATTCATTCTTATGAATTATATGGCTGCTAATCATATGACATTTCAAAGCAGTAGGCCATTTTATAGATCACCGCCATTAACTCTACCAAGGTTGCCATCTGTTCTAGTTGCTTCTTTATTTATTTCAATACTCATTGGTGTTCGATAGTTTGTCGAAATGCACCATAGAAATGAAACGAGTTTTTGCTTCGCCAAAAGCTAGTGTTTTAACTGAAAGGTGGCTATTTTCACAACCAAAATCTTGGCACATTCATATACTAATTTAAAGCAGTGAGTTGATCACAGCTTAATCACTCAAAGACTACTGAAGAGGAAAATGTAGCGCTTTCCGAAACAGACTGTCGAGTCAGCTAAGTGATTGACTCTATACAGAGTTGTTGTTGTTGTTGTTGTTGCCTTCTTAAAAACTCACTTGATCTAAAGCTCACAATTTTATTTAATGTAATTATTTAATAGATCATAAAAACTAATTAATTTAGAATTTTTATTTTAAACATAGGAAATTACATAGTTATTGGAATAATTTTGGTAAAATTTGAAGAAATTTTATCGTTTTGATGACGACACTTTATATGGGAGTTAGGCGTAGTTTTTTTAAATTCAACTACATCCATAGAGAGGGCTGTGATTTCATAAATCAAAGCTTATTTGCAATAGTTTAAGTCATTTCATTAATATTTGTGGAATTTTAAGAGACTACCATATTGATACAATTACTTTGTATGGGAGGTAGGCATACTTACTTACTTACTTAGTTGACGCTATAGCCGTATGTCGGACTTGGCCTCATCAAAGAATTTGCGCCAGCCATTTCTGTCTCTCGCTTGCTGGCGCCAGTTGGAAATTCCAAGCTTCGTCAGGTTGTCCTCTACTTGGTCTTTCCAACAAAGATGCGGTCGTCCTCTTCTGCGTTGACTGCCGCACAGTGGTTTCAAAGTGGAATTAAATCATTTTTTTCATGTTGTAATTTTTGTTCGTTTTTTTTTAATTTAAGTTTAAAAATGTTTCAATAACATATTTTAAAAAAAAATCTAAGATAAGTCTTCTCAATTTTTGTGGACTAGCAGTAAATATCGGCAAAATTTTTCCTCTCAAAAACAGCCATGATTTTCAGCCGGATTCCGGTAGGAACTGCTGCGACATAATTGCTTTATTCACTTAAATCTTTTTATATACAATATTGAGATGTATCTTTTTATCAATGATAAATATATATTTTTATAATTGTGTTTTTTTTAATTATTTTATTAAGACCATGTTTCTTCCCAGATTCCAAAGTTTGGTGGACCAGAACTAAGTTATTGACACTTATCTACGGTTTCTCACTATAAAAATCTTAAACTGTAGGCTTTTAATGACCTGGTTGGTTTTGCTAACCTGGTTTTAACGAAAAAAAGAGTGAGTGCATATTTATAACCATATGCGTACTGCACACATTGTCATAACGAATATGTAATATTTTTGTTTTCTTCTTTTTTTTTTTCTTATTATAATTTTAAAGGAAATTCCTTAATGTTATATACTAAGAAAATGGGAGGTGTGCGTGGCAATTTTTTTTAAATATACACATTAGGGCGGGTCGATTTATTTTTCGACAATTTCCCTATAATTTCCGTATTCTATGGGTTATTCCATGAAAATTTGCCAAAGGAACCATACCTCTATCGTTAAAATCGAGTCCCCTACTTTTTGTTGGTAGATTTGTTCCCAAATTGACGTTCGTATGAAATATTACCTACACGTTCACATCCATAACTCAAAAACTATCGATCGGGTTTAGTCGCCAGGCGCGTTGGAAAGGTGAGCTCATTTTGATCAATTTACAAAAAAATCTCCAACATTGGTCCAACGGTTCAAAAGTTACGGGCATTTTTGTCCAAATTTTGGAGCATTTTTCCATTTTTTTCATGATTTTGTCCAAGAATATCACTTTCATGGCCATTTTTTTGGCTCAATTTTTTTGACTTACGAAGCTTACGAACCTTACGTTACGACTGGACTGATTTGCGCTTTGCATTATTGGCATATTTTTTCACAGGGTGCACACAAAGGGAAAAATATCAAAAAGTTGGTTTTATGTGTTATTTTGTTTTAGCAATATCGCATGAATTAATCAACCGAATTCGATAAATTTGGGCTTAAACTCTTCGTTTTGAATTGTAAATTGAATTAAATAATGGATTGAGCCAAAAAATGGCCACGAAAGTAATATCCTTGGACAAAATCATGAAAAAAATGGAAAAATGGTCCAAAATTTGGACAAAAATGCCCGTAACTTTTGAACCGTTGGACCAATGTTGGAGATTTTTTTTGTAAATTGATCAAAATGAGCTCACCTTTCCAACGCGCCTGGCGATTAAACCCGATCGATAGTTTTTGAGTTATGGATGTGAATGTGTAGGTAATATTTCATACGAACGTCAATTTGGGAACAAATCTACCAACAAAAAGTAGGGGACTCGATTTTAACGATAGAGGTATAGTTCCTTCGGCAAATTTTCATGGAATAACCCATAGAATACGGAAATCATAGGGAAATTGGTGAATTTTTTCACTCCCTACAAATCGACCCGCCCTAATACACATACTATATGAATAAAAAATATATAAATAAATTAACAAGTTTGACCAAGAATTAATGTGAAAAGTAATTTAAGATTATGTTTTACTTTGTAGTGGTTTTGAAGTTGGTTTTTCTTAACCGTAAATTTTTATACTTATGACTTCCCCCGTACCTAATTTCAGTATCATAGTGTCAATATTATTCGAGTTATGGCTTTTTCCAATATTACCACGCCTTTGTCCAACAACGTCCACTTTTTTGACCGTAATTTGTAATAATTGTTCCAACCCTTGTACCAATTTCCAGTACCCTAGTCTCGATATTAACTGAGATGCAGTATTTTTCTTATATTGTCACGCCTTTTTGTCCAACAACGCTAACTTTCTTCACAGTAAATTTTTATTATTATGCCTACCCCTGTACCTAATTTCAGTACCCTAGTGTCAATATTATTCGAGTTACAGCGCTTTTATTATATTGCCACACCCTTTATCGAATATTGCCCACTTTTTTGACCATAATTTGTAATAATTGTTCCTAGCCCTGTACAAATTTCCAGTACCCTAGTGTCAATATTAACTGAGATACAGTATTTTTCTTATATTGCCACGCTCTTTTGTCCAACAACGCCCACTTTCTTCACAGTAAATTTTTATAACTATGCCTACCCTAGTGTCAATATTTTTTGAGTTACAGCGTTTTTCTAATATTGCCACGCCCTTTATCGAATAACGCACACTTTTTTGAACAAAACTTTTAATATTTGTGCCAATCCTTGTACTAAATATTAGTTCTCTAGTGTTAATGTTATTCGGTATACAAAGTGTTTCTTATATTGCCACGCCCACTTTTTAAGCCATGCACATCAGCGTGTGATATCTCTATCTGTTGACAAAAAATTGTGGCAATCAGGCAAGTAATTTAGGAGTTATCGATGTTCATACATTAAAAAAAACCAACCAACTTGAGAACCTCCTCCTTTTTGAAGTCGGTTAAAAAATATCGTTTTTAATTCTTTTGTTATATGGGAGGTAGGCGTGTTTGTAGGCGGATTTACAAAATTTTTTGTAAATGCTCTTATATAGTTAATTTCAACTTATGTATATACCAAATTTTATTGGTATACGACTACTCCATCTTAATGCTATGCATATATCGTATAAAAATTGTGGGAGGTGGGCCAGGCAATTTTTTTTTGAATCTACATATATATTTTAGATCCTTGAGTGAGTTGTTTTAATATAACTTCAATACGAAAAAAATATAGCTTTTTAAAATTCTGTGTTATATGAGAGGTAGGCGTGTTTGTGAGCGGATTTCAAAAATTTCTTCTAATAGATGTAATTCCAGCTTATGTACCAAATTTTATTGCTCTACGACGACTCCTTCTATTTTTTTTCAAACTTTGTATGGGATTAAACGACTGTGCGCCGCTGGGTACCGAATCGAATAGTTTCTTCACTGTAGCATAGTCTTTCATGCACTGAACATGACCTAGCCAGCGAAACCGCTCGATTTTAATGCTCTTGACTATGTCAGCGTACAGCTTATATAGTTCATCATTCCACCGTATTCGGTAATCGCCATTTACTGGTATGCCTATTGGAAGGTAAGCATAGCTGTAATTGTATTCACAGACAGATGGTCATGTCTACATCGACTGAGATGTTGATGTTGATCACGGAAACATACACTTTTCTATACCAGCGTTATGGGCGTTACAAACGGAGTGACAAAGTTAATATATCCTTGGAGTTATAAAAAAAATGTTTGTGTAAGCCTTTATAATCATTCATATAGTAAAATTAAAAATGCGGTTGACTAGTTTTTAGTTTAAATTATATTTTTAATAAACTATTTACTTTGTATTTGTAACATACATAAGCAATGATTTAGAATATGTTTTCGTTAAAATACATTTTTGATTCATGATGCACAATAATAATGAAATATTTTATGGAAAACTTGTTTAAGCTGGTTTCGGACATCTTTTGAAAATAAGATAAAATAATTACAAAATTTTTCACAAAAGATTATTTTAATTCAATAGACATATTAAAATTTAAGATTCTGACAATGAAAATTATAAGTAATGAATATTTCACTTAAGTATTTTAAATAAAATAAATATTTAACAACATTAATTGACAAACGTAAGGCAACAAATTGAGTATATATGTACATATGCTTGTGTAAACATACACATTAATATATATAGTATAGAGAGTTTGTTTTTAAGAAAAAAAAAATACAAAATCAGGCTTGTATTTATATATTCATAAATAATTAAGTTAATTTCGATTATCAAAATCTGATAATTCACACAATAAAGTAATGAAATAATTTTTTTTTACACAAAATGCAAAGCCACATAAATTCATGTTTTTGAGAATATGTATGTACTTAAAAATATTTTATAAATAATATTTCGTAATATTTAGTTTTTAGCCTAAGTGAATACAAGACTTTTATTCAAAATTATTCTTTTTTGGCACACGATGGATTCAGCAAAACTAGAAGATCCAAATGTTTTTTGCTTAATACTCATTATCATTTTTTTATATGCAATACCATTATACTTTTTGTATAGACTGAAAAGCTTACAATTTTATGGACTAAAGGAGTAGTGTTCATTTCAATTAGAGTAATATTGAAAATGTTCGTTGTTAAATTTTGTTCAATATCTTATGTCACTGTATAAATAAAAGCCAATTATAAATATGTATGTTTGTATATCGTTTATATAAATATAAATTAATGCATATAAGCATGTACATATGTATAATATTTAGGTATCTATATATATATGCTCCAAAATGTAACGAAGATATATGCTAAGATAAACTTATTGGCTATTATCTAAACGTAGTATCAGTGCATCGACGACATTAAAGATTTCATCGAAATGTGGACGAGATTCAGCTTCAGCAGCCCAACACTTGAGCATAAGGCGATACATTTCGGGTGGTGTATTTTCAGGTGCAGGCATGCGATAGCCTGGATATAAGAAATAGCATTTATGATTAATTTGACAAAATTGTTTGTGTCCGACATATATGTTATGCAAGTGTTTTTCTAAAGTAATATCTATGAAAAGTATGTACTAACCAGTATCGATGCGTTCCCTGGCGCGCGAGTTACTCATGCCCGAATAGGGTGTATCGCCTTTGGAGAAAATTTCCCACATAAGTATGCCATAGGACCAGACATCACAAAGTGTTGTGTATTTGCCGAAATTCAAGGCCTCCGGTGCAGTCCATTTTACAGGTATTTGTTTCATGCCATCGGAAACTGCAGTATATCAAAAACGAGATATACATTTAAAAAACTGTATTAAAAGTGTCATTCTGTTTAAAAAAGCTTACCAATATATTCCTCTTCCTCACGTGACATGCCAAAATCAGAGATTTTCACAGAGTTTTCAAAGTCAACCAGGCAATTACGAGCAGCCAGATCACGATGTATGCAGTTTTTGGACTCCAAGTAACGCATGCCTGCAATAAAAAAAAATCATCAATCCACAATATGGTAAGCAATTAACATTATTTTCAGTGAAGAGTTAAAACTAATGATAAATATTCAAGACTTACCTGCAGCAGCATCCCGACACATGCCCATCTGTTGTCTGGTCGTTAAAGAATTCGAATGCTTCCGCAAATTGTTTAGCAGAGAACCGCCTATTGACAAAATTAATTTCAAATAAGCAAGAAAAAGAAAAAAAAAAGAATACAAACCAGGCACCAACTCCATGACAATCATAATGGGCTGCTTTTGCACACAGATGCCAATCAGCTTGACTATATTCGGATGATCGTACTGCTTGAGTATGCGTCCCTCTTGCAAAAACTTGCGTTTTTGCTCGTCTGGCAGCGTCATGCGGCAGGTTTTGACAGCAACATCCTGCTTGGTAGACTTCAACTTGGCCTTGTAGACATCACCAAAGTTGCCCTGTTTTTAATTAAACATAAAAGATAATGGCTTTTAGGAATATATATTTATCGAAGCTTACTCGACCAATCTTCTCGCAGAGCACCACATCATCATTGCTTAGCTCCCAGCGTTCACGACATATGGGGCGTCGAAGAATGGCACCTGACTTGACAGTTACTGGCAACTCGGATTGATATTGATGCATTATGAGTTCCTGTATGCTCGGAAAAGGTGGTCCCTCAAAACGAAAGTGTCCATCCACAGTTGTCTGCACAATGAAGTGCTTGTGTCCGTTCCAGCAGACGCTCAATACGATTTGACTTTCTTCATTGCGTATGGTTTCGCGTACTAGAAAGTCACCATCATTGTTAAGCAGACGCACAACTTCTTCACGAGGCAGTACACCATGGAACCATTCCTCCTCATAAAGTGGACGATTGGTAGAGAGTGACATCTAGTCAACAGAAGAAAAAACAAAATAATAATTAAGAACTAGTAAGAACACTAGCTTTTGGTTCATTGGTTAATTGAAGCAGTTAAGATAGCAAATAATCAAAATACTAACTATTTAAACCGTAAAATGACAAACCATGCAACAGCGGTGAAGTTTATTAAAAAAAAATCATACTAAATTTAAATTTAATATAGCAACAATGTTTACAGCAATGAGCACTAAAGTTATAAAAAATAAAATTATTGTTTTCAAAAACTATTTATCGAAATATTTAATATAAATAGAAAAAACGAATAGGCCATTTTAGCCCTTGAAAGGACTTTGACCGAGCATCTATTGATCAAATGTGTTGTGCAAGTTTTAAAATGTTTAAACACAAATGATCGTAAACTGTATCTACGATTTTTGTAGTGAGAATTTCTCAAAATGTAATGATTTTTTGATAGTACAGTTATTTTACAAAACACACTGTTCTCAAAAATGTTCAGCCTGAAAGTATGCACAGAAAATATATTTGATGCTTATCAGTAACAAAATTGGGTTTTTACAATAGTACGTTTTTTATCTAACTGCCTCTTTTTTTCATCCTTTATAAAAAAGTTATGACGAATTTAATGAAATTCTTTTGAGTCGATTTGAGTCGATTGTACCAAAAAAATATAATTGTACGTATATAATAACTAGCTGATATACCCGGTGTTACTCGAGAGTCATTTATATAAAAATTTTCATATACATTTTTCGATTTAATGTTTTTGTAAATTTTGAAATTTTGTAAAAACGTGTTAAATTTAAGTTTGAGACGACTATAAAAATATTAGTTAAAAAATTTACCAAGCTTTTTTAACGGAAAAATTATTTTATCACTGTTTTTTACAAATCAAAAACTGTTTTTTAGTTCTAAACTGAATTTACTGGCTACTGGTAAGCATGTTACTTGCACTTCGCTAATGAAAATCAAATTTATAAAAATCTTCCTAAAATTTTTTAGTAGTTTTTCCAGTTGAAATATAACAATTAGATTGTCTCTAAATAAAAAATTAATATAAATTGAGTCAGATAGTCGATGCAATTTCTTAAATCTTCTGAATTCCTATTTTATACGAAAAATTGCACAGTCGTTTTTTAATGTAAATTAGCCAAAAAGGTGTAAGTTAAGAAAGCAGTCGATTTTTAATTTTTATTATAAAATATACAGCAACCTGTAGCAATATTATCGACGTTAACAGATCGACATAAATCCAGCTGAAAAATTTGCAAGAACAGTGCAAGAAGTGCTATTATGTTATTTGCTGCAAGTTTACGCTGTGTGCGAAAATAACTAAATTGGATAACAGTTACCGACTTTTCTAATATATTGGAATCGTGTCGGTAGTGCAGTACATATTCCTAATTTATAATATTTTCCAGCATACTTTTCAGCATACTTTTCAGCAAAAAGTATAGATTTTTAGCCATAACTTTTGATTGGAAAAAGATATTGGGTTAATTTTTTCACATAAATTATTTTTGAGACTTGACTTTTTTGTAAAAAATATAAAAACAACATTTTGGAAAAAATAAATTTCGCGAAAAAAATCAAAGGGGGTACCCTTGTTGTTTTGATGACAAAAACAGTAAAATAATTTTTGCGCTTAGCTGGAAGAATTTTTGCAAATAAATGCTATGTCATATGAAAGGTAGCCAGATGTGCAATTTTTAATTGATTTCATTTTTACAACAACAACAATTATTGAGTAATTTTTTGAGTAAAAAGTCAATATTTTGGACCTTTTTTGACATAATCATAAAACATATATACACTGACTTAACGGTACAGTTCAACCTATTTTTGTGAAGTGATTTTATTGAACTTTTGAACAAAAAAAATTTGAATGAAATATATTAATGGACAGCGGAGATATTTGCATCGAAAGACCAAACTTTGATTTTCATGTCGTTTTTTTCTCATTCTTAGGTAACGATGTTTTATGAAAAAGTCGTTGTACTGAAAATTTCTCCAATTTTGAAGATATGTGTGTGTTTTTGACGTCAAAATAACAAAAAAATTTTAAAATTAAATACACAAAAATCTCCGATAGTAAAAAGTTTTATAATAACAAAATTACCGTTAGTTGCAAAATTTCAGAGGGGGCGTGGCAAAAACTAAGTATGTAACATTTTAAGTTGGGATAAACTTAATATGTGTACTTAGTTTGAGCAAAATCCGTTGAGCCGTTTAGATTTGTATAAAGGCCAAACAAACAAACAAACAAACAGAAAATGAGTTTTATTACTATAGATACTAATAGTAATAATTAATACGTGTATATAATAAGCGACACCTGAGTTGCTATGCATATGATGGTTGCAAGCCCAGTTTGTTAAGTTGTGTATGAATATGATTGTTACTAAACTCGACTTTTTGCACTTTTACACTTGAACAAATTTTTCAACACTGCTTCAATACGTAAAGTGTTATTTTGCACAAATCATTAAAAAGAGAAAAAAGTGCTTTCGACAAAAGGCTCCAAAAAGGAAGTGTGCGGGGGACCTGTCGTAGGACAGGCTTTTATACCAGTATCAAAATAATATGACACAGTTGTTGGTGTAAGCAACAATAATTTGTAATGGTAATAACAAAGATATTTTTATGGTTGTGCCGAACATACCCCTGCAGTTAATTTCAAAATTTCATCGTCCATTTGACACAGCAAAAAATAAAAAATTTATTTCAACACACACAAATTTTATTCAACCTGATATTTTCTATCCTACCACGACTGAAAAGTTTCCTTTTGACACTTAACCTTTACACGGAGGTTACACGAGACAGTACTGTTAAGACAGTCGCAACACATTCACAAATTTTTACCCACACACACACTAACTTTTGCTATTGTCTGCTCTACTGCTTAAGTTTTTTGTAGACAGTTGGCGGGACAGTAGCTAGGAAAGTAGAATGATATTTAGCATATCAAGTGATAGAATACGTGAAAATTTAATAGAATTAATGGAAAATTTGCAATACTTTGGCGTACTCGTAGTTTTAACAAAAATTTTCTTCATAAAATAGAAATTTTTTACTATTTTGTCTACTGTCTTGCCAACTGTCTAAAATACAACTTAAAGATTAAAATGTTAAAACACTCAATCCATACATTATTTTTTCTTGTGTACAAACGAAGTTCCAGCAGAAAAAAGCAGAAAAAGAAGTAGATCGTTCCATTTTTAAATCTCATCATGCATAGCAGCTGTTTAAGTAAAAGCAAATTTTTCAAATATATTGACAAATACAACAACTGAAGAAATTGTCAAATTTTAAAAGCATATATAGACCAATATAAAGCGAATTAATAACAAGTTTTGGTTGCAAGCATCTTATTGCAACCTAACTTAAGTATTTTTATAGTGATTTCTTTGTGAGCTTGCGGTCGATTAAGAACAAGAGTGACGATAACACAGTGCTACACACAAAATATGCAGGGGTTCTCATGCAGCAATTCTGTTTTGCTTGAGTCCATAGAGTACGAAAAAACTTATACTTTTTCTCAGTCACTTCGTTAAGTAAGTTTTTTTATAACAAATGTAGTGATATAACGATATTCCCAAAATTACAAGCTCAAAAAATCATAAGTTTACTCTGCATTAACCAATTTTCAAAATTTTGCTTTTATTTTACAGATCTGATTTGTACCTTTTAATAAAAAAAAAACATTTTGGCAATCAGCTCAAAAATTTCTCAGTTACGGTCGATAAAGTAAAAAAAAAAAACAAAAATAAAAAAATGTTCATTTTCATCTCGCTCTAAATTGACCGTTAGGCAGAAAATTCTGCTTTTTTAAAATTTATTGACAATCATATTAAAGTTGGTTTCTAAAACAGGAAAGATCATAAAAATCGGTTACAAAATGAATCAGTTACGCCAAGTTTTGTAATAACATGTTTTTTGCTTTTTTTTGTGTTTTCTTAGAAATGTAAATATTTTTCAGGTTATTTCAAATATTAGAAATGCTTGCGTTTCATTTGTTTTTTATAAAGATCGCTGCTAGTTTCTCGCTTTATAGACCAGCAGTAGTTAGACAGCATTCTGACTTTACTTTTTCCAACATACCGCTGTTCAATTTTTGAAATGTCCTGGTTCATCACTCATCTGCCCTAAGTTTGATGGGAACATATTCAAATGAGCATGGAGATGGTGCAATTTGATAGACATTTTGCAGCCCATTGCATGCAATGGTAGGCAGACAGCATTTCGTGTACTATTTCCTCATAATTTACACTTCTTGTGTTTCTATGAAAATTCTATAAAAAAAAACTACTAGATATTTTTTCAAATTTCTTTTTTTAATTGAAAGTACAATCCTTCCGGTTAATAATGGAAAATAATTTCATTCAAATGGCTGCCTCGGCTGGCCATGCAGTAGCCTACACGATCGGTCCAATTTTTAAGCACATTATCGATTGTGTGCAGCTGTATTTCACCAATGGCTTCACGAATATTGTCCTTTAAAGCATCAATTGTCTCTGGCTTGTCGGCGTAACACTAATCTTTGAGGGCAACCCACAAATAATAGTCCAACGGTGTCAAATTGCAGCTCCGAGGTAGCCAAACGACATCAGCTCTGCGGCTGATAATGCGATCTTCAAAAACATGGCGCAAAACATCGAGTGTAGCTTCGGCTGTGTGGCACGTAGCGCCATCCTGTTGATGATTTCTGATGATTTTTTTGGCAAAATCGGCATCTTCTGCATCAAAGTAATGTCGCAATATTTCCCAGCGTTGTTCAAGCGTACACACAACCATATTCGTTCAGCGGAAGGATAAAACTAATTATCTGTGAAATCAGACATGAGCTAAGTGTTACCATTCACGAAATAAGCACAAGTTGAAAAAAAACGTTATGTGGCGGACCCTGTACTTTCAATAATTCAGCACTAGTGCGGTTGTGAGTAGGAAAGGAAAAAACAAAAATCGTGTTTGTTGTGATGCAAAATGTCACCCACGCAAAAGACGTGAAAGGGGAGAAAGGGGAGAAACGCATGTAAACATGTGGATAATGACTCCAATTAGTGCGAAATGTAAACAAGCGTTGACTGAGACAAACAGTGTAACAATCATCCAACTATGATTTTGTATATTAGGCGTTTTCTTGTTTTATTACCTGAAAAATATTTACATTTCTAAGAAAACACAAAAAAAGCAAATTACATGTTATCACAAAACTTGGCGTAACTGATTCATTTTGTAACCGATTTTTATGATCTTTCCTGTTTTAGAAACCTACTTTAATATGATTGTCAATAAATTTTAAAAAAGCAGAAATTTCTGCCTAACGGTCAATTTAAAGCGAGATGAAAATGAACATTTTTTAATTTTTTTTTTTTTTTTTACTTTATCGACCGTAACTGAGCCATTTTTGAGCTGATTGCCAAAATGTTTTTTTATTAAAAGGTACAAATCAGATCTGTAAAATAAAAGCAAAATTTTTGAAAATCGGTTAATGCAGAGTAAACTTATGATTTTTTGAACTTGTAATTTTGGGAATATCGTTATATTACTACATTTGTTATAAAAAAACTTACTTAACGAAGTGACTGAGAAAAAGTATAAGTTTTTTCGTACTCTATGGACTCCAGCAAAACAGAATTGCTGCATGAGAACCCCTGCATATTTCTTTTTTTCACTTTTGTATCACTGTGTAATTGTTGATATTTTTATGCACAAATACATGCAAACATTTGTTGAGGTTATGTTTTCTAATTTTCCTATCTTGTTATTTTTGCTGTCTTTTATGATGACGAGAGTTCCTCGGAAAAATACGATGACGCAAACGATTTACCCTCTACCAAAATCGTTCAATGCGCCTAAAGAAGTTTTCACTTCAAAAATCCTAAAGATATCTCAAATTTTCGATCGCTTTAAGGTATAAAAAAAAATCATTTGTAAAAACCGTTAAAGGAAATACCACCTCAATTAGTATAACTTAGTATACATTTTAAATTTCAAAGAATTTAAAAGTTATTTAACTTGACTAAGCAAACTTAAAAGGAGAACTTTCTATTTAAAATTAAAAATTTGTATTTAGATGTCCACCATTTTGTTATTTTTTAGTGAATATATTTAAATCAACTACCTGCCAGAATGACAAGTCTACAGAACAGTAATATATTTAAATTGTTTGTTTTAAATTACTTCTAGTGCCGTTATCACCCGGGCCAGCAAAACACCTATTTTTGTCCACTTTGGACTCACAAATCTATAATAATAAAACTCATTTTCTGTTTGTTTGTTTGTTTGTTTGCTTGTTTATTTGTTTGACCTTTATACAAATCTAAGTGGCTCAACGATTTCGTTTAGTTCCACGCCCCTCCGAAATTTTGCAACTAACGGTAATTTTTTTATTATAATACTTTTTTGTATCGGAGTTTTTTGTGTATTTAGACAGATAGAGGGCATGTGAAGCAACAGTTATTTTGAAGGACATCAATTTATGAGATTATCGTAGTCTTCCTGTTATTATGGATAGATTCAAATTAGCCAGAGAGAAAGAAAAACGCAGTGCGCATTTTACATGTCAAAGATTGGATAGTTCGTTTTTAAAAGCAATTTCGTTTGACAGAAGGCCGATTTACAAACAGGAGAAAAACTTGGTAATAATGGCATCTTGGTATTATATGTTAGTTAGATATAATACTGGTAACTTCTTGATTTTTGTTCTCTACAGGCGACTCAAAATAAATGAAGAAAATTAATTCAGGAGACCATTACGCATAAAACTTGAATTGCACGCAGTGATTTGACAGAAATTTTTAAAAATCTTGCACTCTAATGTAAGTCTAAGCCATTCTTTCCAAACTAAATTATTTAAAATAATTTTGGACTAATTTAAACTTACTGTACTACACGAGCCCCAATTTTAGTTGGCAATTTAATCAAGAATAATTCCAGTATGAAAAGGTTTTGACGAAATTTCGTTTAAGGCATTTGATATGAATTAATGTCACTCATACGTCACAGTGCACTTCCATATCAAATAACATTTTTAAAACCAAATTTTGAGGAAAATAAGTTCGTCCGGCCCAAATGCTTTTGTTGGGTTTATTTCTTCAAATCAAGGATTTTAAGATGGAAATAAAATGATCCGCCCTTATCGATATCAAATAGTCCGATATCTGACCTTTTAATATTTTTTGAAATCTGATCAAAGAACGCATTGTTTATGTATTTCAATTTGAAAATTTTTAATACAAATTAATGTTTCCAAAGTGGCTACAAAAATTTTTTATCATTGCATTAATTTTCAGAAAATATTGAAAATTTCATCATTCCATACTTTTTATTTCTGAAAAAGTGTGAACAACTTTTAGAAAATGTAGCTCAACTAAATTATTTTCTATCAAGAAAGATAAAACTAAGCCCTGACATAATTCCAGAAAAGTTACCAGAGTTGTACAACTTAGAAACAAAAATAACACGGTAGATTATCTCAAAAAGGTAGTACAAATTTTTTACTACTATATATAAGTGCTTTATAAAAAACAAATGTATATTTACTGTTATTACTATATGTGTTGTAACTTTTTATTGGAGTTCCAACTGATGTATGATTTTACTGTAAATTTTTTATGGACAACACAGTTGTTAGCAAAATAAAACAATTAATGTTGAATTTTGCTGCAATACGAGTATCAACAAAAAATGTTGAACTTAGTTTGTAACATTGTACTCAAAGTAGATAAGTTACTTTCAGAGTTGGTCGATAATTGATAGAAACACACATAGTTACATAATTACATGCCCGCCTTTTATATGAGAAAACATTTGTTGCTCAAAACATTGTATTGGCTAAAAATGTTCGATTTGATATAAAACTAATAGATATTAATGTATCGATCGGCACGATGAAAATAAAATTAGAAAATTAGAAAAATAAAATTAGATTTTTATGAAACAAGGCGTTTGTTTTTAAAACCCTATAACTTTCTATAAATCGTATGTTATTTTTTAGTTATATAAGCTAGCAAACATGATAATTGGACGAAAAAACTAGTTTTTCGCTTTCTCACAAATATCTTTTCTTTTTGGTTTGTTTACACAAAATTGAAAAAATAATCAAACGTGAAAGTATTCTTATGAAATGTGCTTATGAAATGTCTTATGAAATAATTCTTAAACCTTGACTAATATAGACACAAAAAAGAATGCAATTACATTGTAGAACCTGGTCATTATGAAATTTTTTAATTGACGCACAACTTTCTAGAAAGGTAAGGTTCAGGTTTTTAATAAAAAAAAAATTATCAAATGTGTAACATGCAAACATTTAAAAAATATTTCAGCGAAGTTAGATATTTTTTTAATTATGGCCAATAACGAAAAACATTCTATAAAAAAGTATCGGGAATATTAATTTTAAAAAACAAATAAAAAACCCGCTTTAAAAGACTGTCGAAACTCTTTCTGTCGCTTTTTTAACAAAACTGTTCTCTATACTGACGCTGCGTTTGACTGCAATATGTTGTTTAGTTTGTTTACAGTGCGCAATGTTGATGTTGATAACAGCGCTTAAGTGAAGGAAATGATGACTGAAAATCATCTTTTAAGCTTGAGAGAGATAGGCGATAGGTGAACTTTTCGTGTCTCATAAATCAATTCGTACCATTTATAATGATTGTATGGGCATGAAGCTTCCAAAAGAGCTCAATATTCTTCACAAAATTGATCGCGTAAAACCGTTGATTAAAAGTCAAGGTGATGTGGACTGTTTTCTTTAAACATCGTGGTCTTGTGCACTCAGAGCTCTTGCAAGGAGAGACGGTAAATAAAGCTAATTAGCTAGCATTATACGGCATTTGAGATAGCGAATTTGTCGAAAAGAACAGATTTGTAGAAAAAAAAGCTCATGAAATTTGCAATTGTGCAATGCCAGGGTTTCAAGATACCAGTCCCTGGTTTCAAAGTAAATCTAATAAAAAATTCAAAAAACTGCAGTATCAATTTTTAAACAATTCCCTTTAAAATTTGTTTTAAGATAAGTGTACGATACTAATTTTATTAAAAGCTCACTGCATAACAAGCTATTCAGTGCAACATGGCGTATGAGCAATCCACTCAACTAATTAATTAAAATAAAGTATATGTTTGCGTTCCCAGCACACAATGAGTCTATAAACGATTTATGCAACAGAAATCACAAATTTTCTTTACGCACCAACAACACTGATTTGGGCCTGCGTTTCCTTGCTGGACGCACTGGTGGACCATTGCTAAAGTGCACCAACTCAAAATGCGATGAACTGCAACTGCTCTGACCGGAAGTGCTCATTTCGCATGCAATTTTATATAAACAACTATTAAGACTCTTTATAATAATTCACTGTTTAACTAAATGAGTCAATGATATGAGGTAAATGCCGAAAATTGTTGCTATTTTTATATAAAAACATAAAATAAATCTATTTAAAACACACGCGAAACACAGTTTGCTGCACACGCGGATTTTATAATAAGCAGCATCGAACGCGTCAACAAGATAGAAAGTCAACAAGTTCAAAGAATTACGTCGAAAAATGTTTCTGGAAGTAATGGCGAAGCGTTAATCTTGTTGTGCCTCATCTGAAATGCAAATGCTGAATGAACAGTAATCGCTTAATTCATAAAAAATCATCCAATATAGCACAATTGGGAGTTGAATAAAAGGAATAAAGTGAATAATAGAACAACTTGTGGCAATATTGAGAGCTCAAGAAAACTCACCGAAAGTTTTTCAAGTTTCTCAAGTTCAATGCGACGGCGCTCTCTGCTACCGGTGCTGGTCAATTACTGATAAATCCTAATGTTTGGCAACCAATTGCAAGTAAATTATTCACTCTAGTTGTAGTAGCTGCTCGTGTCACGGCAGTTGTTTTTTAGCATTTGTTTTTCTACATTTTAAATTGATTTGAGTAAAACCACAATAGACACAAACGGTAATTTCATGTGTGGAAAATGCCATAAAGATTTGGCGCAACCTTAATGCTTATTTTTAGCGGCTCTATGTGTATTTTTTGAGAATTTAATGAGCTAATTTTTGAATGAACACCAGCTGTTCGCAGATATATTTGAGGAAAGAGAACATTTTTCTTTGCTTCCAACAAGTTTGTTCAGGTATGCTGAATCAACACTAAAATTGTGTTATTTTTGTGAGCGCATTTTGGCTCTTTGAAATGATGAATCTTGCCTATTTTAAGTAAATTTAAAAATAGAAAGAAGTTTTCAGTGGTTTTAATGTAAGGAAGTTAATAAGCTAACAGAGAATTTTTTATTGAACTATTAATACTTCGTTGTTCTTAAATGAACTTTAACATTATTTTTTGGTAAACGAGCTTGGCATTTAAGGAAGAATAATACAAGATTTTTTTTTAAATATAAAATATAGATAAAAAAAAAACTTGAACACGCGGCACGGATGACTTCTTCTGGTATTTGATTTGGTTATCCCCAAATTTAAAAATCCAATGGATTCAGATTCGAAGAAGATGGAGGCAATTCATTCACCGAAATAAAGTAGGAAATCTTTTCTTTGCAATAGCTATGAAAAGTTATTGCTTTGTGAGCCGGTGCAGAGTCTTGCTGAAAGCAATATGGCTCATTTCCAAAAAGCTCGGATGGATGAGGTAAAAAAAAATGGCTGATCAACACTTCATCCAAATAATAGTTTGCGTTGTTTTTAACTCCTTTATCAATAAAAAGGAGAGAAATCTTGCGTTATGACATATGGTACGTTTTGGTATCTTTTAATGCCTTTCTTATCTGCTGTGAGTTGTCATTCTGTGAGTTGTGATTTTTTTGCAGAAAGAACAAATTCTCATAAAAAAAAACAATATTGCAACAAGCTGAAGGAGTAGGGAGCTTTTTTCTCTTCGTATTTTCTTTTGGCACTCCGTAAGGTAGTGAATTCTTTATTTTCTTATATGACTTCATCTTTAAATTTTTTTTGAAGATGTTATGGAACAGCATAATTTCTCCTTTTATATTTTTTTTATAATATTTTCTATAATTCTATCATTTCTGCATTTTTTCCATTCTTTTCTAAAAAAACAATGTTGGCCTCAAAATAAATCGTATTTGTCTCGAAAATTTTAACCGCAAAAGTATAACAAATGCAGAACTTTCTGACCTGTAAAATTCATCGGTTCGGCATTTTGCTCTCTACTCGTAGTAATACTAACATAAAAACAAAAAAAAGTTTTATCTCTAAATTTTTGAACGGAATTCCAAAAAACAGTGCAGCCAATATGAAATGAAAAAATGTTGCTTCTTCCGTTCTTTTCTCAGCTCAAAAGAGGTAAACATTCTGCAAATGCAGGTCAGAATCTAAAAAGCTCTGCATTCTGTGAGGTCAGAATTTTTTTGACCAAATGTACTAGAATTTAGTATAAATTGTATTAAAAACAAAACGTATTACGGAATTGTACTTAAATTGAAACCAAAAAGGCTAAAACTGAAACCAAAAAGCTAAAACTTAAACCAAAAAGCTAATATGGATGATGTAATATTTCTTTTGGTTTAAGTTTTGGAACATTTCAAGAATAGCGACAACTCTAATATTTAGTTTTTTTACGGATTATATGGATTTTGGTCTCCTAAATCCAAATATAGAAAATTGCAGGCCGCTCGCAATTGCTTTAAAAGTTAAAGGCCTTTATAGTTGAAAAAAGGCCTACAAATTTTGCTAATTTTTAAAAAAAACTACGCTGCATGGGTATCATAAGAAAGAAAGGTAAAGGAATAAGACAGTACCTATTCAACAAAGTATCAAACATAAAAATCCATACATAAATTTTTAAGATAACCATTTTTAGTGTAGTACTTTCGTAATTTTTCACTAGTTTTTAAGACAAGTTGTTAATATAAGAATAGTTATATCTTAAAAAGTTATGCATGGATTTTCATGTTTTATACCTCGTTGAGGTACTCGCATTACTTTTCTTTTGATACCCATAGTGTGGAGCACTAAAAAAAAACTGCAAAATTTGTAGGCCATCTTTGCAATTTTGGAGGCCTATAACTTTTAAACCAATTGCGAGCGGCCTGAAATTTTTACAGATCTAGATTAAGGAGGCCAAAATCCATACAATTCAACAAAACAAAAAATATTAAAAAAGAGAGTTGTGACTGTTCTTGAATTATAATAATTCTAGTACAGAAGAGTTTAAATAAGAATTCGAATTTGAAAAGTTTAACTTTTATGCCGCAAAAAAGGTTTAAAAAAATGCAGTACTAAAAAATGCACTAAAATTAGTGGGACTTCACTTTAGTCCAAGATTTTTAGCCGTGTATATTTTTCTTTTATAACATGGTTGGTACAAATAATATATATTTTTGTCATTTCATTTGTAACGCCCATATAGAGGGGTGGCAGATATAGAAAAGTATATACATTAGGTCGGGTTGATTTTTTTATTTGTTAATCGTATAGCAAAAACGTAAACTACATAAAATTCTAAGAAAAATCTCCGAAGAAACCATGAATCTAAAATAAAATCCTTATCCGCGCCTCTCGACATGAAAATTTACATGCCCTCTTTTCTACACTCAAAATTTTTTACATTAAAAAAATATTCACTCAAGTAAAAAAGTTTGTAAATAATTTTATATTTAATATTTTTATAAGGAACATAGATAAACAATTCTTATTTTATAATGCAAATAAAAACAAACAAAAGAAGTGTTTTCACTCAAACAATATTTCAGTAATTTTTCAGTAATTTTTTTACCATATACAAATTTTGTGTCATTAAAACAAATGAGGTATTTAATACATACAAAGAAGCAATTATAGAATACAAAGAAAACTTTACTTATTGGTTATATGTTAATTTTGTTAAGTCTTTTTTATTCTCCATTCTAGGTACTTTGGCATGACTTTCTATAGCTACTACTATTTGATTTATATTTCTATAGATCAAATAAACTGGATTATAGGTCATTTTTTTTTCTGTTTTTAGAAGTATGTTTTGCATATTTTATTACAAAAAAAAATATTTTTTTTAGTTATTCTTTGTTTTTTGCAAAACGAAGTTTAGGTAAAACGTGTTCTAACTATTTTTCATATAGAACGCAAATAAGAAGAGATGCAAATTGGGGTTCAACTGCTTTTTTGATAATTGAATATTTTGATTAGCCTCAAAACAAAACCTGTATTGCATAAACTATAATATAATAAAACGTAATATATTTTAAAAAAAAAATTTTTTTTAGCAAAAGAAGAGAAAAAAAAATTGATTTTAGACCTATGGTTTTTTCGGAGAATTTTCTTAGAATTTTATGTAGATTACGTTTTTGCTATACGATTTTTAATTTTTTTTCATCCATACAAATCAACCCGCCCTAATATACATATATTCTTGATTACCATCATCACTTGAGTCAATTAAGTCATGTCTTGTCTGTCCGCCTGTTCTTTTCTGATCATAAATATAGCCGTGATTTTCAAGCAAGTAATATAACTTCAAAACAAAAAATGTATAGCTTTTTTAAATTTTTGTGTTGTATGGGAGGAAGGTGTGGTTGTGGGCGGATTAAATAAAAAATTGAATATTTTTTAAAAGAGCTTATTCCAACTTATATACGAAATTTCATTGGACTTCTTCTATTTTATTCCAAACGGTGTTTGAGATTAAATAACTGTGCGTCGGTCTGACAGACCAATGAGCGAGTAAACGAAGGTTAAACTGTGACTTAAATTTATACAAAATTATGCGATTATGTTGAAGGATCTGGCCATTATGAAATATTTTAGATGTGCACCTTTTCGGAGAGGTCGACTTCAGGTATTTTCTGAAAAAAATATACCATAAAAAATGCACTAAATTAAAAAAAAAAAATCAAAATTTGGGATACCAAAGTTAAAGAAGTTCATTTTAACTGCAGTATTCTGTATCACGAAGAAGCACACCAACGATGAGAAAGACACGAGAAGCAATACTTTCTTCCATACAAAATTGTATTGCTTCTCGTGTCTTTCTCATCGTTGGTGTGCTTGTTCGTGATACAGAATAATGCACTAAGCCTCTGCACGTATACACTCGTTCCTGCCACAACAATGTACACTCAGTGTCGACTTCTATAGTTAACATAGCTATAACAGCGAGTCAGATCGTGTTTGAGATATTTGATGAAGAAAAAACGATCACTGCGAGGCACTCGTCAGCAGCAAACAAATCATGTGCATGTTTTGCTTTTGAGTAATATGATTTTCTTTGTTTTTTCAAACCAAAGACTTGACAAAGAATTGAATGAATCGAACGCACCAAATCATTTACAAATGATCATTAGAGCGTATCGAAAAATTTAGATAGTGTTCTAAGAGGTCTCAAAAGTTGCTTAGGGTGGTCAAGATCTCCCAAAAAATATTAGGAAAACATAAGGACGTCTTCCTCTCCCGCAAGGACAAAGTTGTTTTTTAAGAAAAACAGTAAAAATCACGTTCTCAAAATACTTTAATTTTTGTAAGAAAAACAACATATCTCTTAAAGTAAAAGTAAGTAAAGACTTAAACTAACAATATTCTGCCAAACACGATTCCACTCTCGATTTTAACTCATAAGGTCCTGTGTGACGGCTACTCGAATCTAAAGGTACACTAGAGGTAACACAGAACTTTTGATTGCTATCTAATTGTCTAAATTTTGGCGATTTTGATTAAAGTGTTAATGTTTTTCTTAAATTTGGCGAATTAATAATTTGCATATATTTTGCACATGCATTTTCTTGTTTTTGAGAAATGTATGTAAATTAAAAATTTTATATTTGCTACCATATTTTGACAGTATACTATTTTTGAAAAATTTATTCAAGGTTTGCTTCTCCGATGAATCTTCAGTTCAGATTTTATCTGACAAATCTCAATTCGTTAGGAGAAGAGCTGGTGAGAAATTCAAAGATGACTGCATTGTGAAGCGAGTAAAGCATCCTTTAAGCATCATGGTTTGGTCAGTCATCAGCAGCCAAGGCACAGGTCGCCTGTACATTGTTGAAGGAACGATGAGACAGGATCAATACATCAAGGTTCTAGACACAAAAATGCTACCGCAAGTTCAGGAATGGTTCCCAAACAACAAATTTATTTTCATGCATGATTCTGCTCCTTGTCATAAGGCTAAGAGAGTCACAAAATTTCTTAATGACCAAAAAGTCTGTGTTCTTGACTGGCCTGGAAATTCTCCGGATCTCAACCCTATTGAGAACCTCTGGGAACTCATGAAGCGTGAAATTTCCAAAGAATTCGTGACCAGCAAACGCCAATTAATAGAGCGTTTGATTGAAGTGTGGCACCGAAATGAATCCATAAAATTCAATTGCATCAAATGCATAGAATCTATGCCAAAACGAGTAGCAGCAGTCATTGCAGCAAAAGGTGGAGTTACCAAATATTGACAAAAATATTTTTTAATATATTTTTCTGCAGTTATAAAAGCTTAATGTTAATTTTTTTCTATGCTTTATTACATGTTTTTTACTAATAAAATAATTGTGATGCAAAAACATCGACTATAATGCCTTTTATTTAACCCGAAACTTAGAAAATACGTTTTTTTTAAGGTGGCTCTAATAATATGATCACCCACTGTATACTTAAATGCGATTTTTTTACTTTTTCAAAAAAATGAATATAAAGTTTTATATCTCGGGCACGAGGAGTGGTACCGAAGATAATTTCCTTAATTTAGATTTTTCAAATATTTGTGAACATTACCCTGTCCAAGAGTATCAATTTACAATGCCAGGTTCAGACCACAATTTTTTTCCGATTTCAATTTTTTTAAAAAAAATTCTTTCCTTATTAAATTTATTATTTCGTTAAAACAACTTAACCAGCATTCACAAAAATGTTATACTAAAATTTTGAGTTTCTGAGCTTGCCATTCGATGGGTCTAAAATGAAATAACAATTGTTGTTTAGAAGTGTTTTAATGAAATAATAACCGTAAAGGAGATACGAACAAAATTGTTACATTTAATGCTTGAAGTAATTTTTTGTAAATATCAAAATAAGAAAAAAAACGAGGCCTTTTCCTGCTGTTTTAAAAAATACTTTTAGACAGCATTTCGTAAAAACTATTTGCAGAATCCGAATTGTTAAAATTATCTTCGGTACCATTTCTGGTGCCCAAGATATGAAACCTTATATTAAAGTTTTGGAAAAAGTTAAAAAATATAATTCAAGTATACATTTCTCCAAAACAAGAAAATACATATGCGAAAGATGTGCAAATTATTAGTTACTTAAATTTTAGGAAAACGTTAACACTGTAATCAATACCACCAAAACTCAGACAATCAGATAACAATTAAAAGTTCTGTGCTACCTCGAGTGTACCTTTAGATTCAAATATCCTTCACACAGGACATTGTGGGTAACAATGAAGAGTGTCATCGTATTTGCCAAAATATTGTTAGTTAAAGTCTGTATTTACTTTTGCTTTAAGACATATAGTAGTTTTTCTTACAAAAATTAAAGCATTTTGAGATCGTGATTTTTTACTGTTTTTCTCAAAAAACAACTTTGTCCTTGCGGGAGAGGAAAAGATGATTATTTTTTTAAAATTCTTTTTGGGAGATCTTGACCACCCTATGAAATTTTTTGACACCTCTTAGAATGTGAAATTAAAAAAAAGTTGTAATTCGATACGCCCTAATGATCATTATTGTGTTTCGTCAGAATTGGCCAGGTCAGAATTTTAAAAATTTTATGTGACACTAGGGTTGACCGTATAATTTTTTAGAGGTCAGATCTTAAGAAGTTGTATTTGACACTAAAGTGAATCCTAAAATGTGTTTTTTTTTAATTTTATACTCTTTGTATATGTGCTGGTGGTCGCTGATTTCGAATCTTATGTTAGAATTTTAAAAAGCGTTTTGACACCAGGGACAGGAAATACTATTAACCAGATTCCTTCAAAAACTTAAATAAAGAAAATCAACAGGTTCCAAATGATGGAACTTATTTTGGACTAGCTGATATACCCAGTGTTACTTGGTAGTTCGTATAGATAATTATTATTATCCTATGTTAGCTTTTAATTTATTGATTTTTTATTAAAAAAAGATAAAAGTAAATCTTTTCAATCACCATTTAAAAATTGTTATCAATTTTAGATTAAAAGATTTCTTATAGTATACTTTTGGAAAAATAATATCAGTGCTTGAACTAGATCTATTTTTCTTCAGTTGATATGAGTTCATAATAGAAGAGCACGGTTGAAATCTTGGACTAAAATTTTAATGTTTTTTTATTACATATAGGACAACACTTAAAAAAAATACTTTTTAATTTAAGGAAAAGTTTAAAATTTTCTAATCCCAAAAGGATTACTTTTTAATCTGAAAAAAGTTGAAAATTTTGAGAATGCCTTCAAATTGCTCTTAAAATCAAACTTGTCAATGACCATTTCCTAATTTAAACCCAAGACCTCTCGTCTGTCGATCCGATGTTTTACCCACTCGCCTGTTGCAGTTGATAACAAAGAATTTTTATTTTTTTTGTTCTATTTTTGCTATAAGATTTAAAAAAAATTGTCTGATCCTTAAAAATCCTTATTCATTCGTCCAACTTAGTTGTTAACAAAGTTGCGCTTATTTTGCATCATTTCATAAACTTTCCTGTTTATTTAAAAAAAATTTTAAAACTGTTTTTTTAAAATTTCTTCATGCAAAAGCTTAATGATAAACAGTCTAAAACTTAAAATTTATTTGATTGAAATAAATTAAAATTAAGTATGGATTAAAAATAATAGGTACTTTTTGATTAAAAATTCCTTTAATCCAAAGCATTTTGACTTTGACGGCAGTATATAATTAATAGCGTTAATTTTTAGTAAGTGAATTGGTACATAGAACATAAATGATTTTTTTTTTAAATACCATTTCATGTTGAATACTCACCTTAAAAACGTAGTATAAAAGGTGAATATCGGACCGTATAGTAAAAATTACTTGAAATTTATTTTTACTTAATTTAAACGCACAGCAAAAAAATGTTTTTTCAGCCTAGCCCATTTTTAAAACAAAAAACTGGTGCGCTTTTTTTAATATCTAAATTAAATTTTTTGCGGAAAATTTCCATTCGCGTCTTTACACATCCAGACTTACAGCGTAGTGTTTGATGTTATGTCAAAGTTATGTTTACAGTTCCATCTCTTAGCAGGGCTCTCATCACGTATGACGAGAATCGTTTGACGATATCGTTTCAACGATACTTTAACATCACGTAACCTTTAATTTTATGCATCGTCTAAACGATATCGTTTTGCTTGCTTCATGTATGGCAAACAACTGTCAAATGGTATCGTCGAAACGATTGCTTGGCGCTATAGCTAATTTGGTATCGTTTGGCTATTTTTCTGGTTGGAAATAATAAAAATAATTTTAAAATGTTTTAGGCGCTTGTTTGTTTAAGCGGTCCCTAACAAATAGATGGAATGCCGTTCCTACACTATGTTTGCGACGTAATTGTGGCCCAGCTGCGGATGTTCATCAATAAAGTGTAGCAATATTTCCATTTACTTAGGTGTCGCTGCCGAATAATATATTTTCAAAACATTATCATCAAAATAACTTATAAAATATTCTTACATTTTATCTCAAATTTTTACTTTTGAAGCAAACAAATCCAAAAACAAATTCTACACAAAAGTAAATATCACTTTTGGCACTGAATATATGTTTTGCAGAGCCTTTCAAACTGTAGAAAACACAACGATAGACGAGACAATAGCGATGGACTTATATAAAGCAAACTAAGAACGATATCGTCGGATGGCATCGTTCAAACGATAGTCGTTTTAAAAGTTACGTGATGAGAGAGAGCCCAGTTAATTTTTATACGAGTTCGAAAAACAAAGCAAATGATAAACCATATTTGAACACAAGCCATATTAAAGAAAAAGTTTCAACTGCGCAGTTAAAAAAAAAGAAACTAAAAATAACGAAATATGGTGCAAGTATATGCTAAATACTGGAACAGATTTATCTGCGTTTATTACGATTAACATAGGTAAACGCCATCTAGATTCTGTATTTTGCAAATTTTGCATTTTTTTCACAAATGAAATAAACTTAAGCGTAAAAGATATTCCAAGTTTGTAATAAAATATAGAATTCACAGTAACTTTTTCGATAAAGAAACCATATATAACAAAAAACCGCACATTCCATGTATTTCTTAAGATTGGATTAACACTGACTATGGTTAAGAAACTATAGTAAGAAGGCTGTAAAAAGTCGAAAAAAATAAAAAAATGCTCACGAGGAAATAAGAGGGGTAGGGAGGGGTGGGTGGAGGCGGAGGCCCAGAAGAAAATAGTCTTAAGGGCAAAGCATTTTTTAAAAACTATAAAAATAGTATTTTAAAAAAAATTGATTTCGTCACAAAAATCAAAGGGGGTACATTTTTTTTTTCTTAAAAAAATAGAAAAACCAATTTTGTGTCAAACTGCAATAGATTTTTCATAAAATTGATACGTCATATGAAAGGGCATAGAGAAAATTCAATTTTCGGTTTTTATTATTTTTACAACAAAAACAACTTTTGCACCATTTTTTGCAAGAAAACGACATTTTTTTGACTTTTTTTTTTAAAAATATAAAAAATATAAATCCTTAGCTAACGGAACTGTTGTAGTAATTTTTTGCAAATATTGGGGGTTGGAATTAATTTTAAAGGTTTTTTTTTCGGTTTTTGAGCATTTATTTAGAAACAACGGTACAATGTATATTATTCAAAGTATTGTCCATCGTTAGCTACAACATTTTCCCATCTTTCTGGCAGCATATGGATTCCGCGCCGGAAGAACGATTCGTCTTTTGAGGCAATCCACGAATCGACCCATTTTTTGGTATCCTCGTAAGAAGTGAAGCGCTGCTCAGCCAAGCCATGCGTCATCGATCTGAATAGGTGGTAGTCGGAAGGGGCTATGTCTGGGCTATAAGGCGGGTGGGGTAGCACATCCCAATTCAGCGCCTCCAACGTTTCCTTGACGGTTCTTGCAACATGTGGCCATGCGTTGTCATGTTGAAAAACCACTTTGTCGTGTCTTTTGGCATATTCCGGCCGTTTAACCTTTAATGCTCGGCTCAATTGCATCAATTATTGTTGGTAGCGTTCCCCAGTGATGGTTTCGTTAGGTTTTAGCAGCTCATAGTACACGACACCCTTCTGATCCCACCAAATACACAGCATAAGCTTGGCGCCATGAATATTCGGCTTGGCCCTCGATGTTGATGCATGGCCGGGTGGTCCCCACGATTTTTTTCGCTTAGGATTATCGTAATGGATCCACTTTTCATCGCCAGTGACAATACGATGCAAAAAACTCTTCCTTTTATGCCGTTGAAGCAGTTGTTCGCACATGCAAAATCGCCGTTCAACGTCTCTCGGCTTCAACTGGTACGGCACCCAATTTCCTTGCTTTTGAATCATTCCTATGGCCTTCAAGCGTTTGCCGACCGTTGATAAGTCGACTCCCAATGATTCTGACAATTCTTGCAGGGTTTGACACGGGTCTTCATCGAGCAAAGCCTCCAATTCCTCATCTTCAAACTTTTTCGGCTGGCCCGGACCCTCTTTGTCTTCCGTATCAAAATCACCACTTTTAAACCGACGGAACCATACTCACAAGTAGAAATCGATGGAGCATAGTCCCCGTAAGCCTCAGTAAGCGTGCGTTGTGCTTCAACCGCTTTTTTCTTCAAATGGAAGCACAAAAGTAAACCTTCCCGCAAATTGCGTTCTGTTGGAACGAAAGTCGACATGTTCACAGAGAAAAAAATATATGTTGTTTACACTTCAGTGGAATGACACATACTGAAAAATGAAGCTTAGACAATGTGCTTTGAAATGAATATAGTCACAGGTGTGCCCGATGCGATCTATTGATAGTTACGCCATCTCTTAGAAAACCTTTAAAACTAATTCCAACCCCCAATAATTTAATTGAACTTTTAGACAAAAGAAGATTGAACTAAATATATTAAAACACAAAGAAACATAGGCGTCCACAGGGGGTGCAGGGGGGCACTTGCCCCCCCCTAGACGGGAAAAATTTTATAAATATTTATTTTTAATGTGTATATGTTATATAGTCATAAAAAATTTTAAAAAATAAAAAGTTCTAAGCCTGAGTCCTAATATCTTAATATTTTGGTAAAAATCTTAGTATTGTCACGTTTTGTTACGATTTCGTTAACTACTTATACGCATTGGTCATACAGCAATTTTGTGTAGCGCTACAACACGCTCCAATACGTTTGCATAAAGTGCCAAATAGACTACACAGATTGTCTGCGCAAACAAGTGTTTGCGCACTCTATTCGACAGTGTGTTTGGCTGTTTTTAGGTTTGTGCTGATGTCTGCTATAAAATATTTTAAGTTTTGGTTGTGTTTGCGCAAACTTGCCATAATACCGAAAGTTTTATACAGTGAAGACGTACAGTGGCTCACAGCTTATTTTATGCAGTGCATACTTTAAACTTTAGGGCTTTATAAAAACGAAACTAACAGGAATACAAAAGATAATATGGTGTCATTTAAAAGAGCAAAAAGTCTAGTTAAATAAAGGTTTTCCATTAATTGTGAATACATATATTTAGATGTTTAAAAAATAAGAGAACAGAAA
The DNA here is from genome assembly GCA_963920525.1 of Dichetophora obliterata. NCBI lineage: Eukaryota > Metazoa > Arthropoda > Insecta > Diptera > Sciomyzidae > Dichetophora > Dichetophora obliterata. The sequence continues at coordinate 205,798,738 of OY986435.1, forward strand.
ATACTGCTTAATTTCATTTCGCAGCTTATTTTATGCAGTCACTTCTCTCTGTTACGGTACTATAATGCTGCGCTGTCTAACGGTACTTTCGTTAGCTATGCCATCGTTATATTTCTATAATTGCTTTGTGTTAGCTTTTTAGTCTGATTTTTTTTCTTCAAGAGTCTGCTTCTATGATTATTTAAAATAGGAGCGCGCACAACGCTACAACAACGAGAATTGGTTATATACTATTTTAAAAACAGCAGCTCGGAGTGAAAAATGGCTGAAATGGTTAATAGCAATTCCTCTACAGTGCAAAAAATCAACGAGCGCTTCGTTCATAAGAATCGATTGCACAATAAGAGCAAAAAAGCACCAAACAAAATTTTTAATGCAACCGACGAGCGTCATATTGTACGGAAGATAAAGGCTAATCCGAGACTCTCAGCTCCGAAAATGGCTTTTGAAGATCAAACTGACCTGAGCAAACAGAGTAGTGCTAAAACTATTCGACGTGTCTTGCGCAAAAAGAACTTTCATGGCCGAGTAACACGAAACAAGCCGTTTATTATCCCCAAAAACAGATTATGCAGACTCAACTACGACAAAGAACATATGTCCAAGGCTCCAGAATACTGGAATTCAAATATTTTTGCAGATAAATCGAATATCAATTTATTCGGTTCAGATGGTATGTGCTATATGTGGCGAAAACCGAATACCGAAGTAAAAAAAAAAAACTTAAAACAAACCGTGAAACATGGCGGTGGCAGCGTCATGGTTTGGGCCTGAATGTCAGCTGCTGGTACTGGGAAGTTGCCGTTTATTAAAACAGCAATAGACAAATCTAAGTACCTACAGATCCTGAACAACAATTTGTTGCAGAGTGCAAAGGTTCCGGGTATAAAATTGAATTTCCGATTTTACCAGGATGACGATCGAAAGCACAAAGCGGGTATTGTGCAAACCAGGCTAATATACAACTGCCCACAATTGATGACGCCGCCAGCACAGTCGCCAGGCCTTAATGTTATTGAAAATGTGTGGTCTTTATTGGAAAATAAAATCCGAAAACATCAAATTTCAAACAAAAACCACCTGAAAGAGATATTGAAAACGAAGTGGGCGAATATTTTGCCAACTATCACTTAAAAACTGGTCGCATCAATGCCAAACTACCTCAGATCTGTTGTGGACAACAAGGGCTATCATACCAAATAATAAAAATATCAAATATCATTAATTAATACGAAAAATTTATAAATGACAAGTGACTGCATAAAATAAGCTGTGATATAAAATTAAACAGTATTTTCTGGTTTCTTAATTTTAAGCCAACTTAATATATACTTTTACAATAAATTAAGTTAATTTATTAAACTAAACATCTTGTTCTTTTAAATGCTACCATATTATTTTTTCTATTCCTGTTAGTTTCGTTGTTATAAAGCCCTAAAATTGAAAGTATGCACCGCATAGAATAAGCTGTGAATCACTTTTTGTGAAGGAAAATATATAAAAATGAAAGCAGAAAAGAAAAAATTAATACAAATTAAAAGTCTGCGAAAAAATGTGAAAAATAAAGTCTGTGAAGTGTATGGTCGTCGCTATGACGAGTAAAAAAGTCTTGTTTGCGCAAATAGTCTGTGCAGTCTATATGGCCCTTAAGCAGCCCTGATCAGCGATTTACGATTAACAATAGATTTTTTCTATTTGTCGTCTGTTGTGCATCTATTGTTTTTATTAATATGTTGCATATGTGGAGTGCATTAACGTGCAGTGTTCACAAAATTTTCACCGAAAATCTCAAACAATAAAATTACATAGGTAACATTTCACGTTCATTCTCATATATGTGCACACCTTTGCTCCCCCCCCCTAGAAAAAGTTCTGCGGACGCCCTTGCAAAGAAACTATTCGCGTCAAAAGTCAAAACTTTAAATTTTGCAGTAGTTTTTTGGCTGTAGGTAATGATGTTATATACAAAAATTCATTGTAATAAGATTTTCTATAGTTTTCAAGATATGTGAATGTTATTTGTGTCAAGTAAATGGAAATTTTTTTTACTTTATTATTCTTAAGAAAATGAAAAAGTTAGTATACATTAACATATATTGGATAAAAAAATGCATATTGTAGGGTACTTATTAGAGACAAACGAAATCTGTTTAAAACCTTTTAATTACCAAAAACTCTTGCATAGGTTATTTAAACATTCCTTTAATTTTAACTCACTTTTCAGTGTTTTTAATTTCCATTATTTTACAAAAAAACCGTTATTTTGACGAGAGTCCTTTTCGTGCTGATAACAAGTAGTCTATGTCCCAACCAAGGACGTAAGGAGCCTACATGTGAAGTTTGAAGAAAAGCTATTTAGTAGTTTTCACGTGATGTGCGTTCAGACAGACAGACAGACAAACAATAAAGGTTCTCATCTAAGCATGTAACTGACCCGTAAACATTGTAAACCTTGTGAACTTACATGCGCGTAAACTATCTGTCAAAATTTGTATGGGCGTGAGTTTACATCATTTCCGAGCCTATTTTGTAGTGTAAACTAGCATGTAAATCTACGTGTGTGAATGAGAGTTGCCTTTGGCGCTAATCATTACATATTTAAAGTAGTTGGAGCAAATATGAACACGTTTTATTTATTTTTCTATGCTAATGTTTTTAAAAGGTTTAAAATGTAAAAAAGTCATAATGTTGTCGTAGCTGCAGCCGCCATTTTGTCGACATTAACGCTATTTACACTTTATCGCTCATCAAAAGTTTAAATGCTGTACATTTTTACTTTTTACAGATTTATTATAAGTATAAATTATTTCAATATCCTGCTTGATGCCTATTCTATAGAAATAAAAATTATTTTTATTTATTGAGCTTTTTTTTTGCGACCCATTTTTACCTAGTGTTTGCCTCAGCTTCGAAAATGCAAAAATAAAGGTGGCAGCCCTATCAATGGATTTCGCACCAGCGACCAATTTTTACCTAGTGCTTGCCACAGCTTCGAAATCGCAAAAAAAATTTAAGCGCATATACGAAGAGTGTAAAACAAAAAACACGTTTTTATGGTCCACCCTAGTGTCAAAAACCTTTTTGAAATTCTGACATCAGTGATTTAAAATCTGAAACACAAAAATAATTTTTGATTTTCGTGCAAAAAAAATGTGAGTTTCTGATTTGCCTGCACATACTAGTTCCTGGTCTAAAAGTTAAAATAATTAAATGGCTGCTTCAATAGTCTAATGATAGCGCGCTTGACTGTTACCCAGGCGTCCCGGGTTCAAATCCTGGCCAGGCCATAGTCTTACACTTTTATCTTTCTGTCCTTTCTTCTAATAAAAATAACTTTAAAACTTAGCTTAGTTAGCTTAGTAAGTTGATTTGACTGAGGCCACACTAAGAACATTCTATACAAAAAGTTTCACTTAATTACTTTCTATCCACCCATCAACTATCTTCCTAATAAAAATGAAGATTGCACATTTATAGGGGTTATCCATCTCTCCTATAAAAAAAAAGTACTTTATATCTTAAAGTATTTACAAACAGGCGAATACTTTTTGTATTTTTGTCTTTTAAAAAATAAATTCCGAAGAAATTCCATCTATATCTGTTGGACTTGGACCATGGATTTTGGGATCACTTTAGATCACAGTTTTTAGGATAAAAAAACCTTTTTCTTGGGGAAAAATTTACCTAAAGATAAAACGGAAAATATCGTAGTTTTCTTATAAAAATTGGTGAAAACAAAATAATATGAAATGTGTAACCATAATCAAGTGCAGAAAGTTAGAGATACCTCGGTCACAAAATAAAATTGTATAAAAAAATCATTTTTATGCAAAACGGTTTGAGATCAGTTTTTAGTTTTTAGTTTTAAATCCACTGCGAAATCTTAGGTGGACTGCATCATTTGTGCCTGTAGAGACCAGAAAAAAATTTGTGATTCAGCTGATTGTGCAGATATACATAGTTTGTAGTAAAGTTGATTCCCAATCCAAGCTTAAGTTACAACTTGTGCTTAATAATTCTGTAAGATATATTTTTTGTCTGTGAAAGTTTGACTGCATTAGTCACTTGAGCAGCAAAGTACTCGGTTGCAACATCTTCAATTATTTGGATGCTAGAAACTGCATCTTTTTGCACAACCTGATCCACACTCGCACTCCTGATTACTTATTTGAAAAACTTAAATTTTGTAGGTCGACTAGGAATCTGCATCTTTTAATCACTGCTTATAGTTTTTTAAACTATAATAGACTCTTTTATGTGAACGCCATAAGATTGTGGACTTCACTGCATTTAAGTGTAAGAAGTAATACAACTAAACGCATCTTTAAACATGCAGTTTTCCAACATTATCTTTAGTCTCTCTCTTTCTCTTATTCTATGCAAATGTTTTTAAAAAAAATAAATTTAATTAAAATTGTTTAATTTTTATTTGTTTTTATTCCTGATTTTTATGATTTTTATTTTAAATTAATTATTATTTTGATCAGATAATTTTGATCGACTTGCAATTTTTTGCATAATTGTTTGTATAAGATTTTACATTCTATTTGAAAATTTTTCTAATTAATTCTATATTCTTTATTCAACTTATTATTAAAAAATTATTCATTTTTAATACGGAGGTCAATAAGTCATAAATTTAAATTATAAAATGTAAAAAAAAATAAATTCAAACTAATGCGTGCATTCATAAATAACTTTTCACAACGCAAGAAAAGAAGCGGGAATTCTGAAACAACATGCGATTTTCAACACTTAAATATTACCACAACAAAAATCAACAAACATTAAATTATTTTTTTGTATATTATAAAAGGAGTTTAGTGTTTATATTGTTTACTAAAATATCGTATAAATGTTCCATCAAACTACTCTATGCCAAGATATGTGCCAAGTAAAAGAATAAAATATCAATAGTGTGGAATAACTCTACAAGTTGAGAAAACAAAAACAAAGGTGCAGTAAAAGAAGTGTTTATCATTGTAGATTTTCCAATCGTTGCAACTTTCGCATTATCGCTACTCACACTCATGGATAAACTAGGCACACAATAGCAATGATCTTTCATGCTCAGCATATCATCGCTGCACTCATCGTCGTCATCGTCAGCATCAGCTGAGCAATTGTTGCGTGACTCAACCGGGTCGCGCGTTGTTGCATTCATCAGCGTTGGCGGACAAGTGCAAAAATCCACGTCTCCCGCTGACGTCATATTGAACTCTTTGGCAAAGTCAAAAACGCTTTTGCTAGGATGAATACGGCGACGTTTGGTGCAAGTTTTACATAGTTTGCCGCGTTTGATTTGGAAATTCATGAGTTTAGAACGGAATGTGTTGCCTATGGCTTTGGATTTCTTCTGAATTTTCGGCACTTTAAATTTACTCGTTAGCTTGGAAGACGTTAAAGTCTGAGTGGACGGATGAATAGATGAATTTGTAGTTGTGATGGTAGTCGTCTGAGTGGATGTATTTGTTGTAGTGGCAGTGTTTGTGTTGACACTTGGAATACTACTGATTGTTGTTGTTGAGGTTGTTGTGTTATGCATGTTGTTGTTAGTTTGTTGGGAACTTGTCACTGGCTCGGCATCTGATTTAGGTGTGGTGGATGAATTGTTGGTCACTACGGAGTTGCACGGCTTGGTAGTTCCAACACTTAGCTCAGCCACACCATCTAAGATTTCATTGATTTCACAGTCTTCCGCTAGGGTGGTATGATGAGACCTTTGCATACGTGCCAAAGGACTCTTGGAGAACTCCTTAATGTTGGCTATAATGGCATTGATGGACTTGTGTGAGAATGACATGGAGCGTTTTTTGCTATTCGCAGCAGTTGCATTGCTCAGATGGACAAGCTCATCCTTGCCACCAACCACTTGCGGTCTGCTATCTGAGCTTGAACTGGAGGCACGTTTTGATGCAGTGCCAGACACCAACTCATCCTTGTGTTCCGTTTCTGTGGTTTCGATGGCATCGAGATCCATGCCACTTTGACTGGGCAAGCGTGGCAAATTACGTTTAAGACGATCGTCCAAAGCTTTGTTTAGTTCATCGATTTTGTCCAGATGCGCATCTATGGAGTTTTTAGTGGGCTCTGGTTTACTTGAATTGCTGGCAGTGCTTTCAATGATTTTTTCGCCTTCAGCAGCAGCTGATTTCTTCCCTAACAGACTATCCTCGCGGTTGATCTCGATCTTCACCTGCAACTGACGGCGACGCAACATTTCTTCAGCGCTCAGGTGAAGCGTTGGTAGTGGAACATCACCACTAGTCACACTCTCACAATCGTTAGCCAATCGTTGACCTCCTCCATACTCCAATACTCCACACTCATCCACCAGTTCTAAATCAGAGTAGATGTTGTTGTTGTTGTTTTTGTTAGTGTTAGTTTCTTGGCAAAGCAAGGTAGCACAAGCTTGCGCGTTAGCTTGTGGATAAGGCAGAGGGTAAGCGTTGCATAATGATGGCGGTTCTTCGACAAGACATAACATTGAGAGCTGCGTGCGTCTAAGCTTAGGTAGCACCTCGCCGGTGCCACGCGTAAACACAACCATGGACTCGACATCGATGCCGTCAAGGTCCATGTGCAGGCCGCGGTTATTGTTAGCTTCCACACTAGCAGCCATGCGTAACGAGTTAGTAGTAATGGATTCGTACTTGGCAGGACTTGTATTTACCGATAATGATCCGAGACTTTGCGAACGCGGCTGAAGTTTAACACTGCGTTGAGTGCGCGCACGCGCTGTTGGCGTTGTTGGCTGCGGTGTAGACTTGCGTTTGAAGGGTCCACGCAGCAGCGTCAGGACACCACCGCGACGCATTAGCTCGTTCATGATACTTACATTGTTGTTGTTGTTGTTGGCTGAGGTAGTTGACATATTGGATGTCTAGCGTTTCGTTTTTATGCGGTAGGAATTAAATATATTGCAGCCAATTTTGTTTTTTTGGTTTAAAATTTTTTGAGCAAGTTTGAGTTGAGGAAGGCAAGAACAGAACAGAGAAAAGAAATAATTGTGTTTAAGGTTAATTTGTCCAACACCAAGTTTTCTAAGACATAACGCATTGGTCTATGTATATAAATAGGAAAAATATCTCAAGAGATCAGAAATAGTCAAAATGGAACAAGGAAATTCAGTTTCGGTGGTTGTGGCATTACACTGTGCAACAGTTGAAAACTTTAATTTTTTTTTTAAATTTCTGAGTAGGGTTTACACATCTTTGGACTTATTTTGAACAAAAAGCACGCCTGGCACCGCATTTTCTTGTCGGTAAGTAAATATTAAATAATTTTGACATTTATCAGCTGATTAACTAATTTATGAGCTGATGAGAATTGAGTTTATCAATGCCCAAGATGTTCCAATGAACTGGTTGAAGAGGTAAGAGAGAGTGTTTCCAAGAACCCAAATGTGTCATATAGTCAGCTTGCGCAGCATTTTGACGTCAGTGGAACTTCTTTGCGACGCATTGTGAAGAAATATTTGCATTTTTAATAGGGGGACTCAAATAATAGGGGTATTCACGGGTTGTTGCGAATTGCAAGAATGTGAAAATACAAGATATTTTGCGCACTAACGAGTGAACATCAACATTGCAACTTAATTATGCAATAAAATTAAACGTCGAATGAACAGTAAATATTTTGCCACCTTATTTCAAAATCATAAAAAGTTATTAAAATCTACGTACAAACATAACCTTTTTAAAGTTTTACCCAGGTGGCAACTACGTTCAAAAACAACCAAAACATTAATTATCAGTTTAGCATCACTGCTTGTGTGTTCTCGCAAATGGTTTTAGCAGTGCGTAATTCAAGAAGAGTTGCAAAATTGCTTCCAATGTGTTTGTTGTTGGAATGATGCGAAAGTTCGCAATCATGCATTTTCGCATCGTCGCAACTGCGTTTCGCATCAACCCGTGAATACCCCTAATATTTCTGAGAGATGGTCCACGTCACCCAGTTTACACTCTCTGGCGCCGTAAACAAAGCAAAATTGGTAGTTTTGGGGAACGCAAAATTGATGTACACGAGATCCATTTAACTTCATTGCATGACCAAAAAGTGACTTTGGGCTAGTGTGTGCTTCAAAACCATCATTGGGCCAGTTTTCTTCAGAGAAGGCAAAAAGTCGATATGAATCAATATTGAAGGATGTTGATTCATTATATTCCAGCAGTAAAAAGTGGACATTTTACTTTGGCAAATAGAGGCGGCCACTTGATTAATGTTGTATTCAAAAACTAGTTCAAATAAGTTGTTTAAAAGGACCAAAATAAATTAAAATACCTAATATATGGAAATCGGTTGTTTTTAGAGAAATAAGGTAGTGCACTAAATGATGAGTGCATTAAGCATTTCACTAGCACTAAATATATTGAAAGAAATTATATTTGCACTATTTTTTTACCAGCTTATGATAGTGAAGATATGTTTCACTATCACTAGAGACTTTAGTGATTGTGTTATTTTGTTGCACTATAAATAAATTGAGTGGTAGTGAAAAAAATCTGCACTACACTACAGTTAATGCAAAATTTGAGCAGTCACTACATGAAAGCTGCAATTAAAAGTATGTTCACTCAACTTTCAAATATTACTGGTTTTGAAATTATTTTAGCCAGACTCAAATAAAATAAATCTATAAAAATAAAAGCAAAGGGTCTAATTATCGAGAGTGTTGCAATCGCTCATCATGTAATCTGGGTTAGCTCAAACAACAACAAACGGGGTAAGTCTCTTTTTGACTTTATCCTTAATACCAATCTAAACATAAGTAATGAAGGTAATGAACCAACCTTCGATATTAGCTAAGGCAGGAAGTCTTGGATATTACCCTTGCCTCTGACCATACATCTAATAGGATAAGAAACTGGAGAGTTTCAAAAGAACACTCTTTTTCAGACCATAGATATATTCTCTTTGAAGTTGACGCTTTTGCTTCAAAACCAAACAGCTTTCGCAATCTCAAAAAAGTCAACTGGGATCTTAACTTAGACACCTTAAAAACAAATCTCTCAACTGGACCATCAAGTCATCCCTCATGTAAGCAATCGTTAGGCAATCTAGTTGATAGCCTCACGAATTCCCTTAATAAAGCTCTCGATAGCACTTGTGCGCTAAAAACATCAAGGGGGAAGCTTGAGCAACCCTAGTGGAATGGATAAATCGAGTAGCTCCGAAACAAGTCCAGAAAACTCTTCAACAAGGTAAAGGCCACCAGATCCACAGATACGTGGATGAACTATTAAGAGGCTCTAAAAGAATACAAGAATGAATTGAAAAAAGCACAAAGACAATCCTGGAGGATCTTTTGTGGAAGTATATCACAAACCTCAAGGGCGCCTAGGCTTCAAAAAATTCTAGATACGGTTCCCTCCAATCCAAGCTTCATGAAAAATGAAGATGGTACTTGGACCATCAACAGTAAGGAGTCCCTGAATGTTTTAGTAGAAACCCACTTTCCAGGATGCTCAGAAATATGTAACACTCCAATTCAAGAAGATCAGTTACCATCTGTTAATAGATACCTAAAAATACTCACAGCAACAAAACTCGAATGGACAATCAATCGCTTCTAACCATTTAAGTCATCATGACCAGATGGTATAGCTCCCATAGAAATTCAAAAGTCGTATTGTATCATTAAGGAGCGACTTTTGTTAAACAACCAAAGCTGCCTTGACCTAAATCACATTCCCAGACGTTGGAGTAATGTGAAGGTTATCTTTATGCCTAAAGCAGGAAAAGCACACGTTAACCCAAAAGGCCTTCGACCAATTAGTCTCTCATCTTTTCTTCTGAAAATCCTCAAGAGATTTATCGATATTCACTTGATATTTAAATTACAAAAAAGGCAATAGCACAACATGCTTACACCAATGGCAAATCCGTGGAAACAGCTCTCCACTCCATAGTTTCCATCATTGAAAAATCCCTCCATCAGAAGGAATATACGATGATAGCTTTTATTGATATAGAAGTAATCAATTTTTAAGCGTAATATTGATATTTAGCAAAACAAAAAATCTGTGAACATTGCCAAATCGCAACTCTAAGTTTACTTTCTTGCTTGATTATTTTGACGTGCCAGATCCTTCGGGTAACTTTGCTATGGTGGAGTTCGAATACGACGATCTTCCTTGATCGATTGCGAAGCACTTTAGAATGAATTGCACAAGAAACACAATAGTGAAATTTAGCGTATAACTTTGGCAAAGTATAAACGTCCCATATAGAAGCTTCTGATATATCACGGACTGCAGCAGCTTTAACTATATTACGAATAACAAATTTTTTAATGGCTTTGTCCTTGGGTACACAACGTGCGCAATTTGTGCAACGAACAGGTTTAATATGACCACGGTTATGTTTACAACGACCACCATTTCGGCGTTTTTTCGTGGCCTGATTTCACCAACGGCAACGAAAAGAAAAGGAAAGGGGCCTTTAATAACGTCGAAATAAGAGCTATCACTAATACGCTAACGAAGCTTGGGGTGGATGCCGCACTGAAAAATCAAATGCAAGTTGGCAGGATTATAAGTGCTAAGTTTGGTGCGCCATTAAGGTTAAGATCTGTACCAAGGGGAACTCCTCAGGGAGGGGTTCTTTCGCCTCTACTCTGGAATTTTGCAGTAAATGAACAGTTAGCCAAACTGGACGTAGTGGCACAATATTCTACAAGAGTGTTATGCTGCTTGCGTATGCTGATGACATCGATATCATTGGCCATAATACGCGCGAAGTCAGTGCAGCATTTTTTAGATTAGAAAGAAGGTCAAGTCGAATGGGTCTGGCAGTGAATGCAAATAAGACGAAATACTTAGTGTTCACAAACAAACAGTCCCAGCGTCTTGGAACCTACGTTAACGTTGACAATACTTCCTTCGAGGTTGTGAAGAACTTCGTTTATCTGGGATGCGGCATAAACTCAACCAATGACATCAGCATTGAGATGAAACGAAGAATAACTCTTGCCAACAGGTGTTACTTTGGGCTCAGTAGGCAATTGAGAAGCAGAGGTCTCTCTCGACGAACGAAAATCACGCTCTATAAATCGCTCATCATGCCCGTCCTACTCTATGCATCACAAACCTGGACGCTGAGCAGTTTAGATGAAAAGACTTTAGGAGCATTCGAGAGAAAGATTCTTCGTAAGATCTACGGACCAATCTGCGTCAATGGCGAGTTCCGAATACTGTGTCAAGCGCATTAAAATCGAGCTGCTTCGATAAACAAACATTCGATAAAACATTCGATTTGGTACCCAGCGGCGGTCAACGCAGAAGAGGACGACCGCATCTTTATTGGAAAGACCAAGTAGAGGACCACCTGACGAAGCTTGGAATTTCCAACTGGCGCTAGCAAGCAAAAGACAGTAATGGCTGGAGCAAATTCTTAGATGAGGTCAAGACCGACATACGGTTGTAGCGCCAACTAAGTAAGTAAGTAAGTAAGTAAGTCAAACTGGAACTAGAGGGGTGCAGGGTGATAGCTTATGACGACGACGTTGCTATTGTTACCTCTGGAAAATACATATCTACTTTTCGAGACATTATGCAAAATTGCCTAAATACTCTAGTCAACTGGGCTATAAGCTGTGGGCTCAGCGTTAACCACAAACAAAACTGAGTTAGCTTTTTTCACCAAAAAACACAAAATACCTCTAATTAGTCCTCCTAAACTGGGAAACACAGGACTTAGCTTCTCAGATCAAGCAATTCTGAGCCTTATACTGCATAAGAAACTAAACTGGAAGCCCAATCTGCTCGAGAGAGCCAAAAAAGCGAATATTGCCCTGTACTCATGCAAAAAGGCGGTAGGTAGCAAATGGGGTTTACTATCAAGTGCTACTCTTTGGCTATATACAGCAGTTGCAAGGCCAATCTTGCTATTTTCTGGTGGCATGCACTCGAAAAATAGACTCACTTAAACTTTCTTCGTAAAGTTCAAAGATCAGCGGATCTATGCATCAGTGGAGACCTAAGAACCACTCCGACAGACGCATTAGACATTACGCCTTATCTTACACCACTTGACATCCAAGCTAAACAGATAAACGCTAATACAGCCATCCGCCTAGAAGCCACCTCCCAGTGGAAAGAAGGTACACTAGGACATTCTTGCATTAGAAAATTTCTGCCCCCCATACCTAGGTCCATTGACTACATCACACAAAAACTATTCTTTGAAAGGAAGTTCGATGTATCCATTCCCCCTCGAGAAGAGTGGGAACTAGGAAACCGTTCACCTCACAATGTTATTGAAATCTTTACCAAAGGTACTACCAAACAACTATAGATAAGGCAAGCCTTGGTATTCCTCTCACCACATGTAAACTCCTTGCACATGAGCTATCCGGCATCAAAACCAACAACAGAAGGTCAGCTGGTAACACGTGTACTATAATGCGGCAAATCTGGCCCAAACTCAATCTTAAGTATTCAAAAGAACCCATTTCTCTCAGTAGAAACCACATCAGCACCATGGTAGGGATCCTTACAGGGCTCTGCCTTATTGGTAGACGTGCTCAAAGATTGAACATACTCCACAACGGCTTCTGCAGAAGCTGTAGAGATGAGGAGGAGGAAGAATCTACAATACATTTCCTCTGCACTTGCCCAACGCTGGCTCAAAAACGCTTCCTCCACTTAGGGAACTGGTTCTTCAATAACCTTACGAACTCTCGGAATCTTCGGTTTATCAAATCCTAGGCTTAGTAAACAGCTCGAATTGGTTTAAATAGAGATAGGAAAAATTAACCCTTGGTATCACAATGAGCCTCATTGGCCTAAGTGTGTCTCATTTAAGACAGCCATACTAACCTTACCTAACCACAATAATAAAATATAGTTTTCTAAATGGGCTAACAATTTCGAAATTCAAAATTCATATTAGTGCAATTATTCACACTTTAAAATGTTCATATACAATTGGTGTTACTTAAAATATTAGTTTTTAATGAAAGTTTTCAATATAAAAATTACGCTGAGATACCTTCCAAACATATATTCAAGGAAATGATTGGAAAATCTTTGAATACGAATTGTATACATTGATCTTATGTCTATTATTAATAAATAATAATAATGAAAGCCATTATTATATAGCCACAATAATAATAAACGATTAGTAAAGATATCTGGTTTTCGCACTTTTAATTTTAGTGGAAAAATAAAAGTTACACTAATTTTTTAGAAATTTTTTTCCACCATTATTTTGTGAATTTTAGTGAACAATTTTTTAGCATCACTAATGTACAGTGAGGCTTATGTTTTTCAATTCACCAATAGAACACCAATAGAAGTAGTGAATAATTTTACACTATCAGTACATGAGTACATGTTAGCTGAAACTATCCCCATCTCTGGTTTTTTTGTCGAAATATTGAATATTCACATACCGACATAAAATCTGACGCACCCTGAATTGCTTAAGTTTTTACTTTTATAATTCTAAAAAAAAATAGTTTTTTAGTGTAATATTTCAGCCTAATGCCAAATAAGTTCATGAAACAACAGGTTGCAACATCAACAAGTTCTTTGCCAAGCAAAAAAAGTGCTTCCAGAAGAATGCAAAGTGGAAGGGGAGAGTCTTGAATTCCATCCCTTCCACTTCCATATTTCGAAGGCATTCTTTAAACATATTCATGTCATTAGGAGGAATGCTTTCCTTAGTCTCTAGAAGTGCTTCCATAATTTTTTCAATGGATGATTTATTTGAGCCATTCAATGAAAGGATTTTCGTAGGTGTTTTCCAGGAAAACTTTAAGAAGGCATTAAATGGAATGAAGTGGTTCTTGTGATTAGGGGGGGTTTAAAAAATCCCTTGGAAAATATTCTTTTTCTTGATTTTCTCGCGATTTTAGTGTTGGAAATGAAAAATGTTTGGGTTTTGTTGAGTGTTTACAAAATATCACGTAAAATATCCCTTTCCCTTTTTTTCACGGCATTTTGGTGTTGGAAGCAGGAAGTGATTAGGTTTTTTTTAGGGGTTTAAAAAATCCCACGTAAGATATCTAAAACATATATATACATTTTTTTTACTTTAATTGAATTTAAATGCTATTTAAAGGTCTTTCAGAAGTAGTTTATAATGCCTCTTAAAAGCACTTCTTGATAAGGCTAAGAAGAAGCGCAGTTGGATCTTTAGAATGTCTTTTGGAAGCAGTGTCCCTAAGAATGCATGTCACATTTATATCAAAAATTTTGCTGAGCATAGGCCCTATTATGAGCTGCGTTTGATTTTCGACGACAGTAGTCGAAAGGCCTGAGCGAACAACTTTGCATTTGGTATTATGACGTGCTTTCGAGAAAAAATAGTGCCATTGTGAATTTCGCTCGTTTAGCTTGTTCACGATAGTCTATTTCTATTAACTGTTTGTCATTTAGAAAATAAATAAGATTTGTTTGAAAATTAAGTAAAAAAGAAGGGAAAATAGTCATTAATACGACGGATTTATGACTCGACGATTCGTCAGAAGAGAATGAAAGCTTGATGTAACTGTAGGAAAAAAGGAGAAAACGATTGAGGGATGCTTCCAACCCTTTGGAAATGAATTCCACAACGTTATCGTAGCCTTTCAAAGATGTTTTGACATCATTAATATTAAAATTAAGTAAAAAAAAAAAATAGGAAGTCATTACTACGACGAATTTATGACTCGACGATTAGTCAGAAAAGAATGAAAGCCTGATGGAACTGGCCAAAAGTAGAAAACGATTGGGGGATGCTTCCAAACCTTTGGAAATGAATTCCATCACATTATCGCAGTCTTTCAAAGAAGTTTTGACATCTTTAACATTTAGAAAATTGGTTTACAGATTTCTACAGAACTTCCGACTGTCCAAGGAGGCGTTTTTGGACTTGATGTTCATTACAGACGAACTGCTGAAGCGCACTACGAAAATCAATGCCAAGCTTATTAAAATTGGCAACAGCTCATGAATTATACCAATTGAACATTGGGGCGGTGTCTGCAATCTGCAAAAGTCATTATGGAAGATATTTAATATTTGAGCATGTCTGTCAGTCAGGTAGTGCCTTGTTAAGACCCCTATCATGGTGCTGATGTGGTCTCTACTAAGGGAAATGAGTTTTTTTGAACGCTTGAGAGTAAGTCTGGGCCAGCTTTGCTGCGTTACAAAATAGTAGAAAAAAACATTGCTTTGAAAGGCAAAAACTGCAAACAATTCTGTGTTGATTAAACAGAAGTTTTTCGTATAAGCTTAGCTACTTAAAAGAATACTGAAGAGTGGATGAATCGATCAAAGAAACAGCTGACTAGAAGAGTAATCTTTAAAAAATAATATCTTGTATATTAATTAGACGGATGAAGCTAAGAAGAATTAAAGTTTCAGTAAAAATATAATTTGTTGATTCATAGTGAGAAAAGTACACATACCAAGACAGCATAAAAAGCTGTATATTAACATATATCCTTAGGACTCATGAAAACAAATTTATTATAATAAGTATAAAAGAAAAATAGATTTTTAAAAACTAATTTAAAATCTTTATGGATTTTAAAAAAAATAAACATCCACGTTAAACATCTTTCTTCACACTATTTCTGATCTCTTTTGAGACTTGATTAGTTGGCGGGGAGCTACAAAGCAAGAAAACCATAGAAGACTTTTTAATTTCCAAAAACCATCTGCACATTTCTTCCGATTGTGTTCTTAGTTTAATTAGTTAGATAGTATTTCTTAAATACCTGCTGCTCATTATTAAAGCCATTCTCGATGAAATTCTGATCCAATGTTAAATGATCATCGCAACCGGATGGTAACTCTTCGCAGCCAACTTCATTGAGAGCACATTTGATCATATCGACAAGTTTTTGTTTTTGCTTCTCCTGACAACGCAAAGCGTTTAGATCCTTTGACTGGCGACTGAAATGAAAATATGTTTTTAATTAGTAACATGACTTGCATTGTTTTTCATTTTTGACCAACTTTTGACTATCTTTATTTGATTGTATGCCATTTGTGTTATTGTTATGGCCACCATTTGAAGTAATAGTGCCGTTGGCTATGGGAGAGCCGCCATTAACATGCTCAATCATTTTTAGCTGTTTCTCCTGACAATCTTTAACCGCCAGCTCCAAGTCCATTAAGCGCGAGCGCAACCAATCTACAGTCAGATTATCTACAGTCAACGTGCTGGACTGCAGTTTGCCAGGTATATCTTCAATGAGTGAGTCATCAAACTGAAATACTATTGGTGAGGTAGGCGAGGTTCTGTAGGAAAGATTTGTTAAAATATTTTAATATAGTGTAAGTTTTGTAAGCCTACTTGTGTTTTTCGGTGAATTCTCGATACTCCTCAGCGGGATTTATGCTGTTTATCATTTTATCTATGCGCTTTTGTATTTCTTTGAATTTATCCGCTGTTAGATCGCCGTGTTGACTGACTTCCTGCAGAATATTTCGCCAGAGCAGTATAAAACTTTCCTGCACTGATTGTTGATGTTCCAATAGACCGGGCAATAGAACCGTCCGAAAGTCCTTCTCTACCTCAATGGCTTCGGTAATGGAGAGTACGTATTCGTTGTGGGTAAGGTGTAGCTTGCGACATGCTTTCTGATATTTGTCGCGAACATCGTCGAGCTTGCGACCACCGCGTCCAGCTGTAAGATAGAAGCGTTATTAGGAAGGTTTTCTTGAAATTATAAGAGAGTTACTCTCTCCTAACCTTAAAATACGAAATTAGAGTAAGCAAGCAAAAAATTTTCCAAGAATGAGCATTAAACGTAAGAAAATTGGGAACGCTTTCATTTAAAAAGCAGTAACAACTTGTAAAAATCCTGCAATTGTCTTAAAGTACAATCACGGGGCGTATCAATAGTTGCAAATCGCTCAATCTTTCACCATTTTGCACTACTTGTTATTAGGATTTTTTTTTTCAAATCAGAAAACATAAAAAATACCTAACACATTTCAAGTTATGCGATCGTAGATAGCGATTTAAATGTTTTGTTATTGGTTGTTCATGTTCTTTTACTTAAAAATAAATGTACAAAAAATTAGCGGAAGTTATGTGTTCTCTCATTATCGGTATTTTTTTTTTTGTATAGATGTTTTGTGTATAAAAAACCTTAAAAATTTAAAGCTATGCGATCGAGCAAGTTAAAATGTTTTGTTTATGTTTTTTAATTCGACAAAGTAAACAACAAATGGGCGGAAATTACTAAGGCATTCATGATGCTGCCAGCGTTCAAGTAACGACACCACCACTCTTCAAATTCATGACGTTTTTGACGGGTGGCAACCTTAAAATGAACACACGATCAATGTCAGATCGATCTGTCAATGAATAGTGACGTTACAGTGCTTTCAATTCAACAACTTTT
This sequence comes from Dichetophora obliterata, assembly GCA_963920525.1. Lineage (NCBI taxonomy): Eukaryota > Metazoa > Arthropoda > Insecta > Diptera > Sciomyzidae > Dichetophora > Dichetophora obliterata. The sequence goes on from OY986435.1 coordinate 205,816,088, forward strand.
GGTTTTGTTATAAAAATGGATAAAAAAGAATTTCGTGCCTTGATTAAGCATTACTTTTTGCATAACAAAAGTGCGAAGGAAATAAAAGAAAGGGTCGATAAATATTGTGGTGAATCTGCTTCGTTGTCTGCAACCGTAAAATATTGGATTGCAGATTTCAAAAGAGGTCGAATAAGCACAGAAGATGAACACGCCGGGGAAGCCCTAAAAACAGAGACCACCCCAGAATGTATTGGAAAAATCCATGATTTTGTATTGGGCAATCCGAAAGTGCTACAGCCGTAGCCATATCAAGTCGGTCGGTGGTTTTAATTTTACATGAACATTTGGGTATGAGAAAGCTGTAGCGTTTGTTAACAATCAATCAAAAGCATGGACATTTTTAAACAAAATCCGACTGATTTTTTGCCATAATATAGTGACCATGAATAAAACATGGATACACCACTATAAACCAGAATCTAAGGAATCAGCAAAAAAATGGGTAAATCCCAGTGGAAGTGCATCAAAGCGAGCGAAGACTCAGCCGGAATGGCGTCTGTTTTTTGCGATTCAAGTGGCATTTTGTTGATCGACTATTTGAGAAAAGGAAAAACAATCAACAGCAACTATTACTAAGAATTACTGAACCGATTGAAAAACGAAATCGCAAACAAACGGCCCCATTTATAGAAGAAAAAATTATCAGTTTGCAAGACAATGCTCCAGCTCACATATCGATCGAAACCATGGCCAAATTGCACAAGTTACCCTTCGAACTGCTTCCTCATCCCCATATTTTTTTTATTCTCCAGATTTGACCCCTAGCGACTATTATCTGTTCTCAAACTTAAAAAGGTGACTTCAGGGCAGGAGATTTGCAATCGAATTGGAAACTGAAGCGTAATTCGGATATCTTGAGAAATCTTGCTTTTCAAAGGCAATCCCAATTTTACAAAATCGTTGGAATAAGTGTATCGATCTGAAAGGGATCTATGTGAAAAAATAAACAATAATTTTGGCAAAAATAGTGTATTTTCTTTGTAAGACAGGCAGCATCTTGAACGCCTAGTATGTGCTCTCTCATTACTCTTAAAGTAATTTTCTTAAATAAAAATACTCTTTAAAAATACTCTTAAATAAAAGGTAAATTTTCTACTTTTAAAAAGACACACAAAAACGCCGAGATCATGGCAGAATAACCAGGTAGATGCAATTCGGAGAGCAAAAAACGAGAAAGCAAAACATTGGCGTAACTATAATGTCACTATTGACAAGTTAATGTTTTTTCTTTCAGCCATAGGGATGTATAATTTACTTGTAACCGTATAAATCAATTGAGTACCCAGATTTTATGTATGAACATGTAAAAAAACTAAACAAAAATCTTAAAATTTTCATAAAATGAGCCGTGTTTTAAGATATAATATGTAATTAAGCGTAGTTTGGCCTTAAATGAAGCAAATGAAAGTTTACTTTTAATATAATTTTCATGCGACTACTTATTTCGATTGTGTAGTAACCAATTTATTTAATAACCAATAATAACCAATTGTAATAACCAATTTACGGCTGATTTAAACTGTCAAAATATATTTTGACAAGTGAAATTGCTGTTGGAAAATATAAAATTTATTTAATGAAATCGACGATTGCTTGCTAATTTTATCGTGGTGGAACGGAAGCTAACAATTAATGAACTGTTTTCGAATTATCGCGACGGGAGGAAATTACAGGCAGTCCAGAAAATCCATTGTCAAAACTGAATAAATAAGTAAGTAAAAATTGATAACATTTTCAAAACAGCTCATTTTGACGTTATAACTACGCCTTTGTTATTGTTTTGTTGTTGGAGAGAGCGTATTTCTAGTGCATCTACCTGGTTATTCTGCCATGGCCGAGACTTTTAAACTAAATCTTCAGTCGTAGAGTTTAGTGGCATACTAAGTTTTTCCCAATAAGGTCAAATCTTGAGACATTTCGATTTTTGATATTTCACTATAAAATTCAAAAAGTCAAAAAAATTAAAAAAATATATATTTTTTTACAATAAATTCTTATTGTATTTTAAAAACTACACTCAAATGTAAATATTAAATAATCCTTGTTGAATCTGTGATTTTTGAAAAGTAAGCTTTTTTTTATGACCAAATTTGAAAGTTTCGTAAAAACTAAAACAAACATCTTAAAATTTATTACTCAAATTAGTGGTTTTATTTCATAAGTAGTTTCAATTCTGAAAGTGTAAGGAAAATCGGAGGTGGGAAATGCAGACTAAGGAAAATGTTTAGTCTGCAAAAATACGAAAAATAGATCTAAACATGGATCTAAAAGTGACATAATTTCAATCGCAGATATTTCAAGATTTTTATCAGATTGGGAAAAATTAGTATGTTATTAAATTCTATTATAAATTAGCTATAATACGTGTCTCGGCGTTTTCGTGCGTCTTTTTTACGTCCCTACAGTGTTATCACTCTTTTGGAACTATTATTTTGAGCACGGGAACGAGCTAAGGCCATAAGTTAGTAAAAACTTTGAAAATCCTTTGCGATCCAAAAATACAACCAATTCTTATCATACAATGGCTTTTTTCGAACATTTTTATTAAGCTTTAAAATAAAGTATTCGTTTGAGTACTTCGTAAAAGGGAGTTTGCACTTTTAAGACAAAGCTTAAGAACATTTTGGTAATTTTTAATGCAAATTTGTTTATCAGCCGTAGATAAACACATTTGCATTAAAAATGATCAAAATGTTCCTATGCTTTATCCTAAAAGTGCAAACTCCCTTTTCTGAATCCGCGTGAAATATTATTCCCGATAGGGCTGATTAAAATTCACTTACACTTTATGTAGTATTCTTCAAAGCGTGTCCTAAGGGCTTTGTAACCTTCTAGGTGCTTCTGATATTCGGTTTTTTTGCGCACAACTTCATCGGTTAGCTGAAAAGGAACAACAAAAAAATCAAGATTAATCTAAGTTCTTCAATAGTTTAAGTATAAATGTTATATTTAGTTATAAGTTTTATATCTTATGTTTAGTAAAACTTTAAGTACAAAATGACTTTGAGATCATTTTATAATATTTACCGAATAATCTTAAATAAATTTTAAAGTTGGTCAAATACACTTATTCAAAAACATTAATTGTCATCATTTAGTAAAAAAAATATGTCAAATTTTTCAGTAAGAGAGGATGAAGCTAAGCTGGACATGGGTCTTAACTGGACAAGTCAAATACTTACGAATCTATGGAGTATTTCGAACCACGTAAACGCTATGCAAACACATCGTTACGTGATGCATATAAGACGAACATCTGCGTGAAAAACAACCAAACTGGTACAGCAGGGAGAGTCACTTCAAAGTCGAGTCAAAAGGGGCCCTCAAACGATACTACACGACGGACGTACATGTAGTTCGATAAAATAACGGGACTTTTTTCGTTGCCCTCACACACATCGCATATGTCGGATAGACGTCGGATCGACTTAATTATTTTTTAGCTGCCAAAGATATTAATATTAATTGTTTTGAAAATTTATTTTTATTTTTTTTGCTTTAAATTTTACAAGCCATCACAATTTTAGGTAAAGATAAAAAAATTCGCGTCAAAATATAACATTTCTTACGTTCGGCAGTTTTGCCGCGAGATGTGCTCTCTCTGAAAATTTTCAACAAATGGAAAAATGTACTAAGTTGGATGGCCGCGCACCCAAACGGAACTACATGTCGGACGTACTTAGCAAAAAGTCAAAAATTTCCGACTTCCCTCCGACATGTCCATCCGCCTTGATTTCTTGCACACGAACGATACTACATGTGTGATGACTTGACAGGCCGGATGGACATGTAGTATCGTTTGAGGGCCCCTAAAGAAAAGCAGTTAGTCTTGTGCGAACCGTGAAACCGAGAAGTTATAAGAAAATCAGTCTACTTAAAATAGCGAAACGAGACAGCCCGGTCGAAGTAGTCAGGAATAAATAGTAACCGAAGCGCCTAAACAGTGAAGTAACATCGCGGCGTCAAGTAACGCAGTCAACTAGTCCTTAATCTCCGCAACAGAAGCTCGCAGTCAAGAGTGACCGCGTCTGAGCAGCATTGACAGCGCAGTGACGATCAACACCGTCGGCGACAAACAGCACCAACGCCACAAAGCTACCAGAGCTAGCAGCAGTGCGCCATTGACTACAACGTCAGCAGCACCAAAGTTTTGCAGCCAGCGACGAAGCTGGCACGACTTCAACCTCGACAGCGACAGCACGGAGTTCAGCCAGAAGTAACTATAAGAATCAACCAAATATCATACATTTATTTATTTCTACTCCACAAAACATTTCCGTAAAATTCCTCCCCTTCCAACGAGATTAGTGAGACAGCGAACTCTCGATTGTGGGGGTGCAGACCGTACTCAACGTATTCTTTATCTTTAAATCTAACCTAAATTTCCTCTTCCACGAGACTAGCAAGAGTAGTGAGATCCGCGAACTCTTATGGTCGATCGCATCATTCCTGCTTCAAATTTAGCAAGATATGCGTCCCTTGTGCTCTTCTAGCCTTCCCTTCCAATAACCTTTGGCATTGTAACGCATTCTTCCTGGTTGATTAGACAGTGGGTACCCATAAAATATTATTTGATTTATTACCGAATTACAAGATAGATTGCTTAGGATAGCTCTAAGTAAATTTAAGTTATCGTTAAGTTACAATTGTGAATAAATATTGGCATTCCAGCCGTGAGAACGCATCGTTACAACTTCTATGAAATAGCTTCATAATTTCGACAACATTTGTGTAAAATATAGGCATTTCCACCATTATATATACCAGGATATATCTATTTTATATTAAAAACGATAAATTCAATTCTATAAAAAATGTTGCCTCAAAAAAAAAAATAAAATATTAAGTACAATTTTTTTTAATCTTACTTCATCTTAGGGCTGATTTTTTAAAAGGTTGAGGAAAAATCTTAAGAACGTCTAATGGATTTCTTTAAAATCCAACAATAAAAATTAATTTATACTTTACTTTCCTATGTATAAAGCGGCTAAGTTGCCATTTGATGTAGAAAATGAGTAGAAATAATAGTAGAAATAATAAGGTTGCCACCTAATACTATGTAATTTTAAGACTTCTAAACATTATTTAACAGTGTTAGGGGGTTGCTGATTTTGAATCCGCAGTCAGAATTTTCAAATTCATAATGATAACTAGGGTTGCCACCTATTTTGTTATATTACGAATTCGGTGCTGGCGCAAACACTATTTAAAAATGGGTTGCTAAATCCGAATCCGTTGTCAGAATTTCAAAATTACAAGAATTCGCCAAAATTATTTTATGGCACTATTAACCATACGGAATTTTAGAATTCTGACTTCAGATTCCAAATCTAATACACTGTTCAATGATGTTTCAAACTTTTAAAAATAAATTTAATTAGGTGGCCACCCTATTATAACGAAAATTCATAATTTTGAAATTCTGACAACGGATTTGAATTCAGCGTAACATTTTTACGCTTTAATTCTCGCAGGCATCGAATTCGTAAATATAAAAAAATAGTTTACCACATTGACATTTAAAATTCTGACTTAAGATTCGAAATCAGCGACTACCTAACACTGTTAAATGATGTTTAAAACTAAAAAAAATACATATTATTAAGTGGCAACCCTATTATAATAAAAAATCATCATTTTGAAGTTCTGACAACAGATTCGGATTCAGCGACCCATTTTTACCCTTTAGTTCGCGCCAGCATCGAATTCATAAAAATAAGAAAGCAGGTGGCAACCCTATTAAACATATTGAATTTTAAAATTCTGACTTCGAATTCGAAATCAATGACTCCCTAAAACTTTTAAATGATTTTAAAACTCTTAAAAATACATATTAATAGGTGGCAATACTGTGGTGAAAATTTAGGTGGCAACCCTAACCTCCTTTTTAAATTTTAAAACTGTGACATTATATTCGAAATAAAATCCGTTGTCAGAATTGCAAAATTACAAGAATTCAAAATACAAAAAAAATCTAGGTGGCAACTCTATCCGCCATCTTGAATTTTAAATTCTTACATAAGATCCAAAATCATCTACCCCCTAAAACTTCCACTCATGGAGTCCAGTAGCTTGTTCCTGTAACAAAATCGGCAAGTTACCGATTTTTAAATCGGTAAAAACTCGGACCGTGATGAAAAAGAACACAAATCGAGAATAAAACTTGCGAAATTTAGTCAAATGACAAGCAGCTGTTTACTCGAATATATTATTTTAGTTACGCTAAAACTTTATAATAAATTGGTGCTTGTCTTGTTAATAAAAAGTGAATATTTGCAGTTTAAGACAATGAATTATGTTATTATAATGATGTGTATTAATGGTTGCGGAAATAATCAGCGATTATGAATGTAAATAATTTTATATTTAGTGCTGTGCTGCAGAAACTTGCATATATTTGCTAACCGGGTACTTTTTCATAGCTCAAACATACACTGTTTTGCTTAAATTTTTAACTTTTATGTAAATAGGCATTATTTATAAATTGCAATACCTTTAAAACTAAAACTTTTTTAGGAATAACAAAATATTTCAATCAGAAAAAAATTCAACTTGTATGAAAGTAACAATTTTTAAAAGTATATTTCGAGTATTTATAACTTAATAATACACAACATTACTGACATTAGATAAATCGGTAGAATTTTCACTTGCTGCAAAGCCAGTGAGAAAAGTGACACATTGTTATCGATTCACCTAATAATTCACTTTACGAACAGAAACATTTTTTAAAAGGTTCCATTGAAATGAGATCGGAACATGTGATAGGCTATCGATTTGTAACGAACGAATCGAACAGAAATCGATTCAGATACGTATGGAAACATTGCAGGTGAGAGTGACATCCGAGTGACGTCAAATCGGTAATATGAGTCGGTGACTACGATCGCTACGAGTTACAGGAACGAGCTACAGAGAATCCTAAAAAGTCCTAATACGCTTAAGGTTTTCCTACACAAGCTTGGTTAGTCATTTGGGAGTACTCTCAAACGAATACTCTCAATTTGACTGAGAGTATTCCATGCTCACAAGCGCCGCATTCCTTTCCACTCTAAGCGCTTTGTTTGCACTCTCACTGCATTCGTTTCATTAATGTAGTTGCTAGCATTCGTTTCGTTGTTATGAGAATGCTTTGAAACGACTATAAATAGCAGTTGTGCAGCTCTTTAATATGAACCAGCAGCAAATTTGTTCAATTTGTCTGTCGCAAGCTATTGACTCGTTTGTCGAACGATAGATTTTTAGTTTTGAACCAAATATTAAGTGGACCAATCATCTTCCAATTCCCTCGTTATTTTATTGAATTTGAGAAACGATTTGATGAGTGTGAACTGCTCTATTGATGAACCTCTGACTTTTGTTTCGATAAGAACAATTATATTGGAACGATAATTCGGTAAGTACTGCACAGAAAAAAAATTCCATTAGCATAACGGTGCTGAGCAAGATAACAAAAAGATAGCTAAATCTCAAAACATTTTTATTTTATTTTTATTTAAAAAAAAAATCACCAAAATACAAAAACTCTTTTGGCAAATTCGAAAGTTATATAGCAGAAAAAAAATAAGGATGCAAAATACTATGTATCGATGAGGAGTTTTCAAAAATATTTGAAGCCAGTGAAGTTAGGCAATCGGTCCACTCTAACCCAAAATATTTTGGCATATTGTTTTTGTATTATTTACGTAAAAAAAATTCAAGTCAAGAGTAAAATTAGTGAACACAGATGCATTTCGGGAGAGACAGACTCCCGAAACTGTCAAAACGAAGTCGACAGCTTTTAAAAAATTTAAAACCGATGAGAAAGCTAAAATTGGCCGCATTGAGCGGAGTCAACTGTTGTGATCTGTAGGTAGCGATTAAGTAGAAAAGTTAAATTTAAACTTACGGCTTAGGGGGCTTGTATAGTAAAGTTTTCATAGTATAAAGCAGTTTTTTCAAGATATTTGTTAAATTGATGATCTAAGAGTTGCAATCTAGGGAATTGCGGCTTATTAGGTAAATTTTTGGGAAGAAGAGAAATTCGGCACCAATCTTTTAATTTTTCTTTTAATGGTAGCGATACAGTAGAAAAGTTGAAAATTATCTAATTTAATTATTATAGTTATTTAATTATGTAAATAATTTAATTGCAAAGGTTTCTCACTAAAATTTCTAGAGGCCTTTCAGTGTTTCAGCAAATTTTAACACAACAGTCTGTTACCATTGATTTTGATTTGTTCTCATTCGCAAAACAGCGACTTTGACATTTTTGGATATGAGAAAGATAACGCAGTCTTACCTTCTCTAATTTTACTATGTGTGTTATAATCTTTTCACAAAAAATGTTTTAAATTGGGTAGCTATTTTTTTTAAACGTGCATTGTCAGCCTCAGTCAAGCAAAATAATTTTTCGATACAAGAAAAGTGTTTCTTTTCAGTAAAATATTTCTTTGTGTTTTTTTTTTACAAAAACCCTTTTTGTCCTCATTTCGAAAATCTGAATGGTTAAGAAATTTGCAGTAACTAAAGTGACAGGTATTTTTTTGGAGAAGTTGTAATGCTTTAATATTTACATGCTCAATTATTTATTTGGTGCAAATGTTTGTAAAGTTAAATGGCGTGCTTTCATTCGAACCTAAAATTTTGTAACACGAGTATCATACAGAAACAATACTTTAAGTGAGGGCCATTCAATTTACAAAAGGTTTAGTTATATCAAAGAATGACTTAATTGCTTAATAATTGACAACCAATTAAGTTGATAATATGAAAAAACTTGAATATCTGCCATAGCTCTCGAGTTATTTGTATGGCCACTTAAAGTGATAACCCAAAAAGCATATTCGTAAAAATCAAATTCAAATGGCTACAACAATGGCAATCAACAACAAACATTTGAACTGCCAATATGCCATTACAAGAAAACGTGTAACTGAAACTTTGAGTCAATATTGATCATAATTGCAAGCTGCTGCTGCAGGAGGCCAAATGTAATAAATAAAATGGTAAAGAAAATTGCATATTACGACGCTTGAGCACACCTGAGCTTTTAGGTTTTTTCTCATGAATGTATTCATGGGTTTTTCTGAATTTTGTTTTTTGCAAAATGTGGTACAACTTGTTGAACCACTCTCGAATAATTGATTGTTTAGAAGATGAGGTGCAGATGCAGAGAAAAATAAAAACGTTTAAGGCTCTTACTAGTGAAGCTTTAATCAAAATAGAAACAGGTTGAATGATGAAAAGAGTGAGTGAGTGAGTAGCTAGCAAAGTCCAAGCATGATTTGTTGGCGAATATCACCAGCAACGTAATCTTTAAAAAATGCTGAATTCAATGCGGAAGATTAAATTATCCAACAATGATAAATAACGTCTATTTTAGAGACATAAAAATAAAGTTAAAGAGATACAAAAATAATCATCAAATTATTAATAGACAAAATGATTTCATGCTACACAGACATAACAAAGGTTACATTGAAAATTAATGCAAATTTGCAACAGTGAATATTCAAACATTCGACTAGTATAAATCGGTTAAAATTTAGATACATATTCTTAAATCTGCTCTTTACTTGTTGTAATTAGATAAGGACCATAGCTTGTAAAGAATTAAATTTAAATATCTTAGTAACCTTCGACTCCAATTAAAAAATTAGTTATTTTAGTTCATAATTTGTATGAACCACTCTAAATGCAAGAACGGTTGATTGACCTACTTTGGGCTGGCACTCAACGAAAGTGTTTGACTTTGTTTTTATGAAACCGTTGCAGTAAAGTCAATATGATGCTAGCAAAACTTGGACAATTCATTTACATTACGTGTACCACGAACCAACCAATACTTTTTAAATGTTTTCAATTTTTATTAACTATTGTTGCAGCACGTCTGCATCATAAAAATTTACAAATTTTTGAATGTGTTGAAAAAAGTATAGATACCCAATGAGCACAAAAACGGATGCGGACTCGTTTCGAACCCGTTACGGGTCCGTCAGCGCGGAATTAGCTCTTTTATGTTTCGACGGCAACTTGATTTATTTATTTATTTCCTCTCAAAACTCGAATAGCTTTTTCCACTTTTTCGAATTCCTCTCGGGCTCGGAACGCACTTCATATACAAATCCATTTCGGACTCTTTTTTTCGATTCGAGACTGACATTTTTTTCAATAATGCGAATTATCGATGAACTCGTTTTTTCCAAAAAGTTCTGATTCAAAATGCAACGATAAGGATTATGCCAGATTCAAAAAATTTATTTAATTTTTTATTATTATGTTAGCTGTAGTAAAATATCAAACTGAAATCTGCAATATTATTGTAAATAATTTAAAATCTTTTTGTTAATAATTAAAGATCTCTAGCATATTTTTTAATCTGTAGTTAGAAAATTCTGAATATGAATGACATGAAATAAAAAGTAATTAAAATGATTTTTAATCATAATTTTTCTTTTCTCGGCTATGCAATCATGCGCATAGTGAAACAACTTCTTCGCCACGTTCTTCACTGTCAATATTACCTCATTTGGGAGTTTTCTTTGAAATTACATATAAGTCAATCCTAGCATGCGGACGTCACATTCGCATACATTTTTTCATAAATTTCCTAAATAATATTAACAGTTTTTCAAGTATTTTGTATATATTTGGTACAACAACAGCTGTGCGTTAGGATGAAAAGAGAGATTTCATCACCAATTAATGAAATAAAGCAGTTATTGAGCTGATCAAATAATGACTGATACATTTGCATTGCAATATTTTTTTGAATAAACAATTTGAAAACTTTAAAAGAGTTTTTGCAGTTCATGTAGTGTGGTTTGAATGGAATAAAATTGTTTTACAATAAAATCTGTTAGTATTTAAAAATATTCAAAAAAAAAGTTTGTTGAAGGTGATATTCATTCAACGAATTAACTTAACTAGAATTCGCCAGTGGCCGAAATTCTTTTTAATATAAATACTTTTAATACAAAAATATGTTGTACTGTTTTTGCGATATCGCAGTAACTTTGATTTCATAATTACGGGAAATTCTTGAACCTACTATCCGTGAAAAATAACACAAAAAAAAGCTTTCGTATACCGTATATATTTTTTTCAATCAATGACTTTTCATACAAAAACACGTTGTACTGAGAAAAGCTACAGCTTTCGAGATATCTTCATAATTTTAATGTCAGAATATCGGAAATTTTTTCAAAATTTACTGTTTGTAAGAAATTTCACAATCCCAACGTATATTCGCACATGTTACACAAAAAAATGCTTATTGTAGGGTATCCGTAAGAGATAGCGAGAAATGTCTGGCATATTTTTTGTATATTTCAGCAATGTCTAAAACTTTATCTTATACCGTGTTCTGCCATCTGTTATACTTACTTACTTACTTAGTTGGCGCTACAACCGTATGTCGGTCTTGGCCTCATCTGAGAATTTGCGCCAGCCATTTCAGTCTTTCGCTTGCTGGCGCAAGTTGGAAATTCCAAGCTTCGTCAGGTTGTCCTCTACTTGGTCTTTCCAACGAAGATGCGGTCATCCTCTTCTGCGTTGACCGCCGCTGGGTACCGAATCGAATGTTTTCTTCACTGGAGCATCGTCTTTCATGCGCTGAACAAGACCAAGCCAGCGAAGCCGCTCGATTTTAATGCGCTTGACTTTGTCGATGTCAGCGTACAGCTCATACAGTTCATCTTTCCACCGTATTCGGTACTCGCCATTGACGCAGATTGGTCCGTAGATCTTATGAAGAATCTTTCTCTCAAATGCTCCTAAAGTCTTTTCATCTAAACTGCTCAGCGTCCAGGTTTGTGATGCATAAAGTAGGACGGGCATGATGAGCGATTTATAGAGCGTGATTTTTTTTTCGTCGAGAGAGGGCTCTGCTTCTCAATTACCTACTGAGCCCAAAGTAACACCTATTGTCAACAGTTATTCTTCGTTTGATCTCAATGCTGATGTCGTTGGTTGAGTTAATGCTGGATCCCAGATAAACGAAGTTCTTCATAACCTCGAAGGAGGTATTGTCAACGGTAACGTGGGTTCCAAGACGCTGGGACTATTTGTTTGTTGACATTAAGTATTTCGTCTTATCTGCATCTGCATACACTGCCAAACCCATTCGACTTGACTCTCTTTCTAATCTGGAAAATACTGCACTGACTTCGCGCGTATTATGGCCAATGATATCGATGTCATCAGCACACGCAAGCAGCATAACACTCTTGTAGAATATTGTGCCACTACGTCTCAGATCAGCAGCTCGGATGATCTTTTCCTTCATTAGGTTGAAAAAGTCGCACGATAAGGAATCACCTTGTCTGAAACCTCGTTTGGTAACAAATGGTGGGGAGAGGTCCTTCCCGATTTTAACTGCGCTGCTGATGTTGCTCAGTGTAATCCTGCAAAGTTGTATTAGTTTTGCAGGAATACTAAATTCAGACATGGTGGAGTACAGGTGCTTCCTTATTGGGCTGTCGAAGGCGGCTTTGTAGTCGACAAAAAGATGGTGGGTGTCGACTTGTTGAGTCTTCTCCAAGATTTGTCGTAGCGTGAAAATCTGGTCGATGGTGGACTTTCCAGGTCTGAAGCCACACTGATAAGGTCCGATCAGTTCGGGCTTCAATCTTTCACATAAAACGCTCGACAGGACCTTATATGCGATATTAAGAAGGCTTATCCCACGGTTATTGGCACAGATAGTGGGATCGCCTTTCTTGTGGATTGGGCAGAGCACACTGAGATTCCAATCGTTCGGAATGCATTCTTCCGACCATATTCTGCATAGAAGCTCGTGAATGCATTTAAGTAGAGCTTCGCCTCCGTTCTTAAACAGCTCTTAAACTTAAACAGCTCAGCAGGTAAGCCATCAGCTCCCGCGGCTTTGTTATTTTTAAGCCGAGCTAAAGCTGTCAGAACATCATCATAGTCGGGCAGCGGAAACTCGACGCTATCATCCGAAATTGGGGTTTCGGGAATCTCTATTGGCGGGATTGTTGTCAGCGTCGCCATTTAGAAGCTTAGAGAAGTGTTCCCTCCATAACGTCAGTGTACTCTGGACATTTGTCACTAGATTCCCGTTTTCATCCTTGCAGGAAGAAGCTCCGGTTTTAAAACCATTGGCAAGGCGTCTTATTTTTTCGAAAAATTTTCGGGCCTCATTTCTGTCACCATACATCTCAATCTTCTCCTGTTCGCGCTTTCCGCCTCTCTTTTTTTCCGCCTGAAAATACGTCTCTCTTCCCTCCTCTTTTCTTTGAATCTTGGCTGCAACAAGATAGTAATCCGAGTCAATGTTTGCACCACAGATCGCGCGTACATCCAATACACTGGAAGAGTGCCTTCCGTCGATCAAAATGTGATCAATTTGATTTTTGGTTTTTTGATCAGGGGACATCCAGGTGGCTTTATGAATATTGAGGTACTTGAATCTAGTGCTACTTACGACCATGTTTCGTGCTGCGGCGAAGTCAATTAGCCTCATTCCGTTATCGGAGGTGTTGTCGTGATGGTTGAACTTTCCGACTGTTGGACCAAAAATATTTTCCTTGCCCCTTAGCGTTGAAGTCACCAAGCACGATTTTTACGTCGTGACGGGGGCAGCGCTCGTAAGCATTTTCAAGGCGCTCGTAGAAAATTTCCTTGATCTCATCGTCCTTGTCTTCTGTCGGAGCGTGCGCACATTTTAGGCTTATATTGAAAAATTTAACCTTGATGCGGATTACGGCAAGTCGTTCGTTCACAGGTGTGAATCGCAGGACGTGGGGCCGTAGTCTCTTGCCAACTACAAATCCGCATCCAAACTCGTGCTTCTCCGCATGCAACCCTGTCCCTTCCATCGAATTTTTTGGATAGCAGTGATATCAGCTTTGTATCTTTCCAAGACATCAGTCAGTTGGATAGAGGCACCTTCCCAATTAAGGGTTCGGACATTCCAGGTGCATATCCTTAAATCATTATCAGTTTTTCGTTTGCGGTAGTCGTCATCAGATTTGGGGATCAGTTTTCTTCTTTTCTTATTAGTTTTCATTGAAATAGGTTTTTACTGGTGGGCTTCAAACCCGACGTACAACCTATTTTTAGCCTAGGGAGGCCTGCCGCTCAGATTAGCCTCCAAACTAACAGTTTTGTTGTCAGTTTTGACGTTGCCCAGGAAACACCACGTAGAGGTTTGAGTCGACTTGAGGCGATTTCACAAAGATTATGCTGGCCTCGCCAGGTTGAGACATTCAGACATGTTACATTGTAAAGGTTCGCCAACAGATTCCCTTCTATCTATTATAGCTTAGCTTTTATTTAAGGAATTCTTTTTTGAACGCTCATATTTCAGGTCAAAGGTCACAAAAATTAATTGGTGCACTCCTTCTCCCTACTCCTATTAATTTGAAAGAAAATATATCTAAATCGGTTGAGAAACACGGGAAAAAATGGAACCGAACTGATTTACCTACGCCTATTTATATAAAATACTGGTAGAACATCCATACATACATGAGTGTTGTTTTAGCTGCATGATTGCTTGTATGGATAATTTACCTACCCTCACTAAAATATGTAGGTAAATGATGGTATCAGTTTTATTAAATTTTTAAGTAATTTAAAGTTTTTTCTAAATGACCTTGTTATTTATTATGTTGATTTTATATAATTTAAATACAACTTTAGTAACCATACTTTGTTGGACTCTACAATAATAACATAATCATAAAGACTAAAGTAAAGCAAAACTACTACAACATACATGTAAATATGACATGGGAGAAAAGCTGAGAAATTGACACTTGAAATCTCTTCGCCTCTGTGGTGCAGTGCGCTAATGCGCGCTTGCACGGGTATCACAAAGATTTCTGATGAAGCCATTAGCAGGGCCGAAATTGCAATAAAATCAGCTAGTGATGTTTTCCTTTTCATATTGAAAACGTTGTTGTTGTTGTTGTAGTTTCTTTGGAAAGATTAGTTAGAACTATTAGTTGTTCTAACCTTGACCTAAAGCTCAATAAACGATTTTAAACTATCAAACACCTAGAATTTGTATTTAAAATCAAGTATGAAGGTTAGAGCTATTAGATGTTCTAACCTTGACCTAAAGCTCGATAAACGATTTTAAACTATCAAACAACTAGAATTTGTTTTTAAAATCAAGTATGTTTAAGCTATCAAACCTTTAGAACTTGTATTTAAATCATATAAAATCAACATTTTTAAGTAACGTTTTCTATATGACCTTGTTATATATTATGTTGATTTTCTATGATTTAAATACAAATTCTAAATGTTTGATTGTTTAAATCATTCTTGATTTTAAATACAAATGCTAGTTGTTTGATAGTTTAAAATCGTTTATTGAGCTTTAGGTCAGGTTAGAACAATTAATTGCTAAAGCTCAATAAACGATTTTAAACTATCAAACAACTAGAATTTGTATTTAAAATCAAGAATGATTTAAACTATCAAACATTTAGAATTTGTATTTAAATCATAGAAAATCAACATTTCTAAGTAACTGATATATTATTGGTATACACTTTGTAGGAAAACTAGTTTGACAGATGAGCTGGATAGCAGAACAAATTGTGAACACACTTTTTAGCAATGTGACATCTCTGTTAAAGAGCTACTTAAACAGCTGTTTGTTGTTTACTAAAACAGAAATGATTTCCGAAAGCTTTAAATTTTTGAAATTTTAATTGAAGATGCATCTAATTATGTGGATTG
This sequence comes from Dichetophora obliterata, assembly GCA_963920525.1. Lineage (NCBI taxonomy): Eukaryota > Metazoa > Arthropoda > Insecta > Diptera > Sciomyzidae > Dichetophora > Dichetophora obliterata. The sequence goes on from OY986435.1 coordinate 205,831,829, forward strand.
CAAGAATTACGTGGATTGACGGTAGTAAGCAAAATATAAAGTAGCAACACAATTAATTTAACTGGAAATAAAACATTGCAGTAATAGAGAGCAGAGACGATGAGAACGTCAAGCACAAAGTTGCATTTTGCTCCAATCTACTTAAATCTACTCCAGCCCAGCAAAATTTTTGATGCAAATGTGACATGCATTCTTAGGGACACTGCTTCCAGAAGACATTCTACAAATCAAACTGTGCTTCACTTAGCGTTATAAAGAAGTTCTTTCAAGAGGCATTCTTATAACCTACTTCTAGATGACATTCAAATGGCATTTAAATTCAATTAATGTAAAAAAATTATATATAATTATAATATATGTTTTAGATATTTTCCATAGGATTTTTTAAACTCCCAAATAAACCCAATCACTTACTACTTCCGACACCAATACGTTTTGGAAATCAGGAAAAGCGATATTTACGTGAAATTTTTTCAAACCCCCAACAAAATCCAAACACTTCTCATTTCCAACACCAAATTCCATTCCATGGTATGCCTTCTTGAAGTTCTTCTGGAAAACACCTACTAGAATCCTTTCATTGAAGGGTTCACAGAAATCTTCCATTGAAAAAGTTCTGAAAGCACTTTTAAAGAAGATTAAGGAAAGCATTCCTTCCAATGAAATGCATATGTTAAAAGAATACCTTCTGGGTATGCAAGTGGAAGGGATGGAATTCAAGACTTTCCCTTCCAATTATGCTTCTTTTGGAAGCACTTTTTTTGCTGGGAGGGTTTGAGTGAAGCAAAAAAGCTAACGTGTAGTTCATTTACATCAAATGCATTTTGTTGTTGTTTAGAGCTAATCTGCTTTTTCACCCATCTGCCACACCAGTTCCAATACATAGTGAATACCACTATTGTTTACTCTAGTATGGCCCCTTTTTTGTTTTGAACATTTCCTTTGTGCCATGCTTTCTATCATTTTTTTCATATATTTTCATATATTTAGTAGAGTATTATTTTGGTTGTTGCACCTTACATTTCTCATCTCATTTCACTATTATTTTGATGAGAATGGAATGGCAACAAAACACTCAGTAAGTGGTGTGAACAGGAAAGATAAGATGTTGTACCAGTAACGTGAGATATTTACATATGTACGTAGTACGTAGTGTCAAAGTTTGTACTATAGAAAATTTAACTACAAATTCAAATTTCAAAGGCAAGCAGTAGAAGTCAAACACTCATTGAAATCAAGATTTACTTATATCTTTCTGACATAATTTGTTAGGAAAACACTTCTACCTAAAATTTATGCATTATTTAAATCGTTTTGTGAAAATGTTGTTAATGACCTTAACTTTTAGTAGGTACTAATTTTTTATTTTCATCTAAAAGAGAGAGAGAGAGAGAGAGAGAGAGAAAGAAAATCTTTCAAGTATAAAATTTCGTTTAAATATGCCATGGCCTTGCAGACTGATTTTCTATAATTGCAAGATATATTTTACTTTTTTCAATAACATTTATTGCTGTTATTTGCGTTACTAATTGTTTCAACAAAAATAAAAAATTATTTACATATAGCCGCGGAGGGTTGCTAGTATCGTATTATTTTTTAAGAATATTGAATATGAGGACAAAAATATAGGCACAGGCAAAGCTATTTTTAGAACATTTTAATTAATTTGAAGAGTTAGATATGGTTCGCTTAATTTCCGGCAGAACAACTAATAGATTGCTAGATGGACGCCTGAAAACAATTTAGTTATGTGATATTGCCAACTATGCAAAGCTTTAACTAATTCAGAATTTAACGAGTTTTAGTATGACATTATAATCTTTGTTTAAATTCAAAGTTTTTTTCTCGGTTTTTCCAGTTTGATGGACCTTGGTCACGTGTAAGGTTATTATTATACATATATAAAAGAATTATTGGTCCTTACAAGGTAAACATATTTGCTGAAGATTTTTATAAATATCTCAAACGATAATGTGAAATGTATGTCTGAAAAATTGAGATTGCAAAAGAACGTATCATTTGGCCATCCTAATAATTCTTAATTTATTTTTAAAAATTACAAAATAAGGACGCATTCAGAAATACTTTTTTAAAAATCGCTTTTCAATAGCTTTCTAACGATTTTTAATTTATAAAAATTGGGTAACAGATATGATATGATTTATTGGAAATGACTCCATTTTCATAGTTTTCACTTGTAGCAAAAAATGGTTCCTCCATAACTGTACAAAAAATTGCGATAAAAAAACTAACTTAAAATTCCTATAAGTGGAAATGGTACCTATAGCCAAAATTTCAAGTAAATCAAAGAGCATGAGCTCAATAACGACTTGCACACGTTTTATTACGCTGCCAAAAAGTATAATCTTAAATTTCTAAGATTTTCCTGAATTTTTCACTTTTACAATTTGTTCCACTTTATTTTTATTTTTTTTTTTTTTAATAATAACAAAATAGTTTTTATAAAAACCAAACAAATATCTTTGGATAAACTTAATTCAGCCGTTTAAGTGCTATGCCTCATGAAAGTTTAAATTTTTAAAATCACGTGCACTGAAACATTTCTTATGAGAGGTGGGTATGGTATAAAATATATTATGTATTTGTATTCTACACATATATTTCAGAGTTTTAAGGGAGTGGTTTTTATACAAGCTCAATTACAAACAAAAATACAGCGTTTTAAATTGTTGTCTTATATGGGAGGTAGGCGTTGTTGTGGGCGGATTTGTATATATTTTTTTATAAGATCTCATATAGCTGATTTCAACTTATGTGTCGAATTGCATTGGTCTAAGACGAGTCTTTCTATTTATTGACACTTTTTGTATGGGGCTCAGCCACTGTGCCACACCTCGTTATCTAATAAAAAATGTGGATTAAAAGCAGTTGATTTTTAATCAAATTTCAATGTTTTGGATATGGGCATTTCCAAATTGGCGTTACGGACGATTTGTATAAAGAAGTATTTAAAAAAAGAATGAAAATGTGTAATTTTTAAAAAGGCTTTCTAATATTTGCGTAGTAATTATGTAACACTATATAAAGTAAGAACAATGACAACAATCGACCTTAAGATATACGCAAAAACATGTGCTGGCATTACGTTAAAAAAAAACAGAAGTGATTTTTGACTTGGATTAATAAATTTGCAAAAATCTCTAAAATGGGCAAGACTTTTAGTATGCAACTTTTATTAAGAAAGCCTTAAAATAAAATAAGTTTATTTTCCTTTCTTTTTCCTGCTTTCTTTTTATTACGCTTTTGATCTGACGTTACGTTACTTAAATTTCCATTGTAGGAAAAACTACATTTAAACTAAAGAAAAACTACATTTGTGAAACAGTGTCGACGATACGATCACCATGGTTAATGAATTTATGTAGAATTTGCTTAAATTAATGAAATTAAAATGCTTCGCTTAGATAATATCATCAAATAATAAGTTTTTAATAAGTTTTAATTTTTTGGTCACGGTAGACTTTTCTGTGGAAATGCCCATTTGCTAAGTTATAAAGTTTATAAACTTTCGATGTTAAGCGCCACCTGTTGGGAAAATTTTGCACTGCATCCATGCACAAAAGATTCCGATGCAAGCATATTCTGTAAGATTGATCTCCGTGGTTAGAGTCGGTGATTGTGGTGCCACAACCTCTTAAGAAATTTGATATATATTTTGATTGTTATTAGTTTTAAACAGTGATGTGCGGCGTAGACAACTTGATGTAAACAATACTATTGTCGACGGTGTAGACAATTGCTTTTATGTTTACTATGGTATTAAATTAAATTTAGTCCAAATTCGGAGTATTTGATATTTTTACACATTCCAGATATGCTTTTTGTTTGTTCAATTTGTTAATTTTTGTTAAGTAAACGAATTTTTCAAAGGAATTTAAGAATCAGCACAATCTAATAAGAACTTGCATTTTCGCAGTGTTGCATTTTGTTGACATTGCTTACACAATTGTCGACATTGTCTACGTTGTCGACCATTCTCCACTTTATCGGCACCAAAACGTCGACAATTAAAAATGACGCGTCGAGGAACATCACTGGTTTTAAGAAATGTCACCCATCTTTCAAATTTGAAGGCTTTAGCTTGCATAAGTGGCAAGGTATCACGTTTGAGGCATTGGAGTTGTATGAGAGCTGCCACGCCCCATTATTGAATATTACTTTTATTTTGTTAAAAAAAATTCCAAGCGAAGATTGCTTAGTAAAAACTAAAACATATTTGCAAAAGTTGAAGGCCTTGAAGTAACATTTGTAAAGATTTACAACCGTAAAAAAATATATCTGCATAAATATATACATATATATACCGCAAAAAATATATCTCTTTGTATGAAAGGTAGGCGTGGTTTTATACGATTTGATCCATTTTCGAATAAAAGTTAAAATAAAGCTTATATGTTGTGTATTAAATAGAGATGGGCGCATTTCACTCAATCACGCTGTGATCGTGAGCGAACCCAACAAAAAATAACAAAATATTCGTGAGTGTACGTGATTGAATTCACCTCGTGAGTGAGCATGCGTGACTAAAATTTATTCGTGTCACGACTTGATAAGTTTGTTTTACGTTTTTTCTACGAATTGCATACAAAATGCAACGCTGACCGAAAGAGTTTTTTCAGTACCTGGTCGTATTTTAGAGAAAAGAAGATCTTGACTGCTGGGGGAAAATTTGGATAAATTACTTTTTTAATTAAAAACTATGATTAAAATGTTTATTGAAGTACTTTGTTTGCTTTTCAAATAATACTTTTTATTAATTAAATTCAATATATTTTAAGTGTATTTGAATATTTAAAAAGTTTTCATTTCAACTCAAATGAATGTATCCATGTAAAAATTACTCATTTTGCTGCAAGCTAATTCATATAGTTTTAATATATCAGATGTATCTTAATAGGATATGAATTGAACTTTCGTTTTTTTTTTCTTTTATGAGAATAAAAGCTCGTGTAATTCGTCTTATAAAACGTGAAAACCACTTTAAGAATTTTCGTAAGTAAACGTGCCTAATCGTTAACAATTCTATTCGTGAGCACTGGTTAGTCAAAAATGTCATCGTGATCGTGCGTGATTGTGAGTAAAAAATAATTTTAATAGTGAGCATTCGTGATTAGAAGAAAACACATCGTGAGCGTGAGTAATCGTAAGTCAAAGAAATTATTTTAAAGTGAGCTTGCGTGATTAAAAATAACACATCGTGAGCGTGGCTGATCGTGAGTCAAAGTTACACACGCGCCCATCTCTAGTATTAAATATGATGGCTGCAAAATTATGGCTGTTATCGCGTTTTGGACATTACTTAATCGACTCAGGAAGAGATATTGACGTTGCAAACGAAGTGACAAAGATAATATACATTATAATAATGCGGACGCGCAAAACAAAACATAAATTTTCTGGAATTTGAAGTGATGAAAAAATTTAGCAAGAGTTAACATTTTTTTTTATTAAGTTGATGCTATTGCAAAATCTTATAAGAATTATATTTAATCAGTTTTTCCAACAAAAAACTTACATTCATTAAAAAATACCCGTATTATCTTCAAGCCACAAATCATACCGTAAGTTTTGCCCAAACTGAGCATGACTAATGAACTTGGCAAACGTAGTAAATTCAACTCCAACACACATACGTACAAACTCATAAGAACTCATTTAAGTCATAATTTTACGTATGGTTAAATGTTGAACACCATGACTTACAATAGTAATAACAAGAAAAAACTAGAAAACAAAACAAACCACATCAAATGCCATAGCAGCAAAAATAAAAAAAAATAGCACCCAGTGTTGCCATGAAAAAAATTTTACAGCGTAACTTTTGCACTTTACTCGTCGGATTTCTCGTCGGATTTTTGAAACTCTGAAAACAAGAACTAAGAAATTTCAGTCGGATTTTACAACAAAGAAGACAAATAAAATATTGCATTTTAGTAGACGTGTGACGTATATTTAAGGTTTATTTACTTAAATAAATAACATTTTTTCAGAAGTCAATTTTATAATCATAATAAATATAGAAAATATATTATAATAAATTACATTTTGAAAATATTTTTGAACACACAAACGAAGAGTAAAAATCAAATTATATACATTTGCAATACAGTTTGGTTTAATGTAGATCTCTTAAATCGGTAAAAATGAAATGCGTAGAACTTTAATATATTTTTTTTCAATTTTAACTCTATAAATGTAAAGCTTTTGCTTCAAGTTAATTAACGAAAAAATGTTGTTGTTTTAAGCCAGCAAAACTACAAAAAATTAGATTTTAGTGAAAAAATATATGTGTAAAAAAATATAATTTTTTCGAAGTATATATACATTGCTTTATTAAATTTGTTTATCAATTCTTTATCAATTCAAGACTAAAAAAGTTATAAGATTTTATATGCAGATAGTCTTTTGTATGCAGAGTTCCTTCCATTGTATCTAACTCTAATCTATTGCGAACTTTAGTTTTATTAATATTTGTTTGGCTAAAAGTTCGCTCAACGTTAGCTGAGGAATTCGGTTAGCTCAAGAATTCAAAAATAAAGTTTCCCATTATTGGAAATGCAGAAGTACCATCGCATATTTTTATTTTAAAGTTGCCCTCAATTTTATTATACTAATTTTTTTTCTTTTCATATATATATGTATGTATATAAAAATATATGCAAAATCGGACGCCGGATCTACTTTTTCTGAAATCGTAACATTTTGAAGAATTTTGGTCAAATATCGGAACGTCGGATGCAAGTATTTAAATCGTAACATATCCGATATATCGGACCATATGGCAACGCTGATAGCACCAATCAAGAGGTAGCTCAGAGCAGTAAGTGAGCGAAAGAGATGGAATAAAAGAAAAATGTAAATTAAAAATTTTGAGAAAAAAATTCTGAAATATTTACAACGTTTTTTTGTATTTAACTCACGAATGACCTAAATTCGTTAAATGCGCGCTTGTCATACAAAAACACTTACTTACATTTAGGTGTTAGATACAAATACACATACACACACGCACAGAGCCACTCTTGCTAAAGATAAAATTCTGACATCAATGCAAAATGTGTGTGTGGTTATTTTTTTAAGGTATGCATTTGAAAGATATTCATTGGTGTTGGCTGCTCTAGGCGCTAACGTGTGAACTAAGGTGACTTAATTCTAAGAATCAGCAGCAACAGGCAATTTGTTGGAACTCAACAATACAGTCAGCAAAAATATAATTTGCATTATAGATATAGTAGTTTGCATGAGACAGTTGCATGAGACAGAAATAGCTTGGCATTAAACACAGATATTAGAAAAAATTAAGTTTTTCTGTATAAGAATAAATCTTGAAGTTAAAATTTTTAATAAAACATTCTTTGTTGTTTTATTTAAATTTGCAAAAAATTTTTGATTCAACGCTGAACTTTACTGTTCGCTTTCAACAATTACTCTTTACCCTCACCTCTAAAAGAAAATAAATAAACTAAATGAAATATGTATATTACAAAAAAAAATATTTTTTATATACTAAAGTTAATTGTTTATGTTTGTGATATTTCATGCTGCGACCTAAAAACATAAATTCCCACTATCGTCATCTGCCAAGTCGGCCAACGTCAACGCAGCAGACAAAGTTTCTGTTTTGTTTTTTTTTTATTAGCAACATGTACTAATGATGATTCTTGCTTGAAAAATGAAAGTGATTCGAATTTTCACAAAATTTCTCTTGATTTTACAAAAAATTGAGGAAATTATTTTAGTTTTTGTTTTACAAAAATAAATCTTTTGCTTAGGTGCACTCATCGCCACCCAAGTGACCCAAATTGTTACTTAGCATGAAGTATCTATTTTAAGAATCAGTCAGACAGCCTTTCTTTTATTAGTTGCTCGAACATAATCTTAACCCACAAGCATCTGTTAACCCACAAGCGAGTGAATTGCCCTTTAGCTCCTCTCAGTATGAATGGTGTGGATCTTGTGGAATCAGCCGCTCTTGACGTTCTGGGCATATCGATCCAATCTGATCTTCGTTGGAATGATCATATTTTCGATGTGTCGAAAGAAGCGGGCAAGTGCCTAGGTTTTCTAAAACGGTGTAAAAAATATTTCACTTCAGCTGATCTTCGCATGATCTACACCTCATATATTAGGCCGAAAATGGAGTACAATTCGCACATTTGGGCAGGGGCTTCAAGATCTTATTTGGAGCTTCTGGACCGAATTCAATGTCGTGCAATATATATGATAGGAGATGAAAGTATTTCATCCTCTCTCAACTCTCTTGAGCATCGACGTAATGTAGGTTGCCTAAGCCTTCTGTATAGGTATTACCATGGGGAGTGTTCAAGGGAGATACATGGCCTGACGCCACCAGCTCGTGTGTTTCCCAGGTCCACTCGGGCAGCTGTCCAGGCCCATCCCTTTACCATTGCATCGATGCCTAATAGAACCTCGCATTACCGCGATAATTCGTTCTTTAGTCGCGCGGTTAAGTTGTGGAATAGTCTCCCTGCGAGCGTGTTTCCCGGCAGTTTTGAGCTGTGCAAATTCAAAACAAATCTTCACCGACACTACTCCATCTATCCACCTTCCAACTAACTATCACCCATCTTCCGAATCAACACAATGCCTACGCATTTATAGGGGGCATCCCCTGAGCGTTGGTTCAGTCTAAAAAAAAAAAAAAAAAAAAAAAATACAAAACTTAATTTTTGAGAATGACGGCTGCACTCAATTGCATTAGAGTTAGATGAGGATTAGAGAAGGCTGACTGCGAACAAATTGTATTAACTGAATTTAATTTATATGCACTTATATGCACTAACAGGAGTTTATTCCAATTGCATTCCTGAGGAAATGAGATGCGCAATTAAGAATTCCTAATTGCCAGAATCGAATCGAAATTAGAATCGAACTGTTATGGGTACTTTTCGACCTAGTTCTGTAAATGCATATTAGTTGCTTGCGTTTTGGTCGTTTAATATTGTTTTTGTTAACCTTCCGGAACAATAAGATATAGTATGTAGCTGCAGAGCCAGTGTAGCTACCAAAAATTTAAATGAATTGAATTGAAAAAATTAAATATGAAAACCCCATTCATTTTTTATATATCTTAGTCAATTCGAATTATTTTTATAGTTATTCCATACTAAAAATATAGTGTATTTTTGTAAAATTTAAATTTAAGAATATATTTTATAATTTCTTACTACAGGAAAAATGATAAAGGCATATTTTTTCGAAATATTTATTTACATTGATATGTGCATATCATTGAATTAAATTTAGTTTTAAACCAATATAAAATGATCAACCAATTCATCACCAAAAATTAAAAAAAAAAACAAATTTGTTTTCAAATATTTTTTATTTTGACAATGAAATTTTTTAAAATACCATTATTTTGCGTTCATTTTTTAGTGTGCCTATCTGTATTATTTTAAATATTTTAAATAAATTTTAAAGATAGCAGTTAATTTATTTATACAATAACATAATAATAGAAACTTATATAAGTAAACTAAAACCAAAAAAAAAAACTAAACTTTTACTGTATAAAAAGAAATTCTATGTCCACACTTACGACACTATCGAAACTGTGTTTTTTTTAAGCGAAGCATTTTACGAATTGTTTTGTGGTTTGCTTGAGTGAAAGAAATCACTTTTTCCCGGCAACCGTCTTAGAATTTTTCCGTTTTGCTTGCGTCTATTACAACAAGAAAATCAACCCGTCTATTACAACAATCACAACCCTTCGATTGATACACACACAGTGGGACACACTGTCCACTGATACAAAGCTCTTTTTTGCTTTGGTTGGCTTATTCAATATTAAGTATTAACTAAACCCAACAAGCAAGAAAAATATTTTACTCCAAGCTTGGAAATAAAGTCTTCAACCTCCACTTGATCTCCAACTCATTTCTCCAAGTCATCTCCAACATCTTGGAGTTGAGCTGGAAATTTGCTTGAGATGCATTAGTTTTCAAAGTGGCAATACTGTTGAAGTGTCAACAAAATAATTTGTTTTTGTACCTGGCAACACTAGGTTGTTTTGGTTATTTCGAACTCTTTAGTCCAAAAAATGCAAAAATAAAACGTCGGTCTCGAATGGCTTAGGAGATAAAATTCACGAAAGTTTCAAAATTGAGTGCAAAATATGAAGTTTGTGGAATAAAGCCGAAAATAAATGCCTGCCATCAGCGAAAGAAAAGAGTGAAACTACAATACATTTATTTCTTTTATATTATTTTTAAAATGAGCGAAAAAATCAAATTAAATATTTTCGTTTATTTATAAAAATGTGTAAGCAAGTCTTGTTTTAAAGAACAAAATTAATGCATGCAACCAAAACACTTCAATTTAGTATTTGAATAATAATAAAATTTATTTTAAAAAATTTTATAAAAATGTGTAATATTAGCTTTTAAACTATTTTCATTGATTGAAATAAAAGAATAATTGGAAAAGCTTTATCTTAAATTACTATTTCTTTTTCATTTTAGGTTGGAGAACGGTTACAGAAAGACTATGGAGATCAAGTGGAGATCCTGTCTTATCTCATCTGGAGATCGAAGGTCCATTTCCCTGGAGAATGGCTTGGATCTCAAGTGGAGGTCAAGTTTATATCCAGCATTGGAGATTGGAGAAATGAACTGGAGCCCCACTTGAGGTCAAGCCGATCTCCAAGGTATATGTTTATTGGGAAGCTATATTGCTCCAGATCACAATCTTAATACATTTCTCTGTTCAAACTGTAATTAGTTTTTGCCATTATTACAGTGCTTTTACAACATATACTGTCCTCAGAAATGTTCAGCCTGAAAGTATACACATACATACATACAGGGGCCGAATTAACCATGTTGAGGCCCCTAGGCAATGCAATTTTCGGGGCTCCTTTAACCTATTCTAACTTCCTAAAATACATTGTTTCTACCACAACGCAATACTATTCATAATCATGCTAGTTTTTTACCCGACTACGGTGATGCGAAAGAAGCAGTATATGTGTTTGACCGGTAAGTATGTATGTATGCATGTTCATCTCTTCCATCCTCACTTGTAAGCTATTTATCATAGTTTGACAAATAAGATATCGTTGGTAGCGTTTTAATCCTCCGCTGGTTATAGCCTATGTGAACTCACATTCAATTTAATATGGCGTCCTCTAACATGCAATAACAATAAAGTTCAGCTGCTACAGCTTTTTCGCACTTTCTCCGCATTAGATCATCTTAAGAACCAGCCCAAATAACATCAAAATATCTCAACGATATCGATTACTCCAAAACAATCTAAAGTGAGAAAAATTTACCCACCGTAATATGGGTTGGGCTCAGGGAAAACACAAGACATAACAACAAAACATGCGTTTACATACAGTGTTGCGCAAAACAATAGCAACAAAATCAGTACGCTGCTACAAAATCGTGTATCTTTTTTAATATTAGGTACACACAAAAATGCTTATAGGAACCAAAGCATATATTCATACATCATATTAAAAAGAAAACATATTCAAATTTGGTTTTGTTTTCTTTATTAAATTTAAAATTAATGTGATTTCATTCAATTTGTCTGAGAGCAAAACAAAAGCAACATAATTAATATTTGGTGTAACATTCATTATTCTTGATAACCGCTGCACATCTGAGCGACATCGACTTTATTAAATTAGATATGTTGGTATTAGGTATATGTTCCCAATTAAGTTTCAGGGCTTCATACAGTGCAGTCTTATTGGAAAACTTTTGACCAGAAACTTTTACCTTCAAAATCCCAAAAATATTTTCAATGGGATTCAAGTCATTGTGTCTGTGCCGGTCAATCAAGGACTTGAATCCCATTGCCTCTAATGTAATCTTTGATGAGCTTTGAAGTGTACTTCGGGTCGTTGTCGGGCTGAAACGTTCACAGAAGCGACATATTCCACTCTGAATGTGGTCGCATCTTGCTTTCTAAAATGTCTTTATATACAAATCGATTCATAATTCCATCGATTTTTTGAAATGATTCAACTTCATTATAGGTAAAACAAGTGCTGAACAGAGATTTCCTTGAGACCATTCGTCAGTTTTTGCCACTCGAGTAACAATCGTCGTCAGCCGTAATCGCACACAAAAAATGCATATATACCGCTCGAGTTCGTAAACAACGATTGCTGCAAAGAACACTTTGTCACGATTGCGAATTGATGCAAAGGCAGCCTCCAGACCACGAGATCATTCGGATGCTTCGCTTAAAGCTCGAGTGACAGCTGCTGCATGAATTTTTGTTGTTTCCAAACTTCTCTGACCTTCTCTAGCAGCGCGTTCTTCTTTGCGTTGTTTGGTTCCTTTTAGTTTATTGTTTTCTTTTCTCTACTGTGGAGCAATCAGTATTGCCAGTAGCAAGTTTTATGACAGTAAATTTTTAAAGTAACCTGAGCTAAAATTTAGACCAAGAGTGCATGAAAGTTAATCTTGAAAGCAACCTAAATTAGTAAACAAACTACTATTGAAAGTTTGTCGGTAAAATAACAACAATGTTTTGCTTTCAATGAACATTACTTATCCCTTCAAGACAAGCGTAACCAAAGCTCCAACACAATTAAAAAATGTTTGATGAAAACCAACACAAACTTGTCATTAATTTGTTTTTTTTATGAATGTGAGAAAGTGCAGGTTTAGCAAATGTCACGAGCTGAGCTAAGTTGTGTAAGTTAGAAAGAGATCCTTCTGACAGCTGTTGTAAAGAAGCGACGTGTGCTCCAAAGTTTTATTAAACTATTTTAAAGAAAAAGCCCAGAAAAATGAGTATTTAACCCAAATGTATGGAGTTTTTCAAAACGAGCAGGTATTTATTAATAAAACAAATTTTGTACAACTGTTAACTTTTCAAAGAATGGCTAAAATTTTAGGTTATGTTGTGTAGTCGAACTGATAAAAACACTTCAGTCCTTAATTTTGTTTCATTTAATTAAACACCTCTAATTTAGGGTGTAAGAACTGCGAAATTTCTACAAGAACTTGGTGCCAGAATATGTTTAGAAAAGTCCAAGAAAAGCGTAGAATATGATTTGATCAAAATTATAGATGTCTGTGATATTTATCAAAAGCGGCGAATATGGACAATTTAAAATTATGTTACATTTAAATTAAAATCGGTTATGTTTAATAGTAGATACAGTAAAACTGAAAATAAAAATTAGTTTAAGTATTAGTAAAAAGATTTTGCTTAACCCTTTATTACTAACCTATGAAAGCACCCGTAAATGAAACTCACAATTATAACGACTCAAGTGTATAAATCTTAAAAATTTTTAAATTCGAAGTTAGTTAAACCTTTTTTTTTTATTTATAAATAGTTTTTTATTAATTTCATTCACTAATTCTATGCTAAGAATAATTTTGAATGTAGTGCTACTAGGTGTAATCCACCTTACTTGTGAAATCACAAGTACACGTTAGTTTAGTCAGATTTTTCACATCATCATCCTAAAACTAATTGAAATTTTATTCTGCAAACTTACTTAAGTTTCTTACAGCAATACGTGTTTAGTAATGTTTTATTTTTAAGGCTTTTTTTCTTTATTTTTTTATGTAGTTGTTTGCGTTTTTTATGTCACTTATGTCAGTTTTTAGGTCATCAAAGTACGAGCCCTGGTTATTAATATATTGTTTTTATGATATGCAACTGTTCTATTGTTTCTATAATAAAAATATTTTTTTGTACATAATGAGAAATAATAAAAATAGCATTTTAAATACAATATAAATATCTTGTAAAAAATTATTAAATATTTTATAAGAATATTTAATAAAATATTCGTTTCATTCGCCACATAACTCATTATATTTTATTATATATTTTATCTTTGTGCGATGAATGTTAAAGGCTGAAAGTTAAGTTGTTTGTGTCAGTTCCTCAAAATAATCTTTGGTTGCAATAGCATTTATGAAGATTACTCAAATATTTCGATTCTAGTGATAGCCATTCGTGTGATGGAATGGTTTGAAATGCCTCTAAAAATAAAGTTTTTTATCAAAATATTGGTTGGTGTAATAGTTTTAAAAAAAGAACTGCCAGAAACTATATGACAAAAAACTCTTTCTATCTGCATCAACAATTGAAATGTATGCAATCGGATAAGAGATAATACTTTTTTTATACAAATTGTGATATATTTTATTTTAAAATTTTAATACAAAACTTTCTTGATCTAAGGCTCGCAATCTAATTAATGTGTTTAAACAAAAATTTTAAAACTAATTCTGCAAACTTACTTAAGTTTCTTACAGCAATACATGTTTAGTAATGTTTTATTTTTAAGGCTTTTTTTTCTTAATTTTTTTATGTAATGTTTGCGTTTTTTATGTCACTTATGTCAGTTTTTAGGTCATCAAAGTACGATTAATAAATTTATTAATATATTTTTGCTATGATATGCAACTGTTTTATTGCTTCTATAATAAAAATATTTTTAGTATATAATAAGAAATAATAAAGCAATATTTTAGATACAATATAAATATCTTGTAAAAAAAAAAATTATATTAAATATTTTATAAGAATATTTAATAAAATATTCGTTTCATTCGCCACATAACTCATTATGTTTTATTATATATTTTATCTTTGTGCGATGAATATTAAAGGCTGAAAGTTAAGTTGTTTGTGTCAGTTCCTCAAAATAATCCTTGGTTGCAAAAGCATTTATGAAGATTCTTCAAATATTTCGATTCTAGTGATAGCCATTCGTGTGATGGAATGGTTTGAAATAGCCTCTTAAAATAACGTTTTTTGTCAAAATATTGGTTGGTGTAATAGTTTTAAGAAATAAACTGCCAGAAATTATATGGCGGAAAAAACTCTTCCTATCTGCAAAAATAATTGAAATATATGCAATCGGATAAAAGATAATTTTTTTTTCATTCATATTTTTGATATATTTTATTTCAAAATATTAATACAAAACTTACTTGATCTAAAGCTCGCAATTTAATTCATGTGATTCATAAGTTGTATTTTGTTTTTTATTTTCAATACACGGAATTCTGACCAGGAATCAATCAATCAATTGCAGCCACTCAAAACCCTATGATTTTTTTTTGAGCAAAATTTATTTATACCAAAATGTTGTTTTTATATTTAATGTCTCAAAAATAATTTACATGAAAAAATAACCCCAATATATTTTCCAATCAAATGTTATGATTTCAAACAAATTTGTTTATACCATTGGCTATATATATTAATAAAAGTTATTTTCATATTAATCGTATTCGATTCTTGCTATCCACCTCGCAGTCGAATTAGCACAGAAATTGATTGTTGACATATTTTTTCGCCAACTTGTGCAATAATAACTCTAATTAAAATCTCATTTTATAATATTGCAATTTTTTGTGTCTGGTAACAACATTCGCAGAATAAAAAAAATGCAACACTGCAACTAATATTTTTCCTTTGTGCGAATGAGCATAAAAGCATGGATTTTCCTTGCTTTTGGCGATTGTACCTCATGTCTTGCCTTGTTTGACATTCTTGTGTCACAGACGTTCGTAATCGCTAGCGCTCACACTCTAAGCATTCGTATCAACAGCGATTGGTACATGCATTTGCGCATTAATTTAAATGCAGGAAGCACATTCGGTGCTCGTTTATTGACGAGACAATCGAAACGCCATTTGAATGCACTCAAGCTGTTCTCTGGTGCTGACCATAATGCCACCGCCTCCGTGCTTAAAATTTATTTTGCAGTTTCGGGCTTCAAGTCGTGTTCCTGGGTGGCGCCGTACCATGCACATCCCATCTGAATTAATGAAGTTGAACTATATTCGTCGCTATAAAACGTTTTTCGATTTTTGAACGCTGCAATTTAGGTGCTCTTTTGCAAGACTGAGTCTAAAAAACATAACTTGCAACTTGTTGTAACAATTTCAGACAGAATTGTTTAAATTGTAACACCTCACCTTGTTTTTTATGCTCACCTGTAAGCAAAGGTTTCTCTGCCGGTCTGTAACTTCTTTAATCGCTCTCAACGGCTCGTCATCAAACAATGCTGTGATGGATATCTAAATCAAGTGTCCGAACAACCTCTTTGGATGTGGCAAATGCATTTCCTTTGAACACGCCACAAATGTTCTAATCATCACGCAACGATGTCTTCCGCGTGAAGTCTTTAATGTACCATTGTTACGTCATTTGTGATGGTATATTTCTTCATTAATCTGCAAACTATTGACTGAATAATATCAAACTGTTTCACGTTAGATATTTGTGAATTTCAGTTTTTATATTCGGAAATAATTTGCAATTTAAGAACTTCACAGTATTTAAAACGTGCCATTATAAATGGAACAGTCAGTGTCACAACTAGCGCAAAAACAAAACTAAACTTAAATGTTTATGACTTACAAACAACACGTGCTTTACAATAACGGAACTTTTACCGGTAATTCTTGGAACTTCTGTTCTCTTTTTACATTTTTCAAGTTTTGTTGCTTTTGTTTTGCTCTCAGACAAATTGAATGTAGCCACATTAATTTGAAATTTAATTAAAAAAAAAACAAAACTAAATTTGAATTTGATTTTTTTTATATATGATGTATGAATATATGCTTTGATTCCTATAATCATTTTTGTGTCCCCCCAATATTAAAAAAGATACACGATTTTGTTGCAGCGCACTTATTTTGTTGCTATTGTTTTGCGCAAGACTGTAGATCTAATCATACATTAGTTTTCAATCTACTTTTGAGTTGACCTTTCGATAAGTTAGCATCAAAAGAGCTACAGTTGTTAACAAAGGTACTCATACATACTTTGTTTTATAAACAAAGGCTTACCCGTGGCATTTGAAGCAATCAGTCTTCTATATTTTTCCAATGCTATTATCTCATTCGGGAAAGTTGATTGTGCCATATTATAAAAAATCAATTTTTACGATTTCTCGGCAATTACATTTTTAGCTTTCCCCGCATCCATTAATTGTAAGATGAAATAATTGAACTGCACCATATTGTATATATACTTAAACTCAATGTCCTCAGAATAATGTTCACTAAAATTTGCACAAGGCTTTTTAATTTCATCGTTGGACTTTGTCAAGAAATTGCAAAGAAAGCTAAACAGAGAAATAACTGCCTGATAAGTCCCTAATTCCCCGTCATCTGTTTAGTAGCCGTTAAAACCGTAGCAAAAAATCAATTATAATCCAGTAATAATTGTATTTATGATAATATCATATGAAAAAAGAACAAGGCAATAATATTGTCATTGAGGATATAAATTAAATTTTCACTCAATAAAACATTTTCAAATTTTTTCTCGGTGCGCGGGGCCCCTAGCCACTGCGGCGCCCCTAGGCAGTTGCCTACACTGCCTTATGGATAAACCGGCCCTGCATACACAAAAAGTAAGCATGATGCTTCGCACTTAATATCGCTCAAACTGTAATAATTTTTTTAAATTATTCCAGTGCTTTTACAAAATACACAGTCCTCAGAAATGTTAGGTGTTTTTCTAAAAAAGCCATTGTTTAAAAACTAAGTATTATAGCAAGGGAGAAGGGAACTGGGAAAAGGGAACTTTAAAACGATTTTTAATGTTGTATATAAGAAAGTTTTATCAAAATAGTTTAACCACACTTGTATTATAAATAAAAAGTGGCGTGTATAAATCCAATAAATTTTCGTCATATTTTGTACTTTAAATGCTTCCAGCTCATCGTAGGACGTTCTTTTATAATAGTAATTTATTAAAAGCATTGTGTATTGGCTGCCCTATGTATCCTTTATTTAACAGATATCCAAACCACAAAACTTTTGCTTCTACCCTCCAGGAAATGGAAACATTCCCGGATATAAACAGAAAACTTTCCATGGAATATTGGAAGCATTCCCTTCCATTGGACACTCCATTTCTTTTTATACATAGCATGTCATTAAAGAGAAACATTCCTCTCCGCTGTGTCAAAAATGAATGTGGAAACATTCCTCTCCCTTGTTATGAAAATGCCCGGCCAGGATTCGAACCCGGGACCCCTGAGCGACAGTCAAGCGCGCTACCACTAGACTATCGAATTCTATAATAAGCGACTAGGAAACAATGGTATTAATATTTTCTGTTGCCATTGCTTGAAAATAAGTAAAAGTTTCCACATGCATTCTTAAAGAAGCGGTTTGGAAACAACATAAATACAAAACTACTCATAAGCTTCCAAAAGATACGGTGGGGAATGTTTCTTTATCACTTTTAGATGGAAGCCTTCCGATTTTTCCTGGAGGGTACTTACTACATCTGATGTGAGTGATAAGCGATCCAAATATTTATAGCGTTGCACAGTGAACTGCATAGTGAACAAAAATAAAAAAAAAATTGTATCACGAAATCCTGCATATTTTGTATCAATCGGCAGGTAATACTTTGACTATTTTCAAGGTTATTCAAAAAACTCGAGCAATAAAATACGTTTTGGTTGAGCTACAACGCTTTGAAGTTGAGTATTTCTTTAAGAAATTGTAATTTTTGACATAGCTCTTGGCTCATAGCCAATTAAATCTCATAATTTTAAAAAGTCTATGTGTTAATAAAAAGAGTCATTTGTTTTATTAAAAATTAAAAACAAAATATTTTTAAGTACTGCGAAATTTGATATACTTGAATGAGAAATTAGCATATTTTGATGGAAAAAAACAGAATATGTTAAAATAAGTGATCTTTTTTTTGGGATTATTAAAAAACATATATTGTGCAATAAGGAACTGAAAATAACTTTTCCTACTTCATCCTAAAAAAATATATATTTTTTTTGTTTAAAAATAAAAATTTACATAAAAAATCAAGTAAAAAATTAATATAGGTTCTAGGGAGGTACCTCTAGGGTCTAACCGATTTCGACTATTTTCAGTTCACACCTGTTACTCTATTTCACTGTCGTTTTGAAGAATTTTTGTTAAGATCGGTCGACTTTTATATGTACCTCCCATACAAAATCAAGTAAAATATCAATATAGGTCCAAAGGAGGTACCCGTGCAGTTCAACCGATTTCAGTTTTTTTCAGTACACATCTATAAGTCTATTTAACTACCCTTCTGACGAATTTTTGTTAAGATCGGCCAACTTTTTTCTGTACCTCCCATCAACGCCGTAGATAAGGGGGAGGTTCAGGGGGTTCAAACCGCCCTTAGCTATATTTATATATTTTAAATAATAACATAAATATTCCAAATAACTATATTGTTTTTTTATAATTCTAAGAAATAATAATTTTTTAGAATTATATTTGAGCTTAGTGCCAAATTAGTTCATGAAGCAACACGCTTGAACAACAACAAGTTATTTGCTAACAAACCATCAAGGCTGTTTCGTTAATCGCTACATCAAGTCTTCAGTAGTCTTCTGTGGTTTCTGCAGTACCATTCACTTAAATAAGCTTATACAAAAACTTTCTGTTTAATTAAAACAGAATTATGTGTTAAATGCCGCCTTTAAAAGCAAGGTTTTCCTACTGTTTTGCGAATTACTTAATGTTTCCTTAAAATTAAGATAAATTGAAAATTGCATATTAGACTGGCGTTTTTCAAGAATTTTTCTAAAATCAAATATTACTAGTCAAAAACGTGAGGTTTGGGATAAAAACTAGCATGGTGTAATATGAGTTCCACAGGAGTTCACCGAGTGACCGCGAAAAACATTAAAAAATGCATGGACTTTTTACATATTTCTTTATTTTTACTCATTAAACATAATTTTGTGCTGTTATGTATTTCGTTTTTCATTTTATTGTTACCTTAAAAAAAATCATATATAAAAAAATTGCAATGAAATGTTGTTAATATGCTTTTTAGAACAGCACTTAATACGAATACAAAGAATTTTGTGACTGTTTTACAATTAAATTTTTTACAAGAAGTGCTTTAAATATTTCGAATTCGTTTATTTTTAAGAAAAAAATCGCTAAAAATCCAAAAATGCAAAATTGTAGCTATAGTCTTGAACTATTTTGTGAAAAAATTTACAAAAACCAATTTTCGCAGATAAAGTAATAGCTGTTGAAACCTGACTTTTTTCGAAAATGGTCACAGTGTCTGTTTTTAACTTTTCGAACACAAACATAATCTTAAAAAAAATCGATAAAACGATGTTTCTTATTTAAAATGAGTTCTGTAATTTAAAAAAAAATTATTTCTTAGTTAGAAAAAATGTTGGAATTTCAGGGCTGCCAACATTTACCAGGTTAAAAAATATTTAAAACATCCCAAAAACCAACAAATTTCATTTTCACCATTGCAACATGTGAATTATCTTTTTTTCACCATTCAAAAAAGCACAATATATCCAAAATCCGATCAGAAACCAATTCATGAATTGGTGAATCCTGTACCAAGTAGTGAAAAATAAACTTGTTGGTTTTTGGTATTTATACAGTTTCCGCCATCTAACTTTTTTTTTTCAACTAGTGCTTATTTCGTGAATGGTAACACTTAGCTCATGTCTGATTCGACAGATAATTAGTTTTATCCTTCCGCTAAACGAATATGGTTGTGAATACGATTGAACAACGCTGGGAAGTATTGCGACATTACTTTGAAAATCATGATGTCGATTTTGCCAAAAAAATCATCTTTTCAGGTGAAGCTCATTTTGATCTTGGCGGGTATGTAAACAAAAAAAAAACAAAATTGCCGCATTTGGGGCACAGAGATACATTGAAAATCCGCTGCATCCAAAACGAGTCACTGTTTGGTGCGGATTTTGGTCTAGAGGCATAATTGGGCCATTTTTCTTCAAGACAAGACAGAGACAATTGACGCTTTAAAGGACAATATTCGTGAAGCCATTGGTGAAATACAGCTGCACACAATCGATAATGTGCTTAAAAATTGGACCGATCGTGTAGGCTACTGCATGGCCAGCCGAGGCAGCCATTTGAATGAAATTATTTACCATTATTAACCGGAAGAATTGTACTTTCAAATAAAAAAATAAATTTGGGAAAATATTTAGCAGTTTTTTTTTTATAGAATTTTAAAAAAAAAATTATTTGGCGGACCCTTTATAATCCGAGGAATCGGAAGGAATTCTTCGTATTTCAAAGCCTTAAATTAATGTGAGATCTTTTGTATTGAAAATTTATTTATTTAGATCTAGTAGGATAAGGTCGTGTGTGAAAGTCAGCCCTGAACTCGTCCGTATTTTTAATTATTACATTATTGCTTATGCTAAAAAGTTTAATTATAATCTTATTGATTTTTTGGTGTAACTTCAAAGTCTTAACGGCTGATTCGCAAATTGTGAAAGAATTACAAGAATCATTATCTGTAGACTTGGATGACCTTCCAACAAAATCATTCTCATTGTATAAAGCTCGATGAAAAAGCGTTGGTAATTTAATTAAGCAAAATCAGTCTGACATAGACGGATAAACTTACAAGTTTCCTGTCTAGGAAACGAAAAATAGGAAATTATCTTTTCAGAAGAGCTGGTTTAGCGCGAACCGATGGCTCGCGTATTCAGAAGATAAAGTTGGAGCGTTTTGCTCAGTATGTGTTTTCTTTGGTAAGAAAGTTGGAGCTAGAGTTGACTAGAAATTGGGTTGCTATTTACAAACCCGTTCATAAATTAGAAAGATGCCAAAGAAGTATCTTCACGAATTCAATAAATACTACAAAAATTAAATTATTTTCGTTTTTAAAATTATATACATACCGTATTCAGAAGATAAAGTTGGAGCATTTTGTTCAGTATGTGTTTTCTTTGGTAAGAAAGTTGGAGGTAGAGTTGACTAGAAATTGGGTTGCTATTTACAAAGCCGTTCATAAATTAGAAAGATGCCAAAGAAGTATCTTCACGAATTCAATAAATACCACAAAAATTAAATTATTTTCGTTTTTAAAATTATATACATACCATGCCGTTGTCAAAAAAATTTACTTCTAACATAAACAATTAGTTTAGGATTAGAGCGAAACTTGT
The DNA here is from genome assembly GCA_963920525.1 of Dichetophora obliterata. NCBI lineage: Eukaryota > Metazoa > Arthropoda > Insecta > Diptera > Sciomyzidae > Dichetophora > Dichetophora obliterata. The sequence goes on from OY986435.1 coordinate 205,853,793, forward strand.
GCCTGTTATTCAAGCAATAACACTTTGCGGTAGATAAATAAATAAATGAGGATAGATAAACTTAGAATAAATAAACTTTTTTTAACTCTTTTAACTTCGATTATTGAAATCGGTTAAGAAATTTGGAAAGTACTTAGACTTCAGAAATCCCTAGAGAAAATTTAAAACTAAATATTTTTTGCTCGAGTAAGCCCCCCTCCCCCTTTATGAAATACCTATCGACGGCGTTACTTCCCACACAAAATCAAGTAAAAAATTTATAAAGGTCAAAGGGAGGTACCCTTACGGTCTAACCGATTTCAACCATTTTCAAATTTTTTTCTTAATTGGCTTAAACTAATTAAGCATACAAAATTGCATTATAATAGGAGCACTCCTACTATTTTTGTCCATCGCTTATATGGAGGCAGTTCACTGTGCGACGCCGCGAATAACATCGTAAGCGACAAAATTATAAGTTTTCCGGAAATTATAAGTTGAAAAAAACGATTTTAATGGTGCACTTAGAACCATTTGATTTCAATTTCTTCTCTTTTGGTGTAAGAGTTGTAAGAAACTTTGCCTGTAAATATAAAGAAAAAAATATCCAGATTCAAGCCAGAGCATTTTTAACGGTAGTAAGCAAAAAGAAACATGTTTGATTCGTTTGTCGCTTACAACGTTATTCGAGGCGACGCTGCATTTGTACAACATGATTAAGGACAACTATTGATGCAGTTTTTGCTAGACTATTACATCTTTAACATATGTTTGCTATTTTAGATATCATAAGCCAATAATTTTATTAAAAAATTTCCATAATAAAATTTTAAAACATTTACAAAAATAATTCATAATGAAACGTTATAAAATTTACTAGTGTGAATATGAATAATGTGTATTTTTTGTAATTATCTATTTAAAAAAATAAACCTATTAAAAATTTTTTTAGTTTTAACATTATTTCATTAAAAAAAAACCATTAAATTATCAAATCTATGAAACTGCGATTAAGCTTAGCATTTCTCGTGTGTGCAACGACGCATTTGTTTTTTTAAACTATTATTTTTATTTTCTTTTTTTATTATTGTGTCCTTAAATATGTTTCCTCTCAATTTTAATATATCAGATTTCGATGTATCAAAAACGCCAAGAAAATTATTAATACTCTCTAATTTCTCTTTAATTCAAACTTACTTTAGAAAAAATCAAGACCTCAGTCAATATTTTTTTTGTCATCAGCAACCGTTCATAGTTTTTGTTCATCATCATCTTTTGGTAGAAATCCAAACTCTAAGTTTATTATTAAAGGCATAAACAAAAATTTTCTGTATGACTTTATATTGCCACTACTAAGCTTCAAACAATGCCAAGCATAAAAAAAACAGTTTGAAAACTGTTGTATAACATGTTATAAAAAAAAACTTTTAATTTCGTTTAATTTATGTAGATCAGTGTTTTTGTATGTTTGGAATGTATAACGACGTATCTATGTATTTTTCTTTTATAGTCATAGTTGTTGGTGTAATATGTTAAATATGGCTTTTAACTCGACTTGATATTGCGCTCTTCTGATGAAGTTTGAACGATTTTCAGACAATTTTTTGTTGTAAGAAGTCCAATATGGATATTTAAGATAGTTATGATTTTAACCGTAATACAGTTAAAGCTAAGCAACAGTGATACAATATTATTAGCAGCGAAAATATTAAATAACGTCATTAATTAAATAAAGGTCTTTATGATGCGGTTGTATGCGGTTTGTTCAAGTGTGCGAATAAGATTACGAACATTCAATTGTCAAATTGAATATTGTGTGAATTTTATAACTGATTCATAACTTTTTTGTCGATTCACGCTACAGCTGTGCTGCCATCCATTCCCCTAAGCTTTTTCTAGCTTCGTTCTGCTCAGTGTTGTCACTTTGTGAGTAATTCCTCAAAACGTGAGGAATTTAAAGTGGCTGTGAGTAAGTTTTGAGAAATTTTATTTTGAAGAATTTTTGAGGAATTTGACCGATTTCTGGTTGGTAGAAACATACCTTTAAAATAAACTGAACACTGAACTTTCCGATTGCGTTTCCCCGTCACTATAAAATAAATTGAAACAAGTGCAAACGATCTTAGTAATTGACGTTCGGTTTTAGCTAAAATCAGCTTAAACATCAAATAAATACAAGAAAAAGGATACATGGTTGCGGTCTGCATCGGAAGCAAAGGTATGCATTGACTATTATTTCTATTGTAGCAATTATCGATTAACTCTTTTAATCAACAAAAAATTTTTTTTACACATTGGCTAATTTTAACCTTATTTTTATTTTGACTAATTTGTATGTGATATCGTTAGTTTTGCGAAATCCAACTTAGTGATGCCATATTATTGGGTAAGAGATATTTTAGAGCACTCCTTGAAGTAAAAGCCAGCAAAAACGAGCATATAAATTCAATCAAACTTAGCTGTTTAAGATCTCGATAATGAGTGGAGATTATTTTTACCTCGAATATTTTTTAGCGCCAGAGTCGTATTCAAAACGAGTTTTAAATCTAAAAAATTTAGTAAGTATATTTGCTTTCAAATTAAGAAAAAGTAATATTACTATTCTTTTTTTTTTCTAAAGCATCAATTTAGCGAGTATTTAGTAAATAATATCACTAGTTTGAGAACTCTACTCGATACAAAAACAGTTTTATCATTTGTTATAAGCTTTTATTTTTACTAAAGAAGGAATTAATAAAAATAGTTATGACCTATTTGAATGAAATAAAAATATGTTTGAATTAAATTGGAAAAATAAAGTTCCATATACTGTGAGCGTCAGAAGAAAGTAAACACCTCAGTTTCTCATATTAATAGTAATATTACACTTTTGTATTTAACACAAACTAAAAAGTAAATATTTTAAATTAACATTTTGTTTACTAAGAGTCTAGCTTAACATAAAGATAAAACAAAAACAGCCTGCAACCAGAAAAAATTCACTTCAAATAACAAAAGACTAAATTTTAAGCTTCAAAAAAAGTAAACAATAACCATAAAGTAACAAAATGTAGATACAAAAAGTGAACTTTTTTGAAGTTTAATATTTGGTTTGTTTTCCTTTGCAATTAAGAACCTCTTTTATTCTCCTAGGCATCGATTGGACAAGGTTTCTTATTACATCGGAAGAGATTTTGCTCCATTCTTCCATTAGAGCCTTCTTTAGAGCATCCTTGTTTGAAATTACCCTCTGTCTATCAAGGTGTTCCCACAAGTGGTCGATCGGGTTAAGGTCCGGAGACTGCGGCGGATGATCAAGTGTCTTAGGCGTTCGGTACAGTAGCCACTCCTTCACAATTTTGGACGTGTGCTTTGGATCGTTGTCCTGTTGAAAAATCCCATTTTCATTGTTTTTCAAAATGTCTAAATAATGCAATTTGTTCATGGTTGAGTCAATAAAAACAAGATTACCGACACCTGATGCAGCCATGCAGCCCCAAACCATAACTGAGCCTCCACCGTGTTTAACTGTGTTGGTAGCACAGTTTTCATTGAAGGCTTCTCCTTTAGTACGCCATATTTTTGGTGGCTATTTTGCACCAAAAATTTCGAATTTGCTTTCATCAGTGTATAATATATTTTCCCAAAAAGTTAAAGCCTCATTTTTGTATTTTTTGGCAAAATCCAACCGCTTGCCTTGATTCACCTTAGATATGTATGGCTTCTTGCGTGGGCTCCTGACCGTACTTTCGCTTACTGGTTTGCCTGAGATCAGCGTTATGTTTTCTGCTATTTTAACTGCACTTGAGGCCGGATTTGCTTTTACTTCTCTTACTGCAGCTCTAACTTCTGTGTCAGTGAGTCGCTTTGGTCGTCCAGATTTCGGCAAATCGTCAACCAGATGGTGTTTGGCGTATTTATCAATAATTTTTTTTTATTGTGCAGTGGTTCTTACCAACTATTTTGCCAATTTCTCGCAAGGATTTAGCTTTTTTGTTCAAGTCAATTATAATTTTTCTAGTGTCATATGATGTTTGCTTTCCCATAGTGAGATTTTTTCCTTTTGCACGTTTTTAGTTATTTTTAAGTGATAATACGCAACTTAACACGTTTCTACTAAAGTAAAACACTTGATCAGCAGCATTTTTAAAAAAAATTTAAGGTTATAAAATACTGTTATAATAAAATCGTTGTAAGTGGTGCCACTGTTTACTTTTTTTTGACACGTAATAATTACTGCATTTTCATTTTCGGCGGATTTCTGCAAAGTTTGCCGCATATTTTGATTTAACGTTTTTTGGTAGAAAAACTTTAAATTGCACAATAGTACCCTGTAATATTATTTTGTATGGAAAGTCAACAGTAGCTTCGAAATTCAAAAATAATTAAACGAAAAATTATTGTTTACTTTCTTTTGAAGCTCACAGTACTTACATAATTTATGCTTATAACTAAAAATTTTTAACAAAAACATATGTTAAAACTAAAAAGTCTTAACATTTTTTTTAAGGAACGCATAAAGCGTTTTAACCCTGCGACGACGAGTGGATAGAAAAATAACCTATTTACATTTTTAAGTCATGTGAGCACAATTTTCGAGATTTTTTCATAAATTTAGGCTTAAAGGATGAGAAATCAATGTGGCTTTTTTCAGACAATATTTTAATTTTAATAGAAAGAAAAAACTAGGCAGTCAAAATATATTTTTTTCCATAGGTATAGAAACCACAAACGATTTTCAAATGCGAGCGGATATATTCTCTCATCCAAATTATGTCAAAACCTTTATGAAGCTACTCCAACAAAGTAAACAAAAAATCAATTTTCCGGATTGGTTTTTTTCGGATTTTTTCAATATTTAAAGTAAAAAAAAAAATTTTAAATTTCAAATTCACTTTTGTATAGAAATATGCCATCGGTGATGAATTTCATTAAAATTTGTGGAATTTTTAAGAAATTTGTGTATTAAAAAGTGGCAACACTGGTTCTGCTGCTTGTTAAGTTTTTTTCAGTAACAATGAAAACTTTCTGTGTATTTTTATATTTTTCAGCTGGTTTACCCTATTTGGTTTTTTCTTATAATAATCATACAACTTGTTTTGTTCAATTGGAGTTTTTTTTGTTTGATTTTTTTTTTTTTATTAAATGGGCACAGCGGCTGTCACCGACTGACACTCAGTATTTAAAATTATTTAATAGCAAAGCGTAATTAAGATTGAAAATTGAGAATGTGAATCCATTAAGAGAAGTTAAGCGATTTTGTATTGTGTCCCTATCAACTGCAATAAGCTGATGTTAACGGAATTCAAAGAATTCTGAATTTGTGCGCTCGTCGCACTCGCTCATTCATTTTATGATATATTTTTATCTTTATTCTGTCATCTAAAAAGCATCACGTCTTTTTTTAGAAATATTAAAGAAATAGTTGGTTTCTTTCTTTACAACTTGAGGCACTTAATTTTAATTTGATTATTGTAGAGCATTTTTAATACTTGCTCAATGACTTACAATGATGATGTTTGTTGAATTATTATGGGGCATCATCCATTATCAACTATGTGAAATAAGCAGGAACCGAAAATAACAGTCATTTTCGAAATTTATTTTTAAAAATTCAGATGGAAAGAGAAAGTCTATTCGATTTTTGAATATAGCAATGTAATGCTTGTTAGCTCAGGAATAATAATCTTTAAGGATTTTAATTTGCTGATTTTTTTAAAAAATTCAAACAAAAATCGTTGTTTTTTGACCAATTTTATTTCGGTCAAAAGCAAAAGTTAAAATTTGACTTTTATTTTTTTCGATCAAATATATAAGTTGAAACTTGACATTTATTTTTTGATCAAAAATAAAAGTTAAAATTTTACTTTAATTTTTTCGATCGAATATAAAAGTTAGAATTTTACTTTAATTTTTTCGATCAAAAATAACAGTTCAAATTTGACTTTTATTTTTTCGATCATAAGTAAAAGTAATATTTTAATTCCTATATCATCTGCTTGCAGTCGCTGTTCCAGTCATTGGCGAAATAAATGAAAACAGAAAGTGCAATGATAAGCAACTAAGCGATGCAATGCAACGATATGAAGATCAATAGCTATGTTTTTTCTCTGTGCAAAAATTTTACGAATATAGGTGTAAAAGTATAAAAAATATGCTCTATTAACTGTTTTGAAAATTAAAACTATTATAATAGTTAATAAGAAATAGATCTGTCTAAATTTTAACTGTGTAAAATTTTAACTGTGTAAAATTTTAACTGTTATTTTTTATCAAAAATTCAATTTTAGCTTTTATTTTTGATCAAAATTAAAGTATTTTGTTCTTAAAAATTGTGTAGTCATTTTTTGAAAATTTTGTTAAAAATAGTAAACATTGATTCTCTAACATCAAATTTTGAGAATGCATTGAGAATGAATGCCATAATACGATAATATTTTCAAAGTGCCAAAAAAATAGTGGTGCTGACCTTGAAAAATGGGAATGAAATTTTTAGTAGTCAAAAAATTTAAAATTTTTCTCGAAAGTGTTTGTAAAAAAGTACACCACAATAAAGACCAATTCAAGATCTTGTACATGTACATGTCCAAATGACAATTTTATGTTTTTCTTTATAATTTTTCACTGTGTATAACTGCAAAAAAAATTGAAAATTATAAAAAAAAATATGCAAATATTTTTCTTTTTTAAAGTACTATCCACGTGCAAAATACAAAATTTTTACAGAAATGTGAGTTTCGAAAAACGTCCGATTTGATATGGAATGACCGATATTCGTTTGATGCTCGGGATATTTTTTTTTTAGAATTTCCTAGATGGCACTGGGATAGTTTTTTCGAAAATCATTTTTTATGGACCTGGCTTTGGCTTAATTTCACACCATATTCTTATAAAATTCGTATATATACAGAAATATCGCTATAATTTTTCTTCATTTGTGAAGTTTTTTGGGTAACGGTACTCTTGTAGTTTTCATGACATGACTTTATTTATAGCTAAAACCATCTGTTCGGTAGTTTAAAAAGGTAAATTAATTACCTTTCCATTCGTATTTTGTTCGTTTTCATCGAGCAGAAAAGGGTTAAGTCATAGTTTAAATTTCAACTCATCAAAGTTAAAATTTCTCATAAAAACGTTAAAGTACAAGTAATTCGAATTTCGAAAAAAAGTGAATGAAGTCATGTCATGAAATCCACACAAGTACCGTTATCTAAAAAACCTCACAAATAAAAAATATTTGTGTTCAGGAAGTCCAAATTAACACGCCCACATATATGCCGTTCTTGGTATTTCATCAACAAATTCTTTTCAGAAAGTCTTTGGCAAAATTTGGACTCAATAGGTGGAGCGGGGGCGGAGATATTTACGAAAATGTAGTCTCTATGTATAAAATCTTTGGAGTGCCTGTTTGTTATCGCATAACTTCTGAACGACTTTACCGATTAAAATCATACTTGCACAATATATTTGTTTTGACGAGATGATGGTTCATGCCTATCCGATAGGTGGCACTGTAGTCAAGTAAATTAATATTAACACAACATTATACATAAAACTTCACACTTATTTGTAGAAGACAACTTCTGCTAGGCCATATAGTATTTTATAAATTTATATATATGTAAGACGTAGAAAACATTTAATATTTAAGAAAAATTTAAAAATAGTTTGTATATTAATAGATAAATAAAGTTTTGCATTGAATTAAACTAAAGTAACATAGTGGTTATACATTTCAATTTCAAAATCTTCAAAATCTATTACATTTTAATGATTCATAAAGTACATAAGTTTTAAAACATTTTTTATTAATATTGAAGCTGAACTTAAATCCTCCAATATTATTAATGTGCATAATAAATTATTCAAATTAAAAAATTACAAACTTCATTTATTGTTGTTTAAATATGGTTAAGCCAACATGATTTAGTTTCAAAAGTGATCAGGTCCCTGCATTGGGTTTCTAAAGCGACTTAGTTCCGTGTTGAGTTTCGAAAGTGCAATAGCTTTTTTACTATAACTCCTTTAATTTATAACGAATTTGGCAAAACATTTTTTTTTTTTAAATATTCAATACTATAACAATCATCACTATATTGTTTTATATATATTTTAATGCACCTGTTTCTATATATCAGTTTTTTTTTTCTCAAAATGGAAAAAGTGGACTTGTTAATTTTTGGGTGAAGACCCCCTCAGATGATATTTATACATAGGCGTAAATTTTTATGCTGAATGGTATTTAGTATTAAGTATTTAGTATTTAATACTTAGGATGAAGTATTTAGTTAATATTATTTAGTATTAAGTATTAAATATTTATTATTTACTAGTGTCGCCTGTAGCCTAAATTCGACCAACTTTCTGAAAATTCAATGGGTTTTTTCTCATTCTGAGGCGATGATCTTGTTTTAAGAAAATGTGTTGTACTAAGAAAATCTTAAGTTTCAAAATTATCGCAATATTTTTTGATATCAAAATAGCCGAAATTTTCTAAAAATATTATCTGTGAAAACATTACCAAAAAAAAAAACTTTCGTGCACCGTTATTTTTCTCAACCAGGACTTTTCATACAAAAATACGTTGTTGGTTGGTTGGTTTTGATGGTGATTCTACATGCAAGTAGGATCCAAGTAGCTCTAGTGAGCCGTTTTGATACCATAACCTCGTGTTTCTGTTGGTTGACTGGGTAGCGCACTGCTCGGTTATAACCATCCGGTGCGATTGATGAACGTTAGGAGATTGTTGATTTTTGTTGTTGAGAGTTCCTCTAGGTTGCTGAGGAAGGGCCTGCCAAGCGTTGTTAGTCTGGACCTGGCCATGGCTGGGCAGGTGCACAGAAAGTGTGTTAGTGTTTCTTTTTCATTTGGGTCATCGCAGCTGTGACAGTGGGTGTTGAAAGGTAGTTCAATTCTCTCGGCATGAACTCCGATGCACCAGTGACCCGTAATAATAGCCGTTAATCTGGCTATGTCGTTCCGGGGCTTTGAGAGCATCTGTTGAGTTCTGCCTATGTTGTAAAGGGGTCATATTTTTCTTGATGTGTTGCAGGTTGGTAGTTCTCTCCATCTACGACCGGCTAAGTTTAAGTAGTAAGAACGAATTCCTCCCTTGACTGTGTTCAGTGGAACTTCGACTGGTTCCGCTCTGAAAACTTCAAGGGAATAACCCCGCCTGGCCAATTCATCCGCCTTTTCATTACCATAAATGTTCCTATGGCCGGGAACCCAGATTATGGTAATGCTAAGTTGGTGACTTAGCCGGGCCAGTTCATCCTTACACTGCCAACACCAGTTTGGAGTTGGTACTGATCGCAGCTAAAGATTTAACGGCAGCTTAGCTATCCGTCAGAATAGCTGCGTTAAGGTGGTTGGTGTTAGCTCTACTTAAGGTGCTACAAGCTTCTCTTATCGCAAAAAGCTCGGCCTGAAAGACGCTGGCTGAGTTTGGTAGACGAAAAGAGTTCGCCACCCCCAGTTTCTTAGAGTATATGCCCCCTCCCACTCCGCACTCCATCTTGGAGCCATCCGTGTAAAAGGACACATCGAAAGCTAGATCAATTCCCCCATTGCGCCATTCCACCCTGGTGGGAAACTTGGTTGTAAAGGATTTCGTGAAGTCGAGTTTGGGAGTGTCGTAGTCCGTTTTTCCAGGAATCAGTTCCCGAGGTAGCGGATTTAGAATGTTGCTGTGTCCATATGGTCTATTTCGCCAGTTGTACGACTCTCTGAGTCTGACTTCACTGTTTGTTGCAGTAAGCTTAATGTGTAAATCTATGGGGAGTAAATATGTCAGGACATTAAGTGCATCAGTGGGGCATGAGCGGATACCCCCTGTGATACCTATGCATGCGGATCGCTGGATCCGAGCTAGTTTTGTTGTGTTGTAGCTTTATTCAGTGCAGGCCACCATACTAGTGCACCATACGCCAAGATAGGTCGCACTACCGCTGTGTATAACCATAAGAGCATTTTTGGTTGAAGACCCCATTTTCTACCAAAGGTTTTTTGCAGGCGTAGAAGACTATGTAGGCCTTCTTGACCTTTTGTTCGATGTCAGTTTTTCAGCTTAGCTTAGGATCCAGAATGACACCTAGATATTTTTGTGGTTTTTGTGGTGAATAACATCAGTTCCGTCTTGCTAGGATTAACTCCTAGGACGCACCTGGCAGCCCAGACACTGAGTTTTCCCAAAGCAACCTCCATTAGCTTACTGAGCGTAGAGGGGAACAGTCCTGACACCATAACAACCACGTCATCCGCATAAGCCACCACTTTGACCCCATTGCAATTTAGTGTATTAAGAAATTCATTCATGGCGATGAGCCAGAGTAGGGGGGAGACCACTCCTCCTTGCGGAGTATCCCTACTGACAAATCTCTAGCAAAATGCGTTGTACTGAGAAAAGAAATAGTTTCGAGATGCCGTAATAACTTTGGTGTCAAAATAACGGAAAATTTTTAAAATTTACTATTTGTAAGAAATTTCACCGTCTCAATATATATTCACACTTGTTACATAAGAAAATAATTATTGTAGGGCATCCGTAGGAGATACCAAAAATCTTTCAAGTCCTTTAGTATTACTAAAGATACTATCGATATCTAAAAGTCGCTCTTACATAGTGTTTTTCCATCTCATATTTCAGGTCGAAGGTCACCAATCAAAAATGCAATCAAACTGTGCAGCCTTTCATCTGATGCCGCATTCACTATTCTACATCTTCCTAGCCCTGAGATTCCTTACTAAAATTAACATAAACTTTCAACGTTAATATTTCTTTGGTGCAGTACCTTTCGAATGATGTAAATTTCATTATTCCTTATTCCCTTATTCCCTTATTCAAAAATAAATATCAAAAAAGTGTGCGACAACATTTGATGTTTGCATATTAATATATAAGATAAAGGTAAGTTATTAGGAATTTCGTTTTCTACTTATTCTTGAAGTGTTGCTTAATATTAGAGTAGTATGAAGTATTAATAGGGCCAGACGTGTTTTAATGTTGAAATATATATGAAAAGCAAATCTTACTTAAGTACATATGTATAAGTAATTGAATTAATACTTTTAAAAGTAATTAATACCCAACAGTAAAATTGGTATACGCTTTGCCTGTATACAGTTTAAAAGCGCTTTGGTTTCATTAACAAATAGCGCTGGTTATATAGTGCTGTATTGTTAGCACTTTCCGAAACTATTGGGCAGCAGTTAAGTAAAAAACAAAAACAGTAAAATAAAGAATAAAGAAGGCGGAATTAATTTATTATGAAAAAACAGCAGTTCTGAAAAAAAACACAAAATAAAAACTAAAGACGCGTCGCATTGAAACTTTCTGTAAAAGTGCAATAATTTTTAAATATTGCATATTTTTTTAAATAGTGAAGTATGTAATATGAGCTTCGAAGAGAAAAAACGCTCTGCTTTCCCTTTTTTTTAATATACTACAAGGAGAACAGAGCACTCTTCTCTTGCTTCGTTTTCTTGTTTACTATAGAAACAGCGAAGCGCCTACAACTGATGACATTATTGTGGAAACCATGGAACAGCTTATTTGAAAAATGTTAGACAGAGTAAAACTTTTAAATGGGTTGACCGATTTTTATTGTTTTTTTTTAAACTGTTTTACGCCTCTAATATTATTTCCTAACGAAGCCAAAATTTCGAAATTCTATTTAGTTTTTAATTTAATTGAAAAATATTTCCATATGTTTTGTTGTTGTTGTTGTAGTTGCTCGCTGAATTCACTTTGCTTCAGCTCATTGCTTCTTAATGCTTTTTTTGTGCAAACAAAACAAATATATTTGTATTTCCATATGTTTCGTTGTAGTTGATAGCTGAATTCAGTTTGCTTATAGCCCAGTGTGCCAAACGGATCTGTTACGAATCCGTAACGAACTCACTTCTTCGTACATTTTGTCCGAAACGGATTGCGTTTCGCATCCGGAACGGATTCTTTTTCGTATGAAATTCCTCTCTCCGTTACGGACTTCAGTTACGAATCCGTTTCGGACTTCAGATACGAATCTGTTTCGGACTTCAGTTACGAATCCGTTTCGGACTTCAGATACGAATCCGTTTCGGAGTTCAGATACGAATATTTTTCGGGCTTCAGATACGAATCCGTTTCGGACTTCAGATACGAATCCATTTCGGACTTCATATACGAAACAGACGTTTCAGACTCTTTTTTTTTAAATAATCCGAACTCGCATGCGTTTGACGCATTTAGCTACAGATGTTAAAAATATAGGTTCTCTAAACAAGTTTGACGCATTCAAATTCGAAAACTTTTTGCAGGAAATTAAACGTAAATTAAAACAAAAAAAATTATTTTGTAATCAAATTTATAAGAGAGTAGTGGAAGCTAGTTTAAATGGTAAAAAAAATAATTCAAAATATCAAATAAACGAGTACAATGTTGGTGAGTTCCAGGATGGCTCATACTTGTTTCTTCAAACAGCTAAACATTATTTTTCATTGAAGCATCCCAATAACTTTTACTGCTATAATGACAAAGCGTACAAAATTCACGCAATTAAAAAAGTTTCTTGTGTACGGCTATCCTATAGTCACATTTAACTTAATCACTAATAATAATTATTTAAAAATTCTGACAAGTACTTTTCTTCGATTTGAAGGAGAGGAAAGTTGTTTAAAATAAAAATAAGTACACAATTGTGTTTCGTATCCCTAATCCACTGAAAATAAAATAAGAAATTGTAAAACAAATTTAAGACTGTCTTTTATGTTAACGTTGTGGTATTTTTTTTGACGGATTCGTAACGGGTTCGTAACGGGTCCGTCAAAACATAAGAGCGATTCCTCTCAAAAATACGAATTGCTTTTTCCATTTTTTCGGATCCGCCTCGAACTCAGAACGGACTTCAGAAACGAATCCGTAACGGACTTCAGATACGAATCCGTTTCGGACTGCATATACGAATGCGTTTCAGACTCTTTTGGCGGATTCGTAACGGGTCCGTCGAAACATAAGAAAGCGTAGTGCGTACTGACGGACTCGTAACAGGTTCGTAACGGATCCGCATCCGTTTTTGTGCACATTGGGAGCTTACTGCTTTTTATTGCTTTTGTTGTGCAAACAAAACAAATTTATGTATCTGTCAAAAACCGATCGACATGGAAAGACAAGTTCGCGTTTGTTTGTCGGTGTACGATTAGAAAGTATCAATAATAGTGAAAAGTGCTAGTGTTAAGAATATTTCGCATGCATTTTTATTAATTGATTATTAATTTGGCGTTTTTGTACCTTTTGCATTGTAAGTAATTTATATTAATCTGATGAAAATTTATCGAACCATTTAAAATTATATATTGTACAAACAAAACAAAAATACATATACAGAGTGTACAGTGTAAGAGTACGAATATTTACGGAGGTGATAGAGCTGGTCGAGTGAAGCAAAAACTCGTATGGAAGGGGGAGGGGGTCGATTTTCGCACTCTTAGGTGTTACGGGATCAACTGTTATTTCATGACTTTGATGCATACTATTGTTCAGGGTTTAAATTGCTGCTGCCAAATTGGCAAAAGCATCTAAGTTTTTACTTTGGCTGCACTTTAGCAATTTATTTTGCAATTTTCCATAAATAAATTTTACTTCGGCTGCAAACTACGAAAGAACAAATAGTTTCAGCTGCAGCGAGCGTTCGGTTTTTCAATCGTGCTGTAATTTTGAAACATTATCGAAGGCACAGCAACAGCAAGCTATCGCATTTTGAAGTCGTCTTCTTGCTGTTGCTGTCGCTTTTTAACATTTTTCAAGCAGGCTTTACAGCAGCAGCTATCGATTTTGGCATGCGGTGCTGCTGTGCTTTATGCAGAGTCGTGCTGTAGCTGTTTGCACTCGCTATGCTGCTGCTATTGCTTGTAATATTTTTTAGCAGCTTCGACAGAGAATGATCAATGTTTTCATGTTTAAAGTAAATATTTATAATGCTTATTTTCTAATTGAATTTATGTTTAACAGGATTCAAGATAAAACTCTTCTATGTCTCCTGAAATTTTGTCAACCCGCACTGCACAAAAATTTATAAGAAACAAAACTTTTAACATAAAAAACATTCATCATTCTTTGCCGATGCTGCTAAAGAAGGGTACGTAGTGCTGTTCTTCGGAGATTTCAATCAACTGCAGCCAGATATCCCACTTTACGGGAATCCGAGGTCAGGTGATGTTACCGCCACTCTAGGTCAATTAGTCTATCGTCAAATAAGCAAAGTGTTCGTATTGAACCAGACAATGAGATAAATTCGACCAGAACAACAAGTTTTCAGGGAATGTTTACTAAGAGTATCATTACGAGAACTGACTCTACAAAACTGCGACCTCTTATCGACCATATTCAATCAGTGTTAATTTTTTTCGAGTTAAAATGTGTTAAGATTAATCTCGAAGAACGCTGAAATTGAAGAATATAACAGTGAAAAGCTCAGAAATGTTGGCAATGCTGCAACAATCATCAATGCTTTACACAATGACCCACGAGCGTTGTTAGGCTCATCCGATGATGCAAGAGGTTTAAGCCCAAAGTTATATCTAAGTAAGGGTGCACAAGTTATTTTCAGGCAAAATCTTTTTACTTCAGCTAGTCTGTGCAATGGCAGCATCGGTGAGGTATTTGAAATTGTTTATAACCATTGCGAAAGTGCCGATTTATAGAAGAATTTCCTTTGTGCATTTTGGTCAAGTTTCCCAATTATTCTGGACCAAAATACAACAACTCTAATGTATTACATATTCCACCTGTTGTAGTATCATTTAAAAAAGGATCTAACAATTTTACTCGCAAGCAAATTCCACTACAACTTGCTATGCGATTAGTGTTCATAGATCGCAAAGATTAACACTCGATCAAGCAGTTGTCGATTTTGGAGAAAAGGAATTTGCATAAGGAATGGCATATGAAGCATTCGCAAGGGCTCGTAGTATAAGTGGACTTTTTATCGAACCAGCTATTTTTTATGATAGGCTTAATAAATAATGACAATTTTTTTTTCTCTTGGGGTTGGTTGAGAAACGCCAAGAATTAAATAAATTAATGAACATGCAATAAATTTAAATAAATTCAAATTTTTTTGTATTGAAATATTAATGAGATCGGGTAAGTTTGTTCATACCATTACTTTTTACTTTCATTGCTTTGGGAAAAGTTTATAAGAGCGAGCGACCCAACTTAAATGCATCTTCAGCGTACCAATTTACGTAGCCAGCTTACGTTTTTGCTAGGCAACTGCTACTCCTAGTATTGCTAAAAAATGCGCTATTTATAAGGAGAACGAAGCACTCTACTACTTTTTGGGAGCGCTTCAAATGCGCTAATGAAGCACTTGGTTTCCTATTGGGTATGCACTAGTTATTTTAAATAAATATTTGAATTTACTAGCAACCATTTTAAAATGGGTCGTGGGAAGTAATTATAAGAAGAACAAGAAAAAATTTCGGCATATCATGATTCTGGAGTGCCTTCGAGGAATATTGGTGTAAAAATCAATAGAAGTAAGAATGTATCGCTTAACTTTCTAACGCAAAATATGGAGAAAATTCTTGTAGGCAGCTCATTCTAATCCCCAGGGATATACGAGAAAAAAGGCGGCTGGCAGTAAACAAAATAAAAATTCAGCCAAAATCTAGCATTATTTAAATCTTAATGTATCAGTTTGGCATGTGCAGTAAATTTAAAAAGCAGACAAGAACTTTAAGTATAATAAATGAATTTCTGAACCAAGGTTAATAGTGCGTCATAAACGCGTGAGATTTAACTTCACTAAAAATACTGGTTTTGGGACGAAGTGTAGAAAAAAAGTAGTTTTTTCGAAGTAAAAAGAATTTAATCTTTATGGTCCCGATGGTTGTCAAAAATATTCGCATAATAAGCGCACAAAAAAGGAGGAGTGGATGTCACGAAATTTAGATGCTGGATCAGGTGATGATCTGGGCAGCTATGGGCACTATTGAAAGACTGTTTGACATTAAAACATAAATAATAGTTGATCATATGCATGTCCAAGAAGCAAACAACAAGAATGTAGGTCAAACTGTTGGTTGACGAGATGATGACCACAGGTTCAATCAAAAGACCAATCGATGAACAAAATGCCTTGTGGAAGAACCTCATCGATAAGCTTAACGCATGTGGGTCACCCACCTTATTAGAGACATGGCAGGATGGGAGAAGTTTTTATAGTTCCTTTTACAACTTGAGATGTGGTAGGTATGGCATCAACCGGGAAAATTCACTATTTAGTATGGTGCGGTCACCATAAAAACCTCTTTTCTCAGCACACCCATACCAATAGTCAGTTTCGATATTCTTTCATACTTTGTGGGTTCTGCTGCATGGAGGTACTCGTATACTTTGAGATGTTGGTTTTATTAAGGCGTGAAGGTTGTGATCAAACTTCAACAGCTTCCTGTGGACTCACTAGGGTCTTGGTATATCCACTCGTTTAGCTCTTTATTTAGATTTGATGCGCAAAATTTTTTTCCTCAAAGTAGTGAGCGTCTCTACACCTTCAGCAGCACGCTTTAGATTACGGAGTAACGTTAAAACACAAAAAAAAAAGTAGTGAGCGGCTGAATCCATGTTGAATGCTGGGGCAACAAAGATGTTTATTTAGGAGCAGCTTTAACGGAAAGCAAAGTTTACATACCGTTGACCGTGCACTTTTGCAGATATGTTGCTGCACTAAAAAAACAGTTTGAAATTTCCTTGGACTTAATTTTTTTATTGTTTGATGGTTATTTATCGTTATTAGAAGTATAAATACTTAGAGAATTGACAGACCAATAAAGCAGTTTGGTCACTCGTCCTCAATAACAGGGTGTAATTCTACTGTTGGAAATTAAACGAATATCATTTCTACGACGATTCATTGGTGAAAGTAAGCTCTCGACGATGAAGAATGGGAGATTCGATTAGCAAAATCATTCTACGAAAGGCAAAAAATTTAGACTAATGCTTGGTTTTCACTATGGCATTTTCAATGGTCAATTATTATCAATGAAATGAAAAATGACAACACGTTGGCTTTTTTTTTATCTTTGACAATGTTAAAAACAACTGATTTATTGAATTTAGCTATGAAAAAAATGTATAATAATGTTATTTCGGTGATATTTTAGGTTATTAATTTTATAATACTCCATGGACTCAATCAAACATAAAATTATAGATTACCTGCAGTACCGTCGTTGATTATGTAAAGTTCTTTCAAACATATATCTGATGCATCTGGTGATTTGTAAACACATTATATAACAATCTAAATGGACCTAAGCGTAAAATGGAAAATTTTGGTGTATAATATATCTAAATAATCTGAATGGACCTAAACCTGGGATCTTCAATTGCCTCATATCTTCAAGATGGTTGTGACAACATTTGTTGACGGTACCGTGGTGTCTTAGTGTCTTTTTACCTCTTGAAACACTACGTTAGATCGATTTGTAATATATTAATATGAGTGGCCGATAAGACCTAGTTTGTCTTGGTGCCTGCGTTCGCAACTGGTTTTCTTTATTTTATGAAAATTGGTTTGGTGAAGTTGACCTAGTTTGTCGAGTAACCACCCTGTCAAGCCAGGATTTCACCGGCTTCAGGGAGACAGAACGATATATATTATATATATACCTATTGGAGTGGTGTTTTATTGGGTATGAGACCTTGTTTGTCACACGACTCCGCCGTATACAAAAATTGTTGCTAACTTGACCTTGTTTGTCTTGAAAACGCAACCCTGCTTTGCTGTCTGATTTTATCGATTTTGACTTAACTTTTTTTCTATTATTTTTTATACTTTAATAAATTATATACTTTAAGCAATTTACTAAAACTTTTTAGTTTGTTAATAATACATTATTTCATTCAAAATCATACTTTATATTTTTGAATTGTATTAAATATCTTATTTTATAATTTTAAATTTGCTATAAAACCTGTTAAGGTTTAGCAATCAAGTAAATAAATAAATAAAAAAATAAACGTCATAAAACTGACATAGTGAAAACCAAGCATAAGTGCCAAAAAATGTCTATTTTGCAAACTTTTAGTGATTTTAAAATCGCTTTTTTAAATGTGTATACTATATAAAAAGCAACTGAGACAATTGGCTGCAGCACGACTGTGAAAAAAAACTTCCTTTTCTTCGTTGTCGCAAGTTAGATCAATTAATCGAATGTCAATTACCATTGAGCGCTTACGTAACCTTACGTATTTGGCTTTTGAGTCGGATGAATTACGAAGAGCTTAAAAAGACTTAAGGGGCAGGATGGTTTCCGAGTCCGAAAAACAGATTTTTTTCTCAGTTCAGAGTGAATATAATTCTTCATTTTTTTTACACATTAAAGAGCTACCTTTTGAGAGTATATAGAAAAATAATTATTATAATTTCAGTTGCTTCTCAAACTTTAATTGCGTTTTTCTCAAAACTCCTTTGAAGTCGGTGCATAACATAACTAAAACTAATGCACCGATCTCAATGAACTTTTGCAAACATCTTATATACGATAAATACTTGCAGATGAATGATCTTTTTTTAAAAAATATGTTTACGACTTCTTACAGGCAATAATAGGCTGATTTTTTTTGTGAAAATGGTACCTCTAAATTCAAAACCGCGCCCAAAATCGAAAATCGTATATTTTTCAATATAATTTCATTACTCTTCCCTAGAAACTAATATATTAAATAAATTTATATAAATTTAAATAGATTTCAAACAACACTGTCAGGCCAGGTTTTACGCACCGCACGACGCTTTTTTTTTTTTTTTTTTTTTTTTGAATCGCCTCCGATGTACTACGGGATAAAGAATTAATATTTTTCATATAAAAATTCCTACATACTCTCCAAGGATAGCTCTATAAAAAATTGAGTAATTATATTTACTCAGCACTGGGAAAAAAATCGCGAAAATTTTTTTTTGTTTCGGCCTTGAAAACCATTATGCCCCCTTAATATTGTGAAGATTTGATGAAGCCAAAAATCGAAGAACGCAAATTTTTTGATATTACCCACTGATCTCTTATTTATATTATATGTAATATTAAACTTTAATAAAAAGTAAAATTAGTAAAAAATTTAAATTTTTATGTATAGACGTTTTTTTTTTTGTAAATTTGTTGATTGCAGATAAAAAAAAAATCTTGATGCTTGTGCATGCCCAGACTTTGGGTGCTATATACGGGGCTGGGTTGATCGTACGCATTTTACGTAGAATGTACGAAGTATTCGTTAAGTTTATTAGAGAACATGTCATACAAACTCTTTAAATTTTTTACTACTGAAGCTTTTTTGCATAACATTCAATGTAAGTAGAAATTTATTCAAAAGTTTTTGAATGTTGAATGCTACATATATTTTTTGCGACATAGCATTTATAAACATCAAAATCAATTACTGAATCATCCTGCTGTTCAAAGTTACATTAGCTGCATTCCCGTGGTCGTTGATCTAGAGCGAGGCTCTATTTTATTCACAAAACAAAAACAAACATTAAAACTAGCTCGATTTCTAGCTCTATTACTGATCTTAAAATGCTGCCAAGTTTCAAGCATTTTTTATCAAAACGAACATAGTTGGCAAATCTAAGTAACTATTCACATTCGTTTTTTGACGTTTCACCGTTCAATGGGCGTTTTGGTATTGCTGTTTTCTTTTGTTATTGTTCTTAAAACAGTGTTTCAAGACAGTGGTGACAAATTGTTATAAAGTTGAACTAACGTTGTTCCACTGAGATTTGATCTGAACTAGTGCCACGGGAATGCAGCTATTAAGTTTTATTGCTAATTAATTTAGTTAAATGTATATCGAATATGAAGCATTATATTATTCTTATACTTTTAAAATATAGTAACTTTTGTTACTATTATAGTGCATTGTATAGTATACGAGTGAATAGCAAAAGCATTGGTAAATATTGCAATAATATTCGTACAATATACGTATTGCTCTATAAAATGTACAAATGGGTATTATCACCATGCGTAAATATAACAATAGCATTTGTGCACTGTACGTTTGTTTTTGTATGGATACGAATAAAATATTCGAAATATGTACTAAAGTACGTTCATTCTACGAATCCTATTCGTGGCTAAGAACTACTACGAATAAAATTCGTAGAAAGGACGCAGTTTTTAGATACTAATATTTACACACAAAATTTTTTGAGTGCATTGACTTGTTTGACTTTGATTCTTACCTTTGAATTTGTTTGTACTCAGTGTGAAATCTCGAGTTTGAGTTTTGAGTATAGTCTTTGCTTTTGTATTTTTCCTTTTATTCTTTAAATATTTTGCTTATTGCATTTCCCTTTTTACATTAGACTTTTACTTTGTATCTATCTGCAGCTTTAACTATGCCTCTGACTCTAAGGGCAAGTTTTTCAGTACGAGTTTAAAGTCTAGTCAAATTAAACCGAGTTTAACTCACCAATATTGGACGTTTAAACTCGGCTTAGGCAAAAAAGAAACACATTATATAATAATTTAAGTCAATTTAACTTCAACGAATGCTTAAATATCTAGTTAAACCGAGCTCAAACGTCCAATTTCGGTTTAATATGAATAAAGTTTTAACTCGTACTATGAATCACTATGAAACACTCGTGAATGTGTTTTTAGTCTAATCGCCAGAAAAGTTGTAAGTTATTTAATGTCATTAATATTATTATGTAGTTCTATAAATAATTTAATTACTAAGGTTTCTTACTCAAATTTTAGCACAACAGCTGCCAACTGTTGTCTTCGCTGAATCCTGCAAATGTGTTTTTTTATTGTCAGTTTTTAGAAATTATCAATAACTTTTTGACGTTTGTAAGTGTTGCCACATTATTTATCCCTAATCTTCTCGTTTTTAAACCAGCACTGAAAAATTTATTTCTTAGTTAAACTCAGCTCAATTTTAAACTACGTTTAACTAAACTCAAGTTAAACAAACCTTAAACCAGCACTGAAAAACTGGCCCTAAAAAGACTCTGATTTGAAGCTTATTTAGCTGTTACTTTAATTCGACTGTGGTGATCGTAACCTAGTGGGTACTTTGACTTGATACCGACTTTAATTTGAATTAACTATGTCTTTACTATGAATTGCTTAGATTGGACTCTGACTTGAGTCTGGCATGACTTCTTTTTCTGTCTGCCTTTGATTTTCCTTCTATTACTATAAAATCATGCTTAAGCATCATTAAAACAAAAGACTTAAGAAACAAACTCGACATTAAACAACGCGCACTTAATTGAAGCTCGTCACAACTCAAAAAACGCGATTTTGCAGAAAATGCGTTTAAAGTTTTCAATTGACTTCCACTTTGCATGAAAAGAGAGAGGCAAATTATCTTCTCACGCGGAGAGTATTCCAAATATAAACATGAAATTTTTACACAATATGAAGAATTGATATAAAGAACCCAAATCCAAACCCTGTCTGCATCATTACCCAAGCAATCGTGTTTTTTAGTTATGACGGTCTTCAAGTAAATGAGCGAAGTGTTTTTTATGAAAAAGCAACTCAAACATGCATAAAAAAATTATAGGATATCCTTCACTAAATCAAAAGAGCTAATACCATTAAAATATAAAATTGAATGTTCCCACAATATAGCAGACAGCTTGGTTGGAGGTCTTAATTCGCGTTTTAACTGCTCACAACATTACTTTTAAAAATCACCTACAAAAAGATATTCATTTGTTTTGAACAGCACAAATTTTATGAGCCACATCCTATCAATCTTCTCTTATGTCTTCGATGCTTTTTGTTGTGGATTTCGACATGGATATCTTGAGTATTATTTAATTTATATTACGTGCGGCTTTACGGCTTCGGCTTGCTAGGCATTTCTGGTTATACGATTTTTGCATTTTGATGTTAACAACTTTTTTAAAGAAGAATTGAGAAAAGCAGTGTTGCAGCAAAAATATGCAATTCAAGCTTGTCAAATTTTCGTTCGCTTAAGTATTGAGCATACACAATAACTATACAATTTCTATCTGCAAAAAGGACTTTTCAAGCATAAACGTAAAATCATTCAACTACACGTGCTTAAGGTTTAAATATAAAAATCTAGTTTTATGTTGTATGGTGCACACGTATGTATGTATCTGCCGCAGTGTACCAACCCAATGTGCACAAAAACGGATGCGGATCCGTTACGAACCCGTTACGAGTCCGTCAGTACGCACAACGCTCTCTTATGTTTCGACGGACCCGTTACGAACCCGTTACGAATCCACAAAAAGAGTCTAAAACGGATTCGTATATGAAGTCCGAAACGGATTCGTATCTGAAGTCCGTTACGGATTCGTTTATGAAGTCCGTTCTGAGTTCGAAGCGGATCCGAAAAAATGGAAAAAGCCATTCGTATTTTTGAGAGGAATCGCTCTTACGTACCCGTTACGAACCCGTTACGAATCCGTCAAAAAAATTACCACAACGTTAACATAAAAGACAGTCTTAAATTTGTTTTACAATTTCTTATTTTATTTTCAGTGGATTAGGGATACGAAATACAATTGTGTACTTATTTTTATTTTAAACAACTTTTTTATTTCATTAGGCTCGTGCTCCTCAAGCTCTCCTTCAAATCGAAGAAAAGTACTTGTCAGAATTTTTAAATAATTATCATTAGTCATCAAGTTAAATGTGACTATAGGATAGCCGTACACAAGATATTTTTAGGAAACTTTTTTAATTGCGTGAATTTTGTACGCTTTGTCATTATAGCAGTAAAAGTTATTGGGATGCTTCAACGAAAAATAATGTTTAGCTGTTTGAAGAAACAAGTATGAGCCATCCTGGAACTCACCAACATTGTACTCGTTTGTTTGATATTTTGAATTAATTTTTTTACCATTTAAACTAGCCTCTACTACTCTCTTATAAATTTGATTACAAAATAAGTTTTTTTTGTTTTAATTTTTGTTTAATTTCCTGCAAAAAGTTTTCGAATTTGAATGCGTCAAACTTGTTTAGAGAACATATATTTTTAACATATGTAGCTTAATGCGTCAAACGAGTCCGTTTCGAGTTCGCATTATTTAAAAAAAAGAGTCTGAATCGTCTGTTTCGTATATGAAGTCCGAAATGGATTCGTATCTGAAGTCCGAAACGGATTCGTATCTGAAGTCCGAAACGGATTCGTAACTGAAGTCCGAAACGGATTCGTAACTGAAGTCCCAAACGGATTCGTATCTGAAGTCCGAAACGGATTCGTAACTGAAGTCCGTAACGGAGAGGGGAATTTCATACGAAAAAGGATCCGTTCCGGATTCGAAACGCAATCCGTTTCGGACAAAATGTACGAAGAAGTGAGTTCGTTACGGATTCGTAACAGATCCGTTTGGCACACTGGGAACTTATGGGCTTTTATTTCTATAATGGATTTGTCTTATTTTCTGGTTTCTTAGCGTGGATTTTGTTGTAGTGTTAGCCTTATACTATGCATATCTGCTGATTTTGTTTTATACCTTCAGGATATATAACCAGAATTTATACAAAAAACACTGTGAAAATATCAGTGCGCAAGCGCAACAAACTACTGACATATCTGCTTGAGTGTTCGTCTTTTCATATGTCTGTGTGTCTGTTATTGCGCTCTTCTTGTTGTAGCGTTGTTGTTTATAACTGGCCTAAGCTTCTTGGAAATACGGTCGCGTTGCTTGTCTTGATTTTGACCGACAAACGCGTGCGTTGAGGGTAAAAATTCAAGGTGACCAAAAAAACTCAAAATCGCTGAGATAATACAAGATATTTTAAACTAAAACAAATAAATTTCCAGCAAATTAAGAACAGACAACAGAAAAAATTATCTTTATAAATGGACACATATGAATGTTAACATTTCTGAACTCTACTTTATCTACATAAGTTTGAAATAAATTCAATAGCAAGTTGCTGCGGTAAGATGTTTGCGGCTTAATATCATAAATAATAAAACGACCCTGAACTCTTTATTGTTCTGATGGCTAACTTGAGCATAACCGAACATTTATCATTAAATACATTTATTGACCCAACGACCATCACAACATCATGAAATTGTTAGAATCTTGCCAAAAACTGAAAATCGTTTTGAAATGACCTCAAGTGTTTTATTGTTCACTTCATGTCGAATTAATGCCATGACTACTACTTCTTTCACTACTATTTCTAATATGTACTCAGACTACATTTCGGCGCGTAAAAGCAGTTTTATTGTTAATAGCGAAGCTTTTCCATGAAAATATCGTGCTATCTTGTTTGGCTTATGCTACAGACTCTACTCTTCATCTTCATCCACACTATGATCATTATCATCTTCTATTTGGCATAATATTTTTTGAGACGCATGTCTTAAACAAGTTTTGTTGGTTTCTTTATTATTGTTGTTATTGTTATAATGGTATTTTTTATGGAACTCATAAAAAACTTCGAGGGCGATCAACTTTATAAATTCTTTGAACTCTATTCTTAAAGTTGTGACAAAATCCAATGATAAAAACAAGAACATCTTTATAGATGTCCATAAATTTTGTTTTGACAACAATCTTTTTTGTATAACAAGTATAAAAATTGAATAATATCATCTGACATTTTGACCAGACAGTTACATGTGCAAAAACATACATCTGATTCTTGCAACATTTGTACTAGTATTGTTTTTAAAGTGACAATTAAAAAAGGAATCGTTTTGAAATTGATGGAAATTGACCTTTTTCTACTTTTTGTAAAATTTAATAGCTCGAAATATCCCGGACTATTAAAAAATAGTCAATGGTTTTCTTTTTATATTAGTGTATCAGCATTTTTTTAATATTTACATCATCAATATCTTCAGCATGAGTACGAAAATGATAAGAAGTTGTTTTAATTCCTAAAGTCTTAAAAGAATTTTATAAGAAAAATATTTAAGGTAAAAGCATTTTTGTTTACAACTTTGATCTTTTATATTAATAGGCAAACATCAAATGTTGTCGTACCCTTATTCGATATAAATTTTAGAATAAGAGCAATGAAACTTATATCATTCGAAAGGTAATGCGCCCTATATGTGCAGAATCATTTTAAATTTTCAATTTATGATCTCTGACCCGAAATATTAACGTTAAAAGTTTGTACTAGGAAGAGGTAGAATGGTGAATGAGGTATTCAAATGAAAAATCTGGCTGCACAGTATGATTAAATTTTAGATTGGTGACCTTCGACCTGAAATATGAGCGTAATAAGAGCAATTATTAAATAAAAGCTAAACTGTAACAGATGGAAGAATATAATGTAAGACTGAATTTTAGACATAGTGCAAAAAATACTTCCGACATTTTGCGCCATCTCTTACGGATACCCTACAATAAGCATTTTTTTATACAACAAGAGTGAATATATATTGTGATGGTGAAATTTCTTACAAATAGTAAAGTCTACAAATTTTCCGTTATTTTGACATAAAATATAGTGATATCTCGAAAACTATATATGTTCTCAGTACAACGTATTTTTGTATGAAAAGTCGTTCGTTGGTTGAGGAATATAACGTTATAGGAAAGCTTTCTTGGTAATATTTTCCACGGATAGTATGTTAAAAAAATCCCTTAAAATGGCATAAAATTATTTAGATATCTGGAAAAATTTATATCTTCTCAGTACAATGTATTTCCTTGAAGCAAAGCCATCGCCTCAGAATGAGAAAAACTATTTAAATTTCAAGTTTTGACTTTGCAAACAAATATCTCAGCCATTTTTAATCGATTTTCAACAAGTTTTCTTTGTCTGAAAGATCAATTAAATGACTTTGGAGAAATAAGAAAAGATTAACCGTTATCTCATCAATTCAATGTTTTATATTGTTTTAAAAACACTTAAAATATTTAGGTTTTGCTCAAAAAATGAGACAAAGGTTTTTTTCTTGTAGTTTTTTTTTTCTTATTACATTTTTTTTTCACACTCTTTCATATGACATATCATTTATTTCTAAAAATTGCCTCATTTTGACACATAATCCAGTAAACAGTTGCTATCATCGCAATTCTTGAGCTAACCCTATGGTTTTTCTTATAAAAATTTAATTTTTCAAAATGTTGTTTTTACATTTTTATCAAAGTTCTACAGCTCAAGAAATAATTTCTGTGAAAAAAAATTTTCAAATATTTCAAACCACTTCGTAGTTATATACACCAATCTATGTTTTAAGTCATTTCAGAATATAATATAAAGAAATATACGTGAGAGAAACAGTTCTTCCGTGTTTCTGAACCGATTTTGATAATTTTTTTTAAAGAAATTAGAGTAGGGAGAAGGAGTTCACTGAGTATTTTTTTGACCTTTGACCTGAAATATTAGCGTTTAAAGAATATTTTTTTAGTAAAACCTTAACTATAAAAAATGGAAGAACATGGTGTAAGAGGAAATTTTCGACATTATTATAATGTACAAAAAACATTTTTCGCTATCTCATACGAATACCCTACAATAAGCATTTTTATATGTAACATGTGCGAATATATATTGTGATGGTGAAATTTCTTATCTGAAAAAAATCTGAAAAATTCCCTTTATTTTGACATTAAAGTTATGACGATATCTTGAAAAGTATAGCTTTTCTTAGTACAACGTATTTTTATATGAAAAGCCCTGGTTGTGAAAAATAACGATGTACGAAAGTTTTTATAGGTAATGTTTTTACAGATATTTTTAAAAAAATTGCGACTATTTTTATATTAAAAATATTGTGACAGTTTGAAACTTAAGATTTTCTTAGTACATCACATTTTCTTAAAGCAGGGTCATGCCTCAGAACTAGAAAAAAACGATTGAAATTTCAGAAGGTTGGTCGAATTTCGGTCGACAGGCGATACTAGTAAGTTTTGTCATATGACTTTGGTGCTCTTTTGGGCAAATCTACAGAAGTCTACCGTGACCAAAAAATTAAAACTTATTAAAAACGTATTGTTTTTCGATATTATCTAAAAGAAACATTTCAATTTTATTAATTTAAGCAATTTATACATATATTTATTTACCATGATGATTATATCCCCTGCACTGTTACACATATGTGGTTTTTCTCTTTCGTAAATGTTTGGTAAATGTTTCATAAACTTTTTTGTTAAGTGCGAATGGAAGGCATTGGCTAAAGATAATGAAAAAATAATTGAGGCAAGGAAAGAAAAATATATTAAATTTGTTTATAATTACTAAATTACATAATTACTTAGCTTCCTAATTACTATAGGAAAAATGTGTAAAGTCCGACACGTAACGTTCGAACAAATTATGTGGTTAACTGTGACTAAAAGTACGATATTTGAGATGATGTTGGCCTTTTATAGATACTTAGATTTTTAGATATAGATATAGATACTTAGATTTTTGATAGGTGTTATCGTTAAGCAAATAAGAGCGTTTAAATTTGAAAAAATTGCAAAAATACTTAACTCGCGACAACAGGTTACGAGAAAAGACGCGAACTCGCTTTAATGTAAATGAGAAAGGGTGATTCCCTTTTTTTAATTTTTTTTTTATTTTTTTTATATTTTATTTAAAAAAAAATAACAGCTCTTCAAAACATGGTAAAACAAGGAATTTAAGGCATTGCTAAGATATACAACAGACACTCTTTTCGCTATATCTTTGGAATACCTTACAATAAGCATTTTTTAATATGTCATATGTAAAAATATATTTTGTGGGGGTTAAATTTCTTTCAAATAGTAAATTTGAAAAATTTCCTTTATTTTGACATTAAACTTTACGAAAGTTTGAATCACGAAAACTAAGGATTTCTTACACCGTTAAAAATCTTGAACTAAATTTTAAACTTTTTTGGATTACATATAGGACAACATATCGTTCAAAATATTAATTGTTGACGTAAAGGAGCGATTGTCCAAGCTCCAATTTGTAGCGACTCACAAAAACAATACATAGTTGAGTTTAGAATTCAAGCGCGTCGGAAGCGAATTTCATCTGGGGGATAAATGGGGGGGGCAGTACAAATGGTGGTGCAAAAAAGTTCATCAAAATTTCTTCACATGAAACATGAAGAAGAGAGAAAGATAATACAAAAATATTATCGTTGTAAAAAAACTGATATTTTGAATAAATTTTCTTTTTAAATTGTTAATCTAGCTTAAAAATGGGGGGGCAACTGCCCCTTTCCCCCCGCTTGCTGCGCCAAAGTTAGAATTCAACGCTTTCTTTTAAGAAATGCAATAGGTTTTTGCTAATATATGTGGCATTCCCACACATATTATGACCTGGGGTCGATGGATAGAAGAATCGCTGGACGATGTTAAAGAGCTTGTAAATTGCAGAACAGGCAATCCCGGTCTGCTTGGCTTTTATACAGAGTTTCTTGGATCACTGCATGAGCGTTTGGAATTTAAAATTCCCGTTTGGGTAATCGGTCATTTGGGTCATGATGAACCGGTGGAGACTAGCATTCGCCAGGTACCGCAACTCAAAACAAATGAGGAATCCTTTAATTTAAACGAACAGATTAAACATAAAGTTCAATTCATTGAAAAATATGTTCCCGCTAACGTAAAAATACATTTAATTGGTCATTCCATTGGTGCATGGATGATCCTACAGATGCTAGAACATCAAGATATAAAAAATCGAATAAAAAAATGCTATTTGCTCTTTCCAACCATTGAACGCATGATTGACTCTCCTAACGGATGGGTTTTTACAAAAATAACCGTACCTCTTTATTCTGTTTTTGGATTTCTGATAACATTATTCAATATATTGTATTACCAAGTATTATTAAAATTCTACTAGTTCACATATATTTTTGGTTTGCATCCATTCCAACACATTTTATTGGCACTGCCCTAAGTATGCGAAGGAATCTGTATCTGAAAAGGTGATTTTTTTGGCAGAGGATGAGATGATGTGCGTACGAGGCCTACAGTGCGATATTATAAAAAGTAATTTACACTTGCTAAAGTTTTTCTATGGCACCACAGATGAATGAGTACCTGTTAAATATTATAAGCAAATAAGAGAATCCTTTCCCGATATTGACGCTGAACTTGATACAAACAAAATCGATCATACATTTGTCCTACGCTATTCCAATAGGGAGTTATTGTTGGAGATATGATAAATAAACATTTTGATTTTCTATGAATAAGGACAACGTTAAATTTTTGTAAATTCTTTAACGTATAGGTAAATTTTAGAAAAACAAAGTTTGAATAATTGATATTCAGTCGGTTTAATATACAGTGGAATTCGGTTATAACGACCCTGAAGGGACCGGAATATTTCGTCGTTACAACCGAATGTCGTTATATGCACACATAATTTTTTTTTTTTGTTCATTGTTAACTTAATTCATTTATTATAAAGAAATAAAATTTATTATCAATAGTTAAAATAAACATAAAACTTAGGGTAAATAAATACAATAAGTTTTTTTGTTTCTTTGACTTTCTGATAAAAAATATTTTCCTTTTCAAACTTCCATCCATGTTTGCAGCAACCAAAACTGCAACACGAACCGTCAAAACTTTTCCTCCTATACACTTTTTACCTTAAAATTTTAAAATTCTATCGGGCATGAGTTTAAAGAAGAACCTTGTTTCATCAGCATTATACATTTTCTCTGAGTCCTAATAGACATCTCGAAGTTTTGGGAAAAATGCTGTAGTCACCTTGGGATACATCACCTGCTTCACCTGAAACCTTGCAGTTAACAATGCAGTGTTGCTATCGAAAATGGAAAATCAAACTATCTAAACAAGAAAAATTCGTTTTACTTAAAATTTTAACTAAATCATTGGCTTTTTCTTATAAAATATGATGGGTATAAAATATGAGAGGTATATATTGCGATTTTTGGATTTTCTAAATTTTGAGGAGGTGTGATCCTTATGTTTTTGCTATGTTTCCATATGATGGATATTGAAGAATATGACGCAAGAAATTCCTCACCAGAATATTGCAGATTTTTCTTCAATGATGAACGCGTTACGTTTAGTTTGTGGAGGCATTTTGAACACAGTAAAAAATCAATCATGCATTTGAAGGAACAAATGTATACTGAGCAAAATCACATGCGCAAATGAAGCTATGCAGTTTTGTTGTCAATGAATTTTATACGGTTATTTCCCTTTTATCAAAGCAAAAATTGCAAATATGTTCATTGAATATTGTTTGTTCACATATAAATAAAAAAAAATTCATAAGCAAGCAAATCTAGTCTTAACTTGCTTTCGTTGTCGCTATATGTGAAAATATTTATTATATTATATGAAAACTGCGTCGTTATATGCGAACTCGTCGTTATATCCACCGACGTTAAAAGCGAACACAGTTCCTAAGGAATGAGAAATTAGAAAATGCGGACTTCAAGAATACGACGTTATAGCAGAAATGTTGATATAACCGAGGTCGTTAGAAGTGAATTCCACTGTATTTGTGTTTATTAAAATTGTTTTTAACTCAGGTGTAATTGTAATCAGATTTAATAATTTAAATAAAAAGTGTAAATTACAAATGCTTTAATTCAAAGTGAACACAAAAAAAAAAGGTTTTTCCACAAAAAGTTTAAAAAAAATCAATATAAGTATCAACTTAAATTAAAAAATTACTTTGGCCATTTCATGATTTAAACACACGTTCTCTGATGTTCTGGTCCAACACCTTATTCACTCGTCTTACTAAGATGTTAACAAGGTTTCGCTTATTTTGCGTCATTACGGAAGTAACGTCCTTTCCTTTCAGAAACGTGGGTTCGAGACCCAGCTAAATTAAACTAAAAAAAAGTATTAAAAATGAGTACTTTTTGGATTAAAAATTGTTTTAAACCAAAGTTTGGATTAAGCCAACATTTTTTACTGTGTTGAACAACGCATTCCCTTAATGTAAGGAAGGACATTGCCTCAGAATGAGAAAAAAGAATGAAATTTTAGGTTTAAACTTATCATCTGATTGCCAGGAGGGAACCAAAACTCTGCAACATTGTGTGACAGTGGGTGTGGTATATATAATATGGGATGTGGGACCACAATGTATATGTAACACATTTTGGTCCATAATAAAAACACATAATAAAAACACAGGGACGACCCATAATAAAAATAATTTCAACTATAATTTTTGCATAACAAATTGAGAATTTAAAGAAAAACACAACAAACTTAGAAAAAAACAATGCAGCGTGATCACGTGAAGAGGAAGCGGGGGAGTCAAGATTTTGTGGCAACATGTGGCACATAGGAAAAGCGTCTCAAATAGAACAAAAACGTGTGACAAAATATTTGGAATATTTGAACCCTTTACTTTACCTTTAATATTTAAACTTATTGGTTCAAAACTACAGGGTTGTCCATATTCGAAGCGCCCATCTGGCAACACTGTAACTTTCCGCAGTGATGCCAAATCGACTAATGACATACCGCGTTTGAAGCGTCATTCCAAGCAAATGTTTACAATGGCACAGTACACGCCACGCGAACGCTCTAAAATTGTTGCAATTTACATTCAACAAAACAAGTCAATAGTGAAAACTCAACGTGCTTTCAAAAAATGAGCGATGAAGCTAATTTTCAGTTGAACGGAACGGTAAACAAACAAAATTGCCGTATTTATGCCACTGAAAATCCACAAGAGATTCACCTCTTCACGATGCAAAAGTCACTGTTTGGTGCGGCGTTTGTGCTAAAATGCTCATTGGGCCGTTCTTTTTCGGTGATAATGGCCACAGAGTTACTGTCAATCAGGAGCGTTATCGCGATATGATAAACAATTTTTTCATGCCAATCGTTCGTCGAAAGCGTATCAGGCACTACTGGTTTCAACAAGACGGCGCGCCACCACACACAAGCCGCACTACAATCGATTTTTTGAAGCAATTGTTCCCTGGCCGTTTGATGTCAAAAAATGGTGATTTCGATTGGCCGCCAAGATCACCAGATTTAACGCCTCCAGACTTCTTTTTGTAGGGTTATTTGAAATCAAAGGTTTACGTCAACAAGCCAAAGACCCTAGAAGAGCTGAAAACCAACATCCGTCAAGAAATAACCGCCAGTTCCATCGAAATGTTGAAGAAAACCATGGAAAATGCTGCAAAACGGGCACAATATGTCGTAGAGGCCAATGGCGACCATTTACGAGATATCATATTCAAGAAATAATGTAGGCAAATCTACTTGAACCCAATTAAATGATATTTATGACAAACAGACAAAAAATTGTGGTTTCTTTGATTTATTTAAAAATAAAATGGGCGCTTCGAATATGGACAGCCCTGTAGATGGCAAAGTAGGTGGAGGAGTCTACTCCGAAGCATTAAATATTAATATAGCTTTCAGGCTCCCTGATCATTGCAGTGTATAACAAGCTGAAATCGCTGCTAAACATGAAGCGTTATCTTGGCTCCAAGTAAATGAGATATCTTCCATGGATATTTGCATACTGTCTGATAGCAAAGCCCCAGAAACTGTTGAAATAAAATCTGAAACACTTCTCAACTGCCACAGATCTCTAAATGAGATGGCAAAGCAGCTCAGGATCTTTCTATGTTGGATTCCCGGACATAGGAAATTTCTAGGACACTGCAAAGTAAATGAACTCGCTCGTACAGGTGCAACCAAACAACTATTTATAGATAAGGCAAGTCTTGGTATTTCTCTCACCACATGTAAACTCCTTACATATGAGCTAGCCGGCATCAAAACCAAAAACAGATGGTCAGCTGGTAGCACGTGTAATATAACGCGGCAAATCTGGCCCAAACTCAATCTTGAGCGTTCAAAACAACTCATTTCTCTCAGTAGAGACCACATCAGCACCATGGTAGGGATCCCCACAGGGTACTGCCTTATTGGCAGACAAACTCAAAGATTGAACATACCCCATAACACGGTTGCCACCTCAAATTCCCACGTAAAAAACCTTTTTCTCACAATAGCAAAAATTAATAACAACGAAAATTACCATGGTATAAAATTGAAAAAAATCCCATCGCAATTAAAAAAAACCACAAAAAATCCCACGCAAATAAAAAAACCACGAAAAATCCCATTTGTATTTAAAAAAACCACGATAAATCCCATTTGCATTAAAAAAATCACAAAAATCTCTCTTCTATTAAAAATTACCACAGTAAATAATACAGGCATAACAAATTGTCAAAAATTAAACAAAAAATAAAAAAGAACTAGTATATTTCGTCTTCTGTGTTTTAATTAGTCTTTTAGTAATAATATTCAATAAAAAATATTTGTTTAAGCCATTTTAAACCTGTATAAAGCTTACAAAAAGAGTTTCATGTTAGTTTTTAGTCTTTAAAAAGCAAAACACAATCACGAAATTCTTATCTTTTTAACAATTATTGCTCAGCACTCCCCGCATCAAAATCAAAATTCTATTCTACTGAAAATTCGATGAACAACGAACATTTCGACAGAGTTTGACGTTCGATACTCGTTGTTCGATAACCAGCGAAGATTACGTCGAAAGCAACTCGTAATAAGCGCCAATCACACATCAATTTTAAGATATACCAATTTTGTATATTGATAAAAAAAAATTCACTGAAACATATTTTCCCAATGCATGTAATTATGTCAAGACTGAAAGAACTGCCCACCAAACCAAAGTAACCGAAATCTTAACGAATTCGTTGCGAAAATCATATAGATGGGCTGAGACGATTTTGACAATGAACAAAATTTGAAAAATATACACTTTTATGTATACACAGTAAAAAATTTGAGGGTAAATTTTGTCTTTTTTATAACTTTTGTGGGGTATAAACTTTTTTATTCCAAATAATTTATAAATTTTATACCACTCAATATTATAAAAATAATAAAACAAATATAATTTAACAATTTCACATGGATATCATGTGTAAATCATAATATATTTTGTTTCGAAAGAAAAAAATTCACCGAAATCGGGAAATTAAAAAATGTAGTGGTTTCGATTGGTCTGACGAGAAAAGTGGTCTGAAAAAATTTATAAGATTTGATGGTATAACTTTTAAAACATTTTTGGTTTGGATTTATATGTATACAAAATAGTATAAAATTTATGCTCATTTTTTTTACTGTGTATATATTTTAACTGAAAAATAAAAATAAATTCTTCCAAACAAAAAAATCCCACAACACAAAAAAAAATCCAACGTGCATTAAAAAAAACCACACTCATTTTAAAAATCCCATAGGAACTCCCATTTCCCCCGGCAATTAAAAATAACCACAAATGGGATTTTTCCCACAAAGGTGGCAACCGTGCCCCATAACGACTTTTGCAGAAGCTCTAGATATGAGGAGGAGGAAGAATCTACGGTACATTTCCTATGCACCTGCCCATCGCTGGTTCAAAAAAGCTTCCTCCACTTAGGCAGCTGGATCTTCAATAACCTTGACGAACTCTCGGAATCTTCGGTATACCGAATCCTAGGCTAAGTAATTAGCTCAAACTGGTTTAAATAGAGAAAGGAAAATTAACCCTTGGTACTACAATGGGCCGCATTGGCCTAAGTGTGTCTCGGTTGAGGCAGCCACACTTACGTAACTTAACTGAAAAGTACGGAATGACTTCAAGTCTACTTTTCATACGCACCCTTTATTGGCAAGCTACTTTTCGATAAAAATTATTTTTAACAATGCAGATTAGGAAAGTTCAATTGAAAACAATATACATTTTTTCAAATGTTCGTAGGAATTTTTCAAACGTCTTTAGTTTTTATTTGAAGAAAGATGGAACACATTTCATTCCATAAAGATGGAATAAGCTATGAGCTAAAAGTTAGTTTTTTGGGTGACAGATTCAGAATGGGTGGTTTTAAATGAAATGTTGGTGTTGATGAAAAATAATAGGATCTGTCCATGCACTCAGGAGAAAATGCTCTTATCTTCTCCAGGTTTTTTTTGCCTAATGAATTTGTTTAGGAGAGCCAACCACATCGCATTAACCTGATCAACGTTAGTTTTAACTGACGGATCTGGTTCACAGAAATACATGTAGAAAATAGGCTTAAAGCAAAAAAAAACGATCTGCCAGCTATCAAATTTTGCATTAGTGATGCAGTACTTGTAACGGGTACTTGTAAGGGTACTTTGGGATAAGGTAGGTCCTGTCTTTAAATTTTCAATTTTATCTAATTCTGTATTACTTGGGATTAAAAAAAATGACCATGATTTATTTATTTGCTCTCCTTCCTGCTCCCATTACACAAATCTTGTCATTGACATTTGGTTAATTAACCTGATTCAATTCGATTTACCACATATAATGGTTAAGATAACCACATTCATTAAACGTTTCATTAAACCACAAAAACAGGTTTACACAAACAATTTACCTGAATGGAATGTCGTAATCTTAACCTGACTATTCATGTTGACAAATTTAAACCTGAAATTTAGTTAAAATTTGGTTATATTAACCAGATTTTTTTTTTGGTGTACATTTGACCTATCGAGGTGCTATTTGAAAAAGATACACTATTTCTACTAAGTTTTTGTTTTTTTTTTTATTGGGACTCCCAAGAGGTGAGTGTCAGATGTACGTTAGGCCGGATCGTTCTCGTATGGAGAAAAAATTTCACCCGTTCGGGGTCTCAAAAGTTAAGGGAATTCATTAAAATGATTTCTGCATACTTTTGTCAAATTGGAGAAAAACCGCCGAAGCAATTTTGACTATCCTGAAGGTACATTTTGGTTAAAACAACATGTTTTTTGTTTGTAATTTTTTTTTTACAGAACGCATACCCACATCTGCTAAAATGCAAAATTTCTTACTCATACCAACATTTTGACATAAAAAAAAATTTTTAAATTATGTTTCATTATAACTCTTATTAACCACCAAAAATTCAGTGTTTTGTTATTTTTGAAAACACATTTTTTTAAAACCGCTGTAAAAGACATATATGTCATTAGATTTACGTGGAATTGTTATTGACGGAATGGTATTAAGTTCTTCTTTCTCTCTGTATTTCTTTGTGTTCTTTTCAATCTCGTAAAACGTACACAAAGTTGGAATTACGTCCAAATTTATTATAATTATATATATGCCTGAGTTAGAAATGTATCATTTTATCTGATTTCAAAGTCAAATTCTAACGTTCTGTCAGTTTTTCCACACTGCTTTGATTAAAGCGATATGCAGACAGAAAGAAGAACATTAATAACTTTCCATCAATAATAATTCCACGTATATCTAATGAAAAATGTGTCTTTTACAGCGGTTTTAAAAAAATATGTTTTGAAAAATAGCAATAAATTAAATTTTTGGTGATCAATAAGAGTTATAATGAAGCAAAATTCAAAAACTTTTTTAGAACCTTTTTAGAAAGAAAAACTTTTAAAACCTTCAAAAGAATAAAAATTGCTTCGGCGGATTTTCTCCGATTTGAAAAAAAAGTATGCAGACATCATTTTAATGAGTTCCTCTGACTTTTGAGACCCCGAACGGCGGAATCTTAATTTCGATCCGGTCTGATGTACGTAGTTGAAATGTTAGAAATAAGAAATAATAGGAGCATCTCATGTATTTGACTACTCTCAGACTTGAACTATTTTCTAATTATCCTTTTTTGAGTTTTTATTGGGGGACACTTAGAAGGGTGGCAAATATGAATGGGTATTTTGAAAAGAATTGAATAATACACAAAAAATGGAAAAAAAAAATCAAAATTGAAAAAATTACGGTCTGGTAGAGTGGGGGTGCTAAAAAAAGGGTGCCTCCATCTTGATACGTTTCAGACCTTCTGGTCATCTAAAAAAAAAAGGATTGGTAACTAATAAGAATGATGCTATATCCCGGACTAGGGAAAGAAAAAATATTTTTGTTCGCGAAATGGCGACTGTTTAAATAAAAAAGGGATTTATGGCCTTTTTTAAAGTTTTTAATTTACATAAAAGTTATTAAAAAACAAAATGTTTACATAATTCTAGTCATAAAGGCCATATAGTAATATACACTAAACCAAATAGACACCAAATTTTAAATTAATCGGTTCATTAGAACTTAAGATATCTTGTCAAACGTGTTAAAAAAAGTAGTTTCGAGAAAAACGCTAGCGAGACCACCGGCCTAGCGTACGAAAATTTAAGGTATTTTTATGATTTTTTTAGGGATTAAAATAATGAACAACGATATTTAAACTTTTAAGGTGTCTTGTAACACTCATTCAACATAAAACAAAATTATTTTTTAATTAAAAAAATTGTTGATCATGCTCAAAATGGTTCTCAATGAGACCCTCTCAAAGAAAAGAGACCTGGGCGGTATTGTAGATTTTGACTCTTACATTTATCTGAAAAATAAAAACCAAGAATATTATTAATCACTATGAGTGCAGTAGGGCATGCAATCCCGGGGTCCCGGACTTTTTTAGTCCCTACAGTCTCGGTATTGCAAGGCTTAAAATCCCGGGATTGCCTATACTGCAAAAAAATATTCCAAAACATTCCACCAAAAAGTACAATGATACTGCCTAAGAAAAACCTGAATGTGATTTAAAAATTTTTTAAATAAAAACCTTTCTCAAAA
Organism: Dichetophora obliterata; assembly: GCA_963920525.1. Classification (NCBI taxonomy): domain Eukaryota; kingdom Metazoa; phylum Arthropoda; class Insecta; order Diptera; family Sciomyzidae; genus Dichetophora; species Dichetophora obliterata. The sequence goes on from OY986435.1 coordinate 205,891,272, forward strand.
TATCTGTTCAAAATAACACAATGCGAGAAAGACATGATACTACCTTAGAAATACTAAAATGTGATTTTAGTATTTTAGTATATGACAAAAATTACAAAATATTACAAAATACTAACTTAAAAAAACTTAAATGTGACCTTACAAATTAAAAAAAAAAACTTCCTTAAACAAGCTGTACAAAATATTGCAAAATAAGTACTTAGAATTACCAAAATAATTTTAATATTTTATCGTAGTTTGATAGTTGAGCTGCTGCTTAAGTATATACTTTTTCTTTCTCTTTTTTTTTGCGTTCCTCTTTGTGCTTTATTTGTTTATTTGCACAAACTAAGCACAGCGAATTGTTGCAGTTGCTTTTAAACTGTAACATTTTATATTAACCCATTTGCACTTAGTGGACATTATTTTGCACACATATAATTTTTAACTTTATTTTTTCTCTATGGAATATTTTTCCGTAGAAAATTTTGCTGCTTGTTCTTTAGACGAGCTTTGCAAAAGTCAAAACATTCTGAACCGTATGTTCAGTTGTTCTGGCCCATGTGGGCGTTTGTTCCATACTTCATGTGCTGGGATCTCTAAGTCGTGTCTTGATGATTTAATCTCACCACGATCAGGTCTTCGCTGGTATTGTGCTTCGTGCAGGGTTCTTTCACCAGATGAGTTTTTCTCAAAAATTAAGCTTTTCGGTGATAGTCTTAATGCTTTAAATAACAATTTTAAAGAAATTGTTACATTTTTTAATGAAGTAAGCACCTCACCTAGCACTAGCATTTATGATGAAAAGTCTTCATCGGTAAATATTTCGACCGCATTGTCTCAGACTCTTCCAGCCTGTTCTTCTGAGACTCAAATCATTTCATCTAATAAAGACCTAAATATTTCGAAAAAAAAGAGAAATAATTCAAAAAATAAAAATAATAAGCGGCGTATGACCCTTCCAGCCACTTTAGAAACGAAGCAGATCTCGGCTAAACCAGTGTTTACGCCAGTGAGAATGGATAATACAGTTATCACTCCATCTCCTCCATCTCTTTCTCCGCCGGCTAGTGTTAACTGAAACTTGGTTGAACGGAGGAATTACTGACTTAGAACTGTTTGACAATAGTTTTCAAGTATATAGGAAGGACAGACACGCTGACAATAATTCTGCAGTTGGTGGTGGTGTCCTATTAGCTGTAAGGAACTCCTGTGTTAGTTCCTTTATTGATATTCCCTGCTCTGCTAATATCGAACTTATATGCGTTAAGGTTGTACATTGCAATTCAAATGTATTTGTTATAAATGCATACGTTCCTCCCAAGAGCAGTGTAGAGGTCTATGCAAGCCTTGCGGATTGCATAGAATTTATATTAAATATACTTGACGTTAATGACGACATTTTATTGTTGGGCGATTTTAATTTGCCTGATTTAAAATGGCATTCTTCTGACGATGAAACACATTTTTGTGCATCTAATTCGAAGACACGCCAAGAACATATATTTGTTGACAATATATGTTCTGACTTACAACAAGTTAGTTGTATTTATAATAGTCTGGAAAGGCTGCTTGACCTAGTCTTAACTACAGACAGTAACAATGTCATTGTTCAGAAGGCACTTCATGCTTTGACTACTATTGATAATTACCATCCACCTTTGAATGTTTGGTATAAATCCGATAGGGAGAATATGGTAAATTCAAGCTCTGTTGACACAGTTTATGAATTCAATTTCAAAAAAGCTGACTTTTTGGGGTTGAATCATTTACTTTATAGTAAATTAAATATAATTACAGAGTACATAAATAATAATAGTCTTAATAGTTCAATAAATTTTTTCTATACGGAGCTCTTTGCTATGTTTTCTCAGTCTGTACCATATAGTCTCAAATTTGCGAAAAATTCTGCGTACCCTTGGTACACAAAGGATTTAAAGACTCTCCGCAACAATAGGAATAGGGCATGGAAGAAATATGTTTGTAGTTTTGACTCAAATGACCTAGAAGCATACAAACGTTTGTTTCTGGAATTTGAGAATTGCTCAGCTGCATTATATAATGAGTATTTGGATAATATGAAGCTGAGTATTTTGTCTGATCCAAGAAAATTTTGGGGATTTATTAATGTTAAGAAGAAGACGGATGGATTTCCTTCTTCTTTCAAACTTCAGGATGGATTTACTGACGATTCCACCATTATTTGTGGCTTATTTGCCAATCTTTTTAAAGAATCATTTTGTTCAGATTCTTTTAATCCTGATTTAGCATATTTTGATTATATGAACAACGCATCCAGAGTTTCTTTGGGGCATATATCTTTTACCTCAGAGGATATTTTTAAGTATATTGAATCAATCGATGAGGATTTTAGCGCTGGACCAGATGGAATTCCTGCCGCAGTGTTAAAACAATGCGGCTCCATTTTATGTCAGCCACTTTCGTTACTTTTTAATAAATTAATTAATGAAAGTAATTTTCCTCTTTTTTGGAAAAAATCTTATATCAGTCCTATTTACAAAAAAGGTTGCAGGAATGACGTCACTAATTATAGGCCTATCGCTAAATTGTCTTCGATTCCTAAACTTTTTGAGCGAATAGTGTACGATCGAGTGAAAATTCACTGTGGGCAAGTCATGACAACTCGTCAGCATGGTTTTGTTACTGGCAGATCAACTGTGTCTAATCTCCTTGATTTCACTACATTCTGCTTAAAATCTATTAATTCTGGCAGCCAAGTCGATTGTACTTACACTGACTTTAGCAAAGCATTTGATAAATTACCACATAATCTAATTTTATTTAAACTTAAATTAATGGGATTTCCACAATATTTTGTAAACTGGATCAAATCGTATTTGATGGAGCGATCTTATCAAATACGGTTCCGAGGCGTGTTGTCTTCTGAATTTGTTGCAGAATCGGGTGTTCCTCAAGGAAGCCACCTGGGTCCACTTCTGTTTATTTTGGCAATTAATGATGTTACCCACGTCATCAAACACTCTCATTTGCTTATTTATGCAGATGATATGAAAATATACAGAACAATTGATTCTAAGGACAATTCAGACCTGCTCCAGTCAGACTTGAACTCCTTTGAGGTTTGGTGTTCTAAAAATAACATGTTTTTAAATCCAGATAAATGCCAAACTATGACCTTTTCGCGTAAAAGGACCAATTTTATTTTTGATTACAAAATTAAAGATACTGCTTTAAGTCGTGTAACTACCGTCAAAGACCTTGGTATATGAATGGATTCAAAATTGTCGTTTAACATGCATATTGACACAATTTGTAAAAAAGCGTCTTCTATGCTTGGTTTTATAAAACGGTGGGCCAAAGAGTTTGATAGCTTAATAACAACTACAACTCTGTATTATTCAATCGTCCGTCCTCACTTGGATTACGCAAGTCAAGTATGGTCCCCACATTACAATGTGCATGTTGGTCGTATAGAAAGAATTCAAAAACGTTTTGTTCGGTTTGCTCTAAGAGGCTTGAGTGGAACTGACACATTTAACCTTCCTACATATGAGGATCGTTTGAAATTATTAAAAATGCAATCTTTGAGTGAGAGAAGAAAATCTGCTGATATCGTCTACTTACACCAACTCATAACTGGTGTATTCGACTCTCCAGAGCTTCTTTCTCTTATAAAATTTAACACTAACCGTAGAAGCAGTAGAAACTCTAACAACTTGATTTATTTACCATTTAGTAGAACAAATTATATGTTAACTGCTCCATTAAATCGCATGAGTACCTTTGTTAACAACTGTAACGTGTTTGATGTTAACTTGTCGAAAGGTCAACTCAAAAGTAGATTGAAAACTAATGAAGGATAAGATCTATGTAAACGCATGGTTAGTTGTTATGTCTTGTGTTCTCCCTGAGCCCAACCCATATTATGGTGGGTAAATTTTTCTCCCTTTTGGTTTTTTTTTGACCACTTCTATCGATATCTTTGAGATATTTCAATGATATTTGGATTGGTTCTTAAAATGATCTATTGCGGAGAAAGTGTGAAAAAGCTGTAGTAGCTGAACTCTATTGTTATTGCATGTTTTAATTTTATGAACCTTTCGAATGATGTCATCTAATTAATTTTTTTATGAATTCGTCTTTGTTTTTCAGAAGTAAGCAATAAATATTATCCAAACATTTCATCGAAACTGTTTTTTTTAGTTTTTTAAAATCTTCTGCATTGTTTTGTGTAGTTAAACAAGGCATAACTACTTTGGAACTTCATATTACGTCTTCCAAAAAATTCATTTTCTAAGGTTTGTCAATCCCGGGTCTAGTCCCGGGATCCCATGATTGTTGAAACGTCCCGAAATTGGATGCCCTAGAGTGCAGCTATGGCTAGGGTATGCAACTATTCGACATTATAAAAAAAACCGGTCTCGAATAGTATTATTTGTACAAAACCGGTTTTCGAATTATTCGATCAGAAAAAGCCTAGAAAACCGGTTCTTTTTATATTAAACAAATTTTTTACTTTTTTACCTACATATGTTATATCTATGCAGTTTCTATTTCACAAATATAACAATACATTTTTAAAAAATAAATAAAGGTACTTATGTTATTAAAATTATGAAGATAATTTGTACTTAATAATTTGTTTTAAGTAAATAATAATAAAAAAAAAACTGAAAAATAAAATTTAAGTGTTTAGCTTTTAGGCGGTTTTTGGCTTTATCTTCTATATAAATAAAAATCAAATGTCGTTCGTTGGTAATTGCATCAGTTGAGAACGGCTGAACCGATTTGGATATTTTTTTTTTTAAAATGTTCGTAATAGTCCAACTTTGGTTTTTACGGAAAGAAAAATTGACCACGCCCACTTTGCGCCCACTTTTTTTGATTTATCTAAAATCGGAAAACCGCTGCACCGATTTGGATAATTTTTTTTTTAATGTTCATAGTAATCCAATTTAAGTTTTGTCGGAAAGAAAAATTGACCACGCCCACTTTTGCGCCCACTTTTTTCAATTTATCTAAAATCGGAAAACGGCTGGACCGATTTGGATAATTTTTTTTCAAATGTTCGTAGTAATCCAATTTAAGTGTTTACTGAAAGAAAAATTGACCACGCCCACTTTTGCGCCCACTGTTTTGATATCTATATAAATAAAAATCAAATGTCGTTCGTTGGTAATTGCATCAGTTGAGAACGGCTGGACCGATTTGGATATTTTTTTAAAATGTTCGTAATAGTCCAACTTAGGTTTTACGGAAAGAAAAATTGACCACGCCCACTTTTACGCCCACTTTTTTATTTATATTAAATCGGAAAACGGCTACACCGATTTGGCTAATTTATTTTTTAAATGTTCGTAGTAATCCATTTTAAGTTTTTACTGAAGAAAAATTGACCACTCCCACTTTTACGCCCACTTTTTTATATATACCTAAAATCGCAGAACGCCTGCGCCAATTTGGCTGACTTTTTTAAAATGTTTGTAATAGTCTACAAACGTTTTTTACAGAAAGAAAAAATGGGCGTTGGACAAGGGGGCGTGGCACTCTCATACAACCCAAATTTGCGATACCGAATAGCTTTTTAGTTACAGACCGCACAGGCTCGGAATTTAATATTCGAACTCAATTTACACATTAAGTTTAACTGATAACATTTTATGGTGTTGGACAAGGGGGCGTGGCACCTCCCATACAACCCAAATTTGAGATATCGAATAGCTTTTGAGTTATAGTTCGCACAGCCATGGAATTGGGTTTTCGACCACAATTTACACGTGCCGTTTTACTGATAAAATTTTAAAGGGCGTTGGGAAAGGGAGCGTGGCACCTCCCTTAAAACCCACATTTAATATTTTGAATAGCTTTTGCGTTATAATTCACACAGCCCCGGAATTCAGTATTCGACGACAATTTACACGTGCTGTTTTACTCATAACATTTTATGGGCGTTGTACAAGGGGCGTGGCTCCTCCCTTGCAACCAGAATTTGCGATATCGAATAGCTTTGGAGTTATAGACCTCCACAGCCTCTGTATTCGAGCACAATTTGCACATGTCGTTTTACTGATAACATTTTATGGACGTATGGTGTGGCAACCTCCTATAATTTGCGATATCGAATAGCTTTTCAGTTACAGCTCGCACAGCCTCGGAATTCGGTATTCTACCACAATTTACACACGCCATTCAGGGGGCGTGGCACCTCCCATACAACCCAAATATGCGATTTGCGATATCGAATAGCTTTGAAGTTATAGCCTAAGAATTCATTATTCTACCACGATTTACACATGCCGTTTCACTAATCAAATTTTATGGGAGTTAAACAAAGGGGCGTGGCACCTCTCATTCAACCCAAATTTAGATCAACCCAATGCAGGTTCACTGATAACATTTTATGGAAGTTTGGCAACGGGGGCGTGGCAGCAACGCGCCGGGTTCCAGCTAGTTTTTTATAAAATGAGAAACTGAAAAAGCCCGTTCACTTATAGTAGATGTGGAACATATTGTCAACAATGCGTTAAACAAATTATCAAATTTTTCAGTTCCTTTCTTAAATTTTTCGAAAAGCTTAAAGCCTTCAATTAAGGAATTTACACTCAGAAATTTCTTGAGAGCTTGAATTGTATATTTTTAACAATATAACTTACATTAAATACGTCAGCCGCTTGTAAATGCTGTTTTAACAAAATGAAATAAAACCAGAGATAAGAAATGTTAGCAACGTTGGTGAAATGTCAAAACAAATACAATATAATACAATACAAATACAATGAAAAAAGTGGTTTGAAGACAATTTCATATTGCAGATTTATTTATTTCTTGACTATTCGAGCAGTCGAATAATTCGAGGCAAAAAAACCGGTTTTCGAATAATTCGCTATTGGCGATTTATAAAACAAAACAGGGTCGGTTAAAAAAAAAAGAAACGCCAAATTATTCGAACCGGTTTCGCATACCCTAGCCAATAGCTAAACTAGAAAAAAAGAAAAATATTTAAAATTGGCAGTATGAAACGCTTTTGAAATTTAAGTTCTAAAAACAGCTTGTTTTTATCGGTTATTAAGTGTAAAATATACGATTTTTTTTTTAAATAAAACCTTGAATCTAGTTCCAGCGATAGTCACTGATGTTGTAAATAGCATATTAAAATTTCAGATGATTCGGCTGAAAATTTGTTGCTTTTTCTCCAACACCAAGCCGAAAAAAGTAATTTTGAGATAAATGACTGTAGACGGAACATTGTGGCTCGATACCTGCTACAACGACTGTAGAAGCGGAAATAACATCAGTATCCTTATGCTTGGTTTTCACTATGTCATTTTTATGACGACACAAAATTTTATCACCTGAAATATCACCTTAATAAAACTCTAGAACATTTCTGCATAGCTCCATTTAATAATTTATTTCTTTTTAATTTTACAAGATTGCCAAATGTAGAAAAAAATGTCAACATGTTGTCATTTTCAATTTGATTGACAGCAACTGACCACTGAATATGACATAGTGAAAACCAAGCATTACAAAAGTGTAACAGTATATTCTCTAAAGACTATACTTTTGAAATATAAGAAAAAATATTTCATAAAAATTCTAGACCAGGCCGTCTTACTGACAACATTAAAATGGCTATATTTTTTAAAATAACTCAAATTTCAAAAAATCCTTTCAAAGAGATATTCTGGGACACATCAGCTATCGAAAAAGCAAAAAATTTGATTTCTTCAATTTTCTACACTAGAATACTGCCTTGAAATGAGTATATAGCAAGCTTCTTCAAACCAGTCATAATACTTATGATAAGATATCTGAAGCTTACACACCCGTTTTAAAGTTACAATATGAAACACATAAAAATCACAGGTGCATTACATTATATCCCCTGATACAGGGGAGTAGCAAGGCTATAAAATAATTTTAAAATTTGATAACAACATAAACTTAATTTAAAGCACAAATAAAGATTCATTTCTCTACATTTACAAATCAGAGTATCTATTTAAGATCAAAGCTTATATGATAAATTGAAAATCATTTGATAAATTTTTCTAGAATGTTAAGAGACTTTATCCTTTTGATAAATATACTTAACATGGGATGTAGACGTGGTTTTCATAAGTTTTCACTCATATTTGAACATGGTCCTTATTTTTCTTTCATCCTTTTTTTTCTTATTTTTTTAATTTAGATTATCACTATCGCACTTGATTTTACCAAAATACAGAACCCGTTCTAAAATACTAAACTCATCTATGTTTTATTTAATCAAATAAATCATACAGAACAGAAAGTTCCAATACAGATCTTTTATTTTTTATACAGAACGGATGGTCATCGTATATCGAAAAATGGTAATAAGTTGTTATGATGAAAACCTGCCGTCTCCTGTTTCAATGAAAAATGAGACAACAAGCAATGAATTATTATCATTCATTGTGAAATGACTTAAAATTGAAATATTTTTTATCAACGAATTGAAAAGACTGTTTTCTTATAGTTTTAATAACAGTCATATCAAATAAATTATGAGAACGTTTAAGTCTTGAGTAAAAGTATTTTAAGTAGGGTAATAGAAGAGGCTCAATGTCATCTCTGCAATTTTTAGAAATTTTTACATTTCTTACAAGTTATATATTTTCTAAAAAATTGCATGTCTTACTTTCATTCCACTTAAAGTATTTGCCTTTTAAATTTGTTTATGCGCTTCTCGTTAAAATTATTAGGTACACGCAGAGAAAAAACATAGTTGCAACAACCATGTTTTATGAGGATTATAGTATGATTCGGATTATGATTGTTGCTAACATGTTCTAAAACATATTATATTTTTTTTGATCATGATAAAATGATTACAACAACCATATTTAGAAAAGGAACTTTTTTGAAACAAGCATTATTCTCTTATTGGGTCAAAAATAGAATGATTGCAACAACTATATTATGAATTTATTTTTAGGATCCAGAATATAATTGAATATTATTTTTTTCATGCACTCCAATTTCCACAGCTATTAATTAAGATATCCTAAGGTTTGCCATTGACTAGGCTGAACAGAAATATTAATTCAATTGAAAAATCTTTTTGATAAAATTTTCTATCCAAGCTGGGGTTTGAACCTCGGCTTTTTCGCTTACGAGCCACGCACAATACCACTAAGCCACAGCCGCTACTACCGCTCGCCTGACTAATGCCATTCATAAACATGGTACATTAAGTGCATTGTCACAAAAATAGCAATATTTGTGATAAGCAAAATATGGTCAGAATTGCGAAATATGTTTACGGTAAAAAGAAACATGTTTGCTACAATTAAAGTCGAAAATGTCACTTTTCTGCGTGCTGTTTTTAGAATCAATCGATTTAAAACAAAACACAATAATTGAACAGTTGGCAAACGAAACAGCACATAGCCAGGAATCGATAAAACGTATTGTGTCTGAATGAAGCGAAAGTTTTTCCTGCAAACTGTTCAGACATGATAAATTCTTTCGATTTTTCTGCTTCGTTTGCCCATAATCAAAGAATAGTTCAGACAAACATATAAAATTCTTATATGTTTGTCTCAATAACAATATTCACATTTATCATGATTGACAGAACTACAACATTTTTGTTGCAACTAATAGTTGAGGCAATCATAGTATGTTGACGATTTCAACTATGTTATGATTTCAACTATAATGTTATTTTTGGTGCCACCATTAGTAAATAATGACTTTATTAAGGCAAACATTTGTGTTTGCAGAAATAATACAATAATTTTAGTTAAAAAATTATTATTGCAGTAATCATGTCTCAACCATGTCTTTTCTCTGCGTGTATGAAACACACATTTTGTGTAATTTTATGAGTCCTGCCAACATTATATTGAATATTGAATAAACTGAGTTTCGCAACGAACATATAAGCTACAACCCAAAGATTTTTTGTTTTGAAAGACCAATTTAAACTTTTGTCAACGAGCTTAGCATGTTTCACAAAAGATCGCACTTAGTTTCAACTGGGGCTCTATTCTGTAACTGGGAGTTTTAAAGTGTACACGAGCTGTCAAAAAAAACCCACTAGTTTTCATTCAGTGAGTTCAGTTAGAGAATAGAGAAACTTACAGTTAGAGAATAGTGCCCCTGATCTTCAGATAATTTTTATGTAAGCTTTTTTGCTTAGCAGGCCATTTGGGCCTATTCTGCACAATCTGTTATGAAACAATTCTGTTATTCTGGTCTGATTTCCCATACAAATTTTTGAGCTGTCAAAAAATCTGTTACGAGACCAAAATGCATATTCTGCAAGACAATCTTTTATTAAATCTGTTATAAGTCATAGCAGATTTTTAGAACTGTCAAAAAAATCTTTTACAAAATCTCTTATTTGGTATTCTGCATGACAAAATCTGCTATGAAATCTGTTTTGAAAGATAACAGAATAACAGATACATTTTTCTGTCTTTTATCGTAACAAATTTTTAGAAAGTGAACATTTTGGTCTGAAAAATGGATGTTTATTTACGAATTTCATTAAGAATGGCTTACAAAAGGAGACAACTGTAAATTTATATAATTAATAAATGTGTGTGTGTTTTAAAGACAAGTTCTAAAGAGAAGAAACCATCGGACCAGTTTGCTGGAGTTACGCCTAAATAGCAAACCGTTCAATCTTCCTGACGTGCGTTTCGTGCAGCTTTTAACATTGGACAAAGTGAATGTGCTCTTGCATTTTAGCAAACAGCTGATTCATAACAGAAGGTAACGTAATTGTAATAGATTTTTGTTTTCGAAGTCGAAGAGGTCGGCATCTTTTATGATTGATAACAGAAAATGCGTAACGGAATAATATATTTCGCGGAAAAGGCCCAATTGTTTCTGTAATATAAAAATCACACGTGCAAAAATTATAGATTAAAAATCATTTATGCAGCGTAACGCGGGCATCTCACCGAATAAACTAACAAGACTGGGAGAAAGCGAAATGCCATAAACAAGTGAGAAAATTGCCAATATTTTAAAAATATTAAGAACCTTGTTTCGGACATTTCAACACATGCTGGTAAACAACATAACCCAAATGCGTCGTATTGGCGAGATGTGTGTTGTGCCAAAACAAACAAATGTGTATATGAAATTCACACATTTTGTGCCAATTAAATCGATAGAAAACAAAACAAAATATAAGAAAACAGAAAAATCTCGAAACAGTGAAGCTATACAAAAGCTCTGGCCATGCATGCATGGGTCAAAGTGTGAGGTTTTGCTTGGCACCTCGAGTAGAGCAAATGCTATACTGTGTGGCGTTTACAGCCAGTTGAGATAATTAAAATTGATTTTATTTTTATATTTTTAAAAAAACATATTTAACCTGACCTGCAGCAAGCAACTTTTGCTTTCTCCCTGTCATATTGGCCATGTTTCGAGAGCTGATGTAACGCATGCACTTGCTTTGGCCAAGAGACAAGCTTTTGCCGGTAGTCGTTATGATGGCTTGGTGAATACATTTGCAAATATGCTTAACAAAATTGGCATTGTGTGATTGCGAAGCATGGAATTTCCGCAAATATTTGACACTCGGCAACTTTTTTTTACAAAAACTTGACAAACAGTTTTTGCGAAATGCGAAACTGTACAATGGTCACACTGCAAATATTGTCAACAAGGAATACACACAAACAACACCAAAAACAATAAAAACTGACTACCTGACGACACTTCAACCGTCAGTTGGTGGCATTGAACTTAGGACTGATTATGCATTTATGTCTGAATGAAGCTCATTTGTTGCTGTATGAAAAGGAAGACAATTTTTTTCTTTTTTTTCTGACATTAACATTTTTAGCCAATTTGTAAGACTTGTTCAGTAATTTTATATTCAACATTTTTGACAATGCACAACTAGTTACTGCCAATGACCATAATAACCACTTTTTTGACTTGATTATGGTTATGATGATGATGATGCTGCTTTAACATGTGGGTCTAAATTTGCCATTACTGGCTATCATTTTAACTTCTACATTCATGCCACTTGCTGCTAACGAATAGCAGCTGATTGCATACTTTTTCTCTTTAGATGCATTTTTTCCTAGCATTGCATTGATTACCACCAACTGTCGGCATGTCGAACACGAACCACCTTTTGTATGCTCTGGCTTAGCCTTGTTTGCTGGTGTGTCATGCAATCCGGATGTTAAATGCTCTGTTGTGCCGAAAGTGGAGCAAACCACAAGCTTTAAGTCGTCGTCTGCTGCTTATTTGTCTGGTAATACAAGTTTTGCTATTTTTTGCTTTTGTTTAAGGCTTGTGGTACTTGTTGTTGTTGTGGTGGTTGTTTTACTTCAAATATCTCCAGGTGTAGCACACTTTTGTGTCGAGCTTTTGTGTTATTGACAGGAATGAAACGGATTAAGGCTATTTATTAACAAGAAAGAGAAATTCTAGCATTAAATGGCTGCTTATAAAATAATAGAATCGGTATTAATTGCTGTTAATAATATTGGTCAATAGTTGCTACACCAAACACTCCACTTGCATAAGTTTAGTGTAGAGCTTCTTAATTACAGCAAGTGTGAAAGTTTTTTTAATGTCTTATAATCTCTAAATAGCATTGTTTACACGATTATAATTTTCCTCGATGTTAAAAATTAGATAGAATAATCAATATTTAATGGTTTTTTTTTTCAAGAAATTAAGTCTTAATTTTACATTAATGGATATTTGATTGTTATTGTTACAGTAGAACTGCAAAATTTCAAAATTCACAGCTAGAAAACATTACTATATATTAAAATGAAAGCGGGCGCAGATTCAGGAACAGGAGAAAAATCAATTGCACCGCTCTGCTCCCTCAGCATATATCGAACTTCATTATTTGAAAAAAAGTAATTAAAAAAACAATTCTGGAGTATGCTGATTTTTTTTGCTCATAAAATAAAACGTAACCTCTTCCATTTCGAATTTTTCGTAATATGTATTTCCAAAAATTTGTACTGAGTCCCCAGTAAAAATTTATGGTATTTTTTAAGCAGATGCCAAAAATAAAATCATAGGCTCAAACAATTTTGGAATAAAAATTTTGGATGAAATCGATCGATTTAAAAACAAAGTAACGAAACTTCATATGCAAAATTATTTCATAAAAGATCCTCTCATAAAAACTCTAAAATCCATATTTATGTATAGGGTACGCCAAATAACTTTTTTTTTTTAAACGCATTGGGTGGTCAGTTGGCTTCAACTCCTGAACCAATTGGACTTTGTATGGCGTCATACCAAGGTCTTTATTGGAACGACGGTGAATTGATGTTGATGGCGCTTCACGCACACTTTCTGCCACAGCAGCAATATTCTCGGGTGTACGCACTGTTTTTGGCCTTTCACGCTTTGGTTTACCGATGAGGATGCCAGTTTGTTTTACTTTTTTCACACGATAACGAACATACGGAGCTGACGATGCTTCTCTTCTTCCAAAATCCATACGCAATTTTCGAACACATTCTGCAACATTACCATGATTTTCAAAGTAATGTCGCAATATTTCCCAGCGTTGTATTTATATCAGCGGAAGGATAAAACTAATTATCTGTCGAATCAGATATGAGCTAAGTGTTACCATTCACGAAATAAGCACTTGTTGAAAAAAAACGTTAGATGGCGGACCCTGTATATTAAGGCGCCTCACAAAAAAAGTTGTGCGGCACAGTTGCTCAAGATAAACCTTGGTTTATGCTATGATGATTCCCCAAATATTTCGACTCTAGCGATAGCCTGGAATGATTGGAAATAACCTCTAAAAATCGAGTTTTTTGTAAAAATATTGGCAGAAACAGTAGTAATAAAACAGTTTATCTAATCTGCATAAAAAAATTTAATTTTTTTCCGTGGGACCACACATAATGCGTATTTTCATGAAATTTTTTAACTTTTTTATGTTATTTTTACTAAAATTCTAATAACTTCATTGTATTACCTGCGATTCTCATTTTCAAAATACCGTTTGAAAAGTTTCGATTGCTTGCATTGACTCCTTGGAAGAATTGCTTAAATTGATACATCTTAAAACTGACTCATTTCACGCCAAAATTACAGTTTTTTTTATGACACCGTTATGGAAAAAAATTATATATTTTGAAAGGTATCCAGGAGGTGCATCAAACCACATTTTTTTTTTGTTGTTGTGGTAACACAAGCAAAGTACGAAAATTTACTCTTTTTCACCTCAGAATGGAACAGAATCAGAATGAAATTTTTTCAAATTTGCATTTTTGCGATTTTTTTAATACAAGGAAAAAAATTAAATTATTTTTTATTTTTTTATTTATTTGTTCAATTAATATAATTTCAAAAGCCTCTCAGGCCAATTACAAAATTATGGTTGTATAAAATTTATGTGCTAAATGAATAAAATTTCAAAACTTAAACATAATAAGGCTACCCTTGGAAAACTATTTATTTAATATATAAAAAAATTAAATCATACAAGTGGTCCACAGCGACCAAAAATCAAAATTAAAACAAGGCAAAAATCCACTCACATTACAAATTCGTATTACCGTAATAATCTAGGAGCATACGTTTAAAAACCTTTAAAGAAGCAAATGATTTCAATGCAGTGGGCAGATCATTCCAACAACGTGCCACTCTAATATGAAAAGATCTTTCAAAAAGCGAACAAGAGATAGAGGGATAAATAATTTGAACATTTCTTGAAGAACGAGAAAAAACAAAACAATTAACCAAGTATGCCGGCGATTGATTTTTTTATCTTTTTAAATAAATGTGTGAGTAACCTTATTTTAATAAAATTTAAAAAACTGCAATTAAGAAATTGAAAAACATATGAGGTGATATGATCTCGAACTCTTACATTAAAGGTAAATCTCATAATTCTATTAAATAATAGTTGTATTTTCTTTAAATTGTGGGAAATAGTACCTGAAAATACTTCAATACCGTATGTCAAGGTAGACATTAGCAAAGCATGGACAAGCCTGATTTTTATCTTTATTGGCAGATATAGATGCATGCTATAAAGCCTACGTAAGGTGAAATTTATTTTTGAACTTAAGCTCTTAATATGCGATTCAAACGTAAGTTTTCTGTCAATGATTACACCAAGGCATTTTAATTCATCAACAAAATTGAGATTTGTGTTATTAATATTGATAGAGAGATCAACATTTAAATAACTGTTTTTACTAAAGAACATTCCTTTAGTCTTTGAGGCGTTAATTTTAAGGTCGTGAGCAGCCACGAAGAGGATATATTGAATGTGTTATAATTTATAACGGACTCAAAAACGTCTAAAAATTGGTATTCCCCAGAAAATAGTAGCTGAATATCATCAGCAAAAATAAAAGGCGTGCAGATATTTACATCTATAGTCTTTATCAGGCTATTTATGTAGAGCATAAATAGGATTGGGCCAAGAACCGAACCCTGTGGAACTCCACTGGTGACATCAAGTATACCCGATGAACAGTTATTATAACTAATAAACTGTTTACGTTCGCGCAAATATGCGTACAGTAGTTTGCAGGCAGTTTTAGAAAATTGAAACTCACTTTTTAATATTAAAATGAGCTTTCTGTGGTTTAATAAATCAAACGCCTTAGACAAATCAAGGGACAGAAGAACGCAAATCTTATTATCGTTTACAAAACGTCTAATTTTATCCGTAAGGCCCAGTAGGAGAGAAGTTGTATTGTATCCATTCCGATAACCCGATTGACTACTGCATAAAAGAGATCGCTCGTTTGTATAATGCGTTATTTGATCTTTAATGAGATTTTCAACAACCTTCGATAAAACAGGTAGTACACTAATGGGCCTTAAATTATCAATATCATTTGAATTACCTGACTTTTTTATTGGGACAACACGAGCAATTTTCCAAGCATCTGGAAATTCTGATGTGGTAAAGATACAGTTAAAAAAGTAAAGTAAATGTTCCTTTATATACGGGAATATAATTTTAAGAAATTTCAAAGGAATATTGTCATATCCGCAAGCATTCGATTTTATTTTTAAAAAGGCTGAAAGCATTTCATCATGCGCGACATTACGAAAAGAAAACCCTCCATCCGGTATCAGATCAAAATCGATAGAATCAGGATCAGCCGGCGATTGATGAGAAACAAAATATCTGTTAAGATCATCAAGGTTGACGCTATCAAGAGCAGAAGCAGATTCAGTTTCCAAGCATCCATTGTTACGCAACACAGCCCACATCTGTTTGCTATTGCAATGATCAAAAATACGACTATACGCACGTATTTTTACTTTTCGAATGACAGATTTAGTGCGATTTCTATATTTGCAAAAAATTTTCCAGTTGCTGGGACATCGGTTTTCGGCATACGCTTTAAACGCTAGATCACGAATTGATTTCATGTAAACAATATCTCTTGATTTCATCCAATCATTATTATTTATATTAGATTTGTATTTAGTAAGCGGTACAAGAGAGTGTAGTAATTGCAAATTGGAATCAATTATAGAGAGTTGCTCATTCACATTGCTTGTGGCATAAATATTATTTAAGTCACTACCAACGATCTGATTTTCTAAATTATCAAAGTTAATTTTCTTATAATCGCGATAAAACCTGTAATTATTTTCAAAGTGTAGAGGAAAAGTGACCGAAACGAATATTAACGCATGGTGAGATATACCAGGACATTGCATTTGCCCTGATAAGTGCAGGGAGTCAGGATCACTTATAAAGCAGTAGTCAATTAAAGAAACACTATTATGGCTAACATCATAGTGAGTGGGCAATGAATTATGAATACAAGAGATGTTAAGTTGCTGACAGACGGACCGAACTTTGTAAGACTTGGAAGGCACAAACATATTATTATTAAAGTCGCCAATCAGAATAAGCTTAGGATTTTTTATGATAAGATCACCTAATGAATCTTCGAAAGCAGCAATATTACCATGAGGCAAATAAACCACTCCAACTAGAATTTTGGAAGAATTATGAGAGATTTCAACCGCAATGGCTTCACAGTTACCATGGTCTGAAGACTTGAAAACTACTTTAAATTTAAGTTTATTTGAAATGTACAAACCTACCCCTCCACCTCTAATATTAGGCCTATCATTTCGGCAAAAAACATAACCAGGCACATCTATAGATTGGCTAGAGACATGAGGTTTTAGCCAAGTTTCAGAAATGGCTACAATGTCTAACACACAATTTTCAAGAATGCACTTTAATTCATCAAATTTCAAAGACGCTAGAGAAGGTTTTATACTTTGGCAGTTGATATGTCCTATGTTTAGATTTTGACTAAAATTTTGTAAACAAGAAGTTAAGTAAGTATTATCGCTGAATATTGGACCTAAGTTAATATTATGTGACATTAAATTCATATATTTGGAAGGGAAGCCTTATTAGTTGGGAAGAAAATATTTTAATATTTAATTTGATAAAAGAAAAAACTAGGAGAATAATGATATTTTTAATACGAAGAGATAACATTATCGAATCAATTCATTAAACAAGTTGTCAATAAACAAAAAATTTGAATGTTGGTGTCTACATAAAAATTTATAAAAGATTGAACATAAAATTGCATTTATATTGTATGGTAATGAAAGCTACTCTAAAGAAATAAAAAATCAAAACTATTCTTTGTTACCACTGCCAGTAGCATCTTAAATAGAGGAAGTATAGCGATCCAACAATTCAGCATAGCTCAACAACTGATTGGCACCATCAGTAGAGGTGATTTTTGCTTTTGGAACATCTCCGTTTAAAATGTTGAATTTGTTGATTTTCTATTGTTTTTTTAATTTACGGCAAAAGTAACTCAAATTATTGGCTGCAGGAGTAAAGTGATCATTGAGGAAAACTCTGGATTGAATTTCACCACCGATAACATCAGACAATTTAAGCGATCGAGATTTGTAGTAGTTCCTCATTACTTCATCACGGACGTGAACTGAAGAGAATTTAGCCAATACTGCCTTGCGGTTATGAATATAGCAGCAATGTTGAATATCACTTGTGGCTATGTTTACGTTGAAGAAGTTTGCTAAGGATATAATTGGCTCATGTAGATTTACTATTCCAGCAGGTAACCCAGATATAATTTTTGAAAAGTAAAAAATGACAACTATAGTAGTTTTTGTCTAATTTTAATATTTGATAGCTTATTTAAAAGAAAAATTAAATTAAAAACGTGGCGCATACCGGTTTTTTTAAATTTGTACTTAATAAGCTCATATCTCAAAACAAAATTGTTTTTTTAACCTTCATCGGTCCTTTATTTCTAGAAATGAATAGGTTCCTTGTGTGAGAGTTTTACACACTCTTTTTTTATTCGCAATATTTTTTATCGATGAACGAAATGCATGCAATCTTCTCAGTAGAATAGCTATGACAGTTCTGGACCAAAAACGCGTGTATTTTCTTATGGGCCTCAAAATTCACAAAATTGTGCCCGACTGCGCAGTCGGCGTCGTACGGTCGGTCAAGTTGGCCGACAGTAGGGTGGCTGAAGCGTGTTGTTGTTGTTGCAAATTGGCGATAAGCATGCAAGATGTACGAACGGAGGGATAGCTAGGGGGGTATGATTGGTCAAGCTAGCTGAAGTAGGATAGCTGAAGCGTGTTGTTGTCGTTATGAATTGGAGATAAGCATGCAATATAGGCAGATGGACGGACGGACGGATAGATGTTGTTGCTATAAATCAAAACCGCAAGTTTAAGCTATGGAAACAGTGCAGAAGTAAAATATATTTTTTTTTTCCATGCTTGTTTAATATGTTTGTGAATTTAAGTATTCACAAAAATTTCAAGTTAAAGATGATAAGTCCAAGCTTCATAGTCAGCGTAATAAGCGTGCCAAAAAACCACAAGTTTAAGATAAGGAAACAGTGTAGAAGTCTAATATTTTTTCTATGCTTGTTTAATATAATATGTTTATGAATTTAAGTCGCTACAAATTTCAAGTTAAAGATGATAAGCCCAAGCTTCATAGCAAACATTATAAACAAGACAAAAACTACATGTTCATGATAAGGGTGCAGTGTAGTTGTTAAGCATTTCAATAAATTTAATATGAGTAACCATGACCATACTCAACTATGCTGATATAAGTAAAACAAAACTAGTTGATTTATATATGAATCATTGTTGTTCTTTTATTGATTTGTTATATTTAAAGTTTAATAATTACATGTATAAAAGCAATAATTACATACATAAAAAGTTATTGATTTAACCATTCAGCTTCGAGTATAATTTTGCTCTATCTTCTTCTTCTGTTTCTACATCTTTTTACTCCTTTACCTTTTATATTTAAATTATTCTTATGATTTCATGTGATAGTAGAAACTTTATTATCCTTAAAAGAGTTATCTGAATATTTTTTAAGTTTTTAATATTGTATTATTATTAGTCGATTAAAGTATTTTTTTTAAATGAGTTTGTTATTGGTTTAAAAGTCTTTTCTAATAGCTTATCATTTGCAACTACTCCGAGTTCGGTAGCAATGAACTGTGTCGTATTCCATTTGATGTATTTAACTTTGAATCAATATTCTTTACGGTAATCGATTTATGTTGTTTTAAGAATCGCATTATGAAAACTACTAAATGATAGCATATATAAACAGGGTATTTTATGGGTGATACTGATACTGATACTGCTGCAGCTACTGATACTGATACTGCTACTGCTACTGCTACTGCTACTGCTACTGCTACTGCTACTGCTACTGCTACTGCTACTGATACCTCTACTGATACTGATACTGATACTGATACTGATACTGATACTGATACTGATACTGATACTGATACTGATACTGATACTGATACTGATACTGATACTGATACTGATACTGATACTGATACTGCTACTGATACTGATACTGATACTGCTACAGCTATTGATACTGATACTGTGCAATAAACATAGCCCCCTAGCTATCGTTCCGTCCATTCATCTTGCATGCTTATCCCCAATTTGCAACAACAACAACACGCTTCAGCCACCCTACTATCAACCAACTTGACAGTTATTTAATTCTAAATCGGGAAAAATATGTATAGATGCTCAGTTCATAGCTATTCTACTCTTCTCGTTAAAAGTAATTAATTATTTATTGTTTTATTAAATTAAAAAAAAAACTCAAATCGATTAATCGAGTAAAAATTCTATATATGCAAAAGTGGATGTATGTAAAATGGCTACTATCGACTACTGTACTAAAAATGGGCATGGTCGCACTTTATCTAAGCCTACTTTTTCGAAATCATGTCAATTACTGAGTTGTACAAATTTTGATAGTGAACCATATATGGGGAGTTCCATGCCAGATCGACCTCGACTGGTGAGGCATGTCTCCGATTCGGTTCAAACTTTGAGGGACGATAGACTAACATGAGAAATGAAAGAACGCGAAATTTTAATTTTTTTGAGCCACAGCTTTAGATTTTACAGTACGTCCAAAAGTTTTGTAACACTTTGTATGTTTGAAAATTACACGAAACTGGTTGAACTTAAAAATTTAAGAAAAATATATATGTATTGCCAGTATTATGTTGTTTTCAAATATTAAGAAATAAATTTAATATATTTTATTTTTACACTGTAAAAAATTTTAAACATACTATTAAGCATGGCAGAGGATCAGTCATGGTTTGGGGCTGCGCCTGATGTTGGAAGGATTAATTTTATTGAAGGTATAATGGACAAAAATATGTTCCTTGACATTCTCATGGCGCGAGTAAAAGAAAGTGTGGGTAAATAAGGACTTGCTGACAATTTTTAGTTTTACCAAGACAATGATCCGAAACATACGACGCTCTTGGTAAAGAATTGTGTACTTAATATCTGTCCAAACGTCATAAAAACAACCTCACAAGGCCCAAATTAAAATGTTATAGAACATCTAAGAGATGAACTTGAACCCTGAGTGCAGTATCAGAGATGGGCAACTAAAGATCCAACCCTAAAAAAAAAGTATCCTAAGTGAAGAGTGGAATCAGATTGGAGCTGAGGTTTTTAAAAATTCGGTTGCACCCATTTCAAAAAGGCTGCAGGCAGTCATATAAGAAAAAGGATTGGCAAAAAAATATTAAATTCTTAGTTTTAGCATTGAATTTTTTATCTGCCCGACTTATGAGCTCGTTTTTAAAGCTTTAGTTTGATTTAATTTTGTTCTACCGTTATGTTCTAATTTTTAACTATGTTTCTGTTTAATATTGCTCACTAATAAAGAACGTTTTGAAAAAATATTTACTCCAAGTTTCTTCTTGCATTTTCATTTCTGAAACCGATGCGAAAGTGCTAAGAAATGCCTGCCCGACTTTCGTTGTGAGCCACTGTATAAGCTGAAGGTCTTTGCTAGCATTGCTTTTTATATATTCAGTTAATTTATAAATTAAGTTCAATTAGTTCAATAATTACAATAAATATTTGAATTTTGAAAGTTTTTGTATGGAAGTAAAATTAAAAAATATCAAAAATGTGCGTGAAAAACAGCATTATCTTTAATCCGATTGCAACATTTAACTTTTTTTGATGCAGATTGGAACAGCTTTTTACGGCCTGTAATTTCTGACAGTTATTTTTTTACAAAAAACTCGATCTTTAGTTAGAGGCTATTTAAAACCATTCCAGCTTACGGATGGATATTGCTAGAGTTGAAATATTTTGTAAATCATTATAGCGTAAGCCAAGGATTATTTTGAACATTTGTGCCTAACAACTTTTTTTTCTATGGAGCCTGCGGCACCTTAATGTATATATACACAGCTGTGACAAAATGTTGTTTTTGTTTTTGTTAAAATTTTTTTTTCTGTAGCTTTTTTCTGCTTTTGCTTTTTATGTTGTTTTTGTATTATTTTTGCTTTTTCATTTGATTATTCTTTCGTTTTTAATGTATTTTTGTTTCTATTTTTTTTATCGATGCTTAATCACCAACCTATACTTAATTGCACTAACATTTACCTTTGAGCCATTGTAACATTAACTACATTACATGTATTACGTTACATGAAAGCACATAGTATTTTCTTGTTCATGCCATAATGCCAAAAAACCTTCCTCTAAGTCATCTTGATACGATTCCTTTCAAGACTTTTGCATCATTATTACATTTGCTGTCTCTGCGACCTGATGACGTCATCAATTTCTATTTTCTCACTGAATAGTTATTTCATGTAACGTCATTGCATGTTTGTGGCATATTCGATCTTAAAGTGTCTCTCTATTTTTGCCAAGGTGTAACATCTAGTGTCCGACCGAAACCGGAATTTTGGCCGAAACCGAAACCGAAACCGAAACTGAATATTCGGCCATTTTATAATATTCGGCCGAAACCGAAACTGGATGTTAATATGAAAATTTAAGTTTTTACAAATAATTTTTTTTATTAAAAGGAAACAAATGTACTTTCATACACATAAGAAAAAAATGTAATATAATAAAGTCTTATTTGAATATTGAAGTTTATAATAATTAATTGAAGTTTACTATAATAATAAACGAGATAATTTGTTATTTTGTTTTTTATTAAAAAAGCATTGCATAGTTTATAACTTCAGTACAAACTCAAAATTGTATGCACCTACAATGTACATTTTTATAGAATTACAAAACAAAGTATTTTTTTTTTATGGTTGAGTATTATAAAAAAAAAATATTTCGTTTTCTTTTCCTTTATTCCACACACACAGAATTCGTTCGGAAGTTTAATTATCATTTTTTGGCTTCAGTACCTACAAACCTTTTATATTAAATGCAATAGAGATGATAGAATCGAAAATGATGGTATCGAACGCATAAAATTAACAAAAATGTTTTTACGTTAACACGAGAAAAAAAATCAAATTATAGACGAATTAAAAATTTTGTTTTGTACAATGTGTTGTAAATATTTTTATATTTGAATTAAATGACTGAAGCAAGAAGTTTTACCAAAAGTTTCGGCTAGTTTCGGTTATTCAGCCATATTGAGGCCGAATAGCCGAAACTGGCCGAAATTGACAAAAAGGGCCAAAACTGGCCGTAACCGAAACCGAAACTGAATATACGGTCGGACACTAGTAACATCCTTTACTGGGGTACAGTTATTTTAGCCATAGCTCCTATACTTAGCAAATAATAATACCCAAGTAAGTTTTAATTATGCAACAATTTTGCATTTTTTAGCTTAAGCGACTTCCATCACGTCCTGATGACGTTTGTTTTAATTGTAATTTTTGTCATGAGACCAAAGAATCAATGTTTACAATTGCAGCATAACTTCGTAGCGCTTATAAATACTAAGCGAGCTACAATACCACTGTCAATATAATTCATAACAATGTAAATTATACATCGCCAATTTTCATTTAGTTTCAAAAAACATTTTTTGTATTCCTATTATTCTATTAGAAAAATAAACAAAAAGTTCCTTTACTTAATTTTTGCATGGATTTTGAAATATAGAATTTTTAAAATTTTCGTTCTTAAGTAAGTTATGGCGTTTTCGTTTCTTGAAAAAATGTTGCATTTTTTCTGCCCTCTCTCTGTCATCTTTGAGAATTCTGAATTTTTTCTACTTTTGATATCAATATTTTCGAGAAAAGAACACGATTCAATTTTAGAGGTCACTATTTATTTCTCAAGAGTTCAAAATTTCCAAAAAGCCAGAAAAAATTAAGCATTTTTTCGGAAAACGAACACGCCATTAATTTTTTTATTTTTAGCCAAATTAGTTTTAAGTACAAAATCAAACTGATTTATGCTAATTTGCCTATATTTCAAGCACCATCCACATGGTGTCGATGTCGATGACAATTTATTGGTATGTGATGCATTCTGACATGCGTTCATAAATTTCTAGAGAATATTTACCTAGTTATATACAATAAATAACATGACTAAGTAATAGTCACGCCGCAGAGTTGTTTCAGCGCGGAATTAAATAATTTTTTTATATTTTAAATTAAATTAAAAAATTCAAATTCTTGAATATTTTTTCTAAGATAAGTCCCTCAATTTTTGTGCTGGTCCAGTAAAAGTAACTAAATTTTGTACTTTTAAAACAAGTCAGAACTTTAAACCATTTGCTGCTGAATAGTGCCATGACGTATATAATTACTTTTATTTAATAAATACTTTTTAAACCAATTTTTTTTATGTATTCAAAACACATTTTATTATTGATGAATATAGAATACTTTAAGTATTGTTTCATAAAAAATGTTACCAAGACTCTAGTTTTTCTCCCAAAATTTGGTAAACTAGCTATAGATATCATTAAATATTTCTTTTATTTATTAAAACAAAAATTGGCTGCAAATATATCTATGCAAAGTACATTCCTTCTTTTCACGAACAAAATACTAATTTCATCAAAAATCAAAATTTCTTCTAATTTATCTAAACTTTTTTTAGTTTTTAAAACCGGTGACACCTACTTAAAACTCGCATATATCATTTATCCGCAAACCTGCAATGACTCCTTCTATTTTATTCCAATTTTTGTATGAGATGAAACCACTGTGCGCCAGCCAGCAAACGGCTTGAAAAAAAATCTTACAAACTGCGCGACTCCCAATTAAAAAGTATAAGTATAAAATAAATGAATTCAAGCCAAAAGGTTAATGAACTTTAATTAAAAAAATACAATAAAAAAGTTTAAAGCAAAATAAAGTGAAGTCCATAACAATTCTTTGAATTAACGCTGGCTGCGTATATTTTGTGGTTTTCTGAGAATTTTGTAAGAAATAACTTTTATCAACAACAATTTTTTTATGCAACAAGGCCAAATAAAAATTGGTGACAATAAGAAAACAATAGAGAATTGAGCTACTACAGCTTTTTGTCACTTTTCTAACATAAATCCCATCAAAGTCACCACCTAAAAATCATTGGAATATTTTAACAAAATGGATTAATGTGATCCCAAAACAAGTTAAAGTAGGAAACGTTTATCCACCAAAGTATGGATTGGACTCAGGGACAACACAGGACTTAACAACTAACCATACATATTCATTAGGGTGTCCCAAAAATTTACCTTAGAAACACCCTCTATGAAGCACATCCCAATTGGTAAAGGTTTAGAGGTCGCGAATTCATTTTCTAATTTTCCCATACGATTTGTATGGGGAAAAATCAGTTTTGCTGGTAAATTGAATTTAGAGCCATTATCTTTTAAGCAAAATGTTTAGAAAATATTTTTAATTAAATAATTCTAAGTAAAAGTATTCATATATATAGGTAGCTCTAAGAAGTGAGCCACAGACCACCAAATAATAATCCGATGAAAATGAAATTTGGATATGTCATAACAGACAAAATTTGAGGGAAAACCTTTTTTTTTAAACCATTTTGCTTAAAAGATAATGGCTCTAAATTCAATTTACCAGCAAAACCGATTTTTCCCTATACATACAAATCGTATGGGAAAATTAGAAAATGAATTTGCGACCTCTAAGCCTTTATCAATTGAGATGCACTTCACAGAGGGTCTTTCTAAGGTCAAGTGGAAGTATTAAAGCCCCGTACATCTGTCAAAATAAAAAAATATATATTTTTGGGACACCCTAATATTCATATATCTAATTTTTTTTATAAAACGCGTAAGTAATGAAGATGAAATAAAAAAATTTGAACAAAAGTGAATAAAATGTACTTGAAATTACAAATAATCCTGAGTAGATCAACATATTAGCAGTAGTTTGCTTGGGTAGAACAAGCACAAGTTAATCTACTTTTAATGTTTTTCCATAACCATATTAAGAAAATTGGAATATGTTATGAAAAATTTTTACAAAAAAAAAAATTATCATAAACGGTTAATATAATAAAACTAATGAAATTCTAAAAAAATAATATTTTAGTTCTAAGATTTCAAAACAAAATATCTGTGGCCATATATTAAACGG
The DNA here is from genome assembly GCA_963920525.1 of Dichetophora obliterata. Lineage (NCBI taxonomy): Eukaryota > Metazoa > Arthropoda > Insecta > Diptera > Sciomyzidae > Dichetophora > Dichetophora obliterata. The sequence goes on from OY986435.1 coordinate 205,917,125, forward strand.
TTTATTATTCAAAAAATATACAAAAATTAACAAATTTATGCTTTGTATCTTTTGCGTTAAGAGCTTAAAGACATTTGAGGCAATAGACTCAACTAATTATGACAAGCTCATGAGTTATAAAAAACTGTAAAAAGAGATTTGTAAACGTTTAAAACGTTTTTATTTGAATCTTATTTAAATAGATTTAAGTAGTTTACGTCGTTCATGAACGATCATTTATAATGTAAATATCAAAATTTAAATGTATAAAGCTTATACGCTAATTTTGGTTTTGCAAAAATAAACGTTGGCCATGTTTGAATGGCCATATGAAAAAAATTAGATTTATTCTGAAAAGTTCATATAAGTTCAAAAATAGTAAGATCATAATACAGTAAAGAATTTAATAAACTAAGAGATAAAAAGATAAGATAAGAAAATAAAATTACAAAGAAAAATATTTTAGTTCTAAGATTTAGAAAGCAGCTTTCCTGTGACCACACATAAAACGGTTCACTATTGAAAAAGTATTTAAAATTAACAAATGTTTGCTTTGTATATTTTGAGTTAAGTGTTTGAAGATATTCGAGGCAAAAGACTATAATTATGACAAGCTAACGAGTATGAGTTATGTTAAAAAAGGTACGTAAGCATTTACAGTGTTTTTATTTGAATCCTTTTTTTACCGATTGATTAAACGATAATTTTGCATTGAACCCTTTGAGGACGACAAACAAACCGCTGTAAATTTAAACATTTTTTTGTGGAATTTTCATCACCGATGGCATATTTCTATACAAAAAAAAAATAAAAAACATTGTTGTCGTCTAGAAAAAAACCGGCTGAACCCATCCAGAAAATTTATTTTTTACTATGTTGGAGTAGCTGATTCATCTAGGTTGTGACACAGTTGGGATAAGAAAATATATCCGCTCGTATTTGGAAATCGTGTGTGGTACCTATATCTGTTGTCTCTGAGAAATCGGGATTAATATATAAATATGGAAAAAAATATTTTTTAACTTCCTATTATTTTCTTTCTCTTAAAATTAAAACAAGTTCAAAAAATGTGACACACGTTAAAAGGCACATTGATTTCTAATCCCTTAAGCCAAACTTTATGAAAATATCTCAAAAATAGTGCTCATACGACTTAATGTTAATGGGTTATTTTTACCCATTCGTCGTCAAAGGGTTAAGAAAGCAATGTAGACAATGTTTTATTTTAAGTTGAAGAATGAACCAAAAATAGTGACGCACTTGTCAAGAGGATGTGGTAAGATTAGCTGGCACAAAAAATAAATTGAATTTGGCATTCTGCTTTTTATCAATTTGAATTTCAAAACATTTCATTAATTTCCAGTGGTAAATGGACACATCACGTAACTTATTATTTCTTAGATACAATGTAGCTGCGAGGCCTCCAAAACCTATTTACAATACTCAATTATATTTGTTCGGAGGCATACTAAAACACTAATACTAAAACGCTAACACTACTACTAAACACTGATCACATTTACCTTACACTGTAAGCGACGATGAGAGTGCTTTTGATGCACAAAGTAAGAGGTAATAAAAAATAAACTAACGAAAATCCCTTTTACTCCAAAATCAAAAAATGAAAACGAAACGGAACACACCGATAAGAAACTAAGAAACAAACGAAAACAAATGACGCCACAAATTTTTACATTTTTATGAACAAATTCATTACTTTTTTCACTAGCGTTTCAGAAGCAATGATTGATAAAACCTTAGTAATACTATGTACAAAACTTTATTCTGGTTTGAGCATAATAGCTTTGACACATTGGCATAGATAATCTTGGTTATCTTTTGTAGTTTAACATATAACCATCGGGGATGACACACTCAATATTTTTCTTAACTAGTTTATAAAAATTACAAAAAATATAGAAGCAAAGAGCGAGCGAACAACACTATAATCGTAAAATTTCAGCGTGTGTGCTTGAGTGAGAGCACAGTAGTTATTAACGAAAGTGTAGAAAGAAGAATATCAAAATCAGCTGTTAAAACTCGTTTAGCTGCGATAAACGACTTTCGGAAACTAGTTTTGACTAAACGAATTCTAAACATAGTTTAGCAGAAAATTAAACTAGAAAAGCGATTTAAACAAGTTTAAGTCTGCCAATGTGTCACAGGTATAAGGCTATATAATTTTCACAAATGCACTTCACTGCGAAACTGCCTGTTAGAAAACACGACTTAGCTACACAGACGAAAAAAGTCAAGCTGTTGCCATAACAATTAACAAAAACTACCGATCGTCACAGCACGAATCGGATTTTTTTCACTTCCCGCTTACAGTTCTGCATTACAATGTCATCATCGACAAATTTTTGCAAGCGGCTTATAAAATTCAATAATTCCTAGCATACATTTTTTTAGATTGTCATAGTAGAAATATGATTTGATCTTAGTTCTAAGTTTTTAACAATGATACATTTTAATTTGATATGATATACACAGTAATATTTTGCAAAACAGCAACTATCAGTTTTGTATCGACGCCAAAATTTTAAAATCCATAAATTTTTCTCCACAAGCTAAAATCATCTTCAACATTTTAATTATGAGCATCATAAAGAGGCATAAAATTTGAAGCACGTCAACATAATTTTAACGCATTGCCTGAAATTTAAATGCAATTTTCCTTTTATGACTTTAGTTTTCATTTATTTTACTTTTGGCTAAAAGCCAAATTAGCAAAAAAATACTTTTGCCAGCACGGGGGAGAGAAAAATAAAATATTTAATTTAACAAAGAGCAAAAGTGCCAAAAAGTTTCCCATATCCCCGGCGCGCTCTCAATCAACCGTATTGAGTTGAGTTACAAATGAAATTGACTCAAAATGCAAAAACAAATAAAACGCTACAAAGTTTTAAAAATAACAATAATATTTTTTTACTCCTTAATATTACTCTGCTAAATACGTTAAAGCCTAGCAATATTTTTATTGGGGTTGTTAATGTTGCCTGTTTGTTCTGGGCGAACAAGCAGTTTGATTGTTATAGGAACTCCAGCTGTTGTTGTTGTTGTTATTGACTTTGTTAATGCCAAAACTATTCAATGAGGTCTTGCTATAAAATGGCTAATGTTGCTTTATAAGAAGACACTTGGTGTTTGTATTAGGGCTTTCAATCCCGAAGGGTGTTGGTGAATCCCGGGATTTCGGGATTTGAAATTCGTAATCCCGGGATCCCGCAAATGCCAACATTTTAAAATAATGGCATTTAACTGTATTAAAAGCAGGGACAGTCGATTACTCTTTCTACTAATTTCTGCGTTTTGGCAAAAAAATTCCATATTCATTTTTTATTTTTTTTTTTTTAATATAAATCAAAACGTAGTCGTTATTCACACTTAAAATATTCAAAAACACTCAAAAGTTTATAAAATGCTTAAAAGACACTAAGACGAAATCATAATTTCTAATGCAGACAAGGGTTACAAAACAGTTGTAATGTAAAAAAATAAGAAAAACAATTGAACTATAATTGGAAGATAAAGTCTTATGCAGAAATCGCATTTTGCATTTTAAGGGGAAACACTTGTAAATTTATGATTTAAAAAAATATTTGACTAAACCGAAAAAATATTAAATTAGAAAATAACGATTATGATATGATGATTTTTTTTTAATAAAAACCGTACATGTTTACCGTCCTTAATAAAAGATATTTTCTAAATTTTTAAATATTTAATTTATAATTATAATTATAATAAGTTTATTTAATAAAAAACCTTCTGATTTCTTATATTTCAGAAATGTTCAACATTTATTTAAGAATGAAAATAAAAAATATTTAAAAATATCAACTATGATTTTACTTGAGTATATACATAAAAATATAGACGTAAATAAGTTAAACAAAACAAACAACAAAAATTTATTTTTTAAAAAACTGTAAAAGAAAATAAAACTTCGTATTCAAATAAATTAGTTAGCTGTTAGTAAAAAGTATAATGTGAATAAAAATATTCCTTTCATAGTAAAAAAACTTTAGCATAAGGCACGTACGCAGGGGTTTTGGGGAGTTACCCCCTTCCCCGAAATGAATGAATTTGACCGAGCTTCCAGATAAACACTCAGCACAACATGGCAACCGTTGTGTGTTTATGGTCACGACAATTATCTTGATCAAAGTAGATCAAAAATAAAAAGACTCAATTTAAAACATTTATTGTGAAAATACTATAATATATAGATTTCAATTTTTTTTTTTAAATACACTGAGGGAATATGTGTTAAATTTTAATGAAACTGTGTTCATATTAAATGAATTTGTTTTTGTAATAGAGCTTGAAAGAATTTCATTTAAGTTAAACTCAAATGTTTGTACAGTTCAATTAAAAACAAACGTTTTTTCAAAACAATGTTTTTAAATATACTATTATAGTAAACATTTACAGTATCTAAAACAAATTAAATCTAAATAAATTTATATCTAAATAAATTAAAAACAATAAAATTCAACCGCCATTTTTTTGAGTTTTCGACGTGAAATTCGTAATTAGCGACCCTGGAACCTCTCGAATACCATTTTTTAATTGCATTCAAAGAAGTTTGCGTTTTATTGCGGCCTTAAATATTGAAATATTTTAAATATTAATATAATAAATAAGTTTCTATTTCATCTAATGTTCATCAAATACACTGATTTTAAATTTTGTTTTGAAGAAAGGCGAAATTGTTAAAATTCTAATTTAAAATTTGTTGTTTAAAGCAAGTTTTTATTCTCAGTGTATATAATATGAAAAATATTTCAAAATAAATGCATCTTCTTCTCGATAGGAGGCATAAAAAAGCAGTCAAAACATTTTGGTCCCAATTTATCAAAAACAAAAAAAGTCAAAGTGTATTTTAATAAGAGTGCTTGCAGCTACAAACTCCCAGCAAAATTTTTGTTACAAATGTGACATGCATTCTTAAGGACACTGCTTCCAGAAGACATTCTATAGATCCAATTGTTCTCTTTCTAAGCATTATCATAAACCACTTCTCAAAGACATTCAAATAGCATTTAATTTCAATTTTTTTTCAGGTATTTTTTTATTTTCCTTGGGATTTTTTAGACCTCCAACAAAATGCAACCACTTCCTACTTCAAACAACAAAATGGCGTTAAAATCGGGAAAAGGGATATTTTACGTGGATTTTTTTAACCGTAGTCCTACGTTGGTGTAGAAAACTACATATTTTTAATGTTTATATATTTCCAAAACCGTTTTGTTTTGGGATAAAAGCAAGCTTACATGATTTTTATTTTATGCTAAGTGAAGACCGAAATCATGTTCCTTGCAGTATCTCATTTATAAATTTTTTCAAAATATTTAAAAACTTCAATTCCTCATCTACACTTCAAATTGGAATTTAAAAGTTTTTCTCAACGTAGGACTACGGTTAAACAAGAAACCTAAAACAAGAAACCCCGCGAGAAAATCGGGATATTTTCCGTGGGATTTTTTAAGCCCCCCTAACCACAAAAACCATTTCATTCCATGGAAGGCCTTCTTAAAGTTCTCCTCAAAAACACCTACTAGAATTCTTTTATTTAAGGGCTCAAAGAAAGCTTCCATTGAACAAATTCTGGAAGTACTTCTAGAGAAGACTAAGGAAATCATTCGTCCCAATGACATGCATATGTTAAAAAAATGCCTTCTAGGTATGAAAGTGGAAGGGATGGAATTCAAGACTTTTCCTTCCACTTTACCTTCTATTGGAAGCACTTTTTTTGCTGGGCTTTGCTAGAATTATTAAGTTTGGCCCAATACGAAAAATTGTCACGACTTTTTAAAAAATGCTGTCATTTTCAACGCTTTTGATCCCCGTAGCGGGGGAAAATGATAACCAAATCTTATAATAGTAGTTAAGGTTGTCGTAATCTTATTAATATGCACTTTGATTTTTTTGTTTCCGATGAATTAAGAGCAAAATATTTTGACACCGGACTACTTTTTTTATGCCACACCTAGCGAGGAGAAGATGAGTTTAAAAACAAATAAAAAAATGTACTTTGAAAAAAAAATTTTATATTACAATATTTACGTTAAAAAAATTTTAGTCTCTATGTATTATAGTCTTTTCACGATAAATATCAACGCTAGCTGAATTTGATAAAAAAGTTTTTACGCCTCAAAGCCTAGTACTCTGTTCGTTTGCGTGAAATTTTACTGGCAACATCTATTTATTTGTTGCGTGAAATCTCTGACTTAAAGTTTGTTGCGAGGAATTCCTATGGCAACGTTTCTCAGAGAGACTCAGAGAATAAGTTGGGAGAATTCAAATGATCTCTCTCTTTTCACTTCAAAATAACAGCGCAACAGCAGAGTGTTTTTTTATCATATTTATATAATTTTTTTTCCTATTTGCTATCATTAATAATTCCAAATTAAGTAATAGGAAACCATTGACTCGCTGAAGCAACAATGGACATCCAACAAGTGCCCGCCAACTTTAAATTTTTTGATTTGCAGTAAATTGACTAAAATATACACCGATAATATCTTATGCCAATTGGATCGAATGAAATCTATATCAACGAGAACATTAATGAAGAATGGATTGATTTAAATTAGTATATATTTTTAGTTGTTTTTAATTGAAACTTAAATTGATATTTTCTGTGATTGTTTTACCTCATTATATAATGTAGTATAAATTATGTTAGTAAAATTTAAAAAACCTTTCAGCAAATTTTAGCGGACTTTTTTGGCAAGTTATGCGGATTTTGATCAGCAGTAGCTGGCAACACTGTGTAAATGTGACATTAGTTTCACAGTTATTAGTTTACTAATTAAAAAGTTGTAATAAACCGAATGATATTTTTTTTAATATACTTCCGCTTATAATTTATTAAACGAAAGTGCCAGCTCACCCTAGACAATGCTGTTGCTACTCTTGCCCTATACATGCTAGCAATTTGTTTCAACAAGAGATGTTGCTAAGCTGCGACAGCATAACGGTTGCTGCCTGTTTTCTTTTTGCTTACTATCCTACAATTTGCAAACTTCACAGTTTATTGGTATAAGAGAGAGAGAGAGAGAGAGGCAGAGACAGCCAAGCATACCACGTGACCATGAAACTCTATGTCTAGCCAGTAAACAATGATTGGGTCCTTATATTCATATAAGTTGGGGAAGCAATTCTAGTGGCGTGCGCTGTACATCCTTCTTTACTGTGTTGACATCCTGCGGCTTTGAAACACATGCAAAGTTCGTGCAAGTCACGTTCATTTCAATGTTGAACCATAGCGAGGGTGAAAAACCACTTAATTGGAGTGAAACACAATTTATGACAAAAGCGATTTAATATTTGTTGTGGTCTGCTGTGCAGAGTGGATGGATGGTGAGTGGGTGGTTGGGTGTAGATAGTGTTAGCAATGCATAAAAGCGCGCCATTTTTCAATAAAAGTGAGTGCAAGCAATAAAAAGATTCTTTCATATTTGCCGCATGGCTATTATGGATGTTTAATGAGGAGCTTTCAGAAAGTATTAAAATAACAGAAAGAAAAATATGTAGGTTCTGATGATTGCCTTTCAACAGTTTATTTTGTTTTGAACTGACGAAAAAAACTTTAACTTAATGACACGTAATGGCCGAAAAAGTTTTCCGCATTGAGTTCAGTTTTTATGAAAGCGTTATTTTTCACCCTCTGCATTATGTTGTTGTTATAGAAATTGCAGGGAAAACAAACTGATTTCAAATAAACGGAAGTTCCGTTGACGCCATTGTCGCAAATTTCTACACAAACTTGTTGTCGCAGTTTGGCAAAGCACAAAAGTTGCAGACAGTAGTTTTTATTATAATTTTGTTGTAGTGAATGCTGTTGGTGTTGTTATTGTTGTCCTACCAACTGCTAGCTTAAATGAAAGTTGCAACATTTTGCGTTGTCGTCCGTCGTCCGTCGTCCGTCGTCGTTGGCGGCTAAACACATTTTCTGGCAATTATCTTTTTTTCTTGTTGTCATGGCTGGAGTTGTTGTGATAGCCGCATTTATTGTTGTTGTAGCTGCATCGCCCACCAAAGTATAAATTTGGTGGATGTGTAAGCATTTTTGTCTTCTTGTGAAAATGTTGCAAGTTTGAAAAGTACACATTCTAAAGGTACTTATTGCTTAAGAGAGTTTTATGAACAGCATTATTTTGCTGTCTGTGTAACAGTGTTGCCAGAATGACGTATTATTTCGCTTAGAGCAAAAAGTAATTACCTTTTAGTTTTAAGTATTAACGAGCAAACAAAATTATAATGTACTAGAGTTCGCCAGTGGTCGAAATTCGACCTTTTTACTGTGACCTTTCGATCTACACCGTGATATGAAATCTCTTACGTGATGTAAAGTGACTCTTTTTCTATTTGCAGTTTGCCGATTAGTGTTAACCAACGACTTTCATACACAAATACGTTGTACTGAAAAAAGCTACAGTTTCCGAGATATCGTCACAAATTTGTTTTTAAAATAACGGGGATTTTTCAAAATTTACTGTTGGTAAATCTTTAGATATTTTTGATGATCTTGGAGTTACTATGGACTCCATTCTTCAAAATAACGGGGATTTTTCAAAATTTACTGTTGGTAAATCTTTATATATTTTTGATGATCTTGGAGTAACTATGGACTCCATTCTTCGCTTTCACAGTCATATTAACAGACTTATTAGTAGAGCAAATAGAAGGGTGCGGTGGGGTGAAGCGTTTCAGTGGGTGAAGCGTTTCAACTGTGAAATTTTGACAGCGCGCTTACATATAGCCAAGTGTTATACCGTCACGTGTTGCATTCATTGCCGCACAGTTTTTTATGATAGAGCGAAGCGTTCAGACGTACATTTTGTTGCACTTCCAAAACAGTGGTAACAAATTTTTTCCATAAGTTTTTTTAACGAGTGATTTTATCGTTTTTTATTCCAACTACTCAACACAAAGTCAAGGCAACAATGGACATCCAACATAGATGGGCACTTTGCAGTACCAGTAAAATTGCAGTAAAAATAAATTTTTACTGATAATGAAATTCAATTTGCATTACCAGTAAAATTTTACTGATTACTGAAAAAAATTGCAGTAAAAATAAATTTTTACTGATTACTGGGAAAAAATTGCAGTACAAATAAATTTTTACTGATAATGAAATTCAATTTGCATTACCAGTAAATTTTTACTGATTACTGGAAAAAATTGCAGTAAAAATAAATTTTTACTGATAATGAAATTTAATTTGCATTACCAGTAAATTTTTACTGATTACTGAAAAAATTTGCAGTAAAAATAAATTTTTACTGATTACTGAAAAAAATTGCAGTAAAAATAAATTTTTACTGATTACTGAAAAAAATTGCAGTAAAAATAAATTTTTACTGATTACTGAAAAAAATTGCAGTAAAAATAAATTTTTACTGATTACTGAAAAAATTGCAGTATAAATTTATTTTTGCAATTTTGTTCAGTAATCAGTAAAAATTAATTTTTACTGCATTACTAAAAAAAATTGCAGTAAAAATAAATTTTTACTGATTACTGAAAATATTGCAGTAAAAATTTATTTTTGCAATTTTATTCAGTAAGCAGTAAAAATTTATTTTTACTGCAATTTTTTTCAGTAATCAGTAAAAATTTATTTTTACTGCAATTTTTTTCAGTAATCAGTAAAAATTTATTTTTACTGCATTTTTTTTCAGTAATCAGTAAAAATTTATTTTTACTGCAAATTTTTTCAGTAATCAGTAAAAATTTACTGGTAATGCAAATTAAATTTCATTATCAGTAAAAATTTATTTTTACTGCAATTTTTTCCAGTAATCAGTAAAAATTTACTGGTAATGCAAATTGAATTTCATTATCAGTAAAAATTTATTTGTACTGCAATTTTTTCCCAGTAATCAGTAAAAATTTATTTTTACTGCAATTTTCTCCAGTAATCAGTAAAAATTTACTGGTAATGCAAATTGAATTTCATTATCAGTAAAAGTTTACTGAATACTGCTTCTAGTAATGCAGTAAATATTTACTGCAGTATGCCCATGTATGACATCCAACAAGTGCCCGCCAACTTTAAATTTTTTGATTTGCAGTAAATAGACTAAAATATACAACGATAATATCTTATGCCAATTGGATCGAATGAAATCTATATCAACGAGAACATTAATGAAGAATGGATTGATTTAAATTAGTATATATTTTTAGTTGTTTTTAATTGAAACTTAAATTGATATTTTCTGTGATTGTTTTACCTCATTATATAATGTAGTATAAATTATGTTAGTAAAATTTAAAAAACTTTTCAGCGGATTTTAGCGGACTTTTTTGGCAAGTTCTGCGGATTTTGATCAGCAGTAGCTGGCAACACTGTGTAAATGTGACATTAGTTTCACAGTTATTAGTTTACTAATTAAAAAGTTGTAATAAACCGAATGACATTTTTTTAATATACTTCCGCTTATAATTTATTAAACGAAAGTGCCAGCTCACCCTAGACAATGCTGTTGCTACTCTTGCCCTATACATGCTAGCAATTTGTTTTAACAAGAGATGTTGCTAAGCTGCGATATATCAGTCGTGTTAGTTTAATGTTGTTCTTAAAAAATATGAAGTGTTTGTGAAATATCTATCGAGCTGTTATGTGATGCCAGCCGTGTTTTCAAAATGAAACGTTTCACCCACAAACTCCGTTTTAATGCGTATTAAGTGTTTTTGTGTGTGTTTAATACGTTTTTATTGGTTTTTTAGAATTTTTAAAATCATTGCAACATATGCAACCGGCCATATCACTTGAAATGCGTAGACATGGACAACCGTGACTACTAACCTGTCAAAAGTGCGACTTTGACCTCGATATTTGATCGCGATGAATACAGTCAACCCCGGTTGAGTACTCCCCTCTTGAGTGCAATTCCCTCTTAAGTGCCCGTAGTTTATTGCATCTTACATTTTTCTGACAAAACACATATATATTTCATCTGTTGAGTACCTCTCGCTTAAGAACCAAACTCGCTTAATTGCCTCTGAATTCAATGCACCCATGATTCAATTAAATATAAGGTTAAGTAACCATGAAATTGTTCTCATACAACAAAACTTGGATTGCAAAATGTCAAAGTAAAACAAAAAAAGACAAGTAAATAATCAAATTAAAATTTCTGACTAGAAGTCAAACTATTGCATTTTAATATTAAATTTGTGTTTCAAATAAATTTTAAACAATTTTCTTGGAGTTTGAGTTTTTGTTACTACCTCAAAATGTCGAAAAAGTACGCGATTCGCCAAAACTATTGTAACAAGGAAAACGTTTCCTTTTTCAAAGTGCCTAGTGACATTTGTAAACGAAAACGCTGGATGGATGGAATTTGGATCGGCGAATGTCAAAGTAAAAGATAACAACACCAAACAGCTGTTTCTGACATTCGCCGAGAGATATGTGCTCTCAGCTTACTCAACCTTATATATAATTGAATCATGAATGCACCTATAAAAAAATTGTATGTTATTTTGCCCTTTTTAGTGCCACTTGTAAAAATAATGCAACATTGTCTTAATTGTGGCTGCATACATAATTCGATTATTAATCGTTTTAAAAACGTAATCGTCTATCCACTAATTGTCAAAAATAATTTCACATTAAAAGTTGCAAGTTTTTCGTGTTTTTATAATTTTCTAATTAGAATGACTGGAAAAGGGCGAAAGTTAACAACATTGACGATTCAACAGAAACTTAAAATTTTAGTGTTGATTGACGCAAATGAAAAACCAAAAAAAGAAATAGCAAAGGATTTTAATTGCGATGTTTCGACCATTCATCGCATCCTAAGAAAACGCAAGGACGTTGAGGCAGCAGCTACCAAAAATAATTTAAAACGCAAGCGGTTGCGTGGCAGTAATTACGATAGAGTAGAAAAAGCTCTATCAAAATGGTTTGACCAGATACGATTTGCAAACACGACTATTTCTGGTGCTCAAATTTTACAGAAGACCAAAGAATTCGCACTTAAAATGAATTGTGATTTTGAACCATCCAGTGGTTGGCTGTGGCGTTGGCAGCGCAGAGAAAACATTAAATTTAAGAAAATACAAGGCGAGGCCGCAGATGCAGACACTGTAGAAGCTGAATACTACTGCAGCCAAATCTTGCCAAACCTTACAAAAACTTACGAGCCATGCGATATTTTCAATGCAGAGGAAAGCGGCCTTTTTTACAAGGCTCTGCCAAATGGAACTTTGTGTAGAGCTGGACAGAAAGCGGTGGGCGGAAAAGCACAAAAAGCCCGTCTTACACTTTTATTTTTATGTAACGCTAATGGAACTTTTAAACGAGTGTTTGTTATTGGAAAATCGAAGAACCCAAGGTGCTTTAAGGGAAAAACAGTGCCAGTGCCATACTATTCGCAAAACAAAGCTTGGATGACCAATTCCCTGTGGTCCATCATAATGAAAGAATTTGACCGTGAAATTGGAAAGCAAAAACGAAAGGTTCTTTTAATAATTGACAACGCTGCTTGCCATAAAGTTGACGGCTTAAATCTAGAAAATGTAAAAATCGAATTTTTGCCACCAAATACAACATCAATATTGCAGCCTCTGGATCAAGGCATAATACACTGCTTCAAAGTCTATTTCAGACAAATATTGATTCGGAAGCAGCTGCTAGCCGTCGAGAAAGGCCTGGCAATAAAACAATTTATTAAATCGTTGTCTATGCTCGATGCCCTTACGTTTATAAAACGTTCTTGGTGGCTTGTCACAAGCGAGACTATAACAAATTGCTTTCGAAAAGTAGGTCTTTTATTTTAATTTATTTTTCATTTTTAGTTCAAATACATTAGAGTTCTAAGTTAACTTAAATAAATTTTCAAATTATTTAACTTCGTTTTTCAGGCAGGGTTTCAAATAGGAGCCGAATCATTTGATAATATCGAGGAAATAGTTAATATACCTGTTGATATACAAGTAGAAGAATTCGAAGAATACGTTGCTTGCGACCAAAGCATTAATTGTTATGGCACTCTAACGGACGACGAAATAGTGGAGGGTGTATTATTGAATGAAGAAGAAGAAGAAGCTGATTATTTGTCATCAGAAGAATCTTCAGAAATTACTGTGTCTGAGCATATTTCATTTGCTGAGGCCTTGAATGCCCTTAGCATTATGAAAACATTTACGGATAACAATAATATTCAATGTGAAGAGCTTGAAACTTTGGAGGAAAAGTTATTTAAGAACAAATTTAAAAATTGCCGACAAAAAAAAATTACGGAATTCTTTTTAAATAATTAAACTTTTTCTGTATTTACTTAAAGATATTTATTCTTTATTATTTATTGAATAATTTAACTGTAAACAATTGATCTCATATTGCAGTGTAATGTTTTTTTTATTTTTTATAATGAATTTTTATAAATAAAATGTTTGTTTAAAGAAACAAGAAACTCGAGGCTATTTTTTCTATAAGTACCTCGAGGTACTTAAGCGAGTTTCTTTTAAGTGCTTTTCCCGCTTGAGTACCTCAAAAGTCTGACAGATTAAGGAGAGGTACTTAACCGGGGTTGACTGTAATAAATTTGGATTCGATAGCTTTAAATAACACTTTAAGTATTGAAGCAGCGTTGAAAAATTAGTTCAAGTGTGAAAGTGCAAAAAGTCGAGTTTGGTAACAATCATATTCATACACAACTTTACAAACTGGCCTTGCAACCATAGCAACTCAGGTGTCGTCACGTGGCTGATACAATTATATTTTTTGGTACAATCGACTCAAAGAATTTAATTAAATTCGTCATAACTTTTTTATAAAGGGATGAAAAAAGAGGTATTTAGATCAAAAACGTGCTATTGTAAAAACCCAATTTTGTCACAGATAAGTACAAAGAACAGTAGGGAGTTGTGAAGCACGGCTATAGATATAGCTTAGCAGTGGTTTTGATAGCTCTTACTTATTGTCAACATTTTTTAATTCAATATCTCAGTTTTGTACTAGCACTCATCCCGATAGCACACTTTTTTTTATCTCTCCAAACAGTGTGTTCAACATTTTGTTCAAAAAGTTTTTTTGAGCATTCGTGTTTGCGGCATTTTCATAAACATTTCCAAGCGAATCGAAAAGGTGAGGTACACACTAAATAATCAGCAATGAATATGATGAAAAGGGAAACTAGTGTTTTGCTAATAGAATAAAAAATGTGTGCTCACACAACGCATACAATTCTTTTACGAGTAAATAAATTGGCCGCAGTCCACTTGGGCGATTTTCAAGAGCGCCGCAATAACAATAAAAAAGGGGCAATCGTCTGAAGAGTATGCAAACAAACGGTCCCAACCATCCAACTGAGTAGCTTATTCATGATTAACTTTCAGCCCCGATACTGGGCAACCCTCAATCTAACCAATCTAACCATGTTCAAGTAGTTCGCTATTGGTTTGAATTTCTGCTTTATTGTCTGCGTGCAATGAATGAATGCACTTAAAACTCTTTTAACGGTTATGTGTTTGTTTATCAGTCAGTTTTTAAGGCCCCTCTCCCTCAATTCACCATCACTGCTTGGGCATTCTTTGGCGCCAACACCAATGGCGCTTGAGAAAGAGTCAAGAAAAGATTCGAACAAATTATGTTTATCTGAAATTTAAATCAAGCATGAATTTTTATGAATGGAGGAGTTTTGTGTAGCATCATAGCTAAGGAAAATCCAGAAAACGGTGCGTAACGCCATCGCAGATAAAATCAAGTCAAAACACTCTGTTTCACTAAGAATGTATCGCATATCTTGTGAATGCCTCCCAAGCAGTTTATACTATCTACTGGAAGAAGCTGCTCAACGTTGAGATAAATAATGCCAGGCATTGATAAAACACAAAAGAAAAAAAGAAACAACAAAACAAATATGTGCTGCAGCCTCTGGCAGTGTATCACTGTGTGAGTATGTTGGTTGGCGCATTTGTAATTCTATCTGAAAGATATTAATTTCTGCTGCGGTTTATTGGCTTATAAAATCGTTGCAATTGCGATTTGTTCGGCTTATTCTATGTGTTTATTATGAGAATACTTTAGTATCTATATCTCATATTTGCATTGACAAATAGCTTCTTTTATTTTCTTGAATGTGTATAAGACTGTAACTGAAAGTTAACAGGGTAAAACAAAAAAAAAAATACAGAACAAACCTTTTTTTAAGCTTTGTAAATATGTTTTTTTAGAAACAAAATGTCTGAATTGTTTCTTCTTTCATTACCCTGTATAAGTTATTGCTTTATGACAAATCTTATAATAACCACAGACACACGGACACTCACATTGTCGCCATAATATGGCAAAATTGCAGCCATACAATAACATTGCATTGCCGCGACCAAACCAAAGGAATTTCCCCACCCGGAAGACTAAAAAATCACCAATCATTCGCCAACTACGTACGTTTTGTTTTGCGCTTGCCGTTTATGATAAGCAGCAGCAGAGAAATACCTCAAAACACATTAGATAACACATAAAAGCAGCATTTTTGCGCGGCGATACCGACATCACTAGTTCGATTTAATATTGTTTCTAGATAATTCAAATCACAAAGACTTTTCCAAGTTGGTGCAGATTTCTATTTTTAGAGGTGCGGATTTCTTTTTTCGTTTTTAAGTTTTAAAGAATATGTCCCCAGCTATGATCCTATAACTCCAAAAAGTATTTAATTATATTTACAAATCAGACAAATCAAATTTATAGCTTTCATTCAAGCTATCACTTGTAGTGATCTAACGATTTTAGTAGACATTTTCTGAATGCTACATTTGAGAAAGAGTTTAAAAAATATATTTTTTTTTATGTTTTCCCATTTAAAGTACACAAAAATATAACTTCGATGTATATTTTGGTTTTGTTTTTTCGTTGTTGAAAAAAAAAATATTTTTACGCAAAATATGAAGGTACGAAGTATGTTTGTAGCAGGTTGTGTACTTTACTTATAGTGGTTTTAGTGAAAATACTCAAAAGTACCTCCCATACAGACCAAATTTGTGATATCGACTTGCTTTGGAATTTTATGTCGCACAGCCTCGGAATTCGGGTTTCGACCACAATTTACACGTCTGTTTCACTGATAACATTTATGGGAGCTGGACAAGGGGGCGTGACACCTCCCATGCAGACCAAATTTTCGATATCGACTTGCTTTGGAATTAAATGTCGCTCAGCCTCGGAATTCGGTTTTCGACCACAATTTACACGTGCCGTTTCACTGATAACGTTTTATGGTAGTTGGAAAAGGCGGCGTGACACCACCCAAATTTTCAATATCGAATATCTTTGGAGTTATAGGTCGCACAGCCACGAAATTCAGTATTCGACTATGGGCGTTTGGCAACAGGGGCGTTGCAGCAACGTGCCTGGTTTCAACTAGTTATTTATACCAGCGCGAAAATTGTGTTGTTTTGTTTTGATTTATTTTTGACATTTCTTAGTCCCGGTTTATACTCGTCAAGACTTGACGTTCAAGTTTTGCATATTCCCTTTTAAACTTGACGATTCAATTAACACTCGTCAAGAGTTGACGGTCAATTGTTTCTTTCACTCCTCCCTTTTCCTTCTCAAGTTTGTACTGATGACGCCGAAATAAAATTGAAAATAGCGGGACAACGAACGAACACAAAACGAATTGCCCAAGAATTGACGGTACGGTCAATATTGTTCTTTCCTTTTTGTTACGATTCCCGCTCCACCGAACGTAAGACTTGACCGTCAAGTTTTGACGAGTATAAACCGGGACTTAGCTTACGTTATTTCCGTTATATTACTCATTGCAAGCAGTTTACAGTGTTGCAATCTTATTCAAACCTAAAATTGCGATTGAGGAATATTTAAAACTTAAATAAAAACATACAATAATATTGTTTGTTAGTTATACCGTTAGTTAAGGTTTTGATTATTGGGTTTTTAAAGTTTGACTGACTAGCAAGGAAAGGTCTCCACGTGTCATTATCCGATGTTATGAGCTTTGGATATGTGATAGAAGACAAAATTCTAAGTTTGATGAATTTTTTATGTCTGCTAAGTTCAAGGTTAAAGCTTTCGAAATGGCCTTAATTTTATATATTAAAACATACACAACTTAGGCATCAAATGAAAGGTACTGAAATTTCACGTCGTTTGGTATATATTATAAAACATTTTTTGTTGTTGTTTTTTTATTTTTTTTTTATTTTAACAAATTTTCACTCATATTGTATTGACTAGTAACCGTTTCCTTACCATACTTGTTGTGTATGGGAATCCTTATATAATTTAGTTAGTTAGTTAGTTACCTTTTTTTATTGTAATTTAAAGTTTTTTAACTAAAAATTAATATAAAAAAATGCACACTTGTGTATTTTCGAATCAAAAATTTTGTTTTTTTTTTAGAATAATTTTAAACATTTTCAAATTCAAATGTTACCGGTAAATGTTAATATTTCATAGGGCCGCCACATAAACGTGGTTTTATATCAGTGGACGTCACCCTGGGCTCCTAAGAGCTCTCCCTTTTCACACATATTCTTACGCTCTCTCGTTTTGTCGCTATTAAAACAGCAACGAGAGCGCTTTTTATGACAGCGAGAAATTTAATGTATGAAAATGACAATTGAAAATGTGCTTTTCAAAGAATGCAATGAGCTTATGTCATGTTTTGTTCCAAGGATTGAAGAAAAGTTAGTTAAAAGGCATTATGAATTGCCTCATAAGGATGTTAAAGAATTATGTGGAAGTAGAAATGCAAAGACTTTATAAAGAGAAAAATCCATTTCTTTTTAATAAAGTAAAGAATTGTATTTCTGAAATGAAAGATCACTTCGTAAAAAGCAATGACAAAAACAAACAAAATAAATTGAAAATTACATTATGGTAAATTATAAATTTTGAAATGCTTGAATTTAAATTAATTTTTTTCAGTGCTAAATTTTATCTGCTTGCCAACACACGCTCACTTTTATTTTGACAGGCACTGTCTTATGTGTGCTTTTAATTCCCACAAAACACTTTGAATTTTTTAAAATCTTCATGTTAACTATCTATAGTAATAAAACTCATTTTCTGTTTGTTTGTTTGTTTGTTTGGCCTTTATGCAAATCTAAACGGCTGAACGGATTTCGCTCAAACAAGGTATAAATATTAAATGCATTCTAATTCAAAATGCTACACACTTAAATTTTGCCACGCCCCCTCCGAAATTTTTCAACTAACGGTAACTTTGTTATTATAAAACTTTTTTCCATCGGAGATTTTTGTGTATTTAATTTTAAAATTTTTTTTGTTATTTCGGCATCAAAAACACTCACATATATTCAAAATTGGCGAAATTTTCAGTATAACGACTTTTTCATAAAACATCGTTACCTACACTGACGGAAATATGTGTTAAAATTAAATGAAATTGTGTTCATATTAAATGAATTTGTTTTTGAAATAGAGCTTGAAACAATTTAATTTAAGTTAAACACAAATGTTTTTAAAGTTTAATTTAAAACAAAAGTTTTTGTTTTCAAAACAATGTTTTTAAATAAACTTTCATTGTAAAAATTTTACTTTTAAACACATTTATTTAAAGGAAAAATTTAATGCAAAAAATTTAAGATTTAAAACAAATATTTTAAAACAAAATTTTAAAAAAAATATGTTATTAAATTAAAAACAAATAAATTACACTGCCATTTTTTTTATGCCATTTTTTTAACTTTTTCGAGTTTTTGCAGTAAGATTCGTGATGAGCGACCCCTGGGACCCCCGAATAACAAATTTTTTTTGACTTCATTTGATGAAGTTTGCGTTTTACGGCAGCTTGAAATATTTTATATATTAAAATAATTAATTAGTTTTTAAATCATCTTATGTTCAATATTTGTAAGACTAATTCAAAAATATTTTCAATCAATAAAAAGCAAAATCGGGGTCTCAGTTGTCTCGCAATAATTTTCAATGATTCTACTGCACATAATTTTGTAATTCAGTCTCTGATAGCAACGTATTTTTTGTTATTGAAAGGAAATAATAAGAGAAAATTATACAAAAAACAGAAATGAGTTCATAGTTGAAAATTAAATAAGTTTAACGCAAATGAGTTAAATTTCAATTTTAAAATTTTTTGTTTAATTTTAAAGTAGATTTTTGTCTCAGTGTAAGAATGAGAAAAAAACGACATGAAAATCAAAGTTTGGTCTTTCGATGCAAATATCTCCGCTGTCCATTAATATATTTCATTCAAATTTTTTTTTTTGTTCAAAAGTTTAATAAAATCACTTCACAAAAATAGGTTGAACTGTACCGTTAAGTCAGTGTATATTTGTCTTATGATTATGTCAAAAAATGTCCCAAATATTGACTTTTTACTCAAAAACTTACTCAAATATTGTTGTTGTTGTAAAAATTAAATCAATCAAAAACTGCACATCTGGCTGCCTTTTATATGACATAGCATTTATTTGCAAAAATTCTTCCAGCTAATCGCAAAAAATATTTTACTGTTTTTTGTCATCAAAACAGCAAGGGTTTGATTTTTCGCGAAATTTATTTTTTCCAAAATATTGTTTTTATATTTTTTTAAAAACAGTCAAGTCTTAAAAATAATTTATGTGAAAAAATTACCCCATATCTCTTTCTAATCAAAAGTTATGGCTAAAAATCTATTTTTTCATACCAGACTATTAATATAACCGAGTTTTGTTTTAAAATTTTCTATATAGTTTGAACGTCCCCCATTTATCTCTACGAATGCAGTTGTGTGTCTAGAGTAATTACGAACATTTTGAATTATATAAAATCTTCCTGCTAGTAATCTACTTAGTTTTTTGCCTCCCTACCCCCCTCCTGTTAAATTTGTTTTGTTGTGATGGCTCTATTTTTTCTCACTATTGTGTCACCGTTGTCACTCAGTTCTTTATCAATGGTACTTTAGATGTTGTATATATATCACCATTTCATCGAAAAGATGACTGTGAATAAGAATGCTGTAAAGGGTAATATTTTCATGTAATCAGTTTCAGCTTTATGGCGATATAATAAAACATATGCGCATCTGGTTAGCACAATTATTTCATTAGTTTTGATCTGTGCGTTAAATTCACAGATAGATGGCGCAGCATTTGTAAGTACTGTGGGTACAAACTATACACCTTGCGGTGAATAGCAGAATGATGTTTACCAAAAGTTTCTTCAAATTTAACCGCACACGTTTGGGATTACAGACAGGTGGCGCTATTTTCTACTTACAGAAGAATATCTGATGTTCTTATGTAGCTAGCAGATAAGTTTTGCGAAATATTTCGCGAAAATGCTATTGCCACCAAGCTTTTAAAATGTCAAATAATGCAGTACTGCCAGTTTTTTCAGTCGCAGCGTCATTAAGCCGAACAATTAATTGTTCTAACGTACCTTTCCAAAGAAACAACAATTTTTTTCAATATGAATTCAATTACCTCACCGAAAGAGATGGAGCCAGCAACAAAAATTTTAAAAACTTTTTTGGATTAAAACTCGTTTAATTACCTTTCTAACGGTAGCTTAAAAATAAAATTCAACATGTTTTTCATTATTCCAGAATTTAAAAAATATTTAATCGAGAAGTGTATGTTGAAATGTTTATATAAATGACTCTGGAGTAACACCGGGTATATCAGCCAGTTGTAAATATATTTTATGATAAACAATATCATTTAAATACATTTTCTGAACTTTTTCAAAACTTTTAATTTTAATTTTTTGCGATAAATCGCTGTTACCATACATACCATATCTCCACTCATTAAAATCATCCTTACAACAGCGTTTTTATGCTTTTAAAGCGTGCACAGAAATTTATTGCAACAAAAAAAAGACGCTGAAATTTTAAACCGCTTTGCTAAACATTCGGGTCGATGAACATTTTCGTTTCCAATGATTTCCACTATTGTTAAATCGTGTTTTAGTTAATATCGTTTGGAATTTAATTTTATATTTTTCTCAATAAAACCAATATTAAAAAAAATATTTTTATTTATCAGCTTCAGGAAACAATTATTGTCCGGACTCCCCCCTGAATAAAGTCCTGGCTACGCCCATGATACCACCCAATGGACTTCGTGCACGTTATCGAGAAAAATGATTTAGCTGGATATTAAAAGTCGTACTTTTTTATATTTTTAAAATTCAAAATGAGGTTAGGATTCAGCTGGATTCCATAATGATTGAACATGATTTCATAATGATTCAACTTCTCTAAGAATCTCTAATCTCTAAGAAGCAAAATCATTGGGGAAACATGTAAAATCATTATGTTTCTAGTTGATTTTACAATGATTTTTTTCTGTGTGTATGTTATAGAAATTAGAATTATTATTATAAAAAAAACTATTTTTTTTATTACTATGAAGAATATGCAATAACTAATTGAAACTAGGAACTTTCTTTATGACTTCTCCCCAGAGTCCCACGCGAGTTTTTTTTTTTTTATTTATTAGCAACAGAGATGGCTTTAATAAATATTTTTTCTGAACGAAGAACGAAGATCTACGAACAAAGAAAGGTTCACAGCAAGCAACTCAATGAACATTAGCAACAAGCTTAAAGCACCTCAGCACAAAAAAGAATAAAGCAGAATTTATCATGTGGTGGCGGAATGGTGGGGAAGAAATGGAGCATAAACAAGTAGGAGTTGAAATTTTCATTGAATTATTTGTCTAGGTTTCTACTTGGATGACTGAGATGAATGCGTGGCGGAAGTCACAACAACAACGATATCAGCATCAACAACATCAACGCCACCCAGCACCAAAACCAGCACCACCAACAACAGCAACAGCCAGCAACAACAAAGAATAGAGTAACAGCCGGAAAATAACGCCGTTGCAGTTACTGTTGATATTGCTTCTGCTGCATGCAACATAAAATTGTATAATTTCATGGCTACAGCGCATTGACCATGAATTGCTATAGCAACAACAATAACAACAAAAAGAACAAGTTGCTGCGCATTTATGATAAATGATTGAAGATTACTTAAAAAGTTTATTGTGAGCAGCAGCTAACAATAAAAGTGCACCAGACGAAGCTGTAAGAAAATAATTAAGGCTCCAAGAATTTTATTCTTCCAAAATTGCTATGGTCAAGATTGATTATGGCTGTATGTTACACGCTGTTTTAATAACGCTCGGTTGCAAAAGAAAAACATTTAACGGTAGACAAAGACGCTAAAAGGTATAAAATTTAAAAAGATTTAATGCCTATTTTAAAGGCTTAGACATGATAATGAATAAGAAGGATCGCTGTTAAAAGAAGCAAGTTCAACACGTTCCCAAAGTCTTGCTGAGAATTTAATATCTATCGAAAAAGTTGTGAGACACTTGGAGATAACATTTTTCATAATACTCATCAAGCTTGTAGCCTTGGCAGTCAACTATCTATGCATTCTGTTAAAAAAATACCGGGAATTGATCATTAAACATGGGTTTACTAGTTTCATATGCAAACCAGTTAACAAGCTTCTGTCAACTGAGCTGAAACCGAAAAAAACCATGAACCCTTGTCCAAGTCGTTTTCTTTGACTATCACTCGGATTTCTTGCCAGAAGATCAGATGGTAAATAAGGAATATTCAGTTCTATAAGAATTTTTTTTTTTTCAAAAAAAGATCAAAGATCTAAGGCATGCGCCTTATACAAACAACCGTTGGCCGTTGACCTGAAGGAAAGGGATAGATTATTAAAGGACGAATTGATTGGAATCATGCGAAAAGTATCGATTAGGCGAAACAAACGTGAACGACAATTTGAATTGCTTATAACATGGTCATACGTAGCACTAGATTCAAGCATCTGAATATACATAGAGCCTGGATGTCCCCTGATCAAAAAACAAAAAATCAAATTGATCACGTTTTGATCGACGGAAGGCACTCTTCCAGTGTATTGGATGTACGCACGATCCGTGGTGCAAACATTGACTCGGATCACTATCTTGTTGCAGCCAAGATCCGTACACGTCTGTGCGCAGCTAAGAATACACGCAACCCTACACAGAGAAAGCTAGACGTCGACAAGCTGCAATCGAAACAGACAGCCGATGCTTTCGCCACTCGACTCTCACTCCTGCTTCAAAGCACTCCTCCAATCGATGATATATGCGCGCAGTGGACACACATTTCCAACTCCATGCGTGCGGCTGCTCAAGAGGTGATTGGCTACCAACGCCCTCGCCGAAAAAATAAGACGCCTTGCCGATGGTTTTTAAACCGGGGCCTCTTCCTGCAAGGATGAAAACGGGAATCTAGTGACAGATGTCCAGAGTACACTGCCCTTATGGAGGGAACACTTCTCTAAGCTTCTTAATGGCGACGCTGACAACAATCCCGCCAACAGAGATGATATTCCGGAAACCCCAATTTTGGATGACAGCGTTGAGGTTCCGCTGACCGACTATGATGAAGTTCTGACAGCTATAGCTCGGCTTAAAAATAACAAAGCCGCGGGAGCTGATAGCTTACCTGCTGAGCTGTTTTAGAACGGAGGCGAAGATCTACTTAAATGCATTCACGAGCTTCTATGCAAAATATGGTCGGAAGAATGCATTCCGAACGATTGGAATCTCAGTGTGCTCTGCCCAATCCACAAGAAAGGCGATCCCACTATCTGTGCCAATTTCCGTGGGATAAGCCTTCTTAATATCGCATATAAGGTCCTGTCGAGCGTTTTATGTGAAAGATTGAAGCCCATTGTAAACGAACTGATCGGACCTTATCAGTGTGGCTTCAGACCTGGAAAGTCCACCATCAACCAGATTTTCACGCTACGACAAATCTTGGAGAAGACTCAAGAAAAACAAGTCGACACCCACCATCTTTTTGTCGACTACAAAGCCGCCTTCGACAGCCCAATAAGGAAGCACCTGTACTCCACCATGTCTGAGTTTGGTATTCCTGCAAAACTAATACGACTTTGCAGGATGACACTGAGCAACACCAGCAGCGCAGTTAAAATCGGGAAGGACCTCTCCCCACCATTTATTACCAAACGAGGTTTCAGACAAGGTGATTCCTTATCGTGCGACTTTTTCAACCTAATGATGGAAAAGATCATCCGAGCTGCTGATCTGAGACGTAGTGGCACAATATTCTACAAGAGTGTTATGCTGATTGCGTATGCTGATGAAGTCAGCGCGAAGTCAGTGCAGCATTTTCCAGATTAGAAAGAGAGTCAAGTCGAATGGGTCTGTCAGTGAATGCAGATAAGACGAAATACTTGTTGTCAATAAACAAACAGTCCCAGCGTCTTGGAACCCACGTTACCGTTGACAATACCTCATTCGAGGTTGTGAAGAACTTCTTTTATCTGGGATCCAGCATTAATTCAACCAACGACATCAGCATTGAGATCAAACGAAGAATAACTCTTGCCAACAGGTGTTACTTTGGGCTCAGTAGGCAATTGAGAAGCAGAGCCCTCTCTCGACGAACGAAAATCACGCTCTATAAATCGCTCATCATGCCCGTCCTACTTTACGCATCACAAACCTGGACGCTGAGCAGTTTAGATGAAAAGACTTTAGAAGCATTCGAGAGAAAGATTCTTCGTAAGATCTACGGACCAATCTGCGTCAATGGCGAGTACCGAATACGGTGGAATGATGAACTGTATGAGCTGTACGCTGACATCGACATAGTCAAGCGCATTAAAATCGAGCGGCTTCGCTGGCTTGGTCATGTTCAGCGCATGAAAGACGATGCTCCAGTGAAGAAAACATTCGATTCTGTACCCAGCGGCGATCAACGCAGAAGAGAACGACCCCATCTTCGTTGGAAAGACCAAGAAGAGGACAACCTGACGAAGCTTGGAATTTCCAACTGGCGCCAGCAAGCGAAAGACAGAAATGGCTGGCTCAAATTCTTAGATGAGGCCAAGACCGACATACGGTTGTAGCGCCAATTATGCCTTAACCTCTGCAAGCATTTCCAGCTCTCTGTTGTTCCTGTCCTTTAATTCCACTTTTCCGCAATTTATTAGTGAATTTTTGGTTTCAAAAATTCTTAAATGGTGTAAAGCACAAAGAAAGCGAAAAGAAGAGAACAAAGTATTCGAACCGGGGACCTCTGAGTTGATAGTCTAACGCACTCTTCTCTAGACTACAAATGCCGAAAATCTTAGTTTTATGCTGCTTTTGAGAGAAAAAATTTAGAAAAGAATCAAGATTTTTAAAAAGTAAGCTCATGGATTTTGCATTACATTCATCAACGCACCATCTCACAAGGCTTTTATTTTGAGCAAATTTCCAGGTAAAACCTCCACAAATACCATCGAATAACCACCGTATTCACCTGATATGGCTCCGGCTTATTTTTTCTCTTTCCAGAACTCAAATTACCACTTCAAAGCATCTATTTTCAGTTGATAGAAGAATAAAAGATAATTCACGACGAGAACTGAAGTTAATCCCAGAAAACGCGTTTTGAAATTGTTATGAATATTGGATTATTCGTTAGCAGAAGTGTATTAGATTTGCATGATTAATAAATATGTCGTATTTTACCAGCCAATTTCCGATACTTTTTGACAGAATATAATCTTGAGATCTTCTTCCAAATATCTTTATGCATACTCCAAGTCAAGACAATCGAACAGCCAACAACTATACAATAAAAAGCTTGAAACAATCCTTTAACCCAGTCCATAAATTGAGGCAAACATGTTGACTTGTCATAAATTATGGCAGCATTTTAGCAATTTGCTTTTAGTTTCTTTTTTTTCAATATAAATTGTGTCTACGTATAAAACGATGGAGTTGCATCAAAAAGAATAACAGGAACAAACAAAAATATCCAATGAGCGCAAGTTTCCGAAACCTGATAAGTTAAGTAGCATATGTTGCATGTTCAGGATGATTCAGCTGACGCTCCTTACACACACTCATTCACTTAATCCTTAATGCTGACTGGGTGTGTGTTCTGCTAAATGCATCAAAATCGCAAACTTGACATTAATATTAATTGTTCTCGTTTAACAGCGATCTCGAGGTTCCAGTTGGGGTGTACTTCGAGATACTTTTGTTAATGTTGAACCTAATGATATGTTCTTATAGAGCCAAAACAACCATTATGCAGCAGACCTTGATTCTTTTTCGCATGTTTGAATAATTGTTTAGTGTTCAAATATATGGCGTGAAACACTTTGTTAAGAAATTTCTAAGGGGTGGATTACGATTGATTGGTATTAATTTATTTTAACACCAAATGTTGTGGTAGTTATACACTCAAAAAAAACTTCTTCCCTTAAACTAAGAAACTGTGGCTTCAATTCATAGGCATGGGTTTTCCCATATTCTATAGAGGTTTCGCCTTAATGTAGAGAATTTTTACATGATTTAACGACCTCACGTCTTGATTTCGTTGCAACGTTATCACAACAGCTTCTTAGCTTTGATCACAAGTTTTTACTTAAATATAAACAGAAATAATTTGAAGAAAAACTGTATTGATATCAAGTCTTATCGCAACATGCTTGATTTCTTAAATTTGGAGAAGTATCCCAGATGGAAAAGGAGCACTGCTCTATGTTTGCCGGCAACATGCCTCGAAAGGACAGGAGACATGCTCGCCTCCATACCAGCTTATATCTTTTTTGTATAGACATGTCTGTCAAATGAGCTGCCGTAGCAGCAATGCAGCATGAATCTTATGGTATCAGTGCAGAAGGTAAACATGTCCTCTAAATTAACTGCTTTGGCAGCAATGCTGCATGCATCAATGCCGAGAGAGAGCATTAATGCTGCATTCATACCATAAGATGCATGCTGCATTGCTGCTACGGCAGTTCATTTGACAGGCATGCCATCCTAGGATATGCCTATAAAAAAAAGCGGGTATGGAGGCGAGCATGTCTGCTGAATTTTAAAGTAATGTTGCCGGCAATTGAAAAATAACTATTATCCGGAGAATTAAACCTCAGCCGCGTGAATGTTATTGCATATGCCTATCCATTCGACCATTGCAACTGTTGATTAACCGTCGCTTAATTTGCTTTATTAAGAATAAACGTACGAGCACAGAGAGAAAATTACCGCGTTCGCTTTGTTATTATAAACAGTTAATGCAAAAAACAGAACGAAATCATAAAAAAACATAACAAACTAAAAAAAAAAACAAAAAGCCATTAAGAAAATATTATGTCTCTGATGGGATTTGAACTCAAGACTCCGACATACATGAATAAAAACTAAAACCCTAGCCAACGGAGCCATTCGCACTTTTGTAATTTTGTTCAAATAATATACATAAAAACATTGTTGCTA